>CM060468.1:10446257-11751257 GCA_030544235.1 Lepturacanthus savala
GTTTTATCGTCACTCTCAACCACCTCTTGCTTCCTTGTTAAATTATTAAGTTAAATTATTGTTGCTGTTTTGTGAAAGTGGACAGCTCTTTAAGTTTTCTGTAATGCTTTACGTTGTTAAAACCTATTGTTACACTGCCACTTATCATTAATCTAAATGCCCTCAAGTTATGTATTTGTATTCTTGTAAGGTATCCAGTGTGAGGTGAATGTGTGTGCTTTTAAGGTCTCTCGCGTGCTAGGTGTGTGTCGAGTGCCAAGATGAACAGACGCCCTGGGAAACTAGGGCTCACTGCAGGAGACAACGATGTTTAATAAACCATTTGGCATGCAGCATACACACATTCATTACCTCCAACATGATAAACCAGTTTGGCTGTATTTCCGCTCTCTCCTGCAGGCGAAGCAGGAGGTAAGATTGGCAAAAAGCAATGAACGTGTGTGTTTTCACAAACGTGTGTTTTGAATGTGGCAAAGCAAGTAATTTTGTGTGTGTGTGTGTCTGTGCGCGTGTGCATGCATTCATCCAGAGGGCTAGTTTGGACTTTTTGCCAGAGTAGTTTTACTTTGCCTCCTGGTGAGTACACACATTTCGCCCATGGGAGGGTCGTGGAGAAATGTGGCTGGAAATGGCCTGATTGAATCAGGGGGAAAGTACTTGGGAGTTTTGTGCTGTGGTGCCATATGGAGCACATGGTACAGAACGACAAGGTTAGGACTTTGGAGCAACAAGCTGAAAGCCTGTTTCAAACTTATTTCAGACTTTAAACCTCGAGATTGAACTAAATGATTGAATGCAACTTCGAAAGATTGTCGCCGACAATTTCTTTTTCAGCAGAAACCAGTTTTATTTTCCCAAACTAACAAACATATTGCTAAATTCTAAACTTATCAATGGAAATTTACATCTAAACTTATGAGCGGAAATGTTCATGGTGGTTGTCTGCTTATAGTGATGTCATGTCTTGGAGCATTGTCGGATGCTTCATATCCCTTAAATATGTACAACTTGAGCTAAATCGCTGTTCCATAATGACTGTTTGGGCTCTACCTCTAATCCATGGGTCTCCAACCGTGTTTCTAGAGAGCCACTGTGGGTGCAGCCTTTTGTTCCAACCAAGCGATAACACACCTGATTTGACTAATGAAGGTCCTTAGCAAGGACCCTAGTGGTTGATTAGCAGAATCAGATGTATAGCTGCTTGGTTGGAACAAAAACATCCCCTCTAAATCAGGGGCGGGCAGTCCTGGTCCTGGAGGGCCGGTGCAGCTGCAGGTTTTTGATCCAACCAAGAAGTTACACACTTGATTCTGTTAATGAAGGCCTTAGCAAGGGCTCCAGAGGTTGATTAGTAGAATCAGGTATGTTACTGCCCCCCCAGCTCTAAATGCTCCACCTCCACAATGGTGCAGGACAGATACTCCAGTAGGTGGTGCACATGGGTTACCACCTTATCCGGCACCTGACCACTGCTACTTGTCATTCTGTTTTGCGCCGCAATACGTAACCCAGCGTAATGACATCCTCAATCTGCAACACACTGTACGACATGAGGACATGCAATACATAAGCCTGAGCTTTCAGCTGCTGCTGCAAAAAAAGAACGCTCTAGCTATTATATATATTTTTTTGTTTTTGTTGTTTTATTTTAGATCAATTTGAATGGGATTATGCAAACAGCGACTTCCCACAGCCGTTTTGGGTGCCACGGGAGGTCTGTCTTTAATACATATTCAATAAACAAAAGGGACACAGGGGAGCTGCCGGCAGCGAGGAATGACTGAGGGATGTTTTATGTAACAAATGGACTGCCTTGTCAGAATGTGGTAAAGAGTGGAGAGACTAAAATCAGCCCTGTCCCGGTGGACAAGACCTTAATGATCTCAGCCAACCACAAGACTTCCACAGAAAACAATAATAATTAGGGGTGGGCGGCCGATTGACACTGGATCTCCGCGCGTGTTTGTGCGCGTCTGTGTGTTGCAGATTGTGTGTCTGTGCGTTTTGCGCATTGTGCTCACTATTGTGGGAGTATTTGCCTCAGGGGATATAAATCAATGTGTCACGTAATTGCTTGAGTGACCTTTGCTGATAAGAAACGGTAGCCTTTTGAAATCTCTATCTGTCTCTGTCACTTTGGCCATCTTCACCTCTCTGCAGACGCTTTCTCTCTGCCACATGCTCTCACATCATTATACCCACACACACACACTCTCTCTTTTTAACAATCACATCTCATGTGAAGGTATTGCATTGATTTGCTTATTGCCTACCCGTGCTGCAACTTCATTCTAATTCTGACCACTGATCCAATCACCTATCCAAAATTTGCCCGTTTCCTTAACGACAGGCGGAGGAGAAACGAAGACTTGCTGAAGACGTTCCAGTGACCTCTAGTAATCTCTTATAAAATCCAATCATACATTATTACTCACTCATTAATCAAGCAGAATTGTAAAAGTTTGAATTTGTTTTACTTTGGCCTTGCAGATGGCAAGGGAGGAATATCTTAATGTTTTGATGCAAGAGCCGTTTCTCTCCCACAACTCTGTGTGATTTGAGTCTTGTTTGCACAGCATGCTCCAAACATCTCCATTATTTTCTTCTCTCTTTTTAAAGCCTTTTTTGCCATCCTTTTTTTATGTTTACGACTGTTGTTCTGAAATTAAAATATCTTGACACGTAATAGATCCAAGCTGTAAGGTTCCGTGACCTTGTGGTACTGTAGCAGTAGTAATAGTAACTGTAATAGTAATAATTTCCCATTCGGGGAATTTATGTCAAAGTAACACTGTCTTCCACACCATATCCAAAGGAGAGTCTGAGCTCTTGAATTGGATCTGTTCACTTGTTAATCACTTTATGAAGCCACAAACGCACGTCTCCGTAATCCTTCACACTGAAGTTGCACTGCAGGATTTGCCACTAACGTTCCGTTTGACGCAGTGAGTTCATTGCGATGAAATAGCACTCAGCGGAAAAACCCCCATGTACAGTATAAAAGCGAAAAAAAAGTCCCAAATGTCAGAATGTGAAGCTTAGTGTGTCTGCAGGCATTATAAAAGGCATTATGTCACCCCTCCCTTCTCATTGGTTCATCTCTCTGTCTTTCTGTCAAGTTTTTCAAAAGCTATGCCCAGTCTTGTTAGAACGCGGATAATGCATACCCTCTGTACATATCTTTTGCTGGACGTCTCTCTCTCTCTTGTCATCTGCCAATACATTGTAAATCCCCTCCACAGTTCTCTTTTCCAATCCACCCTTCCTCGATCTTTTTTTTTTTTCCTTCTCATGCACCTGACAGTTTTGTCATTTACAGCGGTGTGTCGTGTTAAATCTCTCCCCCCGCTGTGGCAGGAGCCTGTGGAGAAGGAAGGAAAAAAGGGAAGGAAGAGAAATTACCAGACGAGTGATAAATCCTAATCTTGCCTGGGGCACCGAAAATGGCTGGACCATGAACGCTGCCGGTCTTTTTCTGGCACGCGCCTTTATTTTTTTTTCGTTTCCTGCTTCCTTTCTCTCTCCTCCGTCTTCTAACTTTGCTACTCCCGCTATGCCTTGGTCTTAACCGTCTGTCGCTCCACCCGTCTTCCCACTTCGTTTCAGTCGCTACGCGTCTGACTCTTCCTGCCCGCGGCCTCTTCTCCGTCGCAGCTCAAAATGACACCAGTTCTGCAGTTGTCAAATCATTTGTACCATTTTGCCACGAGGAGCATATCAAACTCCTTGACTATTTTTTTTTTTTTTTTGGTAAAGAGCACAGAACATATTAGAAAGAGATGAAAATGGCTTGAGTGTTTTTTTTTCTCCCCACCTCAATCTAACCGAAGAATGAGAACTGAGGAAAATCGAGTCATTGCCTCTGTATGCCTCTCTCTCTCTCTCTCTCTCTCTCTCTCTGCCTCTCCATTTTCCATAATACTGCAGATTTTCCTTCTCGAAGAGCTTGTGTTAAAATTAAATGTTTTCATATTTCATATATTCCGAATGACACAGTTTATCCATTTATGTTATGTCTAAGTGTATGCTGTTCAGGGTGATGGGAGGTTCGAGCATATTGTAGCATACATGAAGTAAGTTGAGGCTTAGGCATTTCAATTAAATTTTTCCACTGTTTAAAAATGTGACACTACACCTTTCCTGCAAAAAAAAAAGTCAAAGATCAGGTATAGGGTCACAACTATATCAGCAGGTTAAGCACACAGCATGATGAATTAAAACACAGTTGAGCAGCAGTGGTTCAGGTTGTCATTAAAACTATTCCTGAGAATTGTGGAAAAACTACTACTTGAAGGGCATTTCTTACATACCTACAATACAAGCAGTGTACTCATTCCAGCCCTGTTTAACTCAAAATGTCAATTATTGATGGTCTGAAAAAGATGATTCAGTATTCATACATACATTTAACATCACCAAGGCGAGGCTCTCTGGGGGATGTGCAGGTTTGCTGTAAATAGTTGATGAGATCTCATTGTAATTTGTGTCAATATTTCATAGATGGGAAAGATGCAGAGAAACTGGGACTGACAGCTTAGAGCGTGACCTGCTTTCTGCTCCTTCCGGGGGGTCACACTCGTACATACACACACACACACACTTACTTACTTGACTTTCAGATTTTTTTTGTCTTAAACCAATATGCAGGTGCTGATATGCATTTAAAATTTTAAAATGCTTGCTCACTGTAATCACTCTTCCAGTTCACATTGACCATTGGATAATCTCCCCAAAATGTTCTAACAATATAGTGATGGAAAAAGAAAAGAGAATTTATTTAAGGGTTTATCCGAAGCTAAGGTACAGTCAGGGCCATAGCCACCACTGAGGACACCAAGGTCATGACCTCTGTATTTTCTTTTTCCTTAAGTTTCTTTCATTTAAATATTTCCCCTTAGGCTGTGTTTCAGCAAGCAAAAATGTTAACACAAAGCCAAAAAACCAAATGCATAAAGCTGACCCGATTATCATGACATCAACGCAGCCTCACGTGACAGATGCTCATATGTTTGACTTGTTAAAAGTGAAAGTATACACCAGCGTGACATTACTGCTGATTGCAGGTCTATTTATATAACACATTTGAATGAATCAGAAGATGCAAGTAAGAGGCTGCATCAGTAGAAGTTAGAATTTTTGTGTGTTGACCTCAGTGTTTACTGGCTATGGCCCTGGTCACTGGCTGCAGTGAAAGAATAGTAACACAAGGAATTTTGGCACTGAAAAGACTTAGTCACTCTGAAATATATTAACTCATGTTACCTAATTTGGTCGGTTGAAACTTCAAACTAAATACGTGATTTGCATGGAAGGAAGGCTGGTGATTTTGTCCCCCATCACTTACATCTAAAAAACAGCATAAAGGGATATCTTACATATCTAATCAGTATGAACAGGAGGACTTACAGCAACTATGTGGAAAATCTATGTGGATTCAAAAAGGGAGAATACCACCTTGCCCTGGCATCTCTGCCCTGGCTCACTTTCAGTTACAGATGTTATTCAAATATATCAGTGTTTATACTGAGTTGCACTGCAGCTCGACACTAAATGTACCTTTATGAAGGTCATTGTTTCCATCAAATAGTTGTTGATTTAACTCTATCATACAGTTTGGAGCCCTAATATTTTGTATAATGCAATCTAGTAAGTTTGAAAACAGTTTAAAGTGAATAGCAAGATTTGTCCAGCATTTGGACTGATATAAACAAGCAAACATAGAAACACCACAGAATATAAAGCAGTCCGCAACAAAGGATGGCCTTCACCAGTATTAAAGATTTGAATCAAGACCTCACTGACTTTACAGACTTTATATCATCTAGGCTACACAAATATGATTGGTTTTATTTTTAAGCCGCTTTCTTTCCAAGTCAGGATATATTGATCCCTGGCAGACCATGATAGCCATGACTCTGAAAATTATACTTTTCTTTTTTTTTTTTTTTTTTTCATTATTTTACTGAGGTTAAGTCTCTAGTGGTCCTCCAGACAACCATATTGATTTGTTGCTAAACACAGCTTTTGCTTTTGTTCATACTACTACTACTGTGTAGTAGACTATAACGACTATAGATGTAAATATAAAATAATTTTAAATAATTATGATGTTAAAAATGTGGGGATTAATTCAAAGTGAGTCCATAAAAAATAATAATAAAAAATAATTTAGTTTTGAGCTGTTTCTTGAAACTATCAACAGAGATGGCTTGTCTTATTTGTGATGGGAGTTTGTTCCGGACCTTTGGTGCATAATAACAGAAAACTGCTGCACCATTCATTTTGTTATTCATTGTTGGTACATTGAACAAGCCAGCATTAATCAACCTAAGGGAACGGTTTGGAACATAATCAGATAAGCAAACAGAAAGGTATGAAGGTGCTAAACCATTGAGGGCCTTATAAACAAGTAGGCTTAGCAAATTTAAAAGCAATAAAATTTCATGTAGCCAGTCTATTGACAATAGAACTTGTGTAACAAGGTATTTTCTGCTGTTTTTGTTAAAACTCCGGCTGCTTCATTTTGCACAAGTTGCAGCCTGTCAATGTTTTTTAAGTAATCCAGTATAGAGTGCATTATTATAGTAATATAAGTGAGAAACTACATAGGAACTATTTGGCATATTCCACTGAGAGATAGCATCTACCTCGTTACTTAAGTGGGGGAAAAAAAGCTTTGCAACTTTGATGTATGAATATAATCAATGATAAAACTCAGCAATTCAATTCACTTTCCAAGTGGTAGCATATACTGTACAGACAAAACTGTAAAGGAACAAGAACAGAACCCTGTGGAATACCAAATATATGCCAGGCTTGTCTGAAACATGGTCACAGAGGCAAAAAAAATTGTCTGCCAGTAAGTTAAGTATGAAACTAGTTCAAAGAAGTACCTGAGAGACCAATCCACTTTTCAAGTGGGTTTAGAAGTATTCCATGATCATCTCTACCAAATGCAGTACTTGGATAAGAAGTACAACAATGGAAACATTATTTGTGCATTATTTTGAATTTAAGGTCACTGATTACATTTAAATGTGCTTAATCAGTAGGGTAATTCTAATGAAATGTTTCATGAATCTTACTCTCATGTAAGAATACATGCATCTGTTTGGACACTGTCTTTTCCAGTATCTCAATCAGAAATGGAAGATTGGAAATGAGCATAAATTTGCTCAGTATAGAAAAGTCAGGATTATGCTTTTTTTTGAGTAAAGGCTTTACTAAAGCTATTTTGAGTGTATCTGGATATACGCCTGTCCCTAGAGAACTACTGATTTTCTTGCACCATATTGCCTTCAGATATTAATTTAAATAGTTCAGGATGTTTTTTTTTTCTGTTTTCCTGTAGAGTCCCAATGAATGCATTTTTACTCTAGACTGAATGGTAACAGGTTTCTGCACAGAGTGCCTCTTTCTACAGTTGACTGGTGAGGACCACATAAAGGTTTCTGTAAATTGCGATGTGTGGTATTGCATCAGTTTTGTTCTCGAATTAACAATTGCAGATCATCAGAGAAATGAAAAGAAAAGAGGGAGCAAGGCAGAGAACGTGAAAAAGGAGAGGAAAATGAAAAAGAGGAAGGAGAGGGAAGTCTAGAGGGATGGGAGCAGAAACAAACAAATGAAATGATGCCACCTGCCACTAGATCTTTGATATACATATGCAACTCACACATCTCTGTAACCACCCACTCCAAATGTACACACTACCTGAACACACAGCACACACACACACACACACAACCACTGACACATGCACACCACCTGTCTGGGTGTTTGGGGAACTATTTAGGCAAGTTGAGCAATGATCTGTCTCATTCATCTCCAGCATAAACAAGAGCAGTTGCCGACGGTAACGGGTCTGTTGGCATAGAGCTCTGGAGACTTTCTGTGTGTGATCAGTTGTTTTGTGTGTCTGTGGTGCGCATGTGGTGTGGTGAATGCATAATAAAAAAGGAACAGAGAACAGGAAGAACTGAATTTTACTCATGACAGGTGGTTAATAAGACCAAGGGACACTCAAGCATCTGCACACACTCGAGCATCCACACACACACACAGACATCCATCCAAAACACATAACACACATCCAACAGCTATTAAGAATGGAGAATCCTTGTCTCTAATATGGATTTGCAGACACATTTCATACTTCATACTGAAATCAATCCTCTGAGTTGCATGCACACACACACTTGTCTAAAATTCCCAATAGGGACGATACAGGAAGCCAAACCTCAGCCAAGTGGAAAAAGTCAATATGGTGGAAGGGTTTCCAGACAAAGCTCTCCTTCCTGTATCTACTAAGAAATGGGTTGTATTATTTTTACCCATATTCCAGGACGTCTCATTAACAGGAGGATTTGCATGCTTAATTGCTTTTAACAACAGGCACCGTTTATCCGGGGTAAGAGTTACAGTGAGGACAATGAAGAAACAGATTTAAAACCAAAGGATAGGAAAGGATTTATCTCTTAAATACTGATAGCAGTTGACCTTTATTTTAAAATAATTTGCAATTGGAAAATTAAGACAAATGGAATTCATCTAGGCTGTGCCACAATCTCTCTCTCTCTCTAACACACATAAGACAAAAAGAGGCATATCACAAAGAGGTTCATGTGTATATGGCAAATGGAAACTGAAGGGAGAGGTCACAGAAACAAATGAAGATAAATACAGCAGATAGACGAATGGACTTCCAGAAATATTGTTTGTATTGATCAGCGGTGGCTCGGGTTGCTAAAGGCGATGACGACTTCTCTGATTCATTCCTGTGGAGTCCAACTTTCACCTACCTGTATGAATGTCTCTGGCCCGCATTCATTCTTACCTGCCTCCTTTGCTTCCCACATAACCCGCCATCCATCTGTGAACTGTCTTTTCCCCTTTCCTCCTCCTTCCATCCAAAAGCATGATTCGTGTGATGTTGTACCTCACCCCATCAGTTACACCTGAACACAATTGAGGGGGGAAAAAAGAGTTAGAATGTCGTAACGAGTGAGAGGCATTGGCGAAGTTTAGGGGGGGGATTTATATGCACCAGCCTTAATATCTGCAGAGATTTGCCTTGGCGTAGGCTGAACTTTGAGGATATTAAGTTTAGATTTAATGTTCCCTTCGAACCTTGAAAATAATACATCATGTACATCTATTCCTGCTGTCCATGGGTTAAAAAATAGATGAGATTCTTCTAAATTCAAAGAAATCTATAATCTGTGACATGTAGTGCATATCCAAATCTCCAGTTTGATACAAAGGTAACGAGTCACATTTAACATCTTATATTTAGTAGTTACACTAATACAAAGGAGAGAGAACTGTCTGTGGCAAGAAATATCACAAGTAATTGAAGACACACCTAGATATGTTTTATTCCTAAAATTTTTGAATGGAGTATGAAGGCGTATTGTCATTAATCAAAACATGAAGCACATACCGTTCTTCTATGAGAATTTCTTTTCTATCACACACTCTTGCTAGTAAAGAAGCAAGTACAAACACACAAATGACACACACACATAGACACAAGTAATTGGATTCCATTTTAACAAGGGAAACAACAAGGTTGTTCACCGTGACCTTTCAAAAGTTAGTTGTTAAAAAGGGGACAGATTCTTAGTTAACAAGAAGGTGGTATCTGCCTTTGGCTCTGATCGTTTCCTTCATGAGCTTCACTCGGTTTAAAAGGCTGTCTCGATCACTAAATCTCCCCATGCAAGTTTAACAATCCCCCTTCCAACACACACACACACACGCTGGTATTTCCAAGTGGCCTTCAAAAGTGGCCACCACGGAGGCAACCCTCACAAAAATCCATCCGCAGTAACAAACCACACAACGCTGACCCAAAATACACGCAAGGTAACAAAGTACATTTACTCAAGTACGTAATTACTTGAGGTACTTGTACTTAACTTTATTATTTTCCATTTGATTTTACCTTATACCTCCACTCAACATATTAGAGGGAACAATTGCACTTCCTACTCTCCAATGCATTTATATGACCACTTTACTTTTACTTTGCAGATGAAGACTTTAATATTATATAATTCAAAATTTCAACTAAATTTTTTGTAATTTGCTATGCATTACGCTATGCAAAGTATCTCAAGTTGGTTCCACTGGTGAACTGAAATGTAAAAATGATTTCACAATACCGATTTAACAAGTAGTATAATATACTATCATAATATAACACAGTCTGCATAATCAATACTTCTACTTGAGGAACATTTTGAATCCTAGTCTTTTGCTTTTTATTGAATGATTTTTCAGAATTTCTACTGTTACTCGAGTAAATATCTGAGTACTTTGTCCACCACTGAATACACACACACACAGACACTTACAGATCCCCCACTGGCCCCAACAGAACAGACGTACAAAGTCCGCTTCTAACAAACCACACACCAGTGGCTTTGTTCTGAGCGACTGCTTTAATCTTTAATATGTTTTGGTTGCTGGTGGCTGCTGATGTTTGGGCTTTTAGATTGCCTCAAACTCTACTGTTGTCACACTACAGAGGTCAGTCCAATAACTTACCTCCCCTGGGCTGAAATACACAAACCACATTAGGCCAATTACACACACTAACACACACATAGGCACGAATGCACACAGACACACACATTGATGCTCATAGGGTTGCACACCTGTGCTCTCAACCAGAAATCGTCTCTGATAGCGTCTCTAATGCACTCCCTTTTCAGTTCACATCAATTAGCAATGCTCTGCCTAAGTGTTGCCCTGACCTTTCATAGTGAAATTGAACGTTGTGAAGAAAACTCTGCGAGGCATGTCACTGTGACCTGTCTCACAGCTGTAGTGGAACATAATGCATTTTTTAAGTGTTTCGGCTTCACATTCCAGCTTTTATAAAATGCATATATAATATAATTAAGACGTATGCATGCACACATACAGATTGTCGTGTTATCACTTTTCATGCATAGAAGAAGTTATTATAAGCTCATTATATAAAATGGCCAAAAAGAGAGAGGTATTAGGTGGACACATACACAACACACCCACACACACACTTAGGAGAAACACTAGATTTCAAAGTTGCACGGCAGTTGGTAAAATATGAGCATGGAACAGTAGACAAAAGATGCAAGACCATAATAAAGTACAAAAAGATTTAAAAAAAAAAAAAAGTGTAATCATTTAATACAAAATGCTAAAGAAGACAGAAATGGAAAACGTGGCTCTTGATTAAAGCTGTGCATGCAATATGGCCTATAAATAATCACATAAATAATAATCTAATAATTTCCTCTAAATTATTTATAAATGCACGATTCAACCCTTTGATGCATAAAATGACACCAGTATGATGATTCTAGTCAGTCCCTGCATCGTGTCTGCATTAAAACATCATTAACTATATATTCATTAGATGTTTCTACTGAAATTTGTTCTAATTTGCATGCAAAGAGGGAGACATTACAATCAAGTTGAATTCATATTCATTCAATATTTATTCAAACCAGGCAATCGCACACAAGGCTGCAACTACTAGAATATTTTGTTTCTAATCATGATGTGAAAGTGGTCACTCACATGGAATTAACACACAACTCTGCAGCTCTACACAGCTGCTTAGCCTATTTTTAGCCCACCTTACTTTATGATTCACCACCCCTAGTCTTGTTTTAATGTTAGTGGTTGAGGGGTTATTAAATTCCTATTAACAAACTCATCCCTTATGAACATGCTACAAGTACCATTAACAGTTTCATTAAACAAAGCTAAAATTGATTTGTGGATAACACTGTTAAGTAAAGTGCACATTTTGTACAGGGGATGAAGACAGACACATAGTCTTACATACATGACACATTAACATAATCTCACACGTACATTCACAGACATACACTGAGTCTTAATGCACTGAACATGAGGTTTTAGTGGAGCCTTTTAACTGCTATGTAAAACACTCATTCCTCCCAATCACTCCTGTGTTGCTAAGAATATTATATGTGGGTTCTTCCTGGCAAAACCCTCATCAGACTGTGGAGTATATGGGAATAACTGCAGAGAAAGCAAAGCAAACATGAGGATAGAACATGTGTCTCAAACTGAGTGTACACTAGTTACATCATCACTTGAATTGCTATGAAACTTCATGAAGTACATTTAGGAGAACACACTGGTTTCTCGGCAGTGTGAGTCAGATGAGGTCATGTTGCAGTTTAATTCAGGCAATGCAATTTTATTTGTCATCAGCTGTTACATTATTAAGGGGTAAATCTGAATGGATCTACAGATTTTATTATCTGGTAATTATTAAAAAAATATAAATGAATTTTGCCTGTAGACCTGTAGGAAAAGGTTAAAAGTGTCTGTATTTCACATAGTTCTGAATTATAACCATAGTTCCATGAATACTGTGCAGTGGTGGCAGTGTAACACATGTCCTGAGATGTTTTGAAGTCATGGATTCGGGTTCAGGCCATCTTGCTGCATAAAGCTTCAGGCTTGGGCTCAGTTTTGATTTTTCTCTTTTCACATGTAATTTATTCAGACATGTCTCTCTTTGTCTATGCCAGCCATATGTGAGTGGAGTGAGAAGAACAAAAGATTGCAGCCTGGAAAATGCGGTCAGTTAGCTAATTTACATAGTGGTTGCATGTGACAAATAAGGATTTATTGCTTGATTGATGAATAAGTAAGTTAAGTTTATTTAAATATCACCTTTCAAACACAGCAGTCAAAGTGCTTAACAGTCAAATAAAACAAAGAGAAACAAAAGAGGCTGCTATCTCCCACTCCTGTTTGGGTTAGCAATTGATTATATGCCATGAACTAGTAAGACAGCTGGAATATGCTTTTTTTGTTCAAGTTACTATGTTGCCAGCACGGTCTTAGTATGCTGTGACATTGAAATTTTAATGTGACAACCCACCATCATATTCTGCAGTCTGATGCAGCTGCACACAGCAAGGGTTGAACAGTACATAGAAAAGAACAGTTACATACTGTATGCATCGCATAAATCAAATTCAGTTATATTAGGTTGATCTTTACTGATGTACACTGTAAAACTGTTACCTTAAATTTTACAGTAGCTAACTGGCAGCAATTATATTGTTACAATATTATAATACATATTATTTTACAGAAAGTTACTGTAATTATGTTTTACAGTAGTGGTGTACTTCTGTTTACAGTATTGTCTTTACTGTATAGAATTCAGTTATATTTACAGTGTTTTGTCATTATTTGTACATTAAAAATCAAGTAAATACTATGATTTTAGTTGTATTTACAATATTGGGTAATTGACTGTATTATAATATAGTGTAACCCTTTGACTACTGTGATTTACTACAGTAATTTTTTACTATAATGATTTCCTTCTGTGATAATTTGACTGCTATGATTAATTAAAATAAATGAAATATACAGCAATCTACTGTGGTTTTTGTTTACAGTCGTTACTGTGTTTAACACAGTAAATAGCTGCAAATTTCACAGCAAAGTTTTACAGTGTATAAGGACAGCCCCCACTGAAAAGGCTCTGATTAACTCGTTACATACAGTGCATACATATTAGTATATTTTTACAGTTTTGATTTATAGAGGTCAACACTGAGAAGTGCAGGGTGACGAACAAGGGAGGCCTCCAGACCCCAATTTGCAGAATCTGTGATGCTGTACGTTTCATTGCATGTCAGTTCATCTGTGTTGTGTATATTTGCTAAAGAGAACATTTGCATATGCAACATGCACAGTACATTGTTCCAAGAGCATTTCAGATGGAAATAGTGTCTCATTCCCACCACCGTATATATCCCCAGGGTCTGCGCCTTCTTGTAATCATTTACCGCATGTATATGCTCTCAATAATCAATTCAGACAAGTTCACACAATACAACGCTTCTACAGCAGTGTGCCAAAGTTACAGCAATGAGCAGTGCGAAAGTAAAACAAACATCTGCAGTCTTAGTGCATCCAGGATCACACAATGATAAAAGCAACAGTCAGAGTGTGATTAAAGGCTCTACTGAAAGAGCGCTACTTGAGTACTGAGTATCTATGAACAGATCTGGGTTAGCTTAGAAACACCTGTATTCAGGTCACACGCATATGGGAACAAAGGGATTTAAAATAAAAAAAATAAAAACATTCATATAATACAAAGGCTTATCACAAACTACACTTCATCATACAGTACAGAAACAAAATGCATAATTTGACATATCTCTCTAATAAATAATATAGAAAAAAAACATACAGGCATGATGAACAAATAACATTTGAAAAGTAATTATTTAAAAAAAATCATGATAATAATAAAGCAAAAGGAAGCAAAGTGCATATGCTGGTTGGTTTAGGCACTAAGTCATTTTTTGAATGACTCCCCTCTCACCTGTTATCTCACAAATCCTTAAATTACTGAAACATGTCTTGTGGAAATGGGAAAAATGTGCGTTGAAGTAAAACATAAAGTAAATGCACGGATTACCCAACAAGCGTAGAATGCGCTCTTTGTTTGTAATTGATTCCCCATCAGACATGAGAACACAAATTGTGGGAAATGCTGATCAATATCTCTGCTTTTCACTTATACTTTCGTTGGCATGACTCTTTTTTTTTGTAACATTGATTTTAGATTAAATAAAGCTGCATGCAATCAACTCTGCATGTGCTGAGTCTGCCAACCTATTCATATTAGCATTGATGCCTTAAACGACTGGAACCTGTGTGTGCAGGAAAAACTGCCGTAAACACATCTACACAGATACATTCTACACACAGGCAACATAAAGATACCTAAAACCTAAAGGGACACTGACAGTTTTCAACATAATCTCTTTCTATCTCAATTAGGGAAATAGTTTGAAAAACAACAGCCGTTGTTTTTAATGTCCTCAGTGTCTCTGTGGTGCAGCTTCAAAAATCAGATGTTTTTCTGGAAACATCTTATTCAAAGCGATGGATTTTTCCTTGAAAGATATAGTCGACCATTCTGATCCAATACACTTTTATGACAAATTCCGCATTATATCCACTCGCCATTGGCGATCTAAAATAAAGACACCTATTCCAGGTGATCAATAAGCCATGCAGTTTCTGAATCTGTCTTTAGAACCACATTTCAGTGAAATATTTTCATAATATAACAAAGGTCACAGAACAAGATGAAGGCTGGTCCCTTTTGAAATCCTTGACCAGCCCAGCCAAGAATTAAATGGTTCGTCCAATCAGGTGCATCCAGGAAGAAGGTTGCGCACCTACTGAAGGGAGGGATGTTTTTATAAAGGTGTTTAATTCAAATGTCAGAAGTCTTTCTCCAGATTGTGAACTCCACCTTTAATTATGTTTTTAAAAAGTCAACAATTTCAGGGTCATAGGTCATAATAGTCATTTATCACATTAGCGATGTATGGGGTTTATTTCTGATTAGTTTAAAGTTATCTTCATTGAAAAAAGAAAAACAGTGCTTTTCTTTCAAAAATAAGACATTTCTAAGTGACCCCAAACATTTGAATGGTAGTGTATATTGCATATACTGTAGATTTATTGGTGGCATTGCTCATCACCTCAGCCAGTGCCTAATGATTTTTAGGGTCACAGGCCTCTAAAAATCATCAGACAGACACACACACACATCCAGCATGGTACTGTGAGCTAGAAAGACAATGCCTAATTAACCTTCCATAAAGTTTGATTAAAGATAGGCTGCCATCATCGTTTTGTCTTCAACGTGAACAGTTCGGAGAGTGCTGCAGAAACGATAGAATAATCCCGAATGCACAGAAAACAGTCCAAAGAACGAGATCACAACAGCTTAGTTTATTTGTAGTCATTTCCGTTTGATTTCATGCCTTGTCAGCTATTCGCGGGGCGGCCCGATAAACAATAAAATCTGCATTCTCTTTAAACTTGGCCTGTTTCCTACAAAATACAAAGTGGTCCTCTGCCAATACACAAGCCCTCAACATAAGGCTGTTTTACCTTCAGAGGATCTCCCGTTGCAGCCAGATGCACGTTATGATTTGTATTTCCTGGACACATCTCTATTCATCCCAATAACATGCTGAAGGATATGCAGCATAATCCCTGCATTAACATGAATTTTCACATGAAGGGCACTGCTTCAAACAATTGCTTTGCTGAAAGTTTAGTTTCCTCAGAAGAATCATTTATTCCCAGAGAAAAAAAATGGATGTTTTTGGGTGTTTTTTTAGGATATGGAAGAGATTATGCCAATGGACAGCAGCTTGAAATGCGGCGTGCCAAGGGGTCTTAAATCGAAGAATTTGTTTTCCTGCATGAACAAAGGCAATAATAATAACAAACAATGGTAAAGCATGATCTTAGAGAGAACAGAAGTGCAGGCCCAAGCATTCTAGCAATTTCGCGTGGGATTCGATTTGTTGGCTGATTTGAAGGCCTGTGACAGTAGACGCAGGTTGCACCAGGCAACGTAAACTGACACACAGAGCATACAAATTGACTAAACAGTCAAATTCAACTGATGCATGCTGAATAGCAAATGACATCCACCAATGTATTTTTCAAAGCAGCGAACACTTTCTTGGCACAGGCTCCCTCTATCTGTCTCCCTTGATTTTGCTCAGCGACACGTAACACATGTACACAACTACAGCTTGTTTATGCACAATATCCAATGTCAAAGTTTTTGTCTGATGGATTTTTATGCAAAAGTTTAGCAGCTCTGGCACAGACTCGCCGGCTCCTTCAGAAGAGACGGAGATGATAACAATGCCGAATAGATTATGTCCTTTCATTGGAATTTCGCTTGATAACCTTTAGACTTACAGATCACATTTTGCACTGATAAGATGTGGGGTGTAATTGCAGAGCACCACGCTGGCGTCTCGTTGAATTTTAAATACAACTGGCAGCATTTTTTGATTGTTACCCAAAGAGTGAAAAGAGACGTATCGTATTTCTTGCAATTTCCTGTCAGTTGTCTATGGGGAATATGGTCAAAGGTCCAAAATTGAGGTGAATATATGAATGCTCGCCTGGAAGTCAGAAGCCCAGACTTCAGCCTGCTCTGAATTATTTGTTTGCAGAGTTATCTCTGTTTCCTCTTCCTGATGCCAGATTGTCCGCGTATGCCCACAGACAGACGCCTGGTCTGAGTTTGTTGTTTCTTTGTACAGGATGTTTGCATTGCCCACTCTGATATTTCGGGCTCAGACATGTACAGATGTATTTGAGAAGTTGATTATGATCTTTAATCGATCTATCATCTAATCGATGTATAGTTTCTATATTAATTTCAGACAGGTTAGAAATATCTCAGTTTACACTGATTGATCAGGTGAGCGTTTGGAACATTTTTGATTTTATTTATGAATCGTAAAACTTAGAGTTATGAATTCTTACTTTTATGTGTTGAGGTAGAGTTGTTCCATATGTATTAAGAGTGAATGTTTTTGTTATCTCTTTCCTTCAAAACTTTACTTTTTTTTTTCTTTTCCATATGAAATCACCCTAAACAAGGAATTTCCATCTGTTTGATGTGTGCTTCTCCCTTTCTCCCTCCCTCTTCTTGCATCTCCTTTCCATATTAACAGAGACACTCTTCTTCTGTCTACCTATCTGTGTAGTGAGCTATTCCTGAGGGGAAAGCGTGGCGCTTCAACACCTTACGCTTTCCAAGTTAAAAATAGTGCTCTCCAGCAAACGAAAAGGTTATCCAATTAAAAGTAATTGCCTGGGAAGAGAAATGGATGTGCTGTTCATTCTGGGAGGGGGAAAAAAAAAAAAAAAGATAAATAAATAAATAAATAATCACAACAAGTAGCCCACAGCGTCTGTTATTGCATTATTCAGCGTGATGTCCCCTCAATCTACATCCCCCCTGGTCCTTTCCCTGTCTCCCTTTTTCTCATATTTTAGCATAAAAATAAACACATCAAAGATGTTTTAACTTGTAATTTAGAGAAAGACGTGATCACGTTTGAATAGGACGAAGAGAACGTGGTGACTGCAGGCAGTGAATATTAAAGGGAAAAAAAGAAAACTGCTTTTAATCATGATGATGATGAACTATTGGACAGTATAATTCAGGTTGCATTTTAACCTGGCTTTTATTGCACCTATTTTTGGTGCACATTTAACACATTCTATTTTTTTTTCCATCTGGCACATTTGTATGCTTTGATTTTTACTACTCAACACTGTGCTTGTTTGGTCATATCACTCTCTGAAATGTGACAGATGGGTTAGAATAAACAACAGGGGGAGTATGAAGGCGCACAGACAAAAAGAAAGTCTTTATTTTTACCCCTTGACTGAAACACACAGACTTGAGCAAAACTTAAATGCCCTGTAAATGCACCTCATCGATAGAAGGCCATCATTTCAGTCACTGTAGGACTGATGGCAGAAGGAGCAGGGCTTCCCCACAGAGGAGTAACGTCTAGTCAGCAAAGGGTCGTGGACGCCACGTTAATAAAAGAAATGCAAAGGAGCGGCGCGTGGCGTGATTGAAAAGCCGCAAACAATCAAAAAAGAGCCCCAAAAGGAGCTACATGCATCTGGAATGACAATGAGCTGCGACGAGAACAGAAGGAAGTGTGGCAGAGAGGAGGAGGGGGGGGGAAGACGTGTTGCCAAAAGTAGAACAGAGTCGTCGCCTCCTAGATTCTGTCTCCACCTTCTTCTGTCTCCCCCCTCTTCTTTACACAACATTTTCAGCTGTGTGATCCCGCCTTTCCCCATCCCTCCTCTCCTGCTCCTCTTCCGCTTTCCCTCTCATCTCTATTTCTATCCTGTTTCTTTTTTTTTCCCCGGTTTTCTGTTCTTCCTCCCGTTCCCGTCTCCCCTTCTCTCACCCCGTTCTCAACTCTCTCTCTCTCTCGCTCCCGTCGCTCTCCTCTCTCTGTCAGTCATCTGCCTCTCCGTTGCCGCCGTTTTCACCCACTTCCTCCGGCCTGTTGCATTATTCAGCTGCACATCCTTTATTTTCCTCCCTCCCTCCCTCCTGCCGCCTTGAGATTTCTATAAGTGGCCATAGGGAGGGGGAATGGATGGTCCAAGTCGGCCATTTATCCCGATTTGCTGTCAAACATCTGAGTGATGCCCATTCAGTATGATGGAGCGGGGGTTGATGGGGACTGGGGGGAGGGCAGATGAAAGCAAAGAGATGCGTCGGGTCCGGGAGTCGGAGGACATCTCGTCTTTATCGCTCCCCACCAGAGGCCTGTCTGGTGGCTCTTGGCCTTTTTTAAACTGTTGAAATGTGGCGCCCTCAAGGCCCGGTGACGGAGCGTCTCTGTATATGTACAGGAGATTGAGATTTTTTTTTTTTTTTTATCGGGGCGTGTGAGGATGTTTTTTTTTTTTGTTTTGTTTTTTTTTCTCTCCTCTTTATCAAGTGACTGAGAAAAGGTTGGACAAGTCCTCGTCCCTGAGAGATTATTCTCTTTCTTGTCTGAGTCTCTTTCCGGGAGAAACTGTTTGGCAGCGCTGAAGAGGGGCAGTTATGACCTGGAATCACCACCTTACTGGAATGGTACCTACCTATTATAAAAGCTGCAATGTACACACACACACAAAAGAGACTGACACACAAAAGAGACTGGCACACAACCGCACCTTGCCACTTCAGTAGCATGGCCAGTGGCAGACTCAGTGATACAGCCAATGCCAAGAGAGGAGCTTAACTCTCAGCACCTTGGACAGCACTCACTCAAAAGCTTACAAAGTGTGCGTGCATGCGTGTGTGCGTGTGTGCGTGCGCGTGTGTGTGTGTGTGATTAAGCCATTTTTCTATACACGGCTGTGACAGGCATATATCAGGAAAAAAAAAGAGCTTTATCCAGCACTGCATTCTACACTGCTACAGTCCTTCGTGCCTTGCTCCATAAAGCTGCTGCCTGATGTGAAATGACTCAAGAATCAAATGCGTTTCCAAAATGAAGACAGAGGACAGAAGATTGTGTCAATTATTATTATTATTATTGCTTCAGCCAAGGCCTCTGTTTTGCTATTTAATCTTCAACGAGAGTCTAACTCAGTTCAAATGGGGTTAATGGCCGTTCCTCCAGAGATGGTGTTGATTTACAGTGTTCATCCATAACCCTTTTAAAGGCCTAGATTGTGCTGACTTTCCTGTATTTATGTTGATTTTCTCACTCATTTTAGCAATCAGCATTAAGTGCCGTACACCGAGTGATTCGGGAGAACCTTAACTTTCCGCCTGGTTCACTTAAAATCCCGTTTTTTTTCCATGTGTTACATGTGATTTGTCTGAATTTAAATGTTTTAAAAATTCCTCTAAATAAAAAATGTTGCATTCTTACTGTGAACTCAGACAGAGCCCCAGGAAGTTTTTTTTTTCTTTTTCTTTTGTTTGATTTATATTCTTCAGAAAGTTGTTCTTAGATGTTTTAGACTTAAAAAAAAACTCTATATCAAACTCTTCCCGAGAAAGTAAGATCTATTTTTGATTTGATTTATTTTTTTCCATTTAAAATATTTTTTTTTCTGTTCTATTGAGAAACAGGTGTTCCAATATTTCACTTACTGACCATATAGATGTCATAAAAGTTCATAGTAAATAGAAACCTTATTATCATGATCTAACCATCATGCTGATTGGTGGGTTAGACCCAAACCTGTGTTGACTGGGAAACTGGGAATTAGCCCCTGTTTGCTTCAAGGAAGAAAACACATGGATTTTCTTGATGAAGCAATGTTGCCAAGAAGAGACAACGTAACCACGGTTACTATGCCACTTCAATATCACCAGTGGAAATCTCCATTCCATGTCCGTTTTTATAGCATTTGGATAGGATCGGTGTCATAAACGACAGTGACGGTGCACTCGTTGTACAAGTCACTGCAGATAAGCACATATATATTGTACGTGATCAAACCACATTAAGCTTTAATTATATTATCTTGACTGAGTTATGATGTTTACATCCTGCATATATACAGTGGGCCACTCATACACTTGGAGAACTGCACTTACAGCCTTCTATTTAACCTTGTTTCATTACTGAGAATGAAGCATCTTCCATGCAGTCGTATTGTTTATGTTCCACTTTGGCAGCAAAGTCTTGTGCTGTGCAGGTTTTCAGTGGAGATCACTTTGCTCGATATGATGCTGAATAATATCAACAACTCTCTTAACATCTTCTTCAACTACAAACAGTCCAGGCCAGCGTCCGGTAGCTTTCACCTTCACAAAATTCATCCTGTTTCAAATTCAGTGAAATAATTGTACATGTTTTGTATGCTGTATCGACAAAAAATATCAACACAGGAACCTGAATCCATTCACACACAGACATAATCAGATGTTTACGTCTGTCATTCATGCATAATGTAAACTGGCTGTTCACCTCCACTCCCACATGCAATTGCACTCACACATTAGCGCTTCTCTCACGTAAGCAGCAGTCACATGCACAGCAACATTTCCATGTAGACATCAGTTCCTCACAGCTAATGCACACGATCAGTTTGTCACCCAGTTTCCAATGAGCTTTCCCTGGAAATGCATTACCCTGCCGATGTTTGGTCCAGCCCCGAACACCAAACTACACGCAGCTCTCTCTAATTGATAATGTAACTGGATGACATATGCTCAGTTGTTGCAGCATCAACACTAAAACGCAACGCTTCCCCACAAGTTTTTCACCCTGCAGCTAATTAATGCTCCATATAGCAACACGCCAGTCACTCAGTCCAAAGCATATGAAGTGAGTTCACTGGATTCCCACGCTTCATTTGCACTAACAAACAACAAGAATGTCTGGCAGATGGCAAAAACAAAAAAAAACTAAAAAAAAAAAAAACAGAAAAAACATGAGTAATATTAACAACTGACAAATAAAGGGAAATGGGCTTTGATGTTGTAAATATGACACATACGCCATGTCAAAAGCACACAATGCTCGTTCAAGTTCCATTATGAAAAAGTGTGTGTGTACACACTCTCCATTTTTAGGATGTTTCATTGCAAACAATCATTCAATGAGCGTAGTTTGCAAAATACATGGATTGATTCATCCATCGAGCTGAATGCAGCGTACACGCTCTGAACCGCTGAAAGAATGGCATTGACATGTGTATATATATAACCACCATTCCTGTATCCAACACAGAGGCAGCAGATCAGGAAACAGTCATTTTACTGACAAACCATTTTGCCGTTTAGGGTTTTTCTTTTGTACTGAACCGATTACCACAGAGAACCTTGGAAACAAAGGAAAATTATACTATAAAGAGCACAAGGAGGAGTTAAGAGTACAAGAATAAAACCAACCATGTAATCTTCTTCTTAAGGTAATTGTTGAGAATTATAGGCTAAAGCTGTATTGTTCAGAAAAGAGCTCTGAAGAAGGCTTATATAATTATCACCCAAATTACTTCATGTAATATGGTGCAATATATGATCTGCTTCCAATATGGAAGAGAGCATATATTTTATATCAGGACATATTTTTTGGAATTTTAAAAATCAAAATTCTTTTCTTTTTTTTTTTCTTCTCTGATTTAACTTTTTTTTTTTCCACAGAGGCTGTGTCTTGCTCTCTCTGTTGGTTTCTTCTTGTTGCATTTAAGCGGTTTCTCTTGTCTTATTTCTTTCTCTCTTTCTCTCGCTGGCTGTCTCCAGCATTATGCTAACACATTTAAAGGCAGGCTCCTGCTGTGTGGAGTAATCCTTCAGTGGAGCTGCACTCCGTTAATGTGACTGCGGGGCCCGAGTGTTCTCGCAAACCGATCTATCTCTGGGATGCCACCAACCTCAAGGTTAAACCAGGGTCACGCACGGGCTCACATGCATGGACTGCACCCCAAACACAATACACACATCCACACACATATAGTATAGTTCCACTGTTTTAAGATCGGAAAAAGATGTTTGGATACATTTTCTATACCCATAAACAATGCCCATTTTATCATAGACACATATACATACTGACATCCATGCACACACACACACACACACACAAATGTATGTATATAGTAACACAGCAATGTGGCAATCATAAAGAGAAAACATGCATGAAATACCCACACATAAGGGCAGAATTTCAAGGTCGAGCTCTTGTCATTTGCAGAACAATTGACCTCTTGGACAAGGTTCTTAAGATTTGTGCTATAAACCTAGAACACAGGTGTTCCGTGTTCCCCTTTGCTGTCCAGTAATGTCAAAGAATCATTTAGGAAGGATTTGGTCACTGTACCCATCTGAGTTACAGCTCGGTTGATTTCATCAGGATCTGAGGCACATGGAATCTGACGTTTATGTAATGAGACTGTTATTACACAGCAGGTCCTGCAGGGTTTCGATTCCAAGAAAAGCACAGAAAGCAAAGCCGTATTATGCAATGAACACAGTAGTTAAAAAGGAGAGGGACCATCACCGGGAATATTGATGTTGTGTGTCTACTGTTTAGCCGGCCATAGTGTTAATTGCAGACAGCCACGCCACCTCCATGACATAGATCACATGTTCCTCACCGCCACGTGATGTATGGGAGGTTCATGCTTTCCATCTGTACCACTTCCACTGTGTAGGCGGCAGAAAGAAGTGGCTACTTAACAATATAGATATCATATCCTTTTTGTGATTTTTGTGATTTTTTAAAATACATTTATAATGTCACACTGTGTGTCTATGTTAAATATGGTTGAAATCAGAATTCAGAATGTCAGTCAATAACAGAAAAATAGGTATAATTATACAAATGTAAAGGAGGTAGATACTTAAATACCACAGTTAAAAATATCACAAAACCACAACTTAAAAGGTTTCTGCATTCCGGGGGGGGGGGAGTGTAGTCTGAAGGCACAGCTTAACACATCATAGTTGATCTCAAAAGTTACAAAATAAAACACGTATATATCCTGTACCCTGTGCTTCTGTGCCAAAGGTTCTTTTTGATCATCCATGTTTATATGTGTTCAGTAAGTTCTTTTTAATCTTCCTTTTTTTGTTGGCTAGGCTGCTGCTTAACATGCTCAGGAAGGTCTCAAGCTCAAAATACAGCTGGATCAACACCAAAATACACATCTTTAACTCCAACCGAAGCAGGAGATGCAGTATGGATCAGAGACATGGAGAACCGCAGAACACACAACAAGCAGGCTGCAAACATTCATTAACATCTGCCTCGGGAGAATACTTAACATCTGGTGGGGAGACAAAGTAAGCAATGTGAACCTGTGGAAAATAACAACCCGGGATCCCATTGACTTACAAATACAAAGGAGAAAGCGAAGATGAATTGGACGGACCGTTGGAAAACCTGCCATGAACATCACCAGACATGCCCTGAAATAGAAGAGCCAAGGAACAGTTCAGGATCTACAGGTGATATAAGCAAAAATGCTCCCCCAAGGTTTCAGCCAGCTCTGAATGGCATCAGATTGCCCTCACATGCCTACAAACAACCATCTGTTGGTGGCCTTTTTTGCCTCATGGGTTGTTTATACCATCCACTTGCATATTTTGAGTTATACTGTAGGCGGGGTTGAATAGAAAAAAATAGAACTTTCTATTTTGAGTAAAGAGCAGGAAAAACTCTAAACCTGTCCAAATGTTTGCTTACATAACCTTTCGAAACTTGCAAAAGTCTACAGATGGCCCGCTTCCGAAAGTGATTTCGGGCAGTAACAAAGAACCAACTTTTTTTTTTTTTTTTTGTTTGATTCATAGAATGGATCACACATTCTTTCAGCGTCCTGTGTAAACCTGTTGAACTATAAGGCTCTGAAAATAAATAAATAAATAAATATATATATATATATATATATATATATATATATATATATATATATATATATATATATATATATATATATATATATATATATATATATATATATATATATATTCCTGTATATAACCGTAGACCTGGAAATATGCATGATACAGTCCCATTTAATTCATGTATTACACTTGCTCTCTTGGCTTGACTCTTGGTCAAGTGCCATACTCATACTATGTTTAATACATTTTGCATAAAATAAAAAAAGAAGGTTGCAAATCTATCTGTTTTTCCTTCACTTCAGTGACTCCTTTATGAACCTCTTACCACCAGTCAGGTTGCTTTGATGATGGAATGGCGTTCTTGCGGTGCAGTACGCTTGACCAGCACCTTTTATGCGACGTTGCATGAACTAAAGGTGGATAATGGATAAATGGATAAGCTGCCAAGATCACCTTTTTTTTTTCTGTCACTGGGTTTTCTGCATAAGACTTCAAAAAGCTTTAATAGCCTTTTCACAGTATGATCGTCTATTTAATACTGAAGGAAACCTGAATCCATACCAGCTGTGATGGAGGAATGTTAGCATCCAGCAGAGCTTACCGTCACTTTTCGGTCATTGCTCTGATTGGCTCTGTGCTTTTAGGGTACAGGTAATAGGGCCTCCTTGAAAATAGATGACTCTTTCTTTCTTAACTAACTTAAGGAAGAAAATTAGTAAAACATTTCTACTTATTCAGTGGTGTCTTGATGCAAATTTTAATACATTTTTTATTCCAGTTGCTGAAGCCATGTATGACAATGAGGAAAGTTACTGGAGCCTGATGCTGAAGCCTGTGTTCCAGAACTTTCTAGAGCATAATGTCCTTCATACTTGTTCTGCTCTTATGAATCAGCGCCTGCATGCTCTGAAATCTTGACTTGCATAGGGAAAGTATTTCAATTCCTTTTGTGCTCACCCAGTCCTTTTGTAAACTTTCATACATACATAATTGTGTGTGTGTGTGTGTGCGTGTCTGTTTTCCAGGTTTTATGTTGACGTATTTGTGATTGAGCATATGTTTCCTGCTCTTTTTCTTCAGACTGTGAGCCTCCTGTTAAAGCTCAGTGTGCAATTTTTGAATCAAAACTAAGCAGGTGTCACTCTGGCACCTGACAGATGGGAGACCTCATGCTGAAACCAGAATCTTATTTTCTCATCTATTTTTCACCCCCATCCACAAATATGTTTAAATTTTAAAACGCTTTTTTTTTTTTAAACATCCGGACTACTCCTTTACCATATGAAAGCAAACGTCAGCTTTGACTACCAGTGGTTAATTCAACATGGATTTTTCCACCTCTTCTTTGGTCCCAGCAAAGACATCTCTGGGTTTATTTTTGTCTGTAGCTGTTCTTCCTCTGTAGTACATTCTGCAACTAAGCAACTAACAAACCACACACTAGACAATTTGCTTCTGCAACCAGGCAGCTGAAAGAAGCTCAGCTCAGTGCACCATCTTTTTTTTTTTTTTTTTTTTTTTTTACTGTTTTCATTTCCCTGCTTTCTGACTTCTTGAAGTTATGTGCGCAACACAAAACCATCGTATACAACTTCAGTAAACATTTTGGGATCATGAAGAGCTCTGTTAAGTCCTGCACCCTGCAGTGTGAGCACTGGAGCGATATGAAAATTAAATAGTACTGGGTGATATGTAGGGTATAAGTTATCATTTCCAGAATAAAAGTGCGTGCTGCTCCACAGCTGATCCTCTCCTCTGTGCCCCGAGTGAGGTAATGAAATGTTGAGCAGACTTTGATTTGAGATTTAAGTTGGATTATATCTTTTAAAATTGAAGGATGCTCATGGAATATTTATGGCTCACAAGCACAAGCATGAGTAACACTGCTGGCTTCAGTGTTTATGATAAAGTGGATGATTTATAGTGCCCTGAAATCGAAAGCTGAGAAACCTGCCTCTTAAGCATCTGTCAAACAGCTTTTTTTGTTTTGTTTTGTTTTTTTTTAATTTTTTTAATTGTACTATTTCTTCTTAAGAGTGCAAAATCAGCATTTGTTTTTACTTCACTTAGGCCTGGATGGATTCTCACACTCTCTTCAGTTGTGTAAATGTAATAAAAATGGCCATAAAAACTGATGAGTAATAAAAAATGGTGAGCTCTTACATGGCTCCATTTACTTGTTCATCATCTAATTTTTGCCGTGTACTGAGGTGGAAGATGTTCCAGATTTTTTAACTAGGTAAAAGTGGCAATTCTACACTGAAAATAAACATAGCATAAAAGTTTTTTTGCCTTTTAAAAATGTATTTTCCTTAAATTTAGTGGTGCTTCGCGCTGTTGCCTCATAGCAAGAAGGTTGCAGGTTCAAGACCTTGGTCTGGGACCTTTCTGTGTGGAGTTTGCATGTTCTCCCTGTGTCTGCGTGGGTTCTCTCTGGGTTCTATGGCTTCCTCCCACAGTCCAAAAACATACTGAAGTTAATTGGAGACTGTAAATTGCCCATATGTGTGAGTGAATGGTGTGTGTGCTCCATGATAGGCTGGCGACCATCCTGAGTGGATCTCTGCCTCTCGCCTGTAATGCGTTAGGATTGGCAGACCTCGCGACCCCTTCTATACCCTAAGCGGGTAAAGAAGATGACTGACTGATGTCAAGTAAGAACAATTGTTTTACAATATACAAAATTACTCCAGCTACACAGTTATATTTTACTGACACTGACAGTGTTGCAAGAGAACAAAAGTATCTCTCAAAGGGTAAAAAGGAGAATGGGACCAAAAGAAAATGATGAAACTGAATTGTATGTGATCATAAATCTTAAATTAGCTTTTAAATGCACTGTTTTCATGTCCATATCTAAATATAAGCTATAGTGCAGGTGTTACATATATAAATATAACGGACCTTCCAAATGAAGTAAACTCAACAGCCTTCTAATTGGTACCCTTCATTTAAAACAAGCCATTAAAATGTTACTATATATTATATAAAAAATAAATCTTTCATATTTAATGTTTTAAAACATATCAAAAACATGACTGCATGAAATAATATGTCTGACTACACAAGTTGAGTACTATTGGGTTTATTTGGAGGACTTACCCTTTCTGGTCACTTCTTTATGAAAGTGCAGATAATAATGAAGGAGCCTTTTAATTTTCTTATTAATGCATTAATCTATTTAAAGTAATATGTTTATAGTACTGCAAACAAGAGAGCACCCTGTGGTAAAAGTAGCAATTCCACACTGAAAATACAAAGCTTCAAGGTTTTTTTTTTTTTTTTTTTTCCTTTTTCTTTCCCTAAATTTCAGTGGTGGTGACCAATTTCGGCCAGTCAGTCATTTGCTTCCTGGCAATGACAGCGTTGTGCGAGAACAAAATTACCTCTCGAAGGGTAAAATGGGAAAATGGGACCAAAAAAAAAATAATGAAAATGAACATATAATACGTTACCGAGGTAGGGAAATAAATGAAATATACACGAACACACACTTGACAAGGAGTAAAATGCAACACAGTTTTATGGAAATTTTGTATCCCAATTAAAAAAAAAAAAAAAGAAGAGTTACTTTTTTTTTTTTGCTGTACTCATCCAGTGAGGCCTGGGCGCAATTTCGGAAAGCGGACTCAGAATTATTGACTCCACTTTATATATTTGTATAAACAAATATTTTAACACTAATTTGGGTACAGCCCTGGGAGTTGAGAAAGGGGTGAGAAACAGAAAGGGGAATAAAGTCTGTTTGTTTATTTAAAGGTGTTACCAGATTATATGTGTATGTGGACATGTTTTATGAGGTGTTGAGAAACTTACCATTTCAGTTAGTATATTTTATCGTATTTTTATTGTTGCTGTCATGGACTTTTATGAGGAAAAACCTTAAATGTCTTATACGTTTCATATAGGGCGACACGGTGGCGCAGGGGTTAGCACTGTTGCCTCACAGCAAGAAGGTCGCAGGTTCAAGACCTCCTTGGTCCTGGGTCTGGGACCTTTCTGTGTGGAGTTTGCATGTTCTCCCTGTGTCTGCGTGGGTTTTCACCGGGTACTCCGGCTTCCTCCCACAGTCCAAAAACATGCTGAGGTTAATTGGCGACTCTAAATTGCCCGTAGGTGTGAGTGTGTGAGTGAATGGTGTGTGTGTCCCACGATTGGCTGGCGACCATCTGGGGTGTATCCCTGCCTCTCGCCGTAACGCGCCGGGATAGACCCCTGCGACCCTAATGAGGAATAAGCATTAATTTATAAATGTAGAGCTTATGGTCATTCATGATGTATTTCTGTAGGTTTTGGTGAGTTGAATGGAGCTGAAAACCCATGGTGATACTATGTTGATAATGAAAATGTGACAACAATATTAGGGTCCATTTGAAAATAGCTAGTTGTTCTGTTGTTTCTGTTCTACCTGACATGAATTTTTCAGTGCTTTATTCTTTCCCCGAAAGAGCATCCTCTGTCTTTCTGTTTTTATTCAGTTATTTTCATTCACTATTTAGAGTGAGACGACTTCAAAAACATGTTCTCACTCCTTTTTTATTCTGTTTCACATTCCATACACCGTCTTCCTTTCTCCGTATTGATCCGTCTGATTCTCACATTTGTATTTTATTCTATTGCACTCCCTCATCACGTCTTTCTCTCATTGTGGATGGGCCTTCCCTATTCTCGTATTCACGATGTATCTTGCTCACATTTCATATGCGTCTCTCCCGTCGTAATTTTTATTTCTCGTCAATTTCTCTTTCTCCCTCTCTCTCACACACACACACACACACACACACACAGACAGACACAGACGCTGTCCTCTCTCCCTGATGAGGCCAGCCCCTTCATGGTGATGGGACCGACAGAGGGTGATTAAAGTGGAGTCTCATCTGGTGGGAAAACTGACCTCAATCAGAACTATTCTACCTCTCTGTTTCCCTCCATCCATCCGTCCCACTCAGTATATTCCTGACTCTCATCCACCATCCTTTATTCTCCCTGACCCGCTCCCTCACCATGTCAGTGCTCCCCATCTCACAATCTTCCCTCTCATGCTTTCTTCTCTCATTTCTCATCTTCCCCTATCCACTCTCATTGATCACTCTCAATTTGTCATCATCGCCCATCTTGTTCGGCGGTAATTTGTGCTTCTTTAGGAACCCTCATGTTTTCTATTACTGTCTGTGTGCAAATAATTTCATATTTCTAAAAAAGATGTCTACTTTTTTTTTAGGGGTAGTTGTTTTCGTGTCAACCATACGTAATAGTCTTAAATTTCCTACTAAATGCAATATTAGTATCCTCCAATTTTTATGGATTTATTGGTTTAAATACATTAAATGTTACTATAAATTATATAAAATAGAATTCTAGCATATTTAGAGTTTAAAAAAAAATCACAGAACATGACTAAGTGAAATAATGTCTGACTACATCTGAAGAAGTGATCCTTCCTGATCACTTCTTCATGATAGTGCAGATAATAATGAATGAGCCTTGAATTCATTCTTAAAAGTCATTAAAGCACAATAATTATTGACGGCAATATGTATACTGCACTGTAAACGTGCGGCTCGTGTGCCCTTTGTAAATGTCATTCGATCTCAAAACGCGTTTGTTGCCGTGGCAACACTTAACCACAAACTAAATGACACACCTTCCCGTTTTAGCTTTGCAATTACTAATTTGCATCGTAACTGTCGGCCTCTGAGACATTCTTTCGGGCTGGAACATTTATGTCCCGTAAAGATTCATTAGGCTGAGCCCACACGAGTGTGTGAAGTGTTTGAATGAATCATGGATGTATCATTTTCTGGAGCTGCGTGTAATCTACGGTGCGGCTTAGAGGAGGATGCTTCACTCCCCTTGTTTCCATTCTGGGTGATGTAAGTAGGGTAATAAGAAAAAAATAAATAACAATCGAGACCTAAGATGAATAAACATTCCACATTCAGTGTGTATAATGAGCAGGGATTATTCATCTGTTTGTTGTTCATTTCCAGCTACAGGTGTCAGCTGTCACACGTCCTCTCTCACAGCCGAACTCCGTCACAAACTTGGAGATAAATACGACCTCCTTACATAATTCCGTTTGTAATTATGCAGGGTGCCGGTACACACCGCCGGGTTGGGGTTTGATTCAAATCTTTATTTCGCCGGCGATAACGCGTGCGGAGTGATTTGTGGCATAACGCATTATTATCTGGGGTATTGAATTACTTGGCCACCAGAGGCATTCAACTATAGCTCTGCAATCACACTGGCCCCATTTCCAGTGATATTTAAATCCTTTTTCTGCGTGGTTGCTCTGGCCAAATGGCAAATCGCTCTTCCTCTGTGCATGCCCTGCTTGTGATTTGATTTGTAAGGAATGTTTATGTGAGTGTGTAAGTGTGTGGGTGTGCTGTTGTGCTATTTGATGTGATTTGAGAAGATGTGTGCGTGTGGCCATCCTTTGGTGCATAATCCACAATCTGCCGTCTGCCAGAAAGAAGTCTTTTTTTTTTTTTTTTTTTTTTCAATGCTCAATGCGGCCAAAAAAAAAAAAAATCTCAATTTTCACTGACTCATAACTAGATTTTCAGTTTTACCTGATTGCACCTAAGGCTTATACATTTTTTTGTGTAATTGGCTGGTAGGTAATTTTAAGTAGACATAAACAGTTGTTAACTCTTGTTAAAGTAATGTGTTAGTTTCATTCCAGCGGGCATCAAATGTTTGTTTTTTTTTTTATGAACATTTTGCCTATAACTTTGTTTGGGGGGGGTTCTGGTGAGGCGTTTTAAGTACTAATGACAATGATGATCATGATGATAATGGTGATTGTAGCAATTATGCCTGCCATGCCACCTGAAGGGGTAGCACGAGTGTGTCAACAGATGTGTTTTAATGGCATTTATTAATTATAGTCGTCCCCCTCTAAAATAAAACGTCTGTCTTGTGCTCTCTGCAGATGATTGCATTTTGGACTCTCACCTTTTGATGCTGATTTGGGTGAAAACCAGTTGTCATATGTGTCCCTGTCACACATTTATGCCACTTTTTGGTCTTAAAAGGTCCCCTCAGATGCATCGATGTCATATTTTTATTTAATTGGCGCACATTTCCCCTGCTTAATCGTTCGTAGTTGCTCTGAGTTTATATTGTCACTCATTTTAACAGTGTTCTATTGGGTTGTTAAAGCCCCAAAAATATTGTTTTTCTCATTTGGCTACTGGCTATCAGCTAGGAGGTCCTGCATTAACATAACTGTATTTTTTTCACATGAGGGATTTCTGTTTGTGCTTTTTAGTTGGAGTTTTTCTCACTGGTTTGAAGCGGGCGAGGCTCATTTGGAATAAAAGGAATGATGCCATGTACTTCCCTGCACCAAATCTTAATAAATAATACATACGGATTTGTTCCTTCCAAACTGTAATATCGATTGTTGCTCATCTCGTCATGCATATTTAATATGTGAGAGGAATACCAGATTTCGGACCGAGGGCTTTAATGTCAGTGATGTATGAGACTTTGCTTCAGATCAAGCCATGAACGGGGAAAGAGTAGAAACAAAAATTGGTGCAGTTGTTGTCATTCTGTCACCAACTTTCGCTACAAGACATCCATCGGGAACTTTTTTAACAAAGGAAAAAAAATTGTATTTTGTCCCGATGAGATTTATATATAATTTCAGAGAAAGCAAGAGGAAAGCATTGTTTTTTTCAACCAGCGCAGACTGACAAAAAGACTGGAATGACAACAGGTGGCGGATCAGTCAAGGATTTTAAAATAAGGGTTTGACGGCTGGAAAGGATTGATTAATCGATTTTTTTTTTAATTTCCTCTTTTCTTACATCCCTGACTGCCTGAAGAAGGACTTTTTTCCCTTTCCTTTCTTTGTACTGCATGTCCTAAGGTTTCTTTTTATTCATTTGTTTCTTTATGGGGATTTTATTGTGGTCTGTGACTAGGTCAGGATCCACTGATGTCCCTTTAATGCAGTGCAGTGACACTAATTAGCATTATAGGCCCTCATGGGCTACAGCTGTATGATATTCCCTGTGTGCGTGATTATCTTCAATAACCTCTGCATAAGTCAAGGTGAAAGGAAAATAGCATAGTTGACGCATTGTTTCAAACGCATGAAATGGCTCACGACAAATGTGGGATTTTTACAGTGTGCGTCAGTGAGAGTGGGTGTGTGTCAAATGGTGAAATGGCTGTGAAAAATCTGGTCAAGTGCTATTGGGCTTTTGACACAGCAGCTGTGCTCCCAAAATGACAAGGTGACAGAAAAAAAAGTGTGTGTATATATATGGGTGTGTGTGTGTGTGTGTGTGTGTGTGTGTGTGTGTGTTTGTGGTTTCTCACACAAGAAAATGAAGAAAAGACCTGGACACCTATATATTTACACTTTTTCTACATTTAATTCTTCATTTAATTTATTGCCAGTATGAGAGGCGGAAACTGCAAGGGATACAGCAAGGAAGAGAGATTTCTAATTTTAATTTGTTTTCCAGTGACTCATACTTTTTAGATGCAAAATAAGATAATTGGATTGAAGAATTTAAGCAGGTGGCAGCTTGCATGCATAGCTGTTCTAGGGCTGTTACATAATCCCATATACATGCAAATAAATAATAATCGCATGGCTGTCAATATTTGTGAGCTTCTCAGATTTCTTATTCAGGGCACATGAAGCTATAGAGCAAAACACACATGCACACAACCGTCCTGATGTCTTCTTCCTCTCACTCTGTTCTTTGTAAAGTGCATTATTTGAACTACTCTGGCAAAATAGTCTTTTCTACAAAATCTACAAGTTGTTTGCTGGGCGCAGCTCTCCCCCAGCTCCGTACACTTGTCAAAGTGTGGTCAATTCCGGCTCCAAAATAACCCAAGATGCCAAACTCGGGGCTACAAAGTGGGAGTCTATTTTATGATCCCCCACAAACAGTCAACACTCAGCCTATGTGAGTAAATGTTTTTTCGCTCTTACATGCCTTTTTTTTTTTCTTTTTTATCGCCCTTAAAAGCATGTTGTCTGGTAAAAGGATTCTCTATCAGAGGTGGAAACACACTGAGCTATGGACAGTGAGATATAAGTGAGACATTCGGTAGAAAGCATCATTTCACATATAAAAACCTTTTTAAAAATCATTATTGTAAGAATTGGTTGGATGTCAGCCATACACTTCATATATATATATATGTGTGTTTAATCGTCTTGGTTGGGAGAGGACAATATTCTCAATGGCACTAGTATTTGAAATAAGACAACTCACTAATTAATGCATAATGCTCTGTTTTTAAGCAAGGGTGACACGATGGAGGAGTGGGTAGCACTGTTGCCTCATAGCAAGAAGGTCACAGGTTCAAGACCTTGGGCTTGAACGCTTCCCCCTGGGAGTTTGCATGTTCTCCCCGTGTCTGTGAGGGTTCACTCCGGGTTCTCTGGCTTCCTCCCACAGTCCAAAAACATGCTGAAGGTAATTGGAGACTCTAAATTGCCCATAATTATTAGAGTGTGAGTGAATGGTGTGTGTTCCCCACAATTAGGTGGCAACCTGTCTGGGGTCTATCCCTACCTCTCGACTGTAATGCATTTGGATTGGCTCCAGCAGACCCCTGTGACCCTAGTGAGGAATAAGCAGAATAGAAAATGACTGACTGACAATGTCTGTGTTAATTAATTAGCATATATATACATATATATCCATTGGCCCAACAGATGTAAGAATGTGGAAATGCAGATAAGTCAGGATTCTTTTCGAGTTTCCTCTTCTCCTCTTTTCCAGCAGCAATGTGTCTCGTCAAATCACCAGCACCAATTAGTCTCAGTGGCAGTCATTGGGCGGCTGGGTTAGTTTTTGGAGTTAAACCATTTCCTCTTCAACATCACATACTACCTGAAGACGGGGGCTGGAATAAATCATCACCACAAATCTAAACACAGGCACACATCCACCATTCAGCAGTAACACCCCCCCAAACATCCTTCCATGGAGTGGTGATTAAGAGTGGAAATCAATTTTAGGTGCCCATGGCTAAATTGATATCATTGCTTTTACTGCAGGCTGAATAATGGATGACCATATCATTATATGGGGAAGTAATGGGACGAGACAAAGCTCAGGTTGACAGCTCGCTGCAGGTGAGAGCTATAATTAGTATCTGGTTCTTGGCTCACCCCCACACACATGTAGAGATGCATGCATATGTGCAATTGTGCAAGCACAACACCAAAAATATTTGATCACCTGCCACAAACACACACACACACACACACACACACATATATATATATATATATATATATATATATATATATATATATAATAGAGAGAGAGAGAGAGAGAGAGAGAGAGAGAGAGACAGAAAATGTTAGAAAATCTCCTTTTTTTGTCTCCTTTTTCTCTCAGCCAGAGGGGAGAATCAAATGTCTTGTTTGATTGACATTAGATGACAGACATCTAGTGTTACACCATACCAAACAGAGTTAAACTAAGCACACTTTTATAGATCCAGATCTAGTTCTAATTTTTCCACTAGCACTGGTGCAACCAGCTTTCTCAGTTGGTCTCAGCAGCACATGATTTGGTCACGGCTGTTTTGTTCAAGCCACATCTTCTACAATTAATTTAATTCTAACTTAGTAGCTGTTCTATCAAAAGTATAAAGGGAATACTGAGAGGCAGGGATACACCCCAGATGGTCGCCAGCCTATCGTGCACACCACTCACTCACAAACTCACACTCACGGACAATTTAGTGTCTCTAATTAACCTCAGCATGTTTTTGGACTGTGGGAGGAGGCCGGAGAACCCGGAGAGAACCCAAGCAGACACAGGGAGAACATGCAAACTCCACACAGACCGAGGTCTTGAACCTGCAATATTTCAAATGAGTGCAAGCCAAAAGTTAGAATCTAAATTAATTTCTTTTGGTTTCTTGAGTTTCTTCTCAAAGCAGTGCACAGAATAAGTATTAAAGAACAGTTCTCTATGCTGTACCAGACTAAGAAGAAGAACTAATTTCAGTTGGATTTTAATAATCCCACTTTCCCAATTGTTGCTCTGTTGGTGACTAATGTGCTGCAGGGCATCAATCAGAACACCAGGCATCTCTTAAATCAAAGCATTTCCAATTATCACAAGCCGACTTCTTGAGATGCTGCATGTGTTTCTTTCCACTGGTCAGGATGGCTGTTTGCTATTTTATTATACACACCTGTTCAACTATTGTGCACAGCTGTTAGTTGCTTGCAGTTGCTTCTGTGTGGTGGAATATGGGCCAGAACAATTTTATAAAATTAGTCACTCTGTGGGTAATTATGGTTACCACTTATTTTCTCTGCGACGAAATGGAAACTCTATTTATACCCGTTTATTGTTAAGAAAAATGCAACCAGAAGTTACATTTATGCAAGTTAAACAAAACATAATTATTTTATATTAATTGTTTATGTATTTTTTTATATCTGTTTGCATTGCTATCCAGCTGCCAATGTCCCCAATTGAATATCAAGATATTCTTTAACAAGTGATCATTAATGTGTACTGTCAGCCATGGCTTGAAGTAGTGAGTTGAATATTGATGTGATAAATGCTTGTGTTATAGAGATTATACATTTAGTAAATTCAAAGGGGCTGGGCAGCTACATTGGTAGCATGTGGTGTTCAGAGCATGAAGCACTCATGTCGAGTTGTCCGCACCCAGCTGATGCCAATGCCAGCAGAGGTCTGGAGGCCAGACTAGATATTTGTTGTATTAACAGAACTGTTTTCATGAGGTATGGAACATTTTATCTGTAGCTTAATACATATTTGTTTATACCAACTGATTGCTGCATTTTAGTTTTTTGTTTTTCTGTTCTATTTCATTTAATACCATAGTCTTTTATCGTTAGTATATGTTTATAATAGAGAGATGAACAAAGTTTACCTTATGTTACCTTTACAAATGGATGTATTGTGCCTTTTCATGTTGGAATCATGGACTTCTCAATCAGTTTATTTTAAAATGTTTTTTTTTTTTTCAATTATGTCCACTCTGTATATTATATTATAAATCATATAGATTAAAAAAAAAATATGAATACATTTTTTTTTAAAATGTCATTTTGCACCAAGCACACCAGACAAACAGTGACTGTGTTTGTATAATTTGTATGTTTGTATGTACAAGTTATCTGTCTCATTTAAAGGTCCCATGTCATCCAAATAACAACTTCATGGACTTGTTTACTCTAGATACAGGTTCTATAAAACTGCCCCAGGCATCAAACCCTTAAAAAATGAGAAATGGATACAGTTTGGATTTTGAAACTTTGCCATTTCACAGTTCGTTTGTACTTCCTTGATTTTGTGATGTCACTGCAGGAACCAAGCACGGCCCACGTGGCCCCATTGTCACACCAACTTCTTTCAGGCTTTCAAGTGAAAATTAGCCAATCAGAAGAGAGGTCCGTGCTTTACGTTTAAAATTAAAGTTGACATGTCCATTCATTGTGAAATTCATTTGACAGCTGTGGACTGACTGGCACAGCTTTTTGGGACATTGGATGATGATAAGATGTGGCTCCATTCTCATCTCTTCGACACTGAAAAACAATGGATCAATGGATTTTCTGACCAGTCAAAATGGCTCTTGGTGCCATCTTCAATCTCATAATTTGAAAGTAGATGTAATGTCAGTGGTTTAAAATAACAAGACCAATTCTGTAGAGATACACAATATCAAATACTTATTTATTGTGCCATACTGAAGAAATTTAAACACAAAAACGGTTAAATTTCCAATGTATTCATTCTTGAAACAGTTTTTTTTATCTGTTGTACGTAATCAGATGTAATATTTATTCATTTATAATGATTTAGTAGTAAAACAATGTGCAGTTGGGTTGTGACATCCAATCAAAATTCAACATTTACACATAGGCTCTTCTGCAAGACATTTATGGATACTATATATATATATATATTTTAATAAACAGACTGTACTCAGATGGTGGTTCTCCATGTTATCCTAAATTTCTGATCCACACGGACAGACTTCGCAGTAGTATCAATAATCAGCTCCTACAGACACAAGAAAAAAGAGAGAGGGCACTGCTTGAAATCACATAGACATTTCCTTTAAAAGTATGCACATCCAACAGGCTTTATACACTCTACATGACTTGTAGATGACAGCTTAGGTACAGTATCTGAATATAATAAAATGTCCCAGCACCATCCCATACTGCTTCTTTCAAGTTGTTACCCTATCAGACAATACTTAGGGAGATGAATGGATTGTCTCACACTGAACCACTTATTACCATGCACATACTGTCTCAGTCCCCCGCTCCCCTTCCTTACGACCCTCCTTCCTACTCATCCCTCATTCTTCCTGTTTATCTCCTTCACCTCTCTTTTCCTCACTCCATCTATTCTCAGTGATCTATTCTCTCTCTTCCTCTCTCTCTCTCCACACACCAAACTATGTCCTTCCTTCTCTCCTTCCCACAGATGGACTGTCTTTGTCTTTTCATTATTCTCTTCTAATCATTGCATCCCTGACACACTCTCTCTCTCTCTCTCTCTCTCTCTCTCTCTCTCTCTCTTCCCCTTAAAATTCCTCTGTCATTCTGATTTTCTTCATCTGCAATTCTTGCCCTTGCCTTCTCACTTCCCGCTGTCTGCCTCCTCCAAAAATAGTATAAATCTATAGGCTTCCGGGCTGTTTCACCTATGACTATTTATGGAAGTGCCTTAGCTATCACTTTCATGCATCCGATAAGTCCGCCGACTACTGTACATAACCCAGACAGGAACAGTTTATCACCAGCCGTATAAGGGCGCCATCCTCCTATACATGGGCATGTCATTCCTTTTCTTCTGCGTCCTCCCCCTCTTCAAACATGTATGAGTTTCAATGGGTGATTTTCACATTCAGGAATTCTTTCTGAAATATCTACAACCTTATCTAATGAACAGAGACTGTCCTTCAGCTGAATCACCTCAGCTCAATGCCCCCCCCCCTTCCTTCCGTCCTTCCTTTTTTTTTTTTTTTTGCAAAAATCCACTTTACTATAGGGTCCTTGAATAAAACACTGAATTCCTTCTAGCTGTAACTGAACCGTGTATTTGACCTTGACCCTCTGAACTCCTTCAGAGAGGATTCACACACGAGCGCTGAGGGAAACTCCTTTGATGTAAAGAACTCGGCGCTCAGTTTTCACACTAGCTACTGTTTCCAACAATGCTGCAGCAGGGCGCATGGCTCGGTTTTGTGTCCACAGTTTCTCAGGATTTTTTCTATTACTTTCCTTTCCGCTTCGCCATTGGAGCAGATGATGGAGAGAGCAGGAGTAAATGACAGTCATTTTACACGAGCGGCTTTAAAATTACTGTCCCGGGTCAAGTCGTCAGCTCTGCGTTCATTACAAAACAACATCATTGGGGGATGCAAAGTTGATTACAGATATTAGAAGTGTGACACAGCGGGGGTCGGGATTGTGAACCTGACGTGTTCTGTTTTAGTGACAATTTTTGACTGGCAGGGAAAATGTTCAATCAAGGTGAAAGCTGAGCTGTGTTTATGGAAAGTAATCATGGCAGAGGCCATCTGAGATAGAATATTAAATACCCAAAGTGAACTATTAAGTGCATAATTTTAAACTTGTCTTCATGTTAGATATTGATTAATGTGTTTATTTTGAGGTTATTAGAGCAGAAATCTACTTGATTGCATATGAAAGTAGGTTTTCAACACTATATGTATACTGGTATGCGAGTTAATACAAAGCTGTTATTTCTATCATTATCTCTGCTGGCAGATGCCTTTGTAGTACCCGAGTTGTTTGTTGTATGAAGTGATATCCATAGTTACGCAATTGCAATATGCACATGGAGCAAAGTGCAATTATGGTAAATGTAATGTGCTTTGTTTCCATGGCGTTAAAGCTGTTGTTTGAAAATAAAAGACAATCTTTAATATTTCAGTCATTTCCACTCTGCAGGATACGTTTCTATGTTAAAAAAAAAGCAAATTGTTGCATTGTATTGCTAGTAAGAAAGATGGCGATGCAGAAAAGGTATGTGACTTTTAGTTGCAATTGATTCAACTTGGATGACAAAAATTGTCATGTTCATTGGGCCTTTTTCCCAGTTGCATGTTTTCTATTTATACAAATTATCATGCTTTTATGGTCCAAAAGCACCTAGTTAGACATAGCACTAGCAATGCAGTCTGCCTTCTCTCACACTCATTCTGAAAAAAAGACTTAATTATTTATACACAAGCACTGAAAAATGTTTGTTTTGTTTTGGTTTTTTTTGGAGAGGGCCCTTTAAAATGGCTAAATGGTGAATTAAAATCACTGTGGTGACTATGTACATCTCAAATTCCTCTGACCTGAGTGTCAAGGTTGTGCTGTGGGGTCAGTGGATGGACTGTTCCAGTAGCATCTGTTAGGTTGACCTCTGTGATCCTAAATCTGCCTGCACCCCAAACCTTCACCACACCCAAGGTTAACTGGTCAGCAGCAGCCAGGCCATTGTGGGCAACTTGATTGGACAAGGAGCTCTGAAAGAGAAAATGTTGGAGACATGAGGCTGAAAGGGAGGAAGAGAGGTTTTTTTTTTTAATAATTTAAATACAAAAAAGGCAATTTTTGGTAAATAATGCTACACGCTTGTAATTCATGCCACCCCTGCATAAGCGCCTCATCTGGGCCACCCCAGTCCAAAAAGTCTGGAATGCCACTGAATCAACAGTTTTATCCCCAATAGCCTATATTATAGTTTGTCCTCTATATATTTACTTTCAGTAGGTAATCTTCTGCAAGAATTATTTGTCAGAATTGTCCCAAATATCTGCTTTAACTTGTGAAAAAAAAACATGCACATTTAACAGGGAACTCCAATCAACCAAAGAACTGAGAGCCTCTTAACAAACTGAAGATGCTGAAGTGTTCCCACTCTGCAAAAAATGCCCTGCTACTAAAGGTCTAATACTCATAGGGTGTGATGGAAACACACACACACACATTTACATTCAGATAGTCATCCAAAATGGCACACAATCTGCTAATCTGCAAGGCAGCACTGGCGTCAATGCCCAACTTATTCTCATCTCCTCACATCTGCCTGTCCACGCACACAAGCAGGACTCCCCCCGCACACACACACACACACACACACACCCCTTGGCTTTCAGACAGTGTGCCTGTTTTATCGCCGTGTGAAATTGCTTTGGAATGAGCCTGGTGGTAGGCAGAGGACAGCCACAGATGTTTGGCTGTGGTACCTGTATGTGTGTGTATGTGTATTCCGTAGTTGTGTGACTGCGTTTGTGTGTGAATGGTTGTGATTAGAAGTGTGCTCATTAATGTGTGTTAGTGTGTGATTGTGTGCCTTTGGCTGGCTAAGAAGCACATGAGGGCAGGTTAGTCCTATTAGTCCCAGTGATTAGGAACTTAGGAACTTGACTCAATATTTGATCGAACTGTGGCCTGAGAAACACTCGCGTCTCACTAAACTACTCACGGAACTGGACATACATGCAAACACAAACCCTTAGGATTCTACTTTTGTAAATGCATATGTATTTCTAACTCAAGGCTTCAAAACAGGAGTCAACAAATAGTATAGTATGGTTCATTGTGGTTCATGGTAATATGTTCATTATTAATACTGTGTATGTCATGGTGCCACATGAACATGTCAAAGTTAGTGTGGATCAGGGCTGTTTGTACTGATTGGGTTGAACAATGCAATTTTGGGATAAAATTGCACCCTCATTTCCGCTATTTCATCCACCTCTTTTTGAAAATGCAAGTACACAGAACAATTTTTGCAGCTCTAACCTGCAGAACACTTCTAAGTGATATAAACTGCTCTCATACACAGTAATGGAACTATTTGGTAGTTTATTTGTCTGTATGTTGGAATATATGTTATCTACAGTAAGGTATGTGACCCACAGGGTATTCATCAAATCAGACATTGTAAGTGGCGCGCATAGCAGTCCTAATGCGGCATGTACCTACTCAAAATGAGCAACCTTATATAAGCCTCAGCGAGCCCCTGTGGAGTACATTATTGGTAGAAAAAAAAATGTGCAGTGTCACCATGACATGCAGAGGAGAGCTAAATTGTGCATCAAAGGGAATGGAAAGAAAAAGACAAGAAGATTGGAGTATTCTAATAAAATAATGTCATGTCTCTGTAACAGCTCTCTACTGACACTCTAACATAGTTGTTCCTAGATTTAGTAAATTGTCATTAAAGTTCAGTGAAAAATGAATCCAGTTTTAGATTATTATTCGAACAGTTATTAACCCTCTAGACCCCATAGCGCCCCAGAACGACTGTCCTATATATCACTGTGGTACCTAATATTGCCTGGGAGCACCCATCATTTTAAAATCACGTCCAATGAATCTGGAAATATACATTTGCTTTTTCTGGGCTTCACTTGTAAAAATCCACCAAATTTGTCTCCATTCCTGTCTTTAGAATGATAAGGAAGCTTGCAAGATTGCGTTGTGCATAAGGAAAGTGACGAAGACGGATCTCAGCAGAGATGAATGCTGTTTTCCGCAGTTCGGTGAAGAGTCTGTAGGCAGGACCGACCATCACAGCAACTTTCCGGCACTTAAATTTGGCGAATTTTCTTCTCATAGGAGTTGCAGAAGACACAGAATTATCACCACTACTGTTGTCTATTCTTCTGTTCTTCTGACATTGCTGTTTGGGTTCAAGTGCAGGATTTTCTATTTTATTTTGAAAGCTGAGCATTATCCAGTGAAGGATTTGTTTTGTCAGAGTCAGGCTGAATGTTGACTCAAAAAGCAGATGGAAAGAAATGTTGTGGATCATATATTAATTATATATATACATATATATAAAAACAAAAAAAATGCAGAATGCATTCTCTTCTTTTAGGTAGATTTAGACATATTTCTCATTGAATGATGGAAATGATAAACAAAACTTATTTGATATCAAGAGGAGGTTATGTAAGGTTATGTGTTTTTTCTTTTCTTTTCCTTTTCATGATGGTGGATTTATTTCTGTGTTTGAGAAAGAATCATTTGTTTGGATTGGGAAGAAAAATGCTCATTTAAATGAGGGTTCTTAGTGAACTGCAGCAACATTCTTTAGTTCTCACGGCGTCCAGAGGCTTAAGCAATGTCAACTTTTATGTTACTGTTGGAATAAGTGTTTTTCAAGGGAAACCCTACTTATCTAAAAGTAAATGCTGAATTCAAATGTTAATTCCGTGCTAATGGTTTCCAGCAATTAGCCTCTGACATCCGCCTTCCACAGCCCCGCTACTGTACATGTGGAGCATGGATAGTTTCTCTTGTTGTTTTATAATTAAAAAAAATAAATAAATGAAAGTTGAACAAAAACTAGCAAAAAACAATGGCCTTTGAACTCACCGATTCTGCTGCAAAGGAGGTCAGCAGATATTTTCCTCTTTTAAGCGTGTCTGAGAAGAGAAAATAAGAGTGAATTGCATACAGAGAGTCATGGATACCATGGAGGAACATAGAAGTCAGGGGAAACCTAATTAAAAGACAATGAAGTGAATGAATGACCATGAGCACGACTTCATACCAACAGACTCATCTCTCTAACTGGTTGGACATGTGACAGACGTGCTAGATGGATCAATGACATGGTGACTGGTTAAACCAACAAACTGAGTTACTGAAACACTGAGCAGCTCAATGCGTGGGTGATTTCATGACTACAGTAGTGATTCATTAATTAACTCCGCAAATTGACTCATCGTCCAGTACAGTAAAGAACTCAACTCATTACGGGTATTAGCGACTAATAGAATTACAGTGAGTAAAGTAAATAATGGACTAGCTTTGCTGCGTAAAGACTGTGTGCAAGATTAATAGCGTGCATGAATGGGTGAACATGGTGCTGGGTGAATAAATGAGGGTGTAGCTGATAAATGAGTGACTGACACGCCGGCGAGTCAGCCCGGCTGCCAGCAGAAAAGCAGATAATACAGGTAAGCAGGCGCTACAGCGAGAGGCAGAGCAGAGAAGAAAGACATAGGGAGGCTATACACAGCAGCCAGACGCAGGAGAGAGGAGCGAGGGAGCAGATAAAAGACGAGTGATGGAGAGCATATCTCTAAGCAGCGACACAGGGAATTACTGTAATAGTTTCTGTCACTCCCCTTCTCTGTCATCCCTCGTTCTTCTCTCTATCTCTCCCCCTCTACTTTGTCCCAGCACAAACACGCCTTTCACAGAGGAGTGCATCTTCTCACAGAAGCACAACAGAGACTGATTCTGTTCTTATATCTGTGTGTGTGTGTGTGCGTGTGTGTGTGAGAGAGAGAGAGGAAGTGGAAACTCCATTGTAGTTGACTGTGTCTATCTGATAAAAATCACTGAGTAAAATCTTTGGCAGCAAAAATAACTCCATGTGTTCATACATTGATTTATGACATACACATTTCATGTGGGTTTTCATTACATGGTTTCTAAAACGGCCTCTATTTTTTACGGAGGTGACCTGAGTGATGTTGGTGTCTAACATACTGCCAGCTGCTGTTCAGGGGCAACTATATTGTGGTAATTCATCCAGTTTTTTTTTTTTTGTTTTTTTTTTTTTTTTTAAGATAACAAATAACAGCCAGGTGCCAATACGAACACTAAAACAGGTTTTGCTTGCTGTAATTATTCCTCCTGTTCATATTCATTGAAAGATCCAAACCAAATGCACTCACAATGTAAGTGATGTGCAAAATGTATCAGTTCTCCCACACAAAGTTTACCTGAAGCTAAAATGAAGTGTCAGCTGTCCAAATTTGTCAAATCAAGTATACTAGATTTGAAAAATAGTGCTCTCAACTCACAATATCAGAAGTAAATTGACATGATTCCACAGTAGGTCTTTTTTTTTTTTCCTCACAGGAGATTAATCAGTGTTTAGAGGCTGTGTGGAAAATGAGCTTTTATCAGGAAATTATCTCCACTGAAGCTTGAAAAGAAAATAATCAGTCCTCACATGTAAACACATCGGCTGGCATGCTCTTCTCTGTTCTCACAGGTGACCTTTTACTTACCTATTCCTTCTCCATCATCCCAGAAGAGTGAACCTTGAGCAGTTCCACTGTCGCCCAGGGCAACAATCAGCCCTAAAGGATTCTTCCGACTGAAAGAAGAGAAGGATATTGTCTATTTATATCTTTTTTTTGAGAAAAAATGCATTAATACACATCATAGTTGTTTCCTCCAACCTGATCCCTGCTGCTTGAACATTCATCCCCCTCTTACCGTTTCTTTCTCATTCTCACTGTGTTGACACTGTTGTGTCAAACACTCCAGCGATCATACAGGAGATTTGGACACTTTGATGTGTAGGTTACATGGAAGCAGTTGTTCAAACTCTAAAACTCAAAGGTACAGGTACCTGTAAAATGTAGTGTTCTCCGGGTTCTGCCAGGGTAAGATATAACCTCCTCTGATATGAAGATTAATATGGTCCATGGGTGTTGGCATCCTGGCTATTTGGCGCCGCAGTCCGATATCTCTGGCCTGATGAAAGCAGCAATGCTATTAAGGCACTAGAAAAACCATTGGTAATAAAACTTTGATTCATTTTATTCAACAATTCCTTTGTGGGAAATTGGCATTTGTGTGCCAAAAAAAAAAAAAAAATGAAAATCATAAAGCACAGTAAAATATGTGACATCTATAAAGGCCTCATCTGAAAAATGTCAGCAATTCTTTGCAAAGACCGAGTCTTTTCCACTTTGTCCTTGGTGCTGTTTCTAACAGTTATGTGCTGGAGAGACAAATGAAATGAAGGTAAGCACTTCTCTCTGCCATCCCCTGCCCCTGTGATCTTCTAGCTATCATTATTTGTACACTGCTTGACTATTACTTCTGCATAGTTTCAGCTCAGTCAAATATCAAACTCTTTGGTTCTTTGAGGACATAATGCCCTTTATACTTGTAAAAATATGAAACTTTTTTATGTATTTATTTATTTATTACATTTAAGTAAATGAGTAATCTTTGAATTCTCTTCAACTCACTTTGAAATGCTTCTAGTTCTATTAGCACTACCGTCATCTTCATCACTACCTTACTCTTTACCAAGTACACTTCAGTACACTTCATAAAGTACCTGGAGTTCAACTCCTAGACTGTGTGTGTGTGTGTGTGTGTGTGTGTGTGTGTGTGTGTGTGTGTGTGTGTGTGTGTGTGTGTGTGTGTGTGTGTGTGTGTGTGTGTGTGTGTGTGTGTGTGTGTGTGTGTGTGTGTGTGTGTGCGTGCGTGCGTGCGTGCGTGCGTGCGTGCGTGCGTGCGTGCGTGCGTGCGTGCGTGCGTGCGTGTGTGTGTGGTGGTTTGTAAAATAAATGCAAATAAATAATTCCACCACCACCATTTTATTATGTTTGGCATATGGGTGAATTACAAGCAATTTTCCTTATCTGTTCCACCCATATTATGGCCCACTGGAATACATGGTATCAAATAATATGGTGTGAGTGTGTTGGTGGGATGTCAGAGTGTGCTGTGTGTATTTAAATGTGTGTGTGTGCGCATGTATGTGTGCATGTGTGTGAAAAGAAAAAAAAAATCTTTTTATGTTTTTTAACAATACAGAAATAGTGTCATCATGTAAACAATGTGAAATTAAAAGGCTTCAAATTGTCACAATTAAAGAATATTAGGTTGTTATGATCATGACTGAAGCTGAATAAAAGATTTAATAAAAACAAATTAGAGCATAACATTCTGGTCCCCCTCATGAGGCACTTTTGTCCTGAGGGAATTCATTTGTGCCACAATAGTTAATGGTGCTTGACAGTCAGACCCTTGCTCTAATACTCTCATTTGCACTTCTTTTGTTGCGTACTCTATATTTTGCATCCTTCATCCCTGTCTCACTTTTCCAACTATTCATAACGCTTAGGTTTAAAGTGTTCGGTGTCTTTCATACATCAGCAACAATTATCTTTTCTTCAACTTTTAAATGTCCTTCATGCATTTTTAAAATGGATTTGCAATTTCTCATGCACTGTTTGGCTTCGCTAACAGATGGGGAGTCCCCTAGATAGAGACAGAGTGATTGAATATTTGTTTTTGTCGTCAAGATGTCTCATGCAGTTGTTGAGTTGCAACTCCGTAATTATGATGTCAGAGATGTTTCTTATCCATATTGTCATTTGAGTTTGTGTTGTATTTGTGGTTATGGTCTTTTTTTATAAATTTAATCTACTTGCCTTTCTTTATACGTATCATTTTATGACATAAGCACCTCAGAGCTGCAGTGCTTTACAGCCTCAACACAATATGCGTAAACACACAGTATGTGTAAGCTACACTAAACAGCCAGTTAGATGTGGTTATATCTTTCAAATAGAAATACTGCAGCAGGGCTGCTTAAATCTGCATTTTCATCTATGATGTTTATGAAAGTGATTAACTAAGATTGGTGAGATTTTGAAATTCAGGAGTGCGCCTTGTTTAGCAGGTTTCATGATTGTTAACATGGCCAGGACTTACCGTGTGATAGTCATACCAGCGTGCATCAGGAACGTAGCCATCCACATGTCTAGCACCCTGTCAGTCACAAAATCAGTAACACAAATCAATGAGTCCAAACATAGAGCAATGCAATCAAACGGGATTCCTATTCCTGGAATAGTTTAAATGTGCGCACATACCTGGTCGAGGGCAGGGGTGATGAGGAGGGCAGGTCCCCAGAGGAACTGTTTGTAGATATCCCAGGTGGTTCTATCATTCACAAACCTGTGGCACACCAGCACAGGTGTCATTAGGCTAGACTCAAAAAGGATGCATCCAATGCTCTCCTGTGTATTCAGCAGAGACTGTTCAAGTGCTCATTCAGAATTCAATGGTTTGAAGATGCAAGCCAAATAACCCTGCCAGCCTCACCCTGCCAGCTCCTTAAAGACCATCTGTGACTTTATAAGAGTCTCTCAAAATGAATAAATGTCTTTTTTTTTCCCCACAGTTGTACACATTTTCATCTGGCAACTGCCAAGTGCAGGCAGAGTCATCTACAGTCTCTATACAGTCTCACTGGAATTGCAGTGCCTTGCTCAAGGGCTTTTTAATGGCAGTCGCAGCGGTAGGGAGGGGGCTGCTAATTTACTAAGAACAAAAGTCACCAACAAGCTTGTCTAAATCCAATGCAATAGTCAGTCCATTTCTATGCCCACTAGTTCCTCACTAGGGTCATGGGGGTCTGCTGGAGCCAATCCCAGTGCATTACAGACGAGAGGCAGGGATAAACCCCAGACAGGTCGCCAGCCTATCGTGGGGCACACACTATTCACTCACACGCTCACACCTATAGGCAATTTAGAGTCTCCAATTAACCTCATCATGTTTTCGGAGTAGGAGGAAGCTGGAGAACCCGGAGAGAACCCACACAGACACGGGAGAACATGCAAACTCCGCACAGAAAGTTCCCAGCTCAAGGTCTTGAACTTGCCTAATGAAATAGAGTGGGCTTACTCGTGCAAGAGTGGTCTGACAACTGTGCTTCCTTTCGTATGCGCCTCAAACATCAGGGTGTACAGGTACGGCAGGAGGGTGTAACGGATGTTCATCACATCCCGGGAAATCTCGGAGAAGGTGGCATTCCAGGCAACGGGATCTTGTCTCTGACACAGAAACATAATAAGAACTAATGATAAGATATAATAACAAATAAGCAGTAATAAAAGGTTAACCAGAATAAATACTAATGAACTATAAATAAATAAACGTGTAAATGATTATCAGTGAGGCATGTATGTGTAGTGTAGGTATATTTTTTGGCTTCAATTGCAACTGTTTCTCTTACATTATTGCTCACAATCTATCCTAAACAATTACATAAGACATCTGAATCTTTTTTGCTCTGCCAATGTTCCGTTTGCATGTACATAGCATGAAATCAGCATTCTAAACAGTTATTGATCCATGTAGAACACACGTTACCAAAACTAAAGAAACGGGTAGCAGCTGGAAAGAAGTGAAGATTGGGGTGATGTCGTGTTAAAACTGGTTAGAAGCCCAGCTGCATTATTGTGCACACTAAATGAGTCGTAGAGTATTGAGAAGATTAGTGCGTGAATGACGTTTTCCAGGTCCGAGTATTGCCTTAATTTTGGAGATGCTTTTAAATTGAAGGAAGCAGGACAGGACAGCAGTTCAAGACTGAAGTTCAAGTCAAGCAGAATCGATTCTAGTAAGAGGCTTCACACTGCGGACTGGTAGGGGACAAAGGACACTGTCAATTATACTGATGGGCTTTCGGGTACTGACCGATATTATTTCCGATTTTGAGTTAAAGAAAATGTGTGTGTGTGAAATACTGCAATACTGGAAAACAGTGACTAAAGAACACAGTGTGCACATGTACATTTATTTCTACACGGAAATAAGAATGCAATCAAATAATTGACACAATTTATTATTGTGAAGGTTTTGATACAATATATCATGTTTTTCATATGTTTGCATCAAAGACTGTGTATGTAGATTAATAGAGAGAGAGAGAGAGAACCTGAAATCGAACCTTGCGGTACACCAAAAGGAATGTTGGTTGAAGATGATGAGAATATACCTTATCTACATACACAGTCTTTGATGCAAACATATGAAAAACATGATATATTGTATCAAAACCTTCACAATAATAAATTGTGTCAATTATTTGATTGCATTCTTATTTCTGTGTAGAAATAAATGTACATGTGCACACTGTGTTCTTTAGTCACTGTTTTCCAGTATTTCTTTGATTTGATTTCAACATGCTGAAAATTAGTAACATGCTACTAGACATGAAGAGGAAATGACAGCCAGTTAGTAGCATGTAAGAAATAATCATATGGGCTGCACGCAGTTCCACTGATAAATGATTCTCAAACCATTCTGCCGCCCACTCTACTGACATTTACCTAATTTTAATTGGCAACATAGTGTAACATCCCCTTAAGAGACAAGTACAGAAAATGAGGACAGGGTGTACTGTCATTTTGTAGATATGGGCCGATCTAAATGCATTAGCTCATTTTCTGGAGCTGTAGTGAGGACAATAATCAGTCTGGTCAAAAACACACACACACACATACCCACACACCGAGGACCATGAAGATTCTCAGCTGAAGCGTGTCATCACCATATGCTCCTCCCTATGTTACTATGTTTGTGTGTGTGTGTGGGTGGGTGTGTGCGTGCGTGTGTGTGCATGTGTCTGTAATTCCGGCATTTGCATATCACTATGTGCATGTTTATTCATGTTTGTGGGCTCCTGTCAGTTTTTTTTTTGCAATATCTCTAATTTGCAATGTCTCTCCCATCATGCTATAATAATACAAAGAAAAGAAAAAAAAACTCATACTATTATAAAAACAATCAAAGAGAGCAATCAAATCTCTTCCCAGCAGCAATTTAACTGGGTCAGATTTGATAATAATTATGAACTCAGCTGTAGCTCAGTGGTCACTAAGTACAGGCCTAACAGCACATGATTGAATACAGAACATTTACATTATCTTATGACCCAAGGAATTCACCAGATTATCATTTAATTTTTGGAGGAAATTTACAAGATTGTAATTATCTGGAAACCCAGCAGTTCTTATACCCACCTCTCCTTTCAGTAAACCTCATTTTGCACCCTCGTGCCCTACAATCAGATGTGCTCACTGGGAAGTAATTACCATACTAAGTTTTCTGTGTCTGTGTGTATATGTGTGTGTGTGTGTGTGTGTGTGTGTGTGTGTGTGTGTGTGTAAGAGAGAGGCCGGAGCTGATCAAAAGAATATGAATGAGTGAATAATAACTTGGTTCTGGAAAATAGAAACAGATAAAGCAAGCAGTGCTTTATTTGTAAACCCAACTGGTTTCCAGCAATATAGTGGGTTCCAGGTCGGGTTCGGGAAATTCCAGTGTCTAAAGCTTCTGCCTCTGGTCTGGTTATGTTCAAAAATCATTTTCTAGGAAATTCATCTCTCTTTCTTTAAGGCTCTTCGAGCTCTATTACGCTCTATCTTGGAGAGATAGAGCATAATAGCCGATGTATTGCATTAGCTTGGCAAGCTGTCAGTCAGTAATGGATGAAATACACACTTGATAAAGGGAGGCTCCTTAAAATATCCATAATTACCATGCAAATTCAGAAAATTGGCACATCCTCTCTGCACTGACACGCTAAACGAGGACATTGACAAGAAGCACACAAACAACAAAATCCGAAACATCTACCGACAAACGACGCTGTCAAACTTCATAGCATCAAATAAAATGCTTAAATGCTGGTGAACAATCAACTGATTAATTAGCTGTTGAATCAACTGAAAATGAATTCTCAATATTTTTGATAGCCATTTATGTCAACTAGCAAGCAAGAATAGCAATCCTCCTATCATTTCAGCCTCTCAAAATTGAGATTTTAAGCTTCTCTATGGGTTATATTATTAGCAGTGTTACATTTTTTTTTTCTTTTTTAAATGGATCCATACAAACTTTCTAAAAGTCAACTTAACTGCTTCACCACATCCAACCAGGGCTTTACCCTCATGGGGTAACCATGGGGCATCCTGGCCGCCTAGAGGTTTGAGACACTATCATTGTCTTTCCCAATTTGAGAGTTGGATTATATTTATACGATATGAATATAAATTGAAACGTACCTTTTGAATATTGTGTGAATAACAATACATATATACTGTATACACTGCCGAGCCAATTCTTGGTCGACGATGTATCTGATTTAATTAATTCTGTATTGTTCTGCTGTATCCATGGTCACTGCAGTTTATTGCTGGTGCAGTGAAATTATCTGGAGGTCAACAGTGAAAGTTGTCTGAGGGTAAAGAGACACTAGGTGTGACGGAGCTCTGGGAATGACTCTGCATAAAACGCTGCTCTTTTTTTTCCCCTCTCTCCCCACTGTCTCTGACCTTGTTTACCCTCTGATCTGGTTCACGGTGTTAATACTGTGTTGTCAAATGCCTTGTTGAGCATTAGGTTACAATCACTAATTGCCTTATGATGGGTTTGGATTTTATTGGGCTGACTGAAAAAAAATGTACATTAGACGACATAAACAGCTGACCTTGATTCTCTTTTTTTTGGCTCATTTGAAATCCTTTTCTCACTCACTATATTGTCTCTTTTTTCACTCTTTTTAGTCACACATCCTGTTTTTCTTTTTTTTCCAAGCTTGATCGCAGTTGTTTTAAAATCAGCAAATTGTTTATTCAGCCTAAACCATGCTCTCACATCCTCATCACTACTCTGTGTCAACGCCGTTAAACTTGCTAAATTGCCATCTTGTTTTATTGTCTCCCAATTTCATCCCTATTGTCCTCTCCTGCGCATCTTGTATATTCCCTTGTCAGTATTTTCTCCCATCAACTTACTTGGTTTACATGCTTATCCTGTTCTTCTTTCAGTTCTCTCTCTCTATATCCTTTGCTTGTTTTTGTGTCTCCATGACTTTATCTCCTCCCGTCAAACTACCTTTTGTGCCACTGTCCCCTGCCGTCTGTGTGTGTTTTTCTGTCAATTTTCTCCATGTTTAAACACCCATTTGCAAGCCATTATTAAATGATTGGAATCACAGGGGGTATGCATGTGTTTGGAGTGGAGGTTAGGTGGTATGCAGCGGTGCCCAGATCACCTTGAAAATTCAATTATATCCCCACTCCGTGCTGTTGAAAAGCATAGGCATTGAAACACACACACACACACACACACATACACACACACCAGTGTCCTGTCTAGCATTGCAGACTCCAGTGCAGAGAAATTTCGCCCGGTGGGATCGATCTCCGGACGGGCGTTATTGGATTTCTCAGATGTGTTCCAACGCTCTTAAAGGTCACCCCTAGAATGAATGCCACCGACACTACACCGCCAAACAGGTCTATCTTTGTGAGGGTTTGTGTGTCTGTGTATATGTGAGACACAGATTAAGAGAGAGACTGGAGGAGTAAGTGACCCGATTTGTATGGTTTGCAAATCCGAAAAAAAAAGGTCCTGCTGGTTAATGTTTTCTGTATATTTGTAGAAGTTGAGCTAAAGAGAGATAACCAGATTTTTGGTCATCTGTATAGCTAGAGAAAGCATTTGCTAATAATACAAAATATTTAATAATAATAATCTCTCATAGCTTTTAAAAGCATTTAGTTCCTTATGAGGAGTTGTTAACCAGAGCTGCCTAGTTTGTATCAAAACTGAAATATATCACTCCTCTCCTGGGATTACAATGATTGTTCTTCATATATTTCAATTTGGGTTGGCTGTGCATGCGTTACGGATCTCTCTCTCCGGTGATCCTCTTTTGGTGCTTGTTTTCGAGGGGCTGCAGGTGAGCAGCTGATTGAATGATTGTGACTGTGTGATTGTGTGGCTTGTTCCAGGGATCAGATTGGTTCCAGCATCCAGGATTGCCGTTTATGGCCGGGCTTTCCCCCAGCTCCTGTGGGTCCGCTCCTCTTCCAAGCAGCCCGCCAGCCAGCTAACCTGCTGCTGTGTGAAATGCGGGATACCATTCTGCTAAAGTAAAACAATAGTCCAGGTTTTCTAGTGGTTTCCTTTTTTTTTGTTTTATCCATTTTTTTGGTAGTTAGGTTAGCAATTTGTTTTTTAGTTTTCCTTTTTGTTGGAATGGGTCATTTTAGGTCACTCTCTTTAACCCTGAAGAAATATCTAAAAAGATATCTTTAATAGAAGAAGAGAGGGGGTGTCATTTCTCATGATGCGATTTTGTTACCTCTAGGGTGGGTTATAACATGAATGCAGAAAACAATCTTACAGGAAACTAAAACACACTGGTGAAAATTCACAGCGAATATCAGATCTCAACTGTGTCTTTCCTCATGTGTTGTTGTTTCATCTGCATCATAGCAAGTGTTTTCCTTTTTCTTCTGTTTTGAATGTACTAACCGGGTTACCCTTGCCGTTATGGTTGCGTGAGTATGGATAGAAAGCACCAAGCTGCATCCAGCGTAGACACATCTCGTATTCGGCTTTGTTAAAAAACCCGCATATGTCAGCTCCGGTCTGAAAGAGGTGCACAGACAGAAATTGTCAGTGGAATATGCATGGGTTTGAGTGATGGAAGACAAAAACCTTTGATGCAAGCTTCATGTTCCTGAAGTGTCCTTGAGCAGGAAAGACAGGACCGCACGGTGTTGTGTATCCGACCGTGTGTCTCGGGACATAGTCTGTGTTTTGTATAGGGATCAATAAGGTGTCAGATCATTAGTATTAGACACAAACTGAAGAGATGAGATGAAAGGACGGTATGTGAGGGAGAGGACTGCATTTGTATAGCATCGTTCTCCTCTTTTGACCAGTGCTTCACACTTCATTTATATATTCAGATTCACACGCATGCATACAGGACATTGATGGGGGTGGCTGCCGTACAAGGCCGCCACAGAAGATAGAAATAAAGACAAAAAGATGGAGGGACAAGAGTCAGGATAACAGTCTAAAAAGGTAATGTCCATTTGAGATTACTCCAAAACACATTCTCAGGTGTTGATCGAGTAGTCCCAGGTCTCTTGCTGAGGACAGGGCTTGCTGCTAATATAACAACACATCTTGAAACATAATGGACATCTTGAAACACAACGTGGAGCATGCATGCTCCACATTGTGTTTCAAGATGTCCTTTGATCAAAGGGTCAGACGTAATAACATCACTCCAGCTACTCGAATCTACTTAGCAAGGACAGAATCACATCAATAAGATTATGTCAAAGCTAAGATCAGATGATCATACTCACGTAGGGAATGCCAAACAGACTGAACTCCATCATGCCTGTAAAAAAGACGGAAAATATTTAGTCATGCCAAAGCAAAGTTTGATTTTGGTTGGTTTCTCTTTTGCACAGACTATCATGTTTGAACCCTTATCATAAGTATGCAAGATCCAGATATTGACAGATTGCTCATGATTTTATTTTTAATTGAATATGAGTATTTCTTTCAGCATATATTTACATACCTATGATGGATTTGTATAGTTGATCCCAGCTAGCAGCGTTGTCTCCCAGCCAATGTCCAGCCCAAACTCCACTGGAGGGGTAAGTGGACCTGGTCACCACTATGCCTCTTTTACCAGTCACGTTCAGCAGGGCACTGCAAAGAGGGGTACGATTTAGGGATTTGCCTCATACATGGAATTAACAGACTCAAGTTTGTACTTCTATACTTGTGAGGGCCCTCACTGACATAGTACATTTCCTCGCTACTTGCTCTAAACTGAACCTAAAACTAATTCTGACCTTGATCTTAGGGCACTTTCACACCACTAGTTCAATTATTTGGTGCGGCAATAAAATATTCTCTATGTATCATAAAGACTCCAGCTTGGTCCACTCTGACATTCAAATAAACCAAACTGTGAGGTTTTATCGTACACGTTTCCCCTCCCATGATACACCCCAAATAGTTCGGACCTGAGTTTGCATTCTCAGCAGAAGAACCGGACCGAAGTTTGGTGTCATTTTGTTCATTGAATTAACACTAACACACACACACACACACAAAAAACAAAAAAGAAACAAGCAGACTATTACAGCTTCTCCTAACATTAACTAGCACTAAAGCACCTGGGCTCAATGCCCAACGGTGCTGAGCATCCCCAGGCTCTTCTGTAGCTAACTGCATTTGAGTCTCCCTGTGGTGAAGAAAGAGATTCACCTCATGAACCAATGACGTTTCACATCAGTGGTCATCATCATTATACAGATATGATGAGACAATAATCTCGGATAACTAGAGAGACAAGAGATATGCATCTCCTGTGGCGACATTTTCCCCCTAAACGTGTTTGCGAAGGTAGGTGTTTTTTCTTCACTTACATTCATTTTCAGTGTGCATAGAGTTCATTCTGATAATATATTTTAGTCTGCTTCTCTAGGTAATGCAAAAGCATGGACGCATGAACACAGTCATATAAACACACAACTATAAATCCTTATTGGCTTACTCGTAGGTGGGCTTGGTGTGGGACCAGCCATAGAGGTTGTGGACGTCATAGTGTCTGACTTTCTTTCCATCACTGAGTATCTGCTCACTGTTCATGCACAAGGTTTTATGGCTTAAGCCTTCATGTTTGGAATCCAGGGCTTTTGGTAGGACACACAAATACACACAAACAGATAGAATGATTCAATTGCTAATGTTGATATCATACCTTGATAACCTAATTATAACTTAGGACATAATAATAATAATAATAGGATTACGTGTCCTCACGGGGCATATATGGAGGATTCTCTAGAAGGGGATCACCAAGACATGTCCCTCCGACTGTACCGTGAACAAAACTGGCAGGTTCATTCATGTCCTACAGATAGAGAGAGAAAGAGCAAGGGATGAAAGTGAAATGAAAATCCGGCCCAGTGGGAATAAAATGGAAATAAGGTGGCTCATTTTCTCTTCCAGGTCACTCACGATCCAAAGGCCGTCAAACTTCATAATATTCTTATAGAAATCCAGGATTTCTCGATGCCACCACTTTGCTGTTGTATTGCGGAAGAAGTCGGGGAATGCAGTGTAAGCCCTGTAAAGCTGAACATGGGGCAATCATCTGATCAGGAAATGAAATGCTGATACTGTGTCTCTTTGATTGAGGATTTGATTGAGGAGTAGTTTTGTAAAAATTGTTGGAAGTAAGCTGGAAAACACCGTACCTCTACTTGGGTCTCCCAGTCCAGCGATTCATCTACTACAACACCAGGGTAATCTGGCCAAACCTGTAGAAAAAGATAGCATTGTACAGTTTTCATGTATGTTTTGTTAGTCTTTCTGAATCAATATGCACACATGTATTTTCTATTTGTTTGTTTGGCCATTCATGCCATCCTACCTTCCCCCACACAATGCCACCACTGATGTTTTTAGGCCATTTGATGAAGACATCATCTGCTTGACCTCTATCGAAGGCAGGGTATGGGCGTGTCTCATTGCCTGAGATGGCTGGATCCTGGAATTAAATGCACAAAACTGAACTATCTTTCATGTATACTTCAAACTTATTTGATACATCTATTTCTTATTTACACCTTTCTTGGCCATTGAGTGTTCAGTTGTATAATTAGCTCATATTGTTACCAGAATGAAGATGAATCTCATTCCATCTTTCCTCATGCGATCAACTAGAGCAGGTAGTCCAGCAAACTCAGGGTCCAGTACAAAGTCCAGCTGGCGATCCATGTAGTCAATGTCTGCATACTGCACATCCTGCAGCAGATGCCAGTTAGACAACACATTAACTGCGGCTAAAATAACTACAGTATATAAGAACCAGACTGGAATCAGGCACACATAGCATCAGTGTAACCTAATCACAGTAAAATACATACAAAGCCTTCGTTAGACCATTTCATTTTCTTCCAAATGCTTCGATTTTGAGAACTAGGAAAATAAGATAATTCACCTAATGCCACATGGCAAGTTAGACATGATATATGAAAGAGGAGTTTATTTGCCTCTTGATTTTATTTTGTATCTTAGTGTAAACAGAAATTCACCTGCGTTGACTTTTCTGGTATGGCTGTGGCAATTCAAGGTTGATTATTCTTTAAAGCTGGCTCATGTGTAGCTGCAATTCCTCATTCTTTCATTCCAAATAATCATGCAGGATTATTCTTGGCTGGTGTCAGTTCCTTGCAGGTCAGGACTTTGCATAAGCATTTTGTGGGGATGACTTGATTATCAATAGACATTCTTATGTTCCGTTCTCTATGATGAAGAGGATAGGATTCTGGCGTATTTCCAGATGAGACCTCTTACCATGGTCAAACACAATCTCTCACAGATGAATTTTACTTTCTGTTTTGCTATAAACTTGACTGTCGGAAGGAATTAAAGGTTCTGGTACAAACTGGCTACATCTAGAGGTTGTGAAACCAACAATGGAATGGATTTCAAATTAAATTAGAGGTCATATTTCATTAGGTTACACCGCGTGTACCCTATGTAATCCATGAAGTCAGTGCCTCTGTTCGGCTTCATCCCAACATCTTCTTTAATCTAATTTCATTTTATGTAGTTATTGTTCACATTCAGTGAATGCCATTGTGAATTATGAATATATACTGTGTTGGATTTGGCTCAGAATCCCTGTACTTCAGTGGATAAGACAAGCTATCAGATGGTTTTATTTCTGATTAAAGTACCCCTCATGTCCAGACACAGATTTTAAAGGTGGAGATGAAAATTCTGGTGAAACATTGATGATATTAGAATGTAATTTATGTAGATTTTCTTGTAATGTATTGTTGATAACTTGCTGTAACTCTTAAACGTAAGGATCTTATCGAGTAGTTGTTCGGGAACTTACATACGGTATACCTGCTGCCCTCATGTCTCTATAGAGATCTGATATCTCCTGGTCATTGGCGTAACCATAGCGACAGAGCTGGAACCCAAGGGACCAATAGGCTGGCAGAACGGGCCGTCCAATCAGCTGTTAAGAAAACAAACAAACAAGGAAAACAAAACAGTTCAGTACAGAAAAAGTTGTTTTGTAGGAAAACGGGACTGCATCCGTAAAGTGTCTGTTTGATTGTTTGTGTGTGTTTAGGTATGTGTGTGTGTGTGTATGTGTGTGTGTGTTTAGATTGGCTAAATGAGAGAGCGCAATGAAGCGAGGAGCTCCCAGCTGCTGCAGTCCATCAACAGCGGCCCAGGGCCAGACACAAAACACACACATGCACACACACTCACGCGCACACACACACGTACACACACAATCAAACAAACAAACAAACAAGACCAAGAACACTTACTGCAGTGTACTCCTGCACCACCATTTCAGGTGTAGGTCCCAGGACCAGGTAGAAATCAAGGATGCCTCCCACAGTCCGGTAGGTTAAAGCTGGGGTGGGCTGGAAAGTCACATCTGGACGCAAAGCAAACAAATGCATGTTGTGCATGTGTTCACTAACTACACATCTGGGAATGTAAAGGGGAAATACGCAGTGTCGAAAATAGAGGCAATGGCTCGGGGACCACAAACCAAACAATTTTATCCTACAATGTACGTCGAATAAAATGAATGTACCTTCTTAATGATTCTCTTTATATGTTGGCCATTATATGTGAGAGGATGACATTTGAAATTGGTTAAATTATCATAAAAACTATAGTTATTTTTCTTGAAAAGTCCAAATGTATGGACATAACATATACTATGGATAGCATAGTATGCGTGTTTTTGTGCACATGCTTATTTTGTGCCCATGTGAGTGCATTTTACTGTTCAGTACGCAGCGATACAAAAGTGGAGTAGAAACTGCTCATTAAGCTGTGTTGGCTTTATATAGAAAAGTTCCTGTCAAACATGGACAGAGACATTACTCATTAATCCATACATACTCATATGTATTTTAGTATGGTACAATGTACAATAACATTCAAAAGTTTGGAGTCACAATTTCCTTATTTTTGAAAAAAAAAACAAATTTTGTACTAATGTGATAAATGACTATTTTAGCAGCAAATGTCTGTTTTTTGGTGCAATATCTCCATATGTGTATAGAGGCCCATTTCTAGCAACTATCACTCCAGTGTTCTAATGGTACAATGTGTTTGCTCATTGCGTCAGAAGACTCATGGATGATTAGGAATCCCTTGAAAACTGCTGAAAACATTTTAGCTGGTTAGAGAAGCTATAAAATTTCCTTTAATAGAAGCAAAGTTTGAAGGAAATAATTATTATATCTAATTATCTATTATTTTACAACTCATGGTGATAAATAAAAGTCTGGCTTTTCATGGAAAACACTAAATTGTCTGGGTGACCCCAAACTTTTAAACAGTAGTGTACATAGTTGGATTTATATCTGTGCATCTACTGGCACACGTATGCCTTTTTCGCATGTGTGTTTCTGTTGTGGGGTTTTCCTCACCCATGGCGTTGCTATTCAGCAGCAGCACGCCGTGAGCGTCAGCGGTGGTCTCAAGGCCCATGTAGAATGGATGCACTCCATAGCAATTTTTCTTGTACTGTAGCAGAGAAACAGTGAGAAAGGAAGGTTTAAACATTATTGAAATAATTGGAACTCCAAAAATGTCTCCCACTCAGTCTTGAAACTGAGCTGTGAACTGTCCCGAGTTTCAGGACATCAGCAGAGGACTGGCTATGTTATTTTTGGGTCGGAACTGTTGCCGGGTGCTAAAAAAAAACACAATTAGAAGGCTTTTAATGTAGCACACAGAAAATTAAAATTAACGACAAAACCGTAGCTGAGCGGTTAGCGTAGCTGTGGGAGCATGGTTTCATTTGGGGATGCGGACGGGGGGGGTGGCCATTTACACCCTGCCTACCATTTTATGTTCATTAAATACCTGCGGATCCCCCTGCAGCAGAAACAATGCGTCTCTACATTAAGAAAGATGCCGAGCACATTTTACACACGTTACGACGCACAGAAGCATAACGTCATTGATTGTTTAAGTCGATATGCCGACAGGATTTGTCAGGATCTAATGTTAATTAATGTTCTGTGTTCTCCTACACAGCCAAAAGGTCAGCTGCTACACACACACAGCAGATTCATACATTGATTGATATATATATATATAGAATAAAGTATCGGTCCTCCTGATAAATGCTGAGCTCCATTCAAAGTCAAACGTTTAATTCTGTTTCCTGGCTTGTCAGGTTTATTTGTTTTTAGCTTCGCTGCAGTGGCATTAACTGCAGAAATGTTTACATTTGGGCTCAATAAGTAGCATTTTTAATTGTTAAAGTCAAGTCAAACGACAGGACCCATGCCTCAGTGCATCACACAATGAAGAAATCAGCTGGCTTGATGTGAATTAAAAGGCAACCAGCGTGTAACCGGACGATCAAAGGAGACCTGCCCATCACCATCAGACCATATATAGCATAATGTCACTAGTAAACGATAGATGTGGAAGCACACAGCTTTAAAATGATGACAGTTGAAGCCTAAATGAAATGATTACCAGGAAAGCGGGACGCTAGAAGAAGAGTTATAATAGCGAGGCCAAGACAGTGATAGACTGGCATACTTGACAACATCTGATGTGTGATGTCACGGAGCCGTCTAACCGATGAAAACTTAATCGTTGACAGCGCACCTTGACAGAGATGAAAGCATAATCGGACGGTGACGGCGTCTGTGTTTCATCCGTGTCAAGGTGCGCTATTTATGCGGCGAACGAAAAAAAAAACATCAAGCGACTTGGCTCATTGGGTTTCTATAAATATTTACTGCTTACCATTAAAGTTCCCCTCCGCACAAAAATGTTTTTTACTACTTGTTTCTAGAGTCGGATGTTTGACCTTCACCGTGCGGAATGATGTATTTGCGGAGATTGACACTAGGAGGCCCTTTCAATATTCATCTGCTGAAAGTGGAAATTTTATCGGTGCTTGAAATAAAAAAAAAAAAAAATAATAAAATAATCCAAAATTAAAAATCCAATTTTGAAACTCGATACCTCCAGTGTACAAATGATAATGGCTTATACAGTGAAGAAGGAGCCGTGTTTGTGTCTAGCAATTAAATTTGGATTTTCTTAGCGAAGGACTAATTTAATTTTTTTTAATGAGGTAATTTAACGTTTTTGTTGAAAAACCATACCAAACACACATTATACAGTGAAAAGTATTTGTGTTCATTTCTGTTGTCACATTTAAATTAGTTTGATGATCTGAAATATTGACTGTATTTTCCGGACTATAAGTCGCTCCAGAGTACAAGTCGCACCAGCCATAAAATGCATAATAAAGAAGGAAAAAACATATATAAGTCGCACTGGAGTATACGTCGCAGTTTTGGGGGAAATTTATGTTGTGAAGCTGAGGTAATTAGCAGGCAATTGATTGTATATCCAGTGGGTGCTGCTGTGTGATCATTGTGGCAAGAAGGTTTACTGAAGAAGAGTGAAGTTTCCGCGGATGCGCGGGTTGTCGTTTTCCCCGGGACTGGAAGGAATGTATTGTTTTTATCTCTTGATAAAAAGTGAAACTCAACATCTGCGTTTTGGTCCTTTGTTTTGACAAGTTACCACAATTTATTTGATAAAATCCAACACCAAGAACAGACATTTAAAATTTAAATGATGAACAATTTAAAATAAAAATAGAATAGAGTCAACAACAGGTGCTGACGTTACATGACAACTCAGAACGTGCCTGGTTAACATGCCATGTTAACATATTAAGAGTTATTCTGATAACTATAGCATCAATAACATGCTAAGAAGTTTACCAAAACCATCCGTGTCACTCCAAATATGCGGTAACTAAAATCCAATGAAATCTTGCAGCTCGTAATCTGCAGAATATGATTTTCTTTTCGGTGCCATTTTTGTTAAGCCCTTCTCGGTTGTTTTTAAGATTATCAACACAAGCCTAGAGCGCCCTCCTGCGGATTAGTGAGAAAATAACATGTGAAATGATATACCAGTAATAATGTGTTCATAATTTCACACATAAGTCGCTCCACAGTATAAGTCGCACCCCCGACCAAACTATGAAAAAAAACAGCGATTTATAGTCTGGAAAATACGGTAAGTGTGTCAAACATGCAAAAAAATCGCAATCGTAAAAGAAATCAAACACTTTTTTTCCACACCACTCTTAATAGAGCGGCTCCATTCCACGATATAGTTTCGTCACTGTTGCTGCAACCCTTCTTCCAGCAGCTACGGGTAATCCACAGGTATTACGCTAATAACCACTTGCCAGTTGTAGATGTGGGATTGCATTTGCTTGCATTGATTTTCTGCATACACACAGAGTAGTGGGTGGACTTTTTCAAGTGGTTCCCACTGTTGTCCTGAGTATTTATATGAGGATATGGAACTAAACAGACTGGTCAAAGAAGACACTCAATCAGCCTCCTGCACTTCTGAATTGTTACTCAATCACAGATATTCTGCTGGGTACTTTTATTCTAATAGCCCATCTACTCTGTCGACATTTATCAGAATTAAACAAGTTTTAGGTTAAGTAATTCCATGGCCCCTAATAAAACATCATATTCACATCCTCCTTTACATTTTGTGGTGCACAACTCAGTTATTTTTTTTTCTATATTGTCATTTCTATTCCTTTATTGGATAGCTACAGTTGGCATATGACAAAAAGGGATACAGAGTGACATTGAATGACACGCAATGCAAGTCTCCTGCTGGAATCAAACTGTGGATTAAATGGGGCGGCCACAAGGAAAGATATCTCTTCCACAGCATATACAAATGTTTCTCTCAATTATTAAGTATTCAACCTGAAACCATAACTGTCTTTCATGTCACTGCAGTTGCATATTATATTATTATTGTGGCTATGTCTGTCCAAATTTTTTACAAAAGCACAAATCACAGTAGCTTTACTAGTACTTCTCAGACTATGACCTTAATTAAACACATCAGAAATAGTGTTTAGATGTTTTGTTTTTTTCTAGTTAAATGCTGGTCACTTCCATCTTGCCTCATTTTTTTTTTCTCATATTCATCCGCTTCCCTTTGATTTTGTCTCCTCACTCTAATTCCCTTGCTCTTCGAGGGGTCCTAGAACACGTGTCTGGACCCTGTGGAGCGGTCCTGACAGCTCAGCAATTAGGCATGATAATGCTGATGCTGGTGGAAACCTCATCCTGTCCGGCCTTGACACCGGTAGTGAAAATATGATGACACGCTATAACCTGCGTTCCTATCAACGGCGTCACATCAAAGTGACACAGATGCGAGAGAGACACGTTTCCATACTGTGCTGGAAGGTTGTTTACAAGTCACCTCTGCAGTCTCTAGAGGGTGAGATGTTAAAAAGATTTAGCACAGGGTGCTCCGATACAAATGCCATAACAAGCACACAATTGGTTTTGATAGAGCATACCAGCTCATAAGAAGGGCTGCTGTATAAATACTATAGCTCATGCCAAATGTATTTTTTTAATAAAATTCCTGCCCTTAGCTGCAAAGATGCATCAAAAGCAGAGGCGGGAAATGCATTAACAGCAACATCAGAGGGGTTGGACTCATTTTGTATGTGTGTGTTCGGGGCTGGTCGATCATGGAAAAAAATCATTATCACGATTATTTGGGTCAATAATGAAATCACAATTATACAAACGGTTATTTTTTTTACAGTTACACATTGCATTTATTCAGCATGAGTGATGTGCTTTTGTTTGAGATGTTAAACGGTTTATTTTGTACCACATAGAGATCAATATATATATATATATATATATATAATAAAAATATATACGTAATATATAAATGACATGTGGTGTAACCCTTGAAATGTGGTACCAGATAGTGTAACTCTTAAAAAGGTTTCAAAAAATTCAAGACACATGCTATCAACAAGTGTTATATATTTAAAATCTAAGACCAAATGGTAAAAACCATATGACAATTCTTGTCAAAAAAATTGCACAAAATCATGATTCACTCACACTCACACTAGCTCTCTTGCTCACTAGCACATACGCTAACACTTGTGCACTCGCGCGTTATCGCTCTTTCAGAGTATTGTGTATTGAAAAATGTCAAATATCGTTTCAATTCGATTATATGATTTTAGAGATCGCTTGACATGTAAATTGAAATCGCGAAATTCAATTAATTGCACAGCCTTAAGGGGTGTTCACACCGGACTCAATTGACGTGTTTTTTTCGCGCGATGGATGCGATAAATTAAAATCTGTTGCGTCGTTTTGCGAAAATTCGCCAGATTGCGTCATCGCGTCCCCGTCTGTTTTGTTCTCTCTCATCATCCGTGTGTGTGATCACCACTGTCACTGCGTTGTACAGCTCTGAAAGTCCGAAGCTCCGCCGTCATTTCTGGGTACATGATACCGTCTGGAGGTGCACAGAGCTCGGCTGGTTTCTAACGGAGCTCCGCCTGGACGACGCGGCTCCATTGTCCGTTGAAGTCCATTCAAAAGTAAAAGATAAGTAGCGATAAGTGAATTTCTCGTTGTCATGGAGACATGGAGCGAATCTCAACGCTGATTGGTTGTCATGCTACGTCATCCTGTGAAGTCGCCAGAAAAGTTAAATATTTTCAACTTGATGCGACAGGCGAATTTCGCATTCATCGCATCGCATCTTCCCATTGACTTAACATGTAATCGCGTCAGGCTGTCGTGTGAATTTTTGTCCGGTGTGAACACCCCTTTAGTGTTCCATGTAAAGTCAAAGTATGTGTGATACAAGTGTGATACTTACACCAGGAGGCTGGTCTTTGGAGAACATACCCCAGGTGTGATAGTTGAGGTTGTGTTTATAGGTGGGGTGCTCCGTCTCTCCAAAGCCGTAGACATACTCTGATGACAGTCGTGTTGACACTTGGATGAACATGTCTGAGAAGGTAAAACCTGGCACAGAAGAGTCCCAGCTGAGAAAAGTGACAAGAGGATTAAATCAGAGAGAGAGAGAGAGAGAGAGGAAGGGAGAAAGGGTAAGACATATTATTCACATAACGTTTGACACAAAATAAGCATAATAACCAGTAGGAACAGCAGGCATCCTTTCAACATACTTCATAAAATTTAATTAGCAAAATATCAACTGACACTTCTAAAAAAGAAAAAAAAACAGGCAAGGTTTAACTACAAAATAACATCACCCCTCGCTTGCAGATATGCTTTGAATAGACTTTCTGATGCTCTGCTGCTTTATGTGACATCATCATGAGTGCTGAACAAGAGGAAACTTTCGGTGCTGATACACTGGGCAACTTTCTTGGGCATATCTGATTGGGTAACAGTGCTGAAGGAGTCGACTCAGCACTCTTACTTTAATCTCGACGGAGGGGAATAAAGGTTCTTGCCTGCAAATAGTTGAGTGGAATTTGCATCCCGAGTCTCACCTTATTGCTTATTAATAGGTGCATCTATGCCACCTAAAAGGGGCCAATTTTAGAGACAATGAGAAGGCATAGCATCGAGCTTGTGAAAGCAAAATGTAGACCAAAACACATATTCAGAATAGTCGCTGTATTAGAACTGAACAAAAGTTCTGTTGAATTAAATCCTTAATAAATTACCTATAATAATGAATTAAAAGACCTGGAAACAACCTAAAATGGCATTTTATAGACAACATCTAGGGCACAGAATTAGAAATGTTGGCCACCTTGAGCCACTTGTACGAGTGAAACACTCACATCTTGGTTCCTGTCCTTTTCCTTACAACCTGGATGCCGAATGGGTTGTTGGTCACATGCACCTTGTAAAGCCTCGTGGCCTCGTTAGTGTCAGGAACAGGTGGAACTGACAGCGGCACCGGAACCTCATAACGGTCTGTGGCCAGGTCCCAGATCTGGTCAGTGAGAGAGTATGTGTGGGTGTCAAGCACGCCGGATGGATGCATTGGAAGGAGTAGAAAAATAATGATAGTTTTAGAGCATATAGGTGAAGGTGTTTCGGGAATGGAACGTGATATGGAAGATAATGCACCACGACTCGCGCAAACAAACACACACCTTGAACTGCAGCATGGCACTGCTGTGGTAGCGGATCTCAACACGGAGTGTGTCGATGTCTGGTGATTCAGGGCGACCACTGCTCCTGTATTTCTTGTTCCGAGCGATATCAATTGTCATTCCTGAGTTGGTTTCCTTGGATGCCGTAACCACGTATCCGTAATCATCGGGATAGAAGCACCATGGCACACGTTCAAAGGTACTCGGCTGAGTAGGAGGGGGAAAAAGCACAGGGGAGAGATATTTATATTCCCCCCCTTGTTTGTTCTGCAATATAATATGTAAATAATTTTTATATGTGTGTGTATGAAGATTATCTGCATCACCCCTCACCTCCCAGATGCAGCCTCTGGCCTTGCACTTAGCCTCATCTGCATTCTCCTCTGGATGGCAGTCAAATCGCTGGTAGTCTCCCACCCCCAGCTCCCACTGCACCAGATAGGTCTCGCCAAGGGTCAAGGACAAGCCACGCAGGAGCATAACCTGTGTGTGTGTTAGTGAGGCAGAATGAAGTTGGAGGGAGGACAATGCGGGAGAGAGAGTGGTGCTTATTAAACCCAAGGTTGTCAATAGGCACAGTCTCCTTAAGTTGTCTGGGTGTTAACTCGCTTCCTTGAGAACAGAGGGTGTGCTTGATGTTGCGTGTGCTATCAATTAAGACGTAGCTGTTGATTTCCCTCGCTGTTTCGAACAGCCTCAGCCGGGGATTATAAGTCATTCTCACAACAACTCTCGGGAGCCCCTTTTCGCTTTAGTTACAGACACTTCTAAAGCATCCTCCGATGGTAAGCAGACCTCCAGGATTTTCCTCTGTCTTTATCGCCATGTGTCCTTTTTATTTTGCAATCACGCTTCAGCAATTCTTGCGTGTGAAATGTATCAAGCGACACACGCTAGCACACAAGTTGCAATATCGAGAAAGTGGCTGCAAAGGCAGGAAAGGGCAGAGGGATGATGAACTCGTAGAGAGAGGGAAGGTAGGAAGCAGTGGCGTAGCGTGATTGCGTAAGGCCCCGACCACCCCCCTCCCTTTCTCCCTTCTAAATCCACAAATCCACTTACCATAGGGCCTGTCTCTACAGCCCATGGGTCAAAAACAAAAAAAAAGGACACACCATTATTAATCACGACTATAATAACCATGCACAGTGACTATTTGAGTAACTTACACATAGCCTACGATCAACAGAATGCAAACAAATCCATTCAACTGAACACACCACCTTTCCTTGCAGCACAACTAAGGTCTCATCAAAAAGCAAAACGACACACATGACGGCACAGCTGCCATTTAACCACAGCCTGATAAGCCGATCGATTGCCGTAATAAGCAAAGAAAACCTCCACTTACCCATCAGGAGTAAACTCTGAGTGCTTTCTGCTCAGCAAGCTCATTCACTATTGTGGTGAAATCAAGGTTCCTCGATCTTTTATTAGTATGACTAATCCACTCAAGTCATTAAAATTCAATTAAAATAATAAATACCGTTATTAGTAATTGTGATTCTAACGGTTGAATTGCCATTACAAATGCCAGACAAAAGACCATATATTGTGCATGATTGTTCGTTATTTGTTGCCTCATCTGTGAATTTCTACATGGCCAAGGTTTTTGAACACACCAGTAAACATCAGCTGAGCGATCTCTGCCATGTGTATTTCTGTAGAACTCTGAGTTATGATGTTTTCTTATATGTTGCACTCTTTTAAAAGTTGGTATTTAATCTAGAGTGCATTGGGGTTGCTACATAGTAATTGTTCTCCGTTTTGAATGTTGTAATTATATATATATGGTTGCTAGCAAAAAAGGTGGCACTAGCTGCTAACTAGCAAGGTTCATGCTGCTATATTGTTCATTTCTATTGTAAACTGCATGGCTAAAGTTAACTGATCAATTGAAGGGGAAATCCTATTTGGAACTTTCTTCGTGATGGACCCCCAAATCCCCAAGGGCCCCAGTGCGTCACACCAACCACACTGCTGCATGCTACATTTGTGGAAGGAAGGAAGAAATGAAATGAGGGATGAAAAAGGTGGCATAGCGGCTGTAGTGGAGTCACATTATTGTGAATAATATAGAAGGCAGTGAGGTTTTATATAAAGATTATAAAATAATAAAAATAAAGTGAGAATAGGAAATTAAATATTAAATGCTCAAATCATATACAATGCATGAGTCGGTGAGACTCATGTATTGTAAAGTACTGTTCCGTTGGACTGTATATAGCAGTAATGATGTTTGGTGGCTGTGTGCTATATTCAAGGACCAATCCAACTAGGCATACAAAGACTGATGGCCACGACAAGCTGGAGTTTAGGTTTTACAGCACATTTACCCTTCAACCCCAGGAAATGCTTACCGCTGTGAATCATTTGATAAATGTGTGAGTGTGTGTTTGACCAGGAAGACCTTGGATATCTCACAGACCACAAACATGAACACATGTGCGCATACAAGTATATTCAGGTGCATGAAAAAAATCGTTATAGTATACTTAAGTGAACCTCTAGACGCTTCATACACTATACTATAGCCCTGGGCACTTACATAGGATCATTGCTCTTACTCATGATTTCTCACTAGTTCTTTCTGTTTCTCACAAACACTTGAACACACACTCACATAAAGCTTTTTACAATCCACACACAAGTAAATTGTTATCATTTCTTACACTTAGAAGCTGACCTCGAAAAATACACAGTAATGGTTTCACTCCTGGTGATATTGAAACAAATGGCAGGCTCCTGCCATCCTGTGTGAGTACCCCAGCAGGATTTCCTGACAAAAGCAAACAAATCTGAAAATATATTGTAGTTATTTATATGTCTTGACTACAAGGGTGCGTGGTATGCCGATATTTGTTCAATCTGACAAACGCAACTGGAAAACAATAGTTTCACTTCACACTTTCTTGAAATTTGACATATTGTTGCATGAAAGGCTGTTGTGAATAACTTGGCTACATCAGCTTCCATTTACACAGTCGTGAATATTCACTCTCCTCTTTTTCTCCTGAGGGACTTTTTTTTTGTCTCCTTTGTTGCTAAATGTCCCATCATGAGAAAATGTCATACACACATACAAACCTATCCAAAAATACTGCTTGAAGAAATGTTGCATTGTAGAGTAGTATCTGTAATGTTTTCCCTTGAATAAAAAACATTCATGGCCGCTAGCTGTGCACAAACAGCTGGGTGTGTGTCTATGAACATGCAGCATGTGTTTTTACCTTCTTGGCCTCGTCATACTGGATGTTGGTGTTCGGCAGCTTGGTGGTAGAGTTTCCATTTGAAACGTGTGTCACAGAGACTGATGTGGGAGGATGAGGCACACCGAGGACGGTAATGTTCTCAAATATAAGGTTGTCTGGATTATTGTAGCCAGCATGAATCACCTCCATTGACAGCATCCCCTTTGAGGCAGAGGACACATTGTTATGTTATTATTACTATATTAATATTATTATATATTACACTATATATGGATGGAATGATGTATAGGTATGTATGCAGGTAGAGCTTACTTAACGTCCAGTTATTCCAAATAGTAGTGAAGCAACCATCTCATAAATGAAATATGCCTGGCTGTACTCTACCGTGAGAAGCATGAACATGGGGCATTTGATCAAACAAAGCTTCAACAGCATCACATTGATCAATCATGCCTGGTGTTATGAACCGGAGAGGTCTACGCTCTCTGGTGTTTTTTTTTGGATTTGAACTTCAGCACAGATCAGAAAGAATATGAGGGCTGGGTTTTTTTAAAGACAGCGTTGATGTATGCGAGGGAATCTCACATAGACGACGGTGAACTTGTAGCGGATGTAGTCGCCCGTTTTGAGTGTTTCTGTAAAATAAAAAAAAAGGAAGAGCAGATGTTGCTGTTTGTCATGGCACTTCGACACGCAGCAGAGTGACTGACCTTCTCCTGCTAATGTGGCTGAGCTGACTGTGTTTGAACAGTCACGCTAAGTGTGCTTCCATCCACCTGTTTGCGATGCAAATTTTCAGTTTTGTGCATAAAAGTCAAGCATGACCCACATCGCTCTCAGGCTTCTGCTCAAAGTGTGGCGACCAACAAAAACACTACACCTGCAAGCACTGACGGTGAAACTCTAGCATTCTTTGAGTTGATTGCACCAATGACATGTTTCCATCAAAAAAAGCAGTGGATGAAAATACACTTTAATTTGCCTTCGTCTGCAGATTTTCTGGGAATTCTGTTAAAATGTACACTAGGTTCTGAATGAACACTTGGCAGTAGACTGGTATTGCTTGCACATAAAAAGATAAGAGCATCAATTTGGTGCATATAAAATAATGCCTATAATGAGTGGCAATAACAATATGCACATGATTGTGTCTTACACAAACACATTTGTAGACGCGCTGAAAAAATGAGAAATGCAACAATACCTCGGGAATCTCCGTCATCCCAGAATAGCTCCCCAGCTGCCTGGTTGTTGTCGTCAAGAGCTACGATCAAACCCATGGGGTTACGCCGACTACACACACACACACACACACACATAAACACACATGAAGGTGAGCATATCATAAGCACATGTAATAAGAGTTCAATGACTCAAATAAATTAAACACCAACTAAATGCATCCATGCAAAACCATGCACACCCATAATGTAACAGGAGATCATTACGTGTATTATTGTGAAGTGCATGTACTGCAAATGGTTCAGGTGTGTGTGTGTGTGTTGTACCTGTATGTAGTGGTGACATCAGGTCTCTGTGTGAGCAGGATCCCACCACCTCTGATGTGTAAACCCAGCTTGTCAGCTGGTAGGTACAAGTCAACATTCTGTCTGCGGTTCGCCAGTCGTTCCATCTGATTGGTAGGGCAGCAGAAACTATTAAGTCAACTAAGTCATTAAGACAATCTCCATGCCACCCCCTTTCCTATATTAGGACACTGAGTGGAACTTTGCAGAAGCCTAGGCTAGAAAATGATGGTTTTGGGCTGGCGTGACATTGCAACTCTACAATGCAGCTTTGACATTTGTTTGAGGCTTCTTTAACACTGAAGCAGGTAAAGAGGTAAAATCCTAAGTAAGTCACCATTGGTGCCACTTAAATAGATTTATTGGGTCCAAAGCTGCTTTGTAATCAGCCACAGTGAACACAGGATAGTGATGATGACGTTTGCACTTCAGAGCGTTAAATTGCACTCTTCTTCGACACTTGAATGTGATTGCACGAATTGTTGCATATAGTTTTATTGCATAAGCTTCTGAAATAATTCAGAGTAATCAAGAAATACTTGAAGTGTCTGCCTCTTTATTTCTCACTTCCATCAGTGTTATCTAGTAATGCAAATAGCATTGGTTTTTATTTGTCCAAATTAGATGCACTGTCTCTCTAGTCTGCTTGTGTCGACTTTCTACCAGAAACAGCCCCAGTGATGTCTGCTCACAGCGAGCTTTATCAATTCTCTTGTGGTTTAAAGTGTAACTGAAAATCTAATCGTTGCTGATTTCTACTAGTTTAACTGATCTCATGGCCACAGTGATGTCAGGACACCCTGACATCACTGGTGGGTGTCACATGCTGTTTCACAGGCTTGAAACTTACAAGCAAAGAGGGCAGCAAAGATGATATTTCCAGGGAGGTCAATTCACTCTGTATACCTTTATTTATATATTTTATTTATATCTATATTAAAACATCTGTATGTAAAGCTGCAAGCTCTGCAAATAAAAATTCATTCATCACCATTGCAATGTGGCTAGCAGAAAAAAATTGGAAACAGATATCTGAAAACCTACATTAATAAAGCCACAAACATGTGCTTGGCTAGATATCACTGAAGGTAAGTATCTGTTAAATAGGGAACTGCTGCATGACTGCAAGTTGCAGCATCCAAAATCATTGTTTTCCTCATTCTGGACAGTGGGTTTGATTATTGTTACAATTGTGAAAAGTAATATCCCTTCAAGAACAACTCGAGTCACTTAAGGAGGACATTAAATGCCTTAATGTCGGCATTTGTAGTGATATAATTTGAGATGTGCGCCGGTCTGGTAAGAGGCATTAAGGAGAGCAGATACATTTCAACACCTCCTTCACTCTCTCTGTCGTCACGCTTTTCTCCGAAGGCCTAGATACAGTTCAGATCACAGTTAATTTCTGATCTCCTGAGGACTGAATCTTCATACCAGCCTAAAACTATTTAAAAATCTCTTCTCTCCATCTCCTTTCATTTTCCTTCTACCTACTTCCTATTCTACATCCTGTTATTCTCTCTTGTGGTGCTCTAATTCTTTTTTTTTTTTCCAATCCCATTTTCCTCCATTCCCATTGAGATTGCAAGTGTGTGTGTGTGTGTGTGTGTGTGTGTGTGTGTGTGTGTGTGTCGTTTATGCAGTACAGTAGAGTACAGGCGTGTGTGGGCTGGAGTTAGTGGAGCGTCTAAGCAATTTCAGATCTTATCACCCCCTCATTGTCTGCCTTAAGGAGGTCTCCTCTATCCTTCTCTCTCTTCCTCTTATTCCTGCTGGCCAATCCTCCTCATTTTCCAACTCCTCTACATACTTGTCTTCCCCTGTGTTCTTCTCGCTGTCTTCTCTCGTTTGTGCTTTCCCTCTCTCTCCATGTCATGTCCTGTTCACGCATCTCTTCCCTCCCTCCATTTCACTCACTCTGTTTCCCCTCTTTCATCCCTTCTCCCCTGTTTTTCAATTACCTGCTTGGTTTTCATGGCCATTTTTCCCGACAACAACGCTCCCCACCCCCGCCTTTCCATACACTCGAATAATCGCAGGGGACCTTACAGGACAAGCGGCTGGCGGCGAGGCGGCCAATCTAATCGTCCATCTGATCAGTGGGTGCTTTACATCGTCACTGTGACGCCCAAATAAGGTCCCAAAGGAACTCAACACCTCTTTTATCTCTCTGTCAGAGAGATAGTCTCCCTGTCCCTTCTTTCACTCTATCTTTGTCCTCACACTCTCGCTCCCCGTCTTATCTCTCTCATCTCTCAGCCTCAAACAAAAGAAATCGAGGCAAGGACTTCCATGTGATACATGTTCTTTTTGTATGTGTTGATGCTTCTAATGTCACATGATACCGATAAGCCCCTTCTCAGTCTTTTTAGTTGAGCGCTGAATATTTATGCTTGCAATGAATTGGGTACATCTTTATAGTCAAATAGGTTCATACATAATACAGTAAACATGAAATGACTCCAGTTTAGTCTATTCATGGTCCCATTCACCTCTTTATCTTATTTTCGAATCTTAAGATTTTCTGTTGCTCTTGTGACCATAGACATGCACTACAAAAGTATTTATCCTAATCTTAATATCAAAGAATATCAAAAAGAACTCTGAAATGTAGCATATTCCAGAAAGTACCAACAAGTATGCCAAAGTATACCAGAAAGTACACAGTCACTTAACAATTTGAGTAAAATCACATTACAGCAACATTTTGGAACAATGTTATTTCTGATGATACTATTTTCCCACCATTGTTCCATTCAATTCCATTCACAAATGGATTCATTCATTTAACTAATGTTGGTATATTTCTATTTGAAGCATATATTATATATTGGTATTTTCTGGTACTTTCTGGTATAAATAGGGGTATTTTCTGGTAATTTCCGGCACAGATCATGACTAGTCTATGTCTCTTGCTATAATTACTTAATTCTAATTCCTCCATGCTGAACTGCAAGTGACTGAAGTCATTGCAGTTTATTTCTATATTAAAATAAATAATAATAATAACAATAAGAATTATTAAATAATTCAAAGTATTCCATGTCTGTGTGTGCAAGCTGTTTAAAGCATCAGTGATCTGCATGGACATCACTAACAATAATAATCATGTTCCGAAGTTTGATTACCTTGTTATTATCTGATGGCCCTGCATTATTTTTCCCTCCCCTAAATGTCACCAGAGGCTCCCTAGAAAATACTTAAATCGAGGAGGAAACATTCTTACTGTCTCGTAGTCGTACCACACGGCATCCGGGATGTACGCTCTCACTATCTCCACGCCCTGCAGAAAACAGAGACAAAAACGACTTTTCACACACGTGCATATTTGAGCAATAATCTAAATGTTGTTTTCATGTGTTCTTCTTGAATGCTTCTGGTTTGATTTCTGGAGTGGCCATAAAAAAAGGTGTCAGCTTGTCATTTTATGTGGAAGCATGCCTGTGTTTGATTTGTGTTTGCCACCAGTAACTCGTGTTTTAACTCACCGCACCAATCCTGACACTTTAATCATCTTACCAAGCGAAGCATCAGAAGAAAATGCACATATATATATATATATATATTTCTAACATCAAACAATTCCAAAACTCACTATCATCTGATATAACATTTCTACAAAGCCCCTGTGACATTTCACTCTACAGTGCCACGATGCAACGGATGACGGAAAAGACGGCATCAAGCAACGACTGATAGGTGACAGCCTTTGATGGCTTAAGGTGGCGGACAGCCATGAGCAATCAATAGCAGAGCGTCATTCCTTTGATAGCAATGTCACTCCCTCGCTCTTTCTGACAAGGCAGAACAGAGGGAGAGAGGGAGAGATAAACACGAAAGAACACGGCGAAAGAAAGCGCAACCACGGGTCCTTCTCGAGAAAAAGACCAAATTGTGAAATACACTGTCAGCTGTGTAGGCGAAGGCCGTCCGTCAAGGGTGCCAACATCTCGCTTGCCATCTCTCCTCATCAGCATGTCCTATTTTACGGCCCTCTGAGTCCTGTCATTAGGAATAAGAGAGAGGGGGGTGATGGGAATCCAAGGAAATATAAAGAAGTACAAAAGAAAAAAAGGTAACAAAAAAGAGATTAAATAGAGGCAAACGGATAAAATAACCCAAAGCTACATGTAAAAGTAATACAAACATGAATAAAACATAAATATTTAATAGTCCGCTAACCAAATTAAATAACCTAATGTCCACATTCACAGATTGAGGCAGATCACCTGTAACAGCGGCTGCAAAGTATGTGAGAAGACAGCCTGGGGGAATGGATGCTGACCCCTATACCCGTTTTTTTTTTTTTTTTTTCTGGCGCCTGATTTGCTATACTATCATTCACCCCGCAGAGTAATGGGAAGGGACTGCGGGACTTAGCGCGGCTGCTAACCGTAATTGAGAGGGACAAGGCATGAGGCCTGTATCCTCATTTGGAGCACTGACGCTCTGTTAGCCACAAGGTACGATTTGATCAGGTGGGCCAAAGATTCATACTGGCAGAATGATCAGATGGTTAGCCGAGGCAGATGAGAGGGGCAAAGAGCGGGCGCGAGGAGCGAGGAGGGGAGAGATGGAGAAGGGGTGAAACGAGATATGGGATGAAATGAAATGGTATCACAAGGGTGGGTTGACAGCAGCTGATTAAGAGAATGCAGATGAGGTATGGGAGCCAACCTTTGATGAAAGGATGAGCTAAAAAAGAAAAGGGAGTAATGGGCAAGAGGAGGGAGAGTAGAAGCATGGATGAAGACCAGAGGGGATGACAGAGAGAGAGAAAGAGTAAGGAGATCTCCCCAGTCTATCACAAAGATCAAGGTTAAAGCATCTACTGATCTGAGTGATAGAGTTAGAGCATCATTATAGAAAAGGAGAGGCAGGCAGACAGAGTGATAAATAGAGAGAGAGACACACACACATAGAGACACAAGAATAATGAAAAAAGGAAAGAGACAGGTTGTTAAAGATCAGTCTGTGACCCTACTCAAGTAGCTGACACTATCTCTTCATGCGGCTCTTCTCAGCCTGATGCATGTGTAACAGATAGCGGGCACTCGGTTCTCAGCGCCTCGCCTTCCCCTGGCTTTAATAACAGAAATGCTGCTCGCCAGCACTTTGCCACCACGACCACACACACACACACAAAAAAAAGATGAATATTCAGCTACATGAGATCTGTCATTTGGAACAAATCCAAATTTCAAGTGGTGCAGCAGAGGTCTGAAAAATGTTTCTGAAGCTCACACCACTGCACTGAACTTCACTGTGTTGGTTTTCTACGGCATGTTAGAGCTTTCATGCTAAAACAGTTTAGTAAGCTGGAGTTATTTGCATAGAAATCGAAAAAGCAAACAAACAAAGAAAACTTCTGAAATGAGTTTCCTTTTGAAAGTCCTTACATAGGCACATCCACTTTTTTGTACCTGTTTGGTGTTTTGTATAGCAGCCATTGACTTAACTGTGCAAAAGTGGGAGGGTTCTGTTGGTACTGATCAAGCAGATGATGCGCATTTGGTGTTTTGCTCAAAATGCATGGGCACATGATCAACTGTTACGTGAAAGCTCACAAACCCTGGTGGGTGATATGTGGCCAAATAGATTTCTGATTTGAACTTCCAGAAGAAGAGGGAAAGAAGTAATTTGGGGTTGTCATTCCAACCAGATGTGACTGCGGTGCGGATGACGATACATATGGTATAGAGATGACAGGATATTTCACGTTGCATGAAGTAAGATGTCCAGGGCTGAATATGTTTGTACATGTCATGCACACACACCCCACAACCCCCCACACACACACCATAACATAACCTCCCTGCAGTTGCTTACAATTTCACTCACAGTCTCAAGACAAGATTGTGACAACATGGCAGGCACAGGTTTCATCAAATTCCTGAATATATTTACACACAGATTCATGACATTCACTCGTTTCTCTCCAGTCAATTGTCACAGCGCTTAATTATTATGATGCAGAAGAAAAAAAGTTTTTAAGTAGTTAGTCATAATTTTTGCCAGCCCCTTATACATGCCACGATAGTAGAATTTGGTTATTATTCTGTTTCCAACTGCTCTAACCCCAGGACAGCTTAAATCGTGAGGTGCAGCAACCGTAAACCCTCCACTTCTTGTATGAGAAACTTTTCCCGCAATCACGCTGATTGGAGTTACTTTATCCCTGGCCCCCACTATGAATCCAATTTGCTTTCCACTATCCCGTAATTCACAAGAGGCCATGCTAAATTGCTTATTAATCAGGCCACTTTGACATGACCGCAATCGTTGCATATGCACATGTACACATGCACGTGCAGGCGCGCTTGTTCGCACGCAAAAACACGGGAAACACAGTCGCGCGCCCCACAAACACACATGCGCGTGCGCGCGCTCTGACGCACGCACACTTCTATCTACACTTCTAATCTGCCAGTAATGAGGTCAGTGCTCTCATTAGAGCTGAGAGAAAAGAGGGAGGATATGAAAGAGAGAAGAACGAGGGATGAGAGGAGGGGGAGGGCAACAAAGAAAATCCGATGTCATGTTTTCCCAGTGGAGGTCAGAGTGGTGTGTGTGTGTGTGTGTGTGTGTGTGTGTGTGTGTGTGTGTGTGTGTGTGTGGTGTGTGTGTGTGTGTGTGAGAGAGAGAGACTGCATGACTGTGTGCGAGGAACTGATCATCCCATCTGCATCATATGGAAGACACATTTCCAAATGTACTGCATTTGCACAGGCCTTGTGTATATATATATAGAGAGAGAGAGAGAGAGAGAGAGAGAGGAGAGAGAGAGAGAGAGAGAGAGAGAGAGGAGAGAGAGGAGAGAGAGAGAGAGAGAGAGAGAGAGAGAGAGAGAGAGAGAGAGAGAGAGAGAGAGAGAGAGAGAGAGAGAGAGAGAGAGAGAGAGAGAGAGAGAGAGAGAGAGAGAGAGAGAGAGAGAGAATGTGTCTAAATGCAAGTGTGTTCTGCATACAAATTTATGAATTTGCATTGTCCCTATACTGTATGTATATATGTGTATTATGGGCTATTCTGATTGTGTGTTGACTGACTGGGTCCAGGACAGGTGTGATGAGCAGGTATTTTCCCCAGAGGAATTGGCGATCCACTGTCCAAGTGCTGCTGTCCGAGTAGAACCTTGGCAGTTACAGAAACAGTAAAAAAAAATCAAATTACATATACTACAACACATACTAATAATACAACCTATAGGGCGACATACAATAGAAAAATTTTAAACCTTAAGTCAAATGTATTTCAAATATCAGATCGGGAAAATAGAAAAGCATACTTTGAAAACTCATAATTTCCTTTCTCTGCTCTATTCATCTCTGCTGAGAACAGACAAACACTCAACGTGAATGGGTGTTCTTGAAACATCTTATTTAAGGTGAAGCACTGCAGCTGAACAGGGTAAACACAAAACTTCACCACTTGATTTCTTTCATTAAGACAATTGTTTCTTGTATCACAATTTGCTTTTTTCCTCCTCCAGTTTTGCTCGAATGACCATTAGAGGTGTTAGAGAAGGATATTTAATGTAGCAATAGGCCATAGGGAAAAGGAAAATATATATATATATTTTGGTTCGAAATAGTACTGCATTTGTTTCTGAATTCAATACTAAATTACTCTCTAAATTCCTCAAAGGAGAACTTGACAGCAAAGTTGCAATTTTTCAAACGACTTACTCGTGCATGACTGGGCGTACAACAGTCTCCCCTGTGGTGTGGGCTTTATAGAAGAGCGTGTAGAGGTAAGGCAGGAGTGTATAACGTATCATCAGGTAATGTTTAGAGCTCTTCACAAGGGTTGAGTCGGGGCCAAACACCGCTGGATCCTGGGGCTGGAGAGAGAGAAATGGATTAAATTGATGGGGTTGATGAATGATAGGCAGGAGGGGGAATACAGCTTCATCTTTATACACGGGGGGGAAAGGAGAAAGAGATGGGAGGTTAAATGACAGCACTTGGTTAAAGGGATCAGAAAAAAACAAAAAGATTTTAAATGTATAGTGAGGAAGAGAGAAGAATCGTCTATTATGCCTTTTAACGAGTTATTCATGATGAATTAAATGGACAACGATTTATTACTAATGATAAAGTCAGAAATGAACTTAACGTTGGACTAATCTAAGAGCAGAGTTTGCAAAGACAATGAGCGAAAGAGAACTCAAGAGAACAATATGAAGGGAAAAGTGCGTGCGAGAATGAAACAGAAGTATGATTTAATTTCTATGATAGCGGAGAGTGAGAGGGTGATTAGCCGCTAACGGGCCGTGCTCCTTTCATCTGGCTAATCATTTATGCCTTTGGCACCTCTGAGAGTGAGATGAGAACTGTGTGTGTGTGTGTATTGGCATGTGTGTGTGTGTGTGTGTTTGAAATGGCCTGCGTGGCCATGTGATGAGAGCCATGATTAGGGCAAAGCAAAGGTCGCACATTAGATGTATCGTTTAGTGGAAACCGTGCTTCAAATTCATCATCATCATGTCTCCGTCCTCCAGCGAATACAATTCCTCCTCCAGCTCCCAACACACACAAACACACACACACACACACACACACACCATTTCTTACTCAACCTTCCCTGCAACACTGTGCTATTTCTGCAGCAGTGACAAGCTTATAGAAATGTCACATGAAGAATGTTGTGAGAGCATCAATTTTCACACTATTCAATGCTGGGGGCTGACTTTTCTCCCCAGTGATTTGTTTTCATCAATAGCTCAGTATATAATGTCGATATAAACACAAGGCTCAGTGGGTGATTTTTCTGTGTCTCGCCGTGGCATTATGAGTCTGATCTAACAATGTGACATTCAAAGCTAAAAGCTAAAGTTTGCTTGTGTGTATATGTGTGTGTATATATATATATATATATATATATATATATATATATATATATATATATATATATATATATATATAAACTTTGCTTGTTTACTTTATCTTCATTATTATCTTGATTATCATTAGAGTGATTAAGAGGGAATTAAAGGATTCAGGACATCCCCATGCTAGAAATACTAAATAAAAAAAAATAAAATAAACTAAATGAATAAATGAATGAACTAAGTGAATGGTAATTGGCTGAGTTTGAAGAAACTAAAAAAAGGAATTTAAAATTGTATCGTTATAGCAACACAATAGCAGAGTAGTAGTTTCCCTCCATGTTTGAGAAGCTAGGTATTTTGATGACTAGCTGTTAGTGAATAGATATCTTAACATCTTTTTATTAATTATAATATCATAAATTAGGTCCTACATGTACATTCACCCCAATAAAGCACTCACAAATTTTGTAGCCAACATTGTTGAATAATTCATAAATTTCTTGCAATCTGCAACCTCACCACTAGTTGCTGCTTGAAACTACACTCTGTACCTTTAATATATTCATGTGTATATGCATTTAATTTCAATTTTATTCATTTTGCCTGTTACTTGTATATCTAAGTTAATGATATTTCATTTCACATAATACATTGTTTCATCGCACTAATGAGCCTCAGTATAATGAGTTAACTAACTACAGCTGATCAAAAAAAAATCTTCTAGTAAATTGGTTTTATTTCAGCTGGGAAAAAAAACAAAAAAACAGACAGAAATACAAAGCCTGATTTTATTTACCACTGTTTAGGACCATTTTTTTTGAAAATTAGACCAAATTTGAGTATGAATCTCCCCTGTTATAAACTTCATATGTGCCATGTAATCCCAGACAGACTGACACATACAGGTATACTGTAGCAACAGAAACTAATGGGGAAAGGGGAATTTTCCAATAATAACAACTACAGCTAACATTTCCAGTGTTAAACCCCCAATCACAGGTCCCACTGGCCCATTTCATAGCACAGCTGTGCAACAGCAGGCAATGACAATGTTCATGGATACTGAAGGAAGTTTCTATTTTTAAGCACGTGGAGTTCGCGGCACCTATATGTGTATGCCCTGCAGCAGGTCAGACCCAAAGAACGGCCGCGTGATACATAAATCTAAAAGTGACAGTCTAATATAAGGGTTGTAGAACAAAATGCCTTTACAGTACCTTGTAGCCCTGAGCGTTGTGGTTCCGGCTGAAAGGATAGAAAGCTCCCACCTGCATCCAGCGACGGCATAATTCTTCATTGGAGTCATCAAAGAATCCACAGATGTCAGCTCCAATCTGAGACACGAGAAGCGGCGACAGCTTGACAATAGCCAGCGCTTACAGACAAACTTATTTCTAGCAGCGTCTTGAATGGCAAATTCACCGCGTGGAATCATAAAAACTCAGAGAAAAAAAATAAAGGGAAAGAAAAGAGGATGATATTCGTTCCTGTAGGAGATTTCACGTAAGAAATGAAATAAAACAGCTTTATATTCTACGTGTGGCAGTCCAGGCACGTTCAGGATGGAAACACTCAACTGAGTATTAAATCAACAAATCATATTCAGTAGTAGTAGTAAAAAAAAAAAAAAGAGGCACCAATGTGATAACTGGCCACATATTTGTCTTGTAAAATAACTTTATTGATTTTTGAGTTTTAATTTAGTCAAGATTTATTGGCAGACAGTGGATGCGGGTTGTGATCTTTATTTGCATTAATTACACAATGGAGTCCAAGAAAGGGACTTTAAAGGCCAGTCTGCAGAGACTGCTTCCCATTGTTTACTACTGGCCACATTTTACAACGGACTCAATAGGAGGGAATCGATCCAAATCCAATTTTCTCTCTCTTTCTCTCTCTCTCTCCCTCTGTGTGTGTGTGTGTATGTGTACAGAAGAACCTAAAATCACTCCCACCAGGGTGCATCTGTATCTATAAGACCACCTGAAGTGCCCAGCTGGAGGCATGTGTGTGTTCGTCTCCCTGTTGTTTACTTACTGCTGCTTGCACTCACTTCATATACACACACACACAGTGCACAGTGCCGACTGCACTCGGGTACTGACTACGAGTGCGTTAGAATTTATGCTTTTGAACATAATGCTGTTGTGGCAAAGAGAACCAGTGTTCTTCCAGACATTTTAATAGATCTCATTCCAGACACACTTTCTCTCGCCTGCCCCTCCGTCTTTATGGCTGAACATATATCTCAATTAGCAGCTGAATGCTCTTTAAAAAGGTGAGAGAGAAACTTTGAAATGCCATAACTGCATGTTAACTAAACTGAAACAAAAAGGGGAAAAAAATGCAAGTGCTAACCTGCTTCCTGACATATGTTATAGTGTTTTTTTTGCAGAAACAGAGAGAAATGATGCTTTACGTCATTTCTCTCTCTTGAGGAAGAGGAATCTGAACCGAAATTCAAATGTGCATGTGTCAATGGATGTTTGCTTAAAAAGAGATTAACTACACTTGTAAGAGCAACTCTTGAAATACACTTGGAGTTTTTCAATTTCCCCAAATTCAAATAAAAAAGAAAAAAAATAAATCCAGATAACACTTCTGGGAAACTAAAACATTCCAAATCTAAATTGTAATACCGAAAGCTTTGGTGAGATAATTAATTATGTAGCTCAGGAGTAAAACACTTAAAAAAAAGAAAAAAAAAAAGTCCTTGCAGGCTTGCACTGTTATGGCAACTGGGGGGGAAATAGGTTTTATCCCATCCTCACAGAAAAAAAGCACATACTTCAAATAGAAAGGTTTTTCCACAGTTTTTCCCCTTCTATGAAGGTTTTCTACTCACGTAGGGAACCCCAAACAGGCCGAACTCTAGCATGCCAGGGATGGCCCATTTTATGTCATTCCAGTTGGCAGCATTGTCCCCCAGCCAGTGACCCGAATACTTCCCTACACCTGGGAAGGAGGAGCGGGTCAACATCAGGCTCCGGTTTCCTGCAAACACACGCTGCAGAGCTCTGTGACATGGAGGAGGAGGAGGAGGCAGCAAGGAGCGAAGCAGTACAAGAGGGGAAGGGAGGCAGAGAGAGAGAAAAGGTTATTTAGATACAAAGGACATGGGGACAGAAAGAGTGAGGGAGACGCAAATGGCACAAAAGGAGAAACAGATACAGTATGACACACACACAGCCACCCACACACACACACATGCTCTCAGAGTGGAGATATAGAGATATAGGACGGGGACAAAGCCGGAGCTACTAGTGCTTCTCTTTCTCTGTTGAACATTATTATTTTGTTTGATAAGTGTAATCGAAACAATATTGATTTCCATGACAATTCAAAGCCCTGATGATATTTACGAAAAGTGTCTTCTGCCAATAATACATTTTAATTAGTGGACAGAGGGAGTAAAAGAAGGTGGGAGGGAGAAAGGAGACAAAAGAAAGATGAGCTAGCTTCAATACCAAAGGAGTGACTCAGCAAGTCGACTTGAGAGGGCTTTGTGAGTGCGTGGGTGAGTGTGTGTGTGTGTGTGTGTGTGTGTGGGTGAGTGTGTGTGCGTGACAGATATTCACAGCAGTGGGGAATGTGAAAATAGCCAATATTGCTAAAAAAAAAAAAAAAAAAGAGCAACTGCAATTTGGGCTAAATGCGCTTTTCCATCTAGCTCGTTATCATAAAGTAATAATAATATACAGTGAATATAAAAAGAATTTCTCTATCTATGCATTGAGGTTGATTAGTTGGATGTCTTGCAGCCAAATGTTATGGAAACCATTTCCATTCAAAAAAGATAGACAAATAACGAAAAAAAAAAAAAAATTAAATAAAAACTATGGGACTGCAATCCCATAATAATATCATTGTGAAATAATCGCTTCTTCTTTAGACTGTGGGGCTTCTTCCAGGGAAACAAAGGCAACATCTGAAAGGTTACATTAGCCTTTTATTCAAATGCAATGATTTTTATTGGTATCTGAGGTGCACCTCAACGCTTATGGCAGTGATGAATTAGCATAAAATATCTGCAGGATATCACATTATATACAAGACTGCATTGTTAGTGAAGTTAAAAAAAAGGTGAAGGGACCCTTGTGAAACGCTGTATAAAACCTACTGGGAAACATTTAGAGAATTGTCTTGCTCAGGCACCATTTTTCTTCCTTTTTTGACTTTACTCAATATCATATGTCTCTGCTTCAAGGGGGGGTGTTCTGTATTCGTTTAGATTTATGGAGTGCCGTTTCCCATCAGCCTCAAACCCATTAGTGCAGGTGAGCGCTGCTTTCTAATTTACGTGATTTCTCATACCATCACCATTAGTGCATATTAGAATTCTGGCAACAGAGGCTGATTTTAGACCAGTGTAAAGTGACTAGCTGGCGAAGACACTATACGATTGTATTTTTTTTTTTTTTTTTTTTTGTTCTGAGATATATGTTTTACTTCCTCGTAAACACTCCCATCCCTACCTTTATTGCCTTTGGAGGACAAATCTGTTCTGGTGGCATCCTCTGCAACGCTATTTTTAAATTGCTTTGCGCTTTTGATTTTCTAATGGAGACAATGATAAGCTTCCTGAATAATAAACTCCCGTCTCATTCATCACCAAATCAGCCTCATGTCACTTGTGTAAGGCCTATGAGCACATGTGCAGAAGCTCGGAAACGGCTGTTAATTTATGCAACTTAAAAAAGGGAAGTGTGCTGATTTTACACATCAAAAACATCTGTTATCAGAGGTATACTGAAAAAAAGATATTCTGATCCATTGTGTTACATGTTTTTATCTGGTTTATTCAATAGATTTTAACATGTTATTGAATCATAATGATGTTTTTTTTTAAGTAATTATTTTAATTTTTAATTAATTAATTTTAATTATGTACTTCCTTTCTTAAACCGAGCTAATTTAACTCAATTAAACGTAATCAGAAAAAAAAAAAAAAAAAGTATGTACAATTTAATTTTCATCTTCTGTGCATGTGTAGACAAGTAAAATATTTGATTTGGTTCGTTATCTACATATTATGTTGTTATATATTCATTGAAGACACAGAATCAGCTAAAAGTTAGATTAAATCAGATTAATTAGCCTTAAATAGGTATGTAGGCGTTAAACTATTACATTGACTGAATCTACATAATTAATTTATTATAGCAAAAGTAAGAAACATTAGTAATTCCATTCTAATGTATTTAAGTAGAAATCTCTTGGAAAATAAAAGTTAATTCTGCAGGTACTAACAAATATAAGTACACTCGGTTTTAAAAATATGTAAGTACAGTCACCTTAAATGCATCTTAGAGATAAATTAATTTCGTGTAACCATTTGACATAATACAATTACGCAATTTCAACAAAACATTTGGAGTGCTACTGTATATGTGGGGAAAATTGCATGACATTTCTTTGCATCTCTAAGGAAGTTGAATAAAGTCTGATGAATTGCAGTGAGTGATGTCACTTGACGTAATGTCTGCGGGTACTGAAGACTACACGTATGGAAATAAGAACGAAATTCTGGGAAATCAGAAAGAAGTGAGTTTGCCAGTAAACCACCACACAACACCATTACCATAACTGCCAAAAACAAGCAAAAAAAAAAAAAAAACTATAATTGAAGCTGTTTTTCATCAGACCAACTGGATCTCTATGTCGAGCAGCAAAGATTTTTCTTCCTGTTCTTCCTTCCTTTGTGAGTGGGAATGAGACAATCGCATATCGATCCACTATATAAACATAGTGGCACCACCGGGATTCAATTTCATAGTACACACAGAAACTGGCCGTCCTCTGCCTTCATGGGCTAACTTCACACGTTCATTTATTATCGACTTTGCAGTGTATACCACTGATCAAATGACTGAATTAAATGCATGGTGCACTACAGATATCTAGAGCGCACATATTTGGGTGACATAACGTGCACCTTGAAAAAGTGACAGTGCACCAGAACACAGATGAAAACACAATATGATGACACATGGGTAAAAAAAAAAGTACATCTCACCAAAGTTCTGATGTTGCAGTCATTTTAGGAACCAGCATGTATAATTAATACCATGCTAAACTGTTATATTGTATTAAGTGTCCATTTAATTGTAATATTCATATTAATCATAAATTGTTGAACATTGCAGTTGTAGTCGAACATGCTTTCTGTTCAGTTCTGTTAAACAGGGTTGGAGGTTGGGTCCTACATATTTGGGCATTAAAAAAATGCTTTTACTTGTATAACTTGTAACTACTTTAGTTACTTTTGGAAAGAGGTAACTAGCATCTAACTACTTTTTTTTAAGTAAATTACACAACACTGCTTATGCATACATAAGTTATTCTATATACAGCAACTTCCACCTGCATGCACAATGCAGATGGCATTATTTATGCAGACCGATGGGTAGTGTGCACCCAACCCAGCATTTCTATGCATTTCCCTAAATTGATTATAACTGTACCAACCTATTAGTGCCCTGCTTATTTATCTCTGGTATGAATTCATGGATGTAATTTGAACCTGCTTTATGCTTTACAGATATCATTGATTATAACCTACTCAGTTGCCTCTCTGTAGGTTTGTGTAAGTAATGGGCTCCTAAACTGTTTCAGAGACCCAGATGAGACATTCATTTACTCGCTTTAAAAGCCCTTATTAAAACATTTTCTGCATTCATCACTTGCGATTCGAGTTCAAACCAGTTTGCAAGAGTTGCGGGCGATAATTCACTGTTGGGCGTCTGTGCCCCATTGAACTGACTCAAATTCTCTGTTGCACTTTTGCATATCAGCTCCCTAACTTGCGATTCTACAAGGCTTGATTTTGAAAATGTTGTTTGTTGTACCATGTTTGGAGTGTCCCAGTGCCTCATTGCTCTAAAGGGGTAGGAGAAAATTGGCCTTCATAGCACAATCTGGCCAAACTCCCTCTGTCATTGATTCTAATACACACTCACTTTTCAGTAGCCAGAACCATGGAGTAGCCGTAAAGGCTGTGGACATCATAGTGGTTCCCCCAGGCCTGCTTGGCATCCATGCACAGAGTCTTACTGTACATCACCTCATCCAGAATCCCTGGGGGAAGAGAGGAGATAAAGGAGGTGAAGAGATGTGGTAAGATGAGAGGAAGTATGGAATGAATACATAATATAGGATGAAGTGGTGGCAGGAGAGTGGTGAAAGGGAAAAAAAAATTGGATGGGACAGGAAAAAAATGAGAAAGACTTTGATATATAAACTGCAATAGGTAGTGAGAAGGAAGAGAGAAAGGAGGAGGAGGGCAATAAAAAGGTAGCATCAGGGGGAGCATGCATTTTCCAGTTCTGATCATCATATCTGGGATACCGTCAGAATAAAAGACGTGGTGGGATTGTCGTTTTCAAAATTCTTCACCAGGGACCCACTACTTGTGATGAGTTGTCCTCTGGACCTGAACTTACTTTCTAAGAAATTGTGGCTAATTCATCAAATTGTGCAGCAGCATGTAGGCTCCAAGCCCCAAGCCTACGCCATCACCTGTGTCTTTATATTCCAGTAACCTAGTAGAAGAAAGTCATAAACTGTATTTTTATCAGTTCTTTCAGTAAGCAAGGAGTATAACAACGACACTCAATTCTGCTAGAGCTGGAGAGCACAGCAGAAAGTCAACATGTTAGAGATATTAAAACATTTTATGCCACAATCTGGGCAAATGCCCTTTTCTGATTGGCGAGCAGGTGTGTATCAAAACGGTTTTAACACACCAGCCATTCGGCTTAGGTTTATTCACCTGTCCTAAATTCATCCACTAGACCACAGCTATTAAAGTTACTGCCGCACAGCTGGCAACTATCAACTTCATAAATTGATGACCGGAAAAAAAAAAACACACCACTGGCTGATTTTACTATTTCTTTTAATTTATTTGCAGAATATAACAATGTAGAAAAATGGGACACAGCAGAAGGGAAAAAAACTGAATCGAGAAGAAAAGAGAGAAAATAAGATAAACAGAATAATAAATGAGCACCTGTTTGGTAACGATGTCTCGTATTTAATCTAATTAATTTAACAAATGTTGATGAAGTGGCGCTAAAATCCAGTTTTTATTTAATAGCCTGTAACAAGTTAACAGCGATGGAGCCATGACCTTCACTTACCTCACCCCGAGGTATTTACTATTTGCCGGAGTGGTGTGGAATGTTAAGATTGCGTGAGAACCTTAAGGCACGGTAGTAGCGATTGTTCCAGGTATTAGTCATGCCCGCAGGCGTTACCAGGGAAACCGAGCTAGGATTTTATATTTTGATTGCAAAAGAAGGATGAAAATATATATTAACGGTCTTATTGTTGTTTCCAAATGACCATGGCACAGGTGTGCACTCAACAGTTTGAAGGTGGAGGTGAACAACTCATGCATAACAGCAGCAGGTATCCTTGTGTGGTCGGGTCAGTTTGACCTTTTTTAAACTTTTACTAAAGGAAAACATGCTTAACAACAACTTATTCGCTCGCTCGCTGACTCACACTCCCATTCAAACTCTCTCACACACACACACTTACTTCACTATTGAAGTTGAAGAGGAGGATGTTTCAAAATATGAGGATAATGTAGAACTAAATCCTGAATGTGAGTAAATTTGAAGATAAGCTTGACAGTGGTCAACCATTAGAAGAAGCAGCAGCCCCGCCCATAGAGCAGAGCCCCACAGCCAGACTCTGAAAGAGTCTACAACTGTACTGTATATACTGAACAATGGCCTGATTGAATGGTCTCCATATCCCAATGAGAGAGTCTCAACTGCTAAAATAACAGGGATTGTACCAGGGTCCAAATGAATGGCAGTGACTCAGGTTCATCAACTTTGAGCTGCTTATTCCTGAGTCGATCCAGAAAATCACTCATTAATTTATCATAGCGGATGGATTTTTTTTTACATAAATTATGATTTTATCAAAAAAAATAATAATAATAACACACCATTATCTATATTGTTCACTCACACAGGGGATGTGTATCTTACTTGGAGTGTAGGGAGGGTAGTTGAGGTTGTTATCTGCACAGCCTTTAATTGATCCTTTCTTGAAATTGGCCACTTCGTTCATGTCCTGCAAAGTTTATAAAACAGTTAATCCATTATCTTAACGAAGCATTACTGTACAATTATTTATGATATGCTACAAAAAAATGATGTTATGAATCCAGAAAGTGAGAAAATGCTGAATCCGGAGGTACTCATTTACTTCATCTATTTTCTTCCTGACAAACATTAGGTAAGTGATCTGCGTTGAAGTGAGATGGCAAATAGCCAGAGGAATGAGTGAGCCAAATCCAAATTTTCAGCTGAGGAATCATTAACAGTAGAGGATGCACCTTTTCAGTATTAGTTCATGGTGCTAAACCAAAAGTCTACGCCTGGTGGCGGAGGCCATTAGGCTGGTATGTTAGCATGTTTGCTGACATGGAAGATATAAATTGGTGAATTTGAGATTAGTCAATTTTCGCTCAGAGGATTTTTACCCCTCTACGTGTTCCACTTTAGACTCATTAACGGTATAATAGTACAAATTCCAGGTTGTTTTTGTGCCTTGCCTCCCTTCGGTTCTCTTTATTGACGTCGCTGTTCACCCCACAGCGAAGCAATTTCCAATGATAATTACAACGATTTAAGCTCGGCATGCAATTGTCTACATAATAATGTCGATTTCAAATATATCCGTAAGTAAACCGCTTATCCGTAAAGCATGAATGGGCTACATTTTTAAAGCACTTTTCTAGTCTTTCGAGCCTGTCGTGGCTCATCGGGATCTAACAAAATGCACCTTCTCACACCGATGCCACAGCCCTCGGAGGCAAACTTGCATGTAGTGTCTTGCCCAAGGACGTTTGGGCACGTGGAGCGTGGTGGAGCCGGGAACCAAACTGCCACACTTCCGATTATCGGACGACTCGCGCGACCTCTGAGCCGCGGAGGTACCACTGCCACTGGTCCTCGGTGAATACGGATATGTTCGTTTCATCTATTTAAATGTGACTTACGATCCAGAGGGCGTCGTGTTTTATCTCCCTGGAGAATCGCTCGTACTCATCAACCCACCAGTCGATGCAGGATTGGCTGGTGTAGTCTGGAAAAACAGTCTCCCCTGGCCACACCTGTGTGTGTGTGTGAGTGTGTGTGTGTGTTAAAGAGAGAAAGAGGGAGAGAGATTACAAGCACAGTCTTTTGGAATAAACATCTGACAGTATTTGGTTTGCGTTCAATTTGTTCTTTTTTTTTTTGGCAAAGCACCATGCTGCACTCTTTTTGACAGGACTTCATTAAATATTCTAATTTGGTATCCTTTTATTTGGGTTTAAATACAAGCAAACAAAAAATAACATCTGCAACACATCTGTCCAATTGAGCATAAAGCTGTGTATAGAAACGGCATGATGGGGCACAATCGACTGCGATGGCATGGGCATAGTGAGTTCCAAAGAAGCAAAACTAGGCCTGTATGGAAATGAAGGAGAAACAGCTTAGAGATGTGGAAATGACAAAGAGAAGAGAACAGAAGAGACGTGGAGTGACGGAGGGGGGAGGAGGGATTGATGAGAGAGGCGGCAAAGGGGAACTGAGATAGAGAGAAAGACGGGTTGAGGAAGAGGATTGGAGGAATCGATAATTCAATTGAAGTCTGCAGGCGTGACTGTGTGTTAGGAGTCATCCTTAATGACATGTATTGAGAAAAATGATTAATCCACAGAGAAAGAGAGACTTTGTGTGTGCGTGCATGCGCGCGCGTGCGAATATCCATGTGTTAACCCTTCTGTAGATATTAAATCTCAAGGTTGCCCCATTCTCTATCTTTTACCTTCACTTCCACTGCCAATAACTTTACAGCCTGGTTTGAAGCAAAGACATGAATCATGCTTATGTATGCTCACGGACGCACACACACAAACATGCGCAGAGATTTATGGGCAGATGTTTTTGGCAGGTGGTCAGAACTCCAAGGTCAGAGCTTATTGATAGTCCCTCACAGTTGCCATCTTTCTTTTCCCGGTCATTTGTTCCCCCCCTTTGTTTTAACTCTAGATTTTGTATCTGACACCGCTGTAAACACTTGTAAACAAATCTCTTGGCGTTTGTAGCTGCTGATCTCACACACGTTACGTCTATTTGTCTATTTGTCTCCACGCTCTCCTGTCTGTCAGTCCCTGTCGCTACCCGTCTTTGTGCCTTCCGTGTTGTCCGTCGCCTTTTGTCTTTACCATATAATCTGTCGTTTTATCTCTTGCCACTCACCACGGCCGACTTCCTCCTTGTTCTACAACTTAAAAAGACAACCAGTCTGTCTCCCTGAACATGTCTCTCTAATCTATTATTTATGTATGTTTGTCTGTCTGCGCCTGCCTTTTTCTCCGCTCATGCTTCTTACCTTTAATCCCACATAGACCTATCCCCCCCCCCCCCCCCCATCTATTCTTCCTCTGCTCTGAACTGAAATGTTCATCTGTGAGCGAGGTCTTCGTGCCCTGTAACATATGGGCCCAGAGGAGAAAGCTTTTATCTATATCTTTGCAAGCAATTAGCTGCCGTAAAAGCAGAATAAATACCGGCCTGTCGCTGTCTCGCGGACACGGCTACTGCAAAGGTCGTTTGGCAAAGACCCCGCAGTTTACATAACCAGGACACAAACATTCATGAAATAAACTAGAATCAATTATAATCACAGACACATACACATCCGTGCGCAGGCATGAAGCTCAAACAACCAAGAATAGCTTCTTATTTAGAGAAACCGGTACACATAGGTGCACATACACACTTTCATTTTTTTCTGTCTCTTCTCTCTTTCACACAGAAAAACGCACACACAAACACACACACACTCGCACACCTAATCTGTGATGCAGTGATGCAGAACATTTTAAGATTAAACACTAATGTGGAATCAATGCATATGTTTGACCTGTTATAAGCAGCATGAAAAAGCGATTAGCAGTGGGACTAGGCCTAATCGTGTGCGTAATCAAAAGCAACACTATAAAAGCATGGGAGCAAGAGACTTTTACCCCCCACCTCCACCCTTCACTGCAGGGGAGAGCTTTTTTTTTTTTTTTTTTTTTTTTTTTTTTAAAAAAAAAAACATGCTCTGTGGGGAAAGGATCAAAAGATAACACACCAGAGGCTTGAACCATTATGGAGATTGTGAAGAGCCAGTCACACACACATACACAGGAAATGCATATATTCATGAGTATGTTGCATGATAGGGTCAGACACTCAAAACACGAAGCCTCCAGTGCAGTTTGAATTCTATGAGTCAGATAATCCGCAAGGTTTTAGATACATTCAACAGCTGTCTTTTGGTCTGAAAATTGCAACCTCAGCCCCAGTGATAGTTTAGTCTATGAGCATTTTGCATAACTCACTATTTTCTCTCTGGAATCATGTTGAGTATCACATTTCACAAAAGCTAAACTGTGTTTTTTTGTACCTCAGTAACAACATTGATATGGTACTATAATGTTTCATTGTTGCTCAGGGCTAAACACAAACACTAACAACTAAATATATATTATTTAAAGTGGAACTGATAGAATGATCTTTACACAGTATGCTTTAAAGACTGTATGCATGCCAAGTCCAGTAATTGTAACAACCTTGACCAATCTCACACACTTACTTCCATACATACATTCACATACAGATTAGCTGTGACCTATAGAGCAAAATTGGCACTTTTGGGTTTAAGAATACAGTGTGGAGAACTAAACTGACTGAATTTAATTTGCTTAATACATTATTCATGTTGAAATCCAGATGCTTTAGAGCAATACATCCCCAACAGCTGGATGGTTTCTTCGAAGCCAGAAATGGTGCATATGGCAACAATCCTGCCATGCCTAGGTTGTTCAAAGGTCCCATATCATGTAGTGTTACTTGTTATTATGTATGTCTATTTGTGGTTTAAGGTAACACAAAATCATCTCAATATAGGTTTACATCTACTCTCTCAAGCTTCATTCTGGAACTCTAGAAAAAATCTGGTAATTTGACCTTAATGCTCATGAGCCTCTCTCTGCTTGGTTTATATGAACAGCTGTGAATGTAGGGTGGGTGGCGACTGTATTGTTCTGATATTATAAATACCCAGAAATAAATTTTATTATTTTAATGCATAGTTTCTGAATACCTGTCATGTGCATTTTCTCTGTGGATTTGTTGCATGGGACAGTATTTCTGACCGCTCGGGCTATATTTATGTGTTGAAGGAACAAATGGATTTTTATGGGTTTTTCTAAGTAATTTTTGTAATTAGATTGATAGTGATGTAAGTGTTTCTGGTATGTGTAGTTAACCTCTTCTATAATAGGCACTGTATTACTTAATCCATTGTATTGGTTAGATATGGGTGCAGTGAATGGGTCATGGTGTCCCACACCATACCAATACCTGCACACACATGGGGATCTCCATCCTTTAGTAAGAGAATAAAACAATGTGATCTTGGCAAACAGCTTCCTCTCAAAATAAGACAGATTTCTTGTTAAAATGTGCTGTTCTGATCACCGTGGTTGTACTACACCAAACCACATATGGTGTAAGAATAAGCAGAAATGCATTTTCTTGTTACATGACATGGGTGCTGGAATGAAAGCAGAACTTCCCATGACATTGGACCTTTAAAGTATGTTGGTTGCCATCTATATTGCTAAAGGCATCAGTGAGTTTGATTCTATGTCCAGTACCATATGAGATTTAATTGGCTATAATAACATCCCTTTTTCCACTTAGCATCTGTGTATAACCTGTGCTTCCACATTAAACACAGGTTAATTTAAAAGGAGGTTGACCCATGACTCTTCTGCAATCAGATGACCTTAATGTCATGATTTGTCGGATGAGGGCTTGGTGTAAAACAGAAACTGTCATCTGGAGTAGTGAGTGTTTTGCTGGAATGTAGATAAGAAAACCTAACTAGAAGGCCACTGAGATTATTGTTTTATATGTATGTTTGTTGTATCTCACACACAAATACATCTCACCTCTCCTAACAGAGGAGTTGTCCCATCTGATTCAGTGACCCAGGCATTCTTCTCAGTTCCACGGTCATAGGACTCGTATGGAGCATTCCCTACCCTCTTACTGGTAGCTATTGCAGGATCCTGGGGGAAAAAGGAATACACACACAAAAAACAGGACTGGTGTCAAAAAATTAACTTTAATTGAAGAACATCAATTGGGTGTAGACTGATGTATAAAACATTTTTCTGAGCTTTATGTTAGAGACAATAGCACATAATTTGGCAGTGTTTTCTGGACTATTGTAAGGTAAGTTAATAATTAATAGACTTAATGATTAGACCAGGAGTATACTTTGATATCGTATCAAGCTTTTATGTTGAAAAATGCTCTATTGCCAAGCCCCAATATGGAATATATCAATCCAACATCCCCATTTGCACAAACATTGGACCTGTTGTATGAATAATCACACTACCAAACAACCCAGAAATACAAGGTACGTTCAAATATCTGTTTTGTAGTTGCACTGGATGCTTAAGTCCAACTTTTTATAGTAATGCATGTATTACACAACATTCTATGATGTGTTTCTTACCAAGATGAGGATGTATCTCTGTCCCTTCTCGTGAAGGTACTCAGCAAATTGAGGGAGCTCGTTGAACTTGACTTTGTCATAGGTGAAATCTTTCTTATCCTCCATGTAGTCTATGTCAGTATACTGAATATCCTGCAAGAGGAGAAAGCCATTACATATAGCTGATATACAAAAAATTGTGTTACGTTATAAGTTCATGGGGGATAATTCAATAGATATTCAAAGCATAATTGGAAATGCTGAAATGATTTTATGGCTTCCATGTTTAATAACATGTACATCTTGCACAAGTGCAATAAATTACAAATTACTTGTAATTCCTCTTACATATATTCCCACTCATGCTTCAGTTTCTGATCATAAATTGGAAACATCCAATTCAAAATTCAATAACTTCAATAACACTTAATTCCATCATCCTCACACAGTATATTCCCATCTCAGCACAGTTTGTGAGCTATTAAGTGTTAGCACTATAAGTACAACTGAAACAAACCTTGATTGATTTAACTTCTTGTCTGTTTACCTGCCTTTTCTGTACTTGGGCCTGATGTGAGACAACTTGGCTAATGTGCTGTTAAACCTTGGAAAGACAATGGTATTGTTCCTGTTCTTTTTTTCGCAGGGGGTATGCTCTTTGTCTGTCTGTCTGTCTGTTGTCTGCCAAAATCTAGTTCATATCGATAGAACAGATGGTTTGGAAGGCTCTGCCAGATCTTTCCTCTAATGGTAATCAGCTCCAGACATATTAGGGAGAATGTGATAATGCCCTCTGTGGTCTATCTAATGGTTATCAAATATGGCCCTGAGTACAGCAGGAAAGGAAGCAGCTGCATCCTAATGCCTTTGGATATCAAAGAGATATTGGGGATTATCAGAGTGAAATATTCAGATTGGTTAGAAATTTGTTTGCATTTGATGTTTAGATAAGACAGATTTCAAACCACATCCTTGATAGGTGCCGCCATTGCTGAGTCGCGATACAGTTTAGGTGTTTTATTGGGACATAGTGTATAAAGATTATGATTACAAGTTCATTTTGGAATTTCAGAACAATAAAAAAAAAAAAAAAAACGCATCAAATATCAGTGATCGTGTGTAAAGGACTTCTCACAGTAACTGTTAGAAAGCCGAGATGGCGATAAACCAGGATTCTCATTCCCAAGGAAATGTCAGTGAGAACTGATATTTATCAAGTGTCTTCAGAAAAGAAGAGGTGTTGGCGTTATTTTAACATTCAGGTCAGGATGAATGGGATAATGAAAGGAACTTGGTCAATTGATCTTTGATCAGCACTAACATTCAGTGACGTTTGAATAATAGTGGTCTTGGGATTGAACCTATAGAGCCCAGCAAACCCACCATTATTTGACAGAAAGCTGGATTACCCCGTCTAAGATAAAGGCCACCTCTATCACTCTGTCTGTCAAACCCTTACTTCAGCCTTTGTATCACGTCTCCGCAAATAGTGTAGTGGTTAAGGGCTCTCGCCTGTGTATGATTTCACACTGTTGGTCTTCGAAATGCATATTACTTCCTAAGAAAAAGGAAACCCTGCAACTTCCTTTAACAGTCTCTCAGCATTCTCCATCTGAGATCCCCTTTTCAATACAGGCAGTTCCAGGGCTGTTTGGAGTCAATTCCTAATTTAGAACCAGTACTTCCTGTTCTGACAGCCAGTTGAAAAAGCTCTGGGCCAGGAAGACTTTCAGAGTAGCTCCAACTCTTTACTGGACTACAAGAAAGAACTGCTTATGCCAGAGGCTGTGGGCAGGGTTATCATGATGGCTACTACTCCTGCTCATTCATAAAACAAGGATGTGCTCTTGTCTACTGGTAACAGTAAAATTTAAACATTGGTACCGCTGGTAAGATTTAATGGAAAGGCTGCTGTTTTAAAAGGGATGGCAGAGAAAGATGGTGTGCAACCAACAGTGTCGCATAGAACCTCTGCAGTGTTTGGTCATGCGAGATGATTCAGGTCAGAGAGAGAGAGAGACATGTAGTCATTTGTTGAGAGAAAAGCTGTGAATTATAGAAATAAAACATCCAGCAGTTATGTTCTAAAGCACTAAATAACCATCAAACACTCAAAGGACGATTTACTGTCGAGACTGAGCTGTTGGTTTCAGTTTCATTCATCAGATGAAGGTAATATTTGATAACCAGTAGTGGTTATGCAGCAGTAAATACAAAGGACAGCCAGACAAATCTGTTATTTATTCCTTGTGTCAGAATGCTGTGTATCAAGCATAGCTGTTTTAGCTAAGGAGCGAGTAAACGTGAAAAATGACTGCACAATCAGTGGTCTGCAGTATGGGTGAATGGAGATGCATCCAGACACAGTCATATAATGATGTGGCTCTCTATCCAGCTGTAGCCCTGCGGAAACCAGTTCTTAGCAGGTGTGCATGTTGAACCAACTGCGAACCGGTTTTATTACCAGTCCAGCACCAGTTGTAGGTTCGAAAAGAGTATAAGGTCAAACTCAAAAACCCGCCTCTGCTCTGACCCCACTTCCTGCTTTGCGAAGAACATCAGTGTTTCAAATAGAAAAGGAAGACCATTATCAATTTAAAAAAAAGGTTTTCATATATATATATATATATATATATATATATATATATATATATATATATATATATATATATATATATATATATATAGACACAGGATATTTATGCACATCAAATAGGAGCACAAAATCACAAGTAATAATTTTGATGGCAATATTAGATATCCTTGTCAGACAGACAGCATATTAACAAGGTAAAAATAAACATAAAAAGTGAAATAATCAAACAGATCTTACATATGGGAGGCCTATAGCTCGATTCCTCTCCACAGTTTTCTTGACCTCACTCAAGCTTCCGTAGTCCCACCGAGAAAGCTGGAAACCGAGTGACCAATAGGGAGGAATGACAGGCCGACCAATGAGCTGGAACATCGTTGGACATATTATATTATTTATAATTATACATGACAGACATACCCACAAAACATGCTCTGTCTAATTTGTTGTCTTTAGAAAACCACAGGTAATTAGTATGTTGAGTCACCTCAAGGAATTCCTGCACAACTTGTTCTGGTGTGTCTCCAAAAAGAATATAGAAGTCAAGGACTCCTCCAATTGTTCGGTAGGTCACAGCTGGAGCGGGCTGCAAAATCACCTCTTTAAAACAGACATGGAAAGTAAACATGTTAAACTCTATAAACTAATAAAATTCATAACCCTAAAATTCCCCCTCAAACAACTCTGGACCAGCACTATGCAATACCTCATCTCATTTGAAAATTCATTATCATCTCGAGTTAAAAGCCAAATAACAAAAAGGAAAAAGGTGTTTCAAAACAGGATTTAAAAAAAAAAAAAAAAAAAAAAAAAAAAAAACTTATAATACTTATTCAAGACTTTGGGGGCTTGATCTTCCCTGTGCTTCAACCTTAACCTTGAAGCACATTTTCTTACTTCTAGGCAAATAATGCAATTCTAAAATCCATCTTAAAACATCCATGGAGTCAGTAAAGGGAGGCCGTTATGGGGGAAAAGTGCTCTTGTTTGTGTGTTCCCGTTAAAAGCTTAGCTGTAGTATTCTGGACCAACTGCTGGCATGAGAGGGACACCTGGCTAACACCAACGTAGAGGGCATTGTAGTAATCAAATCAGGACAAGATAACACCATGTATAACCCTTTCAAAGTCAGTAAATGTTAAAAAATGATAAATAGAACCTTGACATAGCCCAACAGTGGATTTAAAGTGTTATTTCTGTTTCAGGGTCAGGTAAATTTGGATGTCATCTGCATAACAGGGGAACAAGGTCCCATATTTTCTAAGAATTGACCCTGAAGGGAGCAGGTAAAGGAAAAATAGGATTGGCCGGAGAATAGAACCTTGGGGGACTCCACAAGGCACAGGTGCTGAGGAGGACACAAAGTCACCAAGGCTGATGGGGAAAAGAAAAAACAGCTTCAGCAAGCAGGATCCTGCAGAAGTCTCCCTTTCTGCGGGTCCGGAGCAACAGACCAGTCAGCTGTGGAGCTGAGGATTGGGATCTTGGTGCATCGACTGGGTAGAAGCAACCAACATGAAGCTTTCAGAACAGTTTGTGTTTTTCCTGGAGTTAAGCTCACAGACAGTGGATATTGACTTCCAAATGTTGTTCCAAATGTTCCACAAATATTATTTCACACTACTCACACAGAGAAATGATGTAAGGTTACCTACAGTTTTTCTCAGGCCTCTGATTGCTGTTTCACTGATATGTTGAAATCCAGGCATCTGATTTCTAAAATTCCTCATCCAGGTGAAACAACACACTTATAAAAAAAAAAACACCAAGAACAAGGAGTATAATTTGGAAAAATGTAGCTTAAAACTGCATAAAAGGCTTTTTAAAATAGTGTTTCAGACAGTTGCTAAGGGGTGGCTGTAAATGCAGACACATGGGCACTGAGTTGTGATGTCACAAACTCATTCAATACTCTATTTAACTTGCCAACACCTTTTTTTGTGATTCAAGAGTAGATCCATTTATGCTAGAAAAATGGGGCATAACTGATGGTTCATGTTCATTCATTTTTTTTTTTTTTTTTTTTGCTTCTGGGGTGCCTGTGATTGAGTATGTGTATCGACATGAGTATGACGTGCAATCATGTGATTGTATAAAGTACATTATCATCGACACTATCTATTGATCCTTTTTAAACACGTTGCTGCCTATTCGGTGTATATGCATGTGCATGCGTGTGTTTATCTTTACCCATAGCATTGCTGTTCATTAGGAAGACTCCGAATGACTTTCCGCTCTCATCTTCCAGACAGAGGAAAAAGGGATAGTGTCCATATAGGTTATGCATTCCCTGTAAGGAAGGCAGGCATACAGATAGAGGGATATAGGAAAGACATTCAAATTATAAGCATTTTGGGAATGGGAATGCTCATGTAGTGAGCACACACACATTCTAGCTATACCTGAAATCTGTAAGGCTTTAGGCACATGACAACAATAGCTGAAAAAAAAAAATCTGCACATGTGTATATGTGTGATCTTGCTCACCCCATTAGGAAAAGCATCTCTGGTGAAGATAGGCCAGGTTTTCCACTCTGTGCTATGACGATACTGTCTATGCACATGCTCTCCCAGCCCATAAATATTATGGGATGGGAGCTTAGCAGACAGCTGTAGATACTGGTCTGCAAACACCAGTGGAGCCATCCTAGTGTCGAACCTGAATGTATTTTAAACAAAATAAATAATAAGTGAGAATCTGTCAATCATTTTCGATACCTGATTATTCCTCATTAGGGTCATGGGGTTCTGCTGGAGCCAATCCCAGCTCATTGCAAGCAAGAGGCAGGGATACACCCCACGGACAGGTCACCAGGCTCTAATGGGGAAAACCCACCATTCACTCACACCTATAGGCAATTTAGAGTCTCTGAATAACCTCAGCATATTTTTGGACTGTGGGAGAAAACCTACACAGACACAGGGAGAACATGCAAACCCCACACAGAAAGGTCCCAGCCCGTGGCCTTGAATATTCAACCTTCTTCCTGGGAGGAAACAGTGCTACACACTGCTCCACTGTGTCGCCCAGGTGAGAAGCAAACAGGAGAAAATAAAGAACAGATCACACCTAGGAGGTGAGAGGAAGAACTGATGTGAGAGAGAGAGAGAGAGGGAGAGAGAGAGAGAGAGAGGGAGAGAGAGAGAGGGAGAGAGAGCAAAATGATGTGGAAAAGAGAGAGATGAGGTGAAAGGGAAAATGTGAGAGATAAAGAGGAGGGAAGACGGAAAGTGAGAGTGAGATGCAGTGAGATGAGATGGCGTAGGAATGAGGCAGTGACGTGTGGAGGAGTTGAGCTGTAGAAGACAGGCCATCCCATCGTGTTTTAATAAGGCCTCTGGGTAGCATTTCTCTAACCTTCAAAACAAGACATACACAGGTAGTTGAAATACTAATCCTGCTCTAGCTGCAAACATCTGCCAAAACAAAGAGATGCAGACAAATCTACAAGTAAAGGTTGGAAATACATACAGCGCAAATAGAAACTTAGCAATGAATGCACCAAAAATATAAATAAATAATACCCAAACAAGCTGAAACACATAAGCATACATTGTTGCTGTCAGTCAGTCTCAATGGGATAATGTGTAGTCAGTGAACATGTCATTTACAAGTAGCTTTGATGACAAGGAGAGAATGCTGACACACCATTCAGGCAGGTTAAAGAGCAGAGTGATTAAAAGCAGCAGCTTGTAGCTACCACTGAAGACAACAAGGTTATGACCTTTTAGAAATTTAGAAGTGCCTATATCTTAAAATGTCAAATCAAATCAATGAATTGCTAAACTACGTAGCCTACTAGACAGCTCTGTACGCACATGTTAGTATAAGGGAAGGCATCTTTCACCTGCACCTAAGCATTTTGCCTGTGACTTTTGACATATTAATATAGCCCTGTTATATAAATAATATAGTCTTTATATATGTGGTGGCCGCTCTACCCATTGTGCTGCTCGCCACCCCCATGCAAACACAGTTATTAACATGCCTATGTTGTGGTTGGGTTCCGGGATCTCAGCCTCTGACAGTCTTTGCTGAACTAAAGCTCCTCCCTTTGTTCTACTTTTTTTATATACAAATTTTTCACTGTCATATGATGTGCAACTTTTAGATAATGGCTTATTGTGTGGATGAACTTGAGTAATGAGTGTTAGAACACTTGTAAGGTAATTTAGGACAAAGCCTGATGGCTGTGCTCCTGGGCTCAATTTGTTTGACAGGGAAAGAGATTTCAATGCAATAAAAAACTCGACTGTAAGAGTTGTTTAAAAATTGTTTGATTTTAGTCCAATTTCCAGCTGCACTGGATGCGGACATGGGTTGGCACTGACATTATATCCTTTGTGATTATCGTTGCTCGCAAAATGCATTAAAATGCATGGATTTATACTGTAGTGTTCAAACTCCCTGAGTGTGGCTAGGACTCACATGCTCGTTCTATTAATGGAACTTTGGATATCTGGGAAATATCATAATTACAATTTAATTATGACCTAATGCAGGTTTTATGGAACGAAAAGTAAATATTTAAACCTGGCTATCACTCTAACATGTGCCTCATAGCTGATAATAAGCCAGATAGCTCATGTTCAGTCTGAATATTACATGACTCTTCGGTTTCCAAAATTGATATTGGCAAAGGTCGAAACAGCAGAAAATGTAACACTGCTATTTCAAAATTGAATGCAACAAGTTTTCCAACTTTAGACCAAAATGAAATAACCTACAATATTGTATTAGACTTGGCTTCTGCTGAGCTCACAGTTACACTGCTTTTAATAAATGAGTCTAGACTAAAAGCTATTTTAAATTTCTGTAAGGATTATCACACAACAAAAGTCAACTTTATAGCTTATATTTAGATTGTAGTTAAAGACCTACATTATTACATTACTTACATTGCCAGTAACCACCTGTTCATGTGAAACATCCTATTCTGCACTCAAAGACTCAAAACCTCGCTTGGATCAAGCATGTTAGGCGAGAAGTTGTCAGGACTCGGCAAGATGCACGTACACAGAAACCTGACTGTTAAATCTCTCATCTCTATACTCAGAGCATGTCCTATGAGGAACTCTGATGCCTCTGGCCACAGGAAGATAGTTACAGCATTTGACAAAAGGTAAGAGTCATGATAAGGTAGGTACACTTTTACAGTATAGGCTATATTATGGCATTGATTTATGCATATGTACTGCAGGAACTAAGAATTGTTTTCAAGTGATATTTTAGAACATTTCCATGAAGCTATGTTCATTTATGTTTTGAATACAGTAATTGGCAGCATATTGACCTCTAGAGATATGAATGACCGGAATATGTAACAGTCAATATGGGCTCATTGTTCACTGTCATGTGATGTGTAACTCTTAGATAATGATGCATTGTTTGGATGAACTTGAGTAATGGGTGTTAGAACACTTGTAGAGTAATTTAGGCCAAAGCCTGAATGATAGTTGTGCTCCTCTGCTTGACAGTGAAAAAGACTTGAGTGCAATAAGGAACCTAACTGTAAGAGTTATTTCAAAATTGTTTGATTCTAGTCCAATTTCCAGCTATATGTTGGCACTGACACTATGTTCTAAGTGATTATCGGTCCTCTCGGAATGCATTACAATGCATAGATGTATTCTATAGTGTTCGAACCTCCTGGTATAGTTTCAGGCCTCATGACCTCAATATATATAATCTCACAAAATCCTGGCTACAGCCCTGACTTGAAGTTGCATAACTCCACGAGAACACACTCACATGCTCGTTCTACTAATGGAATTTTAGATATCTGGAAAATAATAGCGTAATTACATTTTAATTATGACCTGGTGCAGGTTTTATGGAATGAAAAGTAAATATTTAAACCTGACTATCACTCTAACATGCACCTGATAGCTGATGATAAGCCTGATAGCTCATGTTCAGTGTGAATATTACATGAACCTTCAGTATTCATAATTAATGTAGGCAAAGTGGCCAAAGGTTGAACAGCAGAAAATATAATATTACTTTTTCAAAATTAAATGTAACTCCACAAAAACAAGTTTTCAATTTTGCTGAAAGGCAGATGATTACAACAAATCTTTTACCTACAACGCTGTATTATATTTGGCCTCTGCTGAGCTCACAGTCGCACTTAATCGGTCAAAACTCAAGGCCATTTGAAATGACTGTAAGCATAATCATTGGATGAACTATTTAGTGTGGCTTGTAGCTTGTGTTTAGCTTGTAGTTCAAAAAATGTTGAGATATATTTAGCTGAATGTTTGCTGTTGGTTATTTCCCACAATATCATAAAAATGAATAATCAACTTGAAAGTTACTTGGGGTCAAGTGCTATCCTCTCCTCGGTGGAATAGGGCAACTTATAAATTAATCCTGGCATTCTGCCTTTAAGCTAGTTTTAAAAGATCTAAGAAAATGCTCAGAATTAATTTGGTTGTTTGGATGATAATATGAGGTGTTTGTATTCTGGCGACTGATGGAAACCATTCCCCTGATGTACCGCCTTAAACTTTCTCCTTTCATAAAGCAAGGGGATCATAATGGCGGATGTAACCTTTGGAATGGACAAAGTATAATTTCAAGAGAAACAAACACTCTTGAAGCCTAAAGTTGGACCTTTCACCCGAATACACCCGTGACAGTGGCAATTTACAGAACTAGTGGCCTCATAAACACCATTATGAGAGCAATATAAAGTAATTAGTAGTATGATTACCGAACTAATCTTTCAACACATTTCCAGAGCAATCTCACTGCCTCTGGTTGAAGGTTGTTTGCAGCACTGTTAAAGCCGGCAATGCTGCTTTATATATCAGCAAGTGATATATGCTTATCGCTATAAATCTCCAGCTTTGTGTTTGTGTTTCATAACGAAAATGGGATCATTCAATGTGAAAACGAAGGATCACTTCACTCAGAATCACAGTACCTGGAATGAAAGAAAAGCTATTGTATCGAATGGCTCTCTGACTGCTTTTATTTTTTTGTGTGTCAAATGTGTTGCTTTTCCTAAACATTTAGGCATGTTTATACTCTGAACACAATTTACAATAGGTAGCTTTAGTTCTTACCTACCCATGAATGAAACACCTGAGTCATCCAGATTAAAGATAAGCATTCACCTTGCAGGGGAATTTGTCACGGCCCATGAATGGCAACCTCAGATTCACAACAGCGTAACACAGTGGCGCGCGAAACGCCGTTATTGTAGGAAGTCACGGTTAACGTATTTACCTCCTTTCATCACTTCCTCCTAGTAACAAGGGTACTTGTGCATACACAATCCCTATTTTTCCCACAGTGCTACATTATACATATTCATGATAGTAGTTGTTTAATGCCTGGTGGTGTCTAGTGTGTGTGTGTGTGGTTTGGTGCACACAGCTTGGAGGGGTCATAGATCATTTCTGTGCCACCCAGGGCTCTTCATATGTGCTTGGAGTGACGTGAACATAATTACTTGTTGTTCTGGGAAACCAATAGGGAGCATGGGAAATCATGTGTTGTTATGTGTTATATGTGCAACAACGTACCTCATCTTAAAACAGTCGTGGTTGTTGTGACACTAATTTTGCCTCCAGAATTACATGCAAATGATCTACTGTTAACATTAATTGCGGTAGCAGGTTTTGCAATATTCACCATGGCGATGTTCTTTCTATATTGATGTTTTCACAATTCTCTCATCCTCAGCTGTCACTGCTAGGGGCTGGCCTTGACAGTGGGCAACTGCTAAAGTTATAATTAGCAAATAATTGCAAGTTCTTTTGAGCAAAAGAAAGGCATCCTGCAGCACCCCTGTGACATTGTGCACCCTAGGTACCCGTTACGTCGCCTACGCCCCCTGAGGTCAACCATATGCCATGCTTAGCACATAAGATTAGCACATAATACACATATGCCTGGATGCACATATTATTATTTTATTGCATTAAGTTTCTAGTCCACTCTCTTTTCTATTTCTTCCATTGTCTACATGGCAAACACTGCAACATTGTTATTCCTGTGTACCCCTCTCACATCAAACACAAGCAAAGGCACAATCATATTGTTGTGTTATATTATAGTGAGCACTTACAGGGCTTTTTTGTTCTCCTTCCTGCGCACGGTAAGGCCAAAGGGCTTGTGTGTTATCTCCAGCGTGTTGCTGATGGGGCTGGATGTGTGACTGGCGAGGCTGCCGACATGCTCGTGGGGGACCTCAAACCTTCCCCTGTGGGCATCAGAGATCTGAGAAGAGGAAAAAGGAGTGTGAGTGTGCGAGTGTAGCCTCAGATCGCAAAGCGATGCAACTACTCTGTTGTGCCGAGCGTTACTTTCTTCCTCTTTTTGTTCCGTACAGCTGTTGTGTCAAACACGCTTTGATAAACCTGCTTTTGACTGGTCTAGATTTATCTCACGGTTTCCTTTGTCGCTGTCAGAATGTACGAGTGTACGTGTGAGTGTTCATGTGTGTGCAAGCGAGAGATGTGTTTAAAAGAGAGCGACGAAGTCAGAGAGAGAGAGAGAGATGCGCACCCGCCTGCGATTGTGTACCTTAAATCGGAGTCGATTGTTTGACTGCATTTCTGCGTGAAATGACAGCTCCTGTATATCTGCCCCAAATAAAGTAGGAGAGGCCATTCTCTTCAGGTGGGCTTTCATTTCTAGAATCCAAACACAACAAAGGAAGGTAAAGGTTAAATGCAGTAAAAATATATTACATTTAACAACTTACCACAGAAAAAGAGATGAAAATATATATATATATATATATATATATATATATATATATATATATATATATATATATATATATATTTAACGCTCAACATGAAGAGCCCAGCTCTGCCAAGGCCAAGATAAAACCCAGGGGGACAGGTGCACCATCACAGTTTCCAGCCACCAGAAGCGATGTGCAAACAGCAGTTTTACCAGGTGTAAAGAACACTGCAAGAACATGTTTGGATTGCGGGTTTACTCAGTCCGCATTCAAACACAAGTGCAATATTGAGGATTTTGTGATAGGAAAGGGCGACTGCGAGTCGCAGAGTTCTATGGAGATTATCTGGATAAAAAGACACTGATACTTCACTGTAATATGTTCATCGGCATAGCCGTTTGTCACAACACATTTTCAATGCTATTGTTCCTTTGACCCCTTGCACATCAGGAAGTTCTTCTCAGGTCTGCAGCATTATATAGCTTATGGGAAAAGAATGTGACAGTGTTGGCCTATCAAAAGAAGATTGCAGAAATCTGAATGCTATAGCTGATGAGTTTATCTGGCACACAACTGTGAAAAAAAACAAAACAAAAAAAACATAAATTCTTCAGGAATAGCCAACTAGTGAGTGGCTGTGAGCCAAGTCTTTTTCCTCTTTCTTTTACAGTAAGCTAATGTGTAGGCTAGGCATGCATGTGTCTTGCAAATGGATGTGAATAACTCATAGTAAAAGTAATTAAATTTGTTTGTGTAACTACAGACACAGAGTATGTTGTGGCCAACGTGTACATATGTACAGCTGTTATGGTCTAGCCTCTTATAATTTGTATAAGAGCAGCGTTGCATTTGTTGTGGTTTGTGTCTTCATCCGAGAGACAGTGGTGTCCAACATTACAATAATTATGAAAGTGACTACAATAAAAAGAATGTGAAAACATCATCATCACGGTGTTCACTTGATTGTGACACCCACAAAGGCAAGAACATAACTTGACACCAATACCTGAGTCCTCAGCTGCCTCTGAGGTGCATGTAGGCGATTTGCAATGTAACCTTAAGCAATAGTGTGGCTGAATAAATACTTAAAGACAAATTTAAGTTATAGAACAATGGGCCTGTGCACATTTTGTGTCAATTAAAGTCTCTATAGATTAACATCAACTTCAGAACTTCAGCATTCTCAGGCTGGTCAAAAAAAAAAATAATGTTTTTGATCATGTACCTCTCAATCCACAAAACAAGTCCATATATATATATATATATATATATATATATATATATATATGGCTATTTCAACAATGTGACTAAAAAATGTTGTTCAGATTTTAAATTGCCCAGTGTTCCTTTTTTTACACAATAACTGTGGCCACACAATGCGGTGAAACCAAGCGGAAAATAGAAATACCTGCATTGTCCAAAGTCAATCATGTTTTCTGATATGCCGTTCATGTCATAATTCAGACAGACATGCCTAAGGCAAAGTAAGTGAATATGGGGGGGGGGGAAGACGTGAGGAAGAGGGACAGATTGAAAGAATGTGGAGTAGTTGTAAAATAAACTAAAAGGGAAGCAAAAATATTTTCATCAGTCGGTGAGCACAGTGCACACATTGAGAGCGAGAAATAGGGATATTTACTTGCCATAAAGATTTGTTTGCTCCACCGATTCCACCGTGTATCCATGGTTGGTTGAGAAAAAGCACCAGGGAACATTTCGTTCATCCAATGGGCGCCAACAACATCCACGCTGCTCACACTTTAGCTGTTGAAGTAATAAGAGCAAAATTGATGTTTTTATCATACTGGAACTACCACCTGCCATTGCTAGTATTACCATTTCTACTACCACTTCTGCTGTTGTTATTGAAAGAAAAGAAAATACATCACACATGCAGACATATAGGAATCATATGTTAGTTGACCTAGCAACCATCAAGTGGAGTAGTGTATGGTAACTACAAATAATACAACTCTCTCTAGAGAGAAAGCCAATTAATTTTTAAGAATGGAATAATGGAATTCTTCCAAATATGTCCAACCTGTACAAATAGAAGCTGTTTGTTTGGTATCAGAGGACAAAGAACATATGTTTGTGTTGTGTAAAAGGCTTCTGGGAACAGGTTGCTGACCTGATGTCCCACTTGAAATTGGAATTTACAGGGAAAATGTCAAATATCATATTGGGTCTCAGCACACCCTAAATCAAAAAATGGAGTGTAAACCTGACGGTAACAGTAGCAAAATTGTCCATCTTCAAAACTTGGATGAGATTCAAAGACAACCGCCAAAGCTTTTATCAGGCAGACAGGATGTCCATTTTCTTCTCAGAGTTAACAACTGAATTAAAATGCATTTTCTGGTCAATGATGTCAGAGTAATGCAACCTGGGGTACTTTTCATGAATGTTGGTTTAAAATGCACATAAGGAATTTTTATGTTACTAGGAGAAGGATGGCTACTTGTAAGTATAAAATTGACATTAACCCATTAATTGACATTAATTGTTCTGTCAATTAAAAAAAAAGCTGTTAAGTGTTTTCCTAAGGTCTTTGGAAAATATGTCTTCACAAATATCAACCAAAATGTATCGCTTCTCATACCTTGGAGGCTCCAGCATCTGGGAAACAGTCCACTCTTTCAGCCAGAGAAATGTTTGGACACTGTGGAACAAATGCTTCTGTAGTTTCTGCCAAAAGATGAAAAGGTTTACTTTTTTTCAACACTAAAACATCGATTCAAAATGGGAATCCTCAAATCTCTCCTGATGATTATAAAATTTATTAGACACACATGAACACACTGAACAGATTAACTTTACCTAAATCTTCAGAAATTCCCATTAAAAAGTGAGTTTATCTGCTGTCTGTTGATGATGATACAGGCTTTTATTATATTTTCATCTCTGCCCAGGAAATGTAATCACTTCAAACTCAAAGTCACCCAAATCACATATTTTTTAACATGTATATATACAGAAAATGGGTTTTATCTGTCCTATATGGAGCTATTGACTAACCTTTACTCTGTAACATTGTCATTGTGCTGCAACTCACAATTCTACAGTCTACTCAGAGACCCAACTCAGAGAACACAAGCCAGGTGGCCAGCTAGCCTGCTAAATATAAAGCCAGGTCACAGAGTTTAAGGATTGTGATAATGCAGAAAGGAAAACCTTTCTGGAAGCTAATGGGAATCCATCTAAAGAATACATGATTAATAACATAGGACTGGTAATCGGTAATGATGCTACTGATTTATTCATTTTTTACTATTTCTTTTCTACTTGTGTGTAAGTTTGCATGCACGTTTGTTTTCACCTACCATCTTTAACGACCTCACGTTCTCCACTGAGAAACATAATCATGAGAGCAATGGCTGCCACTGACATCACGACGAACATGATCATCAGGATCATCTCCAGACCCGAGAACGCCCTTTTCCCCATCTAACCCACACAAATATAGACACACACATACACATGTACACACAGAGTGATTACACAGGCCAACATCATTAACACCCATTAACACCATGTTTGCTAAAGGCAAGGTCCAAAAGGTTTCAAAAAAGATCTTTGCTTAATGAGGCCCATTGGTTGGACACACATGTACAAAACACCCAAAATGCAGTAAACGTAGATCTGACATACACATACAGTATACTGTACATGATTTTACTTGCACTAATTATAGACCTAAGGAACGAAAGTATATGAAGTTGAGAAAAAGCAAAACATTGGAGGAGAGACAGAAAAAATGAGCAAAACTCACAAAAACGAAAGACAGCGTGTTGACAACAACTACCACACAGGCCGGGGCTCATAAAGGCACCCATTATATTGTTCAATCAATTAGGCTTCAATGTACTTTTGGAGTCAAAAACAAGGTGAATGTCTGTATGTGTGTGTGTGGTTACCGGGAAGTGTCTATTTGGGTGAATGAGAAGCGTGTAGTCATCCTGTTTAATGTGCTGTGAAGAGCAGGCGAGGGCAAACGGAGAGAGACCGAGAGCCGAACGTGCACATGGCCCCCTTTGTGTTTGCAGTCACGCAGAAGCGCTGAAATGTGGCCCAAAAACTACCAGTGCAACCCCGAGACACAGAAGAAGATGAGTGCGCTTACCTCTCTCGCCCCTTTAACTCAGCGAGTGTCTAAAAATAGCTTCCACCTATATCGTTTTACTTCGCAAACATTCTGGTACATGTAGGTGCGTACACCGAGCTGCACTGTTGAAACTCCCATGAGTAACGACTGTTTAAAATATTACCAGGTATTTCATTTGAACTTTATCTGAACGCCTTAAAAAGGCAGAATGAGCATGATTTGTAGCAGCCTGTAAACATTAAAACTCGGCCAGTGCAGCTGCTATGTTGCTCAATCGTAAGAGCGCCACCCTCAAAGCCTGTGCTCTGTTATTAGCTGTTGGCTACACACCCACTGCACACCCACTGTATCTGCAGAGACCCTGGTCTCTGATACAGAGATACAGACTTCTAGTGGGTCATAAGTGATGATTGATAGTTTATTGATTTATGATTATTTTTTCTTTTTTTTTAAGGGAAGTCCTACTCGTTCTGCCTTTAAATTCACTTTTTCAATAACTTAAGGCTGATAGTCAGTTCTAAATATCTTTTAGACCGGCATAAAAAAAAAAATGTCTGTCTGCAAATAGAAAACAATCTGTCTAACACATCAGTATTCAAAGTCCTCCATAGACATCTGTTCCTGTGGGCTGCAGTGCAATTTACAGTAGATTATTCAATTCTACTGGCAAAGAGATCCACATAACCGAGATTATCATTAACAAACTTGGTCACAGTCTGTTCACGGTTATATGCACAGGACCGTATAATATAAACATCTGCAAGCTACAAAAAAAAAGAAGTAATTTCATGCAATTCTGTGTCTGTACCAGAAAGTATTTTATGAATTGTGTTTATTCATTTATCATTCATTGACGGTGTAGTGTCCTCAATACATGATTGAATTTGACAATAATGTAGAGATGGTTCACTTGCTGTAGAGACATATTATTAATATTAATAATAATAACCATAATATCAAATCTATATTATAGTCTGTTTTTTGTTTTTTGTTTTTTTTTGAACAGCTCGACAGTCTGCAGCTGCAGTCTTACCTTGGCTGTCTTCGATGTTCTGGGCAAAGTGCTTCTCAAAGTGCTTCTGAGTTCAAGCAAGATAACACCGTATAATCCACAGGATGTATTGTGGTCATAGGGGCTCACCACTCCTTTACTGCTGTGTGTGTGTGTGTGTATGCGCGCGCGCAAGACAACCTCTTTCTCGCACACACACACACACACACACACACACACACACACACAGACACAGCGTGCTCAGCATTCAGAGCCCAAAGCTATAAAATGTCAGATAACCATCTACAGTGAGAAAACAACTGCAGCCTAAAATCCCCATATCAGCTTGTTACAATCAATCCTGTTATCATTCCCCCGCTTATGAGTGTGTATGTGTGCACCTCTTGTTGTGGGGACATAAATCTGTTTACACAGTCATGTAGCGGGGACTCGCCTCCCTTACGGGGACAAAAAGCAAGTCCTCCTAACATAAATCATTCATTTTTAGGTGAAGACTGGGTTTAAAGTTTGTTTGTGTGTGTGTTTGTATGTGTGTGTATTTGGTTATAATTTAACCAGGGATTATTGATTGTGAGTGACATGGTGGTGCAGTGGGTAGCGCTGTTTCCTCACAACAAGAAGGTCCCAGGTTCAAGACCTTGGTCTGGGACCTTTCTGTGTGGAGTTTGCATGTTCTCCCCATGTCTGCGTGGGTTCTGTCCGGGTTCCTCCCACAGTCCAAAAAGATGCGGTGGTTAATTGGAGACTTTAAATTACCCATAGGTGTGAGTGTGTGAGTGAATGGTGTGCCTCACGATAGGTTGGTGACCATCAGGGGTATATCCCTACCTCTTGCCTGTAACGCGCTGGGATTGGCTCCAGCAGACCCCTGCGACCCTAATGAGGAATAAGTGGGTATAGGTGATGAATGAAGTATTGATTGTTTTTGATGTCTTTTTGTAAACTCTGACTTGGCATGTGTATTTTTTCTGCACTATAACCACTTGCCCACTTCACAGTCCCTTTCACACATACTCACAAATACACTTTACTGCTTTTACTATTGACAGGCTACAGTAGAAAATAACAACTATAATAAATTGGGAGTAAATTCACTGTTATTAAAGCTTCAACTTTATTATTTATTTATATTTTATAGAGCAGAATACAATATAATTTCAGATGGTACATGCTGTCACTGTGTAGGCTATTGTATTGTTATATTTGGCATCCATTAATTAAGTAAACAATTTGCACAAGTTGAAGCCCTATTTTCGTGAAGGTGTAATGACTATCACAAGTGGCATTCTGATACATTTTGACAATTTTTTAGACTCTAAGTTTTTCTTTGTTTGTGTAGTATTGTGCTGCACTGCTCAGTTAAGAGATATGCAATAATTATGGACTGCAAAAAGTAAGAGGCTGATATTAACATAAACATCTTAAACATTAACACAAATATAAATGGATGTATCAGAACTACTTCAGTTTCTGTGGTAACATCCCCTTTCTGATGTCTTACTCATAGATGCACTGTAATAGTAAAATCATGCAAAAATATTTGTTAAAAATGTACTGAATGAATCAACTCATTTAAATGATGAATGTAGTAATAATGAATCAATAAATGTCTCTCTATCCAGTAGATGCATCTAATAAGCATAAAAATTGAACGTTGGTAAAGCGGTTTGTGTTAATTTCTCATTTTGTTTATAATGGATTCTTACAGTATCGCTTGTCCACAGCTGCAAGAAAGCATGAAAAGCTTCTCCTGGATTTATTTAAATTGCACCCATGACCACCCTACTACTTTGTGCTTGTCATTGCAGTCGCATGACTAAAATAGGGCCCTAAATGTTTGATCACAGACAAAACATCTAAAGAGACTAATTGTAGTTTTTTGCTTCAGCTCCCATCTCTGTGTGTGAAATTTGCATGAAATACTCCACCGACAGTATGTTCTGCTAAACTCCACTGGGCAGCAAAGAGACCATTTCTTATCCACTAGATCCTCAACAACTATTGTGTAATGGGAATATGGTAAGTCATTACAGAACTAGAGTTACTGTGTAGAACTATTGCTCACTTTTTTGTTTTTTTATTACAGTCTTTGTCTTGTAACAGTGCTTTACAGGCTGAAGACAGATGACTCCCTATGATGTGACACTAACCCAACAACACAATCGTCGTCATTATGTAATAGGTCAACAATAATGATGCACGAGACGCAACTCATCTCTGGTCACTGCACACGTTAGGTCATTGGGACACAAACAAAATCAAATCAGGCATTTGACTTCCTGCCTCAAAGCCAATAGTTCCACTGTTTTCCTTCCCAGACGGACATAAAAATATAGTTTGTGGACATAATGTGATGACTGTCAGGTTTTCTGGGTGTTTAAATTGTCCAGGAGAAGCTATAGCCCATTTAAATCGCCCTGTTCAAGGCGGGATTATTGCACCGATATGTCGCCTCACTGTTCTTTGTGAAGCGCACCAAGGCGGATGGCGTGGTCAGAGTTGTTCCACCAACAGCCCAGGAAGGGAGGTCGTCATATTGGGAGATCGACTGTGTTACGAGGTCTGGTGTAAAAGGGACATCAGGCATGCCACCAGGGTGGGACGTTTTGACAAAATGCTTCGTTGCACATACACAACTTCCATCATACACTCAATGGTCAGCTTCGCCAGCCTGTGAAACCCCACAACCACAAACTTGGAGGGGAGCACTGTCCAAAACTCACACACGGCCGTTAGCTTGGTCCAGTGTAAAATGCAAAAATTATGGTAAAGGCAAAGTAATAAGGAGTGTTCTTTGTGCCGTCATGGCTGGATCCCTGTGTAAAAAGATCTTAAAACTCTCTGGAGTCTGGGCTAAAACTGTCCGTTGTTGATTACTTTTGATCTTACCTTTATATTTCACCACTGTCTCTCTCTATTGCCACAAAACTCTCACAACTTCCCTTCCCCCCCCCCCCCCCCCCAGCAACCAAATGATGCACTTCGAAGTAGGATTTTGGATTGAATGATGTGGTATGTTTTTCTGCCAATAGGAAAGGTGTTGTCGTCTGTTTTTTTGTTTTTTTCGAATACTTTCCGATCGCCAGCACCTACGCCTATTTCTTGTCTCCTTCTTCCGTCTCTGTACAGAATATGTATAGAATGCGAAGAAGAAATTTCAGATAAAGTATGGTGTAAATAATTAATCATAACTCTGGATTTACTTGGCCTATCAACACAGTTTGAAAAGTGTTATTAGGGTTAGGGAGAGGGTTAAGATTCTCTGTATTCCGGTGCCATCCTTGCCATGGGCCACGCTGCCCATTGATTTAACTTATGAGGCTAGAAAAAAAACAACAAAGTGTACAGTTTGTATGGCCAGACATTCATCCATGCAAACATACGCTGTAGTTTGGTGATGGCTTCACTCCATGTCAGTCCAAATAAACAGTGGAAAGGATCACCTGAATGAGCCATTCACTTTCGAGAGACACAATCATCTGCTCTTCCAACAGAGGGCTTGATTGCCATGGACTATACGATCGAAGAGTCTGAGATAAGCTTGGGGTGAGTGTGTGTGAGTGGGTCCGTGCGGGAGAATGGGTGAAAGACAGCAGACAGAAAACTTTTGCATAACCGTGTTCATAATTTGGCCCGGATATACAGGTGTGCAATAAAAAGACACGTCCGCCTGTAATTGTGTGATTGTACATGCGTGTGCATGGCGATGCACAGGCGTCCAAGTCCTTCCCTAATGATTCTACTCACTCTTCAGTCTTTCTCTCTTTACAAATCCAATTCCACTCTGCCATTGCCAATTTCAGGTGCTCTCCCTCTAGAATGCAGCGCCAGCCGATTTCAATAGAACAAACTAAAATTGGCAATTCACTCCCCTCTATCGATCCAGTCACTTTAAAACTAGGCACTCAACATTGAGAGCTGCCAGCCAACTAAGTTTATACTGTATGTGTGCTCACACTCAATGGGTTTCCTTCTGCATGTGCCTGGTCTACATTATGTATGACCTGAGTTTGTGTGTACTTACAATTTGAATCTTGATGCGTTTTTCCTCCCTTTTGCGAATTAAACATGTTTGTCATTTAAATGTCAACAACGCCCTTATTTGCTGTCAACAGGTTTACAGATACATGCAATTTGAAAGGACAATAGTGATTAAATTGTAGTTATAAAAATACCAAATACCCACCAGTCATCAACATCCAGGATTATAATGGGCAATAAGTATCAGTTGAAACATTTACAGCCAGATGTGCCTCCAGGCTTTCAGTGAGACCAGCTCAAAAAAGATTCAGGCGGTTTAACAGATGATTACAAATTGAGGGAGCAGCATACTTAAAGGTATAGTCCACGGTTCTGATCCAATGCATTTTTTTGTTAAATTCAAAAAAACAAAAACTCCTCACTGCCAGCATGTCTGTTATGTGTGCACTGAAAACAAATCAGCTGTTCAATCAGCAGTAGGTCATGTTCCAGCTTCTATGGGCTACCCTTCCAGCAGCCATTTCTGGCTGGTGTTGCTCTAAACTAAATACAGATTCCAAACCACCATGGCTTATTCACCATTTAAACAGAAAATATTAGTGCTAAAATGGCTGCCTAATATTTTATTTCTTTCAGAAACATTTCTCAGCGAAGCATTCAACTGAATCTGTTCGCAGAGCCTAACCCAGTGAGTGGTTGTCCAATCAGGTGTATCTTATATATCCTATTATAGATCTATTTATTCTGGCGTGTTAATTTTCAAAATATCAGTACATAGTCTTTCTCCAGAATCGTGGACTGTACATCTAAACGCCCCTTTTCCCAATTCCATATAGGTCTTTGGGACAAATAGGAATAATTCCTGGAAGTGAAGACAATAACGTCCCATACTTTTCTCAAAGACATAGATCCTTAGGTTGGAAGCAGAGTAATAATATGCCAATGTTTAATATCTATGGATGTCTACTGTTTTATTGCAATGTTTTATCATCAGAATTATATAACTAAAGAAAAAACAGTGTCAAACCAAGTTAAAGAAACTCCCCTGAAAGATAGTCCCCTTTTTTTTAAGTTATCCCACATCAACCGTGTTTGTGCCACATTGAGTTCGCTGGTGTTGCTTCTGCGGTGCTGCACTGTGGGAATTTCTATGCGCCCGCTGAACTTTGCTGTTGAGTGACCAGCGGTGTTGAGACGTCTTGCTTCAAGGCCGCACCATGAGTCTCCTCTGCTGGCTGACGTCCTAGGCAACAGTTTGTGGCTGAGCAGGGGCCCGACAGTGGGTTACTTACAGTAGCGGTCAGTGAGGCCATCTGGATATGGAGCAGATGGGTAAAGGTCCCAGCCAACGAGTTACTGTCTCTAGGTTGAGGAGGGATGTGGGCCAGCAGAGAGCTGAGGCAAAATATTAATGTGGATACATGGGACTTTTTGTTGCAAAACAAGCTATGTGAGACAAAATAGACCTATTTTTTTCTGCTCAGGAATTAAAATGTGTACATTTAGTTGACTAACAAAAGAAAACAACAGCTATGTATAAGATGTCTTTATCCTTTATCAACTCCTGAAACGTTTTTTTAAAAAAAAGCATTTCAGACCAAAACTCCTAATAAATATTAAATTCCCTCATTCTATGCATAAAATATAGTTTGGAATTTTTACCTTAGGAAAATTAATTCAATTAGCTTTTACATGTAAAATTCACATACTTCACATCCATCACGATGGTAAAACCCTCATGATAAAACTGTTTGTAGGAATGTATTGTTTAAACCTTCAAGTAAAAAAAAAAAAAACATTTTCCCATTCCATGAAAAAAATTCCAGGAAAAAAAACACATTTTTGTGACTTGATGCTTAACATTTCTCACCACTTTAACTTTTAAAAGTACACTACCCTTTAAAAGTTTGGGATCACGCAGAAAATTTTGTGTTTTCGATAAAAAGTCACACTGTTATCTACTACCTAACATGATTGCATAAGGGTTTTCTAATCATCCATTAGCCTTCTGATGCAATGAGCAAACATATTGTACCATTAGAACACTGTAGTGATAGTTGCTGGAAATGGGCCTCTATACACCTATGTAGATATTGCACCAAACACCAGACATTTTCAGCTAGAATAGTCATTTACCACATTAACAGTGTATGCAGTGTATTTCTGATTAGTTTAAAGTTATATTCATGGAAAAAACAGTGCTTTTCTTTCAAAACTAAGGACATTTCTAAGTGGCCCCAAACTTTTAAACAGTAGTATATAAATATATAATACTATAGAGAAGAATATAAAAGTTAAAACAAAATTTAGCTGATTTGTATAACTATGCCAGCATTTATCATCTCTTATATCATTGCCTGCCTCTCATATCAGGGTATATTTTGTTTATCATTTATATGCATGAATCAGTAATTATCACCCTTGAACTGTTTAATAAATGTGCATGAATAACTCAGCTATTTTCCTCGCATGAACGGTGTCAAGTTGTTTTAACAGTAGCAGGTTGATGTGGCTTTATGGCCCGGGTTGAACACCCAGAGAATTCGCAGCTTGCTAGCAGCTATTTTATACTCAAAATACTGATTTAATTTCCCCAAACTAATCAAGTTATTGCATTCAGTCCATTTGTCATTGTCCCTTCTGTACTCTCTTCTCATCCATTTTTAATTCCGCGTTGTTTCAACACTCTTTGATTGCTCTTGGCTGGCTAGCTGTTGCTGTTATGTAACAGTATAACAGCATGTAATGCAATGCAAACAAACAGTGGAAGTTGATGATGATGGTGAGAAGAAGGAGGACATAGGTTTACAGGATAAAAAAGGAGTTTCTGTTCTGTTGTATTATTTGCAGAATTATGCAATTGAGAACACAAAATCAAATTTATACAACTTATTCATCATCATTTTGTGGCTAAACAGTTAATTTGTGCTCAAAAAGAGTAGAGTATCAGAGTTATATACATAATAATAATAAAAAAAGAAAGAAATCTTGACTCTTGACCATTTGGTTTCCTATATGTATAGGCCAGTAAATTGTTACATACAGTACATGGACATCATTGCTCAGAGACTCTGTTGTATGTGACAACAATGTGGTGAATCCTAGGTGATGTTCCTCAATGCATAGAATGTCTAAATGAGTGCTACCTATGGGACAATGACCACATTGTTCACTTTTCAGTAACTGTCCCTGTGGTACAGCGAGTACATTAACATCTAGCTTCACCCTGGTGACAAAGTTTCTTTCTTGAGAAATCCGGGTCTGCCTCTTTTCTCTGGTTTTGTTGTACCCGTAGGGTCTAATAAATAATTTAATTATTGTTTTTCTTGCTGTTTTGCCGTTATATCTGTATGAATGTATGTATATATATATACATCCTGTATGAATGCACTAGAAATGATTATACATGAAACGTGTGATTTCTGTGTCGGACCGCCAAGTTACGTCATGGCGTTAGCTAATGGGGATCCTCATAAATTAAAAAAAAAAGAAAAGAATAAAGCTCTATTCTGTTGGTAGCTTAAAGGGAGGGTATAATTACAGTCCATGCAAACATGCTACGCAACATTCAGCCAGCAACACCACTAATTAACCTGGTGTCATAGCTGCATGTACAAATTTAAGCCTGCTAGCAGTTTTTGCTAGCAGGCTGCTTGTCCTTTTTTTATATTGTTTAATTGTTTTATAGAGGATTGCCGTTGCTTTCCTTTAGAACTAGTGTAATATGAGATTTGGTTAGCATGTCATTTGAAACCCCTGTTTTAGAGTGAGCAGCACTGCAGGTGAGCATCACTCACATTGTAGCATAACCCTGTAGGGGCAGAAGCTAAAAGTAAATACCACTTGGAGTACACGCACACGCACGCACACACACACACATCACTTTCAGACCAGTTTCCATTGCTTCTTTCAACGGACAAGGCTTGTTTTATGCAGGATGATTGATGTACATGTGTTTAGCCATGGTGGTAGGTTGGTTAATGGAAGCCCATCACTCAGGTAGTGGAGCAAACATCAGCAAACATCTGCCCTGCTGAGTGTTCTTGAGTCTTTTCCCTCTGGGGGTGCTATCGTGCACCTCATCTTGTTCTTATAGCGGAGGGAGGTGAAAGACTACATTTCCACGGTAAGCAATACATTTGTGATCGTAGGCCTACATGGGTAACATGTATTATACTCATCTGTGAAGATCCACAGTATACATTTGTACATGCTGTTTGATCCAGTTGAAATTGCTACATAATTGTTACCCTGTAAAAATCCTCTCAGCAGCTGTATTTATCCGCCACGTCTCCGCCTGTCGGGCAAATTCAAAAACCAAGAAAAGTTTAAAGGAAAACAAACATCAAGAAGTAGCTGAACATGTTTGACAAGTTGTTGAGACACAACGATTTTACGCGTTTCGCACAGCTCGCACCTTTTACCGACCCGAGCAAACGTAAACATGCAGTTGTTGCTTTAGATAATTCCCATTTCTCGAAAAAGTGGTGCTCAGGGATGTGTAAAAGTCATTTTCACATTCTCCGCAAAAAATATCTCCAATCACTTCAGAACGCAGAATTTGTGTTCATGAACTCTGCCAAAGCCAGTGTTGTTAAAAAAAAAAAAAATACATTTCCATTCCCAGACATCATAATGGAAGAAACTGAGAAAATATTCTTTTATGGCAGCAATATGCTGCTGTGGAATTCAGATGAGCAGCAAATTCCACACATATACAGCAAATAATTGCATTTATCATGCAGACTACAAATGAATCCAGTTTCTTCTTGAAGTAGAAGGTATGTGATTATTTTGAACATTATATTTGAAGTCTTGAAATTAATGAAAGAAAAATCATAAAATACATATGATATTATTAACAAAAAACAGCAATCTATTTTCGTAATGTAGGTCTATATATCCGACAAGACTCCTGAGAATAATGAGGCTGTGTATATTACGTTTAACTATATTTTATTCCTCTCATAATTCATAGCCTTTTGATCAGAGCGAGGATGGATGCGTCGGGTGGTAGAATACAAACTGATAAATAATAAATGCTTCTGACAAAACGGCGGCGGCGTACACTTGATGTTGTAAAACTGGTCAAAACAGTAATTTAAAAACACACTTTACAAATAAACATGGATTTCTCCTACCGTGAGATTCCAATTTGTTCAGTTTTCTAATCAAATTAACATCCCCGTTTAAAGTTCAATTAGCTGTTTTATCTCTCTTTCTGTCTCATCAGGCTGGGAGTCAGGCTGTACGGGTAGCAATAATGAATCTCCCCGTTGCCATGGCAACTCTGAGCGGGGTAAACTTTTGTCAGGTGCCAAGAGCTTGCTGCAATAGAATAGTGTCGGTTATGTGTGTGCCTGCGTGTGTCTGTGCTAGCGTGTGTGCTTGCAAATGTGAGTGCGTGTGTGTGTGTGTGTGTGTGTGTGTGTGTGTGTGTGTGTTAGAAGGATAGAAAGAAAACAGTGTGCTTATCTTTTAGAAAGACTGCAAATCCCCCTTCGGTCTGTCACTCACTCCTGCAGCTGCCTGACTCTCTTTCTCTTTCTGTCTCTGCTTCCCTCCCTGTGTTTTTCCATTATCTTTCATTCAGAAAACACCCCATGTTGCATTCTTCTCCCTTTCTCTAAAAAAAAAAAAAAAAAAAAAAACGTCCTAGAGGGACTCCTCATCTCGACTCCCACCTGGCCTCATGTCAATTTATCTCTCCTGCCTCCTGCACGCATTGGAAAACAAAACATGAAAACTTACGGAATGTACTTTTTTTTTTTTTTCCTGTTTCTCTCCGCCTACTCTCCTCCCTCGCCCTGCTCCATAATATGCAGATTCTCCGCTCTCAGAGTACAGACTGTATTGATCTTTCCCGTCCTCCCTCTCTCTCTCTCTCTCTCTCTCTCTCTCTCTCTCTCTCTCTCTCTCTCTCGCTCGCTCTATCTGCTCCCTCTATTCATTATCCTCCCTTCGTTCTGTTCTTTTCTCCTCCGTCCTCCCTCCATCTTTAATGACCTCGCTGCTGATTCAGAGGCTGCGGAGAGTTATGGCATATCTCTATTTCTATATGACTGTAACGATAATTAGAAAAACCCATTAGTCTCCGGTGAAAGTTAAACAGCACTGCAGCTGGAGGAGAAAATGTTCTTTCTAAACATCTTGCAGCACACCTTCTGCATACAGAGTTATCAAAAGATAGCGATTTTAGGGCGAAACGTGTGTGTGTGTGTGTGTGTATGCGTGTGTGTGTGCGCGCGTCCTAAATTAGGTGAATGACTTGTTGTGGCTGTGTGGCTCTGCCTGCCAACACAGAGGCCCTCTCTTCGACTTCACTTAATCACTATGCAGTGCCTCGCCGCATCACTGTCTTTGTGTTATAAATACGTAGACACACACACACACACACACTCTCTCTCATACTCGCACTCACACACATACACACACAAAGGCAAATAAACATATACTTCACAGAAATTCTATTCCTGATTCGTGGTAAACATCTCATGTATAAGCAGAGAAGGAGAAAACACGGAAATTGGACAGAATCCCAAACACATGTGTGCATGTGTGAAGGCGCTTTCTCTCCCTCTCTCGCTAGAACATACACACACCCACACACAAACACTCACTTTGGGGTGATAAATAAAGCAGTGCGAGCTCAGCAGCAGCCCTTTGCCATGTAAGGCTTTACTGATGTCTATTTCAATCCATGGGAGTGGTTCAATCCGGTCACACGAAACCCATCTAATCTCAGACCTGCAACATGTTCACAGCCAGGCACACGCATGTGCAGCTGCAGACAAACATATTTTCTTCTTGCTATTACATACAATTACTTTTTTCTGTTTCTATAGTTGAGCCTAAAGGAAAAAAAAAAGACACAATCCCCAATATAACACCTTTAAAAACTAAATTAAAAGGGTATACAGGATACATAATATAGCGACTAAAAGAAAAAAAAGTAAAAGTAAAGAGAACTGTGAAAGGTCCTGCGGTAGCTTTGATGTTTACATTCTCTTAATAAAGATGATGGGAAAAATGTCAAACTTCAGGAGGCTAAAATCGACCCCGTGTCCCCAAGAGAATGTCATAGTGACACCCGAAGAGACCTGTTATTTTCAGAAATCGGAGCCGACCATATCCAATCATCCAGGTATGCATGTTTCATGGCTGGGTGACCTACTCCCTCCACACATACCCTTCCAGTCATTAAACACATGAGTGAGAATCAGATCAAGCTCACATACACGCGTGAGCACAGAACAAAGAACTGTACCAAGGATAGATGGGGGGAAAAGGCATATTCTCCTACATGTAATAAGCACTATATGTGTTTTCAATAACAACATGCATACATGTGTCAATGATATAATCCATGACACACAACACACACTCTGTTTTCATTTTAATATTTTATATGTATCAGCACAACTTAATTTGTGTGCCTTCCCTGATTGAAACTAAATAAATACCGGTTATTATTTCTATTCTTTTCCTCCGCAGCTTCTAGCCTGATCTTTAGTGTCACTCTTCAACCTTTAAAAGTAGCGTAGCGCTGTTTACTCATGTCTGCTCGAGCATTTATTCATCCAATTACGGGCCCGAAATGCTGAAGTAACGCAGGTTATTTGTTTGTCCTGCAACTTGTGCCCTCACCACTTTCAAAGAGATGAGTAATGGGCTCGGAGAGGCTAAACCGAAGATAAAAGCCTAAATGGATGTAACGTTGCACTGTTCTATGAAGATGAAGAGGTATTTTATTAAGGCATAAAAACGCAACCTTGGGTATCCCTCGAGGTAATCAGTGATTCTCAGCTTCTGGTTTGACTCATCAAAGATAGCTGCAACACGAATGCTCTATCACAAGCTGCTCAGTACTGCAGGTAAGACTGTGCGCTGCTGAGACCACTACATCTACATTTCATGCATGAGATTATATGTGTCAAAGGGTTAATTGTGTAAAGCGGAGCGCTTTAGGATTAAATTAAAGGTGGAATAAATCCCTTTAAGGTAAGGATAACTTGCATTTGCAAAGAATGGAGAGTGGTATCACATAGGTTTTGCTGGGGGCGCAGAAAAAACACACAAAAAAACTATATGTTGTCAATGGGTCATTTATAAGGACAACACAATGGCTAACACTTTTAAACTGAGGAAATTTTAAGCTGCAAAAATATATTTTACTGGCCATAAAAATGCTTCATGTAACCTATTATTAAATGACTGAATATAATAACCTCGAGGTTTTAGTACACAAACCCATTTTTCAGCATCACATTAAAGATTTTTTTTTTTTATGAATAGATAACTCTGGATTTACAACTGTTGGTCTGAATACACTAACATGTCAATACCAGGATCCAACAGTGCCTTTTTTCCTGTACTTTACTTTTTCTGTTATTTCAGTTGTAAAACAAATAAGTGAAATGAATCCAGTTTACAAGTGAATCTATTTCATGCTGGAAGACGTAGTCTGTTGTCAAGAGATAAAACATGAATAAACTATACAACAGTTGTTAAAATGACAGATATTAGCATGGAGTTATTAGATGCAAAGGCATTTAATAACTTAAACATTTGTCTCAGTCATGACAGGTTTACTATCTTTGCATCACTGCTCTCCGTTCTGCTCTCATCCCTTTCCCATGATGCACTCTGCTGCTTAGCATTAGCGAGATAGCTCAGCGCTATTAAATAAGCTAATAAACTACTTTTGTGTGCAGCAAAGTTAGCTGCACGGCAGGGTCACAGCACTCGGGGGAATATTATACAGTTATATTATAGCCTAATGTTAATCAGTCGTCAATGTCAATAAAATTTTATCTGCAGATTTCAGCCTGTAGTTGTGCTGGATACGGTTAATGGGCGGAGCAGAAGGTAACTAGCTTCCACTCTGCAATTTGGCTGGTTTTCTCGTCACCATCACTCATTCTCTTGTCTCTTTTTCTCATCTTTCTGTGTTCTGAGATGTGCTCAACATGCTGTGAATCCAAATCATTCATCCCAAATTATCTAACCAACAAACCCCAAATTAACCACATGTGGCACTTGGTGGGCGGTAATTTTATTTGGTCCCTCTGAGCTAAGCTAACCAACTCCTGTATCATTATATTCAACATACAATTACAACCTGTATCAATCTTCTTAACTTTCTATAGGAAAATATAGAACTTAATTTATTTCTGGTATGAAGCGATCCAATTAGAACAGAGTGGGCTCATTAGGAGGAGGCCTTAAAGGGACAGGAGCTAAACCGGAGTTGGAGTTTCAGTTTAACAAGTTTTTTGAATTATAGTAATCATAATCATACATATAATTTGTAGTATACTAATACTATTCTAGTATAATAATAGTATAGAGGTCTTCATGGAATCAAAATTATGAACCCGATTCTGAAAAATTCTGTTTTTTTACAAATTGGACTTTATGTCTGGGATAAAATACTGCCATTTACTCACCAATTTCACTTTGGAATCATTTGGAGTGTTTCCAATGATAGTGGATTTAACAATATCAATAATATTTAACAGGCGTGAACAGGCCACCTTTGGCAAAGCTCAGTCTGACCAGTTGTTGTATATACATGCAGCCCAGGCAGACTGGATCTGACAAAACTAAACAAGTCTGCTGATACACTAGCCTGGCTAGTGTATTTTAATTTGTACACAACCTAGAAAAAATTAGGAATTGCAACTTTGCTAGGCTATATTGGATCGTGTTGGACTGTTACTACAGCTGAGTTCAGTTATGTCTGTGTTGTATGATATGAGCGCCAGTAAAAGATCAGTTCATACAGCATCCTTGCCTCCGTGTCTATTTATAATTACATGATTGTATAAGTAACCCATGAGTAATACAACCACTATAGTCTGCATTACCTAAAGTTACAACAGCAACATATACTCAGCAGGAAATGACAACCACTGCCTGTAAGTGATGCATGCATGTAAATTCTATTGTCTCATAAATAAACCCAAGTCGTACTACGTCTTTGAAAGAGTAATGTAACTGATGTGGAAGGAAGACGTGATCACGCCTTCAAAATTGTTATTATGCATCATCAGATATTATAGCGGACTGAAGAAATAAAATTGGATGATAAAAATATGGACCTGGGTCTCAGGTTCAAGTCGACCCATGAAGATTTCTATCTCGTAGAGCCCCAGGCTACATATCTGTAATCGGCATATTGTTCAAAACTCTACAATAAATATCATTGGCTAAAAATGTTCATAAAATGCACAATCAGATGTAAAGATTGACCAAGACCTTTGATTTATGAAGGAAAAAAATGGATGGAAATACCTTAATTCCCTGCTGTTAAAAAATTGTGTGTCTGTGAAACACTACGTGATACAGTAAATTTTAGAGTACGGTACATGTTCAGTGCTATTGCAGCAAATAGTAACACTTGAATAAGTCATGCAAATATGCAACTTGTTTGTTGAAATGTTAATAAAATGGAAGCTTCCCAAAACAGCCATTCATTCCCGATAATCCTCTTGCATATAGTGATTAAACATTAAAACATATGAGGTTTATAGTCTAGTGCAGCTTGTATATTATATATATATATATATAAATTAGTTTTTACCCTAAATGTAGCTGGTGCAGCTTATGGGCGTTTCTTACACTGATATTTCACATTCACTCTCCCTGCCTGTGATTTCCCTGCCAGGCCACAGATTTGTGTCGGCAATCTCCTCGTCGCAGACCTGCTTCTCCTGCCTCCAGGCTACTGTTGCCCCCTAACACCCCGGTAAAACCAAGACACGATACTGCAGGAGGGAGAAGGATGGGGGAAAATAGATGGGGTCAAAGTATCAGCAGCTGATTTCAGAAGTGCGATGATAGGGGCGAGAGAGGAGGGAGCATGGAGTGGTGAGCAAAAAAAAAAAAAAAACAAAGAAAACAAGTAAAGGAGAAGAGGAGGTTAGCCACCTATCTTCTTTTCTTTCTTTTCTTTCCCGAAAACACACACACACACTTCCACACAAGCGCGCCGCGCATCTTTCCGTCTCTCTGTCACTTACATCAACCTGCCTGTCAACACCGCCGACCTGAACCATCCATCAACCGCCTGCTACCGCCGCTCCAAGAGATGGAGGCCGGGATAAGGAAGCGAGGTGAAGGAGAGATAGAAGACAGTGAATGAGAAAGAAGGACACTTCCTCCGATTGTTGTTTCCAACGAAACAACAAAACAGTGGATAAAGGGGAAGCGCCAACTTTTTTTTTTTTTTTTCCTTCTCCTCTCTCAAACCCTTGAGGATCTGAAAGCAGCTCGGTCCACCGCATTCTCCCTTTGTCATCAGTCCGGCTTTTACCACTCCTCCTCCTCCTCCCTCTTCTTCCCAGGACTATTTGTCTCCCTCCATGTATTCTCACGCTCACAGAGAAGTGATGCTAGCAAAATGCTAAACGCTCCAATTAAACAAAGCAGCGATCTCTCCGAGCAAATCCTCTGTGACGTTCTTTTTTTTTTTCTTCTTCTTCTTTTTTTTCTCTCTCTCTCTCTCTCTCCTTAATACAAATTAATTTGGTGTAATGACCAGTGAAAATGATGATGAATCACCCCGGCTTCGCCTTGAGCGCCAGTCCAAATTACCCTCCGAGTCAGATTTTGATAGAAGGTACCCAATCCCAGATTTGAAATTTTTACAGTTCATCCTTCTCACCCATCTGTCCGTCACCTGCTGTGCTCTGCCCCGCGCTACTCAGTCATTCTCCAAACCAAATTATTCATGGGGCGCGGAAAATTACTCAGTTGAATCAGTTAAGCGCGGCCATACATCAGACATTTCTAAATAGTTTCTGCCCCTCCTCTGTCTGCTCCCCTCTCCTGCCCCCGCTCCAGTCGTCTCGTTTTTGCCCTCTGGTGTCCATAATTTCACTTGTCTCTAATGGTTTATCTCCCATCCGCTCTCTCCTTGCCTCATCATCTCATCATTCTACCCCTCTGCTCTTCTTTCCCCCCTTCCCTGGTTTCTTATCACACCCTGCCCTTTCCTCTCCAGGCAAGATGGAGAGAAGGAGTTAAAAAAAAAAAAAAAAGACCAGGTTGGAAGAGGAGATAGTGGAGAGAAGAGTGACAGCGGCTTACAGGGAAGTGGGCGGGGGGCTTTTTCTGTCTCACTATCCAACTCTCTCTCTCTCTCTCTCGTTCACTCTCCCTTGTGCTTTCTCTCTCACACACACATACACACACACTGCAGGGGTCTCTGTTCTTCTCTGTCTAGTTGTGTTTCCCTAAGGGTTCTCAGCTTCACTCATACACAGCTGAGATCTGCCTGGTGCTGCCCTCACCGCCTGACAAACGTCCATACGTGCGCGCGCACACACAAATGCACGTAGGCGCACGCACGCACAAACACAAAAGCATGGACAAATACCTCGCATGCATACCCTGTCCGACAGACTCCACACAAACCTGCAGCAGAAACAGAAGAACGTACTTTTTTTCCCCCCTTCTTTTTAACATATACCACATACTCACAAACATGCAAAGACGCACCGTACTAAAGCAAACATCGTTGGTCCCGCTTGTGACTGTGAATCAGCATTCTGCCTGAATTATGAGGCCGCATTATGGATTCCCTCCACATATGCTTCTAGACATTTCTCAGAAAAACAAGCACTCTCACAAGCGCACGCATGGCAGACACTGGAAAATAACAAAAACAAGTGCTTAGCGTCATTTTTTTTTCCTCCCCACCCGTCGCTGAGTTTTTCCACCGCTACAGAAATTATACAATCACTTAGCTGTGACAAGAAGAAACATGCTCCTCCTATGTTCACAGTTTGCAGGCAGAGCTGTATGAATTCCAAAGACCGTAATGACCTTTTCCTTAGCAAAATAGCACAGCTACACCTTAGGTCTTAGTCTCACGTTTGCTCTAAGGACTTGGGTGGTATCATGGATTATGTGGCGACATCCATGGCCTTATCTGTTGTTTTAGGCTTCGGGGAATTGTAAGAGAGCGTGAAGGAGAATTTTTTTTTTCAGTTTTTTCATATTCAACGCATAGCTAAGTGCTTGGTATAAGTAGGAAGAGGGAAAAAAACATTTAACTCTTATACTCATACTCATGTCATTTTTTAAGTATATGCAACAATAAATACAAGCCACCAAAACCATAAAAAAAAATTATAATAATAATAATATCTTTCGTGGTCTCCCCAAGATTTCTAACCATAACCTGGCTATTAAGACACTCCTGTAATGTGTGTGTGTGTGTGCGTGTGTGTGTGTGTGTGTGGCAGGATAAGTGCTGAGCTAAAAGCAGACAGGCCTTAATTAAGCTAACTCCGTTACTGTTGAGCTAATGCTAACCATGCAAGTGATCCCTGCTCATTAGGCAAAAATCTCCACAAATCTCTCCCTCTCGGTTGTAGTAGTGTAGTTACAGCAGCATTATTAAACACACTCACACACACACACACGCACACACACATATATATTGTCCCTGCACATATACAGTCACATTACCCATCACTACGCTCACTAGCAGAAACGCTACCATCAGGTCAGTGGGCGAGAACACACCAGTGGTCTGTTTTCATCAACACACACACACATGCACACACAGATAATGTTTTTCTCCATGGAGGAACCCAAAATGCTAGCTTGACACATGTCCAGCATCGACACATTCAGATAATCATGTAATCTGCTCGCTGACAAATTGCTTGACGAAATAAATGCCAACTGAAACCAGACAAGAACTAATATGTCTGTTTACATAAGTAATGTTTGTGAATGCGGAACATACTGTAGATGCTGATTGTTTAGCTACGGCTTAATTAAAATATATCTATTGCACAATTCCAGCTAAAGGCAAAAACAATAGAAATGGCATCATTGCAAAACTGATATTGTTTATCCCTGGTGTGTAACTCTGTCCTCTGTCTTTTTCCACATGTCCCAATTTACTCCTTCCCTCTTTCTTTCTCCTCCCATGCTTGTTCTTGCTGCTCTTGCCCTCCTTTCGTGCTACTGCCAAAGCGTGGGGCTAATAGAAGTCAGCAAGCTGATCTAACAGCCACACACACAGTCACACACGCATGCCCACACGCACGCAGGATGAGAAGGAGACATGCGCATGTGCGAGCTAATACCCATATCTTTTATTAATGTGCATTTCCATGTATAAAAGCGCCATTAAACTCAAGGTGCGATATCACTATACACCTCACTTGACCTCATCAATTCAGCTTTGCTTCGTTTTGACCCTGCCGAAAACGTTAAATAATTAATTTCACATGCAAATGTACTTTGCTTTAGTCTGCGCTGCATGCGGAAGCATTAGTGCGGGTTGTACCATCTGCAAACACACAAACCACCTGAGCATGCAAAGCAGCAAACGACCAACTAGTCTGTATTGACAAAGAATGGGAGGCAGCCACTCCCACCCGGCCCTCGCCTTCGCTCTCCGCTTCCACCTCTTTGCCGTCTCTTTTTCACTCACTACTTCTGCTTCCCTCTTCTTCTTTTTTTTTTTTTCTTTTCCCGTCTTCATTCACAATTCCAATGTCAGTCAAATTGGTGGAGTGTGCTGGCACAGCAGTCTGCTTTACACTATTCAGGGATGGTTCTATTGGCATAATTTTTAACGCCACGCTTTGATGCTTTCATTTTTTTTTTTTTTTCTAAAATCAGCAGCTATCTTGCTTTCACTAAATCTCTGAATACCAAACATTTCTAAATCTGCAACACTGAGCCCCCCCGAAGGCTGCTTTTCTGTAAGACGCATTATATACTTTATAGACTCGGGCGCATCGGCTATACCAGCAACCAGCAGGTGGCCTTGGCCCGACTGAACAATCCGAGCGGCTGAACGTCAAACCACTACACACAGACACAAATCAGACGCGAGTCTGTTTTGCACCGAACTCCCTTTTCTTTATTTTCTCTCGGATTAAAGAATTCAGACTCATTTTAGATAGATGAGAACATTTTGTTAAACCCTATTGATTCAAAGTAGAAATAAAAAAACAAGCTTAAGGAGATCAAAATGCACACGCCAGGGGTTAAATGATCCCCAACCAATCAATCCAATCCATATTCTGATCTTTAATTTAATATCACTGTTCACAAGGCTGTGACTTTATTTTACACTGGCACAACAAATGCTGTCAAAAACCCAACAGCGGCCTTATTAACAGAAAAGACTCAGTACCTTGGCTGTGGAAACTAAATGGCAAACGTTGGCTCATTCTCTTCCTCAGATATCACACTCTTATTACAAGCAGTTTGTCCCTTTCTCTTGGGTCACTTGCAGGCGTGATGTAGCACTCTTTAAAAAGCAATGCCCCGAGCTGACACACACACTCATCCATGCCCCTGGAGACTCGCTGCAAAAGCAGTTGCACCATGTCAGCTAAATCAAAGCACAGAATACAGGACTGAACTAAAGCAGCGTCAATGGAAGAGCCAGCCGGACACAAACATACAGGCGGGCAGCGAGGTCAGCAGTTGGCTGATTGTCCATGTGCTAAATACGAGATATACAGGGATGAGTGGCGCAGGGATGTAGCAGAATAATGGATGGAAACGTATCTTTAAAAGAGGAGTAGTGAAACCATCCGAAACCACATGAAATGAGGAGTCACAGGAGGATACGGACGCTCGGCTTCATGCAAATGTCAACTCATTTGAAATAGTTACATGAAGAAATGGCCAGGCTCATTGCTGTTTGAATGCTGAAATATACATTAAAAGGAGATATAAAGAAAAAAAAGAAGAGTAAAAGACACTGCAGTTGTCCTTTTCACTATAGGCCATTCTGAAGCACAAAGTAGGCCCCGCGCTGCGGAACAAAGACAGAGATGGGCTATTCAGAGCAGCAGGCAGGGACACTATGCTCCATATTTTATTTTATGAAATTATGCCTCCCGATCCCCCCTCCCTCCCCTTACCCTGAAATGGGTGATAACAAAGATTGCTAATCTTCCTTACATAAAGAAGCTAAGACTGTAGCACACTGCTGAGCAGCACAAATGGCTGCAACTTTTTCCGAACTTGCAGTATTTTCAGACAGGAGAGGGCAGCAGTCTCAGGGGACCCACAATTAACTAGGCAAACAATAAGAATGCAGAGCTTTACAGCACAGACGGCACTCTCTCTACTTCTCTTTCTGCGCCCACTTTTTTTTTCTCTTTTTCTCCCACCTCTCTCTCTCTCTCTCTCTCACTCGCTCTCTCTTTCAACATACTGGGTCAGTTGCGCTCCTGCACTGCAGCACCGTTGAGTGATGTGTTAAAGGCTTTTTTTCATGATCTAATGACTAAGCAGACTGTACCGATTGGAGATTATTATTTTTTTTTTATCTCTATTTGGGTTATCTCATTTTAACTTCTTTATTCTATAACATTACTTGTGTTTTCTGTCACAAATGTTTGTTACAAAATAAAAAAAAAATGGAAAACAATAGATAAATGTGTCTAATGAATGCAGATAATGATGACCAACTCATAAGATTGGTGCAGTGTGCTTCCAATAGTAATTGCAGTGAATGATCTACATCTGTCTTTGCAGTGGCACAGTATGATAAATGCAGTTCCACATGACACCACCAAGGAAACCAGAAGTTGCTGGAGTTAAGACATCAGCATAATCACACAACCCTGTAAAAAAAAATCCACCAAACCCCACCCCCTGCCCACCACACACACACACACACATACACACACGTGCGTGCACGAAAAGTGGAACGTGCAGTGTGCAGCACCTGCAGTATTCTGCAACTTCAGCACCATGGTCAGAGACAGATTGGCTTTTTCAGCAAACTGGAGATAATTCCCTGTTTCCCAAACGGGGGAAAAGCATTTCACTCCACACACACACAGACGAAATGTAAGTGGTCAGAAACCTCTTTCTGTCTGTTCATAACATTCTCTCTCTCTCTCTCTCTGCTTTGGACTCTCACTTTGGTTAATTGGACAATTACGGCTTCTTTCGGTGACAAAAGAGCAAAAAGGAATCCCTACTCTCTCTAAGTGGCACATCCTTCACAATCTCTCTACTGACGACTCCATGTTCTCTCACCCTTCCCTAATCCGCTTGTCTGTGCTCTCTTTCCCATCAATAGTGCTCTCAAACTGATCCGTTTCTCACAGGTTTTTTTTTTTCCTTTTTTCCTTTTTTCTTCCTCTCACTCTTCATTCCGTGCTGCCTTTCCCAATAATTGGAAACCTCAAATAGAGTTCAACGAACAAACACTGATGGAGCGGAGGAAAATGAGAACAAATACTAATCTATCCATCTTTGCCTCACTCTTGCGTTGCACAAGCAGGCGGAGATACCACGCACACAACGACTGATGGCAGCCTCCTTGCACTATGCAATGCAGGGAGGAGAGGAGAGTAGAGCAAATGGCTGGGGTGAATTCTGAGCTCCAGAGGCTTTCCTAATAGGTTTATGGTATCTCATATATCTTAAACAAGCTAATTTGAAAACAGCTATGTCATGGTGAAAGTGTAAATCGGAATATTGATGTAGATTTATGTGTCATTATGCATGAGATAATAAGCATGCCTTGCTGCATTAAACTCTGCCTTATGTTCTAATAAGACTTTTAGATAAACGCCCGGAGGAAAGTGTACTCAATTTAACTTAAATACAAAAAAAAAATGAGCGAAAACCAACTGCAGAGAAAACCCTTGCAGATCATTTACATCATAACGACTTAGCGTGTTATTGCAGCTTGCATCACTCGATCAGAATCTTACTCAACAGTCAATCAACCACCGTCAATCCAGCACCAGTTCTTGACAAAGAAGGCAGAGCTACTCAGTAGAGCTATCGTTCGGCAGATGCACGACACAGCTTAACAGAGTATGCAGGTTTCAGTCAGATAATACAAATAGGAAAGGGTTAATACAAGGGACGCGAGGAAGACATTAGTGTGACCGTTTCACAAACAGTGAAGACAGACGATAGCTTCGTTAATCCAAAGACAGGCAAAATCTACAAAGAATATATTCTGTTGGAAGTTAGTTAAAAAAGGTTTAAACTAGGACAGATGAAATAAGGGAAGTTGTAGCACCAGCCAAAGAAGCCCAGTGCAAAAACTGGAGGAACACATCACATTTCAAACTCTGCATCGGGTCAGAGAGAAATACATAATAGTGCAATAGAGAGAGAGAGACAGAAAAAACAAACAAAAAAAAACAATAACCATGTTTTAGAGACAGATGGAGAAAGCCAGGGACAGAAAGAGGCGCACACATTGCATTTACCGTGCTGAAGTCTTGCCAACGCACAAACCTCGAGAGAGATGTTGAAGGAAAGGTTAACGCCGCTGCGAAATTCAAATATAACTGACACAATAGAGAAAGATTTGAACAAGGAGAGCATGTTAACATTTCAAACGCACACACAAAAAAAGAAACATTTAGCCAACCTACAATCCCATTGGTACCATTGGTTTCTATACTATTATACCAAAGTATGAAATCACTTGGAAATATTAGTGCAGGATAACAAGAGGATTTATTGGGATTAAACCACTCGGCATGGTATGATGGGACAAAGCCAGCAGCAGTCACTTGTGAAATATAATGGTGGGTGATGGGGTGAAAGATTAAAAAAAAAAAAAAGTTTGCCAAGATATGGGACTGAAGGAAAATCATCAATGATCCCGAAACTTCATTTATTCGTTTATTTATTTATTCATTTGGGAGTGGCTGTCATGGTGAGGGTTGGGGTTAACAGAGTAATGCATTATGTTTTTAATCAAACTGAGTGCACACTGAAAATGCTGACCATATAGTCTAACCTCTTGGTCAGAGAAAGGGGGGTGTCATGTGTGTGTGGGTGTGTGTGTGTGTCTGTATAAGTGATGAGGTGGGGTAGCAGCACATGGGGATACAGCATTGTGGAACTTCCCACAAGTGAGTAGAAAACAAATTGATGTAATGTTACCATGCTTGCAAAGGCTTGATATGAATGTGACCTAAACTCATCTCAGCAACATTAATAATCAAACAAATAAAACACTGTATACAACACAATGTAAAACTTTTCATAGTGTGCAAGCTCATAAACTGGATCATTGATGGCCAATGCTGGAAGTGACTGTTTTAGACTAAGGGCCTTTCCCTTTAATAGGGAAGTAAGTGGTTTGCTACATATTTCTTCTACTTAATGTAAGATGAAATATATGAGAAACGTAGACACCCATTTCAACTAAGTATCACTGGTCCTAGTAGATCTATTTTAAATCAAAGCAATTGCATGTCATGCCCATTATAAAACAAAAGAGAAATGCACTTTCCTTTCCATTAAAATTCACAAATCTATAGACATCAAGATCCGAAATCAGCAATGCCACCTTAGAAAAGAGTGAAAGGAATAGTCATAATTTGTTGTACTCTAACACCATATTTAGGCCACATCTGCTTGCAACTGTTGTTTTTTTTTCTTTTCTTTTTTTTTGGGTGTGCGCACTATTTGATCCCAGAAATTAATCAGGCGACTACATGGAGATATAAAATACAAAAAAAAAAAAAAAAACATAAATGGTCACAGCAAAAGGTGAAGCAGTTGGTGATTGTTGTAGTGCCGACATAGTTGAGAACTTATTCTCCAGATTGGAACTCAATGGAAAAAAAAAATAAAAAGATCAATCAATTTGGAAACTAAATGTTTCAACATGTTTTTCTCAATATAGCTTGAGAATCTTGCTTTTATTTTACCATTTTCAAGATAATGAAATAAAAAAAAAAAAAAAAAACAAGCAATACATTATAACGGAGTCAAGTGAAAGCGGTCGCCTTTGTATTGCCCTCCAGTGGACTGAACCCACTCTGCTACTTTGGAGCGAGTCAGAGGAATTAGACGCGCTAATTCAAAGTGCGTCTTTCAATTATGTTTTCACTCACCCTCTCAATTAAGCTACTCTTTATTAGCCTACATCAGATATACCCATTTAGATAATGGAAATCGCAGCATGCCTCTCTCTGATTTGGTATACTCTCTCATTTTATCCACTGACATCACTCACTTGACTGATTCTGGCATTGTGCCTCTTTCAATCTCGGACCATCAGATTGCATCCAACTAGCACCAGTGTCGTAATGGTAAATTATAAAAAAAAAAAAAAAGAAAAAACAATGTGCACTGGTAATCCAGCAGTTAAAGAATTGACCAACTGTCAATCCAAAGAAAAAAATGTGATTATATTTTCCATATAAAAACATTCTGTTTGTGACCTTTTTCCCTTTAAATTGTAACTATTATTCATTTGGAGCTTAGCCGCAAATTATACGGAGCTGAAGTGAATTTAAATGTGATTGCCCTCTACTACCTTCCTGTCTAGTACCGTACTGGCTCAGTTTATCCCTCTACATTCCGGCAGTATTATCTCATGATGGTTGGCCACAGCTTCAACATGCCATTGTAACAAGACACCAAAATACATAGCGTGTCAACAGCACTCCACACACAGGTTCCCGTGGCATCAACCCTTTCATCATTTGATTGAAGAGTTTGTTTTTATTAAGAAGGCTATACCAGACGCATAATCACTATACATTGATTTAACATTACCTTTACAATTAAAGTCTTCACTGAAATTACAGAATAAATATATGCACATTTTTCTTCAAATCTTTGAGAGAGAAAACATTAAAAGTGCCTCCTACAAAGCCGTTAGTGGGGGTGACGATGGGGAATCCAGAAGCAATGGGCGGGAAGGGGAGGGGGGTGGGTGGGGAGGGGGGGGGGGTCTTAACAAAGTGCATGGAAATATCCAGAAAACCTTGAGCGTTGTCTTATAATAATATTCACAAATGTTTTACCATCCGTGCGTCGGCGCGTCCTTTTTACGAGAAGCACCCTGATATAGACAGAAGTCCTCATTAATAGTAATAACCATATTAATAAGATATAAAAATTAAATAGAACACTGAACTGTAAATGCGTTGCAGTATCTCTGTTCATAATGTGATGTGATAGTTCTGAGTAAATCCCCTCGCCTCCTGCACTGAAGCGAGTGCATGCAGCAAACTGCAGTTCATTTTAATATATTTTTTCCTCTCTCTCTCTCTCTCTCTCTCTCTCTCTCTCTCTCTCTCTTTCTCTCTTTCAATCATTTCCTATAAACTGTATGTGCACGGCCTCCGGGTATTTGTACATCCTAGTCAGGGGTAAAAGAGACAAAAAGGAAAAAAAAAAAAAAAAAAAACAAGTCAGGGAGACGTCCAGCTCCCGTGTGTCTTGTCATGGTAATTCCATAAAAAAGGGGTTTTAGCGACAGATGAATTTAGGATGTTGTGTATGTTTTATTCCCCGGTGCCCCTCTCATTCCTCTTTTGCTCTCTCTCTCCTGGGCATATAGAGATATTTATATATTATAAAAATAACGGCTGTTGACATTGCTGGCTACTCTGAAAAAAGGCACTTCATTGAAATATCTGAGAATGGCCTCTCCTCCAAAGTGATTTTTGGGGGGAAACGTTGTTGTAACTTTAATATAATATTTTATTTTATATCATGCTTATCAAGTTTATTTCTTTTCCTTTTTTTTTTCAATATTGGTTTTGGGTGATTTTGTTTCGAGGGTGGCAAAGTGAATGTGTTGATTTTGTGTTTTGTTTCTCTCCATGGGCTAGAGATGTTAAAACCGATAAGATTTTTCCAATACTTCGAGGTAATCCGGCTTGGTTTGGAGTTTGGCCCTTAACTCAAGGTAATCACTTTGGGACGGGTCGGGGTAACAGCCCTTCCCCGCCGTGAAAAGCAATGTCTCCTTCAGCCGTGCATCCTGCTGCAAATCTGGGTACTGCATGCCAGGTGGATGCGCATGCGCCACATGCATGTCCTTTAGTTTGGGTACTGTCCCATACAGACAGTCTACAAAGCCCACAGTTGGAGTGGGCCTCTGACTGTCAATCACTGTAGGGCAGAGTCCGCCATTCTCATGAAATCCTGCCATGTCAGCTGTGGTGTGGTTGATTGTGACGATGGTGTTGAGTTGAGAGTTGGAGACGGCCAGAGTCCACTCTCTCTCTTTCTCTAACAAGGTTCTGTAGTTACTGCTGCTACTGCTGCCATTGTCTTTCTTCTCTGAAAACTGCCCTCGCTCTTCCTCTGCTATCTCCCCCTCCCTCGGCTTATAGATGGGGTTGTTACACATCTGAGTCACAGGGTGGGGTATGTAGTCATAAACGTGACCGTGGGCGTGTGTGTGACTGGTGTGAGTGTGCGTGTGAATGCTGGGCGTCGGTTTCTCCGGTGTGCCGGTGTTACCGGTGCTACTCTGCCTCGGCGGATCCTCAAAAATCCTGCACTGCATCTGGATCCCTGTCAGATCCACCTCTGAGCGCTTTCGGAAGGGTAGCTTCTTCCTGCGGCGGAGGACAAAGGCGAAAAGCCCGGCAGCCACAAACACAGCGGAAATGAAGAGAATGAGTAGGCTGAGGATGAGGACAGACAGCGGGACGGCTCCTCTCCCACCTGCCTCCCCCATGTCGGTGTGCCCTGTGGTGGGGTCATCCCCGCCGGGCAGGGCTGGCGAAGGGCCTGAAGAATACTTAAGCTCAGGACAGATGACTTCAACCTCCAGTGAGCGCAGGTCCTTCCCAAATGCAAACTCAGGCGTCTTGCAGATGACATCTCCAACCACAATGACAGAGGAGAGCTTTTCCAGCCACTGTTTGAGAGGGATTATATCACAGGAGCAGTCCCAGGGGTTCTGGTGGAGATCGATCTGGACAATGGAGGTCAGATGCTCCAGGACACCGTGTACAGGCAGGGAAAGGAAATAGTTGTTGCGGAGGTTGAGGCGTGCAAGGTTGGTGCCAGCAAAGGCATCGGTGGGGAGGGAGCGCAACAGGTTGTCATTGAGGAAAACCAGCTGGAGATTTGGCATCAGGGAGAAGGAGTTAGGTTGAATCTCACGTATGACGTTATACTCAAAGTAAAGATAACTCAACATCTGAAGCCCCCTAAACATCCCAGGGGTGAGTCTCTCAATGTCATTCCCATTGAGATATAAACTTTTTAAGTTGGGCAGGTTGATAAAGGCGCCCTCCTGGACATAGGAAATCCGATTGTTCCCCAAATGCAGTAAATCCAAGCTTGAAAAGTTCCAGAAATCAGAACGGTAGATTTTCTGTATAAGGTTCCCAATGAGATACAATTTCTTGGCGTTGAGGGGCCGCGGCAGGAGCTCAGAAATGTTGTGAAAGCCTTTCTCTTTGCAGTTCACGGTTAGCCCCAGGTCATTGATGTGAAGGTTGCAAATACATCCAGCTGGACAAATTATCGGGATAGGAGGCCTTGTTTGATAGCCAGCGATGGGAGGCTGGTTGATGCCTGGGTAAATGCTACGAGGTGTTGGGGGGTACTTTGTGGGCCGAGGTCGTTTGGTAGGCTTGACAACTCGTTCCTTGTATTCCACAGAAGACGCTGTGTTGTGAAAGGAAGAGAGCATGGAGGAAGGTTTAGTTGGCCATGTGTTCTCGTTGCTGAATGGGATACGGGGAATTCCCAGCTTGGCCTCGATCTCTGCATCGGAGAGCAATGGACAGAGTTCACTGCGCTTGATTTCCCGCAAGTCTTTCCCGTGTAGGTGGAACGGGTACTCGCATGTGATCTCGCCCACCAGAGCTGTATAGGGGATCCTCTCCAGCCATGTTTTTAACTGAACAATCTCACACACACAGTTCCACGGATTCTCCTCCAGCTGGATTTCCATCAGGCTCCGCCCAACATACTCCAGTGTGCCCTTATACGGCAATGTCTTTAGCCTGTTTCCTCTCAGGTCCAGATGTGTGAGCGATACAGACCGGAAAAGATAATTTGGGAGCACAGGGATCAGATTGTCATTTAGTATGAGCACTCTCAATTTGTGAAGGTGCCTAAATGCACCACTTTCAATCCTTTTGATAACATTGTAGTCCGCCTGGAGATACTCTAAACTTTCCAACCCGAGAAAAGTGTCATTCCGGAAAACCTCCAGTTTGTTCTCATGTAGGAACAGCCGTTTGAGTATTCCCAAGCCATTGAATGCACCGGCGTGGATGTCTTGCAAGGCGTTATTACCCAGATTGATAGATATGGCATTGTTGAGATGGAGGAAGCTGTTAAAGTAAAGCTTCCTCATGGAGTTTCTCTGCAGGTTGAGCTTGAAGGGCCGGCTCCATATCTGGGAGATCTGGCTGACATTTGTAAATCCTTTGCTGTCACAGTGGACGTGGAAGATGCCCTCTTTGACCTCGCAGTAGCAGGGCTCAAAGCAGGGCTCGTCGATCTCCTCGGAGTCCTCTAGCAGTGGGATCGGGGTGGTCCATCCTAAGGCTATGGTGCTCAGCAAGGTAACCCACAGCATCCTCACTGACACCAAGGGGATGAAGTCTCGGCTCCAGGGACAGAGCCACTTCACAGCACTGCAATGGAAAAGAGAGAGAGAGGGGGGGAAAAAGAGAAAGAAAGAGAAGTAGAGGGAGAGTATTACACAGGTAAACACACACACAAACCCTCGCAAAGTGAAGTTTAATGTGAGAGACAAGTGGGCAATAAATAGTAGAGAGAGAGCGAAAGAAAGAAAGAGGGAGTACATTAGTTTCAGTGGAATGGGAGCAAGCTTTGAAATGAATACCGATAAATAATAGAATGACACTGGAGACTACTTTAGATGTTGCAATGTTCAAACAAAATATAGGCCTGGCACTCTTGGGTGCGTAATATGATATCCAGCAACGCAAACAAATCTCTACAGTCAGACAGTTAACGCCACTACATAGGGGGAATAGCCATTTATTATACAGCAGATATGCTGGTAAGGTCGCAATAAATCACCCCAGAGATGCTTATCGCCATGAATAAACAAAGGCAACAGCAGGTGGGCGAGGTTAGTGGTGAGGAGGAGACACCGTCCCCCTGCTGTATTATTACATAACAGGGACCTCGATCCCTCTTTTTTTTTTTCGGTATATGAGAGCCCAGGAAAGCGCGTTGGAAATGAAAGTAGGTGTAACGCAGGGAGAGGACGAGGACGCACGAGGACTTTTAAACGGACTCAATAAGCATTTCCCTCGTTATAATGAATCTCAACATGATCGCCATCAGATATCTTGTTTGCATTAGATGCATATTCGGATACGCGACGCCATTGATTTTACAGAAACGGCACTTACGCACTAAAAAAAATAGCCGTGTATAAAAATAAAAAAGCAAAAAAAAAAGCAAAAAAAAATATAATCCAAGGAAAACGGCGGAGCCTGTGTGCCGGTCTGTTTTTTTATGTGTTTGTTGAATGTCCCACATACAAATAGGACTGATACAAACGATTAACTCCTATGCAACCGATACAACTTCTGATCGCTTTCCCCCCAACTCGTGATGCCATTTGCGGGTTAGAGCAGCGACGGCACAAGTCAAAAGCGCAGCAGACGAAGCTGCTGCTCCGAGAGACTGTTTCAATGTGTTTGCAGGTCAATTTAACGTGAGAAATGGGTGGGATAAATACTTTGGTAATGATGTTACATGTTTCTAAATTTCTTCTTTCTTTTTTAATCTGTTTGACATAACCAAACATACACACGTAGCTTGTGTGCGCGCGTGTGTGTGTGTTTACTGTAGGCTGAGACTTCTCATAGAAACGCGCACACACACACAGAGCGCTGTCCGTGCAGGCGATGGTGCTGAAAATCCAGAGGAGATGCGGCTGCTGGACTGTGCCTGAGCAGAGCCGCTGATCGTGGTGCTGAAACCAAAAAAAAAGCCCGTTGGCAGGAGATGAGGGACATTAAAAAATGGAAAAATATATTGTAATCCCAAAAGGAGACGTGACATTAAAAAAATGAGTTAAAAAAAAGAAAAAATCAAGATCCTCGATCTCCCGGTTGCGTAAAAATCACTATTTTCTTTCTCCTTTTCCGTGCGTAATCCTCCAGGATTCCTTGATTCGTCTTCCACGACGCAGATCAAAAGGCGCAGATACGATTTAAAAAAAAAAGTCTCCTAGTCTAATAACGACATTTAAAATCAATTCAAAACAGCCTTATATCCCCCTTTTGATCTATCAGAATCGGGTGGTATACGTACTTAATTTAGTGGGATTCCAACTTCACATATCCTCCCGCGGTGTGTCCTGTCGTTGCCCGGTGCGTCCCGCTCACCGTCCGATGCCGGGCTGCGAGGGAGAGAACGAGAAAAAAAAAAAACGAAGGGTGACCGAGCCGTAAGTTAGAAAAGACGGGAGGAAAGAGAGAGAGAGGGAGGGAGAGGGAGGGGGAGAGAGAGAGAGAGAGGGAGCAGGGCATTGAAGGAGGGGAGAGAAGCAGAGATGCGCATGTGAATGAGCCTCGGATGGTTGGATTCTCCACAGCCGTGTACTTAGGCTGCTTGATTAAAAAAAGAAAAAAGGGGAGAGAAAAAAAAAAGTGCTGCTTAACGTTAGTGTCAATTTCAACGCGGCCTATTAAAAGATTTCGATCTCGGGAATCCGCGTGGAAGTAAGTTGAGCCACGGCCATACGTAACAAGTTCCAGTCTAGCGAATCGCTCGAGAATCCTGCTCCCGGTTCAACCGAAACGTTTCCCCCAAAACGACCCCGCCGACGGCACAGCGGCGCGAGCGCAGCGCTTATTGCAATACATGCCAAGCATAATGCAGCAGCCGCTCGTCGTGACATTGCCAGGGGGGGTATAAAAAAAAAGAACGAAAGAAAGAAAACGGTGAATAAAGAACAAACGGATATTGATCAGTCGGCTGGATCCGTGTGATCCGTGATCCTCCGCGTACGGGGAGAGTGCCTCCGGTTCCCCCCCCCCTTTTTTTTTTTTTTTTTTTTTTTTTTGAAGTCCATAGCTATGCACACACCAATAAGCATAAGCACACACGCACGCGCACACACACACATCTGCATAAGATCCCACTAATGATACACTCATGCACAGGCGAACGCGTCCGTGTCAACTCACCTTAGTTGCGTACTGCAATTGGAAAGCATCGGGGAGAAAAAAGACCACTAGTTTGGATCTTGTTAGATCTCTCCCCCTCTCCTCTCTCTCCCTCTCTCTCTCTCTCTCTCTCTCCCTCCCTCCTTCTCTCACCCTCCTCTATCAGTGGCTGAGGCGAAAGAGAAGAGGAGAAATGAAGACGTGATAGGAATGCAATCTCTCCCACTCTCTCCCCCCTCCCTCCCTCTCTCTCTCTCTCTCTCTCTCCGGTGACTGACTCTCTCCCCTTCTTTTTCGTCTTCTCCCTTTTTTCTTCTTCTTCTTCTCCCTAAGCAGTTTGCTTAAAATGCAAGTCCTCGACTTGAGCCCGTCCGCTTCCTCTTCCTCCCTCCCTCTCTCTCACTCTCTCTCTCTCTCCCTCCTCCTCCTCCTCCTCCTCCTCCTCCTCCGCCGCCGCCTCCCGGGCGAGCGCTCCAACAACGGTACAGCCGGGTGAGAGGGTTCTCCTCTCGGCTTCAGGACCGCGTCTCTGTCCGGTGCAGCGAGGAGCGGGGGAGTCCGTGGACCGTACCGGCGGTTGGGCTCGACTGCTGCTACTGCTTCTTGTTTTTTTTTTTTTCTTTCTTTTTTCTTTTTTTTGTGTGTGTGTTCCTTATTTCTTTCCTCGGGTCCGTATCCCCGTCGTGCGTCAGAGGAGTGATGGGACCGAGCCGGGGGAGAGATGGTGGTGGGTGGGTGGGTGGGTGGCGGTGGGTGGGTTTGTGGGGTGCAGAGAGACGCAGAGGAGAGAGATCTGGTGTTGAGAGAAAGAGGAGGAGGAGGAGGACGAGGAGGAGGGGAGGGAAAAAAAAACCGAGTGATGGGGACGGCTGCGCTCCTGGATGCTGTCGAGAGGAAGAGGGGACGCGAAGTGAAGAGATGAGAGAGTGGGGAGCGCTCCGGCGTTCGCAGCGGTAGCGTGCGCCAAAAAAGAAAATAAATAAATAAATAGATGGGTAGAGAGAGGAAGAGAGAGAGAGAGAGAGAGAGAGAGAGAGAGAGAGAGAGAAAGCTGTGGCGGCTGGGTGACACCGTCAGACCTGTGGATGACAATCCCGCTCTCCGCAGCGGTCTTCTGTCTTTTTTTTTTTATTGTTGAGATTTATCTAATAATGAACACAACGACTCTCAATCATTTCACTGTGGGTAATTTACTAGGCTGCAGTAGGGCGACACATATTCGGAGTGTGCGCCCCCTCACCCTGTCAACACCTCCTCCTCCTCCTCATCATCATCATCATCATCCTCCGCTGTGGTGGCCGCGGCTATCTGAGGCGAGCAGGGGGGAGACACACGGAAATACGGAGCGCTTCATCTGTTCCCACATATCCGTGTTCCGTGCCTTTCCCCCGCCTCGCCTCCAGCGGGCAACACAAGCCCGTGTTGTGAGCCGCAGCTCACCGGCACGGCGGAGAGAGACGATCACGATTCCGGGTTCTTTGCGAGGGGAAGGAGGGAAGGGAGGCGGAGGGGGCTGATTGCAGTGGAAAGTGTGTAGACGTGTGGAATTGGAGCACACAGAAATATATCATGGCTTCTCCTAGCTTTTGATTTTTATTGTTGAACACTTTTTTAATAGAGAGAGAGAGGGGGGGGAGAGGCTTGGTGCTTTTTTTGTTTAATATACTGTTTATTTGAAAGGGAAGGGGATGAAAGACAACATATGGCAGTGGCTCTGACTTTTGTCTTAAAACATGAAACAAAAACATGTTTAGCGATCATAAAACCCACAAGAAGTATCCTGGGAATATATGATGTATAATTGTAACGCACGTGGCACTTTACAGACATCCCACAAAGTCAAACAGAACTAAAATATAAGGCTAAAGCAGACTTCAAAGAGACTGTGACTCCCACCCAACATTGTTCTGTACTATGCAGGTGCAAGGTATCACCACCAGGTGGCCCCAAATAATGGCAACCTGTTTGAAAGTCCATTTACCGCAATGTTACCAAACAACAGAAGATTCAAAGTGATCCAGATATTGGGATTTTTTTCAGGATCATCTCCAAAATGTATTCATCTGTTGATGGCAGCATTCCCAGCATTCAGTGAAATGTTGATAAAAATCAGTCCTGAACTTTTTGAGTTATCTTGCTAAAAAAAAAAAAAAAAAAAGCATGAAATGGAGGAGAGTGTTGATAGCTCGTACCAAACACCTTCCCCAGACATCAAACGTAACCAGAAAGTACCCAAGATTTTATATGACACAACACTACCACCTTGCGATCAACATTGGAAATCAATTTGAGCTTCCCTTTTGGGTATTTTGCCCCTGCCTCATGCCCCGCCCCTTTTTGGCAAACCATTGTATTTAAGTGGCAGAAAATACAAATTCCAACATCTCAGCAAATGAAATGGCCTAAAATAAGAAAACTGTATTAATTTGTATCTAATAGGAGCCCAAGTCCAATGGCCAGTCGGGCAATTATATGATGTCGTTGCCGATCAACAGCTGTGTTCGTCATGAAGAAAACAATTAAGAAAAATAGCGGTGAATCTTGACTTTTAAGTTTTAGCTGTTTCACAGCACCCACGGTGATGCGAGTGGAACCCGGAAATACACGAGGCAGGATTTTGAAAGAAATCGATGCGCACCCAAGATAAAACACTATAGCTGTGTCCAAAACTGGCAACTACCTACCTATGTAGTAGGCAAAAATGAGGAATCCACTGTCTAGAATACCTTCGTAGGCTTTCAACAGGTAGGCAGGCGAATGCTACCCGGATGGTTTTCTACATCATATTTTGCAGCATGCATGCAAACTAAACTATACTATCCCAAAAGTCACCAGGAGGGTATGATGGCTATAGTATATTCAAATGTGCCTTTTACTGGCTAACTTCCTATATATAAGCTACTACTGTGTTGTTCAATTAGTAGCTACTGGTGAGTAGACAGCAGGTTTCTGATGCATTATGATCTTAGAAGTAGAGTAGAAGTTGAGGCTAGGGGATAGCTAGCTAACTAACATAACATTAGCCAGTAATAATTTCATCATATACACTGGACCTACACACACATGGGTTGCGTTTTTATTATTGTTTGATGTGCAAAACACGTGCACCAGCAGTTAGCCATAATTTTCCAGGTTGTTTTCTCCCAAAAAGAGGCGTGGCCATATTGACAGCAGGGAAGTGACATGTGCCTGCTCTCATCTATAAAAGCAAAGTCAATCCAATTAGAATCTTCTTCACATTTTACTCAGACACTAATTAAATTACACTCCAATGAAAACGAGTACATGCATTTAAACTTTAGTGATTATAACAAAGCTAAATGGAAAACTATATCTAAATAGGTCTGCCCAGCTACAATCTCCTCACATCCATCTTGTTTTAACACACATCATGCCTTTCTGGATATTATGAGCTATCATTACCAAAAGGAAACATATAACATTGTCATAGAAATGATATGTCTGATAGTTTTTACCAAGGCTTCTTTCATATTTCTCAGGAGATAAGCAGTGGGCAACAACAACAGAGTTTATATGAAACTTTAGTTTTTAGTTGGAATGCTATGGCCTATACAATATGTTCTCTGTGTGACCATATTTAATCTTTCCACATAGCAGGAGCCACGTAAGCCCCCAGACAGAGACTGACCTTTAGGATTATTTAAAAAAAAGGTCCTGTTTTAGGATTAAAATGATGTAAACCTTAATCCTGTTTTTAACGCTTGTTGAGATGTATCACTTTACATGCCATGGTTGATTAAAATAGGCTAATTGACTGAGCGCGGGAGAAATTCCTCTCATCTCAGCGAATAGGAAATAAATGAATATGCCCCGTTGTTGCATCCCTAAATGGCGATCAGGTGACCTTTTTTTTGTCTAATTAATTTTTACATTTCTTTCACACCTGCATGGTGATGAATCAGTGACACTGTGTTCCAGATCATGCCCTACACCAAAACATGTACTACAGTAACAATTTAAATTAATGAATGTTAATTTCTAAGCAAATTATTTGTATCTACAATAACAGGAGATGTTATGCAAATTATTTGCCTTCTCGGAGTATTTTAATATACCCAATACATATTTGCAGACACACACACAATCCTGCACACACACACAAGCATGCACGCACAAACAAGCACATAGAATTGTAATGGATGGGAGGTTAGAGAAGATTATTTAGGAGCAGCTGGTGGTCTGTAAAGCTGCCATTCTTCTTCATGAAAAGCCATCATTCAATCCTTCAGCCTGTCAGCTAATGTCAGAGAAACTGACATAAGGTTACTGCAATCCCTTCATTCAACTCAGGGGACATAGATGGGCCAGTGTTTGTCACACTGAGGAAGCGGTAAACCTAAAGATTACAGATCGGGGCTAATGAGGTCACAAGTTAGAATTTGCACTTCGAGTGACAAAAACTGGACATTGATGAGACTGAGTTTGGCATATATCATGCCAAATGCTTTTGCTCTAACATGAGGAATATCTACTGATGATGAGTTCATCTGGGGAGTATATACAGTATCTTAACTCATTTGTAGGGCTTTGCACTAACATTATTTATACATTCGAGTTGTTCCACAATCCCTTAAACACATTTCCTAGAAGTTTAGCTCAATTACTCAAAAGTAATTAAGTTTGAGATTTTGTCAAAATGCCACACAATTGTTCCAGTAGTGCTGCATTTAAAAGCAATGTTCTCCTTTGTCAAGACTGATTATTTCCATCAAAACAATACACACAGCTGTCGATGAATGTCTCTATTTAACATTGGTGCGATCAAATAGTTTATATATATATATATATATATATATATATATATATATATATATATATATGTGTGTGTGTGTATATATATGTGTATGTATATATATATATATGTGTATATATATGTATATATATATGTATATATATATATATATATATATATATATATATATATATATATATATATATATATATATATGTATATATATATATGTATATATATATATATATATATATATATATATATATATATATATATATATATATATGTATATATATATATATATATATATATATATATATATATATATATATATACATACATATGTATGTATGTATATATATATATGTATATATATGTGTATATATGTATATATATATATATATATATATATATATATATATATATATATATATATATATATATATGTATGTTTTGGAATCATGAGGCCATGCTCCATATGAAAAAGGCATGAATTGGAATAGAAAAACTGTTTCAATTGCTATCAAATTTTTTTTGTTTCCAGTTCTGTAGTCACATTTCCAAGACTCTTAACGCAACATCAGTGTCACTGTGTGGGCTGTACGATTACTGCATTTCTTGTTCTTTTGACACAAAATATACAGTTAACACATTTTCAAAAAACATGAACCTATTTACACACAAGCTCATCCAAGAACAAGCCTTTTGGTTTTTACTCCCAAATTTACAAATGTTTATACACTGTATGTCAGAACAGATAACCTCATGATATAAAACTAATTATCAGGCTACAGTTGAATGTAACAGCGGTTAACGCGGTAGATTGAATTGCAAACAAATGTCGTCTATTGTTCTGCACTGCTATTAAGAAACAACTGATTGATGTCATGCAGATCATTCACAGCTGACACTAAGGTGTTTAACTTTTATTTCATCCGAAAAAATGTCCCATTGAGATACGAGATGTCTTCTTCCAGGGAGTCCTGGAACACATATGGTTGAAATACACAAATACATAAAACCTAAATCACAATACAACAACAGTAAAAGGGAAGTAGAAGAGAGGCATTGCGATCTTGTTCATAGCAACAGTCAGATTCAGTTGAAACAGCTGTATGTTTCTTGAAACATGCTGATTGTAAAATCACTTTAGGGTATTTACAGTAGGTATCACTTCTAAAGTGACAGTATCTTACAACTCATTCCATACCAGTGGGGCATAGCAGGAGAAGGCAGATTTACCTAGTTCTGACTGTGCCATGGGAACATTTAAAAGCATCCCATTTTCTGCTTGTCTAGTATTATAGATGCTTGTCTAATAAGACAGGAGTCCAGAGATTTAAGAGGGCAATTTACTGTGCTGACATTCTTTCAATCACATGACCCTACAGTAATAAAAGGGACCCTCGAACAACAATACAGAACAATACTCAAGCAACAATGCAGAGCAACAAGAATAGTGGCTGGATGAGGAAGACAACTACCAGGAGAAGGGGAGAGGCTCTCAAAGAATCTTCAGTGCCTATTTTCATTTCTGCCTTTTTTTCTGTTTGTGTATCTTGTATTTTTATAACAGCGGCTATATATACGCCATATTTCGTCCTCTTGCAGTAATTTCCCGTCGCAAATAAGGCCTTTTCTCAAACAATTCTGTCACTTAGTGTCTCCTTTTTCCCCCATAAAAATGTACCTTATATAAAGCTTCTATGGGAGGGGTCATTAACTTTTTTATTGAATGTTTGCACAAAAAAACAAAACAAAATGCCTGCATTCACTAAACCCAACAAACGATGAAGAAAGTCTTCATAAGAAACTGCAGTGCAAAATGCAATTGGTACATAATACAACATACTGGCTGTTGTACAAGAGTAAAACTAACACACATGTAAAGCTTTTTCTATAATTCCATCTCTTGGCATTGTGCTATATTTGACATGTGTTAGAGGAATTATTTGATTTTGAGACATGTTTGCATTGTTTTGATACACTTAGTATATTGCATTTTTGGATTCTTCTTCTTCTTTGATCACATATGTTGGTGTTTAGTTTACAACGTGTGACTTTTAACATAAAATTAACATTTTCGTTAATTGTGTGTTGTAGGTGCATTAAGAATTGTGTTAAAAGTATTGAGACATGCTATTTAGTGATTGTAAAAGCTGTAAATGCCAATGCTGACATCACACTACACATATTCAGCAAAATTTTGATTGTGAACAGGCATCTTTACCTCTTGCATGGAGACATATGGCATGTTGGCCGCCCCACAACAACTCCATACATCGGACCTGGTAGCTAACGTTAGCTTAGTTATCCTTAGATAACTTAGTTTTTTGACATTTTAACACATTTGTTACTCCGAGTTCTCCTTGGATGATGGACAGCCCATATTGTCTGCTTCCTGACACCCAAAGAACTGGTCCACATCCATGTCTTTCTTCATTTGTTCTTTCGGAGCACAAGACGGCTAGCATCAAGCAGAGCACTTTTTTAGCAGCCATGATTGACAACTTCCTGACCCTCCTCCCCGACGACTTGAACTTGCACCACATCATGACAGCTGCACATGATGGACATCATACTTGTAGTGCTGTCAGTTTCCCATCCGTGATACATCAATAATTAATAGGACTATGATTGGCATGACTGACATGATGACCATTGCGAGAGACAAAAAAAATGGTCTAGTCCGATCCTGGGATACCAATGACTCTTGAAGCACTATCTCTGAAACCTTTAACACGTGTAGACAATGCATTTGCGTTGCATTGTGAAGCATGTTCCCTGTTTTACATTCATATTGTCGTTTTGTAACGCACTTATAGCAAAATTGTAAATATTAGTCTTTACATTGCTACATCATTTTTTTTCCAATTTCTTTTCCTCATTTACACATGTAAAACCAATTTTGGATGATGCTTTCAATCATAAGTCTGAGCTTGAGGACAACATAATGGCAGAAAACACCATATTCCAAAACATCAACATAGTGAATCTCTGCATTCTCGTCTACAGAAGCATGATGGAATAAGGATGAAGTAGGAGGCACCTTCGAAAGAAACTGAGACCATGTAAAACAACTGAGATGTGAAAGTAAAGTATACTATCCTATCACTGGTAGTGGATCTGGAAGTGAATGGTGCTACATCACAATGACTGATTTCTATCTTGTTGTATTGTGCCACACTGATTTGTCTCTTTCAATGGAGTGGACAAAACAAGTTTCAACCTTACAACAAAGGGTTTTGGTGTGTGTACAGATGCGTTATGTTCAGAATGCACATCTATACCTCACACATTTGGATGCTATGTGTATGTGTGTTTCCTACATGTATGATAAAACTACTAAACTGCTCTACCTTGTAGTTTTTGTTCCAACCAAGCAGTTAGACACCTGTTTCTACTGATCAACCACTAGAAAAAAGAAAACCAGCACCCACACCGGCCCCCCAGGACCAGGATTGTCCGCCCCAGCTTCAGAGATAGTGCAATAACGTTTACAGGACAAAGCACTGTCAATGTTTGACTGAGATGTCTGGACATGGCAGCAGGCAAAAAGTCAGCTCAGTCATCATTGACACTTCGAGGTCATCTCTGAAATGACATGATGGAGGAACATCAGTGACACCTCTGTCGTCATGGGCAGCAAGTAGCAGTGCAACAAGTGAGGGAGGAAATGGGTGCCACTACTGATCAACTGCAGCCACACACTGACATGAAAAGAGACAGGGATGCACCTACTGTATATGGTGCATTTAGAAGAGGGATGCTAATAGGAAGATATTTTTTGGAAAAAAATATGGCCTGTCCCAAATTGGCACCTGGTTTCAAATAATTGCCTCCTTATCTGTTAAGTGTTTATTATTTGATACTTTACAGTATAAAGACCTATTTTCATGGTCAGAAAACATCTTGCACCAACTACACCCAGGAAAATGGTGATCAGAAAGGATACGGCTGAACAACAACTGGAACTGTTGATGTCTCTGAGTCGGATCGGTCATTTTGATCCTGCGTCTGATCTGAATGAAGAGGACACAGGTCGCAGCAGCCTTTGAACCTGATAGCTGCTTCAGCCAGGAAACACATTTCAGCCGGGAGACCTGGACACAGGCCACTGCAGCCTGGAGACAGGCCACTGTACCCCAGACACGTCTGCCTGGATATCTTTCTCGTCTCTCCCCCTGTCAGTCCGCCCGACTACTTGGGAGTCAATACGTCTGAATTGCTGATCTGCCTTTCTTGCTCTCCGCTAACATCCCACCTGGCTGCCTGCCTACCGGACCACCTGCCTGCCTGTCTGTTTACGTGACTGTCTGCCTGTGTGGCTAACTCGCTGCCTACTATCATGACTGTCTGTCTCCATGCCATCGCACCTACGTGTCTGCGTGCTTGTCACTGTGACTCCATGTCAAACACTGTGGAAGGATGTGACTAGTCTCATATTCCATCAGACTAACATAGACAGATTCAATTTGTTGATTTTTGAGATCAGGCCATTGGAAGGGAGCCTGGAGAATGTTTGCAGAACCCACCAGACAAAACAAACATTGATACCGCAATACATACATCGGTATAACAAAATCAACACGTTGTTTATCATTGCTTGAAGAAAAACCCCACCCCACCAACAAAAAAAAAATTGCAAAGGAAACCGACAAACCATCTAATTCTCCATCAATTGTTTCCTTTCTTTCCCCCCCTTTTTTTTTTTTTAAATATGTTCATTCAGACTCCTGAGCATTGGCTTCATTAAGACAAATTTATAAAATGGTGCTGACTGACAGCTACAAAAAGCGAAAGCATTTTAGAGCATTGTGTGAAAGAAATCTGTTTCTGCACATTTAAAAGTTTTCTGGGCCCGGCCTTGAAATTTCAATGTGTTTCATGAGCTACTCTGGCCGAGAGCAGTGCTTCGCAAACCTTTTCACATCAAGGACCCTTAAGCTCACAAAAACTAGACAAGGGACCCCGTCTCCGTCTCATGAGATTTGGGCTTTAAAATGTTTTATAGAAGAAAGAGTCAGAAACCCAAGGCCAAAATTATGGACGACTGAAACTGGCATAATCAAGAATAAATAAATATATGATTCAGTACATACATAAATATACCAATAAATGTTGATATTTATTTCATTTATTTCTATTTAATTAATTCAGAAAAAAAAATATTTGTGTATTTTCACATTTATTCTTATTTTTTTTTCCTTTTAATTTTAAATGTATTTATTTATTTACTCATCCCATTCATTTTCACCTCATTATATATAATGGAAAATACTATTTGAAATTAAATAAATTCATGTGCAAAGGGAAAAGAATTAGATAATAATATAAAATAAATACTACTGAATTAAATACATGTTTGTTTTTTGTTTTGTTTTTATTGTAGCAGTCATACAATCTGTCATTGTGAAATTATAATGAGAATAAATTCTTCTTCTTTTTTCTGGGGACCCCCTGGCACCTCTTCAAGGACCCCTGGGGGGGGGTCCCAAAATCCACTTAAACTAGAGGCTTTAAGAATTAGAGGCTGGGGAGAAGTTCATGTTGGAAAACAAAATTAAACAAAATATTCTTTGAATTGATCAATTTAATGTTTGTATTCAGTTCTAGTGGTGTTCACATTTTTAGCACTACTGAAGAGTTTTTTTTTTTTTTTCTCTAACCTATTGTCACTTCCTATAAACCCTATTTACTCCTTTTACATTAATATCCACCCAAGAATTATATGCTTCTATTTGTGGAAGGATATTCTTGCAGGATTAGACAAGAATATACTGAGCCAAAGAATAAGTTACGTGTCACGCAGGGGTTGAATATTAGGTGAAATCAGGTTTATGAACTCTGTGTGTGAGAGAGAGAGAGAGAGAGAGAGAGAGAGAGAGAGAGAGAGAGAGAATCTGTGCATGTTTGTGTGTGTGTTAGTCACAGAGCGGCACTTTAATGTGGTCACATATGAGTGATTGGACAACAGTGCGAATGGGGTTCAGGACAAAAGAGCACCCAAATATAAATGCTTGCCTGGTCTCACGCGCACACACACAAACACACACATGCACACACAGGCACACGCACACTATCTGACATTGAAACGGGGAAAGTCAGTGTCATTTTCTCACGATAACATCGCATTGTAAGGACAGCCTCATAGTGATTTAATGGGACACACTTTGTCCTGTCTGCTCCTGTCACTGCATTTCATCTCTGCCTTTGCTACACATGCACACACACACCTAGATACAGTAGTTCTTTTACGGATCAAAACGGAAGTTAAATGAAGATCATACTAGGCCAAGTTACATCAGGAAATTTGAAATGTGACCTTTATATCACAACATTATTTTAGAGGACACAGTGGCTGGTGTGGAATGTGATAAATAGGATCTTGGATGCCTCCACACTAGAGCATGCACCAAAAAGGCCAGTTAAAAATGTATCAGTTAACTCTCTGAAGTGTTTAGTATCAAGTGTTATACATCATATGATTCAGGAGAACCTCTCCCTTCTTTCTAGTGCTGTGTAAAGTTGCCCTCCTGCATTACCGGCGTGTGAGAATACCACATATTTGGGAGGAGAGGTGCAGCTGAGACTGTGTTTATGCAGATTAGGCGGCAGAGTGCAATATTCATGGTGCTCATTTTGGCACGAAAATTGCCTTTACAGTAAAACCTGTTCCGGCCACCTCTTATTGCAGACACAGAGCAATTTTCATGACTTCAGTTGGCAGAGGAGCATGCACACATACGTCTCTAAAATGATATAATGCCTTTCATTTACGCCTAAGTCTCGCCTCTTTCGGTTTGCTACACTTTTTTCATTTGCTTTTATTCTCACTGATGATATCATCCACATGAGCCAAATCAGATTTTCCACAATAGCTTGCAGAGTATTAGATCTTTTCCATGTCAGCAGGTATAGGCATTGAATGTCATGAGGATCATCTCAATGACTTTCTGAGTAATGTTAGAAGTGTGTAGCCTCTGACAACCGGAGGGCTTGCATGTAAACTATGTAAAATTGTTTTTCTAAACACAGTAGGCCTGTATTAACAATATATCCTGTAACTGCTCTGAATAAATAAAACATATTTGTGAAACCATTTTAAAAACAGGGTTAAACACAGCCCTGAGTCTGAATATTTAAATGAATCAGCAAATTTCCGATCCTTATCCTGTATCTGTTTATTTAAGGATATTCTGTATTAAAGTTAAAATCATCTAGATCATGGCTTTTAAGCAGCCATGATTACCAATACTAGTACCAGCAACTGCAGCACACATGGGATCACATCAGCTTTATTTTTCATTCTACTATTGTCATTTGGATTGATGTATATGGATATATAGGGTGTCTCTCTCTCACTCAGCCGTTTTTCCCCCTATTTTACCTACTTCTGCATTTATAGGGAACGAGGAGAGCTCATCTGGCCATTATTGAAGCTCTCCCCTACTCCATCTGCATTCCTCCTGCTAATAATTTATTCAGTCTCTCCTCCACGTTGCGCCTGGCTGAGCCCAAAGTGCGCCAGTGCTGATGGTCAGGAAAATTACAGAAATATGTTGGTCACACACACACACATGCCCCATGTGGCAGGAATTAAAATAGGGACCTTAATCTTGTTAAAACACTGGAAGGAAACATCAACAGCTGATATTTCCTCCTCGGTAGTCGTTGTCGTGTGCTTCCTGCATGAGCACCGAACGCTGCCATGTGATTTAAATCGTGGAGTGCGGCATTGAGTAATATAGATGAAATTCCTATGGAGACTGCTTAGAGGTCTAACCTTTAACACTTACATTGAATCTCTTCACCATGCCTCAGATAGCAGGATCGAGGCCCGATGTCACAATATATCCCTACTGTGGTGTGTAGACACTCCAATTAGATGTTTTACAGTCTAACAATACAAAATGAATTGCATTAAGCAGTTCTTAAAGATTCCCAATTTAGTAATATATGAAGACCCTATGAGGACACTAGAACATCCCTCCAATGAGTCATGACCCCAATCAGATCATTGGCATCCTCAGACAATTACTACTGATTATTGTGTGTGTGTGTGTGCGTGCATGCCTGTGTGTGTGTGTGTGTGTGTGTGTGCACGCACCCTCCATACATGTATGCATGTTTATCTCCTAGCAGTCATGCTGGATGAGTTTTTGTGCCTGTGACCAGATGGTGTCCTCGGCAAAAGCCTGTGTGGCATGATGCACACTCTATCTATCTCTCTCTTTCTCTCTGTCATACACACAAACACACACACACACACACACACACACACACACACACACACACACACACACCACACACACACAGTTTATGAGCCTAGCATCCCATCTACTAGCTCGCTCTAGCCTCAAACTGTCGGAGCAAAAATACCCACAACACGTCTGCTGAGAGACCTAATTCTCACACACTGCTCTGCCCTGGAGAGTCGAGGAGAAAAAGAGAGAGAACATTAGTTGCTGCCTCAATGAGTTTTTTTTGGGGTAAATTGCAATGGCAAAAGGAGAAAGAGAAAGGTCTACTGAGGATGTAATAAGAACTAAAAAGAATAAAATAAAATAAAAAAAAAAACTCACACACATGCACAAATACCATGAGGGGGAGGTTAGTAAGATACTTATGCTTTAAAATGTTGCCTTGTAAGCGTGAACGCCAACTACCTCATCAGAATTCCAACTCCCAGCTCCTGAGTTTTTGTCTAAGAAAAGAAAGCTGGGGAAAGTGAAACAGGGATGAATGCGGGGAGAGGGCAAAACCTGTTGAACCCCCTGTTGGGAACTGCCGTTGGAATTAGAATAATAAAAAGTACTTTTTTACCATTTCCTTCCTTTTTTTCATTAATTTTATTGGAAATATTTCCTTAGAGTTCCATGTATTAGACAGAAGGCAAAGGCAGAAAGAAGCAGCAAACCATAAAGCCATCTCGCTGGATGGTTACAGTTTTATTCTGAATGCTTAAACACTAACAGTGATTCCTGAAGCACCGTCTCCGAAACCATTAACTGGTGTAGCAAATGAATTTACCAAATTTGCCAGGTTGAATGCACGTTCCCTGCTTTACACTTAGTTTGTCATTTTATAACACACTTCTAAACTAAACTGCACATATCTCTACCTCTGTACATTCTACACTATTTTGCAAATTGCCTTTCTACATAGACACCATCAATCAAAATCAGAGCTTCAGGACAACATAATGGCAGAAAAAAAAAACATTTGCAGCAACAATAGAATGAATCTCTGTACTCTAACCTACTATAGCACAATAGAATAGATGAATTAGGATGAAACAAGTGCAGAGTGTCTTCCAAAAGAAACTCAGACCATCTGCAATATGGAATATGCGCAGATAAGCTGTATTATCCTATCAAAGAGTGTAGCGTTTCTAAAAAAAAAAAAAAAAAAAAACATTATAATCATGTCAAAGACTGAAAAAAAAGATCTGTAAGTGCTTGAAGACTGTCCCACAACCAAAGGATCACAGGTATGATAATCAAGCAAAGTGTTCTACAATAGTTGCGTAAAAATGCTGATGCAGGTCAGTTGCATGCTTGAAACTAACACAAAAAAAATCAAGGCAGTTGTGATTTCTGACTCTGAGTAAAACCGCATAAAATCATGTGATACTCACAGGAGGAAGGATTCTGTAGGTCGGTAGCAAGATAAATACTAAGCTTTAGTTTTGCAAGTAGTCTGGGGGTCCCTGTTTGAACATGGATTAAAGTGGCCTAAATCCAGATGAATCAGAGCTACAGCAGCCATTTTTGCAGTGTCACAAAACTCAAAGAACAAAGTGGTAATTCTCTTTTGTACTTTGTTTGATGTCACACGGTCATCAGACTGTTGCCGTCAGTTAGAGATGTAAGGCTTTGACATTGCTTGTTTTGTTTTTTCTTTCTCTGTGAGTGTCTCTCTGACATGTTTTCCCCTGCATCCCAATTTTTGACAGAGGGAATGAACCCAGAAATAGGAAGAACTGGGTCATCTCTGACATCCCTGTGACAAGATTAGCTCTGGGCTTTGGCCAATTTTTGTCAGTTTTGACCAAGATAGAGAGGCTACACTGATACCGATGCGGGCTGTGACAGCTACGGTATTCAAATGAATGTCTGGGGTACCGTTCGAAACACATGACAGATACTAGTGGGAACTCCTTCAAGAATGTGTAAAACGTGCACCACAGTTGTCCTGAAGTTCCATAATTCTTCTGGATATAAAATAAACGACACTTGGTTGTTTGGCTTTCCTGTGCGTGCATTGGTAGAGCTTGCACAATGTTCTGTGGCAGAATGCGAAACGGATAAGCCATTATTTCATATATTTGATTCACTTTCACACTGCTATAGCCTATTGAGGACATGAACTAGGTTGCATGGCTTGCTGCCTCACCCTACATTTTTTTTTTCCAGAATACTCTGCTGGGTCACTGTGCTGCAGGCGCCAACTCTCACCGCCATTATTAAAGTTGTAAGGTGATGAAATGAGTCATATGGTATTTTTAGCCCAATCTTTTTATTACCACGGGCGCAACATGCAAAAAGAAATCTCAATAATAAATCAACTCCGAAATATTCCTACTTATCACATGTTTTATGCTCTGGTTAACATAGGTGGATTGTTATGGACTCAGCAAGTGCAACCAAAAGCTAACATCTATCTACTCCATGTACACTTCACCTATAAGGCAAATGCAATGCAGTATATTTAATTGTATGTATGGTTGATACATATGCAGTAGATCACAGCATGCTCACCGAATTTAGGGCTACTATCTCTTTACAAGTTTTTCATATCAGCATTATCAGTAAACATGGCCAGGACTAACAACTACACAACGAAATTCAGCAGAATGCGATTTTAGCACTTTTAAATTTCATTATCACAGAAAAAAAAAAAATCATTCAGGTACATTCATATGTTGTCTTGAAAAGGAGATAAAGAGAATATACTTTAAGAGGAAGACATAAACACAGCTTGCTAACAGCAGCAGGGCAGCTACAAACACATTTCACTTTACTGCCGAGGACATCTTTCCTCTTGAATCACCCTTTATCTTTTTCACCCCCGTTACCCCACATTTATGGAGAACTTTGACTTTTCGTTTGATAGACTGAGGTAGGACACAGCAAAATTAGAGACCCTCGCCTGAACCTGCACATAACAGCGCAGGTGCTTTAGAAACCAGCAACCCCACCCGCTAATACTCTATTAACGGATTCATGGCCACGTGTAGGACAGAGGCTAGAAAGCGCTCGTACTCATCTTTGGCCTTCGCTGTCACCAATCTGTCCCACCATCTGGCCAATGGGTGCTGGAGTTGAAAGGGCTATCATGCGCCTCATTCAGTTGATGATGAACACATTGGTGGCCTTACTTCCAGCGAGTCCAGCCAGTGGAAGCCGAGGAAAGTGTCGGCTGACAGATGTCTGTTTATCACTGTGAGATTAGTAGTATGGCCTTTTATGAAAAAAAAAAAAAAAAAGAGCAGTAGCATATCCCAGTGGCTGCACCGCCACCTCACTGCTGATGGAACCGGTGAGGTTAGCCAGCAGACTAGTCATCTGTATCGGAATAGTGGGATTGGCTCTCCACAGAGATGGCAGTCTGGGAAAATAATTGTTTTTTTTTTCCTTATTTTTGGAAAATATTTCTCTGATATGGTATAATTCCTCATTTTCCACGTGACGCCGTAAGAAATCAGCTGCACCATTACCCAGGATGATACAGTCCACCTGCTGATCTGCTAATTTGGCTTTTCCAAGCTAGAAGTGCCAGATGTTTCATCATAAATGCTACATATAGAAATGGTTTAAACATCTGGAAAACTACAAATGCATTTTGGCTGACATACTGTATGGATTGGAGAATGGCAGTGTAGGGAGGCGGTGCTTTGTTCTCACCATACTCTGGTAATCAAAGACACTCCCCTTCCCCCCTTCATCTATCATTTCTCTACATAAATACCCATTCTAGATTTCAATGAAGGGGTTGCATTATTTTGATCTCTGGCAATGTGAAATCTGAAGCTTCCCCGCTTTGGGGTCCTGTTGAGCTCAGACCTGCGTGCCGAAGTGATGAGCTGGAGGCGAACGGGTTGTAGGAGGGTCACGACAAATCTCCCTGACAAGAGCAGCTTTAAAGTTTGACAGCTGAGACATGATTGGGACAAATAAATGATGTCTTGTCTGGTTTCCCTGCCTAAATTTACAATTAGCTTCATTCGTATCTTTTGTTATTTAATGACGGTTGGCGACCAACGTTGGCGGGCCTTTCAATCAAATGTGACATTCTTGATGGAAAGGGTGAAGTCCTGTGGAGCTGCTTAATTCTCCTCGCATGATCTGCGAGGGGAAAGTTGAGATATCTTCATCCTGGAAGAAGCAGCCCATAAAAGTAGTAAAATGCGCCAGTATTTTTGGTTTTGAGTACGCTTGTCGCACGTTTCCATAGAAAACAACTGCAAAAGACACAACAAAGAATGACCCCTTACACAGCCATCAGGATATGCAGTAAGGTTACACTGATCAGTGACCTAGATCAGTATGCAGAACACCTTTGTGAATTTGGCCTGGGAATCTATTGCAGCATTCGGTTCTCTGTCAGAATTATACTTTCTAAAGTTATGAGAGCCAGTAATTGCTTTTCCATTCCAAGCAGTCTTCCAGCTCTTGCACTCTTGAAAGGCTAAAAACCCAATCTCCGGGGACTATGAAAGTAAATGGCAATTTGAGCTGCAGCACTTGGCCTGTAGATTGTGTGGATTATATGTGTTCTTTCTGCTTTGTTGCAGGTCTACATGAGCCAAACAGACACAACGATAGAAATATGGACAAACTGACGGACGGACTAAATGACAGACTGATATTCTGACAGGCTGCCCAGGTGGATGTAACTCTTCATGGTTGGTGGAGTAACTGGATGGCAACAGCAGCAGGAAGTACTGCAGTGAGGGTAGTGAATATAGGTGTAGCTTTTCTTGTCAGTTAAGTGATGTAACTGACATTGCATGACAAACATGTGATAGAAAAAAAACAAGAGCACAACTCTTCATCTCCTCCAGCTCTGATTGCCTGAGCCCGCTCATCTCATCAAACTGCCGTAACCTGCTCCAATACCCTTTCTCACACATGCTCATTTTCCCACGAATGACAATAAAAATTAAGGACACATATTTTGGGAAGCAGAGCAGACAAGTATTTCTGCCTTTGTATAATTGCCCCCATTGAGTCAAACTTTTTGCTGATAAACACTTCATTCTACCTCTCAGACTGAACAATCTCTTAACCCTTATCTCTGCCTTTTGTCCTTTTTCTTTGCCTTCTTCCGTTCTCCACTCTCTTTCTTGTTGTTCTCAATTGGTTATTCAATTAACCTAAATGCATCACAAAACTACGCAACAGACAAAACATTATCTAAAAAAAAAAAGATTTAAAAAATTGTTGAATGTTCTTCTTCAGCACAATGGACAGGGCTTAAAAAAGCCTTTTTTTGTTTTAATTTTAACTTTAATGGAATTTCAAATATTATTTCCTGTATGTTTTCTATAGTTGATAAAATTAAAAATTAAAATACAGACATACAGAAGCAATCTGTTGATTCATTGCAACATATTAAGCTCAGTCCTAAATGTTGGAATATGGAGAGAGTTGAAATGTTTTTTTTTCCTAATGATCTTTCTTCCTCTCTCTCAAACACACACATGCACGCATGCAGTCACGCAACACACAAAACCACACTCCTGAGACCAAAATAGCAAAAACAATATGACTCATACAGTAACATGAGAGTCTTGAAGTGTTTCTGCCCTTCCATGTTAGCAGAAATAGCTAGAATAATCTCCCCAGACCCATTTCACAGAATGCAGTAATGAACATAACTATCCAGGTTTTGCTTTGACACCAGGAAACAGAATATATTACACAGGAATAATATGCTTAATATTTGATAAGTGATTACTGCTCTTCAGAGAGCTTTGATTTATTTTTTTTTTAAATCTTAATTTTAATCATGTCAGAAAATGAAAATGCCCTCATGAATGTTATTAGTGTGGAGTTCTTAGTTAAGGTGTTATGTGTCATGATTGAACACAAATTTCATGTTAATGTGAATAGATACTTGATATAGTGTCTTTTTGAGGGCCTTGTGTGTGATGTCCATGCACTATGGTGGAAATGATTCTATTCTGTATGTCTGCATCTGGTCCACAAATAATGCTGGTGAGAGGCAGCCACTGTTGTTGGTATTGTTTCAGAAAAAAAAATGGTCAGACATAAGGAGATTAAGCAAATAATCAAATACATGCCCACGTTGAAAGCTGGGCTGGTCTGAGTGTTCACTGGTGACAGCCGCCCACACAATGATGCATGCAGGCACTGGGGCAGGTATTTGGAGGATGGCGACACCTATATGCCAAACTGAATGTCACCAAATTGGTTATCAATGAACAGATCAGTTCATGTAAGCAATGAACTGCTTTGCTGATTTAATGTTTCTTCATGTTTTTGAGACTTTATTCAAAGGTGCATTACACCACAGGGTTTAAGATTTTTTTTTTTACTGCACTTGGAGCACTTTTACTTTTTACTGCATAACTTTCCCTCGTTGCTTTTAGAGATAAAAGTGACAGAAAAGAATGAGAACAAACGGGATAGAGGGAGAAAGATGGAGACAGGCGGAGTGAAAGAGGAGATGAGGGATGTGTAGTTTTTGTAGTAGAAATTGGATGAGAATTGGAGGCCATAGAAGACCAAGTATGCCTTTGCAGGTTGAATGGCTATCTATCAACTAAAAATCTATACAGTTTTTCCTCAACTCTACTACATCTTTTAGTCTGTGCCCATTTAAAGATTCAATCGCATCTCATTATCTCTGTCAGGACAGCGTCTGTGCATGTGTGCACGGTTATGTCATCACTGATATCTTAATAGTCAAACCTTTTTTTTTTTCATTATGTCTTTATGGCAAAATCAGCCAATCTGAGCATAAGGACACACAGCAAGCAGTCCAGGATGCAACAAGCCCATGAGAGAAAGAGTGAGAGATAAATAAAGTGATTGTGAGACCGGTCACAACTCATTTAACAACACAATAGTCTGTTGCTCCTGCAATCAAGTCACATTCAGTGTAGGTCATGAAGGAAGTGACAAAGCATTTAATGGCATAGGACAAGTGTTAATATACAAAAAAAATGGACATAAAATCATTCGCTGTGATACCTATTGAATCAGAGTTTTTTTTTTTCATGGATATTTGTAATCTATGTAGCATCCAAGCACTTTCATTGTGTGCCATCCAGAAACATGAACACATGCACAGTTCACACAGTCACTGTACAGAACAGAACCACTTTGCATCCTGCCTGGGGGAAAAAAAAAAAAAAAATACGGACTGTGCAGCAGCCAGCCGTGTTATGCAAATGCTCATGTTAACTATTTCACCAGCAGCACCACAACCTGGTAACCTGTTCCTGGTTGTTTTTAATCACTGCAGTTGTTTCTGAATCTTGTCACCAGCTGCGGAGCGAGGCCTCACTCTCTGTCCAGGATTAGAAATGGAATAAGGATGAAGGAGACACAGCGGAGAGAACTGACCGATCACCAACTTTCACGACGTTGTGGAGGATTTTGCCAAAGCCAGAAAAAAAACACATCAACATCTGCCTAAGGTAAGACTAATTTCTTTTTTTTGTTAGTTTTATAAGTATATACAGTACAGGCCAATCGTTTGGACACACCTCATTCAATGTGTTTCATGACTATTCTCACTGAAGATTCTCACTGAAGGCATCAAAACTATGAATGAACACGTTTATTGTGTTATGTACTTAACAAAAAAAGGAAATAACTGAAAATACTTTTTGTATTCTAGTTTCTTCAGTTTCTTTGCTCTGATTACTGCTTTGCACGCTCTTGGCATTCTCTTGATGATCTACCATTTCAGGTAGTCACTTGAAATGATTTTCACTTCATAGGTGTGCCTTCTTGCTTTATCAATCAGAGCAAAGGGTGGCTATTTTCAAGAAACTAGAATATAAAATATGTTTTCAGTTATTTCACCTTTTTTGTTAAGTACATAACTCCACATGTGTTGATGCCTTCAGTGAGAATCTACAATGTAAATAGTCATAGTCAATGGTCAATAAAGAAACACATTGAATGAGAAGGTGAGTCCAAACTTTTGGCCTGTACTGTATGTTATTGCTTAATACTTAAGTGGCATCAAGTTTTGCTGTCAGTCATTTTGTTCAGGCATGTTAGAGGCTCATTCTCCCATGTTTGTTTAGTGAATGTTGTAAATGCTGTAAATCCTTATTATTGTTATATAAGAAAACATGTTATGCTGTTGGTTAATTGACTGACATGTGAATGTTGTGCTGTTGCTACCTTCATCAAATCCTGTTGAAGGAAGGTAAACTCGTTCCTGTCATTGTGTTATTAGTCTTGAGTGTTTAGACAGAATGCTGTGCTGTATGTTAAATCCTGTTGAGATGCAGGTGAACTTCAAGGATAGAATGTTAATTAGGCCATGATTGGACGTCAGTGCGCTCTAGCCCAGTGGTGGTGATTGATGTGGACCTCGCATGTGTCCAGGCCCCCCAGGGGCCTCATTTCATAATCCGCCTAGGGCAGTAAACCAGTGGGATAGCCGCGCATGTGCCTGAGTCGGTGTCGAAGGGAGCCGTACTGTAAACAAGGTTTCTCCCAGGAGAAGTGACCCAGCATGAACCGTGTGTACGTGATTATCTTCCAACGGGCAATCAAAAAACAAGCAAGCGAGATGAGGCAGATGATCAGCGAACGGCTGACGCTACTGTGGAATGGTACTATTGTCAGGCACAGAGGTTATTGTGCAATAATCATCAGCCTGGCTCAGGGGAACTGATTTCTTGATTTTTGAACACATCTGTGCTACTGGAATGACATTTCCACCAAAAACATAAGAATGAGGAAGCAATTACAGTTTTTCATGTTGCTATGAACACTCATCCTTTTAACACTTTTCCAAAATTGCATTTTGCATCAGAGGAACACGAAATGTGTTAATTCGTTAATCGGACAGCTTGCACAGGTCGATGTTGTGCAAAGTGTAGAAATACAGGCGTATATTCTCTTCATGGATGTCAGATTCTGTCATTTTGGTGCCAGCTGTCTTATTTAGATACCAGCAGTAATTTTTGAATAGAAGCAGTAAAAATAACTAAAATACTAAAAATAATCTATCCAGACGCAGGGATGGATTGCATGCCTGTTCTTCTACGGATCTTGTAATATCATAATGGAAATATTGCTTCTCATCTCCCATACTGCCACACTACAAAGATCCATACTGTGTTGTTTTAAAGTAAATGCTTCCATGATTTTTTTTGGCCTTCTAAATTAGAAGTGTGTGGGCGCGTGTGTGCATGTAAGGTTTGTTTGATGAGTCTCTAAGTGAAACAAGACAGAGAAGAACAGTTTTGGCAACGAAATAAACATTGATCATTAATCATCCACAGGGCGTACATGAATATGCACAACCACCATGACGGTACCGTGGAGCGAGAAAAGAGACTGTTTGTGTGTGTTGTATGTAAAAGAGAAATGTAGAAGGCTCTAGTAGAAGAAATGAGTGTTTGTCCACCTGAATGCAGAACAATATTGACAGAAGTTGAATACGGATGCGATGTAAGTGAAAGAAAGAACAATAAGCCTCCTCCTGCAGGCGATAAAACCTGCAGGACAACAAAGGTGTGATAGAAAATAGCCTAAGTAGCTGTTTTTGACTTTTTGACTGTTTTAACCTTACTTAATACCAGACATACCCAAGTAATTACATCATCAGTACAATAAAAGTGTGAATATCATCAGCCATATCAGATACTATTGCATTACAATTACATCAATACAAATATGCACTGTTCTAGTGCCAGTCTTGCATCATAATGCTGCACAGCTCTGCGGCAACCGATCACAACAAGGCCAGTGTTTACTCTGTGCAGCACAGACCGACCTCCTTCTGGGAATCCAGGAGCACATCCTAAGCTTTCAGGCCCAGCGGTACATTGATTCTCTGTTTAGGCCGATGCAAGAAAACCAATGATATGTCTAAGTGCATGTCAAAGTGATGGTTATAGAGGTGGTCTCCAGACTTCTGAGAGGTGGAGACCATCTAAGAACTGAAAGCAATGTCTTTCTCTCTCTTTCTCTTTATTGGGAAGTCTGTGTCATAGTTTTCTTAATCAATGATGATCTTTTTTGTGTAATTTACTAGTTGTCAGTCACATGGTGTGTGACAAAATGAGAAGGCTCCACCCACTGAAGCACCAATGTCGTGGCCCTGAAGGCCAATATGGCCGTGACATGTAGACCCATCTGCTTTTAAACATATGTTTACTTTTTTTCAGTGCCTCGCTAATTTTATTCTTTTCTGGATTACATTAACATGTCTATTGTAATATGAACCATTATTATAAAACTCATATAGTTAGTATAATGTATGTTGTAATAGACTGCATTGGTTTTATATAGTTGTACCTAAGAAAGTGCCAAATAAATTGTAAGCATAAGATCACATACGCCCCCTCCCTACCTGCTGCACATAAACATTACCAAACTATTTCTCTCTCCATCACCTACTCATCCAAACATTTTTTTATAGACCCTATTGGACTTCCATCCCACTAACACACTCGCCCTGCTTGTTCTCTGTTCTTCTCTATAGCAGTTTTAGTCCTGGTAGGAGTATAATTGGACACTGGGGCGACCAAAATAGGAAGCCCATAACAGCTCTAGGCTGGATATAGACATGAACAACCAGACAAATCTGATTTCAACACTTTATTGCGACACGGAGGAGGATTTCACATGACCATTTAAACATGGCAAGACACTATCAAAATCGAGGTCAAACATGGTTAAAATGTGATTCTCGGGGTAAATCCCGCATCGGATTCCCATATTTAGTTATGTGCTTTGAAGCACGCATCCCCAGAAACCTTAATAACCACAGAACACAATGACTCGCAATCCATTAGTCGATATCTGGCGCAGGATGCCGAGAATGTTGGGTGTGGGAGGGATTGATATGATCAATCTCACAGGGTGAAGTAAACAAAGATAAGGGCTTATAGTCACAGTTACGCATCAATGATCTAATGGGCTTTTCATATGGTTACTCAAGAGAATTTTTTTCTTTCTTTTTTTTTCTTAACCTAAAAGCTTGTTTGTTTCTGTATCTGTGAAATGTTTCTTCACAGCCAAAGAGTTCAGGATATACTTTCTCACAGCTTCATAATGTGATTCTTCTAGTTCAGCCACAGGCGCTATACATGCCAAACCCTAATAGCTCAAAGGTTAAATCTTGAGTGTTCACTGTATCAAAACAGACATATACTACCGTTCAAAGGTTTGGTGCTTCCATGACAAGTCACACTTTTTTTTACCACCATGAGTTGTAAAATGAATAAAAACTTTGATTACATTAACCTTCTGATGCAATGAGCAAACACATTGTACCATTAGAACACTGGAGTGATAGATAGACCAAAAACAGTAGTGTATGAATGGATAGATGCATAAACAACTAAAAGAGAGACATCAGCAACTGTAAATATGTCATATCTTTTTTTGTTGTTTTATTTCATGGCTGAGTGCTTGTAGGACATGTCTTCACAGCATAATTGCAGCGTCTCGTAATCCTGTTGCGGATGATGACGTCACAGTGTTGAGATGACAGGTAAATGTATGAGTCTGGTATCATGAAGCTGTAAGTCCTCATATAGTGCAGGATGTGTTCCATTGTTTGAGGTATTGTCAGTGGATAATAAATCAACCTTCAAGTTAACCTTGCAAATTAGGAGCCAACAATGAAACGGTGCATGTGCCTGGAGGTACATAGCAAACAGTTTACTGATCGTATTGTCTTTACAGTGTTTCATCTCAGATAGTCCATTTTTCAGATGTTGCAAACCAAAATCTACCTTAAGTCTCCAGCAGCAGTGACAGATCATACCGACCACAGCGTTCATCTTGTCTTTTTCTTGGTTTTCTGTGGCTGGAAATTCAATCTGCAAATCTATTCTTAAAAGAAAAAACAACAACAATGTTTTATTAAATGATTCATGATATGGTAACAATCTGCAGTTCAACAGAACGTGGGACTTGTCGCTATGGGCACCAAGGTTACGCCAGAGATGGACGGTAATCCCTTTTTGGCTGTTAGTCTGTGGCTGCCTTGAAGGACATTTCAGGAATTTAGAAGATTTGTTATGATCGTGTTGCAAGCAGGATCAGCCTCATTTCACAAACACTTATAAATTATTATAAGGCTTGCACTTTACCATTTTGGAATAACAAAAATGTCAAATGCCAATTGTGTTTTTTTTTTGTTTTTTTTTTAACCTTGAATGTAGTTTCTGTAATGAAGAGTGTTTATTTCTTTCATCATGACAGACGTTATTCTGTTACGTGCCAGACTGACGCCACCATCAAGCTGACAAGCAGTTTTTCATGTTATTTGTATTTAATAGGTTTTGTCGCAGATCTGTGCTCATTTACAAAGAACGAGCTTGTATTTTGGGCAACACTTTTGAATTGAACAATCTGACATGGTTATAAACCAAAAATATTTCAACATATCCTGGTTAAGTGAGAATACAGAGAATGCACCTTATTAGACACATAAGGAGGCATGTTTAGATATCAGTCAATATGGCACAGGTTTGTTGTGATCTGAATTGATAATTATGGTGTAAAATGGTACAGATATGTGCTCCACATGTGTGTAAGCAAACAAATAGCAACAGGTAAAGGTAAATAATTTTCTACATGCACTCTGATGCATCAAAGCAGCCGACTTTCCCTTTATGTTGGGGTTTGATTTTCAAATGACGATCAAACATGCAATCTGATCACTATGTTGATTTCTCCACCTACGCAAGCACATAATGCTCCCAAAGATTGCTTCTCTTTTTTTCGCTCCCTCTCCAGTTGACTTTATACCATATTTACCCACTGACTGCATGTCATGTTGATAAGTTCTAATGTGATCTGCAGATATTGTCGCTGCAGTTTCCGTATTTGTCAGAATGAGGATGCTGTCACACTGCATGCGCTGCTAAAAATAAGTTCCATTCAAACGGGATTTTAATACAGCCAGCCAGCTTGGAGTGTTTTTATGTTGCAGAAGGGTGGCTATAATTAGTGGTGAAAGACTGACGTTGACGGGGAGCAGGGATTAGGGCAGATCGTCATTTGGCTTGAAAACTACATCTATTAGTATTTACCTCGGGTTGTGAATGGAATTTGGGCTGAAGTTCAAAGTTTTAAATTCAATTCAGTGTCGAGTTTTAAATTGCAAATACATTTGTCGCGTTTAAATACAGTGGTGTCACTTTCCAGGGGCAAGGAGACACTGGAATGCAGCACAGTGGGGTGAAGCTTGAATCTTATTCCAAGCTTTTTTGATTGTTTCAAAGGTTTTGACTCTGAAAAACGTGAATTTGATCAGATTTACCTACGATTCCATGGCTTTGTGCACAAAGAGGAATTCAGCATACAAAATAAATTCAGTTATTTTACATACAATTTTGTGTGTTTTATTTAACTTTTGTACACACTTGGTGTTGACCAATCATTAGAAATGAATGGGGGAACCTAGGTACATCTACATTTGTCTACACAGTGATGCTCTTGATTATATATTTGATGAGTCTGATGAACATTGTAATTTTATTATTCTTGTTAGTAGTTGTAGTTTTGGGATATTTTTTTCATTTTTCCAGTCACTTATGATCACGAACAGGTTTTACATTTTGTGTGTGTATAAAAATTTTAAGTGGTCTCAAAACACGTCCTTGGTAACTTTGACCCAAAGTAGTCTGTGATAATCAGTAGACTTTCATCTGATTATGTCTTATAGTCAAAATAATCCAGAAATTGTGTTTTTTTCAGAACTTGAATTCAAGATGTATAAATTCAAATTAATGACAGACGCAGGCCATAAATAACAAATAGCAGTTCAAAACTTGTAATGTTCACAAGGCGTTATGTTGATAAAAAAAAAAAAAATCTAATACAACAATAGGTGATAATATATGCAGTATTACATTTTTTAGGATGAGTCATAATAATGAACACAACATGAGGTTTAAAAGAATATTTACAAAACATATTACCAACGGTACATACTGCCATAGCATCGCATACCATTTAAAGTGACAATACTTACAACACAGAAATATCACTCATAAATACATCTATACAATTCATTTCATGGAATGGATATAGAAATTGCAAGGCAATGGAATGTAAAACACATTAGAATGGTTCAGCAGTACAGTGTTTGTATATAAGCATTATGTTAGAACTCATCATATGGACGTTGGTATTGGATGAGTCATATGCAAAGGCATGGCATGTGTCAGAGAAAGAGATACAGGGAAGGATGCGCACTATGGGTTTGAATGGCAGCTGTACAGAAGACGTGGGTGAAAATGTAGTCTTGAATATGCTTTTTAGTAAATAACTGCGTATGCTCTGTAGGGAGAGAGCAATGGAGGTTGCATAACTGCTGATGAAAAGATAACTGTAATCATTTTATTTTCTAATCTTGTAATCAGTGTGTTAATGATCTGCAAGAAGATAATTGGTGAACTTTTTTTTTTTCCTTTAAAAAAAAGAAGGATTTTAAGTCTGCAAATCGAAAACCAGCATTATTTTTTCCTCATTGCAATCTGTTTGCAATTTGGTGTCAAAATCAATTAATTTCAACCGAAATGCCATCTTTAATGGATTATCTCTCAGGGGTAAATACATGAAAATTCATTTCATGTCAAGTTAAAAGATGATGATCAAATTCATACCACTGACCAGTTGGCAGATTTGTATTTTGACAGCAGTGACCCTGTAAGGAGAGAGGAGAGCAGAGACTCCATCATGGAGAAAGATCTCATGGCTCAAACCCTTTGATTCAGTTTTATTAGACTTCTTCAAAAGAGACATTTACTTAGACAGCTATGATAAAGAAGCGGACACAAATACATATTTTGCAAACTGGCAGTTAACATGCTGATTTGCTTAGTCCTATTTTACTATATATATTTATCAAATGGAACAATACTACAGAGAAAGACGTACCATAGGGGACTAAATGGCACAGCACAGAGAAAAGTAGTCACACACTAGGGCTGCGCAATTAATCAAAATTTAATCAAAATCACAACATGACCTACAGCAATTTTCAAATCACAGGAAGGCACAATATGTGTTAATTTCCTCTGGACTTGCGGGTCAAAATACTTTTCTAAATTAAATATCGCCGTGCTGCCTACATGTCACATTCTACAGACTTATAAAACGTACTCCAGGAAGGAGAAACACAACAGGAAATCAGTTTTTGTGACTTCCTGGTGACCCCTGCTTTGTTTGGAATGAAAATCTACGTTTGTCCTTAGCCCCTTCCCAACCAAGAAGTAATATTCTGCTGTCCTCCTTCCTTCCTCTCTCTCCCTGATGTATTCTCTCTCCTCCTCCCTCCCCCATCCTCAGCCCTAGCCTCAGCTATCTTCTTCTGGGAAGCAGCAAAGCAGTGCTCACAGCGCATACCATTACTTAACAATTACCCTTTAAGATGGAACTGCATAACTATTTATGGTCTTCGTCATTTATTTCAGCCAAGAAGCAAAATGCTGATCACTTCTAAAATTTCCATTAGTGGCTCCAGTGAGGGTGGATTTATTGTGAGCGTTGGAGTGGAGTGTGACTCTGACTGTTTGTGCATCGTGGTGTGTGAGCCCATGCTGTGCCAAGGTGTGTTCGTGTGTGTGTATAAGGAAATATTACCCATTTGTATGCTTTCCTATGTGTTAACCTGTTTGTTTGTTTCCTCTGCTCTCTTGTCTATAATTAAATGACTTTATTATTTTAGCAGCACACACAAACACTGTATGTCAAGTTTGTTGTAGCTGGAGAAAAAAAAAAAAAAGATCAAAATGTGTTTTTTCCCCCATTTTTGTCCTGTACCTGCTTGTATTTTCCTGGATGTGTGCATGTGTTCCTCTTTAGAAGTATGTTGTAACTGACATCAGGTAACTATTTGTTTTTAGCAATTTAAAGTTCTCTGGACTACCTCCAGTCTAGCACAAACTTGTTTTAGTGCACCAGTGCTTGAGTTACTGTTAGAGTAAAGGGTCCGTATTTATTTATTTATTTTTTTAACAGTTTCTTCTAATTTGGCTGTTTAGCAGCTAGAATGAGCCATAAAATGTTTTGTGAATATTGCTCCCAAAGGCTCGTGTTGGGAACTTGTGTGACTTTCTAAACAAATAAGACAGTCTAACCTCACAGAGACAATGCTACAAATTGAACTTTGTTGACTCTTTAAAAGTTGGACATTTACAAAGTTGCCATTTCTTTGTCTGGCAGTGACAAGCTAAGAAGACCAAAAAAAAAACAAAACAGGTATATCGTTTACATGGCTGACCATAGATATTTAACCTCCTAAGAGATTACCCTTCTTATTTGCGAAAATGGTCTGCCAAAGTTGTAAGTTGCACAGTTGTCACATGTCACATCTTGTTCAAAATCCCTGGCTATTGACTTTGGATGGTTTTGTTGGATGGTCTCTGTCCATCAAACCAAAGGTGATGAAACTTTTGTAGTCGGTCCTCATTGGTTTTCAAGCTGACTACCTCCCAACCTCATGTTTTAATTGGCTCGTGCATAGTGTCAATCAATGCGAAACAACTTCATGTCCATAATTGCAGGTCACCCCCATACCGCTCACTTAAGAGGTTAATAGGTAAATGTATAGAGACATTTCAGTAAGTTTGATGTAACCATAAAGAAAAACTTGAACTTGAGAAAGTTAATCTATAGCAGATCATCTAAGAATATTTAAAAAAAAAAGTGTGTCTATGCTGTACTGTGGAAAAAATCTACATCATAACCGGCAGTATCAGTATTTCAGAGAGATGCCAATGCTTAGATGCGCAAAATGTAAATGTATGCACAAGTGCATACATTTACACATTATTCACTATACATTAAAGTTAAACATGCACAATGCTTACATATAGTCGCATTCAGACACTGGTAGAAGTTCAAAGAGAGAGAGACGGGGGAAGAGGAAGAGAGGTTGCTGTGTCACATGATAATCAGCATCTCTCATGTTCTTCAAAAGAACCATATGGTTCCCTTGGGGAGCTGTAGACGTATCGCTTGGTGATACATCAGAGGGTTAAATGACATAGAGGCTGATTAGGGGAATCCTTCTGTTAGATTCCTCCGCCACACTTGCCTCAGTCTGTTGACGTAAGCAGCGACGGGAATCCTCAGTGTCACCTCATGCGGCTGCATTTTTATTTATACCATTGCCTGGGTGAATACTAATTGGGTGAAGGGAATATATTGATTTTTTTTTTGCTAAATTTGCATTTCTAGTCTTGTCATAGTACTGCATTAAGGCACCCCAGTAGGTTGAGAGGTACACGCACACACATATACACACAAAATAAATTAAACATAATTTCAAATCCATAAGACACTATTTTTTATGTCAAATGCAGAAATGCCAATTAATTTTCTGGTGAATAGCCAAAATATGAAACTTTTATTCATTTCAATATTATAAGAAGACAAAAAAAAAAGAAACTTTAAGAAATAAATTCCAGACTGAAGTCAATTGGCATTCCCTGACTGAACTGTTTTTTTTTTTTTTTTGTTTATTTTTTTCCCTCAGAGCAGAAGTGAATTTTTAAAACTATTCTTTCCTCATGCATTGTCCATTAGCATCAGTTTGTTCTGTCACAAAAAGTCGAAATTACTCTTCAGTTTCGGACCGAAAGACCCGCTGCCTTCAAGGTGATAAAAACGAGACACGGTTTGTAGACGCTGAAAGGCCAAGCGAGACAGCTGGTTTAGTTTTACTGTGACGACTATTCAGGTCCACTTGAATGATGGCTGAATGTAACGCTGCTCAATGCCTAATTCAGCCAGACACGCCACCTTACAATTTCCAAAGACATATTTGGCTCCTGTGTTCGGTTCAGCAGTGACTCAACCTGCGCCGTCGGTCTGTTGGTTTATTTGACTCTTATGTCACTTTATGACAGCGTGTATAATTTTGTGAAGTTACATGAATAGCCATGTTGCTGTGCAATTATTATTATTACTGAGTTCAAAACCTTGGCAAAAAGCCCACGAGCTGAGGTGTTTCATTGCAAAAAAAAAAAAAAGAAAAAAAAGATAAAAACTAAATAATTAACATCCTCCCACTTCCCTACTGCTTTTGTCCCACCAGACATCTCATCCTGTATTAGCCTAAGCGTGACATTATCCGACTCAAATAGGCTTTTCTTTTGACAGATAAGTGAGTTGCACTTCCTGCATCTTTCTGTCACAGTGTTTGCCCATTTCCAAATCCAGGATAACTTCCACTGACACTTTATTCGGGTCCTGTAATCATTACACGCATCGGCGTGCCTGCTTGTTGAGCAGGATATTGAGAATGACAGCAGATTTGTATTATAAATGGAAACCGTTTCAAACAGGCGAGTGAGATGCACACCTTGATCAAGCCATTGTCACCGGAGAAGGGCTTGTAATTAGTAAGGTGACAATGGAAGCATCGCAGATAGGAGTGCAGAAATGTGAAATGAAGGCACAGACATCTAAATAAGTATAAGTGCATGTAGTATAATGGTGTTTGAGTACGCTATTACACTGAGATAGGGTTATTTGCATTGCAGTGTTACACTTTTTTTTTTTTTTATCTTATTTCCTCACACATAGGGAATAAAAAAATGTAGCCAGATAAGCAGATTGAAGATAAAAAATGACAGTTTCCCTGAAAGTAATTAGAAACAGACACACTTTCCCAAAAGTTTGTTTTAATAATGTATCATTATTTTATTTTATTTTTTATTAAATCCCTCAGACAGTCTGATTGAGATTAAGATCTCATTTCCAAGAGAACCCTAAAAAAAGACCTTCATAAAACAAGAATACAATCAGCAAACAGAAACTGCACAAATAAACAAGGACGTAATATAACTTGTTACAAGAACTATAAAAAAAACATCAGATAATAAAAAAAAAACAATTAGAATGAAGCTTTCTTTTGAGTCTTTCAATGGAGACTCAAAGTTTGAGGACAGTTTGCAGTTCTTTCCCATTTAAAAAGTCCCCCAGTGCTGGCAAATAGTAGTGATGCTGAATCTCTGGCAGTATATGATTGTGAAAGGACTCTCAACTTCCCCCAGCCAGCCTAGCTATCTCAGAGAAGGCTTCTTCTACTACAGATCCCCTCTCTATCCACTTTGTGCCCCTGTTTTCTTCCAAACGGCACAGTTGTCCTGTGACGCGGTGGAATATGTCAGCCCTGCATGTCCCGAAAGAACAATAAAGCATAAACAGTGCTCCTACATGTTAACAGATGGAAACGATGCCTGCAGCTGTTATCAACTATTTCTGGCCCCTCAAGTGTAGCGTCATAAATCACACTTGTGTCGTACTCACGAAGAGGTCGTCATTTAGTTTGCTGCCATTTTTTTTTTTTGTTTTTTTTTTGGCACAAATCCAAAAGGGGTTAACGCGTATCCAAAGGGGTGGAATAGAGCAATCTATGAAGTGAAGAGCACAGTTATCTGGTGAGGAGTGGTAATACTTATATCACTGAGTTTCTGTGTCTTGGAAAAGTGTGTTGAAAGTCCAGATGAAGGATTCCTTTTCCATGATGACACTGTTCTGGCCTGTTTCTCATTTGTCCACTGTCACCATGGAGATGACCTCTATGGAGCTATTCTCCAATACACTAATACTACACACTTAAAGAAGCTATATATATATATATTGTTTTGCTTTCCAGTACATTGAGTAGTTGCCAATTATGATCTCTGCATTTGATTTTTTTTTTCCAGGATTTACAGCTAAGTAACCTGTTTTTCCATCATCTATAGGGATGTGCTACAGCTGCGTGTGTAGGCCCTCTCTCTGAAATAAGCCATGATTGGCCTAAGTATCCTGTTACAGCCTAGATTATATTAAAGCCTGACTACGAGCCAAGAGGGGCTGCAGAAAGGTTTTCTCTCAGACCACTTCAATTATAATATGCTGAAAGGTTATTATGGCCTTTTTGCCCAAGAAAAAAAACAAAAAACAAAAAATACTGCCTACCACAGCTTAAACTACCTCGTTTAATTGTTTCAGTGTCTTTAATGTCCTGCATTACATTGTTGTTTTTCATTTCAAAAGAAAAGGGTTGATTCACTAAGCTTACTGCATATTAAAATCAATGCCGTTAGCATATATACAGAAAGTGCAGCAGCGTATTTAATAACACTGATGATGCAAATGACCGAAGCCACAGTTGAGTTGAACTGAATGTCTGTAATAAAAAAGAAAGGGGGGAAAAAAGTGCTGGTATTCATTGCTGGTCTTTAGTTGTGGTGCTGAAAGGACAGCTCCCCCAGAGACCTGCTTAGTGTACATGGTTAATGGCTCATGTTGGGGCCTCGAACAAGGTTTTGACGGACTACAGGGTAACTATTGATCAGTTTTGACATTGACCGCACAGTTTTCTTATAGAATACATATTTATTGCCTTTCTTGTAATTTTGTAACGTCGGTGCCTCCGTAAATTTAATGTTGGGGTGCAGCATCTTGATTAAATTTGATCTGACATAAGACACAGGAAAAGCTCCTGCTGGCTGTTAACATTCATCTGATCACCAAAATAAAAAAAAAAAAAAAAAAAGATTTTCACAGCTCCAATAAAAGTGTTATGATAACATCCACTGAGGAGAGAAACGAAGAAGCAAGCAAGCACAGTAAAGATGAGGGACTGGGGATAGAGAACAAAATCTACTTTGAGTAAATTCTGTTGATTCTTTTCTGATTCAGCACACACACACACACACACACACACACACACACACACCTTACTTATTTCAATTACTTGTCCTTTGCTCCCTCTTCATATCTGTACTTCCCTATGCTCATTTTTTTTTCTTCTTCTTCCCCCATGTTGACCTTTATGATGCTATTTGCTCTTCATCTTATGCTAGTTCATTAGTGCATCAAACCCAGTAATCTTCCTCAATCCAGTCTATATATACTGATTGTTTCAAGTCATTTCAGATGTGGTAACACCTTACACAGTAATAGTAAAATGGCTTTTTAAAACCACATTGAAATGAGGTCTGAGTGGCCACGGAACAAACAAGTAACTGAAAGAAAATAGCCATGTCCTCAGGTAAAGATGTCCGTGCCAAAGCTCTACTCCACCTCCACCACTTTTTGATCCCATCTGTTCTTTTGTTTTTCCTCATCTCTTCTCTCTCCCGTCTCTCTTTTCATTTCTTTCTCCTCTCCTCTCACCTCTCTGAAGTGAGGACATAGCTGAGGGAGCAGTGACCCATATTACCCTGGCAACCATTTGTGATGAATAGTTTCAACGCGTGTGTGCCTATGTGTGTGTGCGCCGCGCACATCTTCATAGAGGCAATTGCTTATGTCTGTGTAACAAGGGTGAGCTTGATTGAACTAGCAGACTGAAATGTTCCAATCCTCAAAAGAGTACTCTTCCATCACCTCGAAACTTTTCAATCATCACTTATTGTGGCATGATGATCCACACGTGCATCATTTAAACTCATATCGAAATGTGTGTATTCATGTGTGTGCTGCTCTTTGCTGTTGCATATGGGTGTATGAGAGAACACTGTAGTGAAGAATGGGCTGCTACAAAGGTCATCCTGACTTTGGCCATTTCATTAGCCATGCAGCCAACATTCTGTCTGAGTACCCTTTTTTTTTTTTTTTTTTTGCATAGGTCATGATGACAGTCTCCTCGTGAGAGACCTTGGGGTTATGGGCCTGCTAAGGAACCAGTGTGTGTGTTTATATGTGTGTGTTTGTGGTGATGATGATGTACATTCTGTGTCCTCGCCATGTCACTCTGTACTTTCCTCTTCTATGTTCCATACCGCTCATTTTCTTCTTCCCAATTTGGCCTCTGTTCTTAATCAATCCACACATTCTTTGTATCGATCCCTTCATGTACAATCCCCTTTCGAACTTATCATTATTTGCGTGGCTATAAATAGCCAACAAATATCAGACATGCTAGCGTTCTTTTCCCTCGTAGCTCCAGAACTGCTGAACTTGAACAGCACATCTAAAACAATCTGCCTGATGAACCCATTTTAATGGTAAAAGGGGAACACGGTGAACTAGTTGATCCTGAATGCAGATTAAGTTTTCAAGACATTTTAAAATGCAAAGCTCACACGTAGCATTCACCCCGTAACAATTTGCAATTTGTGAGTAGCAGACACTTATAGGGCTCACATTGAGATCGTAAATCCATAATTTTTATCACGTCGAATTATGCTTTATATCCTCACCAGGCTCATGACAGTAGTGAATCAGAAAATGGCCATGAGTTCCTTTGATAGGGTTTCTAATATACCTCTAGGGGATGATCTCAAGGACATTGTACCTACTGTTGTTGGTTGTACTCGGCAGCAGTAGCGTGTGGATGGCAATGACATCTAATAAGCACTGGTTATCACAACCATTTAGCACGTCTGGTGATGGTCGGCATGGTTGTCTGATAAAGACTAATGGCAGGTCCATCTTAGTAACAAATAGATATTTTTCCATGCTCTCATACTGTCAGTCTAATACTTAAGTAGGAGTAAAATGAGCGTATATGGGAATGAACCCATGTACCACGTTTTCCTTGAAAAAAGCATTTTGCGGCACGCTCTTTCTATTTTCCTCAGACATCTATATCTCTCTGATGCAGCCTCTCTACCCATGTGTTGAGTGAGATTTGTATTAGTAGGATACCGGGTGTACAGATATATGTTGCCAGGAAGGCAAAGTAAAGGATCATACCGAGCCACCGGTGCATGCCTTGAATGAAACAGTCTCTCAGGTCCGTCATGTATAATCTTTTGCCCTGTTGGATCAAAGGATTCCCTAGAATGTGCCAGGACAGCAGTGCAGTATGCATTTGTGTTTGTCCACTACAAAATCTAACATAGCATTTATTTTCAGAATTCACACATGTTAAATCATGTAATACAATGGTATATCTACCTTTATGTGACAAACAAGTTATCAATTAGTAGAGTGATCCATTTAAGCAGTTGTCAAATACTGTGAGGATGAAGGGCAACTGCTCCATTAGTATAGGACTCCTCTATACAATGTGACATCAGTCACTGAAAATGAACAATCAGATAACATAGATTATGACAATCACCATTTAACAGAACAAAATGCACGGTAATATATGCATGCATGCTGCAAATGGAGACAAATACCCCGTCCCCATTAACCAGAATGGTATGAGGGGAGGAAATAATCATCATAATATCTAGGTAGATTCATCATGTATCATAAACCGGGTTATGAGTGTAGTGTGCCTCAACCTTTCCCTCTGTATGACCCACAATAAAGACAATGTCTCTCATCTCTCCAGTCATCACAGAACAGCAGCACAGCATCATTTGGTCCATATGGTGCTGTTGTATTCAGGGTATAAATCTTGTAAGAGCCCCTCTGCCACAACAGTTTGGTTGAATTACAGCCCCTGGGATTTGAATAGTCCAGTCTAGTCTTTGAATATGAATACATGTAAGTGAAGCTGTGGAGCCATGATTCCTCCCTTAGTGTTGTGTAATTGTATTATCCAGATTACCATTTCTGATTACGCCCTCATGAGGTTTACATTTAATTTTGTTTGTGTTATGTATGTCAGCCCACATGGGTATTGTATTATTCCAAAATGCTGCAGCATTCATTGCCTTTAATAGCATCAGTCCATCTGTTAAGACCACGCCTGTCAAAAGCAAGACTTATGACTGATATAGGCTGTTTTTAATCATTTTTCATCATTACACAACTTTAGTATTAAATATCATCAATTATTGGGTGGATTGCTATGAAATAGGTTACAGATGGACATGATGTCCAGAGAATTAATCCTATTGACTTTGGTTGCCTCTAACCCTAACTAGCTTCAGCAGCTCAAATGTTTCACTTATCCTATAAAAAATACTTCCATTAGGACAAGATTTTAGATGAAACGTAGTCCATTTAATGCCACCATCCAATCGGATTTCCTGCAAAACCTGTGATATTCCCATTTGCCTCAACCATGTTTGGTGCTGCTTAGCATGTCAGCATACAAACAAGTTAAACTAATATGGCGAACACATTTTATTGTAGGAGCTATTTTCAGTTGAAATTGCTACAGTTTATGATGATAATCTGGCCTTTAATTTGTCCAATAGCTTTATTGGCAGGATAATTACACTATAACTGAAGTAGCCTCGATATAAACAAACAGTAATATATCAAATGATCAAGTAGACAAGTAAATCATCTTTGTCTCTATGCAAAGTATGCAATGGTACAAAAACTGCCTTTGACTTTCCTTTTGGATTCTGTATATTATCAGTGGTTAGAGTTTTCAAGTTGACTGAAGTATAAGATAACTATGCACATGGTAGGGTTAAATGCAGTGCCTTACATTAAGTGCAACTTCTTTTCTAAAGAATTGCACTAGTTTTTCTGTGGTCAAGGATTTATAGCAGAAGTTCAGAACATTCTAATTTCACACATTATTGTTTGGATAATATGTTCTATGTGCTTGTATATGTGCCAATGTTTGTATAAGCCTGTGTAAAACTTGCAGGTATTGTGTGTTTGTGAAAGATATTATCTATGAGATTGTGTGTTTATCTGTGGTATGAGGGAGAGATGCACAGGTCTGTGAGTATACATGTGCAAGTATTTAATTCTTGTTATTTACGGATAGTTAATTCCCCCAGACTTTGCTGTGATAGTGTGATTAATGACCCTGTGCCTGTCTTAAAACAGCAGGCGACAGGATGAGGGCACAGACACCTTCTCTTCCTCTCATCCCCTGTTATTGTGTTTTGTTTTGTTTTTGCCATCCCATCCTTGTCTCACTGAATCTAATTCTGTTCCACTCTCCTCTACCACTTTGCCTCTCCCATACTTCCTCTTTTCATGCTGGCTCGCTCCTCTTATCTTTTTCTTGTTTCTATACCCCAAAATTACCCTTCCTGTCTATTTACATTTTCCTTTTTGCCCTTGTTCTTTCTCTTTCCCCATGTCTGCCTGTCCCTCTTTCTTTTTTTCCTGATGCCAGGTTTGTGGATTACAAAAGTCTATTGTGTTTTGTCCTTTTCAGCAAGTGGCAGTGGCTTTGTCAAAAACAGTTTGATCAGGCCACAGTGGAACTTTTAGTTTAATACTGTAGTGAATTTACATTTATTAGTTATGAATAAAAACACTTTTAATTTCCTTGAGGGCACCACCATGTTTTGACAGTAAACCAAGAAACTTTAATAGCACACTAATGAATGAAATTTCTTAATGTCTCACTTTCTGGAAGGTAACTTGGATCTTTTGGGATCAACATCGACCATATGTACAGAGTGTAGAGTTTATTGAAGACAAGCAGCTTACTTCTCAGCTGGGGTTCAACTGGGGAAGTCTGGCTGCTGTAGATCAGTTCTTCTGCCAGCTTCTGCAAATCAAAAAGTCCTCTAGTTGACTTTCAGGTGTCCGATAGTTAGTTCTTCTGATACTCTCCCGCTGGATTCCGCTAGATGTGATCAAAAGATGGAATTAAATCCATCTTGCTGTCGTGCAACAGCAACAACAGCCACAACTGTTACTGCTGGTGATCTCTGCAGCAAAAACACAAAGATAGGTAGAGTTTTGCGAAAAGTGCAATTTTTGCCACAAAAAGAAGGAACATTGGTTGCTATGGCAAAACAAAGTGAGGTGTTCATAGAAACATTCCTGCGAAACAAAAATGTCTTATGTTCTTGTAGTGACACGGGGGAATGAGACAAGAAATAAACCAAAGAAAAAGGAATTTACACCATAGAAACACTTAGGTCAGGGGTATAAATTGTTGGTTTGATACACTTTTGGTGGATTAACAACCTAGAAACCAGAAAAGAACACTTGTTTGTTTTTGTAAAGTGTGGATCCTTTTACATCATGATAGAAGTCCTTTTTTTCCCCCTAGAGATTTTAGCTTGTAACTGGCAGTGGAGATGAAGTTCCATCTCTTGCCAGCTTATGACAGTGATGTCTCCTTAAGGTGTGAATGTGTGGCAACCCATAGTCAGTCTGGGGACAGTGTCTTTTGATTTAACCCCCCCTTGTGTTTATTGCCTGTATTCTAAGTCCTTTGAAGCCCAGAACCCCTGTAGCTTTATGGGGCCACAGTCCAGATTTGGGGAAGGTTTGGAAGCATTGATAAATCCCACAGTCTTTAGGAATCCCGCAGAGTCAAGTAAACACGACATGGTTTATCAATGGGGTTGAAGAGAGATCCAGAGTTGGCTTTGTGAACGTCTAAGCGCTCTGGTCCTCTGATTGATGATTGGGTGACCCACCTTTTGTCACATAGGTCAGGGGTCAGTCACTATACAATACTATTTTCTCTCCTTAAGGAAATAACATGATAATTACTCGTTCTAGTATCATGTATGTTGTCCAGCTTAACAAACAAATGACCTTTACTGGTCCCTCAGTCTTGATGTGGAACTGCCTCTGGCAAACATTGCCATATAACCAGGTGCTGGTTTAATTGCAATTACACTGGATGGTATCTGCTGATGAGTTTGAATTTGTCTGCCCTTAGTGTCTGTCGATGAATCCAAATACAGACACAGACACAGTGGGAAGTGGAGAACAAAGTTTATTAAATAATATTTGTGATCCTGGGAAAGGTGGATGGAGGCCCGGAAGGGTGGGGAGGATGGATGAGATGAGAGGAGGCTCCGGTGAAGGTGAACTGCTGATGGACTTGAGTGACAGGCTGACAGGCAGGTAGGCTGGAGCGGCACAAAGCAGCGGGAGGTGAAAATCCAAGGACATGCAAAACACATAAACTTGCAAAATGACTTCAATGTCAAAAGGCTGGTATTGGCTATCTGTACAAACAAATTGTGTTGATTAAGAGACAATCTGGCACGAAGTGAAGATCAAGGCACTGGATGGTAATAAGCTGGAACAAACAGGTGCTTGGCTGGAGAAGAGGAACAGGTGTGAGTGGCAGACAGGTAGACAAGATTGAGGCCTCACCTGCACAAATCTAGATAATGTTTTATCCACACACTTTTTTTTTTTTATCCAATTTGGCCTCTTAAACACACCAACAAAGCACTTATTTGATTTGTCAAATTGGATAAACAAGTGGAGAAATTTGAAAATATCAGATTGAGAAGATCTGTATAGCAGCCGCAATCCAGATCTCATGAATCAGACATCATGAATCTTTTTGGATTCATGATGTCAAAGTGCGGTTCGCGCATGATCGCAGACAAAGCACTGTGCATTCGGACATATCTCAGGTTATGTCTGTGCTCTTGACTCTTTTGGTATCAGTTGCATCTTTACAGCTGAATTTAAGATTACTGCATTAAGTGCAAGCCAAGATCTCCTCTAGCAGACAAAAGTGTAGCCTGCACCCTGGAGCTTGGCCTGCTTGTGGTCTATACCATCCACTGTTTACAGTCCGCCGTAGATCTGTAGAATTGTTCTTTCATGCAGATATTTGAAATTTTGCTTATCAGTCACTACTGGCCTTGCATGGTATTGCAGACTTTTAGACACATCGTATTTGTGTTAAGGTTTCCATGTAATCTAAAATATTTGTCGAACAGATCGGTGTGGAAGGGTATTTTTTTTAACCGGCGGACTAGTGTAGCTGGGGTCTGAATGTCAGAGTTCAGAGGTTGGGCAGGGAACATACAGGGCAACACATAACAGCAGGTGTGTTCTCAATGACGGTCCGATCTCAACTTTAGAACCTCAACTCATAATGCAAAATGGATGAAAGAGGAAGGGCTTGACCAAGTGTCCTGTTTGATCAGTGCTGTGTCGTCTTTTGTCCAGCCTCTCTTTGATAGATAGCTTTTCATCGCAACATAAAGTTGCACAGGTCATAAATTTTGTTGAGACAATTAGAGACATTTTTTTGGCAAGGAGCGACAGAGGGCAATTGTCTGCTCTTTTACCCTGGTACAGAGACATCCTGGTGCTCGGGTTGTTTTCACTGCAATAGGAGCACAGGCTGCACTGGATGACTTTGGCGAAACAAGTTTGTGTATCGGATGCTCTGTCAGTCGAACCAAGTCATTCATGGCGACTACAGTGGGGCAAACGTTTTAATCTGTTACCAACCCAAAATCAGCTTGCCAAGCTTTTCCATCCCATCATTCTAGTGGGAGAAGAAACTTCTTTGATTGTGACCCATGCTTTCTTTGTCATGCTGGAAATACATACATTATTTCAGATGCTCACTCCATACTCTGTAGTGTTATGTAGGACTGTGTTTAGTGGTTCCAGACCCTTGGAAAAACCTTAAAGGAGTTTTAGGAAGATGTTCACACCTGTGTTTATCATACTTTGGTTCAATTTTCCCCTTTCTACAAATCAATAGGCCACATCTGAACACAAATACCATGAGCCAACCAAAGCAAACATAGAGAGACCCTTTGAGGAAGGGGCTTCACTCCATTCGTAAACCCATACTGAGCAACCTGTTTGTGGTATAAGATCTGACTTCTATCTGACCCAACTACAAGGTGTACCTTGCAGGTTTGTGTTAAATGGCTTCATAGCTTTTTTCTCTTTGTATACAGGGATTTGGATAAAGGAAATAAATATTTGTTAGCAGCTATCTGGAGAGTGGATCTAGATTTGACCTGGACTAGCGTAACAAAGTGAGTTGCATTCTTGGTATTTAGTCAGATAGGACTTTCTTCCTGTGTTTATATTCTTGCTCTTGCCCCAGACATATCAAACAAATGAGACGAGCGAAGGTTTTAGTTTGTGTCTTTTCTGCTACCTCCACTAAATCATCCCATGTGTGTGCACATATAAACACACATGCACATTATGTGACAGTAAGTTGTCCACAGGGTCTACTTGCTGTTTGTCATTACCGGATCAAAGACACTATAGTGTTTGTGTGTATGTATGAATCACATAGTAGAAAGGATATGTTTTTTTCTTCATTCATTCCTACCATGACTGGAATACAAATACAAATAATAACAAATAGCATTATTCATGATGCATTTCTACTGTGACACATTTTTTCTAATTTAACAGCTTAAAATGTTATGAGACTCACTGAAAAGCTTACGGCTTGACTTCATCTCTAGGCCACAGCGGAGCTCTGTGACATAAATTCTAGCAATTGTTCTCTTACATTTTGCAAAAAAGTCTAACTATTGACAGTGCGTGATGTTTAGAAAATGTTTCATGAGACTTGGTGTTTTTATGAATAATGCATGTTGAAATATCATCTGGTAAGGATTGATAATCACTTTATGCGGGGGCATGTACATACCAGAAAGTATCACAGAAAAAACAATGAACACATCCCCACAGAATATGTGGCACTTGACTCTTGGGATATAGTAGCAACTCTAATATGTAGCTTAATGAGGACTGTCCTGTGCTCTCCATTCCCTCAAAGGTTATCATGGACATTTGCAATTGGTTTAAAGCGCACATACCTGTTGAGGTTCACTAAAGGTATACTTTGCTAAAGTGATCAAATAAGAAAGTGTCTTCAAAATTTGTATTGTTACTGTATACAAACAGGTATGCCAACTCTCAGCCGCAGCATTTAATCTATGACCCTCAACCATCCCATCATAGGTATTTAATTCATATTAGGTAGAGGTACACTGTGCAGTTTCTGGCAGCATCCAAAAATGCTAAAGGCACTTTCTAGAGCGAGCGTTTGGTTAGATCTTTCACCGCTACTGTAGAAAACTGTGCTGTATATAGTAATTAAAACATACTTGTGAATATTATATATTCCTTTTCTGCCAATTCCACTCCACTAAATGCTACTAAATCTTACACGCTGGACCTTTAAGTTTTTTAGACCGCAACAAAGAAAGCTAATCTAATACAGTGTAATCAATTGCGAAACTGACAAACATGGAGCAGAAACATTTTAGAAGAAAAATAACAACAACATAATGTTAGTTTTTGTTCTCTGTGTTTCGTGTAGCATCATAATCTCCCTTTCTATCTCTGTGTGCTTCTATCTCTTCCCACCTGCTGTGCCTAAAAAGACTGGGTTTCATGCATATGGATTAGTTCGGTCTTAAAGGCTGTTCATTGGGTGAGGCTTGAATCGCTGACTCTAGAATTTGACAACATGTTCTCTGGAGAACAAACACAAGATACAATAGAATATTAAAGTGCCCGGGACTTTTATTCATTTCCAAATCAATTGATTTTTTTTAGTCAAGTTATATGGTTGGACAACAAAGGAAGAACACGGATTCAAACATACTGCACAGGTCTCAGTAACATCTGTGCGTCGCTTTTCAAATACTAAAACAAAGTTAAGGATTAATATTGTGTTAAATATATAGAGCTGTGTTTACTGTACTGACAGCTACAAATGTTTTCTGGACTAACCTAATCATGTTCAGGTTTTATAGAGAACTTACCTTGCTTTTAACAAAACGCAGCACATTTCAGAAGGACTAATTGTATTATTTTACATTTAAACGTTTGATTAAGATTTTTGGATGAAATGCACGGTTTGTAACTTTTCTACATTATGTGAGCTGCCCAAACTCATTTCAGCTCAGAAAATAAGCATAAATTCAGCACTTTTTAAAATACATTTTGTATGATAGTCAATATTTCGGCGCTTATTATTCGTACTGCATATCATTATTTTCCAGGTTTTGATAATCTTCCCCCCTGCTTTAGGCAGAAAATCTAATTTACCTTCCCTCACATTCCTCTCATGATTTGTGCTAGTGAAGAGAAAAAAAAAAAAAGAAATAATCCATTATGTGGACAATACAGACAAACAAAACTGAAACAAGGCAGAAATGACCGTGTCTGTGATCATTCCAAAGCATCACCTTAAGATACTAAAACCAATGGAAGGCTGACTTTGTCGGCATGTGGACTTGTTTTGTGACAACTGCATGGACATCATTTTTGTTATTGCCAGGAGTCATCTGCGGTACTAAGTCAAATTTAGGAAAATCTATCGCTCATGTCAAACCCCCTGCACTCAGGGCAGGATGACAGCGCGGAATTAAAAAGTTTGAACCTCGCGAGTATTAGTTTGAAAATACAGCAAATACTATATAACTCATTCTGCCTCGTTTCTTACTGGCAGTGGAATAATGGGTAATTAGGTCGCAGGTTTTAGCCTAAACATACAGGATTACAGATTAAAATAATAACACATTCAACAATGCAGCGCTATTCGTTTGCATTTACTTAATAAGGCATTACGTTTTTATCTTTGGTAACAGATCATTTTCTATCATAGCTGTCTGTCTACAGCTTCAGGGAAGTGCTTACTGGTGATTACTGTTTAAACCTCTCTAGCCAGAGGTGTGTGACAGACTGTGAACAAAGTTTGGCAGACAAACAACGCCTGTTAGCATACTAGAAAAGCTGCAAGTGTATGATCTGGCTGATATTATTGATGAGACGCTGTCGTGGCCACAAAGAGCCTTAAAGATGCAGATTTGTGCGGTAGCCGTGGATAAGAGATGACGTCACAGGAGGAACAATAGAAGTTGTGACCGATGCTGAATCACATCCAAGAAGTGCCCCTGCAGGTTCCCCCCGGCAAGCTGCGGTTGCAGGCACAGTCCCGAGCTCACCTCCTCCTCCCACTTCCTAAGGGGTTTGCTTCTTAAAAATTACACACTTCATATTCAGTCACTCTCCGAGTGATCTGCACAGATACAGAAGAGCACGCACCCCCCCCCAGTCACACACACTTTGAAAAAAATTAGCCTCTCAACGCTTCGACTGTGTGTTCTATTATTCCTCACTTCTTTCCCCACTTTTCCCCAGCAGCTCTTTGGGAACCTTTGCTCAGGGAAAGTAAATCTGTAATCAGCTTAGTCGTGTTGATGCATCAGACATTTTTAATCAGCGGCATTGAAAAGAGAGCAGCTCAGCGCTAAGGCGCTTGGCAAAAAGCAATGCACCAAGAGGAGAAGGAGAGGCGAGGTAATGAAGAATGGGGGAGCATGGATGGAGGGATGAGGAGAGAATTGCACATGTTCATTTTTTTTCCTCCTTTTAATTTCTGTATCCCTCCTTTTTAGGAGTTTCAAATAAAAAAAAAAAGCAACGCACCGCTACTCTTTGAATGCTCTTTCATGGGTAGGCCTGATGAAAGAATGAACAGGACAAAAAAGTGTTTCTAAGAGAAAGCAAGATTGTGGAATGAGACTGATAGTTTTTTACATTTTTAAAAAAATGTTGACTAGAGCTATTAATGAATATCAACACTGCCATAAGAGGTGCTGCAGCTTTTCTGTATGGATCAGTACTCAAATACAAGTCTTAGAGGTCCACTTAATATATAAAGGCATCAAAGGCCCAGTAAGGGTGGATACATGATGCTATTTCAGTATAAGGAAAAAAAATGTCCTTAAACTGCTGATGTAGATTTTAATTCAAAGTCTTGATATCACAACTTCAACTCTTTCATTTGTGTGGTTCTTACTTGTTTTTGGAGTTTTTTTGTTCAAAACAGGAATGTTTGGTGTCATAATGGTGTTTGATGCTACTGTTTATTACGGCCACTGTTTCATTGGAAATCATGCACAACAGTGCTGTCCCACTTCCACTTATCACATGTATGGTTTAGATGCTGAACCTGTCGAAGCAAATGATGGCTACAGAGATTTGATTCATATAAGCAACTGGTGCCCTGATTGTGAAATTAACTCATAACTAAGTTACACAAACTTGTTTTTCTTCTTGTTCCTACAGTTGGATGTTGGAGCGTCACTCTTCAGAAAGATGTATATGCAAAGTGTTACACTAAAAATCTATTTTCACATTCATCTGTTGAAAGTGGAAAGAAGCACACATCTTGTGTCCAACCGTTACATTTTGCTATTTGCATACTCATCGATTCAAGAATTTTAATAAGGAAGACCGAGTAGATGTTATTTTAAGGTTTTCAACAAGATAATTGAACTTTTTTGATGGAAAAAAAAACACATTAGACTCAAATTATTATTCAAAGCAGAGTATTTTATATACATCTTAAAACATGTCTGGAGGGGAACTTTAATTAAATTTAAATAGCACTGAAATATTTCACTTTAAAAACCAGCTGTCTGAATTTATTTGGTCTGAATTCCTCCCTTCCAAGTTTCCAAGTCAATTTCAATCGGTGCAACTTCAAACAAGAATTTCTAGTACTGCGGTATCTGAATGTCTTAGGGTTAATTCAGGTAGAAAATTCAAGTAGAGAATAAAAAAACATTCAAATAGCTCAATTTCAGGAACATCAGTTCAGATCTTAAAATGGTGTTCAAAGATCTGCTTGCTTAAATTGCTCCGTTCAAATGCAGACACTAAAATTGTAAAATTGAGGTCTTAGCATTCAAACTGAGGATAAGTAATAAGCCTGAATGGAATCAATCAGTGGCAGTGATTGTTCATCCTTGATATTATGGATTTTCAGCTGGGAATTTCACATCTTGAAGTTTAGGATCAGATTCTGATCAAACCCCAAATTAGGTTTATTGAATTTGAAAACGGAACAATTTGAAATTGATGAGAATTTCGGTTATCAAAGCAAGATCAAATCTGAGATATTTATAGCATAATTTTAAGAATTACACATTTATGGCAATAATATGCTTCCATGACCAAAAACAAACAAACATTCAAACGTATATATAATATAGCAATAATATTATAATATAATAGCAGTTAGCTGTTCTCATGGTTTACTTTGTTGTCTAATTCCTTTCTGATTCTCCAGTTTAAATGCAAGCTCGGGTGTTTTAAAGGTAATTGTGAACATGTGCCAGGCTTAGAATGTGCCGTTTGAATTTTCATCTTCTTTTGTTACACTTCCCTTACTCACTTGGCAAGCGAAAAAAAAATAAATATTCAAATATTAACCATTCCCAAATCCCTACAGCAGCGCTGATGTATCACATATACAAATAGAAATGCTCTTTTGAAGTGAGGAGTCAACAGCGTGTCATGCATATGCCTCGTTGCATTGTGAATGCAGGAGGTTAAGGACCACCACAGCAAAACTGCTTCGAGCTTCAAAGAGCATCTCTGAGATCCAGTCTTACTCCGGCAAATTAGTCGGCACCAAAGCTTTAAGCATAACATTTTGTTGACATTTTCGATTTTAAACTTTTCTTTAAAATACAAACTATCACATCAAATATCATTTCTTCCAGACACGCAGACAGTAGATAGTCTGTCTCAATTTCACTTCAAAGAATGACTAATTGACTTTTGCTTTCTAGCAATTCTGACATGCGCATACAATAATTCAGTTTCTAATAGAACGACTAAGCAATAGGTTTATTTTTTCTATATTATGGTGATACGGCAACATCACTCTTTCAAAACAAGATGGTCCTGTTGGGAACTTCCTGTGTGATATTAACACGGGTACTTGGGCTGCATGTTATTAGAAACTTGAATTATGTAAATCCTGTGATAGGCTGACAACCTGTGTAGACTTGCCCAGTCTAAGCTGGGATATTCTCCAGATCCCCACAACCATGTGCTGAGAGTAGAGGCGAGGAAACTTTAACAGAGCACACAGACACGAGTCAAAATAATAATGTTTTATTTTTCTAGTCTTTTATTTCATTAAATCATGTGTGGGTTTGTTTTTATTTTTGCTTTTGCCTCTGTGAAGCCCCATTGGTCCTCACATGTGATAAATGGCCGAATTAATACCTATTGGGAAAATGAAAAGCTTTAATGACTAAAGCAAACAATAACTAATAACATGTTTGTTTATAATTGCTTCGAACATGGTTCGATGCTGTAATTTTTTTCTAATGCAAGTCCATTGTGCAGAGAGGGAAAAATGGAATGTTGAATAAAATAATATAATAATAATAAAAAATATTTTTGGGGTAATACGACCAGGATATTGCATAATTTAAAAAAGGGGGAAAAAGAAGAAAAGACAGGCAAGTTGAAGTCATTTACTGAGTGATTACATTCTTCATAATGCAAAAATGAGTAGTCTGGTTATATCCAGTAACAGAATAGAACAAGTGCTTTACACAGCTCACAGGGTATACATATACACCATATACAGTGTTAACATTCATAACATATAGGATAGGAGATTCAGAAAAGAAAAGAGGTAACAGTCCTAAATTCAATCCATCAGTTCATGAAAAGGAGGTTGCATAAACAAGTTAAATTAACATGGAAAAAGCCCAAAGCTTAGCTGCAGGCCACAGGAGGCTACAGTGTTCATTACATGACAAGGAAAGGAAAGTATAAACACTATTTTATCTGAAAACCACACTGCTACCATAATTAGTGTAGGTCAGACAGAACAAGGAGCATTTCCTCTACCTAGATGTTCCCAAATAACGGAAAAGAAATTATCTTTAGCCTAAGAATTCACAAAAGAGCTAATTGATTACAGGTTGTGAGGTGCAAAGTTGACCCGGAGCATCCATCACCCTGCTGCTTGATCAATTATTTCATTCACCACTTCATTGTGTAGATGATGATTAATTCCTTCCTTACCTTCACTTGTCATTCTGTGACAATAGGCAAGGTCACTTCGTCTTGTCATTAAGCCGAGACCAAGAAGAAGATGAGAGGAAGTCTCCTTTAATATCGGGACATGGTTAATTCCAACAAATAGAAATTGCACAAAGCAAACCAATTTTAGTTTTATATTGTGATGCACAACACCTATTCCCCATCTGACTCATCTCATCATATCATCTTGCAGCCTCCTCTTCCTTTCCTCCTCCTTTCAACAAGGTCAAGTTGGCAGTTTGTGGTTTTTTTTTTGTGTGTGTGTTCACTGTTTTGCGTGTCCTCTCAACAAAACACAAATATTTGCTCTACCTCCGCTTTATCTTAATTTTAAAACCCCTGAGTGGTGATTAAAATAAAAATCAATTGGAAAGGGCAATTTCCGCCCTTTCCATTAGCACACAGTTTACATGGAATGAACTCACAGACTTAGGATTCGTGCAGCAGACCACTAGGCACCAAGGCAGCGTGACATCATCTGACGTAATCTCTTTCCTTTATTCCCCTGAGCCTATCCTGCAATGCAAGGAGCATCTATAAACAGCTCACAACTGTTTATGGCAAGCTTTCCGTTATAAACTTTGGCTACTGCAGCCCGGCCACTATACTTCCAGACCATCCATTCAATATACGGACAGTTAAAAGAAAGAGTTAGCATTATCTGGCTGTACAAGTACATAATATACTTGACAATCGATAGAATCCAGATAAATTACACTATTAGTAAAACTACTACTATTATCTCAGTGAATAATGGGCATCAGAGCATTACTTCCAAAGCTAAAATACAATAGAAGATACATGTCTTAACGTTCATTTATGCTCCCTTTACATCTATCTATCTATAAAAGCAAGGAGCGGCTGTGTCTGTTCCTCAAATATCTCTCTGACTGTCAGATCACCCTCAGCTTTCGGATATAGCTTGTGCAGTGCATAATGCACAATTTATTTTTCTTGACGGCATCATTATTATCATTAGAAGTTGCAATCCTATAGACGTATCACAGCGTTTCCTGCAGCAGCACTTTCATTACAGTGTAAAGCCCATTCCCAGTGCTTTAGTTACAATTATTGTCCCATTTCTTCCTGTACCGATCGTGCAGCCATCGTAACCAAAGTATTATAAAGTCTCTCAAAACCACACACAAAAAAAACACACTGTCGGTTTAGCTGCTACTTGATTCCTCTAGCTAACACCAGCCAGCAGTAGCTTGGTGTTAGCTAGAAAACCTTTAGGAAACCACAGCACTATCACCTAACAGCCGAATCTGGGTCTAAACTCATTTACAAACATATATAACAGCAATTTCAAAACTGATATATAGTTTTGCATCTGCCCTTTCAACATAAATTGTGCCATTCTTCTTACAATAACTGTATTTGCATGTCTCTACTTATCTCACTGTATGTCCATGTCTTACCCAATGTATCTTTGTCTATTAAGAATATGTAGCAGTCTGTCACACCCTCATTTGGCCACAAATGAAATATCTACTTAAGCTTCCACTTTTCTATAGGAATACATACTTCCTACAGGCACTGCACTAATGTAAATACATTCATTTCAAACAATGTAACCTTTAGTGCCCAGGTAATGCCATACTCCTTTTCATTGTTATTGATATAAAGCAATACATCCACAAGAGTGGTTCCCAGCCCGAAGGTATTAAAAGTTGGCTGCCAATTTAATTTTTTAGTGAACAAATTTGTTTCAATTGTTTTAATATTTTAAAAGGAGTGTAAAGTTATATTGCATACATCTTATTTGGCCTCTGTATTCCTTTCGGGGTCAGTTATATGAGAATATCAATTATTGAGAATATCAAGTGGGTGAGGTAACAATTTACAATTTACCCGTACAACCTCTCCTCATGGTGTTACCACTGTCTATCAGACACAAGCATCCGACAAAAACTCTGTACTCAGCTTTAAGTAAACTTAGGCACTTCCCTTTAGACAGGACCGTCTGGAGCTTTTGGCGTCTGGGGATTTTTATTAAAATCGTATTTAATAATGCTCATTTGTTGTTGATTTACTTATCATTAGTACTATGATTATATAGATAAATCACACAATTTTAGTTTTCTAAATCAGTTCATCAAATCACCAAAACCTTTATCTTAACTTGCCATTTATTTCAATCAGCGTTTATACTATACTCACATTTTATACTGTACATTTCAAACTTACTGCGTAGTTCTTAACCTCCAGCTCCGTTTGTTGCTTGGTCCTGTTTCGTCCTTTCCTTCGACCTTGGCCTCCTCTTTTGACCTCAGGGCCTCCTCCATGTCAGGAATGGGCAACATTGTATTCCAGTGACCAATGACGAAATTCTGTAGTCATTATTATTTGTGGGTTTTCCAATTTTTCAGGTTCTTCTGTGACCTCAGGGCCACAAAGAGATTCTTCTTCTCCTGGATCCCAACCCACTTCAGGGCCCAATCTCTTCACCTTGTCACCTCTATAGCTACCTTGGTTTATAGGGACACGATCTTGTTCAAAGGGACGTGATGGGTCACCATGGATGATTTGCGGCCTTAGCGACACGTATTTTCACTATTAGTGTGTGGAAAACGATTTGACCTTCATTATCTGGATTCAAATCTCTTTTGGTGTGATTGGCTGATGGAATTGGAGTTCCCTAAAAGGCAGTTTTCATTGGTCTGTTCTCCAATTGAACAACCCTAACGTTTGCTTTTATAACCTCTCTGGCAGGCTACCAGACCTCTCAGATACAGCTGCTTTGTTGTACAAATCTCTATCTCAGCATATGCACTGATAAAAACAGACCACCCACACACACACACACACACACGCACACACACACCCACACAAACACAGATAAGGAGTGACACTAAGGGAAAAGGTTTATGCTAATTCAGTGTTTTTCATTCCCACACCAAGCACACATACAGTCATATGCTTAATGGTAAGTCAGTTGAATACAAAGTAATACACAGTAATGCACAAAAAAATTGCTTAAAAATCCCTATAGGTAGGAAACCGAGGGAGGAAATGAAATAAAGGAAGACGTTATATATTTGGTGGTATGACACATCCACCTTGACCTAGTCGTTCCACTCTAGACACAGCAGAAGTATTACTTCACAATACAGATTGCCCTGTTATTCTGTGTGAGGATGCAACCCACCACAGCACTACAATATAGTTCAGTATTTTATAATTGTAGATGTCTGCGTTAAGGGGGAGTGAGTGAGAAAGCTTCATATAATTGTAGCAAACCACAGGAACTGACGTATAAGGGAAATACTAGATGGTGTTTATTTTACGTTCCTCATGCCTAAAAAAAATAAATTATCCATATGCCCCATAATAAACCACAAATTTGTGCATAAAATAATCTTAAAAATATAATTCAGGACCATTTTTCAATTTCCATGGAATGATGATTATTATTTTTCTTCACTTCCACTCATCAGTATCCTGATGAAAGCCAGCTGCCTCCCTTTGTATCGTTCGGTGTCACCAAACCCCGAGTCATTTTGAAAGTCTTCAGTCTTTTATTACCCTCTCCATGTGTCCCATCATCCCCCCCTCTTTCTTCTCAGACATTTGTGTTTATTATTCTCGGCCTGCATGGAAAATGATTCATCCTCCCTCGCCTTATCCCTTGCATACTGTTTCTGTATTCCTGTGGACTACCCCATTCATGACCTCAATGTGTGTGTGTTTTTTTTTCAGCCCTTCTATGTCTCAACCCGACCACCTCCCCTTTCTGCTGAATCCCCAGTTTATTCTCCAACGCTATTCCGTCATCTTTCTGCTCTCAGCCGCAGCCCATCTCATCTCGTACGTCCCTCACTCGTTCTCTGTTTCTCTTTAGCTGTCTGAATTTGTCCTTCCTCTAATCGCCTGTCTCATTTGAATGATGGGTGCCTCTGTCTCAACTGACAGCTGAGGTCAAACTCATTCTCGCTTTGCCGCGGTGTTAAATAGCGTTTTCTGGTTAACTCCAGGGGATGGCTGAAATGGCTGTTGTTTGGGCTTAACCAAATGAGATTTTTTTTGTTTTTTTGTTTTTTCATAGGGATAACATTCATAGGTATGGTTACATGGGTTGACATAACTGTTGAAGATGATTTGGGTTTTTGTTGAAATGTACAATTTACTAGTAAGAAAAAGTAGTTCAAAACAAACAAACTTTAAAGGTTTGTTGTTTTGAGGGGACATGGTAGTAGCCTACTATTTGATGACACGATCCACGCTAATAGGGCTGCAACTGATGACCATTTTGAAAGTCTATTAATCTATAGCTTCTTGAAACGGTTAATCAAATAGTTGCTTAGTTCATAAAATAGTTTAAAATGTTGATCACAGTTTCCCCAGATCAAAGATGCAACCTAAAATGGACAAAAAATTTAAAAAAAAGTTCCTAATCCAAACATCATAAGTTTACTATTATAGAAGACAGAAAAACAGGAAATAATAAGAATCAATTAATCAAGTCAAATCAAATCATTGCAGCTCTACAAGCTTGTATAGCTTAAATTACAGTTCCATCATATGAAGTAACTTATGTAACGAGTATCCAAAAGTTAAAGTTGAAGCAAGAACATGGTGAGTTTTTTTTTTCCCGAATGGTTCTGGTGCGTCTTGGAGGCTGACACATGTCATGGTCAAACGTTACCAATTGGCTATGGCAGATTCATGGTGGCTCTGGGCAAATCCAGTAGATTTAAACTTCAACAGAGTACCCACCTTTGCAAGCAGCAAAAGTATACCTCCTTGTAACAGATTACATGTGGAAAAGAAGGAGCCAAAAGGCATTTTACAAGAAGTTCCTCAGAACGACCAAGGTACAAACAACTCCCCTTTCAGTTCCGGCACATCTGGAAATCCAAATTCACTTTGATCATCATATTGTAAAACATCAGACATTTTACCTCTATTAACTCTCCTTCATGGCTGGATTTTACTCTCCTTCATCCACTCAACACTTTCTAGGGCCTTTTCCATGTCGTCAACGATAAATGCCTTCATGTATGACAAAATACGGGGCTTTAACTGTTCCAAGTAGCTCATTCAATCCCTCATACCGATGATATGGGATTTTTGATCATGTAGAATACTTGTTTGAAGCTTCTTTAGCCTTCTCACAGTGGGTTTGCATTGCTGTTTACTGTGAAAGTAAATTGACCGCGATGACGTGATCATTGAACTGACTGTGCTCAATTAGAGATGAGCTTCTCTTATTTGTTGGTCCATCCATAGGTGAATCCACTCTTCCTACCTGACTTCTTACAGAGTGTGTGTAAAACATTGTTTCTGACTCATCAATAATGCTGCACCTTGTCCAGGGATATTTGTCTTTACATTTGAATGCTGGACATTTCTCTTTCTTTTAGGCAGGAGCCACTGCATCCTCTGCAGCAGTCTCTGTGCTTTCAGGCTGCATTTTAGCCCCAACATAATCCTTCTCCTTAGAACCATTTGGTTTCAAAAAATAATTTAAGATCTGCTTGTTTCGAAATGGCCGACTTTGCTGTTGTAGCTATTTCCCGGTACATGCTTTGTCTGGGTAAATGAAACAAATGCGATAAGTTAAGTTCCATGTAAAAAAGAAAGACAAAAAAAAAATAGTTTAGTTCCTAGCCTTTACATTCATGTATGTATATATATGTGTGTAAAAATATTATTTGAATTTGAATTGTGATTAGAGGGAGTCTGGTAGAATATGATAACGGAAAACCTGATATTGAATGCTACTAGTACCTTTTCAGTGAGAGTTACAATTTCAAGAAATCCTTCAAATACTGTTATGAATTAATCAAGTCCAATCAATTATAATTGTGTAGCCAAAATTCACAGATTCGCCTCAGAGGGCTTTACACTCTCTACAGCAATACACCCTCCCCTGTCCTTCAAATTGAATCAGGAAAAACTCCCTAAAAATGTGTATATGGGGAAAAAAAGAAAATGGAAGAATCCTTACATAATTTTACAGGATGCAGCACTTGAACATGGTGATGGTGTTATAAAGGTCATTCCCAGTCATTTTCTATACCTACTTATTCCTCACTAGGGTCACGGGGTTCTGCTGGAGCCAATCCCAGTGCATGGCAGGTGAGAGGCAGGGATACATATCAGACAGGTCGCCAGCCTATCACACACACACCATTAACTCACACCGAAGGGCAATTTAGAGTCTCCATTTAACCTCGGCATGTTTTTGGACTGTGGGAGCCAGGAGAAAACCCATGCAAACACGGTGAGAACATACAAACTCCACACAAAAATGTCCCAGCCCAAGATCTTGAACGTGTAACCTTCTTGCTGTGAGGCAACAGCGGTAACCCCTGCTTCACACCTCGACTTATAAAGGTTTATAATATACATAACAGATGAGATGGTGAGGATCCAGGGCAGCTTCCAGGCGCCATCTGAACATAATCAGCCATGCGATAGTGTGGAGACCTCTATAAATACTATTCTGAGGCCTGTAATTTTCTGGAAAACTCCCCACGTGTGTCTGGCTACTTTGAAACAACAGTGTTGTCTCATATGTCAAGCAATGTCACTCTTTTGACAATATGCTCTGACTAAGCCTGTGGGTTGTTAATATTAATTTCACATGACACGCAGTGGGAGGTGTTGTCCTCTTAATTAAAGAAGCTGTCACTGTCATGTGCATTAATCACAACTCAACCCCTGACATCTGTCTTAAAGCCTCATGCCTACTAACTAAAGTGTAGCAGTGACATGAGGCAAAAGACAGCTAACCTCTGTGAAGCAGCTGTTCATCATTCAGAGGAAATATATGATTTTATTTAAATTGGCAATGATACAGGGACATAAACATAGAGATAATAAAGACTCTTATGTGACAGGATTCTTATGTGAAAGTTCTTATGCAACTCAAAACTTTATGATTAAACCTTTGCTCCTCTTATAATGATGTATAGATATTATGTTATTTATAACTCATCCACATAATTCTATAATAAACTGTAAAGATTAAACCGTACAGACGGATTTGACTCATAGAAAATAACACAACTCAATACTTCAACTTTGTCAATATCAACTTCAGATCCACTTTAGCTTCAGTTTCTGTTGCCGTGGGAAACAAGATAGACTATCAGACTTACTGTGAGCATCTACTTGCCTATGTGTTGCCATGGTCCATCTCCATTGGCAGAATCAAATATTTAAACAAGAATAGGATGGATTGGCATTAGATCCTATATAGACATTGATGGTGCCCAGAGGATGAACACTACTGACTTTTATGACTTTCTGACTTTTTCTCCAGCGTCACCATGACATGGCCTTGACATTAGGGTTGGGCCATCGTTCATCCTGATTGGTGCCTGACATCATGATGGGAAACCAACATCATGATACCCAACCCCCACCCACCAGTGAGGCACCAATTCGAGTTTGCACTGTTAATCCATTTTTTTGATATGGATTTGAGAATTTAGAATTAAAAAAAGAAAAAAGGACCTGATTAGAAACGTCCTCGCACTGCAGCGCTGTGATTCCACAGAAAGTGTGTTTTTCACGGTTCCTGTTTCTAAATTGCGTCAATCCCAGTTTATTGGCTCACACCAGACAGGAAACCAGATACAGTATCAGCATAAGACATCCGTCACCTTTCAAAATAAAACACAATGTGATAATGCGAACACCTACATCCATAGATATATACACGTGGCACTTCCACTTCCTGTGGAAACCCATGGACTCTAAACTGTGGCTGTGCATATTTGTGCATGTGGTTCAACAGTAACTTTATTAATACCATGTTTTACTTGGTTTACTCATATATGTATGCATGTGTTTGCATGCCATGAAACTATTGCCATGAAACCTGACTGCAACATTCCTGTCCCCCTCAGGGTGTATTGGAGTAACTTTACTTAATTTCCAAAAATTGTAGTGGCATCTTCATCAATGTAATTGTGTCCAATAATTTGATTTATGACCAAATACCAGCAAACATAATGGCATTCCCATCACTCCATCACTCACTGTTTAGCAAAAGCTAGCATGATAACACTAAAAGAAATGGTAGGCATTGTAAAGAGTGTACCTTATAAAGATTGCCATGTTAGCGTTGTAAGGGTGAGCATGACAATAACATTTAGCTAAAGCTAGATTTCATATTCATATTTGTAGTTCTCTGTGTAATATGTCTATTCTGGGTTCTGATTCCTTTTTTCTACATAACTGTAAAAAAAAAAAGTGAAAAGTAAAGTGTGATCTTTTGATCTTTGGTCTTTTTTTTTTGCATGTCTCATAGCAACTGTAAAATCTGAGAACAAAAATCATCTTCACTGTGCTAAATCAACAGCCAGAATGGAAATATTTAGATTTGCACTCCTGGTAAATGAACTGCACTAACAGACCAAGACACTCTAATGCTGCTCATTCATCTTTACACACATCAAACCCAGATCTGTATGCTATTATAAGCACAAACAACCTGTCCCAGAGTCACCGATCTATTTGTTTTGCTTATTTCCACCTTTTCTTGATCTCTGTGATCACAACAGAGCTAAAGTAACCCCTGCACCTCCAAAGGCCTCTTTATGGTGTATTACAAGGATTCCCTTTGTCTTCTTAATTGCATTTCTTCCCCTCTCTATATTCTCTTCTCTCTCTCAAAATGTTGCTCGCCCTTCCTCTTGCTCCACCTCGCTGTCTTCATCATCATAAAGACAGCGATCCTTAATCAGTGAGGCCCACTGAAGACAAATTATTCTCTTTTGGAAAATATCAAATGTTTTTGGAAAATGTCAAATATTTTTTTTGGAAACAAGGGTTTACTTATGTCATTTCTAATGCCAGGGGTCATGTCTCAACAGGTCGCCTTTGCCAAATATATGCCTTTCCTCCTATAATTTTTTGCTTTTAGTGTCCAGCACATGCACCCACACCACGCCCTGTACACAGTGCTCAGGAGTCATCTTACAACAGTCACTTTAAAAGGTCAAATTGAAAAGAGCAATCTTAAATTATTTGAGTTTGTGTAGATGTCTGTGTGTGTGTGTATGTGGCAGTGCTTGTGACAGGGGGAAGGGTAAAGATCCAAATAGATTATGACAAAAATTAATAGCTTGGCATTTCACAACAAGTACATTTTGGCAGAAAAAATACAAATCGCTACACGCCACAGTGTACAGTAGATCAAAATTAACAGTTAGAGGCCTAGTGTATCGGAAGCAATCGCAACTTAAACGCCCCTCAAACATGCTCAATGTAATCAATTTTGCATGAGAGTTTTTAAACAGCGTCCAAGGTCGTGCGACCAAAGCTGTTCTTTTCTCCCAAACATCTCATTAGCTCTTTGTATCAACACTCTGACCTTTTTTCTTGGCAACACTGTTTATTATCACATTACTGTCTTTCAATGACATAATGGGAAACAATAACACAATATGCTAAACCGTGAAACACTTAATGACAGGAATAAATATCATTCATCAAGTGTTAATGGCAGCAATGAAATAGATTTGCCGAAGACATTACACACAACAGGATTGTTTTTCAATAGTGTATTCTTTGGTATTTATACATTTTATCACAAAAACTAAGTTCATAAGCCCAGATTTTATGTCCTGATACATCCAGAAGGTAAATAGCAAACAAGTGTTCTTCTGCAGAAAGACACACTATACACCACAGAACTGCATTTAATTCCAATTCGCTATTTGCCCCTTTAATTATACTACAGTATTTTCACTGAGCTCAGATTTCCTTGTGGATTTTTCCTTTACTGACTTTTTAAAACCGGGATATCACCCATTTTTGCATAACAAAATAACACTGACATAACTATTGTCTTTTTTTTTTCTAGTTTGTTCAAAAACTGTCTATCAGATATGTATAAAACCAATCAACATAATACATTAAAAATAACCCATTGATAAGAAAGTCTCATTATTCATCAACCTTGTATAAAACCCTTTAACGACGAATAAAAATCAAAATAAACTAATTTAGAAGTGCTTTTCGATTTTGTACATTTAAACGATGTGACACAAAACAGGTGCATTTGATGCACGTTGCAGGCAATCACCGTAATAATCCAACTGATTCTACTTGTCAGCGACAAATTAATGTGTTTTCTGCAAGTTGAAAAATAGACAAGACGTAGAAATGAAAGGGGAATATGCCATCCTAATGCTCTAAACAATAGCCAGTATTTGGTTGGTGTGTATTGTACGGTGACAGTAGCCTACCTGCTCCAAAACTACAGGTCTCATTTGAGCACCCATGAAATTGTCCCTGCTGGGAAATATCTAGCTGTTATGACTTGTGGGCAGCTGCCTGAAACTGAATGAAGCATTTATTGTAAATGCTGTATCTTGTCACAACAGACCAAAATATTTCTGTCCACTACAGTTTTATGTAAATAACTTATATGGCTTTATGAAACAACACAGCTTTATGGAAGACAGATATCTTCACCCTAAAAGTTGGTTATAGTAATAACCAGTAAAATGATAAAGAATATGTAATTGCAGCGGAGTAGAATCCCATTCGCAGCCGCACAAGTCAGCAGGTCATCTGTAGACAAAGGAACAGATATAGAAACATGTTTTGTCATCTTACGTCACAGATTGCTTAATTTAAACTGGTGAACAAATGTTATGTGTATATGTCATGCATAGTTTTATAAGAAACAACTCTTGCGCATTTAAAGATACAGTACATGATAAGTGAAGTGATGAATGACCCTCTTCTCCTCCCACTCAGAAAGCCAGGATACAAATCTCCTCCACAGGCTAAACATAGCAAAACGTCTTCCTAGCAGAGCCTGATGCAGAACCACCTACCACAGATGACTATTTAGTGTGTGTCTGTGTGTGTCTTACCTGAGACTTTCTGTATCATTGGTAATAATTCGTTCCAGAGGTGACACTCATGGGCCTTCAGCATGTCCCTGTGTTCTGGATGGTTGTAGTTCAGTGTTACATACTCCTGGCGTTCAGGGGAGAACTCAGGCCACATAGCTCCTTCAAGTCCTGGATTCCTGACAGAAAATAAAAGCCGATCAAGACGGTCCGTCAATGAACAATGGGGATCTATACACCGTTTGAGTGATTGATTGAGTATTTGAAAATGAGTACCCTGTCCGTGCAAAGTTGGCCCAGTGTTTCATAAACTTCTTGGTCATGTTGACTTCATTCTTTGTGTATCCCAGGGATACATTCAAAGGCATTCCAAAGACAAATTCTATCTCATAGCCATGCATGGCACCCATCCATTCTGGCCAGGGGTTGATAGAAGACCGGTGGTCAAAGTAGTATAGGAAAGTCTTACCACCATGTTGTGAGTACCTGGAAAAGAAATGAACACTGGGTCAGGATAATAATAATAATAATAATGAACACAAACATGGCCCTAGACTGGCCCTTGTGGTTTAGATAAACTAGAATCTCCACTGATGACCATGAATTCAGATCGCTTCTTTAAAACTTAGAATCACTCTTTACCTCTGAGCGAACTCGAGCACAGGACAAGCGAAATATTGGTCTCCAACCATCCTGCAAAGTAAGTCACGGTTTTGTGTTTTGTTTTTCACATCTGTCCAGTCCGTGTACTGGGAGATCACTGTTTCTCTTGTGACATTGCTGGCTTGCGCCATTACAATGGCAACCCCTTGCAGGTATTCCTTTCTGCTGATGAGACTCTGACCGATGTTGCTATAACCAGGCATTCCATACATTAGGAAGTAGGTTCCTTCGTCCTTGTTTAAGCCAAGCAGCAGGTCTTTCTTTGGGAATTTCCCTGTGCGCAGCAACACCTGCAGTGAAACACAAAATGAGGATTTGATTTTTTTTTTTTGGCCTTTTTTTTTGGCATTGTCCTGACTGGATGACTGCTCCATCAGTTAGCCAAGCTCCTCTCTACACTTACATAAAGGGCTTGATGCCTGCACTACCCATGAGCGGTTTTCTGTTGTGAATCCTTTTGTCATAACTGGAGCAGCGTTGCAGATTACTCCGAGTTAAACTGTAAAATGTTGTTTACCTCACTCACTCATACACCCCACCCACCCACTCACTCTCTCACTGGTCAGGTTCACTTGTGAGGATGTAAACATCTCTCTCTCTGTAATTAACCACACCACAATTTAATATACAGTTTCACATAGCCCTAACACTCAAAATCTCATGAAGCCAAGACAGGAGTGGGGCCACTGGTAAGGTGTCCCTTATTTGTACATATTGAAAAAAAATCAATGATTACAATGCAAATTCAGTCCACTGGCATTGTATAGGTAATGTAAATTGACCAATATTATCATTCTTAGACAAGTAATAATGTCTAATAAGACCAACAGATACTGCAGTAATTCTGGGGGGGCAGAGGGAGTGAGTTGACTTAAACAATTGACATTTGTAAGCTGTCGTATGTTATTAAAAGCTTTTTTTTATATAAAACCCACAGAAAACAACCAAATACGTAGAAACATGCACACTTACTTCAGGGTCATCTGGTAAGAAGTGCCCATCTACGTGCGGAGCAAAGGGAATGCCGATGAATATAGCCTGCTCGAAAACATCATTTTGCAATTTCACGATCGTCCCAGCATCGGCCTTCTGCAGACACACTTCCAATTGAACGGGTCGAGATGTGGGACACTTCAGTAAGGTCGCCAGCTTCATGGACCTGGATGTTGACATGAAGAAGAGGGCGAGACAATCGGTGAAATGAGAAGAGGGAAAGATGAGACGAATGGGAGAACAATGAGGGAGACTGATAAACCCAGGTTTACACTTGTAGAGCTCCCATCTCCAATTTTATGAAGTTATGGAAACTAAAAGATTGTTTTCTGGGGGTTGTTTTCTAAGGGTAAATTGGTAGAGAAAACTGAGAAGCAGCGACTTTTATTCATTTACATTCTCTAATTTTTTTCTCATACAATTTGCCAAAGACACTTAATAACACTAGAATAGAATACTTTATTATCTGTCCCGTCTTATTATCATCCATTACCTTATCTTATTATTCTTCTTTGACAGGGCTCACAAAGACGTTCACATGTTCCCGTCAATACACATTTTACCTTAAGAACACTGCTGTTGTTTGTTCTTATACCACTACCGTGTGTGCTCAAAGCATGTGACTTTTTTTCTGCCTCTATTAGTTTGAAAGCTGAGCCTTATCCAGTGAAGGATCTACTTTGTTGTCAGACTCTGAATGTTGACTCAGGAAGGAGATGAAGAGAAATGTTGTGGATCATATATTCATTATAAAATTAAGCTGAAGTTCCGTTCTCTTCTAAATCTAATAAGTGACGGGGTCGGCCCTTTCATGCAGCGAGACGGAGATGCAGTTCTCATCGAATACTTTGATTATTTGGCATCATTATATATATGTATGTATATATATAAACAGTTTTAGCACTTTGGTGATTTGTCTAGTGTTCCTTCTGTTACTTGTGTCGCATGATTTGTCACTTTCTGGTGTTTTTTCAGTGTTTTTGTGGGTTTTGGTTGTTTTGCTCTGTTTTTGCTTCCCCTTCATGATTCCTTCCCACTTTCCCCTAATCACCTTGTTAGCTTTGCCCAGCTCCCTGCATTCACCACCTATGTTCTATCCCCTCATTAGTTCTCTGCGTATTTGAGGGTGTTTTCAAAACCTCCATGTTTAGTTAAATCAGACGCTCAGTCGGTCACGAGCGGAAATAGAAATCACACTCGGGTATGGACCATAATGACCAAAGATCTTTTTGAGGAGTTGGTCTCAGCCTGAAGCAGCTTCTTTTGACGGGAACATGATCTCACCCAGGTTCAACCCAACTACAGAAAACACTGCACTTTTACAATAAAAAACCTGCCTGCATGATACATCGCATGAACGTAGCAACTCAGCCAGTCAATACGTTTGCATGCAGAGCTTAATTGAGCTATGCTCGAAATTCAACTTTTGTGTCTAGTCAGACATCTGTCCTTGTCTCACTTTTTACATGCAACTGAGAAAATCTAATGCCTGATGGGGTCCGTCCCTTCATGCAGCATCACCCGGGTTTCCTTTTGTCTCTCTCTCTTTTTAATTGATCACACTTGCTGGTCGCACTAAGTGAATATACATTTATTGCCGTTTTCTTCTTTTTCGTTTGGCCGATTCTGGCGGCTTCTCTGCTCCACTCTGTCCTGTCTCTACCGTTGTGGAGCCTGCGCTCATACATTGTCCAGCTTCAGTCCGACTAAGGCGTATAGATGCCGGAGAAATTCCACTTATCATCTATGTGTGTTAATTTGACTCTGAGAAGTCCAACTCTGTCCGTTTTCAATCCGACTAAGGTACAGACATGCATATATGAATTTAAAAAATCTGACCATAGTCAGATTAACACAATAATTAGATTTTCTTGAGTGTCATGGAAACACACTGACTGATTCAAACTAAGGCAAACAGACTACAGATTTTAAAAAAAAAGTCTGTTTCTGTTCAGTTTTTGTTGGATTGTCTGCATCATGTGTGGTGGTTAAATTGATTTAAGGCAACAGATATAACAGAAATATCAGTGACTGAAAGACAGGCTGTCTGGTCTGAATGAAAGAAAATAACTATTTTAAAATGCCTTATACTGCAACTAAATTGAAATATGGTGGCAGTATTTGGTATTTTAATAGGGTGAGGACACAATATTACACATACATACTACCTGTCAAAGGTAACACTCCGACTGTTTGTGGCCCAGAGTGCATTAGTGGAGCCGCTTTGCATGACAGCCCTTTGAAAAAGATCATGGCTGCCTGGTGAGAGCAGGTGGAAGCCCACAGATGCCGAACCAGCACTTTCTCCAAACAGAGTCACCTAAAAATAACAGCAAAATGTTTGCCGGCTGCTCTTGTTATTTATATACCGTTCATTAAGACTCTTATAAAACGGTATTACCTGATCATAGATTTAAGCAGCAACTACTTTTAGGAGTAAAAGACTGATGCCTCTTACCTTTGAAGGATCTCCTCCAAAAGCAGCAATATTATTGGCTACCCATTGGAAGGCCAAGCGCTGGTCCAGCAGTCCCGCATTCCCCCGGATGTTCGTGTTGTCAGGAAGAGCCAGGAAACCGAAAGCTCCGAGTCTGTCACAGATTAGACAAGAATGAGGAAGACCCATGAATTCCACATTTCCTTACTCGCATAGATACCGCAGTAATTGCAGGGATGAGGACTTTCCTGTTTACGAGTGTCAATGCTTGGATTTTTACTCCCATATTTCCATCGCCGGCACGGAGCCAGTGTCATAATATCACAGTCTTAAAAAATGAGACAATCCGTTGCTAATTGCCGTTGCTAATTTTTTTTTTTACTATGGTGACAAATACAATGAAAGTGCTCACTTTGTCATTTCAAGATCAGCTCCATGTTCTAACAATATATTTTTTGTACTTTTATGAAATTATTTATTTTTTGAAGAACTTTTCCCTTAGGTTATCTACTAACTAGCAACTTTCTATTAACTAGCAACTGTACATGATAATTTTTTAACAAGATAATGTGATATTGCTTAATATTTGGCATTTTCAGTACTTCTAACGAGAAAAACAAAATAAAATGATATATAATTTCAACACATTATGTCATTATAAGAGAAACTGGGCATTTTTTTTCCATTTTTACCTGTAATTCATTGATACAACAACAACACCTTCAGATTTACTCAGAAAGCGGCCGTCATAAATGTCCAGTGAGGACGTCCCTCCAGTGAACCCGCCTCCATAGATCCAGATGAGGACAGGAGCCAATGCTGATGGCTGAGGATGGGTTTTGTTGTGGCCTGGAGACCAGACATTTAGATACAGACAGTCCTCACTCACAGGAGTGTTTGGGTTCCACATCTCCGTACCTGGAAACCCTGTTAAGAAAAATCACTATGTCAATGTCAAATGCAGCTGATTGGGACTCCTTTATTCTTGCAATTAATATTCTAATAATAATTACAATTTTTTCAGATCTCCTGCAATAAACATGATTGTAAGATCAGTCCTAAATTAAATTCTAGCTTAATTATATATATATATATATATATATATATATATATATATATATATATATATATATATATATATATATATATATATATATATATATATATATATATATATATATATATATATATATGTGTATTATATATAATATATATATATTATATATGTATTATATATATATATATGTATATATATATATTAGAACACTGGAGTGATAGTGAAATGGGCCTCTATACACCTATGTAGATATTACACCAAAAACCAGGCATTTGCAGCTAGAATAGTCATTTACCACATAAACAATGTATGGATTATATTTCTGATTAGTTATCTTCATTGAAAAAAAAAACATTTTATTTAAAAAATAAGGAAATTCCGAAGGGACTCCAAACTTTTGAACGGTAGTTTGGATGTGTGTATATATATATATATATATATATATATATATATATATATATATATATATATATATATATATATATATATATATATATATATATATATATATATATAGTGTGTGTGTAACACCATTTATCCTTAAGTCTTCTCAATCATTTGCATAACCCCCAAAGATATAAATAACTCACTGTTTTCCTCTTAACAAGTGCTGCTTGTTGTCCAAAGCAGTAACAGCAGTCAGAAATTATTGCCATCTGTGGATTTCTGCTATAATATCTATATTTAAGTAGATTGTGGACATTTACTCTGTGCCATTCATATGTTTGACACCCTACTCTGTATCAAACTACCCCGGACAGCTGGACATGTGAGTTTATAAATAACCAGGTATCCATAACTGAGCCCCATTCCATCCCTGACCACAGCGGGTAAGCCTGTGTCAGTTTGTGTATTGGTGTGCTCATGAATACTGTACTGTACACTGTTAACATGCTGCAGTAAATGATTACCGCTTGAAATATGAATACAATATTTCAATTAAACACTTTGGGGAAAAAAAAAGACGGACCAGCCTTCACTTGTCTTTCCGCTTATGTAGTTATAATAGGGCCCATGTTGTTATATAACTACAGCAGCAACAATCCCTGTCCCCAGTGACCTGCCTTCCTAAAGTTAGGAGTGGCCACTTAAGGTCATCTTTCATTCAAACATCTACTTATATGGACTCCTGTGTGATGCCTTGTCACAACTTAATCAAATTCAGCTCCATCGCAATCTGATTTAAGTCAGTGAAGTTTTAAATTAAAGGGGAAGTCCATCAATATTCCACATTAGGATCAGTTTATTAGCGATGGTTATTGCTATTCAGCCAATGAACACTGTAATGACTTCTGTGGCTCTGGGGGAGTTTCGAGTATAAGGAAGAAACTCATGATAATGCCATCGTGATTTCATTAATTTTATCTTGGGTTGGGTTTGGAGATTTCATTTGCAACAAGAAGCAAGTGAAGAGACGCTATTGATCTGCATTATGGAACATGTAGGATCTAGGGCGAGGGTGTGTGTGTGTGTGTGTGTGCTTTACTGTGCTTTTAACGAAAATCTAGGATACTTTTGCCTAGCGAAGACTACATACTGTTGGTATACAAAAAGCTTTTAAGCCATTTAAAGTAAAAAAAAAAAAAACATTTTAAATCCAGAGGTAACTTAACGTGCCTTTAAAACAATGACAGAAAGAGTCTATGCAAATACATAATTCAAAAAATGCTGAGGACTGATTGTGTGTGAGTGTATCCTCCTCCCAAGTCAAACTAAAACTCTATTGAAAATTGATATAAGCCTTTTAAAACAATACAATAAAATATGCAATGAAATAATTAAATTTAACTTTAAAATATATATATATATATATATATATATATATATATATATATATATATATATATATATATTTATACTGAGTCAGCCTCATCAGAGGTGATATTGACCAAAGATATAAAGACAACACAAAATATGTAGATATATTGTCTACTTTAAAAACACACACACACACACACACACACACACCTGGTGCCATATCCAATACATGTCTGTAAGTTGTCTCCTATGAGATACTTTCTGACTGAAGAGAGTTATACAGTAAATGAAAAAAAATGAAATTGCACTCTTATAGTTTACTATACTTACATTCCTATATACAGGCACACAGCAACACTTTTGTCTTTCCTCCAATACAGTCACCGCCTGTTAGTAATTTTAACTGGAAGATGAGCAAGTTCCTTTGGAATTATTGACCAATTATACCCTTTTGGCAGTTGCTGTTACCACTCAAACTGTTGCACAATCTCTAATATCCTGCCTGCCAAACACTGCTGTATCATAGTTATAGTTATCAGTTAACCTGATAACAGCTTATGCTTAATTCCCAGTGAACATTGAGTAAGGTCCAAACACAAGACCAGACGCTTATCTTCTTCTGATAAAAAAGGGGTAAAAAAACAAGTGAAAAACACTACATGTACACTGAATACTTCACAGTGCCAATCAATTGTGTCTTTCTCAACACGTGTTCTACCTGGATAGCTGTCATCTGGCGGCTGGTAGCAGGAATTTGGGAAACGCGTGGCGTCCCTCACCCCCTCCCATCTCTCTGCTGGCTCCGGAGCTCGGAACCTCAGCTTCCCTACAGGTGGTTTGCCGTAAGGAATTCCAAGGAAGGCCCTCACATTACCGCCCAGCACCGAAAGCATCTTCCCTTGTACTTTCCCCTGCCCCGTATTGATTAGGAGGTCATCCTGTGCGGCGGGCGATACCGTCAGGACATGGAGCAACAGGAGCAGAGCGGCGAAGTGTGTACGGGGAGACGCCATCGCCATGGAAAAAAAAACTGGGGAGTTTGGGGAGAAAACTAATTAAATACACAAAAAATAATTAGTAATATGAATGATTTAATTGCATATTATTACTTTTATAAAAAAAATCGATCATAAAATATTTATTCTATTTGAAGTTGGTTAAGTGTCTTATCTAAGCACTGCAAATCTAATCATTTTATTGAGAGTTTCCATACAAAGATCAGAGCAGGGAGTGTATCAGGTCTTTGCATTACAGTGTTACAGTGTTATCTATGTTTATATACTGCAATTAAAAGTAAAAAAAAAAAAAAAAAAAAGCTTGTTGTGGAAAATGCCATGCATGTTTTCCACTGATTAAAACGTGCATGTTTACTTTGACAACATTAACTAGTAATACTAATAATGTGAAGGAGACGTAGTACAAATTCTGGAAACGTCATAACAAGTGAGATTTAAGGGTCCCCCCCCCCTCCTAGCAGCAAGTGTCACTTTATAACCGCTTCATTCTAACGTCCAAATATTTGGAAACCATGAAATATGACGCAGCGGAGAAGGACGACGCAGACGCAGCTAACTCTTGGAGAGCCGCTTCACTTCCAAAAAGGCGCAAAGTGAAAAAAGAAAAAAAAAAAAAAAAACGCTTTCAGAATAAAAGCCGCAACGCGCACGTGGATCATGAGGAGACGCGCGAGTTGGAGAGAGAGAGACGCGCTCCCCGACGACTGATTCATACAAAACGACAGAAACACAGGCGCTTTTTTACTGAAAGTTAACGTACCCAATAAGAATGTCCAGCCCCGCTGAGCGTCTCACCGTCAGTTAGCAGTTAGTGTCTGTGAGGAGTGAATGGAGACATGCAGGGACACAATTGTTGAGATGAAGAAGGCGTGGACTGACAAATCCGACTGTTCAGCGTCTGCTGGGCTGGGCCTGTCCGCCCCCGCTACTACTTACTGCAACGACTTCAATATAACTAATAATAGTAGTAATAAGAATAATAATACTGGTTGTAATACGATGGAGAAGTAATAATAAGTCAAACATTAAATGCATTGCTAATACATATTTAAGACATACAATATTATAAAATAGTAAACATCACAATGTTACTTACTACTAGTTTATTTGTTTTGAACATGTAAAACAAAATAAAACATCAACAGAAAAATAAAGAGAAAATGTATAGAAAATTGATATAAGCCTTTGAAAGTAGTGCAATAATTTGCATTTAAATAATTAAATTTAACTAAAAGTATATATATATATATATATATATATATATATATATATATATATATATATATATATATATATATATATATATATATATATGTCTTTGCACCAAATTTCACATGCAGCTCTTTGAGAATTGGTGTGTTTTTTTAGAGAGTTATACAGTAAATAAAAAAAAAGAAATTGCACCACTCTTATAGTCTACTGTACCTACATTCCTATAAACCAGCACACAGCAGCATTCTACAGTTATCTCATGGTCCCCTGCACTTTTGTCTTTCCTCCACTACAGTCACCACCTGTTAGTAAGTTTAACTGGATGAGGGATAAATCAATGTAACTATTGCACTAACACAGTGGCTCCCTGTAACTACTACCATAATCTATTATCTTATACTGAGTTAAACACATGAGTAGAGTCATATAACATCCTAACACTAATACTGGAAGATAATCAAGTTTCTTTGGAATTATTGACCAATTATGCCTTTTTGGCAGCTTCTTATCATTCAATAATAAACAAAAAATAAAGATAAAATACAATTAAAATGAAATTCACATTCTAAAAGGAGTAGTAAGAAGTTTACACTTATTAAATCATACCCATCTATCACTCTTATCAATATGCAAGTAATAGTAATGTAATTTTCATTCATCATTTCAATAATATTAGTACCAATAACAATCATAATATTAATGCAATTCTCATTTATATTAATACTATTAATGATATAATAACAGGAAAGATGTAACAATCACAATAGCACAGTAGCACCAATATCAACTAGAATAAAATGGTTAATTAGTACAGTTATGCATAATTATACAGATCATGTAACATGGAAAAACTGGTCAGATGACATAAATCGGGTCATGAAAACTTAAGTACTCAACTAAATAAACACATTATTATTAGTAATTAATATTATAAATATTATTATTATTATTATTATTATTATTGTCATTGAATTACTTAAAGTATTTACTGGAAAGTGCTCATTAAAGCCTTTAACACACTCGCGTGAGTTCTTTTCACAAAAAAAAAAGTTAACTCTCTCTGATTATTTTTTAAATAAAGACAGCAATCAGAGCTCAACAGTGAGTCAGAGAAAAGTAAGAAGTAGACAGCGTTTAATCAGGAATGGACAGGCTACTTCCTACAGGAAGTTCAAAACAGTTTCTCAAGACAAAGCCTTTAAACAAACATACCTTCATGCATGATGTGAACTGAAACCACAGAAAATAAACAGCCCGATGTGATTGATCTACTTCAAGGATGCACTTTTATAAAAAAAAAAAAAAATCTCTTCTTTATTTTCTGTTCTTTTACTTTAAATGCAGCCCTAACTTGAAATGAGAAAGGTACTATTGACTAAAATATTCACTGTAAACAATAATGCCTGGGCATCTATTCACTCTCCTGCTGCTGTCCATTGTGTGTCGTCCAGGGCGTTGAATGTTCTCGACTAAATAGAGAAGACAGCTCTTGTGTTGCCGCTGTGAACACACACAGGTCTATTGTGTTAATGTTGCTGTGGCGTATTGTGAAGTGAGGCGTTCACTTGGCACCACGATGTGTCCCAAACCGTGTTGAGACCCAGCCTACGCCCTTTATCCCCAGCCTGTTTTTCCCGCCAAACTTCCCCCCCCTGCAGGGCCCCCTGCTTTTCAGGTCAGTCTTTGTTGGATCATTTGTTCTGTTCTGGTCAGTTTTAGTTCGTCTGCACGACCTGAATCTGGAATACAGAGTTATTCTACAGTTCCTGCGTTTGGGTTCACCCGCTCCACACTCCCACCATGACAGTATTTAGATATATTCAACATCCGTTGGAGAACACTGTAGACAGGGCACCTGTCGCATGCATGAATCACTGAGGGTAAGGGGATTAAGTGCATGATTAATTGCCCTCTAGGACACAAAATGTGTCGTAATGTTCCCTTTTGAAAGCCACAACACGTGCTTAAGTGTCCTCTATGAGCCAAAACACATACTAAAGTGCCCTCTTGGGAGTTAAAAAGCATGTTAAAGTGCCCTGTTGGAAGCCAAAGTGCATGCTGAAGTGCCTTTTAGGAGCTAAACAAATTCTGAAGTGCCTTCTTGGAGCCAAACTATATGCTAAAGTGCCCCCTAGGAGCCAAACTGTGTTTTGAAGTGCCCTCTTGTGAGCTAAAAGATATGTAAAAGTGCCCTCTGGAGCTGAAGTGTATGCTGAAGTGCCTTTTAGGAGCTAAAACATGCACTGAAGTCCCCTCTTTGTCGTTGAAATTCATGATGAACTCTAGGAGCCAAAATACATGCTAAAGTGCCCTCCAGGAGCCAAAATGTGTGCTAAAGTGTTCTCTTTGGAGCTAAAACATGTGTTAAAGTGGCCATTTGTATAACATAAAACATGTCAAAAGTGCCCTCTTCAATGGAAAGAATGCACTATATGTGCCCTTTATTTATTTATTTAGATTTTGCTTTTGACCCCTGCCCTTCAAAAAGTCTGTGCACACCACTTATTTTATTTTAATCAAGCTCCTGCTAAGTGTAAGTGGATCCGCGAATTAAATTAGCAGTAGGTTATTTAGCCTACATTTCCCAGGGATTGGAACCTTTCAGGAATAAGAGATATAAATTACCAAGAAAAAAATGTAAATAAAAAAACAGTCTAGATACCTATCTATCCATATTCATGCTTTCCTCTTATTATTTGTGTTGTCATGTTGGTTTAACTAACTATATACAAACATACAGTATATATTGTGATTAACGAGGACCTATGTGTCGGGGGCATGACCTCCGACACATAGGTCAAGAGGTCAAGTCCTTCCTGCTGCCTGGAACCAAACATAATGCTCTGTCAAGGGAAATCTGGGCTTATTGTCAAATCGCAGTATAGGAAATAGAAACTGACGTGGGTATTAATCTGCTGTGCTTTCTGTTCATGATTCTGACTAAATATGACAATTAGAAATAATTAATAATTGTCGAAGACAGTTATTAGTTGATTATTGAAAGTAGAGGTTAACAGTATTCACTAAATGTTCTTACCATGTGCTATGGTAACCATTAAGGAATTCTTGTAATTTACATAAAGTATTTCATGATATATACTGTCTACAGTCTATTGTTCAAATTATATCACAGTATAAATTTGTGTACATACTCCCCTCAACCTATTTATTGCATATTTCAGTTTTCTTTATTGCTATTACTGGTGTAGTCGAGATAGTACTACTTTAACAGCACTTAGGAGTCAATCTTCTGTTCGTGCAGAAATAGCATAGTGGTCATGCATTGATCTCAGTCAACTGATGAAAACATTTCTAGTGAGTTCACACACAGACATGCACTGTCTCTGTAATATTTATCCTAAGCAGCTACAACTCATGCAAAATAGGAAAATATGGTGTAACTACTGTTTTTTTTTGTTGTTGTTTGTTTTTTTATAACCAAACACTTACTGAAATTACATGAATAAAAAGATCCATTGACATTTGAATCATCTAAATAAATCATTTGGGAGCAAGAGTTGCGATCGCCAGAGTGTTTTTCATTATTCAGTAGAAAAACATCATGGAAGATGAATTTAAGGTGTTGGGCTGAGGTCATCTCAAGTCACACAAATAACCACTTTCATATTTCAGGCCCCACAGCTGCAAGCTGTAACAGCGGACAACGCCTAAGAGAAAAGGATCCAAGGGAGGGCCTTCTCTTTAGGGACATGTACAGCACAGCGGGAGTGTTAGATAGATGCATACACAGAGGGAGCCAGAGAGAGAGAGGCAGAGAGACAGCAAACAGTTTATTTCAGAAGCTAGACAGTCTTCACCATAACCACACACCATCAGGGATTAGGCGGTTAAAGGGAGAAATGACAGGCATTAGATAGGAGCTTTTGAGAGAATGTTTTCTCTCGCTCTCATTTCCAACATCATCAAAATAGGCTTGGGACTGGTATGCAACCCGCCACACACATACACACACACACACACACAAACTCAGACAAGTTAATTTCACCCATGGCCTTTAATGTCAATCTGCTGTTATGAAGGCAGGGATAAGCAGTAAAAAAAAGAAGAAAAAAACATTTAATTCATTTCTTGTGTGTAAGCTTGGAGCAGTGAGATAGTAAATATCCAATCATGGTGTCACAGAAAAGGATATTAGTTTATGTGGCACTCTTTCTGTCTGTCTCTACTTTATTTGAATGTGGGTCCATGTGTGTGCACATAACATGGATGTGTGCAATTACTTGCAGCCAAGAGCTTTTTGAGGTATTTTGTGTGTGTGCGCACGTGTGTGTTTGCATTACAATATTGTCATATACATAAAAAATATATACTATAAGTAAAAGTCATGTTGGATAATAAGGTCAAGGTCATGTTTCTTTTTTGTATAGCACGTTTAAAACAACCAGAGTTGATCAAAGTGCTTCATAGTGCAATAAAACGTGAGACAATAGTGATAAAAAAAAAATACAATAGCTTATATGGAATAGCAATATGTCCACTGTATACAAACTGTATGTTCGAGAGTAAAAAGTGCAAAAAGGCAATACACACTGCAAATACAGGGATGAAAATATCTCGACCAGTCAAAAAGCCAAAGCAAAAATGTGGGTTTTCAGCAAAGTGAAAAATCCCAATAGCCTCGGTTGCACTGATGTGCTTTGGAAAGCTGTTCTGCAACTTGGGAGCGGCCACTGCAAAAAGGTTCCATCACCTTTTGCTTTTAGCTTAGATTTATGAACATCTAGGAGTAGCTCATGTGATGACCTCAATGTTCCAGCCGGCGTGTGAACATTTATGAGCTCAACAAGGTACTGAGGGGTTATGACCATTCAAAATCCTAAAAACAAACGACGAAATCTTAAAATCGATTCAGAAGTAGACAGGGAGCCAGTGCAGGGAGGCGAGTACTGGAATGATGTAGTCATGCTTTATAGTGCCTGTCAAAACGGGGGGCGCAGCATTCTGTACTAACTGCAGGTGTTGCAAAGAATGCTGGTCTAAGCCTAAATATATAGAATAACAATAAAAAAAAAAAATAAAAAAAAAACTGCAACACAGGCGCAAATAAAATAGTCACACGAACAAGAAAACATGTTCAATTTGGACATTTATCCATTAAGATGGACTTCTTGATTATGAACTGACTTTTTTAATCAGCAGTGCTTCATCCTCCACAACTAATGCAAAAACAGTCAACTGCAATGTGGAGCAGACAGTATATGACTCACAGATGCACATATAAACAGTACATGGATGAACACTGTACTGTATAACAGACCTTTTCAACTGGCAACTGGCAGCTTGCAGCCCGTGGGCCATGTGCGGCCAAATAGCAAACCCCGAGTGGCCCAGTCCAAGGTCCGGCCAAAGAATCAGAGAAAAACACAGTTTACAAGCCTTCAAAAATTCCTAGAGTAAATTCCTAGAGACAGTGAATGCAACACTGCTCGCTTAGCCTAGCAACATCAACCCACAATGCAGCACGTTGCATTGTTGTAACGCGCGTTGTGGTTGCTCAAAATGTACCGAGCAGTTCTGAACTGCTTCGAAAGCTGTGAGGAAACTTAAAGTTCAAACTGAAAATGGTCGCAAAATGCAGTGTTTTGGGACTGAACATGCCATAGCTGAAACATAAAAAGCAATTTATTTAATTTGCAATGAATGCATATAAATATGCATGTAATTTATATTTACATGTTCGTAAACCTAGTGTGTTTGTTTTGTTGCTTGTTAATTTAAGAGCTGCGTAGAACATCAAATACTCTATAGGATGAACCAGTAGGAACTGTAAATTACACCCAGACATTTGCAAAAGCAGCATCTGTACAAACTCTCCACATTCACCTTTCTGAGCAAATATGTTATTTTAAATTAGTAGGGAAAAAAAAACATACCGGGTTTCATGTGACCTGTTTTTAATTTTTAATAAAGATCGGGCTTTTACTTTAACTGACTTTATGCTTTATTAAGTCGGCTTGGTGTTCCCCTTAACAGGAGCGAGTGAGCAGGCTGGAATTATAATGATGGTTAAACCTGCTATATTTTTTAAATCCCCACCAGACACTTAGAACATCATATTTAGGACAGATGAGTGTCCACCTAACTGAAGCCAGTGTATACAGTGTCTGAGTAATTAAGTCTATAAGAGCGATAAAAGTAAATACAGCCCCACTTGAGGCTGAGATGTCTATTTTTTTCAAACCAGAAGTGACTATCTTCTCTTTTTTTGTCTCCATGCAGTCATGCATGCTGCCATATTATGAAATAATAGGTCACATTCTTGGCTAATGTGCACATCCATATTTGGGTCAGGCTTCACTCTTCGGAGTAAGTCAACATGGTCCTTATGCATGTCACAGACAGATTACCAGGGATTTAGCCTGTTTATGCTACAGTGTGCTGGTGGCTAAAAGGTTAGAGAAGTCTAAGTGCAGTGTGACTGCAGGGTAGCAAGTGGACAAGAGTTTGCTCTGTTTCTGTGTGGGGAATATGTGCGAGAGGGAGACAATGAGCAAGAAACCGGATGATAGATCATACAGCCGTTTCAATGGTGTAAAATTTCATTTGAAATCCCACTTATGATTCAATCTTAATAAAACACTCAACTGTCTTGCGACCTATTTAATGTCCCATTGCACCCATACCCCAAACTTGCTTGCTCCCTCTCTCTCTCTCACACACACACAAGAGGGTCTTAATCGGCTGCTGTGTGTCTGAAGTGTTGTTTTTATATTGCAGCCATATTTCATTTTGGCCTACTTTCTTTAAATTGCCTATGGGGTTTTGTATGGGGAGAGGAACCATCACATTTATATTTGAGACTGAAGGAAAAGAAAGCGAGGTGGGAGACTTGTTTATGTTCTTATTCATTTTCGTCTCTATTGCTCTTTCTCTGTATGCCACGCTTTTTCCTCTTGCGTTTCATTTCCTCCACTCACTCTATCCATCTCTTTCATGCGCCCTTAACATCTCTCTCTTTCGCTTCTATGCCTGTCTTGTCCCAAGCATGTGTCTCTCTATGCAAAGTGTGTTTAAGTCCTATAGAGGTAAAGCGAAGTGAAGTGCAAAGGGAAGGAAAAGGGAGACCACAAAAACATAATACAGAGTCCATTGTGTGTTTTTTTTCCTATGGGAATTTGGGGAAAAAAACTGACAGAAATGCTTCTTCAAGATGTATAAATCATTAAATTGTATTTCCTTTTGAGTTTGTGTGAAATTATACTATATAGTATTATATTTGCTTTTATCCCTATATTTTTATTATACACTTACTGTACTTTTCAATTTATTATGTATATTACCATATAACCTACTTCTGTCCTTATATTTCTTTTATATTCTATATTATTTACTTTTAACTTTCCCCTGTAACTGTCTGGGTTTGAGTGCCCTTATACAGGCATGTTCCATACTCTCCCCTTTCTGAAACAGAGTTTCTCATAACTCTGTGCCAACCAACTGTTATCGCAACTTCTCTGAACTACAAGGTTGTAGGGCTGTGTTAAAACTGTTTGTTCTCCCTCTATTCGTAACTCATTCTTCCAGACGTACTTTGTACTCTGTAATGACAGAGACTTATGCTCAGAATAAAATATAACTCTTTCTTGAAAGGCATGTTCTTGATCTCGATTTCAATCAGCTCATCCATCATTTGTGTAGTAGAGAAATATCCCACGATTTGAACTGTGAGGACTGTAAGAAACGGCTTTCTCCGCAAGTATTTATTTGCTTTCCTCCTGTTGCATCACAAATTTCAGACTATTTAATGTGACTTTTGTGCTGTAACAATGGCAACTCTGTGGAAATGTGAATCATGTTCATTGTGCATAAGCGAAAGAAAGAGAAAGACACAAGGAACAATTATATTATTTTACATTGACACATTGCAGGGGGGGCGACATGGTGGCGCAGGGGTTAGCGCTGTTGCCTCACAGCAAGAAGGTCGCAGGTTCAAGACCGCCTTGCGTCCTGGGTCTGGGACCTTTCTGTGTGGAGTTTGCATGTTCTCCCCGTGCATGCGTGGGTTTTCACCGGGTACTCCGGCTTCCTCCCACAGTCCAAAAACATGCTGAGGTTAATTGGCAACTCTAAATTGCCCGTAGGTGTGAGTGTGTGAGTGAATGGTGTGTGTGCCCCACGATTGGCTGGCGACCATCTGGGGTGTATCCCTGCCTCTCGCCGTAACGTGCTGGGATAGGCTCCAGCAGACCCCTGCGACCCTAATGAGGAATAAGCAGGTATAGAAAATGACTGACTGAATGACTGACATTGCAGGGGTTAGCGCTGTTGCCTCACAGCAAGAAGGTCGCAGGTTCAACACCTCCTTGGTCTGGGATCTTTCTGTGTGGAGTTTGCATGTTCTCCCCGTGTGAGTCAATGGTGTGTGTGCCCCACGATAGGCTGGAGACCATCTGGGGTGTATCCCTGCCTCTCGCCTGCATTGCGCTGGGATTGGCTCCAGCAGACCCCTGCGACCCTAATGAGGAAAAAGCGAGTATAGGAGATGAATGAATGAATGAACATTGACGTTCAAAAAAAAAAAAAATCACATGTACACAAAGGTGCTCACACAAACACACAGGCAGTATGCCCCAATACGCACAAATGCTCAAACATCCATGAATAATGGATGTTTGAGCATGTGTAGAAGTTCAATTTGCAGCAGCAATAAAAAAAAAAATGATAATTTTAAAATGACTTTGACCTTTGACACAGCAGATTCTTATTTGCGTACGGAATATATGTTTCTCTGGTGTGTGTGCGGTTGTTTGTTTGCTGTGTGTAATGGAGTCTTATTCATGCATGTTCATTCAAATCATGAAACCAATTTTAAACAACATAAATCCAGTTTTCAATCTAGACATCAGCAGGAACAGACAGCAGGTGCATGCAAATCAAAGTGCAGTTGTGTGGCTGCCAGATTAAAAGGAAGCTGTTTTCGTATCAAAATCATATCAACTCCAAATGGAAATGGTGGAGGCCACAAATTGCCACACGCACTTGACATGCTAAGCATAGTGAGTTCTGTGTGGGCTGTGTGTGTGTGTGTGTTTCTGTGTGTGTGTTTGTATGGCTTGTGCCAGCTGGGCAATTCTACTCCTATTAGCCTATTAGATGTTTTAATAAGATATTTTGTGCTTTACTGCTCAGCATCACAACCAGTGAAACAAATCCAACTAAATCAGGACTAACGACTATGATAATAGATATTACATTATATCTCAATTGCAACTGTTGACGTAAAACCTTCAAAATATTACTCTTTTTGCTTTGGAAGAGAACCCAGACTAATATGTGAATATCCTTCTTTAATTGCTTTTTTTTTACAATGCCATTTCCATTACAATGTCCAATAAAAGCCAATGTAGACAGCACAGTCAGACCTGCTGCACTTTAAGAATGCATGAAAACCAGTCACTATCTGTTGACACATTTACTTTGCATAGAATTGATTAGGTTGCTGTTTAAAATTAAATGATCATTCAGTTCACAGGCAACAGCTCTGATGGACGTCCCTGCAGTCGTCATGCCAAGTGCATGCTCCCTCGAAACCTATTGCATTGTGGTGTGTGATAAAGTTGCAAAATTTAAAACTTAGTAATGTCACGTGTTCAATAATCATGGATTAGTGCTCACACTAACATGTTTTGTGAGCAAACTTTGAGAGGAGTAAGCATTTTGTATGCATATTTTTTGTATTTTGACTTATATTGACTCGTATTTTGAAAAGTGAGCACAAACAAAAGGGTTGTGTTTATGCATTTGTTGGAGGTAAATTTGATCTCCACGAGCTTCTCCAAAGGCAAAGCAACCTTTGTCTGTAATGTTCCAAATGGAAAATCCAATGAAGATGACGCTGAATCGCAAAACATATTAGCAAGAGCTAAATCAACTCACGATCAGCAATGATCTAATCAGTGATGCCACAGAAGGTATTATCTTGACAAGGGTAAATCTTCTGATCTCAATGGACAGATATGTGGCTAGAAGTAAAATATGACCTAAATGTTTAAAACATATGAAGTACATGTTTTACCCTGTGCTTGTGATTGTGTTGTGTTGAATGTTGTGCAGATTGTAAAGCCTTCTTAGATATATTAGTGATTTTAGACTGTATAAAAGTTATATAAATTGGTCCAACACAATGACATGCATTTTCTTGGAAATAAGCTTAAAAATGATGTCAAGCTTTTTTGTTTTTCTATTGTTGAATGTACATAAGTCATATATGGTCCCTAAAATTCAGCCTGCAATGAATGGAGCATTGCAATGTTACCTCTGCTTCCTCCTCGTGATGATGTCAGATCAGTTCAAGCATGCCCACATCTGGCCCTTCTGTCTCCTTTGTTGCTACGGTTGTTTCACAAGTCATTTGCACTGTCCACTCACATATTTTGAATTGGTTTCAGGCTCTAACATGTACGGATCCATTTATGAAGTTGGGAGTTTAAATAAAGACCTATAAAAAGAATGGAAATTGTACTATTATTGGCATATATAGACTCCCGTGCCACCAAAGTGCATCATCCAGGAGCTAACCGCTCATGAAAGAGTGGGCTCTCGGGAGAGGGGCCTCATAGGGGCGAGAGATGAAATGGCCTGTTTCAGATAGAGGCTACACTGAGGTGCTCCATAAAGAGCCAGTATAAGATACATAGTACTTTCTTTATTTTTTTTAAACTGGAAATCATGCAAAGATATTCCAGTAGAGTTCAGAATATAGGTATAGAATGGAAAAAAAATGTGCATTATACATACCCTTTAGCAAGTTGCTGTCATGCTGTGCAGATGAACCCAAACTCAGATACAGGCACAGTGGAAAGGGGAGAACAAAGTTTATTAAACAATATTGATTCTAAGGAAGGTAGGTGGGGGTCCGGGATAGTGGGTAGGATGGCTGAGACGGGACTCCGGTGAAGTTCACTGCTGACGGACTTGAGTGGATGGCGCACAGGAGTGGCACAAAGGAACGGGAGGTGAAAATCCAAGGACAGGCAAAACACATAAACCCACAAAATGACTTCAGTGTCAAAAGGCAAGAATGTCTGTCCAAACAAACCGTGTTCACCGTGAGAGATGATCCGGCAGAGAGCGAAGATCAGGGCAGGGTTGAAGCACTGGCCGGTAACAAGCTGCAACAAACAGGCGCTCGATTGCCGAGGAGGAACGGGTGTGAGCGGCAGCCAGGTTGACCAGATTGAGTGGCAGAGTGCAGAGGTGGGGGCAGGGAACATACAGGGCAACACCAGACGGCAGGTGACATCTACAGTAGACGACAGCGTGGCGGTTGCAAACCGAGATCGAAAATAACCTAATCTGCAAAAACAGATTCTCTTCCCTCCAATGAATAGCTCTGAAAAATAATTGTCTTCATACCTTTCTTTCATTTGTCAGTGCCTTCTTAGTTATTTTCTAGTCAAAGAAATTAATTCCTTCCAGTCGTTTGTTTTGAACCTGATGGCTTTTCTCATTTTTAATCTCTACTACTATGTGGTACTAATCTACTGATGCTAATGACTTATCTGCTTTGTAGAGACATTGGATAATTGAAATCCATAAATGTGTGTGAGTGTTTGAGGGAGAGTGGGGGAAATTAGCGTGCATGCCTGTGAGCATGTGTGTTATAACTCTGCTTAGTGTGTATAAATGCGTAATTGTATGTAATTGAGGCTGTGCGTGCGTGTGCGTGTATGTGTATGTGTGTGTTTCTTTCACTTTAAACTGACTGACCTGCTGGCACCGTGGTGGGGCTGGTGAAAGCTGGTCACTCAGCAGGACTCTATTAATTAGACACCAGAGAAGGTTCAGGGCTCACAGCAGTAAAGGGTCAGCTATATGGAGTTAAATAGGGGAGAAAATAGAAGAGAGACAGGGGGTGAAGGGATGGGAAAATAAATGATCAGAGAAAGAGACAAGATAAAAGGAAGTTAGGAAAGAAAGGAGGCAGGGGAGATAAAGAGGGGTTTGTGTCAAGCATGAGATGGTAGGGTGTTCATTACAGCAACAGAAAGTGCCTCATGGTGGAGTGATAGATGTGACAAAGACTGTGAACAAAATGCTGTAAAAATACACATTGACACAAAGATATGGAAGTTTAGAAAAAAAAGAAGATCATAGTGAGTTAAGATCCAGAGATAAAGGCTAATGTGAGGCACTACAACGTATAGAGAAGAAAGAGTTAAACAGAAAAGACGGGAGGTAAAAACGGAAGCTGGTGCGGATTTGGGTGCCACTTAGAACAGCATTAAGGATAATAACTGCTGAAAAAAAGAAGAACAAAAAGACAACAGCAAAGAGATATCTAAGTGCATAACATTATGTCAAAAGGATCACATCATGACCTGGCAAGTAATCTTAGAAAAACAAAACTAGTCAGGTAGCATTTCACATGTCTGTGAGTTGTTAAGCGCTTCGCCAAATAGAGATTTTCCCCTCTAAACTCCTCACATGGTTTCCCATCAATGAATGTTGAAATGAGCCAATATTTCCCATAAAAAATAGATTAGAGAAAAAATCCTCAGACTGAAAACAGGCTTGTGTATCAGAACTGTATTTTCTTCTTCTTCTCTCTCCCAATAATTATCTCACGACCCCTCAGATTGATCTGCCTGCAGTTGGGCTAGTTTTGTAACTACTGGACCTAATAATCTGTATATGCCAGAGCGATGAAACAAGTACTGTTACTTGACTACTTTAAGTACATTTCACTGCCAGTAGTCATGTACTTTTACTTAAGTATATTTTTTTAGGCAGTAAGGGCTGTTTTAATACTGGGGATGCACCAAAATGAACATTTGATGAAGCTAAATAATATAAAATAAAAATATAAAAAGAGTCGGAGCAAGACTGTAGTCACAAGAGGTTACTGTCCAGAAAATATGTAAAGAAAATGTGAGCAAAAATAAATCCAGGTGAGGATTGGAATCAAGTGCAATGTCTACTCTCCGCATAGGGCAGATAGGGGCTGGAGTGGAAATCCCTATCCACCGTAGTACTTAGCTGAGGTCTACTGTAAATGCCACAGTGTTAGAGTTTTCCGAGGAGGATGTTAGGATAAGAGGTGAGTGTTGCCTGCAGTTGATACAGGTGTAAGACTCTTGTGGTGGAGAAGGAACTATTTGAACAGCCAGTGTTTTTTTTTTTTCTGCTGAGGACAATCTGTGAAAAGGAGGGAAGGTGGAATTAAGGGGAAAGTTGTGTTGGAGACCAAGGAAATGCATTATACACACTAGATTAGATATTTAAGAACGATTACCAAGGATTTTATTTCTTGTGACTACACACTGCCTCCACTTTAATGTACACGCACATGCGCGCACTCCATTTGCTTTGTGCATTCAAGTCATTTGTAACTCTCAGGATTAGTGAGGAGACAAGGAGGGAGAATCACAGGTGCTGTCTTGCAGTGACAGCAATTTTCAACACAATAAAAGCTCAGGATGCAGGATGCCAAAATGCATGGCTGCATAATGTGTCTTAATTTTAAACTATACGGGTGAATGTATGTGAGGAATGGAAATATGGGCTTTCTGGTGCAAATGAGGATTTTATTTTGTTCTCCTATTGGAAGAAGGACTGTTGTTTGCAACTCTGCATGAATTTGGTGCCAATTAAATGCACTGACTTCCTTCGTGTTTCTATTACAGCTATTATTTTTGACCTTGAAAGTATTGCTTGCTGGTGCTTTCCTGGGACACAAATGACCCCCCACCCACACACACACATATATACACACAGAGCAAAGTTTGAGCAAGATGACGCAAGAACTGTGTTAATTGAATTCACACACACAAACACACACACAAGCACACGCTTGATCAATACATTCTGAATCCATGATTGGTTCAGGCTAAAACTTTATCCCCTAATTGCTTAAGTAGACTATGTAAGGCATTTAAGTTATAGACCGATACCAAATTGACTCCATTGTTATAATTATGTTGGATCTTTACAAAGCATTACCTTGTCAATAAAATTGTCAATACAGTCACCTTGCCATTCTCATCGATCAATGCTAATTTTGAAAATGTGCTATTTTTGATACACCCGAGACAACTGTGTATTTCCAGATAATAAGCCACACTGAAAGATAAACAGAGCCAACCGTGGGCATTCAAATAGATTTACATTGTCTATGCGTTTTGTCTGTATGACTCAACACTTTATTATTTTATTATTATGATGTTTGTAAGTCCCTGTGACACTGGGGGTTCTGATGTCGGGGTAGCAGTTCCTGGTAGAGTTTCAGTAAGGGGCAAGAATTTGTGTGTCTGTAGTTGACACAGGCCATGTAAAAAGAAAAAAAAAATGGTACAATTGGTACCAGCGCCGGCTCTAGGCATAGGCGACATAGGCGGTCGCTGAGAGCGCAATCTGCTGGAGGGGCGCCACCAATTGTGTATGTGGTCACGTGGTTACTGGATGCGCCCGTGCGGTCGGATCTTGTGCAGATCAGAGAAGACAAGTGAGAGATGGATGGACGGGTGGATGATTTTTTCGCAATGAAAATCCCTCCGGTGCACAAAACCGAAAGAGGAGGAGAAGAGGAGTACAAAGGTAACATCATACCACCATATTTTTGATGCCGTTTTGTGTAAAGAAGTTTTGCGCTAGCTTGCTAGCTATGCTGTACCGACGCAACGCTGGATATGATCTGGCCTAGGGCACATAATAGAGTAGAGCCGGCTCTGGTTGGTACCAATGGTTGTTTCCAACATTTTCTATAGTCATAAGCTTTGGGTAGACTGAAACACTGCATACATGCAGGTGGCCAAATTGACCAATAGAAGAGCTGTTTATTTGAATTTGAAAGCAGCCAACTGACTTGTTTGAAAATCTGAGCAGGATACATCTGGGTGGAAATATTCAGAGCGTCCAAATGACTCAGAACCTGCTGAAGGGAAGGGACTTCACATTCCACTGGCGTCAAGATGCCCCAGAAAGTCCCTCTTCCTGTGGTATGAATTACATCTGGCACAAAGTCTGAAACGAGTTCTCCTGCATTGTGGGACGCTCATGTCTACAGGAAGATTTATGAGTTAATAGGTGTATCATAGGCTAATTTGACAGTTGATTTCAAATAACAGTAAGTCAAGTTTAGTCTCACAATTATAGTCTATTTCTCTTCTGACCTTAGCATTAACAGCTTAGGCGGGGAATATTATGCACACTGAATATCTTCATGTTCTCTACACTTACAGAAAATCAGGAAATCACAAAAAGCACAATATCTATATTCCCCCTTTAATATTTTGAGTATATACACACACACACACACACACACACACACACACACACACACACACACACATATATATATATATATATATAATCATGCATACATACATAAAAAAACATCCCTCCCACCCCTCATGCAGTGGTCTCTGTGTCATCCTCAGCCTTCTACCAGAGTCCAGGGAGCTTGAGGCTTCTGCACAGTATTGTAGCTGTGCCTGGGACAGCACTCTTCTGGACTGAAGCTGAAGTATATAACAGTAAATGAACTGGGCCAATTCACTATGATACTCTATGGATTGGCAGTACAATACACATTCACCTCATTCGACTCAACTGTGTGTGTGTGTGTATGTGTGTAAGTCTGTGTATATAGGTCCCATTGGCAGTGTTGGTACCCTGACTATGAGCTAATAGACCTATCAGGCAGTCCCCCCAGGTCATACAAGGCTGTGTAATTGAACCACTGAGAATTTTCCACTAACCTTAACTACGATTTCTCTCAGACTCACACACTTAAGCGCATGCACACACACACACATACACACCTGTGCACGTTCAGCCCTGTGGCCCCAAACACAGTACCACTCCAGCTGCTTTGTGGGTAAGGGCTTCTCGTCACACATCTTACTATCCCAATTGCCAATTTTTAATTCATCCTCAAGCCCATTTACTGTATTCCTATAAACCTTTTAACGTCTCTCATTTCTTTCCCCTGATCTCCAATTCTGCCAACATCACTCTAAGCTATGTTCCTACATTGTCTTCTTGGACATCTACTTCTCTCATTGCTCCATAGCCATCCTCAGGATCCACAATTATACGTTGTTATCATCACATTTAATAGTCCCTAAGGATATCTTTTTTTTTTTTACAAGATAGAACTGCAACTGGGTCCAACATACACCTGTTAACTTTGAAATCTAGCATGATGCAATTTTAGTACTGCTAGCTAGCATAGGACAACATATAAACTAGTGCCTTAGTAACAGTAACAACACAATCTAAAAGAGGGAAACATCTGCAGTGGCCTTGTGCTAGAGGAGCTAAATCAACTACATTTATTTAATGAAGTCCAGTATCAGGTTTCCTAAAGATAACCCCCCCCCTTTGATATCCACTTAGCTGCTCCACTATCATCATTGCAATACAAGGCAACCAGCAGACAATACCTTTTCAAAATATGGTCATTATGATCCCTTGGGGCCAAGTCAGAGTTTTACTACATCTTTTTGAAAAATAAGATTGTAAGATTGTAAAATACGATTTGGTAAAAAAAAAAAAAAAAAAAAAAAAAGATTCCATGGGGATTTCTTTCCATGGCTTAGAATAAATGTATGCAGACTTAACATGGAATAAAATATATTTCACAGATCAATATCATGAAAGTGTGTAATATAAGTGTTAGACTATATTAGGTGTTAGACTTAAAGGGGGTTAGAAATGGCTTTTTTTTTGGCCAATGCTTTTTAAAAGGGTTTGCCAAACATCTTTCAGAATGAGGCAGTAGTTATAGTGGTTAAGTTACAATCCCTTTATCACTCAGGGTATAGCCAGAGGATTGAAATGACCCCATGCTGCTTTAGCATCCCTAGTGCGTGCGTACTTCTGCAAATAACATATCGCTGCTCTTTTTGTCATAGCAGAACTCCCCAAGTGTCTTGAGCCTTTACACCTTCTGGCTCTCACCACCGGAATTGTCTGTTAGAGGGTGCCTACAGGCTTCAAGCCAGTACTCACTGCCCGAAACTTAACAAGCTCTGGGAATGTGTGGAGACATTGTAGCAAGAGCCTCTCTGTCACAGCTCATATCTAGGGTTTACAAACTTCACTACAGTGGAGAGGAAGACTGTTGTTCAGTGCCAGGGCATTGCTCAACTCGATGATGTGCTGACTGCCTGGTACCTGGTTCTGCTAAGTGGTTGGGGAATAAGAGACCCACTCCTTGCAAAGGACAAGGAGATGATGGAGTGTTATAAACTATATATCTTGGTGAAGGGTGTTGGTCAGCACTACTTTGTTGCTGGGTGTTTTTCAAAAACAATAATGACATACACAAGACCTTGGTCAGTGGACAAGTACTGTAGTCATGCATAGCTAGATCATACTATACTTAATGGTCCATTCTTAATAGTATGGTCTGGCTGCATATATTATTGATGATGTTGAAGACAATGCTCTGGCTGATTTGCATTTACTAATCACAATTATCTTAGGCGGTGCTAACTCTAGGATGCAACAACATTGTTCTTACTCAAATAGTTATGGGAGGAAGTTGTTTAAGCCCTGGCATTAAATTGATATTGAACTGATACCCCATGAAAACATCAAGACTAATATATTCTATGTTATAGTAAGTAATATAGTAGTTGTATGTACTTTTAGTGATAGAAACAACATACATAATTTTTGGTGTATAGGTTACTGGCTCAGGTATTGTTTTTGTTTCACTATGTGGACATGGATTTTGAAAATGTTACCACATAGTTGGCAGAAAGGTCATCGGCTCTTTGAAATCATCAGCCAATGTACATCCATTAAACCAGACTAGGTGAAAACCTTCTACGAATGTCGCACTTATTTGGTACAATTAACAGCCACAGTCTGTACCTAGAACCTAGAAGAAGGACAAGAAACCTTATAGTCTTATGATTTTGCCACTAATGATAGGCCGTTAGATTCAAGCGGTCTGCTGGAACTGCTGGTTCAATCCTAACTCCTCCTATCCACACATATGTTCTTAGGCAAGACACTTAGCACCAATCGGAAAGCCAGCACCTTGCAAGGTAGTCCGTTGCCATCAGTGTGGGAGTGTTTGTGTGAATTAGAGGCATATTGTACAGCTTTGGGTTAACCAGGTTATTTAATTCTCATACTGCAATAGTTTCTAAATAATTTAATTTGGTAAATTCTTTTTGTTGTAATCATATGAACAACAATTACTTTCTGTTTGTTATCAATGCTGTGGCGTTGACTAACTTGCCCTCAGACTGAACCATTACATCAGTATCCCTCCTGTGTCTCCACCTTTTTCTGACATCGAGTCAGGCTTGACCTCAGCATGACTCCATGACCCGGCCAAGGCACAATCACTCACAGCATACAACTCATTTCATTACTAATGGATGTAACCCAAAATAAATAAAAAAAAAAAAAAAAACTCATTTGGAGTCTAATTTTTTTCTGAGGAATCTGTGGCACTATTGTTGTATGAGGTCAGCTAATCTGGCACATTTAGAGATGAGCAATTATCCCATTCTTAGTTTAGGTCTAACTGGGAGAAGATAGGGAATAAAGAAGGGGATGTTGGAACTGTTTTCTGGGACAGGGTATTATGAATATGGGTTGAGGGGTGGGGGCAATGGATTACTTCTCTGAACGCTCATATTGCTATGTTTAAGTGGGTACTCATGGAACATCTCTTTGGAAAGCAACGATTCTTGAGTTTTAATTGATGCAAACCATAATCAATGCCTGTGGCAGACAATCTACAAACAAACAAACAATTACAAATGTCAGGCAACTTACCTACGAAGCCACATATTACTCCACTGATCAATAAAACACCTACAAAAGTAGGTCAATCCAATCCAGTAAAATATTAACCTTACCTCTCAACCTAATGAACCTGACCACCTATACATTTGAAGCACAGAACAGGCAGCAGCATGGATCAGGCAATGACAAACACAGCAAACACCCAAACCTCATTCATGGACGCATACACATATAAGAGATACTCATCCACCACCATATATGTTTCCATGAACATATATGGTGAAAAGAAGGAGGAACGTCTGGCTTTAAAAACATCCAAGATGGCAGCAGCCATCATTAAGCTTTAAAACCTGAGTCTACAGACCAATTGGTGACATCACAGAGGCTATGCCAGTTGTATTTCTTGTCTATGATGTGAAGTCACTGATCTCCTCCTCCTCTCCTTGAAGTAAAAAAGGAAAACCCTGTGTGAGGCTTTCTGGAATTTTATTCAAAACAACAAACAAATAAATCAAATATGATGGTTAATTCACTTGTCACCTTTTAACTTCATGGCCATGAAGTTCTTCAAGCAAAAGACAGTCATCATTTTTGACAATCATATCACTAGGCTATGAAAGCACATATTCTTTTTGCTGTAAGAAAGTCAGAAAGTTGCCAAAGTCAGATAAATTCAAACTCCAGTTTTCAGATTCTGCAGTAAAGTGAAGTTGTTAAAAGAGTCACAGCTACTAATACTACTTCTACTTCCTTCTTACAACCTTTATGGTCAAAAAAAGTTATTTCTTGTGAGGTCACTGGTTCACTTGTTGACATGAGAGATGGATCACATAACATCTGGTGTGTGGGGTGTGTTTAGCTTGTAAAGTTAGTATATACCACTTCAGGAAATAAGCCATTTATAAATATAATTATATCAATATCCCATAGCTCATGTTTTTTTTTTATTTGAATCCTGATTTCTTCATCAATATATTTTCTTTTTTTTGTTTTTTTTTTACAATGTATAAGACACATAGAGTAAAAAATACTCCATTTCTCAGACATTCGTCTTGTGGCCCAGTGAGGGTGAGAACTGCATGTGTCGTTAGGCATTGTGTGTGTGGCGACTGGGAGACAGACAGGCCAATTACCCTGCTGTGGCACGTTAAGCCTGATCTCCTAGCAGATGGGTCATAGGGTGGTGGGCTAACCCAGGCTTGGCGCACACCACTGGGAAGACAGAGGTGCTCTTTGCACCCTTGTTCTGTTACTGAAGCCCAGACTGGAACAATAAGGTCAGACAACCCATCCTCCTCATCTGTTTCAGAGGTAACCAAGGGCGTGTCAATACAACATGAGATATCACACATACAAACACCTTATATAGAGTTATATGAGAGTTTAAACAATAAGAATAAATAAGTATGGCCATCTCCTACCAATGCTTGAGGTCCAGCTGTTGGCATCTTGTAGTGTCATGGTAAGATTAACTCCGGAATTAATGGAAGGCAGTAGCACTTAATATTTCCGAGGTTGGGTTTACGTTGGAGTTAGATGAATGCATGTTGATGTACGATAAACAACGCATAGATGTGTAGATGGTAACAGGTGTATGCATATGCTAATAAAGCAGGAAAAGACACAAAACACCCTGAAAAAAATAGATTTACATATAAAAACAAAATTCAGTTTATGGCTTGTTTGTTTCTCTCTGTACCTCACACACTTACACACAAACACACAAGTCTTTGTGAGCCGCATACTAAATCTGTCTTTTAACTTTCCCATAGCTGTTTGCCCTTCAGCCATTCCCTAACCAATCCCCTCTCCTCCACTCTTTTCTTCTCCTCTTCTCCCTTCTTTCCTCCCTGCACTCCCTTCCACTCCTTTCCTTGTGACACTCTCCTTCTCTCAACCTCCTGTGTCTTTTCGCCTCCTCTTTTGGTTTCAATGTCTCCTCTGTCACCTTTTCCCCATCTCTCTTTTTTCCCCCCCTCTGGAAACATGAGAGTGAAGAAAAAGTGACAAATGGGAGAACAGAAACAATGGAGGGAAGGAAGGATATTGTGATTTGTTCATACCAGCCTGCTTATCTTTTGGTTCATGCTGTACTGTGCGAGTGTTTCTTGTTCTCAATCTGTCTGTGGGTATGTTTGCTTTCGTTTGTTGCAGTCTGCCTTTAGTGTTCGACGTCACTTAGGGCAGACCAGCAGGCCTAAAGCAGCTGCCAGCTGAGGCCTGGAGGCACTTTGAGCCAAACATAGAAACATGCAGAGCAACAAGGCAATCACATGCCATTTGTCCCTCATTTCCCAACAAGGTTAGAGTTATTATTTAAAAAAAGAAATAATAAAAAAATATACTTGCAGCTCTGTGCCCACACAAAAGGGAATGGTTTTGCATTTGTCCTTTCTTTTTGATTGAAAAGTGTGTTTTCATGGCAAAGCAATTTCCAGGCCAAACCACTGAATCACCTTGTAATTGACTACATGACCCTGCCTCTCCCTCTCATACAGAGGCAGCAAAAGACCAATTGCACATCTGCATAGCCACAAGGGTCAGCGTTGGTCCTAGTGACACTCATCTGCACACATCCATGGCTTGACCTTGCGTGACTGTATGCATTCAGCACATCAATTGCACTGATGCTCCAAAAGACAATTGATCTTAACTACGTCAGCATGCTAAAGTAAATCCTGAAATCCTAATAGAATTACTGATTACTGAGTTTTACTGAGTTTATTACTGAGTTTGATAGAGATAGATAAATGTGTCATTGCTCTTCTCCCATTTGACCTTTTTCTTCTGACATAAACTGTACGTCCATGGCCAATTGTCAATCACAAGTGAAAATATTACATTTATATAGACTGTATACATTCCTCCCCATCCCCCTAACATTTTTGCATCATTTTTCATAAGATGATTCAGTCTGCATTCATTTACTGGTTAGACTTACTATCTGTCCTATGGCACATATTCAGCCATGGGCTGGGTAGGAACTGGACAGATCGCCAGTCAACCTTTTATACATGTAGGCAACGGAAGTCTTGAAGTCACCTAATATGTATGTTTTGGGCTGTTGTTGAAAATTAAACTAGGACATCATGCTAAATCTACATAGAAAGGCCCAAGCTATCTGGTAATTAAAATCCCAGGAAATATATTCTAACTAGTGGGCCACCATGCAGCTACATTATTATTCATGTTATCCATTTAAAAACCTTGAGCAGAAGGTGTCCTCTAATTCAGAATTAGCACTAGGTGACTTAATGCAATTCATCATGTGCATAACTCAAATGCATGCAGCCTCGTACATTCAGGTGTAACATGCTGGTAAAAAAAAAAGTCACTTCATCTCTAAATCAGCACATTCAATCAAAGAACTGTCAAAATTATGGCAGTATGCATATTTGCACACACACACACACACACACACACACACACACACACACACACACACACACACACACACACACACAAACCACTGCAATCAGCACACCAAGCATCCCTCCCTGTCGTCTAAATAAACAGTCTATCTAAGAGCTTGTGCCACGTTCAGCTGATACTATAATTAGCTGCCTAATCATAATCATTGTTACATTTCGCTCGTTCACTTCCTGTGCAGGAGGAAATCTCAGTCCAATTTACATCATTAAAGTAATTGCACAACACTCGCTAATGCACCAGTTAATGCCAACTTATGCCAATCTAGCTTCCCTCCTTGCTCTCATTTGCCATGATTAGCCACTGATGCTAAGTGAGCAAAACGGTGGGAGACATCAAGAGTTAACTGCCGGCCGATGCAAAAGGAAAAAAAAAAAAACTCTGTAGTACACAAGTACGTTTATTTTTGCTTTCACACCCATAATGAATGAATTAAATTGCAAGTTAATTTTAATAAACTCACATACTCATGCTTATTATACAGTATTTTCTAAATTGTAATTTAAATAAATTTACATATCCCTGCTTCTTATACAGTATTTTCTTCAGTGTAAGTAGACTGCTTTATCTGTGTTAGCTGTTAAGAGCAGCCTTCTGGTGATAAACTGATAGATTCTTTATAACTTGAAGCAATGAGCCTGAATGTAGAATTAGGTGATCTCTGGAAAGCTACGCTGTCTAATTTGGGGATAGGTGAAGGCTCAGCCAGGCCTTCGGGTCCTCTGAAGGAGCCTGCATGGTTAGAGGATCAAGCCCCTGAACTGAAACGCAACAGAATGCAGACTCCTGGAAGCAGGAAAGCAGACTCCTGGCAGACGAAACAAACCAGAACAGCCAGAGAGGGACAGATGCAACAGAGGTACAGTGATGATCACCATTATGGATTCTGAACAAATAACTGCATATTAATTCAAGGTAATCAATCTATCAAAGGATTGTAATTTAGTGAGTGGAAAGTATGTGCTGTTCATAAAATTTACCGGAGTGTTCTGGTTATTGCTGCTAATTACTGAGCTCTGTACTCTTTATGGTGCTGTGAGGCCCACAGGTAGACCTATATATGTCACTTAGATTTATTAACAGTAGAATGAATTGCATATATTTCTTTAAAAAAGAAACAGTTGTGGGTACATCCACCTACAGACATACTTTTATTGGGGCAGACATTTAGTTCTTGGAGCTGTAACCATAAATCTTCTTGAAACATGAATTCATTTCAACATGAGCAGAGCCTAAATATGATCTTCGGAGTGCACTTTATGCTTCCGTCTGTTGTGAAATTACATCATCACATGATTTGTTAAGAAATTCTGGATTTTTTTTATCATATTGTGATGTTTTGTAATGTTAATATCTCATCATATATTAACAAAGTAACCAAATTTACTCAAGAGTATTGAGGCCAAGGCCTTTATAGGGATCAAGACCAAGATTAGAAACAGGCCTCTATTTCTATTTGAGCAAAATGGCCTGCCAGTAGCATGAAGAAAGCACAATTTTGTGTCTATTTGAACCTATAAATGTAAATAATAAATATGAGGTTCATTCATTAAAAAAAGTCTGATTTCATTACGGTATGCATACAGAACATTAATATAAACAAAAGGCAACTTACTGGTTTAGAGAGCTTACTGCTCCAAAGTTTAACCATATTTTTTAAAAGAATCCTCCAATTCTGTTTAGTCCTCCCCCTCTTCATCTCTCCCTGTAATCTCCTCATCACTTGTCCTAGCCTCAACAACCTCCACAGCTGCCATAATAAACAACGTTAGCCCAGTGATTTGCCTTTTGAGCGTGCCATGTCTGTCAGCCACCGTGCATGTCACATGACCAGGCAACCGTGGCCTTGGCTTGATTTTAAGTGCTCTGGTGGCTTTCTAATGAGCGAAACAGTCCTGTCAGTATATTTTTGCAATCATTCATTCATTTTCTATACCCGCTTATTCCTCATTAGGGTCGCAAGGATCTGCTGGAGCCAATCCCAGGGCATTACAGGCGAGAGGCAAGGATACACCCCAGGTGGTTGCCAGCCTATCGTGGGGCAACCACACCATTTTTGCATTCAAATCAGACATTTAAAAATGTTGTTTCTAATAATCGCTGTGGCCTGTATAAGAGACCGACCTTTATTTCATCCCTTTATTTAACAGCAAAACCCGGCTGCTCATGGAATACTGTCTTATATTAGAGAATTTAAGGTATATTAATTACGGCCTTATATTTATGACTATGTGTTTGCTACTTAAACTAGAACCATCCCATTCCACAAGGCTGCAACTGCCCTTCACTTTTGAGTCTCCTTTCCACAGTAGATACCAGAAACAAGTGAATTTCTAACTCCACTACAGAGAGTCAGTGCCGGGTTAACAAGAGAGTACAGAAGTTCTCTCGGGTGGTGCCTGTCCATATGTGCCTCTAAAAGGCCAGGGAGAGAAAGAGAGAGATGATAATGATATCTTGCGTAGGTCAGGGGAGAGAGTCCGAGGGAGACCCTAACCCTGGATGTCTGTTTGGAGGAACAAGTGCTCTGCTTGCAGTCAATTAACCTTGAGTGTGTGGTCAGTTCTGGCACACACACACAAAGAGAGAGAGAGATGGGACCCCGGGAACTCGGAAGAGAGTAATTTACTGGAGACAGGCCTAACCCCTTCGCCCTCTTGCTGTCATTCTGTTTAATAGCAGCTGACAGGGAAACACAAATGTTCACACACACACACACACACACACAACCATGTACACAGGACCATACTTTTTCTTGTTGCCACTGGCTTTGTCTTTCTCTCTCGTAGACCCTGTGGACACATGCAAACACAAATCTGGCTGTCATGAATTTGATTTGACCTTGACCTTAAACGTACAATGTGTCTGTGTCTGCACTGCTGTGGGTCTCTCAATCAAAACAATAACCAAAGACAGGGTCAATGACATCATAAATTAGCGTTGCATCAGTCAAGCTGTTGTCTTTTTTTGGTCCTGGAGTCAGTCGCCTTTTTTTTTGTTTTTTAACCAGGAGCCGAATGATCCTCAGAGTGTCTCTAGCCAAATTAGACCCAGTGATTAAACTAGTAAAAACAGTAAATAAAAAAAAAATCATATTGAAAATCATTGTTTCTGTTTGTCAGACATAACGTAGTGGCAGAAAGTAGAGCCGTTGTTAAAGCAGCTCAGTTGTGTCTGTAATAATTTAAGTGTTGCTACCTGAGGAAAAGTTAACGTTTGCTGTTTGTTGCTCTTCATAACTTTTTCCTGGATTAGAATCCTAATTAAAATGTATATAAAAAGAATAAACCTATGTTAAATATTGTGTACTCTATAAAATAACTGTTGTCCTATCCAGCTGAAGTGTGAATTTACTTTTTTCTCTAGTGTCAAGCCACATCTTCACAATAAACACAAAAACACCTTGGTTGTGTTTTCAACTATCTTTAACCTGATGAAGGACTTTAGTCTCAGACGTCTGGCTCTTAACGTCTAGGATTCACATCACAAAAATAGATGTTTGTAGATCCTTCATGACACATCCACTTCATGTTGCCATGAACGTGAAAAGCACATAAGAAGTTTCACTGTTCTGACCTGGATGTTTCATGCACTATTCCAGGATGGTCTACGGTATTGCCAGCACTGAGGTCAAATCAATTAATAGAAAGAATGGTTTGTAAGGTTGGATGTGTTACTAAATAAAAAAAAATACTAGATCAAAATGATTTGAATTTATCTACAAATGTCTCTCACATTCCACATATTGTGACTATAATTATGTTCAGTGATTAAATACAGACGCTGTTTTGTTTGAGTAAGTTGGCTTTTATTGAGCGGTTCAAGGCTACGAGAGGATACAGGCTGTTAATGGAAATCAAAAATCCTCTGAGTCATGCATAGACTCTCTTTCTTTGTATCTTACTCTCCCTCTGGATTTCATCAATAGCTACTGTGTCTCTCTGTGGTGACTCTGTGAGTCTACTTTATTTAGCTAGGGAGGTGAAGGTGAGAAATATCAACTTCTGTGACTCCACTAAAATTATACAGGGACAGACAACAGGAGGCAAAGCGAGCGTCGGAAATGTAAAGAGAGTCCTGGAAACAGACGCACATCTGATATCTCCTCTTGCTGAACTCCTGAACAGTCCTCATCATAAATGCTGCATATATCTACAGTACGTCAGCAGGGTCTTTTAAATGCCAGCGCTCCAGCCTCCCTGATTTATGAGTTGGGGTTTTAACCCTCATGTGTATGTGTCACTGTGTATTCCTTCTGAATGTGTGTGTGACCTTGAATGTGCAGCATATCATTGTTAAGCATGGGTGGTTTCTGTTCACCTATGCTGTAATCTACAGCTTGGAGAGTGGCCAGGGCTGGGCAGGAAACTATGTGTGTGTGTGTGTGTGTGTGTAATACGGTGGACATGAAAAACAAACTGTAATTTTTGGTTCTAACTATGTAGTAATTATAGACATCTTAAACTAGATTTTTCAATGAAATTGAAATTAATTCATAATTCATATACAACACCAAGTCATTTGAGTCAAAGTAGGACCACACTTTGATTTTCACCATTTTCACAATTGATGGTAACGCTCAGTGGGGTGACAGGGGTTGGGTAGGGGGTGGTGGTGGTGGTGGTGGGGGAGGGTCATTCTGCTTTGATTTTGAGGTGTTTTCAAGGAGATTTCAAGAAGGATATTATGAAAACATGGACGTTAAAGAGTTTGCTTCTTAAAGTACTACAAAACAGAAAAAAAAATCTTGTTCATATATTTAAACTTTAGCTGAGCTTTAAACTCAGTTCCAATCGATGTCAAAGAAGAAAAAAAAACACACGCAAGATGGCAATCCTCCGTCTTCTTTTAATAATTTTAAAACAGACTTTATTTTTTGTACATTTTGCACAGTTTCATTTATATTTTACCTGTTGGGAGAGCCACAGAGCAACGCAACAATAGACCAGCCATGAAAAAAAATAGATAGGCCCCGCACAACTTCCATGCATTGCCTCCAGTTGTAACTGCTATAGGTGATGAAGTTGGTCGTGATCCTCTAGAGGCCATGCGAATGGACCCTATAGAGCCTACCAGTACGTGTGTGGCATTGATGCCGCTTAGCATTGCTATCGATGATCAATATGTGTAAAACTGGCAGATGTATCCATAAAATTCCAAGTCAATCAGCACCTATGAGACGAATCAACACACCACAACCTCGGTTTAAACAACGGTTTCTCCCTCCAGCTGCTTTGAAGCCTTTCAGAGTAAACAAAAGTGGGGAAGGGAGGCAGGAGCGAGTGAGCAGGTGGAGACAAAGGGGAGAGGAAAGTGCGCAGATGGAAAGAGAATGAGGGTAAAAGCTAATGAGAAAGCACCATCACAGGGGAAACGCGTGGATGGCTAAAGAGGAACAGGGACAATATTTCAAGCTCGGGTTGAGTCATTTTCTGTTTGGGAGCCACAAGCAGGAAGTACACATACAAGAAAGGAATGAATCATGAGTGAAGTGACTGTTAAACATGCATAAAAATACGAGAAAATGTTTCAAAAAATATTTAGACAGCCGCACTCGTGGCTCTGAGATTGTATTGGGTGTGCCGTATGTGTTGTGTGTCCTAAGTTACACTGTAGCACTTTGAGTTTCACTATGAATAAAAGTGTGGTACAAATGGAATGGATTATTTATTATCAGTTTTTGTGTTGTTTATTTTCCAGTTTTGGCAGCTATTGCTTTTACTTGCCATTCCCATGTTGTCAGAGTGGCTGCACTTCCTACCTAGATTCTCAGCAGACTCCAGGGAAATTCTGACAACTCAGTGAAGACACTATTGTTGAGTAATGGACAAGGCAATGTCAATATTTGCATTCAACGTTCATAAAGTTCAATCTAAAAGTGAAAGAAGATGATCTATATCCAATCCCCTCTTGATAGACCTCACTTTAAAGAGTTCCCAGTCCCCATTTCCTCTAGTCATCACTTTTTCTCCTTCATGGCGTTCCCTCTTCTCCCCAGGTCTATATCTGCCGGGGGTTTTCTAAGTCTCGCACTAACAAATCTGATTGATGAGTCTTGACTATGTTCACGCTCTTTCAACTCCATGGTCTGCTTTGTCATGTCTTCTCCCTCCATCATGTCGTATTAAAGGCGCAGCACATGAAAAATCGAAGACACATATGCATTTAAATCACTGTTTAGTGAAGATACCATGTGTAGTCTATCACAGTGTTGCAAAACGTGTAAAACGGTTCCCCATCGCTGTTGTACCATGTGTGGGAATTGTTTCACAGGGTCTATGGCATTCATTTTTGTTGTCAGTTAAGATTCGTCCATCTTCCACATGAATGCGCACCTGAATCTTTGCTTTATGTGCTGCGATGACGTATGTGACCATGACAATAAGTGCAACAGCTGGTCCAGATCAAAAGCGACCCTTGATGTGGCTATTGCGTCTAGAGAGGTTGTGGTTTTGTTTTTGCTCTCTCGCCATTTGGATCAAAACAGACGGGTCTTACAGTTTATTTTATTGTATCCATGCCTTTTGCATCATACCGGAGGCCATCATCATATGTGATTATATGCTACTGTCCGGATATGTTCCATATAAACTTGTGAGAAGCCTGGTATCAGAGAGCTCTAGAGGGAGAAGGGCCATTAGTACTTAGAAACCAGCCAGTGGCATCTTCATCTTATCGACTCACTGAAATAGAACTATTACGTCTTTGTTTCTCAATAAAGTAGTGTCATCTCTCCTGGGTTTAGGTGAAGGATCACTGTCCTTTTGTATAGGAAGCAATGAAACAGCAATAAAGTCTTTGTATGGACGGAAACAGGAATAAACACTGGGCTGTTTGATCCATGATTAGCTCTCACATAGAATTGCGCATAGAATAGGGACGGATCATTATCCTAATCACTAAAAGCTGTGGGGTTATATTTGTACGAGAAGCAAGCTCCAAAATGACTCAAACTAATTCCAAGGCAAAGAAAGAGTCGCACACTGTCCGGAAACTGTGCAAACACGCACATTTACACACAGTGTAACTGAGCAGAAACTGCTTATTGTCTCAGACGAACCCAAAGGACATGAGAAGAAACATGACTACCAATTAGGTTTTTATCTCTCTTGTCTTTTGCCCTCCTCTTTTTTCACATTTTTCATTTGCTGTGTTAATAAGATGTTCCATAAAACCAACTACAAAAAAAACGTATTTTTGTTTGTTTTTTCCAATTTTTAGAGATGATAAGTAAATGTATTCCAGCTGTTCCTGTTGATTTATTGTACGTTTTGAAAGACTAATATTATTCAGTCTTTGTGGACTTGTTAATTTGGTGCAATACCACATTAGTAGATGACAGCAGGACATTTGGCGGTAGACCAGGACTCTTGTTTTTTGCGTTCTTATTAGCTCTTTCATCATTCTGCTGTGAGGAGGCAGCATAGCATCAATCTACCATCGTCTTACCTGCTCATTTAACCTTTTTTCTTAAAATGCTGTGTTAATAAATAAAATGCTGTGTGTTAATAAATGTCCATTGTACCTAAAATGGTACAATGGACATTTGCCATACAAACATAACTATGTGGCGTTTTTGGGCAATTGGCATTATGATCTATTAAATAGTCTTTCAATGACACTTTTGGGGAAAAAATGGTATGACTGGTCTGGCAGCTGCCACTATTAAACCAAACATCAGCAAGTTTCATACTAATGCAATGCCAATTGTTTTTATGGCAGCCATATTGACTCGAAACAGTAGGTAAACAAAGGTGTTCCCAAGGTATTTCCAGTGAGACAACATACACAGTAGCAGAACCCTGACCTGAATGGAAACTCCTTTAGTCAGTCATTTTCTATACCTGCTTATTCCTCACTAGGGTCGCAGGGGTTTGCTGGAGCCAATCCCAGCGCATTACGGCGAGAGGCAGTGATACACCCCAGATGGTTCCCAGCCTATCGTGGGGCACACACACCATTCACTCACACACTCACACCTACGGGCAATTTAGAGTCGCCAATTAACCTCAGCATGTTTTTGGACTGTGGGAGGAAGCCAGAGTACCTGGTGAAAACCCACGCAGACACGGGAAGAACATGCAAACTCCACACAGAAAGGTCTCAGATCCAGGACCAAGGAGGTCTTGAACATGCAACTTTCTTGCTGTGAGACAAGAGCATCTCACACCCATGCCCCACCGTGTCACCCTATCTCCTTTAGTATCAGCAGTAATGCCTGTGTTAACCTACTATTCCGTGTCAATATGGCTGCCGCAAAAAAGGTCCATAACCACAACTTGATGATTTGTCAAGCAGAGCAACAGATGGATAATGCACAGTTGAGCCCATAGCTTAACATCTTTGTCCATCATGGGCTTTTTAGTAAGTTGATCAGTGAATAGAGTTTACATAGAGGATAAAGGGTTTATTTTTATAGTTCACTTTCCTTGCACCTTTCCATTTTCCCCATCAACATGTCGTATGTTTTACATGAGTGTAGCATGTGCCTGTTTCTCTCTGTCTGTATGCGTAGGTCCATAATACATGTGCGTCTGCGTTTAGATGGGCATGAAAGAGCTTTTACCTCTGCGAACACTCTCCACATGTCAAAATCAAGGATGCGAGTTTGTTTCTCTGATAGCACTCGTGAGATGGGCTTCATCACAAGGCTGTCACACTGGAGAGACATTTCGCAAACATGTCATACGTTTTTATGTAAGTGAAGTGTCTGCCTGCGTCTCTCTCCGTCTGTCTGCCTGCATAGACCTATAGACAGATATGTGTGCGCCTGATGCGTGCTTGCATTTGAAGAGGCATGTAAGAGCCCTTCACCTCTGCGAAAGCTCTCCACGTGTCAAAATCAAGGATGTGAGTTGTTTCGCCGATATCCCCGATGAGTTTGGCTTCATCACGCTGGAGAGCTCTGCAGAGAGAGGTCATTAGCACCGGCTAACAAACATATGCGTATGCCTAGACTCACATATTCAGAGCCATCGAATTTACATGCTGTAATGAGATTCTCCATAATGTGACATAGCAGGATTATTTTCCTGATTTTTGAGAGAGCATGGCTGGGTTTTACTTTCAAGGACTTTGTTTTTATTACCAGTTTAGGGGCGTCTCATTTCAGTTACTTTAATGACAGCATTATATGACTGCAGTGTGGTTGTGAATCTACAGTATATTATGGGCTGGACATCCTGTTGAGTATTCTAAAAACAGAAAGTCAAAGTGACGAACCACCTTAAAATATATTCCTATCTATTACCGTATTTTCTCCTGTTTTAAACCTTACAGGCTTGAGCTCCAAAGTTTCTTTCAGCAGTCTGCATATTTTACACTATTGTTCAATGACCTTAAATTATTCCACAGATATTGAATTTTGAATGAATATCTTGATCTGTTCCTTTACTGTTCACAAAGGCATGAGTGTTGAAAAGATGTTTGAGAGAAGAAACATAGATGGGAATAAAACAAGTGGAATTACATTGAAATAGAATGGTTGGACAGCCTAGCCAGATACCGAGTATTTCAGCTTTATTTACATAGTGCATTGAGGTAAAACTACCCAGATGTCTGCAGGTTAATCAATTTAATTCAGCAGAACATGTATTCTTCTATTCACTTTTGTACACTTATGAAAGAAATTTGGATGTTGCGAAAGTCTGACTAAAGCTGACAGATGAAGGGTAGAAAAAAAAAGAATACGCAATAAAACAGATGGGGCAAGAAAAAATGTAACAAACAGTTCAACTGAATTGTAAAAATCAATGAAAAATGTGCACTCATCTCATTTTCCCTCTCTCACATCGCTGCTTTCCTTCCTTTTCCTGTCATTCAGAGAGGTGTAGAGTCCCACTTGATGTCATCACTCCACTGCCTTTAGGCCAAATGATATACTGTGCCAATCATAAAGACACACATACACACGCGCATGCAAACATAGGCTCCGGCAACACACCCCCACATATATAAACTGATGAAATTACACAATTCTTACACCTGGCATTGCTTAGATTTGTATTTATTTATTTTTTTACTTGTTCAGATGGTACACATTCTTTAAATATGTGCATCTTAGAGCTCTCCTTCCAATTCTGACAATGCATCTCTCAAGCTGGTCACAGTAACCCCCTCCCGTCTGCCTCATCCTCTCTCGTTTCACGAGCACCTATCGCCACAGCTGAGCGACACCAGCAGGCAATTACTGCCAGGTGAGAATGTGACACTTTTCACAAATCACTTAGCTGAAAGATTGGTTTTCTATATCCACATCGTGTCTGGTGGAAAGACAATACTTGCGCGAACATACAAAACAAAAGCTCCAACTTGTCTACACACCTTCGTATACTGTGTATTCACAGGTCTACTAAAAAAAAAAGGCAGACATTCAAAATGCATGCACAGGTGTGACAGACACAGTATTTCAGTACTTTCTAATCCATTTGTTGTGGTATTTCATAAAAAAAAATCAGTGGCATCTAGTAAGCAAATATTCCGCCATTTATATGAACACGGCAAAAATGTGTTATGTAAATGCACAAACACGTGGATGGAGATGCTACAAATATTAAGGTTGAAGGTCAAAGCCTCATTAAGAACACAGAGATTCCCTTCAGGCATCAGGTTGATCTTTGAGGAAAAACCTGGTTTTGGTGTTCTTTTCTACTCAGCTTCAGGCAAGTTCTGATGAAAGCACCTCAGATACAGGATTCTTACAGCGATGATTCATCATGGAACATGGAAACGTTCATGTTTTGTATTTGCACAGTGAAATTAAAAAAATAAAAACACCAAAAAAAAAACATTATAGGTAATTTCAGCTCTCAGCCAAACAAATGGTTATGCATTTATACATACATTCGTAATTAGTTTAACTCAAAGACATAACATGCCTCCACTATATATGTTCTCTTACACATCTCTTATACATTTTGTAAGTTTTATTATTGTGATCAAGCTTTAAAACCTTTGAAATACTTTTTTTTATCCTTCCTGTGATATGGTTTTTTTTTGTTGTTCTCATTCCTTCATCTCCAACGCAATCATTGTCCCCTCATCCACAACCCCACCCACCCACTCTCCACCTTCTGCTTATTTCTCCACTCATGTCTCTCATCTGAGGGCTGTTTTCATCCCCACCCATCCACGTTCAGCCCAACATCCCCTGAGGGCTCCTTGCTGAATTCTGATAGAGATTGAAAACAAGAGCTATGGGGAACTGACGTACCCTTTCAATATTTAATATTTTAACATTTAATCCGAAGCACTGCCATGTGCTCCCTCATTCTCTGTTTCTCTTTTTGTCTGTTCCAACTCTGCACAGAATCCAGCCATTCATGCTAGCATGTTCTCGCTAATTCTGTTTTGCCAAACTTTCACTCCTCTCTTTGCCTTTTCATGCAGCATCCATGTTTCCAATACCAAACGCAAACTCTCTGTCTTCACCAAATAAAATAGAAGTCATTTTGAATATGGAATAGATGATTGCAAATCTTGACAAGTTTAAATCTGTCTTTTTCTGTAAGCACAGATTGTGTGGTAAAGCCAATACATGAAGAAGGGTCCCATCTGTGATAGAAATGGGACATACATAAGCTGTTTTCACATGCACTGTTACATACTACACATACTGCATAATCCTCCATTAAATAAACCTAACATACTGTTGCCTTATCTATGAATAAACACAAAAGGTATCTGCAGGAAAAGAAAATGAATTTCAGAGATGTGAGATGTGATGTGATGTCCCCAGATATTCTGTATAAATAAAATGTAATAGACTTAACATGAAATCAGGTAGTCATAATGTATAATTAGCTAGGCTTCCATCCATATTTCATGCAAAAAGGTCCAGAATATTGGAGAAAATAAATTTTAAATGAATACAAAAATTCATCCACTGTTTACGTCAAATATTTGGCTATTATTATTCCAATTGATTGTATAATTTCAAAAGATATGGATCTAACAAGATGGTCACACCAACAACAGTTGGGAAGTTGAGAAGGTCTCATCCAAGCTCAAATATAAGACCTTACACACGCCAGTGTCTGAAATGCCTATACTAACACCAGAGGTCGAACGCCTTCTGATGTCCAAACCAAGCATCATGGAAAGATTAGGCCTTGAGGTGAAATCAAGTTCAACAGAAGAACTAAAATATCATGAACTTGAGGTCATCGATGAATCCGAAGATAGAAGAAAAAACAAGCTCATCATGGAAACCACCAAGGAACCAGAATTGGCCGAGGAAGATGAGGTGTTCATCACTGACGCATGGAAGTCAATGTCTCCCATTCCAGACCTAGACGAGGCTTCAACACCAGTCGAAAGGGTCAAGACGGAAAGGAAGGATGTACCAAAATCAGATAAAATATGGAGCTGGAGGCTGAGAAGAACCATACAGTAAGAAGGAGCCAGGAGGGTGATTAAAAGTTACTGTATTGTGAGTACGTAATTATGTTATTGTTGAAATCACTGTATGTAAAAAAAAAAGTAAGGTTAAAGAAAATATAGGAGCATTGGTGTTTGACATTTTAGATTCTGCAGTCAGAAACGGCAGAATTAAACACTGTGTAGGATTTGGGTGAAATCTGACAGAATGAAATGTATCAAATGTTGAAGGCCTAAAGAAAGATGAACTAGTTTAAAGCTGAAGGACAAACAGTATAATTTTGTGATTCATTTGTATATCTATTGTAACTAAGCCAATGATAAGTCAAATAAATGATAAATGAGTACTAATAAAGTATGAAAATGTATCAGCAATGAACTTATAAACTGTGAAATGTAATAAAAGTGTGATTAAAATGTTGAATGTTAAGACAGAGATAAAGAGTGTTATAGGGAAGTGAAAGTTGCAGAGGAAAGTACCTTACAGCAGATACAGAAGGCATGATTAATACGAGGCACTGAACCCTATTGTTGCACAAATGGCGTAATACGGAAATTTATTTATGCTGACTGTTTTAGTTTTGCCATAGAGTCAAAACTCTATGGCCCAATATGGGGTGGCCACTTGGCCACGTTCTGATGATTTGACAAAAGCTAGCTAGACGTCACTCTCTTGGTAAAAAAGGTGCTTTCCATAGCAGTTTTCCATCCACCAATTAAGACGTTTGTGACCAAATAAGGGACAGTTAGAGAGTATGAAAACCCTAGACTTTTAGTACAAGGGAGCTCTTTTGGGGTTGCATGGGGACACTGCGACACACAACGAAGCCACTCCTCCAAAGAGAATCGAGAGATTCTTTTGATGCGACAAGGCAACAGGCTAATGGCCATTGGCTATTAGCATTTGATCCATATCCAGAACTTGTTATGAGCTCATTCCAAAGACTCTGAACTCAAAACTTTACTTCGGCCATCTGCAAAGATTGCGCTAACCCCTGACAAAGCTGTCTTCCAGAGATTTGTGAGCAGTACAGAGTTAGGGAATTTAGAGATAGGTTAGGGAAAGAATTATTGTTTTATTGATTGATTGTTGATTTTATAAACCTTTTCACTTGTGTTTGCTGTGAGCTTGTTTGGTTATCTGACTGCAAGCCTCTCCTCATTGAAATAATCAGTTCTGTGTGCCTAAGTCAAGTCCATAGATGAAGGCTCTTGTAGGTTGATCTAAACTCTGAAATTAATATTTCCTTAACAATAAAAGTATAGTTATTGTTTAAATTAATTACCAGCAACTATAACAGAGGGGATACTAATTATTTCATTTCCTGTTTGTTTGAAGATAAATAATGATAAAATGTCAATCAGACCAATTTTGGTTGGTTTGCAGGTGTGAAAGCAGACCTTGCTGGAGTCTACAGGCTATATAGTCTAGATTTTATTGCCTGGTCAGACCAAGCAAACTAGTGGTGTGAAAGTGCCCTAAGAAAAAGGACCAGTCTAACCCCAAATAGTTAAAAAACTCAAACTCTTGCTTTTTCCTGGTTTTTATTGGAGGTTTTGATACCTTTATTATGATATGATAGACTTGTGGTTGAAAACCCAAGGTAGTTTTACAACTGTCTCTCAAGCCTCATTTTGATGGAATGGAACCTTTAATTTTAAAATAATTACTGTCTTGAATTTAATTGAATTACTGAGTTGAAATGTAAGTAGGAGTACCTTCATGTCACATAAGTCACATGCTGGATTTTATGACAAAAAATCAGTTTCCATTTACACTGTCACCAACACACTCCCCCCACCAACCACCCACACCGTCCCCTGCTTTAATACCGATGTACTGCAACTCTACAGCCTTTCCCAGATATCACGCTAGCCCACTATGCATGGATAGCTGCAGATAGCTGTGGATAGCTGCAGATAGCTGTGGATAGCTGCTAACCAGAGGGGCATAAATACCACATAAGCCGCTGTGGCGGAGTGGGGGTCTCTGTTAGTGATGTGGACGGTGAGGAATAGCAAGTGCAGTACTGATTGCAGACTATTTTCCCCTACCTGACTCATTTTGGAGGAAGTGTGTGTGTGTGTGTAGACTATGTAGAGTATGGGGGCAGAGTGGAGTAACTCAGCCCTGCCTCCCACAGCCCAAGTTGATACATTTTTTTTCCAAATTCTACATGCATAAAGGAGAAGTTTGAAGTAAAACTCTGGAGGTTAAGTTACTCTTTAAGTGGATAAGACCGTGTTTATAACTGTAGTGAAACCAACAGAGGGCAACAGATGGCAGTGGTTCCAGGTGTAAGCACATATCCTACCTCCCCTATCTTTCCATAATGGACTGTTAATGAACCAGGCATGACTTGAAAGTAGACATATTATTGAACTATCAACTGCAGCAATAGAATCATTAAGTGCAAGTATTAAATCAAATTATGATGATTACATTGAAAAAAAACAAGTCGTTTGTATTAAACCAGCAGGATAACGTTATTTTTCTGTGCTTTCCAAAGCTGTTAAAATCACTGTAAGAAGACGTGGAAAAGACATGGAAGTAGTAATGAGGATATAGGTGAAGGAGTAAAAAAAGAAAAGGTTGTAAGTAGAGGGTGTTGACTGCAGAGTGCCATGCTGAGATTGCTTTGCAGATCGTTTTGCATTCTTGCTCTTAACCATTTAATTAAATTCACACAAAAATGAATGGCGCAAAGAAAGCAACAAATGTGTGTGTTTCTTCCTCAAGGCTGAACAGCTCCATTTAAAGGATCCTAATTATTCACGCCATTTACTTCAGAACTCCCAAAAAGTGCTTTTTGTCATGAGTTGTTGAATCATTATATGTGTTGAAATGAGAGGAGTAAAGGTCTACTTAGCCAGAAAGCCTGTTTTCTTCCTTCTTGTATGCGTCGTCCATGTACAGTACCTAATCTACATAAGAGGAGCTTAGAACAAGTATGAAAATGAAAGAATGAGTGGGTATAATTTTTACTTCGATTACTGTAGGTGATTGAATCTCCTGCTGCTCTATTGTTGGAGGAATTGAAATTTGCAGGAACCCTCATTAAAATCATTAAAAACCATTAATCCAATTACTCATCATTACTATGTCTAACTAACTATTTGAATAGACAATGCTTGGTGTTTTTTGCCAGTAAATAGAGCACTTGTGTTACACTGATCAAACAGGGGAAATCATCAGGACCTATTAGATTCATTAGGTATTTTCAAAATAATTATAATTATATTATTAAAAAAATTGAAAGCACATTGCTTCTGTAAATAAATATAGAGTTTATAGACTATTTGAAATAAAGACATTGTGTGAAAGGCTGTGGGACGTAAATTGTATTTTTTTTCCTATGCATTTCACATCAATTTATTTTGTGTATGAAGTTTCAAATACCCAATTCCCAAATAAAATAAAAGTCCAAGGTCACTCTACACTGGTGTCCTTCTTGTATCTATCCCATTGCTCCTTAGCCGAGCAGAATCCTGCTGCTCCTGTTTGTTTGTCCATTAATCTCTCAGTATGCTGACAGCTAACTGTCTGCCTGAGATTCTAATGCATCATCTCTGTGTGGGTCTGAGACTGACACAGCCTATTGGGATACCTGTTAATTGTTACATTAGATGTTAGTTAGAGTTGCATGAAAAAACCTGAAAACAAACAGAGACATCATCCAAAACCTTCCAAAAATGACATATGACAGTTTGATTCTGTGGTTTTCAGGGTGAGTTTTAAGTAGAAGGGTGTTATAGTATCCTGAGCTTAGAAGACATCTTACTTGACTGCAGGCGAATAAAATAAAGACAGCACTATCTGTGAGTACATTGTGTGAAGTGCACAGTCGTCTAGCCCCTCGCCAGCATACTTTAAATGTTATTTACCCCTGATGCATTTGCTGATTACCTCAATGAACCTCTTGTGGTAGGGTGAATGCCAACACAAGCTGATAAATTTGTCTGCACTTGTGTGGGCATCCTGGTGTGTGTGTGTGCATGTGTGTGTGTGACTCAGTGGGAAGTGGAGGTTATTTCGATGGAGCGGTGTTCATTTTTTCCCGTAACACCCTTCAGCAGCTCCAGCCCATATTGACTTCCCAGACTCATCTATTATCATTTATGAAATCATGTCAAAACTCCATGGCAACCATGCTACCAGTAGCCCAGGGCCTGCTAACCAGAATGAGGCAGTAAACAGGCGTACCATATGCGCGCACACATACACACACACACACACACACACACACAAAACCATTAAACTCTAACACTGATGGTACTACTACTGTGTCAAAGTCAGTTTTCTGCACCTGAGGGATTATTGTTGAAATGCTAAAGAAAAGAAGAACAATATCAGCTTTATTTTATGCACACATACAAGGAATTTGACTGAATTTGAGCTTTTTCTTTGCTTTTGTTGGGCTAAAAAAAGAGAGGCCTGACTTCTTACAGGCCGCAAAGTGAGATAAGAACACAGAATCACCAAAAGGTCCCACTGAGACAAAGAGGTACAGACTTTGGAATAAACACATATGTCTTACAAACTGTTAAACCACAGAACCCACCTACCTACCCAGCTACCTTTCCTGCCTCTGATATGCCTGACACCTCGCTGGACGAGACGCCTGAGATATCACCTTTGTGCTCCAACCGAGCATATTTTTCCTAGGTCCACGGAACAGTAACCGCTGATTCTCTTGGCGTTCCCTGCAGACGAGGACAGCTCCAGGCTTATTCGAACTTAGCACGCTGTGTTATTCTGTCTGCCCGCTGCATGTCTTTTGAGGCCTAACCTGTGGAGCCGTATCCGCGGCAACAAACGACGATAAAACCCACCGGGTGTGCAGTGCCATTACTGGTGAAAACGGAGTCACCCCAGTTAGCTAGAACTGCTGATCCTCAGAGATCAGATGGTCCATTCCTGCAAAAAATGGTCACTGGTCCCCTCCACCTCTCCCCAGAGAAGGAGAATTGTAATAGCTTTGATCTAGCTTTGCACTAAGAGATCCTCATCACTGAGAGGATGACCCGAGTGACTATGGAGCTTCAGACAAAATCGACCTTGGGTCATATCAATGCAAGGCTTTGCACACTTGAAAGACTGAGTTGGCCCCTGGTGACATAAAACATTTCAACCTGGGTAGTCAAGACTCAGACGTCAACAGCTTCTTCCAATGATGTCAAACACTGTTAGAAGTGTGATGATCCTCCCTGAGAGTACTATAGGAGCCTGAGAACCACATACCTCCAAGGGTGCATTGCTTCATCCATTAGAGCATGCGTTACAACATCACGATGTACTGCAGAACGGGAAACCCCACCACACGAGACATCAGCAAGAACCCACCAATGCCACCAGAGACGTGCATGCATTCCTATGACAGATCCCACACAGCACCTTCCATGCTACGTAGTTATCGTCCACATACACACGCTGAAGCTGATGAGATTTATGTCTGACTTATATAATGCATGACACCACATAGCCACTGGTCTGCACCTTCTGGGAGAGGAAAGTGATTTATACCGTAAATTGTTTCAGCGCTATCAGATTGCTTCACCACATTGCCTTTCTATGGCTTTTAGTTGAAGACTATTATTCGACTATGTCAACCAAGATATAGCAGGTTGATAACAAATCATACCATATGTACAACCACCCTGAAATGTGTAGACAAATTCATCGGTTATGTAATTATATTTTTCCAATTAGCGTATGTGAAGTCCAGTATCTTCAAAATCTGACCTGCGTTGTCATGTTTGTGTTCGTGAATTGTGCATTTTAACACCTTCTCCTCGCGCATTTTATAGTGTCTGCTATCCTCCACATTTGTTAAAGGAGTCGACGCGACACAATTAACAAGTTGTAACTGGAAAACATCTGAGTGCATTGCTCCCTGATAGCACAACTATTTATTTTCTCTCCATATCTTTCAGCCTTTGAAGGCTTGTAAATATTCCCCATTACATTCCTGTTGTAATTAATGAAACATTGTAATTAAGGGGTGTAAACACCCAAACATGGTTTGATATGGAAACAAGGAAATCATATTTGCATTTATGTGCAATTATTTTTCTCCACTGCTCTATGGTTTCTTCTTCATATCACAGCCCATGTATTGTGTACATTTCTTTTTTTTTTTCATCTCTGAGAAAATTTGAAAAAAAAAATGTGGAGAAAAAAAAAATATTAATATGTTAAAAACCATATTACAGTAATCAGCAAGGCGGAGTTGGGGACAATTTCCCCAACGAATGATTTGCATAATTCAATTTCTAGTGCACTATCAAAACCCAGGATGTGTTTAATGCCTTAGCAAAAATAGCAATATTTTCAAGTTGCTGAAATAAAATTATATTTCTCACCCTTCTGCCCTTTCAGTGTTTGCCGGGAAAACATTTCTCCTGCTGCAACTGATAATTTCCAGTTAAAATGGACTCATTTCAACTAATGTCATTATCATCTCATACATTTGTTTTCCCTTCAGTACTGCCAAAGTTATTAATTGTCCCTCTTAAAAACATTGCTGTCACAAAGTAGTAATGCAGTCTGTCTCCAATTCCACTGTCAAAACAAGTATGAGTCATGCTTAATATCCAACCTGTTAATATCCAACCGCAGTTTGGTCAAGATTACAGCATGCTGCATCTTTCTTACTTTGAAAGTTGTTGTTTTTTTCTTCTTCTATAAGGCCATCCATATTACTAAAAGAAGACCTAACCAATCATTAACGAATCATTTCATTTAAATTCCTTTTGTGGATCTTTTAAGACATATACAAGACTCTTTGAACAATAACTTGTGTCTGAAATGATATTCCACAAATGGTAAATGTCGGCATGTAGTTTGAAGCACTTTGAGCGGTTGCGAGAATAGAAAGGTATTACACAAATGCACTCCATTTACCCTCATGAAGGTATTTTATTTCTGTTTCCAGCCATCACATTCCCCTTTGTCAGCTGCTACAGGTTACTGCCCTCATAAATAAAACCTGATTGCAGGGCACTGTCAGTATCCAGCGAAATTGCCCACATGACCTTGAATGACCTCCTGTACGAGGTTAGGACTTTAATGAAGGTCCAGGTCCAGTCAATCCTGGCTGATCCTACCCATCCTTTACCTAAGTTAGTTCCAAGTTGCTGCCATCTGGCTGTGGATGCAATCTGCCAAGATACCGAATTTAATGTCTTACTTCATCTCACTACCTCAGGGCCTCACTGTGGCCCACTGCTGCGTGGGACAACGTGGGACTCACAACCAATGCTGAAAGATAGTCTAACATTTTGAATTAATGTGGATATAACCTGAAAAAAACATCCCCACAGAGACAACATTCAACCATTATGCACACAGTACTTCCAGACACTGAATGTTGGGAGTATTTCTGTTTAGAAACTCTGCAAACTGCATGAAATACAACAGAAAGAGCAGCACTTGGATAATAAAACAAAGGCAGAAAGTTGCAGGTTTAAACTCCTTCAACTAACCAGAAAAAAAACACACTGCAGACACACAGCAGCTATAGTTATAAAGAAACCTCTGGTTTCTGGTTGAATAAATGTTAATGTGACTTCAAAGAGAATGCTGAGCTTTCATATTCCATCAGGAATCATTATTAACACTGTCGTGCACAACATACAACATAGTCTAATTTAGTTTAAAAACACACACCCAAAGCCAAACCAATCAGTAAACGTACAATACAGCTGTAGTAGAGAAATTGACGTTTAAATGAAAAAAATCTTCTGATGTTGAAGATAGAACCTGAAATGTTGAAACTTCAGAAAGACTTTACAACGATTTAGAAATAGATAAAACCAGCTGTATTTAATTTAATTAAGAAATATGTTAGTAAATTATTTATTGCAAAATATAGTGATTTTAACATTAATATCTTAACTAAGTTCTTGGTACTTACCAAAAATGAGTTAGCACACAGTTGCACAGATGCAAATGCATAATAAACAGAGTTGATATTTAGTATAGAAACTTTGAACCTTGTCATCTCCACAGTAACCAGTAAGTCCAGCTCACACTCAAACCTGCTCGGTGCATAGTGGAGAGCAATGACATTAATATTATTCTGCAAAATAATGAACAATAAACAACCCACAGCGACAGTAAATACAAATACCGCAAAACAGCTGTACTAACTCAGGAGCACTAAAGAGCTAATACACCTTCCTATATATCTCTTATATATCTTATACTATACACATACAGTGGAAAAAATGCACATACAGCATAGCTGGTCACTGCTGGTCATATGGCACCAAACTATACTCTCTATGCAACATCCTCATTCACTTGTAATGTCTTTTTCCCCAGTTTATCCTTTCATCTCCGTTGCTCAGCCTCATTTCCAACATTTTCCATATAAAGCTCCAAAGCTGATGACCCAGTGGCAGTGAGGATTAAACTCCTATTGGTGAGTTGCGTGTGCACATCTGTGTATGCATGCAATCCATAAAAGTGTGTGTGCGCGCGCGTGCCTGACTAGCGTACGGGATTAGGCTGTTATTGATCCAAGACGGACACAGTATTTACTGGGATAACTTGCAAAGCCCCGTCATCATAACTGTCTGAGACAGCCGTCCAAACTTAATGAAAGCACTTCCCAAATGTCAAGTGGTTAACACCCAGCTGTAAGGCAGCCATATCAAAACGCACACACGCACTCACACACATACCCGTACACACACATACAGCTATTAGAGTAATTGTCAGCCACATTCAGCACACCAAACTCCCTGACAGGTAACCGCTTTATCCCAAGTAATTATGCACGTACAAATGCACACACACGGAAATAATCTTCCTCTAACACAATACATCCACCTGGATCATATTACAAAAAAGCTTTAGAAGATAAATATGGCTGATGATACACTTTCGTGTAAATACGCAAATTGAAATGCACATTTTAAATCAATCCAGGTAAAATTGTTTAAAGCATGCGATAAGTCAGAAAACAAAATGAACACTTGAATTATTTGATATTGGCTGGTTGTCATTGTAAATGGTTGCTCATGTAGAAATCTAATGCGCAAGTGATTGTAAATCTGAACCACAGAGATACTTTCCCATGTTAATTTCAGTGTACGGCCGAGACTCTGAATTCTGTCATCAGTTTCAGACATATTGGGCAGATCGGAATTCACCTGCTGCTGCTAGGTGAGAAAGCGTCATGTTTAATGTTTGCACCAAATTCCATGGCAATCCAGCCAACGACTGTTCACAGTTTTTGACCTTGGACCTAGAGGACGTTTTCAGAAATTGAGTTATATAGCTAATATTGGGGGAAGCAGATTTAAGCAGGATATTTGTGAACATGACTACTTTCTGCCATGACATCATTGGTCATATGCTTCACACAAAAGTCCTTGCATGAAAAATGGGAATTATGATCCCAAACTTCAGAGTAATGTTTTGCAGATTAGAAGACATCTAAATATGGTCTTTTGTAACAATCTCTTAATTTTCACTTGTGTTTAACTGTCCATATTACGGTAAAAAAAACAAAAACAAACAAAAAAAAGTTACTTTTCCTTTATTGCTGATTTATGTCTGCAAATTGTTGCCACAGATGTAATGTCTTTGGATTCATTCTTTGTTATGAGCTCGGGTTCAGGCTGACTACTGAGTACAGTCCTACGTTTCAACATTCAGTTTCATAAAGACCGCAAAAGCGATAGCATGTTCTGCTCGATAAATGGGACGTTTCTCATGAAAATGTGTTTGTTACAACTCGCTAAGAAAGAAAAACACAAAGCTACTTTTCATCAGGTGGTGACAGCAGTTTCAACTACGTTTTCAAAAAGTCAAAGGACTCAAAAAGACAAAAAAGGCACCAACAAGCTTTTTCTTTCTTTTGTCATCCACACATTTAATTCCACACCACACTTTGACCACTGCCCATTCACCCGCCTAAAACGGTGGTTCTTTGTTGTTCTCACAATTCATTATTTTACTCTGTTTCAAAGAGAATTGAAAATTAAGTCCAGAACTCCATTCATAGAACATCAAACACTTACTCTGCAATGTGATTACAAATGATATGCTTTCAATTCTCTACCTTACCATAGCACTACTTGTCTTTGTTATATAGTACATTGTCCATACAATGAACCAGTGGTCACCAACCCTGCTCCAGGTTTTGTGATCACTACTGTGAACGTTAAGCACCTCTGTATGTATATCTTACATTTGGCCAATCAAAGAACTCCAATAATTTCCTGACAAGCTCAAATGATGCGATCAGTCTTTTATTGCTGCCTCATTTTTGCTTCCACATGTGTTTACACAGTTTAGTGGAGCACCTTCTATGGCCCATTGCAATTAAGAGGGGGAAGGAAAATTCTTTGCTGCCTCCCCTCCACCCATGAGATGGTATGTAGAAAGAACCGGGATGGGAGCAAAATATGAATGATTTCAATGCTTATTATTATAGTTATGATTGTAATGTTGTTCATAACGCCACTGTTGTTTCCGTTTATTTATTTTTTTCCCCCTTTTTTCCGTTTTGCTTTGAAAGCACCCATTTTTTGTTAATTGCCTTGGCATCGCTCAGGCGGAGCCTTGCCAATAAAGCACCTTGAAATTGAAAAGTGAATTGGAACTGAATGTAGGGAGGAGATTCTCTCTCTGTGTCTTTTTTATACAGCTGGTAAAGCAGGATTAGGCTTGGCACAGAAAGAGACAAAAGGGAGTACGGATGCGTGTGTGTGTGTGTGTGCGCGCGTGTGTGTATGCGTGTGTACCAGCACTGTCCTGGAGTCAGGGCAGCAAGGTTTTAGGGGGACTCCATTAGTTCAGCCCAAACACAAATCCAGAACATTCCACATTCCAGGTCTATCTGGGATGTGGTGGGAAAAAACACTAAAGCTCTGCCCACAACACGTAAAACCTCAAAGTCCCTCTCCTGTCCCGCTTATCCCTGAGAATCCCCACACACTGGGGGGACTAGAGGGGAGCCGATCACAGCTGGAATCCTGCAATCAGCTCCTGCTCTCGCTTTCCTGATGTCACTCCGGTTTGTTCCGGGTGAGAGGCGATTTGGCCCAACGTCTGCTGGTGCCAGGTTTGTTTGAATTGAATTGTGCTTGAGGAAATCAAGCCGTTTCAGTTTTATTCACATGCTGGGTGGACAGTGAGCAGAGAGGCCATCCATCTTTTGCAAACAATTATCTATGCGATGTCATTAAGCCAATTTTTTACCAGTAGTTATGCCTGCAGCTGTAAACAGCTTCTGGCAGTGATTTGCAAACACTTCTGTCCAAGTACAGTATCTGCTCTTAAAGGCGGTTCTGAGTATCTGGTATGAGGGTTAGAGGTGGTGCGGAGGGAAGGAATCTGTCTGAGAGACACAGGCCTAGTCCACACAAATGCGGGTATTTTTAAAACCAAACTTTTATGGCCCCGGGTTAAAAAAAAAAACAATTCCCATCCCCACCACTGGTTTGATAAGAAATATCTCTGAGGCCACAAAATATGGCTCAAACAACATCATGCACAAGCCAAAGCAGTAGACGGCATTAGCACTCCTAACAGAAAGGCCATCTTAGCCAATCACAAGGCCAGATCGCTCCACACGTCTCCATGGATACAACTTACTGTTTACTGTCGTACAGTGTAACATCAAACAATGTCGACAAGAAATCTTCTGGATTATTTAGTCAGATATAGTACAATAGAAGCACTAGTGCAAGTACTAGTCCTGTGGATGGCAGCAATGCAACTTTCTGGATGCCGGTTGCCGTGAAACCCCAAAGAAGAGGATAAAACTGCAGTTTTCCCATCCACACATGACGGCTTAAATTGCACTTTTCAAAAAAGTTCACACTTGGCTCCGGTTACAAAAAAACTCTGATTTTAAAAATACCTGCATTGGTGTGGACAGCCCCACACAACGTCCATACGCATGTTTGAAACGCATGTTTCACCCGAAAGCAGCGGACAGGTGTCAGATTGGGTTGAAGCAATCTAGCATGGCTTATATGACTGATTTCATTTTGTTGCATGCTGCAGCGTTGCCTGTCTTCCAGAGTTTCCACTCCCTCAAGAAATCAGAAAATAATGATCCTGTTCCAATTCTTCATTAAAATCAAACAGATTGTGATTAAAATCATTACAGATGATTTGTTGTGTAAACATTTTAACTTCATGAGCTGAACCAAAGCCACCAATAATAGCTGATGCTACCATTAATAATATTTATATACTGTTTAGTATGTTTCCAATTATTTCAAAGTAGGTGTTTAACGTGAATTAAACTATTGTTAAACTAGTGTTGGGCAATTCAAAATATATGACATTGTTACATAATTATTTCCATTTAAAAGGAAAAAAGTACTTATATTAGTGTCTGTGTAGACACTACTTTTGCATTACTTTTCGCAAAATAACTGGAGAACAAGGGAGACACAAAGAAGTAATGATTCGATCTGCAATCTGATAATTGCAGTTCTCTCAATACTTGCGATTATATTCTAGAGTCAGTTTGTTCCATCTGCCTATTGAGAGAAGAGCCAGACTGGCAGCGCAGCACAGAACAGCAGCAGGTCAGACCAGAACTCACAGCAGGAAGCAACTTGGCAACACATTTTCCCCTGCTGAAACACAAACCCATAGATCTTCTCTCGCTTTCAGAACCCTAACCTGACAGCTTAACAGTACCATGGTTGGTTACAAATAATTATGCTCGAGTGCATTTTGCTATTTAATGGCAGTAACAGTCCTCAAGTGGCTCTCGTGAGTCATTTAGAGGATCAGTTGGCCATCACAAAAACACACATTATCTCACTTACCACTCGTGGTATCTTATTAGCAGATTTATTTATTTTTTTAGTTTTATACTGTGTAAGTTTTGGTTTTATATAAATTCTTTATTTTTTTCTGCAAAACATTGAAAATTGGGCGACACGGTGGAGCAGGGGTTAGCTCTGTTGCCTCACAGCAAGAAGGTCGCGGGTTCAAGACCTCCTTGGTCCTGGGTCTGGGACCTTTCCGTGTGGAGTTTGCATGTTCCCCCCGTGTCTGCGTGGGTTTTCACCGGGTACTCCGGCTTCCTCCCACAGTCCAAAAACATGCTGAGGTTAATTGGCGACTCTAAATTGCCCGTAGGTGTGAGTGTGTGAAAGAATGGTGTGTGTGCCCCACGATTGGCTGGCGACCATCTGGGGTGTATCCCTGCCTCTCGCCGTAACGCGCTGGGATTGGCTCCAGCAGACCCCTGCGACCCTAATGAGGAATAAGCAGGTATAGAAAATGACTGACTGACATTGAAAATCACATTTAAAGCAGCTATGTATCAGTCTTTCTAGAAACAATGATTACTCCAACTTCACGGTTTTCATTTGAACTATCCTGTTTTATATCAATCATGTCTCTCCTGAATTACACAACCAATATACACTGCCAAATATGCTCGAGGAAAAAAACAAAAAGCAAAACAAAACAAAAAAACTAATTGCTTATTTTATGTTCATGTGGCCTTTTGTTTCAAACACAGTTCATTTAAGCTTACTGAACAAAAAAAAAAGAAAGTCTGTTGTTTGTAGATTATATTATTTTAAATTCCTAAACGTGCAAAAAGCCACTCACTTCATTAAAAATAAAAAACATGCAGCAAACATGACAAATCTTCCAGAAGCACAACATCAGCTGCAGACCAAAAAAAGTTTTGTTGTTGTGTGAATCTTCACTGAGCGACTTTTGCTAAGTAGAATACAGAAAGAAGGGAGGGCTGGTGTATGTGCATCAGTTCGTCTGTGTGTAGAGGCTCAAGAGTTGACTATAGAGCGATAGAAAGAGCTAGTCCTGGCTGCGGGTCTTACCTTAATCCTTACCACACATTTTTCAAAGCGCTTCTCCAAGACACCCAAAGAAGCAGAGGGGCATCCTTTTGTCAAAGGCAGATTAACCTTATATAAACAGGTTTCAGAAAGGAAGAGAAAGGCCTGAACCAGAGGGGGGGGGAGTAATGTTTTCAAATAACTTTGAGAATGGCCTAGAGTGAAATGAAAGAAGAGTGAAATGAATGAAAATAAAATGATTGATAGAGTTAGAAAGCTGGATGGAGCGGCAAGATTGAAGGACGGGACAGTTTTGATTGGGGGTTACAGAGAGAGAGAGAGAGAGAGAGAGAGCTTTGGTTCGGTCGGGATTGCAGCCAGCGGAGCAGCTCAAAGGGGTAAGCTGCTTCCAGACGAGTGAAAGGAGTCACACATGCACAGGCAAAATAAAAAAAATAAATAAATAAAAAAAAAAAAGCGTGCATGAGGGGACACAACACTAGCAATGTTTTGAAACACAAAGGTGCAGCAGATCACCGCCACTGAACTCTATGAGGCTTAGGGAAGAATCAGGGATGGAAAAAGAGAAACTCTATGGTTGATAATCATATTTTGAGGTGCTTTCAAAGATATTACCAGTGTAGATTGATATTCACAAGAATAATTATTACAACAAATTAATCTTGAAAGGAGCTTTCATTTTATGTTGATTTTAGTAGCCCCATGCGGACAAAACTAAACCCAGTGCTAGACAAAGTGCTTTAACATCACAAACACAGCCTCCACACTCAGCTGTCAAAGTTGAAAAACTAGCTAACTAACGTATAGCCAGACACTTTTCCTGCAGGGTTGTGCAGAGGTGTGGACGCGTTTATTTATGCTTTTAGAACATAACCACTGTGAAAACATTTCTGTGATTCATTACATTGTTCTCGCTACCACTGCCCTGCCGCTATTTTTTCACTCCGTAGCACGCTTGACCACAGGCATTCCGAATAACTACTGTTTATAGAAATAGCCAATGTTCTCGCTAATCTAATTTGCCAACATAGGTCATAGAGTAGCATCATAACACTGTAACCAATTAACCATTCCTTGTAGTAAGTTAAATTAGTGGTTTGACAAGCCTTTACAATAAACACGCCTAAGACGTACCTTTCAGTATTGCTTACATGCTTTTGTTTATGCTCTTGTGTTTTTATGAACCGCGTCAGTGTTTTATTTGAGACAGTACTACCCTCTCAAATTTTGTGCACTGCGCAAGTCAGCTCACCGAATTGGAGTGCACTGAGAGAAGTGTGCGATTTGGGACACAGCAAAACAATTTCCCCTTCACTTCCATGTAAACGATGATAAAAGATAAAAGACAGCAAGTGGGATTTGTTCGCCATCACCAGTCACTGCCTGCAGCGACATGAAATTAAAGCAGGTGTGTGACAGAAAAGAAAAAGATCACGTGTGCTTGTGCAAATACACTGGCACCAGCAGGAGGTGTGGAAAAGATGAATGGGTTTTGTGAAAGATGGGTGGTATTTTGGGCTTGTTTTACAAGAATTGTGTGATATTTTTGGGAAATACATGGCATTGCAAACATTTGCAATATATTGCTAGCCTGGGTATACCCATCCTTTATAGCCAATCACAGAACAGGAGAAGATGATGATGAAACACGGAAGCGACTTTGTTGATCACTGTGGATCCAACATGGTGGCAGAGGATAATTTCTATTTCTATTTCTATGAAGCCTTAGAAAGTCAGTCAGTCATCTTCTGTACCTGCTTATTCCTCATTAGGGTCGCAGGGGTCTGCTGGAGCCAATCCCAATTCATAACAGGCGAGAGGCAGGGATACACCCTAGATGGTCTGCAGCCTATCATGGGGCACACACACCATTCACTCACACATTCTCGGGCAATTTTGGAGTCACCAATTAACCTCAGCATGTTTTTGGACTGTGGGAGGAAGCCGGAGTACCCGGTGAAAACCCACGCAGACACGGGGAGGACATGCAAACTCTACGCAGAAAGGTCCCAGACCCAGGACCAAGGAGGTCTTGAATCTGTGACCTTCTTGCTGCAAGGCAACAGCGCTAACCCCTGCCCCACCGTGTCGCCCGCCTCAGAAAGTGTTCTAAGTAATTAAGACCACAAGTTTATTTTCAAAAATGAGCAACCTTTAGCGCTAACGTATCACGTAACTAACAGGTACGTCGTCAGGTATGTTTGATACGATTGGCTGTGAGCTATGCACAGACGCATTTGATAGCGTAGCGCCCAATAAATGACTCTGCGCTTTTATAAACCACATCCCCAATATGAACAAATCCCGAATATCAATTGATATTAAATATGGTGTTAGCCTGGTTAATATATTGCTGAATACACAGGAATTCATGCAATCGCAAAATTGCAAAAAACTGGAGGGACTGAACAACTCTAGTATTACAGGGACTAGACAAAAAATACGTCATTAAAAAATAATAATAATAATCACATTACTGTAAGCTATTACTAATTAATGTGCTAATTGCCAACACTATTTGTCAATTCTACATTCTATAATTAATTCTAATCTTCTATTCTGTTCTTTTTACTTTTGCACCTTCCTAATTTGCTTTTTAGTACTTTTGTTTTTGTGGAGATCATTAAAAATGAAGTTTTGTACTTTTGTATGTTGCAGCTAACACTGCTCTTTTTAGTGCTGACAAACAAGCCAAGCTTAACGTCAAGGACTGCAACTTTTGAATTGGGGCAAACATTATTTCCAACCTAAAGTGGTTTGTGCCCATGGAGGTTTAGTTCTAAAATGACAGTAGGGTTACTCCCCTCAGGAAAACAATGACTCCAAATGTGAAACTCACTGAACTGGATGGAGGAAGTTGACGCCATTCCCCAACCATGCATGTGCGGGTACACAAAATGCACAAAAGGCAGACACTTTTGGACACACAAGTGCACACGTGCATACATTACACATAAATTTCTACATGTGACAGCAGTACCCACTGTAAAGTACAAAGATGGAGTTCACTACACTGTCAGTGATGAAATTAATGGGGAAAGATAATAAAAGGTCACAGTCTCTTGGATTTCAGGAAGATGTAGAGGATGTGAGCACACATACACACACACAGACGGGACAGGCTGTTGTGAGGACTCTTCTTGCAATTCATCCTGCCCCTGTGCAGCAGCGTTCCATAATTGATTTAAACACACAGAGGCAATTACTTTAATTCCATCCATCATGTGCAATGGGAGCTCCAATAGCCCATTAGTGCTGTCATATATTTACTCTTTAATGGCGTGTTCATAAAAACAGACATAAATTCCTACTGTGTCCCTTTTCTCATTCTCACACATTGTAAATATCTGCTTGTCTGACTCTTTGTGATGTCCACTTTTTCTTATGTTCTGTTCATAGCTCATTCCACAGTTACCCCGTCCAATCCAAGTTACATTTTTTAGCACTGGGGTACCATTCTATTTCTTTCTTTCCATCCATTCATCACAATAACTACAAAAAGTCAATCAAAGTTCTTAGTCCAATTGTAGATTTATTGAACAAATTACAGTCAATAAACCGAGATGGTCTCAAGAGCAACTAACCTCTTAATCATGTACATGACCTTAATTATTGATCAGAAATTAACAAATACGAACCTCCCCCAGCACCTCAAGGCCATTGGGTGGGTTTTCTTAATATCCCATTATATTCCTGACCATTAATCAATATCACCCAACTAGTTTCTGCTTTCCTCAGGATCATTGTCCATTCTTAAGACCTTGTGCTTTTCATCTTTGCAATTCAGGGGTATCAGTGAAGGTTCAGGTACATATTTGTTATTTATATCCTTCCCATAGTCCTGTCTCCCCAGCAATTAGTATTATATATTATATATATTTCTGATCGAACATCATAGTGATACAGTGCAATATGAATAACAAGGTGAACAGTGCTTATGACTCATGGTGGACCAGTGCCCAGTCAGTGTTATAGGTATCATTCAATCATGCATTCCCATATATATAAAATTATATGTGGTTACATTCCAAACCATTAAAATATGTGTTCTAATAAAACACATATTTGATTACCTGGGATATATTAAGCATTGTGTAATATTACTTTCTCATCCTTTAGGAATTGCCAATCTGTTTGCATGTGTTACATTTGTTGTGGCTATAGATTCATACATACATGGAACTGTTATGATTGTGGTCAGATTTTTGTGTTTTTACTTGTGTGACGAGGTGTGTGCACACAGCTGATTGGAAATTAGCTTTCAGCTTTGGAGGTGATTGTGGTTTCCAACTTGGCAGATGATTGGCTTTGCCAGAAGGCACAATCATCCAAGATGGTGACAGCTGCTGTTCCCATCTCCCTCTGCTCCCAACTGGCCACACTTTATTCTTTGTTAGATTCTGTCCCGCTCGTTCTGTTGCAGTGGGATAGACTGCCAGTTTGGTTAACTGTGTTTTCTATAGCCTGATATAGCCTTGGACCCCTAGACTGGGCTTAACTGAAGCCTTTTGCAAACTGTCCAGGTTGAGTTGTATGATTACAGTTGCATGTCATATAATTAGAACATGGTGAAAAATTTCTGCTTTTTCATTGTCTCTAAGCCATAACTTCAAAATTACCAGAAATGAAGTAATATTTGACTCTTTCATTATAATGAATCTCGATGAAAATATCAGATTCATGTTCTAAAATGATTTGCAAAAGATATTAACTTTTTCATATTCTAATTACTTGAGATGCATCTGAATTCTGTCACAGAACAGAATATACTGTACTTTTCTAACAAGATTTAATATCACGTGTACACTAGACATCAACATTTGTTAGCTTTCTATCCTACCCTGTATTCTAGTTTACCTGTCAAGGTCATGATCAGGCATGTGTCTATCAAATGGACTCAACCTTTCCTTTAATTTCACTACGTGACGAGGGGAGGTGTTGGCCTAGACTTTTGGATCTGACGATCTGTGCTTTCACAATCCACAGTGAAGACGAATGGAGGGTGGTCAGACCAAATACTGGCGCACTCAATCTCCTGAGAGAACAATGGCTGACAAGATAAGGAAATGAACAACAGGATGTGAAGACACTAAAATGACTTCTTCGGTTATTTTAGCTGGAGAAGAGACTGAACAAACACACACTTCTCTTCCTCCCCACCTCATTATGGAAACCCACAGACAAAAACCACATGCACCCCTCCCGGGGGTCTGGGTGCAGCCCTAAACAGGCCAGTTTAACAGCTCCCCACATTTCAACGATGGTGCTGGGACTGCTACAATCCTCTGTGTTATTTATTCATTATTACTTTGTTTTTATGTGTTTTCCTTTTTGCCTTGTTTGGTTTCCCCTCTCCTCGTTATTACTACTTCTATTATTAGTATTAATTATTGAATTGCTTCATTTGACCCTTTTTTCATTCAATCCTTAAGTCAATAACTTTTTATTTTATCATCTTTTTTCATTTTCTTTGCATGCAGGCACGCACGCATATCCCAAACAACTAATTCTAGTAACAATACATTTGTTGTTGTTCATGAGAATGCTGATTTTGTATTATTATTGTTGGTTTGTTTATATATCAGCAAGAAGTTGTTTGTGTACTGTGAAGAAGAAGATAAGGGTTTCTATAGAGACTATTTAAGGTTGTAAGACTTATAATTTGATTAAATTATTTTCCTCAGAGGGGGTGCCCCTGTCCTACATGTGACTTTTATTACAAAATAGTGATACTCATACACTCTGTGTCTTCCACACTCTATTTATTCATCCCCATCTGTATCATAACCAACCACCCCCGATGAATTTCTACACACTAAATCACACTCTTGCCCCTTGCAGTGTTTCACTCAAGATTGATGACCCTCTGTTGCGCTGTTGATTCAACTCAAACTAAAGCTCTAACAAAGCAACTTGTTATAGTTTGCATTGAAAATGTGTGCTTTTCTAAGTCAGATTTCAATAGACAGCAAATTGCTGCTCGTTATATGCTTCTTAATTTCTCCTTTCTTTGTATGAATATCACATATTGAACTAATTCAAACATGTCAATTAACTGCCAAAGTATGTACAAGAGAGCACAGATATTATTCAGTGGGTATCCATGTATCCATTTCTGTTTTTTCCCGCATCGCTTTATTAACCATTGTATAACTCATATAAGACCTCTGCTAATTGCCAACCCGACAGCGCTTTCTTTCTTCCTTTAGCTTGTCTTATTTTCTTCAATCTTGCGGTGTCATTGTGCACAGAGAGATTGACAGCGCTGAATGAAGAGGGACAGACAGGATCGCTCCAGAGTGATGAGAAAAGACAGAAGTCATGAACATAAATTCCGAGGGTGAGAAACAAAGAGTGTGACACATGCCCTATCCCTTGAAGTAAAGATGGATGAGAAGGAGGGAGAAAGGGAGGAACAGAGAAGGATGAACGATGTGAGAGGTCTATGTGGCTTGTTGAAGTATTCATGAGAAGTGCAAGGACTGGAAAGTGGAGGGTAGTGAGAGACGGGTATTGTTTTTTTCCTCTTCCAGCGTACAAAGAAGAATAAATTCAACCAAATGGTCACCAGTTAAAATTCAAAGCAGGACAAATATATTAAGTTTTAATACATGGGGCTCTACTATTTTTTATTGTCAGTCCAATGCACAAAACCGCATAAAGTGTGTAACACTTGGAACACAAGATGAACACTTATTAATGTATCTCACCAACTCCAAGATAGTAAAGTAATTCTCAACTTCAACTGAGATGGAGATGGGATGTGGATTATCCTCTCCATACAGGGGGTTGGATCTAAAGGTCCCATTTATTTTCTACATAGACAGCTGAAGATGAATTCCACAGGTGAGCATCTGCATACTAAAATATCAAATTATTTGTCAAAAAGTAGAGGTATAGAACTGCGTACATGAGGAGAGAAGTCAACTACTATTCTCAAGGTGCATTTCGGTAAAAAAAAAAAAAAAAATCTTATCACTGACCTTAAAATGAGGTTCCAATGCGTTGCTAATGGCAAGTTGGAGCTAAAGATTGCACTTTTGTAGAAAACGTATACAATAATCAGCTGTTAAAATCAGTTTTCCTTAAGATTCTAGGTCATTTTTGGATTAATGTCATGCCTGTTTTAGCAGAGATGGTAGCAAAAAAGGAGTCAGGAATCAAAATGTAGTTGCAAAAATTCCCACTTTGTTTAATATATATATATATATATATATAACTGACTTATCTAAATAAAATACCTAAAATACACAATACACAAAGACACCAAAACACTGCAAACGTGTCAAATCAAATAAATCTTCCAAAACACATGTTCTCTTCTAACAGCAACATTTGGTCAATCATAGCACAATGTCATAAAAAGCTCTAACAGCAGATGGATTGCCTCTAGCAGGTCGGACTTGTTTCCAGTGGGAGTTGTACTCCACCAGGGCTGCCCTTTGTCACCGATTCTGTTCATAACCTTTATGGACAGAATTTGTAGGCACAGCCAGGGCATTGAGTGTCTGCCAGGATCGGGTCGCTGCTTTTTCCAGAAGACCTGGTCCTGTTGGCCTTCGTCGGACTGTGACCTTCAGCCCTCCTGGAGTGGTTTGTAGCTGAGTGTGAAGTAGCTGGGATGAAAATCAGCACCTTAAAAATCTGAGGCCATGGTTCTCAGCCAGAAAAGGGTGGAGTATAGCCTCCGGGTCGGGTATGAGATCCTGCCTAAAGTGGAGGAGGTCAAGTATCGCAGGGCCTTGTTAATGAGACAGGCAGAATGGTGCTGCATCTGCAGTGATGCGGTGATACACTGGTCTGTCACTGTGAAGAAGCTCTTCAGTAATCAATCAATCTACTTTCCTACCCTCATCTATGGTCACAAGCTCTGGGTAGTGACGGAAAAGATGAGATCCTGAATACAAGTGACCAAAATGAGTTTCCTTCAGAGGGTGGTTGTACTCTCCCTTAGAGATAAGATGAAAAGCTTGGTCATCTGAGAGAAGCTTGGAGTAGAACCACTGCTCCTCAATGTTGAGAGGAGCCAGATGAAGTTGCACGGGTATCTAAATGAGGATGCCTCATGGATGCCTCCCTGGTGAGGTGTTCCGGGCACATGAAAGACCCAGACCTTGGGGTTCCCCTGGACTAGCTGGAAAAAGGGGCAAGGGAGAGGGAAGTCTGGGTCTCTCTACTTAGGCTACTGACCCAACCCAGACTAGCAGAAGAAGATGGATGGATGCAGATGGAATTACAGAAACTACATACTGTGTTATGGCGTCCTTTATACGACAGACTACTGTCTCTTCTATTAATCATAAATTGTCTTTTGCACTGCAGTTTCTTTTGAAGTCTCTCTGTGTTTTATTGTGTTTTGTAAATGTATGCATTATGTTTCTTTTATTTGCAAACATTCAATACTATAAGTGAATGACCCATCCCAGAGAAGCTTTATAGAATGTGCAGTTCTTGAAAAATAGACTAAGTGAAAGAATTGCTGCAGTAAAGACTTTATGGGCAATAAGAAGTGAATGCAAGAGAACAAACATATGCAATATAGCTGCTTCTCTTTTCTCTCTGTTGCTCTATAATTTTATTTGTCCACATAGGATTAGCCCAAAGAGGTTGTTCCCTTTTATAATATATGGTCATGTGGTTGAAAGAACCCCAACACCTGAGTGTATTGGTAATCAGCTGTGATTGATCTATTTGCATGACTTAAATCAGCTGTCTCAATAGCAATGAAGAACAATACAAGGCATATGTTTGTGATTCAATCCATGAAATGAACTGCTGTTCACTTCAAATGTAGCCTATAAATTAGTTTTAGATCTTGAGGTCATCTGTTCTGACATACTGTTTCAGTATAAAGTTGGCAGTAAAAATCTAATGTTGTCGAATTTGTGTGTAAATAGCTTTTAAGATTTTTTAAAAATGTTGTGCTAACTGTGTTAAGAGATTTGGAAAGGTGGCTGTAGAAATGAATAAAGGTTGATCGCAATTGTAAAATATATATATATATATATATATATGCAGTTGTGCAAAGTTTATTTTATCTACAGATTGTTAGCTGACAGTGTGGGTGATTTACACAGAGATTCAATACTGCAGCTCAGATAAAAAAATTACGAAACAATGGTGAACTGGCCAAAACATGCTCTTATCTATTATTAGAATAGTGATATTCACACTGTTAATTGGCTCCTGCATTTATAAATTCAAGATTCAGGTCAGATAGACATCATTTATCTACTTTTCCTGACAAAGTGTCATGACATAAACACACACACAAACACATACATACACACAGACACACACCAATAAAATGGTTAAAAAAAACTGCAGAACCAAACCAGCAGCACCTCCTATTTTGCATATGCATGGCTTTAATGTCCTTCTCTCAGTGATCACTGTCTTTTTGGCTCCAATCCTATAAGTATCAAATAATGAACTCTTATCTGTTTCTTTTTACTTTTTCTTTTCTAACCTGCACCTTCCTTGCTCTTTCTCCTAATCTTTGTCTTGACAACTATAACCAAACCTGTTATACGTGACCTCTGACCTCGCTCAGTCTCTCATGAATTGTGCTAACCATTTTCCTCTCTTATCTGACTTTCTCTCTCCCTCTGAGCACAGGCACTTCTGACAGTTAGCTTCTGAAACATTGCGAGCTGTTTGTAAACGCTGACTGATAAAGCAAGAGTAACACACAGGTGTATATGTGTGTATTCATATGGGCTGTCTTGTCTACATTTCAGTGTTCTTCTTATCCTCTTCTTATCCTCTTGTTTTTTCTTGGCCTTGTTTTATTCATTCAGCCTCAGGGTGATGATAACAGCGGCAACAACCAGAGCACCACACACACACACACAGTTGCTCACGCAGAGGGAGAGAGATCTGCACCCATACGCAGACAAATCTGCATGCACACATGCAAATACACACAAACACCCATTAACAGACACTAACACTGAGAGTAACAGAAGAAGGTGAGACAGTGGGAAATGGTAGAACACATTAGAGAGAGCACAGCGGGGATGTAAGTTAAAACTCCAAAACCACAAGAGAAAGTGGAAATTTGTTGCACAATGAGAGGAGCCTGCTTCTGCGTAATTAAAATTAGCCAAGCATCCAGCTGCAGCAGGAGTTCAGAAACCAGTCACTCGCACAACAAGCACACAAAGGCACTTTTCCCGTTATTAGCATGAAGGACTGACACACATTTCTATTTGTATTTGAATGTAATGGTAATAGGGGGACAACGGGCATGAAAAATTTTATTTTCCAGCTATTACACTGGTTAAATAAAATGATTTTTTTTTTTCCCGTTTGGTGTTCATAGAGTCATTATGGTTATGCTTTGTGTGTGTGGTTAAACATGGGCTGTATGTATCGGAATAGGAGAAAATAAGCATGAGGCTGCTCCCTATTTAGTGCATTAATAAAATTGCCTTGATATCGGAGGACATCATGGCAGAACAATAACCACTTTATCCACCTGTTCACTTTTACCAAAAGTCCTATTTTTTTTGTGATTGTGCGCGAGCGCGCGTGTGCCTATGCAAAATTACACCACCTTTTTTGTGCTATCAGCACCATGGACAGTGCTACGGGGATCAACACTGCCGTACTCCTCCTACTTTTCAGAGGAATATTAGAACAAGGTAATAACCGGTCCTCAAGTAAGATGCCAAATTGGGATTGCCACAGGTTTACTGAATGCATTAAGTTCTTTGATTTCCAATTAAAAGACCATTTTGGCAATCCCTAAAGTTTTAAATAAAGTAATAATACTTTCAGTTTGGGATTAGAAGAGGGAAATAGTTGGCTATGGTTGTGATAAGCTCCATGAAGCTACTGGCAAGAGCTGATGCTGATAAGATGGAGTAATTTGAGACATGGCCAGTGGAATTTTCTTCCCAGTCCTATTGCTTTTAAAGCAATCCCATGCCAAGCAGTACTATTGTACAACTGATAGAGAAAGTTGTTTGGCAAATGCCACTGCCTCTGTTTCTTTGTTACTTGACAGTATAAGCTCAGAGCTATACTGGGGAAACTCAACTAAATATAAAGTTAGGGGGTTTGAGAAGCATCATATAGCTCTTATTTAGAACAGAATATATATATATAAACTATGTTTAATGCTTATAAGGTTGTCACGAGCCTGAGTTCCTGTTCACTCACTAACAGGCTCCAGTAATTTCCGGATTCAATGATAAGCATTTTAAAAGATGTGTGCAGGCCATGAGAACTCCCATTATATGAATCCTGTGGTTGCTTCAATACAATATATAGTATACTATATGAGTAAATAAAATTATATTTAATACCACACAAATTAGCACCCTTCCTCATGCTAATAACAATTAGGAGCATAAACACACCTCTCATTATTCAATAATTTATCCTCATGGCTCCTTTTCTGTTTTGCTCTTGTGACTGTACAAGGTTAGCACTCATTGTAATGTGTTGTAATCACATCTTGATAATCAAGAATTCAATGGGGAGTAGAACAATATTGGGTAGTACGGGTGTCTGGGGTTGTCAATGTCTTATTCAAGTTCCCTACTCTAGTGCCTATAGCCATCTCTTTCTCTCATCCCTACTCTCTGTCTCCCCCCCCCTCCTCTCCCATGCCCGTCCCTCTGACTCTATCACTGCCCGGTCTCCATTGTGCTGATAGATTATAATGATCTTTAATTAGATCTAAATATAACGATAGGCACTCTCTGCGATCACTGGCTATCATTAGGATGGGTAATAAGGAGTGAAGAAAAAGAGGCGAAGAATGACTGGGGGAGTATGGGAGGAGGGAGAAAAGCTGTTCAAAAAGAAAAGAAAAAGGACGGGCGGAAATGAAAATTGGACTTGGAAAAGGTGATTGGGGAGATTTGAACAAATTCAAGAAACTTGGAGCAATTTACACCAAAGAGGTTTCATGAGCATTCAACGGATATATCATTCCGCATATCAGCAGTCCATTAACCGTTTTTTTACCTTCTTGTTTCAGCCAAATTCCGTGTTCTCTCGGAACGACAGAATTGAAAGCTTTTCTCTCTTTTCTCATTTCGTAGTGTACAGAAGCAGCAGGGAAAAATACATTTTTTGATTCATTTATGTTGAATAGTCTGGAAATCAACACCACTTATCACTTATATTAAACTCACATCGAGCCGGTCTGTATAAGCAACAATTTAAACTCTCAGTTGATGTATGATGCCCTTACTGCTGTTACTGGTTATTATTCCCACTCGCTGAAAATTGTAATAAAAGCCTACAGCTTTTCACAATACTCATCTCTCACTCATAATGTTGGCTTCCAGCATAACTTCAATCACAGAAGGAAGATTGATGCACCAGATAGAAAGCAAGATAATCCACAACAGGGGATGCCATGTTGCCATGCTGTCCCTGAGTGCTCTTTTCATTTAGGAAAATGTGAGTGTTTGCACAAGTTGAATAGTGATGGTAAGTGTGATCAACATGTGGATTGGCGCAGCATCTGCAATATTGTGAAGGTGAAACTTGAAACCCCTTTTCTGTTTGTTTTTCCTAGTTTTGTCACATCAAGGGTAATTGTATTTGAAAAGCTCCAAACATAAACTGTGAAAACAAGAGACTGCGTGATGCATTCATGTACCCCCTGGAAACTCTGAAATCAAACCTGCATTGTCTGGCAAAGCATGCGACTTCATTCTGCATTTGAATTACATATTCAAATGGCATTGTTGGTTTATTTTTTTCTTTATTTTCCTTCAATAAACATGTGTCATTGCTGTATTTCACTGCAGTATTTGTAATAATCACATAGCAGAGCAAAACTATAGAAACAAAAATAGATTTTAGCTGTTATTGACTAAAACAAATCTGTTTAACATCAAATTAAAGCATATTATTGTCTCTAGTTATTGGTGATGGATTCCCATGTTGTTTTGCTGCAGCATTTTGAATAATTAAATGCTAAAAATCAAAGCAAATCCATAACATAACATTCTACCTATGCACATTTTACGAATTTATTTAAACAAACATCACATTTTCATCAGCAACTACTTAATTGTTACAATTAATTAAGTATTTATAAAGCAGGGGCAAATATGTAATCTGATAACAAGTCGATGCATTTATATAGTCTTTACAACCAGCCCTTTGAGGGCAAACATAATGCTGATGTGGCCTGGGATGAAATTGAGTTTGACACTCCTGCTCTACATGATCATCCATTTACTGTTCACTGAGGCTGATACCACTGCTGCATAAACCCCTAGTTTATTCTCCATAAAGTATTTGACCATGACCAATCCACATCAGCATATATTTGAAATTATAATTACTGTATTGTATTGTAGTGCACAGTAAATGAACATTATATATATATATATATATATATATTCTCCAATACAGAAGGGATTTCATAGCCGAGAGAAACAGAGAAGAAGGGGGAAGAGAAAGGTCGGCTGGACATTTATCTAAACTTGACTGCTTGTTTTAGAAGTCATGACTAATTACTAAGCTCTTTATCTCCGGAATCTGATGTGAGCGCAACAGTATATACCAGCGTGTGTGTACACATGCCTGCGTATGTGAGTGTGCTTATATTATCATTACAGATGGCCTGTGAGATCACTTGTGTCTTGGTATCATCCCATGCATAACAAATGCTGTACAAATCCAGATGATTCATCTTTCCCACCTCTCTCTGACATTCCTCTCGACTCATGCTCTCCCCTCCCTTCGTTGACTCCTCCTCCACGTGTCAGAGCCATGGTATCGTTGTCGTCCAATGTGTTTGATTGTATTTGATCATTTCTTTCTATCTTTCCGTTCCATTCTTCTGTCAAATGTGTTCTTATTCTTTTTGTGGATTTATTGTTGGCTTGTAGATCTGGTCAGATTTCTATAACCACTTCTCAGTGGCGCCGGTTGTGACCGAGTGGTTGCAGTAGATGTCCCGCTTTTTAACAGGAAGTGACAGCTGACGTCAGCTACCGCGTGTGACAGGCGGCGTCTTTGAACAGACGACCAGGCTCCCTCAATCCCTGTAAAACTGCTCCGCTTATGTTTAATGCTGTTGTATTTTCCATAAACACGTCATTCTGTCGTTATAATTGCTCCAGTATTTTTGCGTCTCTGCGTCTTCCTCCGGTCTCTTTAATTCCGTTTCCATCTTAATGTTTCCCCGACTACAAATGCTGATTTATACAAAATTCTGAACCATAGCACCACAGGGAAACATAAGACAAAAAACACAAGAGGCTCCGGAAGCTGTAAAAATGGAAAAATGGCAAAATCACTTTTATACTTTTGCCACATTCTCTCTGACTCTCTCTCATTCACACGCACACACACACACACACACAGTAGAGCATCAGATCACTGGGGAGCAATAGATGTGGTGTGAGGTGCTGCAAAGCATTCTGGGAAAGTCCCCTGTTACTTCCTTTTTGGATTAATAGCAGCCCTCTCCCCAATACCTGTGTATTATATTTGTGGGATGTTTGTGTTTGTGTGTGCATGTGTGCCAACACCACCAAGACAGAAGTGGTCTGCCAGTGGAGTACCAGCATCCCAACCACTCCACCCACTCTCACTGTAGGTGAACAAAAGGTGCTAGTATGGCCGTCTTTTTAAGCATCCAAGGAGCATTCTTTTTAACGGACAGTACAGTGGCATTGACAACAACACAGTAAACAGGCATTACCCGTCATCAGGAGACTTTGGCGCACATTCTTTCACAACCAGAACCTCCCTCCCTCCACAAAGGTCACCTTACACCAGGCAGTCTGTGTCATCATTCTATTCTATAGCATTGAAACCCGGGTAACCTACAACTGTCACATCAAATCCCTGGAGGGCTTCCACATAAGCTGCTTCCAGCGCGTACTGGGATTTACGTAGCGCGGGCGTGTGCTTTACACTGAAATACTCGCAAAGACCAACCGAAGAAGCATTGAGAGCATCTCAATAGTGCTATTAGGACCAACTGAAAACACCTCGGGGAAGTGCAAAATCCTACCCGAGAATCTGGAGAATATTGGTGGCAGCTGCGCCGATTGGTGACAGGTTTTCGTCCACTGGAGATGGAGAAGGACAAGAATTTACACTATCATGTTGCTTTCATGTTTTCCAACATTATTAGTTAATTATGCAGTAATTGTGCAGTGGGCCAGCATCAGTATTTCAGTTTAGAATTTATTTTTAAAGTGCATTTCGGCGAGATTTTGAGTGGAAGATTATTGAAAATTTTGAGTGTTTTTCCTACGTTTTAAGAGTTGAAAAATGTTGAAAATTTCGACTGAATGACTTAATCCCTGGAGAAATGCAGCCACCAATACCACCAACACCGTCTATAATGGCGTCTGTGGATGAAGGATAAAACTGTTTATCAAGATCTCACTTGAAAGTCTAACAATCCTACTGTGTTCATGTGCTGTACATGCCCATGTGTGTTTCGAAAATTATTTCCCTAACGGCAGATAGTAAATCGTATATTCTCACGAGTCTGTCTCTCCTAATGTGTTTTTCTCAGTGTATTTGTGCTGCTTGCGCCTGTATGTGAGTACGCCTCGGCGGGGGAGGGGGAAAATGTAAGATTGTAAATGAGAGGCAGTAGGGTGCACTAACAATGTTTGATAAGACCTGGGGTTCCGAATGATCACTCCTCTGTCTTCCCCCTTCTCTCCTCCTCTCTCTATCCCCAACTTCACCTCTCCTTTCACTCGCTCCCACTGCTTCCTCCCTACACCATGTTGCTTTGGGTAATTTACCAGCAGCAGGATATGCCTTCAAGCCCTCAGCCACAAACAGATATATACATGAATGCACACACATTTATAGACATTCTCTTCAAATTAGACACAATGTTCCCGGCCCCAAACTCCCCAGAACACTTAAGAAAGTTTTCTGCGTAAACTTTTCTCTTTTCAGCGAGTTGGAGTGGAGGGGGAGGTTCCTTCTAGGATCAAACGCACATGGAGGAGGGCAGCGGAAAAGCTTTGCCTTTTATAAAAGCTAAAGTTTCCTACAAAAAGCTTACTCCATGGGTAGCGGAAATGCTTACGGTGCAGAGGAGCATAAAAAATATGTAAATAAACATATCCCCACAAACATATGCACAGACTTAGTGCTTATATACTCATAAATACACATAAAGGCACACAGATACGAGTCTTCTCATTCACATTCATATACACAGCTATACATCGGATGAATTAATCGTTTCCTTTTTTTTTTTTTGCAGGAAATATGTTTAAAAAAATGGTAAAAACAAGCATATGTTTGCTCATTTCCTTTTTTAATTTCCTCTGTTTCTGCCTGTCACTGATGAGGTTATGACTGCATTAACATAAAATTAAGATCATCAGCTGGACTTACAGAATATGAGTCAGCATTATTTAAAAAAGTTGCACTAAGTCTCTGAGTCTAGATAGTTATACAAAAAAAAAAAAAAAACTTAATGGGTACCAACAGGCAGATGAGGTAATGCCATTTAAATTTACAACTACATTTATATTCATTTAATGACATCCTATTTTGGATTTGGATATGGGTCTGTGCACGTGTTATGTGGGGCTTTGGTTGTGTGCGTATTGCAAAGTGTGCTTTTGCGTTTGTAGGTTTCAGTGTAAACGTGTCGGCAGGGATAATTAAACATCAAAAAAAGCACCCTGACCTCCTGAGGAGGCGTCCGGAGAGGGAGAGCTGCTCTCGTTAATGGACTCACTTTTATGTTTTTAAGTCAGCTTTGTATGATGACTGTTCATATGTCCCAGACCCAATCTGTCCTCAAACGTACCACACAGGCACTGTGAAAAATGCATGAAAAAAAAAGTTAAAAGTCTCATACTCAAAACTTTTTAAAGATCCCATATTTTACCCCTTTCCAAGTGTAATATTAGAATTATATTATATATAAAAAAGAAAATAGCATGATTTATGGCCCAAAAGAACCAGGCTAGACCTGTAGCAGCAATGCAGTCTGCCTTCTCACACACCCACTCTAAAAAACCATGCTGAACCCAACCCCCAACAGTCCCTTGGTTACTGCATTATTTGTAGATACAATCAAAAACAAGTGCATTTATAGTGTTGTCACTAGTCCTTCCCTTTGACCCAATATCATATTTTTAACAATATAAGAGACATTTAACACTAAAAAGGGACATTTAACATTGAAACAGACATTTAATACTGAAAAAGGACATTTGTCACTTAAATAGACATTTGACATTGAAAGGGGCATTTAACACTAAAAAGAGACATTTAGAACTAAAACATTAGTTTCAGAAATAAGACGCAGTCAGATGGTCTTTTAAAGCCCTCTAATTTTCTAGTGTTCAAACATCTTGTTTCGATCCAGTTGAAGAATCTCTGGAGGCCCTGCTCTCCACGTAAATAACACACATTAGTGTTCCCCTCTGGCAACAAAGTCCATTCAATCAAGGAGCTTTGTCCAGGAAATACTGTGATTGCATTGGCACCACACATCCTGCTGCTGCTCACGTTCCATGATTTTGAGCAAACAATTAACTATGAACAACTTTGCTCATTAAATTGCCCTTTTAAAACCTTACAATCTCTGCACACGACATGTTCACTGTTGTCTGTTTTCTGAAACCCGTGTCTTTCATCACAACCAGTGACAGCTACAGATTCCCGTTCATGTAACAACAAGCAACATTTTGGAAAGAAAGGACTATAAACAAAGTTATTCACACGCGAAAACACTCATCATTGTAAGTGGTTTGTTTGACCTCAGTTTCCATTTATGGCTCATTTTGCGTTTGACAAGTGCTAAGATATACTGATGTGGCTCCCCTGGATTGGAGTGAGGCTTTTGTAGTTTATATCTTATTGTTTTTTTTGTTGTTGTTGTTGTTTTCACAAAGCAAAGGCAGTTTTTGTGGTATTAATAATGACCTTGCAGCAAAATACTCCCAAGCATCTGTGTCTTTGACTTTGTAAAAGGTTCTCATTCATTTTTCATACTTATTTTTATGGAAGGTAAACTTCTAATATTTCATATAACCCTCAATAAAACCAACAGATAAATGGATGAATAGACCAAACATTTCTACCCTCAAGTTAGAACATTTTTAATCACATTTTACTTAACATTTTAAGCCAACCCATTTTATTTCCATAAACCTAACCAAGTGTTGTGCATAAACCTAAACCCAGACCTTACACAACATACCATAAAACAGAATTATAATAAAAAAAATAATTAACTATGGTGTATCTCCTATGAATGCTAAAAGCTTTTTGTGTTCCTTGAGTCCATAGCAATAACCATAGCAATGATAGAAACCTAAAGGAATCTTTGTAATAATTTACAAACTAAAGGTTGCAGGTTGCATACATTCACTAAAGGCTGATAATGAAACAAAAATGCCAAAACTATTCTAAGATATGCATTTCCCACTGAGAATAACAGGCATGTCCACCATTTGGTTTTCAGTTCAAGGGCTTGCATAGGTGCTATGAACACCCCTGCCTTGGATATTCACAAGATTAAGCAAAAAAATGTACATTTTGTGAAATAGCATATGAACTTTTATGAATATATTGCATATACATTGTGACAGAGCCCAATAGGTCATACCCTGAAAACCACACCCATAGAAGGGAAAATAATCTGCAAGACCATATGGAACCAGGGGCCTTAACATTTTCAGCAATTTCACCATGTCTGCTAGGGAAGAAATATACTGACAAACACTTCACTTAATATACATTTTTCTTATTATATAATGTGGAATAAATGGAATTCCCTTTGAAGATTCCATATTCCCTTTTGTTGAACTAACTTTCAGCAAGAATATCAATTTGGAAGTTGTCATATGCTTACATTACTTAAGTCTCTTTCTTTTCACCCTTAGCCCAGTACAACTGCTGCTTGTATAAATACTACCCAGACAAATGTAATCAACCATTAGTCAAAAGACAGATTGTTTATCGGACATGTGGAGTAAGATTTTAATCTCCATGTTATTATCAGTGGTTAATGTAATTCGCTGTAGTATGCAGTGTGCCAATGCATCTTTGACACATCAGTCCAGTGCAGCCTGGGTCTGCTAAATGGCAGGTCAAAAGTTTAAGCCGGTGAAGATGGTTTTTATGACGCACTTATTTTAATGGCTGCTTGATACTGTATGAATCAAAGATAGCCTATATAAAAAAAGATTCCATTAATGAAGATATTTTAGAACTTAAAAAATGTATTCACAAAATTGTGCCACACTTAAATGGGCCAAATGTTTGCTCATTAGCTCAGGTGGCATGCCAAACAGCATCGGAGAAACACAGATTGTTAATGTGAAATATGTCAGTCAGTGTTTTTTACATGTTTTAATCAGTGTGGGCTATTTGGTTTGGGGAGGAGACATCTGTGGATGATCCGCCTCCTCCTGAATGTCTGGATCTTACATTATTAGGGAAACTATCTAAGGTGACTCCCATGAGCCCACGCTCCTTCATGGTATTGTTTGTAGAGGTGTGCAGGTGTGTGTTTCTCTCTCTTCTTCATAATCACCGCTTACTGCATCACATTGACCTGGCACAGAGCGAAGGCCCAGAGTACAGCATGAGTCATACCAGCTGATCCAGGGTCTGCATTTAATCCCACGCTCTATTGCACTGGAAAAGGAGCAGTGCAATGGTTATCTGAACTGAGATCAACACTGTCTTTGCAGTCGTTGGAGCCACATAGAATGCTGTAGCACACATGCACTTAGACACAAAAAGTAACATGATTATATTACAGTTTTTATCAGAACAGTTCATCATTATGCAGGTCAGTCTGCTTTACAGTATATAATCATAATAAGGTTAACATAACTTTGACTTAATGGAGGACTGATGTCTAAAATAACATCACCAAAGTGCAAAGTTGAAAAAAATACACAGCATTACAATGTTTTATTTCCTTGCTGCACTGTGAGCTACTTCACAGCTGCCTCTGTCAAAGTGTCATGGGAAAGAGAAGTTTCTGTGCCCTGTGATCTAGTTTCATCTTCTTTTTACTTTACCTCCTCTCTTTTTACTTTATCATGCTGACAGTTACTTGCAACATTTCCATTTAAGGAATAAAATAGTTCTCGGCTGGTTGCATTTGTGAATGTTTATGTTTATGTGTGTGTGTGTGTGTGCATGTAGCTGCCTGTTTGATAGCAAGTGCATATGAGGTAGCCGTGCCTATGCCCTGAAATACTGTAGGGTAATGACATAAAAGTAATCTTTTCTTAAAACCACCTCTACTGTAGGCCTACCTCTGTTACCATGGTAACTGCTTCCAGATCTAGGATAGTCCTGTTTCTTCCTTTGTCACTATTACCCCCTTCTCTCTTTAGGATCTCTATCCCCCTGCTTTCTCAACTGTTACTGGTTGACTGTGGTTGTGTGTGTGTTTGTGTGTGTGTGTGTGTATTCAAGTTAAGATGGGGGCATCCCTCTATTTACGCGGTTCAGTGTCAGTAAAATTGAAATCCAGCATCAGCATTTTGACATAGAGCTGCACCCACACACACACAAACACACACACAGGCACTCTAAGAAACTTCTACTTGAGGTGATGTAGTGTCTTGTAGTTTCCATGGTAACATCTAGGGAGCGAATCAAGGAGGAGGTCCAACAAAACAAAAGGGAACACTGCCCCCCCACGACTAGTGAGAGGAGGAAAAGGGAAGAACAGAAAGCGAGAGAAAGAAAAACAGATACTGTGTCAGAAGGAGCCTGAGAGCTGCTTCAGCTCTCTGAATGGAAATAATGACACTCCGACATAGGTACGTGTCCTCAAACATGGCTCCAGACTGCGTAAAGAGATCTTAACCTTGAGACCTTCTGCATTTTCAGAACCAAGATCGATTACTTTGGTTCAAAGCCTGCAGGAACACCGGCGAGCTCCTGTTGCTCAGGGACGGCTTGTGGCGCCGGTGACACAGGCTGTTGCCTCGGGCGAAAAAAAAAGTCAGATGTCACAGAGGTGCCACAAGATCATTTTCAGGGGGGGAAGTGAACAATTATAATTTTAGCAGCATTGCCGGGGAGCGGTGATATAAAATCTCACCCAAGACTCAAACTCTGTGCTGTTGCTTTGTGAAAAATCCCTCCCCACCAGCTCCCCAAGGTACCAACATCTGGCCTTACCACTCTGATTGTTTTCTTCCCACTACCGCCATAGTCAAGAGACGTCCTCTATCTGTGCTGGTCAAAAAATATACACTGTATGAAAGCAGATTGCAGATCCCGGACACCAATGTAGAAGCTCCCTATTAATATACATGTTTAATATTAAGTCTCATGCTTTAAAAGAAACCAGTATGCTTCATATTCTTCAGAAGCTCCGTGAAGAAAATTTGAGCAAAGTACTAACTATAGATCATGTTGGAGTTTGAATTTCAGTAAAAATCTTTAAAATAACTGACAGTGATGTTTTAGCAATGACTATAAAAAGAATTACAATGTTTTAGCAATTTTACATCTTTTATGGCTGTGTTTAAAGGTCTTGTACAGGGTTACAAGTTGGTGAAATCATAATGTGAGTGGTATCAACAGAGGAGTCCTTATTTTTTATATTATAACATTGGTGTTTACAGCAAAGGAAGTCAGTCACGCTTGAGAGTAGCGACTTTTGAAAGAGTATTTTATTCAGTGAAGGAGGCACATTTCTAGAGATGTGTAAACTGGGTGTTATTGTTGCTGAGAGAAACATAAGCGTATTTAAGTTTGACTTAATATGTTAGTGGCATGGGAGAGGACGCTTTCCTCCTCTCCGCAATGATATTCTAACTGAGCGACAGTGAAGAGTAGTAACAATGACAGGCGGTCTGTTCCTCAAAGTGTGTGATTCTCAGGGCTACTATCCTCTTGGATATAGATTTGATCTAATACAGAAATTCAGTTGGAGAAAAAGAGTGTCAAAACCTGCTCCTTTTGGGTTTTTTTTGTTCTTTTTCCCCCCACCCGTTTCTGCCTCACATGCTTAGACCCACACATCCACCCGCTGTCTCTGACACAGACGCATGTGCAATGTTGCGAAACGAGCTAATTGAAGTGGACATGAGAAAAGCAAAAGCTGTCGTAGCTAATTGAGACAAATGAAGCTGGCGGTGATCAAGGGATAAGCAGCTTGTTTCAATGTCACTCCAACAAAGAGAGAAGGGGAGCTAGACATGCAGCCAGAGCACAGAAACACAACATATTGCACATGACCCACACAATGTGCCTCATCGTGACAGAGCCTTACAGTTAGATTTACGCCGCCGTTTTTGAGTGCAGGCAATATCGTGCTTTCATTACGCATCAGATGATTCATTCTGGTTTATCTAAGTAACAGTAACAACTAGGCGATGATAATAATACTAATAATAATTCTTCTTCCTCCTCGTGACAGGCCATCTCCTATATCACGTCTTTTTCACTAGTTGGCATAGACGAGTGTGGCCGCATTTGGGTCAGCCAGGTTTTCTCTTGTACATTGTGGAGAGGAACTACATCTCATGATGTCATTTACAAGGCACACATCCAAAAAGCAAGAGCCAAGGTCTCCATCAGGACCACACTGCTCGAGGAATGGGCTCAACCAACCACATTGTCTACAATGGCACTAGCCTCGTCCTACTCCCCTGCAGAATATGCCTACCCTATGAGAAATTAAATAACCGGGTGTCTCCGAACACTGTTGTCCCACATGGTGTCACAGACATCACCCACCTGCCATCCGCAGAGCAGTCATTGCGAAAAGCCGAGCACAAAAATCAGGCCAAAGACAACCGGCACCCGCTCTATGAGCACCCCGCTGCCTGGACGTGGCTTAGCTCCAGCGGCAGCTTCTTGGATTCCATCGAAACACCGTGAGACCGGTCCAGTTGATGCCAGGATTAGTGAATGGCTCAACCAGTGGAACAACTTTGGCAGCGGGACAAGCAGATGGATGGAGAGAGGTATCATCCCAGAGGAATGCCTCGCTACCGACCACGACAAACCTTGGGCTGTCTGGAAAACACTGAACTGCCTGCAGGTCGGTGAGGAATGCTGCAAGGCATCCATGTGGAAATGTGTGTGGTGAAATCCAGAATATAACAATAATGAAAACTTAGTCCTCCTAATGAAACGGCATTCTGCCCTTCAGAGTGATACATATCTGTGTTTTCTGATCTGGATCCCCTATTAGCAAGACATAAAACAATATAATAATAATCATAATCCAATTGGGTTTTTTTTTGTTTTGCTTTTTATTTATGGGGCATGCCTCAGTAGCCTACTGGTTAAAAAACAGACCACGCAGCTGCACTGTCTGTTGTTCAATTACAGCCATTGACCTTTGTTGGATGTCAAAGCACTTTTTACCAGCATAACGTTACTCTGCATTTTTCTTCTGTCAAATATTGATAAAAATGACCTTAGAAAACAAATCTAACTTTGTTAGAAATAGGGAAAGATCATGGAAATCATGATTCAGATCATGGTTGAAATAATAACATAAGATGAGGGAAGTAACTTGGTTTGTTATATCATGGTTTTAATAACATGGTATTTTAACCATACACTCAAGAAACTACTGTTGATTGTTGATAGGAAATGGTTAGTGAGATGTTTTGTTGATCCAACCATTCAAGAGCGAAAACATACATTAGCATGTACCTGTATGTTAGCATTTACTCTGTTGCTTAGAGCAATTAAATTAAGTGTTGAGGCTTTTAAGGATTTTTCCATTTGCTGGAGTATTGATTATTCATTTATTCATATATCTTTATTTATATTTACATATCTATCTTAATAGTGGATTTGGCCAACAGTCATTTAACGCTTTGAATTTTCTTTCCTGTCAGAACATGTTGATGTTAACCAGTTACTATATTACTGATTCACTTTTTCAATACGCACAATTTCTTCTTAATAAATCATTTGGCAACAGAATCGTCTCCTTTATTGTGCAACAGCAAGGTAGTCATTAGCTCTCGTGAACGCTGCATGGACCTAATCTGCCTAATTGTTCTACGTTTAGAGGTGGGATATAAATGAGGCAATCAGCAACACAATAACTAATGCGTTTGACTCTTACCTTAGACTGATGGGAGACTCTAATTAGGCCAAAGCACTATCCTATAGACAATCTATAGCTACAATACTTATCAGAGGAGTGAGGGGGAGTTCATGCAAACAAGCATGACTTTGACAGGAAGATGTTTAGGCTGAAACCCGACATGGGATTGACAGGATGGGACGTGTCCCCTTCATTTTACATTCATTTGTTCTGTTTTTATGTTTAGATTTTGTTTTATTTCATTAGTGCCCTTTGTTATTGTGATGATTATTATTATTGTTCTCCCCCACTTTTAATCTCTTTGCTTAGATGAATGAAATTTGTACGGCACGTGTATCAGGTCAACCCATAAAAGAAAGCCTCTTGGAATCCAGCAGTAAGTCAAGTTTTGAATCGAGTGTTACTGTTTTCGCTCCTTGTAGGCATCCTACTTTAACAAACTCATCCTAGAGAATTAATCAAAAAAGACCAATGTGATTAAAAATGAACGAAACGAGGAGTTTTCACTGGTCTGTGGTGAGGCGGTGAATATCAATGTCTTTCCATGAAGCAGGAAGTTGTAACTCCAATAAACTTTGTCTAATCTAAGACGGAATTTGTCTAGCTTCATAGGAGTCCCAACCCAAGCACTCTACATATCAATATTGACTAATGATCAGAGGGTAACTTTTATGATATCTGCCTATCCAGATCCAACACCTTGAAGATGATATGTTGTGAAACCTGTAAGTTTTCACTGAACGCCCGTACCGGAGCAAGGTGGCCAAGTTCAATGCTTTGCCATGAAACAGGAAGTTGTTGTGACTGGGTTACACTTTATCCAATCCGCCCTAAATATGTCATGCTTCATAAGACTCCCGCCATGAAGACATCTACTGTACATGTCAATATTGACTCACGCTCATAGTCCGGCATACTGACGCAGAAAGCAACATGCAAGGGCTCTTCAAGCCCTTAAAGCTGCCTGCAGCTTTAATAAATATTATTATTTATTACATATAGACTCCTTCATTCCCAGGGTATATAACATATTAATATGGTGGCTGTATGATGGGATTTGAAAGACAGAGAAAGGGCAACCGAAAGAAAGGGGCATGCACCAACAAAGAGAAGAAAATCACAAGAACGTGGAAGGACAAGTGAAATATAGTAGTGAAAAAGAAAAAGAGAAGAAGATCAATTGAAAGAAAGGGGGTGTTACAGTAGCTACAGTATCTCACTCCATCCCTGCGTCACCCCCCCCCAATCCCCTGCCCTTTACTGCACAAGAACAGATGTGTTCAACACGAACCTCAGATCACGAGTCGAGTGATTTCTAGCCATACGCTTCTCGATGGTCACACTATTCATGGACAGCTTTAAATACAAGAGATCAGTGATTCAGTCCAAGAGAGTGAGAAACAGAGAAATAGAAGTGTGGTTTCCCTGAGCAGTGAGTGTGTGTTCGTCGCTGTTTGTGTATGTGGGAGCAAAATTGTGGGTGGCTCTTTGTTGCATAAAAGTGTGAGTATACATGTGTCAAAGTTTTTTTTTTTCTTCTTTTTTTTCTCAACATGCTGTTTATTGTATGGCTGACTTTAGCTGAACATTTATATCCTTTTTTATGTAAATTTATGTTTGCTTGCATGTGCGTATGTGTGTGTGTGTGTGTGTCTGCTCATTTTTTAGCACACACAGTAAGTCACCCACTCTTTTTTTTTCTTTTTTTTTTAATATAAAAATAGCAGCCTTTTGGCTGAGGCTGTCAGCAGCAATGAGAAAATAAGGAGTTCCATTCTCGAGGTAGCAGCCTTCATGGTACAATAAGGACAGGGTGGAACACGAACACACCGACATACCTAGTAATTGTAAAAGTAGAGTTTAGTGAATAGATTTGAACCAAAATTTGCCAACCACTACCATTTCCTTCTCTATCTAACTCATTTTTGTTCTGTCAAGTTAAGTAGTTGATCCCAATCTGGTACTCTGATCCATTTGATCCAAGTGAAATCTGTATTCTCCTGCAGAGATATAGGGGCGAGAGGAGATAAACTGTGCACAAAGAAACACTGCGATATACAGAAAGAAAGTAAAACAACTTAGACAGACAGAAGCAAGCAGGCAAAGGAAGGGAGGAGTAGGGGGGGGGGGTCTGGTTCCTCAAAGTTGGGCACCGCTCAGAGCTGCTGTTATAGAGCAATGGCTCAGACTGTAGTTCATTATCGCAGAAGTTTCCAGCTTCATATTTTCCTCTTTCAGCATTCTCTGGGTGACAATGTTGTTTAAAGCACATTGGCCTTTCTCTCGTGATCCTTATTCAAGAATGATCTCTATATCCCTCTTTATTTTTTTTTTTCTCTCCATTCCTCAGAAACACACACACACATACATGCGTTCACACCACGGTTACACACATACTGTCACCCCTTTATCTCATGCACCATTAAGTACAGCTCACCCAGAGATCACACATCCCTGCACGGCAGCGAGACTAAAATAATACCAGAGCAGCAGCCATTCCTGGCCTTTGGAAGGATTCCTGTTAATTTTGCTGTCCACCTACAGTATAAGAAGTCACAATGGTCATGTTGCCAATCAAGCAAACACAAAGGCAGTCCGTGGAGCATGGCTGGCTGCCTTGGTACCTGTTGATAACAAAATTAGGGTCATCATTGTCCCTCCCTAGGCAATTAGCTATGCAGCTAATTACCTTAAGTGCTCCTCTAGTGAACTAATTTGTGTCTCAGGGTAAAACAAAGTATAATGGTTGTCAGATATATCAGAAAAGGAAAAACAATCAGTTTATTGGGCATTTCAGTTCTGCGCCGATCAGTTTTCATACTTTCACATTCAAATAGGCAAACATGAATGTTTTAACATTGTTGTTGTTTATAGAAAGTAAGGAGAGCTCAGATGTACCTTCCATTAGGTTAAAATAACACATCTTATCATTAAAAGATAAATTGACTGCATTTGTACAGCGCCTTTCTAGTCTTCTAACCACTTGAAACACTTTAGACTACTTGTTATGGTGAATGGAGGTCAGGCTCTTACAAAAGATTCTGCTTGTTTTTTACCTCCCAAATGGCTCCTAGATGGCTCTTCATTGCTCTATTTTAGTCTAGTTTAGCAATTATGTGTGTTGGTAGGCAATATTTATAAATATTGTTTAAGCCTTATTTTTATGCATTTACTTAGTTACAAAAGGAAATACACAGTTATTATGGTTTAACATTTAATCAAACTTCTTCCAGCTGCAAGGACAGGTGGGCAGATCTTAAATGTCTGTGCAGGGTTGTTGCTGACGCTGTTCTGACAGATATTTTTATTTTACTAATTCTGCAATAAGCATCACAGTCTCCAATATCATTGAAGTGCAGCCAGAAACTGCTTCTTTTTGAAGTTACACTCATTTCTTCACTTTTCCTGACACAATTCGACATGTCGAATGTTAATTTTTCTTGCCCAAGGACACAACAGCACACGGAATAGAGGACCACCGATCCTCTAATTGGTGGACAACTGCCTTACGTCATTGTCTGCCTTTTATTTAAAATTCATATGAGGGGCAAATTTCAAAATGAAAAGTTGGATCAGCTCAAAATTTCAAGGCAACAAACTACTAAAAATGTAACTTTGGCAATTAAATTAAATATTTAAAATTTTGCTCAAATCTGAATTTTGATTTCTGGCAACTCAGCAGTAAGTTCAACTAACTTACAATTTTACATTTTAATAACTTCTGCCAACTTTCCCTTAAGTTGAACTAACTTATAATTTTACATTGCAATAACTTTAAACTGTTGTGCTACCTCTCGAATATTGCTATTGCTATGATTATGGGAATCATAAAATTTTCAAAAAATGATTTACTATCCCTTGAACAAAATACCAGTCGGAAGACAATATAACTTCCTATTTGAATAATAGTATAATATTAGTTAGTATATTAGTATTAGTATTAGTATTTCAATAATAAATTGTTAGCAGCTAACTTCTGCAGCCCTGCTAACATCAGTTAGCTGCTAACTGCAAAGGATCGAACAGCTTTGCGTTTAAATGTTGAAAATGTGTAGGTCGCTTTCGTCATTAAGACACAATTCACATATCATTTGACATTAAAATAAATTAAATTAAAAGTTGTTTAATACTTACCTGTGCTGACTCCAGCTGCTGGCAGCAATTGAAGTCATTTCACAGCAATGATGCATATGTACCATACAAAATAATTGTCTGTCTTGCTTTGTTGTACTTACATTATTGCCTTAAATGTCAGTGATTCATATGTTCAAGTTTTGCCAACATAAATGACTGTTTTAGGCCAAACAACTACAAACAGTGAGAGTTAACGCATATATTTTTGTAGTTCATTCTTCTTTTGAATTCTACCTTTAAACCACTGTCAGCAAGCGCCTTGATATGAGCACATCTCTGTATGAAAGTTACATTTTTACCCTTTCCACTTTGTTTTATTGATCCCAAAGACGCCCTGTTTATATCCACCAGTAAACATCAGGTGGCTGCATGTGTTAGATTGCCTATCTGTTACCGCTACGTTCTCAGTGGTGGCTGTCCCCAGCCTGACCTCTCCTCATTCCCTATGCCCATTTTCCCTCTTTTTACTGCCACGCTCTTATTGACTCTCCAGCTCCACACTCAACCAGCCATCCCGCTCGCCTTCTCCTCTCCCTTCTTCCTCTCTCTCACTCCATCATCCCTGCCTCTCATTCAGAGCAAAAGCAGCACCAGTCAAATTGATTTTGCTGCTGTGCTGAGGAGCCCCATCAACTCACAGATTGGGTTTCCTGCTTACCCTCTCCCTCTGGCCCTCTGTGTTTCTTTCTCTTGCTCTCGCTGTTACTTACACTTTTCTCTCTTATCCCGGTGTCCTCTCTCCTTGCCTCCTGCCTCTCATCTGTCCTCCTCCCAGTCCATTCCGCTTTGCTACATCGCTGACTTCCTCGCGCCTCCCCCTGTTCACATCCCCATATATCCACAGCTATTTGTCAGCCACAGCAGCTGTAAGCTACCGCTGAGAAAACATGCTTCGGATAATGTAGTGTCTTACAACACGTGTGTGTGTGTGCATGCGTGTGTGTGTTTGAGTGTTTATGAGGAAGAGAAACTGAGAGGAATTTGGAAAACGTGTTACAAAAAGACACATCTCATCAAATGCATAGCCCATTGTGCATTGGAGTATGTTATTACAGTGTATTTATTATGGTTGAATTTAATGTGGCCCTGTATATTGCAATTTGCAGGTTATGCAGCACTGCACTGTCAAGCTATGGATTTGCCTAATATCTAGACTATATTAGGTTTGTTTATAATGCACATTAATCAACATTTTCATTTTAAAAACACACATTTATATATCGCTGCATATACATTCCCCCCAAATTCCAAATAAAAATTATATAATATTATTATATTATATGTAATATCAAGAGGGCTGATCCGTGGACAAATCACCTCCAGTCGGGTCACCGTATATATACCATATATAAACATTTCCCCCAAATTCCAAATAAAAATATCACCATTTAGAGATTTATTTTAATGACAAATGGTCAAAAAAGATACAATGCAAAGAAATAAGATCAAATTAATTTTAAAACAACATAATACTAATGTTTACACTTAAGAAGAGTTCGGAAAACAATATTTGGTGTAATAACCCTTATTTATAATCACAGCTTTCATGAGTCTTTGCATGCTCTTTCACATTGTTATTGGTTCAGGTGTTCAAGCAGAATGGGGTTGGAATTCAACAGATGCTGGAATGGAGCAGCTGGAATACATGTAGAGATGTTGATTTCAGAAACAAAATGAAGTGGTCTCTCTCTTTTTTTTTTTTCCCGGAGCTGTATATGTGATTAATTTTCTACAATTATATATCTGATTTTGAAACATTCTGGATTATGTTCACAAAGAAATCATTGTCCAATACCGACATTTACAAATCCCTGCTCTCTGCGATATCTGTACCTGGCAACAGGTTGAATAGGAAGAGACAGTGTAATGGGACGTGAACTCTGGTCCCATTAAAGTGCTTTACGTTCTCCCTCGCTACATGTATCGCACAAAACTCGTTGCATTGGCACTGACTAACCGTTATTCGTGAGCTGCGGAATCAATCAGCCTGGAAGAAATTACTGGGTTGGTGCTGACATAACTGATAGTTTCCCTATAGTACCTAGAGAGCCAAATATTAGACTCACAGCTGAAGCTGGAGTAACCAACCCCACATCGCAAGTGGCCACAGCGGCTTCCAGAACGGTGAGGAATCAATCATAAAACAGAAAGCTTTGGGAAATGGATGGCACATCTGGTAAATTCTGCTGCCTAAAGATTCTAAACGCTTAGCATAGTCTATAAACTCAATCAGCAGTTTTTTTTTTTTTTTTTTTTTTACACTTTTTGAAGTATTTTTAGATGCTACAAATGTAGCATGTAAATGAATTCCTTGATTTTACGGCGGTTCTCCCCAGGGGGAAGTAGCCCTAATACATCATTAGCTAATTAGCTGTAACACCTGACTATCATGCTGCAAAACTACCTGTCCAAAATAACGCAGGCAGTGTCACTGGAAGTAATCCAATTTACTGGCAGCTTGGCTGGCCTGCCTGTGTGTGTGTATGTGTGTGTGATGAGCAATGAGCATGTTCTATCATGCGTGACTCCCTATAAATAGTCAGCTAAGCAGATGTGCTCCGTAAACAGATCATAGCCAATGATCTGGATTGAATGAGTCTCCAGGAAAATAATCAGACAGTGTAAGTCGACAGATTGCTCCGATCTCATCTCATTGCTTCTCAGTTGTCGCCCATATGACTCATGTTTGTGTGTGGGTAACTGAGAGCCTTTGACTATAACCCCTTACTTGGGGACTCGACGGGGAGGGGGTGTTCAGAGTCACGATCTGTTTTGCAAAACTTTGTCATATGCTTGAAAAGAATGATAATTCAATGACCCACGAAGAAGCAAAAGCAATAACACAATAAGCAAATGAGAAAATAATCTTGCATCATGGTTTCACACTATGGTTTAATTTAGCTACGCCTATGAAACTTATTTTTTTTTTACAGTTATGTAAGGAAAGTGTGTTTCATATTGTTGCTTACACTTACAGTACATGTTGGAGGAGGTTTATACATATTAAAATGTGTTTTGTGAGCATGTGTGTGCATGTGGATATATGACTCGAGGTTGGTTGCTTTAAGATGTTCTTACAGCAATCCAGCTGACTGGGATGAAGTAGAACAGTTACTTAGCAACGGAATAATAGCATGTACAAGAAGTGAAATTGATGGGTGCCAATACAATGCAACTTATCTGCCTGGGGGACCTAACTAAGTCAGAGGTGTGTCCAGGGAAATACAAGGGAAGTGGAAAGTGTTTTGTGTATTCATGGTGCCTGCATGTACGCGTGTGTGTATGTACTGCATGCGTGTGTGTGTGTGTGACTGTGAGTGTGTGTTTGTCTCTGTGCAGCGTATGTGGGTGTTTTCCTTTTATTGGATTACATCCAGCCTTATGCCACTAACCAAATTTCCGACACACTTATTAGCGACCGAAGAAAGGACAGGAAAAGGAGTGCAGAAAATAGCAGGGCCAGGAACGATAAGAAGGAGTGTGTGGAGGAGTGACTGATAGACGATCTGACATGGACTAGGACAACTGCCAGAAACCAAAAGTGGATTGGGAGATTGATTTTTTTTTGTGAGGCTTTGTTAAGACGGGCTACCTGTGAAGTAATGAGAACACACACATCCCATTCATCTGAATGTTCTCAGCAGATAAACTGATCAAGTGCTTTATTATCTTAGAGTCACAATATTGAGTGATAGCAGGTGAGCGGCTTTTCCACAGTAATTCCTTTAACTCTGACAAACCAAATTAACTTCCCATCATAAGAACTCTCCGTTTTCACATGGAATCTCTTGAACATATTATAATTCAAGATAATATAATATCATAATATTGTAATATATATTTTGCATGCAAGGTTTCCTGCATGGCAGCCAATTGGGGGGGACGCTACTATTATGGTACAATATGTCACATTTTCAGCAGTTTTATTTGATGAATTATGATGCAGGAACGTTTATATGTTCTTGACTTACCAAAGAGAAGGATTCATGGTTTGGCTCATATTTGGTTTTCTCTGCTATTTCAGCTTCCTCTTACAAACTATTGCCAAGTCGTGCATTTTCATCCTCATCAGGGCTGCGATTCAGTCACACAGTCATTAGGTGACGTGGGGGGAGGCTCCTCTGCTCGTTCTTGGACTTGGAAAGTGAGACATTTTGCAGGATAACCTTTAAAAAATACACAGGAATGACTCTTAAGAAAAGGTGAAAGCAATGATGAGCACGAACAGAAAAGAAAAAAATATGATCTTTGGATATATCTTTCAAATCCTGAACAGCTAGATAGCTGTCGGCTGCTGCAGAAGGCAGCAGGAGAGTTGTATTGTGAAGACAAAAAGGGAAATGTTGCTGGTGATGTAACCCACGCATGCTGAAGTTTCTCTGCACACTCTGGACTCTAGTAGGTGTGGACCTATTCATGTCTGTTTATTTTAAGATTTTTGCATTTGTGCCTGTTTGTTATTTTTAATCTTTTACAAGAAGTGCTTTGAATTGGCTCCAGTTGAAATGCACTTGTGTGTATTAATTTGGGGCGTTAAACACAAACTGAAGGAGCTGATTTTATTTCAGTGTGATTACACTGCGATCGCATGTGACAAGTAAATATTGATTGGCCCATTGATCACGTCTTCGTCGAGCTGCTACCTCTTAACTACATGAGCGAGAAAAGGAAGCCTTAACCTATGGGAACACATCAATATAATATTGAGTCATGCTGTGGTAGCGAACAATATTGTGTTTGTTCATGTGCCGCCTGTAATTCTTTTTTTTTTCTTTATAATGTTTGGGTTCCATGTGAGGAAAAGTGAGATGTATGAGTGTGGGAGAGCGAAAAATGTGGTGTGAATGTCCATGTGTGGGCATTACAATATGTGTGTGTTGTTGCAATATGTGTGTGTTGCAAGTAAGGGCGGATTGGGGCTTTAACCTGGTGGTCATTTATTTTATATAAATTACTTTACCGTACAGTTTGAAGGATGTCAATAAATGTAATGCTATTCAGCCTATTCGACTAAATTCAAATTGTGCAGTTGTATTTCTTAAAAAAATAAAGTTAAAGTTAATTACAATGAGATGGAATATACAGCACCTTAAAGCAGGTTTGTTTCAGTCAGTCATCTTCTATACCCGCTTATTCCTCATTAGGGTCATGGGGTCTGCTGGAACCAATCTCAGCGCATTACAGGCGAGACGAAGGGTTCGACTCCAGGCAGGTCGCCAGCCTTAACCTCAGCATATTTTTGGACTGCGGGATGAAGTACCCAGAGAAAACCCAGGCAGACATGGGGAGAACATGCAAACTCCACACAGAAAGGTCCCAGCTCAAGGTCTTGAACCTGCGACCTTCTTGGTGTGAGGCAACAGCGCTAACCAAAAAGTTTTTCCAAGTAATTTTCTTTGCTTTTCCTACATTTTAATCACTTCCACCTGTGTCAAATTGAGTGTTATGTAAGAGCCATATGCTGTTACACCAGCCTTTGACACCACACTTGATACTTTGAGAAACATGAATAATTAAAACCTGAGTAACACAGATTAGATCCTGGAGTCTTATATGTAGGCAAAAATACTAATTAATTTTTCTAGGTTGAAGGATTCAGTGACTTGTCTAAATCTGTGTGTGGGAAATATCAATAGAGTGATCGATTGTCTTCTTTCTTTCTTGTTTGCTTGCGTGCTTTGCTTGTCCCACCTTCTAGACTCATTCCACCTGCTGTCCTTTGCTCGATAATCGCATCTGAGTGCCAGTGACATTTCGGGGCTCTATTGCCACACATGAAAGTAAGACATGGAGCAGAAAAAGAAAGACGCAGGGACCAACAAAAAAAACCCCAAAACTATTGTGCGGCATCAAAACACAGCAAGTGACCTTTTATAGCGACGAGTGACTCCTCTTAGATCCGCGCTTTGTGGGAGGATTGAGACACTGTTTGATCTTTTAAATACTCAGAGGCTGCAGACAGTGGTGTAATTACAAGACAGCTGGAGCACAGGCAGGGGCCATTGATCAGGAGCAAGGAAGAAAAACACAAAGCCATAAACATATGAATTTACAGCCCAGTCTTGACATTGTACGTTTCTGCAAACCGAAGACACGTTGAATGTCATAGATTTCATGCGTGGTGAGGTAGTTCGGACGACGGTTTCTCTTTAAGTTTCACTCTTCTTTGTGGCAGCAGGAGGAGGGAGAATGCCTCGCCGCTTTTTGTTCCATGGTCTGGAGCTGGAAAAGTTGCCACTTCAACACCATCTGGATATTTTGTAGCGTCACGTTACATTTTATCGGCGTTCAACCAGACACTTTACTGAATATTTGTCCTGTCATGTTGTGCATTGAACGTTTTATCCCAAACCATGATCTTTTCACAACACTAACCACTCCTTAACCACAGTGCCACATCATAAATGTGCATATATTCACAAAAAAAAATTGTTAATATGACATTGACAATTAATCTATCCATAGAATCCAGAATGCACTGGCAATGTTTCCCTCTGGAGACTGGGTTGAAAACACACACACACACACACACACTAATTCAAGCAATTACGGAAAAGACAACAACATGCTGAGGCTAATTGGAGATTGGAGGTGTGAGTGAATGGTGTGTGCCCCACGATAGACTGGCGACCTGTCTGGGGTGTATTCCTGCCTCTCGCCTGTAATGCATTGGGATTGGCTCCAGCAGACCCCGGCGACTCTAATGAGGAATAAGCGGGTATAGAAAATGACTGATGATGATGAAAAAGCTGTATTTTTTGTGTTGTATAGTGTCCCAGGTTAGGGGACTGGGACTGGAAAAACAAAACTAATTTTAAAACAGGGAGCTTTAACTTAAAGGACACCATTAAGTGTGCAAACAGAATCCCTGCGCACATTACCACAGCCCTGCTTTGTCCACAACAAACAAACCAGCTTAATGAAACAATAAAATCAAAGGGGCAACAACAAGATAAAAAAAGGCTAAGAATAGAGGGTAAACTCTAGTAAAACAATAGGAAAAAACTTCATAGCAGGCTTTATATATTGATTTTGTTGACCCGAGAAAGCCTCAGGCCCCTTCGGGCGAAAGTGTGGTCTGTTGGAAGAATCTGGAACATCAGGAAGGTCAGAGCCGGAGGAGCTAAGGCTGTACGCCAGCTCATGGGTAAAACGTCTGCAGTATACTTAAGCTTGAGGCCAGACCTTTTCTTTGCAACAGTGAAGAGGAAAAAAATCTTGAAATCAGTTTTCGAACTTCAGGTGTACCCAAAATGTAAGAATAGCAGTTTTCAATTGGCACAATTTCAGTCGGTTTAAGATTGGTAGAACCTACAAGGTGTATTTTCCAAGAGCCACAGATATGCAATGGGTTTTTGGTTGATTCCAGAAAAAGAGAGAGAGAAATATATTTCCATGTGAGCAGAAACAGCATAAATTACAGTGTATTACAGAGCCCCTAAAGGGACATAGAGAAGAAAAAGGTGTGGAAGTTTCACATACTCACCAGAAAGTTTTTTCCAGCACAAAATGACAGTATTAGTTAGTATGTTTGAAATAGCAAGATAGAAAGTTAGCAACCTCATGCTGTAGCCTACATTGCACGTATATATTAATAGGCCAACAATCTTGCTAGTTTTCTAGCTTGCTATTTTAAACATACTAACTTTCATACTAACGATTTTTTTTTCTCTATGTCCCTTTAGGGAATCCATAGATTAGAATCAAAAGGTACTGATTTCTGATGATGGTTAAATAAATAACATCTGTGTAAAATAGAATGTTAGTTAATTTCATGATGTTGGCCAATATAATAATCCTCACATCAACAGTATTATTTTTTCCTATCATGATTGCAGCAATATATGCTGAGATGGAACTTTTTGAAGTCTAATAATATGTTTAGCCTACTCAACTTATATTGGATATCATGGATATCCATGGCACTGCTGATGCTTATGATAATATGATGATTCTGGACTAATTCTTATGAGTATATCCTTATTTCTAAATCAGATTGCGAAATATAATGTGTTTAGTTCGTCCGCTGCAGGCATAATACAGGGAAAGCAGCATCTTTGGTGTGATGAAGTTGATCCAATCTTGAAAAAAGAAGTTATGAGTTTTTTTCTAGCAGATTTGTAACTTTAAACTTAGAAAATCTTTAATAAAGTTTTTTGCTAGAAAATGTGTGACTTTTATGCTGGAATTTTTTTTTTTCTTGGAATATTACCCTTCCAGGCACTGTAATTATTTGGTTTATAATGGCCCTAATCCTCTTCCTTACATAATTCATCTGCTGATGGTATAACTTTTGTAAATAGAAAGGTTATATATTATTTTTCTTTTTAAGCACTTTTCCAATTTACGAAATGTCTAAACAGCATTAAACATTACATGTTCTATACTCACATAAGAAGATGTAATCACTCATTAACTTTCTGGAAGGTTTTCAGCACTTCAATTTTGGGCGGTTTAGGGCGATCCAAGAAACATGTTTTTTTGAAGTAAGAGAAGAACACATTGCTGTTTGATATTCCAACAAGTGTCAAATTAATCTCCAGCGGAAGGACATTAATCATAATTTAACTCTAAATGAAAACTCACACGCGCATTATCAAGCTCATTTCTGAAACAATGTAAAATGTTATTCATTGGGCGGCTCATGTTGCCTAAAAGTGAACAGACTGTAGGACACTGATATCGGCAGTAAAAACATGTCGCCGGGCATTAGACTGCCCTCGTTAAGCACAAAACCCATTATAGCATGCCTCGCTCCCCTGCTGAAAGAAAGAGTGAGCATTTCCTTCCATTTCGAGCCTTTCTATATGTCCTGTATCTCCCAGAAAGGTTTGGTTGTCTGGGACCAATGTGCACGGGGAGATAAAACCGAGGAGGGTTAGTAATACAGCTCAGCTATTTAAGAGGCTGTAATGATATTCATTAATTTAGATTCATTTCAACATCTATCTGAAGAGAGAGAGAGTGAGAGAGAGAGAGAGAGAGAGAGAGAGAGAGAGAGAGAGAAATGAGAGAGTCATTAGATCCAAGATTCAGAAGACTGGGATATGGGGGTTTTAGTTGGGGGTCAGAAAGTTAAGTTGGAGTCACAGAAGTCACACAAGAAAAGTAAATAGTGAAAAGGGAGTCAATCAACTGCAGTCCTTTTCTCTGCAATAGAGTTTTTCGGAAGTCGAGCTGCTTTCTGTTGGGAAAGTATCATTTAGTATGCGACGCCAACGACAGACTGTGTCAGAGGAGTTGGCAATGTGCATACATCGTATGGAAACAGAATACAAGCGCTTCATATATATTCGAAATTGTATAGATTCCACTTTTCATCTCTTTGACTTTCAGACGGAACACATTCCTATGCGTGTCCAGTACTCGAATCCATCCAAACCCTGCAGCCTAGGCAATCCATCCTAAAACTGACATGGTTGTCAATTGCACATGGAGGCTGTGGATCTGTGAGCCTTGTATCCATGCTTATCTGTTTGTGCCGCTCTCTGGTGTCCTAGGGGTATTGACTGTGCGAACTTGTTCCTGTGAAAAGTGGTGCACTCCTAATTCATATATAACCCGTAAAGTGAGATGAATGACGCCCATCGGAGTCTGGATTTAGAGGTGGGGAGGGGGTGGGATGCTTAGATAAATAGATGCAAATAGTTGCTAAATTGCGCAAGCAAAGCAAAGCATCATTTCACTATTTTACTGTCACGTCGGGACATTTAAACCGGACATTTTTACTGTCACGTCGGGTTTTTTACTGCCGTTAAACCAGACGTTTTTACTGTCAAGTCGGGTATTTTACTGTCGTTAAACCGGACATTTTTACTGCCACTTTTGGACATTTTCATTGTATTTTACTGATTTACTTTAACCCAAACCATTATCATTCCCTAAACCCAACCAAGTGGTTTTAGTGCCTCAACCTAACCAGACCTTAACCACGGCATTATCACACCATAAAACAGAATCATATTTGTGGGGCTTTATTGGGAGGAGGTTTATTAGAAATAATTAATTGCTATCAAAGGTAAAAGTGAAACTTTAATATTAATGAGAATTAATATTAACCGGCACCAATGGCGCCAACCTAGAATCAGGGACCAACTAGTGAATGCATTCTCAAAAATCGTGATCACTTCAAAATGTGAATATCTGAGTGATCATTTATTTACAAGGTTTGAGTGAAGGTTTGATTCTGAGCTTTGACACTTAACCAGCCTTGGCCATAATATTTATGCAAATAATTGAAACATCGCTTTAAAATATTAAAAAAAAAAAAAAAAAAAAACTTAACCAAATTCCACTGAGAGACTCAATTTGGCCTTGGGTCGCCCCTGGAAGAGGATGAGCAAGATTGCAGATATGAATTAATTAAAGAAAAAAATCACCCTATCTTCCAACTTTAAAACAAAAAGCTGTTTTGAGGCCCAACAATTTACATATTTAACAATAATGTGTCTCATATAGATGTTAAAGGGTGCCACCATAGTAGCATAGTCCATAGCATCCACCATTATGGAATCCTGAAAGAATCTTAATAATTACTAACAAACTAAAGACTGTTTAGCCCACACCCACTGAATGAAGATCATGAAAATAACAATTTCTCCTTAGAAATGTTATAAAAACTATATTGAATTTTTCACTAAGAATATAGGTATGTCTGCCATCTTGCTTGAGATTATCACTGCACTGTTTTGCACCCTGATCACTTGCGTTATGCACAAAAAAGTGTGTATAACTCTGTGTTGTGAGGTTCCCTGTGACATACTGGTTTAAAACACCACTACTAGTATCAGTATCACCATAGACGACCACAGTACCTTCAAAAAATTAAATAAAACATTCTTAAAAGGTGGTTTATAAATCCTTTTTTTGTATTCTTACCTTATCTCATTGTGTTTTTCTTCCTTTCTTAGCAACCAGAAGCCCTATGTGTCATCTTATTGTATATTAACTATTTGATTTCAAGGGAGCATTTCATCCAAACAGAATAGATCATAACAAAATGGCGCAAAAATACCTGTCACCCGATGTGATGAAAGGGGTTAGGATGCGGGGTGAAAAATAATTCCTTGATTTGGACCCAGCACACAACATCCCGCTTAACCTTTCTCCAACATATGATGTCAGAAAGATTCATGTTCTATATTTATAATGCCAGACAAGTATGCCGTTGATTCATGAGGCATTCATAGGAAGGCAAAGCGCTGTACTTATCTGTGTGGGTCCACCCTCTCAGCATGGTCAAAAGGGAAACAAGGTTATAACGTGTTTTATGATAAGTTATAGCTCAACATTGGGGGAAAAAAAGTTTTATCAGTATTGGTAAAAATATGTAATAAGGTTTTAGTACAATTAGCCCAACATTGAGTAGAATTATGTTTATGTTGATGAGTGTTTTTTGATTTTGGTCACTTTTTTGCAATGCTTTTTATTATTTGAAGTGCAGAACTTAAAAAGTTTTTTTTTTATTTCTGTACTTTTAGCTATCATCATATATTGGTCAACAACATTGTACCCAAGAGATTTTTAGAGTAAAGACTCTTGAAGACATATTTTACTGTGGCCATGGAAAACGGATCGTATGAAGTCACAATTTAACCTAAACCACCGTTTTTTAAGTAAAGCTAAAGTAATAACCCAAAATTGTTCATTATGTCTATTGGATTGCATTGATTTTTTTTTACTCCACTTGCACTCTTGGGAAACACGGTTGTAAGATCATACATCACATGCTTTATGTCTTGATTTCAATACCACAAGAGAGTGCGTTTCCCTAGAAGCAGCTGGAAGGCATCCAAAGAAAGAAACACAGTAGAACAAGGTTCCTTTTCCACAGGATGTTGTTGGGATAAAAAGGAGGCTTGGCTGCTGAGATCTTAAAGCACATGAAGCGATGTAGGAGGTTGTGAGGTTCATTAAGTCCGGTGGAACGAGACAATGTAATATTTTATACAAAAAGAAAGAAGAGCACTTTTAAAATCAGCCCCAGTCTAACGGAAAGACAGGGAGGCCAAGGCTGGAGAGTTATGTTGTCAAATTTATGGGTCCCCGTTACAATCCACCCTGCAGTGTTTTAAGCGCACTGGACCTTTTTCAAGCGGGAAGCATTTAAGCCAGATAGAAGGACACTTCAAGAAGCAGTGGGAAGAGAGGAAAGGTTAATAAAAATGAGATAGCTGGAATAGGGCTTAACTGAAGAGTTAGATAAAGTGGCTCTTTTTCAAGTGAAATTGTCTGTTGGCATGGTTACACAATATAGCAACAGACTGTCTAAAAAGTGTCGTCATATACAAGCAAACAGAACTTTAACTTAAAAAAAAAATGGGAAAAGTGGTTGAAAGAGTCCTTTACCTTGCACTTTAAAGACAGAAATAGTATTATTTAATTTATTTAAAAGTAGGACATGTGGTTTTAGTAATATATTCATGCTTAGTAACAGTACAACACCATGTCTACACGTGGCAGCTGTTTGGATGCGTTCAGGTATTGATGAGTGCAGGTCACCGATGTTTTGGCAGGGCTCCGAGCTGAACACACAATCATTGTAATTACATGTGTGAAAAGGAGGAAGTTAGACTCAGACTCGTGTCACGCAAGCTATTACATGCACTGTGTGTTCAGCTGTATCGACTTAAATAGAAGCGCGCTTGTTTCGTCAGACACATGAGAGGAACATGACTGACAAACACAGCTGAAATGGTTTCTCTGTACAGAACACACATTCCCTCTACGTGTCCAAGAAGCACAGAACAAGTTCAGATTTGAACCACGCCGCTGCTGGAGTGCAAACAATGTTCAGAATTTAATCCTTGTGTACATGATACATATCAATAAACTATTTCGGAAGCTTTCTTAACAGGCAGCCAGTCATTTTCTATACCCGCTTATTCCTCACTAGGACCACGGGGGTCTGCTGGAGCCAATTCCAGAAAGAGGCAGGGATACACCCCACACAGGTTGCCAGTCTGCTTTCTTAAAAAACAAATGTTTAAAAAGAATGGAATGTCCAAAGTGACATGAATATAACATGTCTTCATTTGAGGGAGGACTGGTTTTATTCAGCAGAAAGCGGCTTGCATCTCATTTCACTCTTAATATCCTCCGCTATTACTGTCCGTGTCATTTTGTTTTATTGATGCAATCTTTACATCATGTTTTTATTATTGTTCACCGTGTTAAAGATAAACAGGCAATAATCTACCATGTAATTTTTTTGTTTGCATCCCTCGGCATTTATTCAAGATCATCTGATGTTGCAATATACACATAAAAATATATAAAGCTGCAGTGCCTTGCTGAGCGCACTTTTATTGTATATTACTGTACTGAGTTTATCTTCTTTCTTTTTAAAAAAATTGTAATCTCTCATTCTTAGAAAAGCCCTTATAGAGGCGGCTGTTGCAAACTAGCATCCACTTTAAACCCTATGATAGCTGCATAATGCATGAGGTAACTGTTTTAATTTTGTCTATGTATATTGTATCTGTCCAATCAAATAAATAAATAATGTTTCCATTATATTAAGATACATTATTTTACACTTAAATGGCCACATGTAGGTATTTTGGAATAATAATAAGTGTTACTAATATTATAATTCAATGCTTATTGCAAGGCCTGATATAATGATTAAGTGGTATTGTGATTACCACTATAAGTAAATCAGCATAGATGGTCCAAGGCCAACTTCTTTTACCAACAATGGTCCCTAGGAAGAGTAATTTTGAACTTCTTCATGATTTCACAAGCTATTTAATGGACTGCCGTTGTCCTCATGGTTCTGCTGGATTATTACATTACATACAATTTTGGTATTGATCATGATGAGAAGGGCAGTTCAAGTCACTTCCATGGTAAACATTCCACCTGCTTACATATACATGTCAGACAGATTGTTTCTTTTTTAGAGAGTATGGAAGGGGCAGTGAATGTATGTGGGTATTTAAAAGCAGCCCTCTTCCTCCTCCCTTTCGGTTTCACAAGGACCCCAAAACCATATGTTTCCTACAAACTACTGGATCTGAGAATGCGATGTCCTCAAATGTCCAGACTAAGTTCTCATACCAAATGAAATATTCACCATAATGACTGCTGGTATGAAATTCAAACAGAGATCTTTTTAAAAAATGAATACACTACTTTGGAATGAATCCCTTTGTAGGGGGAGGACGGGGATTGCACCATCGGCTTTTTCTTTTCTTTTTTTCTGCCAAGGATATGCTTGAACATACTTGGGAACAGTGGCGTCATTGTTGCTGACGAGACATTTCTGACCTGGCAGCGAGACGAAAAGAGCAACCGGGTGACACCGTGTCCGTTTGTGTTTCAGCAGAGGCTCGTTCGCCAGTGAAATCAAAATCAGTGTCGCCTTTAATTTCTCGGTGCCTTTGTTCTTCTCCATATTTCATAAACATGTGTGTGATGACGGCCGTGTTTGCTCTCGCAACTCTCGCCACTCGCTCGGATTCCCTCCCCTCTCTTGTGGTCTGTGGCCCAAAAGCAGCAGCGCTGCAATTATTGATGAGTTTCACTTATCAATAATTCAGCCATACATCTGATTAGCCAATAGGATTGATGACAGGGCTCTGCACTGAATCCTCGCGCATCAATCCTCCGCTTGGCCCTGGGCTGTTGTTATCACTCCCTCCCGTTGTCTTTCTGTCTTTTCTTCCTTTGTCTCTGTCATTCTGTTTGCTTTTTCTTCCCTTAACTCCTCCCCCCCTTTCACTTATTTCTGCACCTGACTTCCTCTCTCTCTCTCTATCTCTCTCTCTTTACCCCCATCTATCCGATCCCTCTACATTACGGATATCCTGCTCCCTCGCTTTATCATGTTGGTATGTTTTGCAAGTCGTTGATGCATGTTCCACTTTGTCCTGCAGAAAGGCCCGCTGACATCAACAAGTGGCGATTGTCACGCTGGCCGGAAGACAAGTGGGAACAACAGAAAAGTGATTGATGGGGGGGGGGATTTACTGCCTCTATATATATGTGTGTGTGTGTGTGTGTGTGGGTGTGTGTGTCACAGGGTAGACTGAAGGACAGGGAGAGAGTCAGTGTGTATTCGGATGGAACAGAGAGTCTTTTCCAGGAGAGCGGGGATCGATACCCACGCCGCCTGCCCGCACATCCCCCATGAGCACAGTAGAGGCGCAAGAAGTGTGTGTAAATTTGTGCATGGCTGAATCTCTCTCCCCTCCCCTTTTCTTCAGTCTGTGTTCTTAAGTGTATTTGAAGCTGTGTGTGTGTGTGTGTTGCTGTCTGCAGAGCGGCGCTGAGACACTCTGCGGAGCAGCAGGCAGAGAAGGAAGGGAAGAGAACTTGCCAGCAAAGAGGCAAAGTGTTAATTACTTATCGATCCAATTTGGCAGATGAGTCCCTAAAAAGGCGGAGGGCAGCCCGGCGCACAGCAGGAGAGAGAGGAGACAATCTACTGTTCAAAAATCCCTCGGTCTCTCATCTCTGCCTCACTAAATGTTTACTACCATTTCCCGGCCTCCGAGCCATGCCTGGCTGCACTGCCTTGCCGCATCCTTCACTCCACTCCCTGACTCCTCTCCTCCTCTCTGTTCTCCGCCCGTTCCGCGTTGCCTGCTTTCATTCTATCCTTCACATCTCATCTGCGTCCTCTCACCTCTCAATTCCTCCCACCGCGCTCTCTCCCCGGGATCCTCATTAAATCAGTGTCTCTATCAGTGTTCCTTATGCTTTAGCATTTGTGTCTTAAATCTCTTTCTAGTTTTCGTCCCCGTCGCTTCACCGCATCGCTCATACTCAGCGCCGGGCTGGTAATCTGCCATTTTCCCAGCGGACCCACGCGCACATTAGGGACGATAGAAGGATGATAGAATTTTAATGTGTAACGAGGGCTGTCAAAATAACGCCCCTTGACCCCATACATCACTGCACATATCACAATTGCATTTTAAATAAACTGTGATGGAAGCAGTATCAGTGTGTCTGCTATTTCTGCAGTAGGGAATTTCCGTGCCATATCACAAAAGTTAAAGCCTTGAAATATCACCTCAGCGAATAACAGCATGCTCAAAAGTCAGAGTTTGCTTAAGGTTAGCCCCCGACGTTACCACGAGTAACCAATCGCGAAATCACTATTACCTTGCTGTGACTAGACACACTGACAGGAAGAAAGTCCATTTGGGAAAAGTCATTTGTATTAACCAGACCCTGCACTGAAAAAACTCATATCTCAACAGGTGAAAATATCTCGTTTTGCTAAAATTAAACCAATATTCAGTGAAATGGGGCAGTTCCCCCACATACAACATGAATCAATATGTTTCTGTTATTCTAATTAATGTCATGCTCAACTAATTTTTCCCTGTTCTAAATTATATTCCATCCTGTGCACATATTATCTATTGCATACATGTCGGTCCTGGAAGAAGGTTCCTCTGTGTTTCCTTGTATGATGTGAGGGTCTAAGGACAGGAGATGCTGTGTTGCTGTTGCACAAGCTGCGAAGCCCTTTGAGTCAAATCTGTGTTTTGTAATATTGGGCTATACAAGTAAAATTTATTTGAATTGACTTTTTTGATAAAATTATAAAATCTTTTTTTCTCAAAACAAAATCAAACTGACGCATATCGGAAAATCTTGGACTAAGTTAAATTATCCGCCAGTGGAATAGGATACTACTTAATATTTGTCCATGAAGGCACTACTCAATGGTGGACTAATTGTACCAAAAATAAGATATCTTCACAGTTCTCAGTTTTTACAGTGTCTGTGCAGACTGGTCCCAGTAATCAGGTAATTAAAGCATTAAGTCCTGTATCCCCACGACATTTTAGCTTAATCTGGTTTATTGAAATTGGAGTTTTATTTGCTCAGTGTAAAAAAAAAAATTAAGCCCTGAATTTGAAAAGGCACCAATGACTGTTGGTCCATGTTGCCTGAGATTACTTTAGCATCTGATTATGTTTTATGGTGTAATGATGCTGTGGTAAAGGTCTGGTTTAGTTTAGGCCCAAAAACTCTTAGGATTAGTATTAGGGAAAGATTATGGCATCAGTAAATATCATGTGACATTCTTTTTAAAAAATGTCCTATTCATGGTTCAAAAATGAAGAAGTTCACCATTGCCATCGAGGCAACCCATAGATGGATTTATATAAATAAATACTAGTTCTAAGTTGCACCTAGTCATTGTGTGTGACAGAGTGTGTGTGCGTGTGTGTGTGTGTGTGTGTGTGTGTGTGTGTGTGTGTGTGTGTGTGTGTGTGTGTGTGTGTGTGTGTGTGTGTGTGTGTGTGTGTGTGTGTGTGTGTGTGTGTGTGTGTGTGTGTGTGTGTGTGTGTTGCTGTCTGCAGAGCGGCGCTGAGACACAGTACATTACACTCTCCATGTTAAAGTCCATTGACATGCACAGCACATGTAATAGATTGCTCTCTGTGAGGTCTATACTTCTACAAGGAGCCTAGTACAGAGCCTTCTTCATCTAGTGTTTTCAAAGCATTTGGTGCTGCTGTTCATTAAATATGCACGTTCAGGTGGCAGGTACATGACAGGGCTGCCAAATTTGGATTTCAGCTTGGAGTGAGATTTGTCCCGGGGGGAGGAGATGGCTATTGATCATTGTTCATAATAAAATGACCATTATTCATGGTCAATTAACCCACGCGGCCTCTCTCTGGCCTCATGAACTAACACCTTTTTGCTTTTTGCTAAATGGTGCTTATTGGGTAGCATTTTGGGGCATCCTCCCACCGTAAAAAATAAATAAATAAACAAAAAAATGAATTTGAATTTAATACAAATTTTCACCATCTAACCTCCTGGATTAAATCAAGTCAAATCCACCTGCAATAATCAATATTAGATTAGATTGATTGGCTGTGATTCCATCTTCTGAGTTTCATGCTGTGCTGTGTGATGTAAGAGTTTGTGGAAAGTAGCAGTTGCATGAGACTTTGCGGCACTAGTGGATGAGGAATGCTGTTTTTTTGTTTTCTTACACAGCGATTGGTGCAGGTTTGTTGCAAAAAAAAAAAACACCTCTTCTAAGCCACCACCCTGACAAAAATCAGTAAAAATAGGAAACTAGATGTACCAAAGCAAGACTGCTATTGTGGAAAAAATAACAGAAACTAACTTGGATAAAAATGTGAAAACTACATAAAAACCAGAACCTATTACTGAAGGCTATATGAACGCATTACTTACTTATTACTAGACTAATTATCCTTTCAGCCCAAGTATTACTGTTTATTCCCATACAACATAATAATTATTTCTTTGGCTGAAACATTAGTCCTTATTTGTGCACATCGAAATCCAATTACATGAAAACTAAAGAAGAGAAGTGACTTAGTTATGCTTTACAGTCTGTGGAACCACGTGATCTTTAGCTCCTACGATGCTATTAGTTCCATTCTACTGGGGTCACCCAGACAATTTGGTGTTTTCCATGAAAAGTCACACTTTTATTTACCACCATGAGTTGTAAAATGTATAGAAAATGTTTTTATTAGCCTTCTGATGCAATGAGCAAACACACATACATAGAACGCTGGAGTGATAGTTGCTGGAAATGGGCCTCTATACACCTATGTAGATATTGCACCAAAAACCAGACATTTGCGGATAGAATAGTCATTTACCACATTAGCAATGTATAGAGTGAATTTCTGATTTTAAAGTTATCTTCATTTAAAAACAGTGCTTTTCTTTCAAAAATAAGAACATTTCTAAGTGACCCAAAACTTTTGAATGGTAGAAGTGAACTCTCCTATGTTATTACTCAGGGGATTTGGCAGATGTTTTTTCATCAAACTTTCATCAGGATGAATTCACAAACTTGTTATTTTAGTACATATGTAGACAGCACATAACATGTGAAAGGATTGGGTAGAATGGAATATGCATTATTAAACTGTCATCCTGTCGGCCTGCTTCACAGATAAGAGGGTCCTTACATGATTATAGTGGCCAAGCAATTGTTGAGTGGAGAAAGACCTTGTTAAAACTAAACCTTAACACAGGAATTGACAGTGAGGAAAATATTTCCAGTCAGCGGATTGTCCAGACCGCCCACTAGATTGATGCAGACCGATAAAATGAAAAAAAAAAATAAATAAAAACAAAGATAGAATCTTTTGATTAAATGTTGAGTAATGTAGCGGTTGTAGTTGGAAAGAAAAAATGAAAGGAATGAGAAAAAATAATAACGCTCCCAACTGACAGAAAAAGAAAACATGGTGCAGAATTAAAATAGATTAGTTTGAAAGTTGTGCCGGGTGTCATGAAAAAAAAAAAATCCATGTACACAAATCTATAGATTAAATTGTTTGACTATTTCACAACCTGCCATGTTACTGGGTTGAGTTATTGGATACAAATCATTTTGATTTACTCATCACCCTGCACCCATTTTCCTCTATGTTGTTTGCTATTTCTTTTCTTATTTTTCACTCTTTGCCTTTGCCCATCTCCTTTGATAAAGGGGAGGCAGCGGTGTTATGGGGTACCATCAATAAACCCAGCAGCATAGAGTTCAGACAAATTTACACAAACTCACACCAACACGGTCTGTTGATTGAATGTAGGTAATTTTCACTTAGTTACATGGCAAAACTGGCAGTGGTGGGGCGCCATTAAAGGTCCATGTGCTATTGATCTTCACACACAGGGAAACTGTAATAAAAAAGGAAGAAAAGTGAGGAGGAGATGGAGCAGACAAATTTAAACTGCTGCTGTATTGATTCCAATGAAAGCTCACTAAGAATTAAAGCACAGTAAAAGGCGTGTTAAATAAAGGGTCTCAGAACAAGTAAAATGTAAGACAAGAAGTTCATTTAAGTAAAGAAAGTAAAGTAAAAGAAAGAAGTTAAAACAAATGAATTTAGTTACTTAAAGCTGAGGAATGAACCCCCCCCAAAAAAACATACTGTATCAGGACTGAGTGATTTCCAAGTAGAAAGTTCTCAATCATAAAAAACATTTCATCATCTGCAACTCAGGAACTTGGTAATTACTGCTGGTTAACACAGCATTAATGAGGCATGATGAAATTCAGATACACAGAAAGATGGGGGTCTTACATGGCTACTATAATAAAAATCCACCTGCTTTTTATATGTCAACTCTGGTTTATGAACTTCTGAGAAAAGATCTTGACCCATGGCTTGAAAAATGTGTGACTTCTTTTTGACTTTCCACTTATTTACTAAAGCTCTCTGCAGTTGTGATTTGAAACAGTTTTAAATAGATTTAAAGTCATGTATTTTCTTCTCTGAACAAAGAAAGATGTTATCCTGGACTTGGTCAGGTTTTTGTGGGGCTTCAGTGTCACTCCCAGTCGGAACGCAGCAGGAGCAACAAGCAGTAGGAGCAAAAATGCAGCAGGAACAGTGCAGCAGCAGCCGCCTAGCGAAAGCCAAGCCGGAACAACAACACCCCGACCAGTGATGAATGGTTACTATGACAACCAGACACAATACTGAAGGCTGGCAGAGTTGCAAAGAAGGACAAAATAAAAGGTGATATAAGCCTACTCGTCTATTTTAATATTAATTTTGATAGCTAAATGAAACGTTATCAAAAATGTTAACATCATGAACAACCAAACTTAAGCCATATTAGGCTAACAGCTGTCCGTATTCTGTCCCATTTCTTTACATCTCTATCTCTACACAATATCAGTAATATTTGTATTCTCCATTACTGCGATTGGTTTTGGCAACTGGCTTGATGGATATATGAAGATTTTTCATGAGAGTAGATGAAGGGCAAGAGAGAGAGACAAGGGAGCTGGGGAGGTCTGCAATATTAAGGTTAGTAAAGCTCTACAGGGAACAGAGTTCAATTCACTGTTATGAACGATGTTTGGCATCGTATAGTAACACTTTCCTTCGAGTTAACCTGATAAAACCGTGTCACATATAAGCTGAATGGGAACTGCTGGAAAAGTTTCAACACATTGTGGCAGCTGAACTTGGCCTTTGCAACAGGCTTCTGGCAGAGTCAGTTTTATTTAGTCTTATGCTGGAGTCAGAAATATCACCCTAACAGCATTTATGTGTAGTCTATTGGCAACATGCACAGCATCAACTCCCAGTTGAATGACATAAGAGTGAAAAGTCAAAAAGAAAGTAGCCTAATCCCCATATTCATATGCATTTAATTAAGCTTGGATAAAACCAGCAAACAAATAGAAAGTGATCTAGATAACAGGTTTTGATAAATATTTCTCAAATAACTAATGAAACATTTGCATAAGTGATGACTCTACCATTTCTATGACCCTTTGACCTGGTATGCTCTAAAGTAAGGCTTACACATAGTCTTCTGTAACCTTAACTTTAGATATAATATTAGGGAATCACACGTGTTTGTATTTCTTTGGCAGCAGAGATGTAATACAGCAACCTCTTTTTAGGTCTGAATTATACAAGGTGTCGATTATGGACCACAACTTGAAAAGAACAACTTGCTAGAATAAAAGATGCTGAAAGACAAACATCGAAGGAAGGCAAACGTACTGTATATCTGCCCCAGAGGGACTATAAAAAGTCACTCTTGCAAAATAGCTATCGATTGGCCATTAGTTACAGAAACTAATGTGCGTCTGAAGGTGCCAGTCTAATCTTTAATGTATACATCATGCATAGATTATCTGTTCATTAAAGTGACAGAAGGTCTGGCAAGAACCCCAGAGGAGCAGCTCCTCCGTTCTCCATCTCTCCCCCCTCTCAATATTTTGGCATGTAAACAGAGTTTTACTAGCCTTTGTAACCCATGACGGTAACATGTAATCAGTGAGAATAATTAGTGGGAGGGGACACTTTAATATCTCATTAATGGGAACATTTCAATCTCTTTACCAGGCAGTGAGAACGAGAGATGGGGTAGAGAGACACAGAGAGAGAGAGAGAGAGAGAGACAATCCACCAAGGGCATTTGTTCTTATTAAAACGATTTCAGAGCAGCAATTAACCAGACTGGCGACACTATCACCATTGCCAACCAATCAAATGTCCACTATTCCGGGCCAATAAAATAATCTTTATTCATGGTTACACTACACAAGAGGGAGTTATAAAGCAGGCCGGGAAATAATTATTGAGGATTCTGGGTAATTATGGCCAGGATATGGTCCAAGCCTCCAGAATTATTAAAGGCCCAATCAGTAACATTTTCAACCGTGAAGTTACATTCTCATATCATTTAAAAGAATAAAACAGATTAAAAGAGTGGATTATAATCATTAAAATAAAATACTGTTTTCTCTATGTCATTATGCATTTAACAGCTGGAAACAATTTGGCTGTTAATAGGAAATGATGAAAATATATCTGTCAGGGATTCACACATGCAGGTCAAAAAAACAACAGTAAAAAAAAAAAAATAACATTGTCTAAGTTGTTGTAGAGAGTTGAAATGAATACATGTTTGTGGCACTACTGTTCTCAAGTTTGATTGTATTTTCAGACCAAATACGCCATCGCGAGTAATGCGATTTCTGCCTAATGTGTTTGTTTTAAGTGAAGATAAATTGTCTCCATAAGACGCTTATTCACCAGCCTGTGAATTAATGGTTCATGATAGCTCCCCAGACCTATTACACATTTATCATATTGAATCTAATGTATTTGTAAATCACTTTTGACAGGAAAGTTTTACATTTTAATGGAAACAATCGCATTAGCTTGGATACTGTCACGCTGTCTCAGGGCCCTAAAGGGTAAATTGGCCTCATGCAAGAATATTTTTTTTGTAGTTTGCTGATGCGAGTGTTCCAAGCCAGATTCAGCAAACGTAACTTTTCGGAAATCGCTCTTATCAGCCTGATAAATGTCACCTGTTCGTGAATAACCTCAGATTTCTTTGCTGGCATAATCAATGCCCCTAACATTGCCTTGATCTGTTTTGCTCCATTTGTGGGTGAGGTCCATTCACAACAAAATTCCCAATTGGTAAAAACACATACTGATGCTGGCTGTTTTTTTTCAATTTTGTAACAAATGCTTTTCTCCCCAAATTAAACTTTGAATCATCTTCTTATCCATCTTTTTTTTCCCTTCTCTATAACTCACTCTCCATCTCTCTGCCCGTGTCACTCCTCCCCTCCAAGGCTTTCCTCTTCCTGTCACCAAAGTATTCAGGTATAAACCAAACACCGTGATAACTGCAGTGGCTGAAATTGATGTGAAACGTTTAAAATTTTCTCCAGTCCTTTAATACAGCAGTTCCCCCCCCCCCAATCCCCACCCTCTCCCTCTTTTCAATATCCCGCTCCTTCTCACTCTCTTTCGGGGAGGTGAGCAATTCTAAGGCTAGCAAAGTGATTCCATTCTGCGGGATAGTTATTAAATTTGTTTGCAAATCTCTGCCCCTCTCGCCGCCCACCCATCCCTTCTCCTCTTCTCCTCCCGCGTCTCTTCATCCCTCCCTTCTCTTGGCCCTCCGCCACGGTCCCGACTGTCATCAACATTCAGACCCATAAAAACCTACGACGGAAATGAGAAATAGAAAGAGGCAGGCCAATGGGCAGAGACAAAAAAAAAAAAAAGAGGCAGCATAAGCCAAAAGAGAGAGGAGAATGACAGATTATTTTCCTGGAAAAATAACACACTGCTGTATTCTCGGAGTACTCTTTAATAATCTCTTTTATTACAACAGTTTGTTACCAAGCCTCTTGTCTGTACTGGGATGGTGTAAGTGAGAGACAGTGGATGGGAAATAAGAGCAGAAGAAAGATTTGAAACTGAACTGAAACTGTTACACGACACTCTTAAAAAATAATGATGTTTTATGATGCGACAGCACTGTGGTTAAATTCTGTCTTTTGGATTAGAAACACTTGGTTAGGGTTAAGGAAAAACCATGGTTTTGGGTTGAGTTGAGTTTCCTAACATGATCGCTGCAACGTAACTATAGGTTGTTTTTAGCAACTGACCTTTTTATATCATTTGTCTTTGCAGGACCGATACGAAAAGATGAAACAATTACACATGGCATACAGTATGCATTTACCTTATGTATGAGATATATTATGCATGGTGGATTTTATAATATATGTCTACTTAGGCAATGATTCAACGCAGGCCGCTTCACTGGAGCTTCATGTTTAAGTATCAAGTTGATCTATGGCAGGATGCCCAACCCAATGCACCACAGAGAAAAGATATAAGCACATCAAAGGATAATAAGATAGACTCACACCACGTTTACCTTACCTGACAGTCGGGGAATATAAATCGAGGGCTTATTTTGGACCCATTACTGGTATCCGAATGTGTGAATGTTTTACAGATTCATCCTCATCAACGGGCAAACTCGTCTGAGCTCGCCTGATAATAAATGGTGATATTAAAGGTTGCCTCTGAAGGTGAAGCGCTGAAAGAAGTCGAAGCTGCATGTCAAACAGATGTACTGGAAGGGATTGAAATGGTGCGGAAACGCGCTTTTAGTTCTGCGAAACTACCGATTTGGTTTGTTCTGTACTCTTCTGTGTATGACAGTTCAATGTGTTCGGTGTGTTCAGGTGGCTGTTTCGGTGCAGTTTTGTCGAAGTGGAAGTAATAAAGGTAGCCTGGAATTGTCAGATGAAGTAAACTCCTGAAAGGAGTTATGTCAGTTCAATTGCAGAAAACGAAAGTAGTTGTCATTTGAAGTGTCATTTGTTGTTTTTGCATTTTGTTCTTCTAACTTTGAGTAAATTCCCTGCAAACCCCAAACCCTTTGTTTTGTAGGAACAACACAAAGGGTCCAGCGACCTTCTGCAGGAGGATTTTTGTATTGTAAATATCATAACATATTAGAATGCTCCTGTAGCTTAGACCCAGAAGTTACAGCCTGTAGAGATCCCCCATTGTCAAAATGTGGATTCTCAAACTTCTTTCAGCAACCAGCAACCATGCATTCCACTTCTTTCTACTTCTAACTGGTGCATTTGCACCACTGAATCCAAGCTGCTACTTAAACAGAAAAAAACAGGAATTCTGAATGTGGGCTTCACCCATTCCCTGTATGAAGGGTTGATTGTTTAGTACATTAGAAGGTTCACTCTGTCCTGTATCCTACCAAGTGACTTAGGGCCCTCCGGTGCAAAGAAGCATATGAGTATATGTGTGTGTGCCTATGGAAATCAACTGAACTGACTGAGTGAACACAGCCATGTTTAGGCTAAAGCAACATAACTAATCAGTCCTCTGGAGTGTAATCTCACTGAGAGCTGAAGACTGCATAAAGTCATGGACTAAATCTGTATGGTGGATTGGCCATTCTTGGGCCAATCCACCATGATCCATGACATTCCACCCATCCCACACACACATGCACAAGATTACTTTTTTACCTTACTGGTTAATTCGTCAGAAAATCACATTATCGGTTGTGACAAGAGGAATCTCTTTTTAAAGAAAATCCAATGTTTTTTGTTTGTCTCACATAAAACATCTTAGTTTTTTGTGCCATTATCATCAACATCACAGCACATTAGTGAGAATACAAATACTCCTCTAGCTTCTTTTATTTTCCATCCTAGTTAATCTTGATGATCAATCGACTTAAGTCAGGTGCATGATGACACATATAATGTTATCAGTCAAATAAGTGACATTATGTCTGGTGCTTGTCTTTATTTATCAATACCGGATCATAAGCATTGTATATTATTATGCCAATAATTACTGTGATTACTAAGATGTTGATGGTTATTGTGCGTGTTTGCATGCACACATGCTCTCCCAGTGTCCAGTGTTTATTGAATCCATGTAAGTGATGTCTTTAAAGTCTGGAAATGCATTCTACTGCTTTTAAGGGTCATTATTACGTTATTATCACATGATCAGAATGTTAAAATCACATTTCTTGATGAACCGTTCCATCCTTGGCGAGCCTGTAAGCATTAGTTCTACCTTTTTGAGCTCAGTTTTCTCATTTTGCGTTTTGCTCTATGTCTCTCTGGAGCCAGATGAGATGCTGTGGATAAACATTCCAGTTGATTCTCTGCAGCTTCTGTCCCATCACACTTCCCGGTCTCTGGAGATTGATCGATATCAATCACCTGCATGACAGCTCCAGGATTAAATCTCATTTAGAAAATTTGACAATTTGCAGCCAAATGAAAAACAAGTAAGAAAAAAAGAAGGAATGAGACTCTGAAAGGATGAGAGACAGAAATTACCGCACCACCATCACAGGACTATGATCACTGGTTTGTTACCAATATGCCTTAAAATGATTGTTTTCAAGGTATTTTTGTAGTTGTAGTTGCCACTCCTTCTTTCGAATTGCATGCGTTATTTTCATGGATGAAAATAAACCAAACTTTGCATATAGGTGTAGTCCCATGTAAAACTTTGTCACTGAAAATTAGGGGCCATTCGGCCTAATGGTGGTGCTACAGCAACCATTTTAACTTTAACTGCATTTAAAATTAGCCGTACATGCTGCAGCTTTGCAAGACCCAATGTAGGCCCAATAGTGAAGAATTTGAAAGCTTTAAGCTGCAAGAAATTGTGAAGTCTATCACTCTTTTTTTTTTTTTTTATCAAAAACTGTCAAACTTCTTCAATCTATTTGCTCTGACTTTTTTTTTTTTTCATCGATCGACAACGCATTGCGTCACCCCGTCTTCAGACAGGCCTCTTGTCTGTGGAAGAGACACACATGATTTCAAAGATATGTTTATTTTTAATTTAAGAAGACAGACAGATGTTATTGCAACACTGGTGGTGAGAAGTCATAGTGTAAGTCTTTTGAAGTTCTCAGCAAACTCAGCTTGATCGAAGCATGCCGTGTTTGGCCCATGATTTCAAACCCCAGGTGATGCAGAATAAATGACATGTAAAAATAAACCTATTCATATATGGATCTGTATAGTTTTTGAGTATTAGTTTGCACATTCAAATGTGCATCAAAAATTAATGCCTCATTGAAAGAACTGATAAATTAACTTGGTGGACTACCAGTTTTAAATATCAATTTAGCAACTTTGAAGATTTTAATAGCTCGGAGGTTCACTTGGTTGTGTTGTCACAAACATTATAATGTTTTTAGTCAATACATTCTTGCAAAAGAATATAATATTTGTGCAAAAATATCAGGAAATTCATTTTTTTTCTAATTCTGGTGCTCACACATACTATTGTGTATGTATGTGTCCATGGGGCTTTAAACTTTCTGCAAAACCAAAGTAATGGAAACAAGCGAAGCTATCAACAGCAAGAGAGTAGCTATTGTTTCTACAACTTAAAGGTCCAGTGTGTAGAATACAGGGGGATCTAATGAAATGAATTGAATATAATATTCATAATTATGTTGTCACTGGTGTATAATCAAAACAAATCACCTGAAACTAAGAACAGCTGTGTGTTTGATAGCTTAGAATGAACCCTTCAGGTTAGCGTAGTGGGATTTTACTTATTGAAGTCAAAGCCACCACAGGGCTTCCGACACAATTGGAAAAGAAGAGGCAAGGGGAAATGTATTCAGCTGGATGCAATATGCAACCTCAAAGCATGTGTAACATTATTTGGCTAGTAATACCATTTGTTTGCTTAAATGTTTTATTTGGTAAGCCTTAATTTAACCAAGGACACCCAGTCAGAGTATCCTGTTTGAAAAGTAAGCAGCATACAAAGTTATAGACAATATGATACAAAACCAGTCAACAGACAAAACAATACCACAGCATAAAATAATAATATAAAACGGCATAAAATGGCTAAGAACAAAGACAATTGCCTTTTGAGTCATTTATCATAGATTTAACAATAGTTCAGTCAGCGACCTGAATTTAATTCCCCTCTATCTATCCCAAGTGGCTGGAACAACAACTACAAAAACTTCCTTTCCTATCTCTGAACTGTATAGCATTAGAGACTAGCAACAAACATATTGTGCTCTGAGGTACTAATTGCAAACTTACCTCTGATATTAGCTGACAAATATATGGTGCAGGTTTTCCCAAAACTGGCTTGAAAAAACGGTATGAGAGGTGGCCCCTTAACTTGAGTGTGATATAAAGAATTATAATAAGTTGCTGCTTGCAGAATTTCAACTGAGCTTCATAATAGAACCAGCAGTAGTAGAAACAGCAGCAGTAGAACTGTGCATTATTGTCTTTGCAATACAATCACAGTGGGTCAGTATTTTGCAATTCTTCGCTGACTCCTTTTTATTTGTAATAGCATAGCAACCCACCTCTCTCTCTCTCTCTCACACACACAAGCACATTCACAATACCAATAAATACTGGATGTGATCAGAAGGCCTGCATGCAAAGAACTAACCAGATGGGAGCTTAGTGGCTGGCTGTGTACATGCTGGCTTTGCTGTTTAGCTAATTCATTTACTGCAGAAAAACAACATCCCTGCAAAACGACCCTTCTCTAGAATTCATTTAACAACTTTCCCAAGCTGTGGGACTGGCTCAGAGGGTCTGTGTGTGTGCTTTTGTGTGTGTGTGTGTGTGTGTGTGTGTATCAGTGTTTTGCATCAGCTCTCGTCCCTTTGAGTTTTTCAGAAGCCGTGTCCGTGTGGTGTAATTTTGTCATGGCACCCATGACTCACCCATCAAATCACTGTCGCACAAGCATTAATAGTCAGACATTTCAAGCAGTTTCTGCTTCACTTGGCGACAGGCAGCTCGCTGGCCATCTCTCTCAGCAAAGTGGATGACGCCCACTGGACCATTAGAGCAACTGTTTTGGCCTGTGACCCCCTTAAAATAATTAAAACTAAAAAAAAAGAAAAAATCACACTTGAGATTCTGTAACAAGCTTATTTTTCATTCTTGCTAAAAAAAAACGCTAAGATTATTATTCCATTACAAAATAAGTGCCTGTTGTTCTTCTGGCAATCGACTAATCAATTAATCTCGGAAGAGGATTTACTTAAATGTCTTTGAATATCTCGTCAAGGCTTGATGAGGTGAAATACAGAAATCATCAAGAAAATGGGACAAAAAAAATAATGAAGAAACGTGTGTGTCCACAATATGTATTTATTCTCTATCTTATCCTTTCTATCATGTGACAACCCCTTTATTTAATCCAGTAAACCCTTGTGTGTTTGTACTTGGACCCCACCCACATGTATGATGTCACTGTTCTCTGCCCACCTGTTTGTCAGCTGTAACCACTGTCTGGTTAGTTCAATTTACTCTCACTAGTGCTCTTTGTTTGTCATTGAGTGTGTGTCATGTAGACTTGCTACCACTTGGAACCTCTTCCTGCCAGTAAATATCTGTTTACTTGCATGTTTTTGTAATAAGGATTCTGATATACTGCCTCATTTTGTTTTCCTCAACCTGGAATAAATCACTTGATCTGACTGTTTTGGTTTTGCTTTTGAGTCCTGTTCAAACACCTGACACGAGACTGCCCTATAAACAAACACTAGAAAATGATTTTGGGATCAAAAGCACTATAATTTTTACACCGCCTCAACGAGTTGTTTTTATATTAAAGGTTTTATGATAGTGGCCTTGTTGGCACATGATCTAGAGGCCACTGGCCTCTGGCTTCACCAGAATAAGACTGAGGTTTTGGAATAGCCCAGCTAGAGTCTAGACATGAATCCGATTAAACATCTGTGGGGAGATGCCCTTGCAATCTGTCAGATTTGGAGTGGTTTTGCCACATTAAGATGTGCCACGCTGTTAGACTTCTACCCAAAAAGACTTAGTGCTGTAATAGAAGCCAAAGGTGCTGCAACAAATTATTAGTCTAAGGGTGTGCATATTCATGCAACCAGTTTATTTTATCTTTTTATTTTTATTTTTGTCTAATTTCAAAGTTTTAGTGGTCACAAAAGGTGGAAAATTACTGTGAGATTATTCATCTTAGTGTCATTTTTGTACATCACATAAACCTGGCATTTTAACAGGGGTGTGTAGACTTTTAATGTCCACTGTATATGTCTATGCTTATGGGGGTTCTTACTCAGGGCCACTACACTAGAGAATGCTGGAAGATTAAACTGGCTCTCGAGTGTCAGAACTAACTATTGTTAAGTGTCTGCTCAGTACAGGTTTTCATCCTTGTCACTTCCTGTTTTATTTTGAAGTCTGGTCATCCTTGTCTTCCTGTTAAGTTTCCCGTTTGTGTGATTGCCCTAATGTGTTCCATAGATATACATAAGGAGGACTAGATGTCTTACAGCACAGACTTAAACATCCTCACTCGGCAGCCATCTTGCCAAAAGCAAAGAGTCTGAAATGATGTATTGAATGTCTGAACAAACTCAAATACTCTGATCTCACTGAAAAATTTGACAGATTTGCACATGGTTTGGGTTTTTAGAAATATTATCCAAGTGGCTATAATTATATAGCTATATAATATATATACTTATATAATATATACACTGCACCTATGTTGTTTGAAACAAACCAAACCGTTTGAAAATCAGTTGAAAATTGAGAAAGTTTTGGTCATTTAAAAGAACATGCACCAATAAAATACATTGTTATGGGTGAGTGAGCTGCCTGTGGCAAGATGGCCGCCAGTGCGGACCTTCAATTCCATTGGCCAGCAGCACGGCTGAGACATCTAGCCTTTCTTATGTATACCTATGATGTGTTCCACCTGTGTCTCATTGTCTCCCTGGTGTGTGTGTGTGTGTGTGTGTGTGTGTGTGTGTGTGTGTGTGTGTGTGTGTGTGTGTGTATAAGATGTGTTCCCCTTCTCTTCTGTGCCAGATTGTCTTTTTTGTTGTATGTAAGAGTTTCAGCAGTTACCTTGAGTTATGCACTTGTAAATGTATGTGTGTGAAATCATTTTCACCAGGTTATGACGTACTGTGCCTGAAAATGTTTCAGTTCATCCTGTGTTACATTATGTATGCATTGCTTAAAATCTCTCCTTTGGGTGCTACTATCATTATTGCAGGGTGATCTTGCTAACAATGCTTTGCACAATTCAATTGTTTGTGACTTACACCTAAATTATGGTTTCAATTGAAGGGAGGCAAATAAAGAAGAAAAGAAAATATGTGTTTACAGATATATGCTCCAAGCGTAAATAAGACTCAGTACAGGCCATAATACATATATTTTGGTATTTGTGTACAGGCAGTGAATCAAATCATCTGTTACTGATGCATTTGAAATGAATGCCCTCTTGTGTGAAACTATGTTAAATATATCAAGCAAACCAAGTCAGTTTTACACTGATTGCTGGCTGCACAAAAACAATTTACCCCCAGAGACAATACAGACTTAATCTACTCTTTTACTATGTTTGATAGGCGAGAAACTCATTTAAGGGTGTTTCTAACCATTTTCATAGTTCATTTAAATAACTAAATAAAAACCAAAATTGGTGATGTAAATAACAGCTGAGTCGAGAGTCATTGCGGTGTAATTGCTCCCGTACAGAGCTCAGTGTCTGCACAGACAGGGAAACCAACAATACCATGACACAGAAATGTGGATTCATGCCTGCTTGCCTCTATTCATGATTATAAGTGGTTTGGCTGAGGCCTTGACTTGTCTGGGATGATTCACGCATGTAAAGCTGTGAGTTCATTGGTCTATTTTCCAGTCCACAAAGCAGGTGTTGCAAAGCAGCGAGCGCACCTGCTCCCTTTACGGTATGTGTTACTGTATGACACTACATGGTTTATAGTCCTAATAAAATTCAAATATAAGCATTAAATTATCCCCTATATCTTAAAAAAAATCTACAGGCAGGGATATATGTTACTTGAGGGTTCGTGAATACAGAAACATCAGATGTGTGTATTTCCAGCATGGGGTGTAACACATGAACTGGAGTTGTGCATATTACAGTACAGGAATACATGTTTGTTCCCCCCTCTGAACTCAAAACATCAGTTCTCACTTTCTTTTTCTGCCTCCTCTCTTCCTCTACACCCCACCATCCCACCGACTTCCCTCAAACCCTCTAGGTATAGGCACTAATGACAGATAGAGGTAATCAATGCACTGCACGACTCCTGTTAAGCCCTTCTATCCTATTCTCATGCATTACTGGCCTGTCTCCTTCATTACCTATTCAACCTCTCTGGTTCACCGCATGGCTAATCCTTTCTTTAGCTTTCCATCCCTCCCTCCCTCCATCCACACCTCAATTTATCCCACTATCCATTCCATAACCCCACTTCACTCCATCTTTTTTTTTTACTGTAATACTCCACTTTGGTTTCCACTCCTTGCAGCGGTGCACCCTCAGCACCCCCCCCTCCCTCCCTCCTGCCACTCCATACTCTACCTGCATTTCTTTAAATGACCCCCAATTACAAATAGAACACATTAAGGAGCGCGTTTAATCTCAGATCTCTCCCATTTGTAGGAGTCATTAATAATGTATTATCCTCATTTCTAGTGTGCTTCTCCTGTCTCTACACAGGGATGCCGATGCTGTATTGGATCCATGTAAAATAGCTCATCGTTCTTATCTGTCCAGAGCTGAATCTGAATATCTTATCTTCCTCAACAGGAGTCTAATGAAGTTACTCGCAAGGCTGAAGAAAGGAAATGTCCACAGTGGATTCTCTTAATCAGTTTTTCTCACTGTGCCTCATTAGGCCATTATTTCAGTGTCATGCCTGTCCTCTCTGTGTGTATTTATGTGCGTGTACACAACTGCAGGTGTGTGGTTATGCATCTGCATATCCCATCTTATTTGTACTGTCCACATATACACAGGAAAACATGTAAAATTCAAATCATCGTCATCATTCCCTACTGGGACAAACATTGCTTAGATGTGATGCAGTGGTGATTTTATTAATCAGGGGCAGAATTTCAATCATCTTATGACTTAATCAGCTCATATATTTTGTGTTTTGTTTTTTTTTTACACACGCACCCACAAGCACAGGTTAGCAAGTACAGCGATGCAAAGACAAAGCCCATAATAATGAATGATATCCCTTCTGTTGTGCCACCACCATCTGCTATTACTTAAGAGGGAATGACATCACACATGTGCTCTCATACATGCAAACACACACACAAACACACACACACATGTCCAAGGCACTGAAAAACGCCCACCTTGCAACAAGGGTCTCTGCAGGTTAAAGGCAAGCATGCTGTTCATCAGTGTTTACAATCTGTTTGCTAGTTTCAGGCCTCCTATACAACTGCTCAGTTTGCATTTCCAGTATGGACCACAAACCTGAGACCAAAGCACATGCAGCAAAGCATGAAGCTTTGATGCACATGACAACATGATGTATCATTAGGGTCGCGGGCGTCTGCTGGAGCCAATCCCAGCGCATTACAGGCGAGAGGCAGGGATACACCCCAGATGGTCGCCAGTCTATCGTGGGGTACACATTCACACCTACGGGCAATTTAGAGTCTCCAATTAACCTCAGCATGTTTTTGGACTGTGGGAGGAAGCCGGAGAACCTGGAGAGAACCCACACAGACACGAGGAGAACATGCAAACTCCACACAGACCAAGGACTTGAACCTGCGACCCTGTCACCCATATTACACATCTCTCACAAGGGAAATGTATTGTAATGCCACAATTGGCCAAACAGAGTGCTGATATCTGCTAACCTATCTGAAATTAGTCTAGACATCCTCATCAAAATCATCTGATATTGATTTGACTTAAAAACCTAAAAGCAATTTTCTGATATTAAATGTGCCTAATATTTGAAAATAAAAGTAAACAATGCTATGAGTGCTCATATCATGTTGTTTGCAGTCTGTTTCCAACCAATTTGCATTTTATTTTGTAGTAAGAAACAAAGATGCTTAGGGGAAATGTAGTTGAGTAAAAGTAAAAAAAAAAAAAACTATAAAAACTCAAGTACAAATGCCTGCAAAAATATTTAAGTAGTGAAACATATCACTTCTATACATTACACCACTGGAGATTATGCACAAAAGAGGAGAGAAAAAACAATAGATTATTTTCTTTATATCATTTTCTCTTAGAAACTTAATTATGCCATAGCATAGCCTGCTGTTTGAAAAACTCATGGTGTTTTTTTTCTTCCTCAGTGAAAGAGGAAATTCCTCTGGACGTAGTATTTACTGTAATAAAGTAATACATGTTCAACTGTTTACCATAGGATATACAACACAATATTACTTTATTGTCAGAGAAAGTTTTAAATTTGTTTTGCATCACAATAGCTCATCACAACACCAACACCATCAACATTAACACTACTGCTGTAAAAATGGCAGAGAGGAAAAAGCAGCTATATTTTTTCAGGTTTGTAGACACTAAATGCAATTTCAGAGATTATGAACTGTGTATTTAAACTTAAAATTACCTTTTTGCTTCAGCATACAATAGATATATTTCACATTTATGTAAGAGAAGGCACAATTCTGCCTAAGTCATTTTTCATTTGTTAGACAAATGATGATGGGTCTATATCTTTTTACATATTTGTTCACATCTGTTTGGATGTACTATTAAAAGATGAATAAGAAATACCCATGTGATTTCTAAACATGGTGTTTTTTTTCTTGTTTTCCAAAAACATTGAAATATGACTTAGGCAATTATGCTATGAAGTTAATGACATCACAGGGGATATAACATTATAATCACAGAAAACAAGACATCGCAATCATTTTAGACAGATTCAGGCCCATTTGACATATGCAATGTCTGAGACCTGTATGACTCTCAGATGACTGACATTTTCTTCCATGTGTTTAATTCCCATCTACCTCTCAGCACAAACCATGTTTGGCTGTGCTTATTCTCCTCCACACCAACATTAACAGGAACCCAGAGGCAATGTGTGAATATGCCCTTAATTTAAAGCCTGTTATGCATTTCCTACTTGTAGATCCAGTCTAATACCACTATATTGATAAATCATCTGATACCAATTTATTAATTTATGTTGCACTCAGCAGGATATGTACTGCTGCAGCTGTGTGCCCTGTATCTGGATCTTTGAATCTGTAAAAGTATACATTAAATATAAAAAAATGCTATAATAATTATTATAAACTATGTGCCATACTGGGACTTGTTCTGACTTATAATTCAATTCATGACGTATATATGTTAACCAGGGAAGAACAGACAAGGTTAAAATTGTGGGGCTGTACTATACATAACCTAATCCTATGTTTTATGCTTTTACATCATCGACCCTTTCAAAACAGATGGAAATTGTCTCTTTGTGTTTCCAGCAGCCTGTTAAAACACTCCTGGCAGGATGTGTATCAAATTGCCCCAGGAGATTGACCCAGTATGCTGACATTAACTTTACTCTTCTGATCTTCTGCATTTCTTAGATTTCCACTGGCATCACTGATATTGGAGATGTTTTAAATGATCCACTGCATATTCTCAGGGCCTGAGCTTGTAAAAACATCCCGCTTCAGATTTGATTCTGCTGCTGCCATGAAAGCTATATACCCATAATCAAAGACACATCTCATGAGCCCCCAGTATATAAATTATATTGTGGAGATGATCTACTTCAGCCTCACTCCTGTCCTGCCAAAAAGCGAAGTACATTAATGACCTCCTTACATATATATTCTGAACTTCATCTATATGAGTGTTCCATGTGAGCATTTCCATCAAACCAAACCCCAAGAAATGTAAAGGCTTTTACTTGTTCAAGTGGTTGTTCATACAGTTTTAATGTGATGGGTGCAATTTCATGCCGTCTTGAAAAACAAATCGCTTGGGTTTTTACAAGAGATAGTTTGAATCCACATTTACTCACTTACATACACAGGATATATTGCAGCGTCTTGTTCACAGAACCCCGTCATCCATGTACAAAGATCTTGCTATGTTTTGTTCAACCTGAGAGAAGATGTCATGTATCATTATGTTATACAATAATACCTTGGAGAGTACTACTCTCCACTACACCATAAACACTGCCGTATCCTTACTCTTATTATATTATATTCTATTTTCCTGTCAACTAAAAAGACCAAAACCCATTATCTACTATATTATCTACTATAATCATTTTTGACTTAAGTTAAATCTCCCTTTTTCCGTATATCGTATATGCCTTTTTCACATCACAGAGGACAGCTATCACTACTTTCTTGTCAACATGTTCTCATCCCAGAGTGCCAAATATTATTATTATTATTATATTAGTCATGTCCCTCAGCGTCTGATACTGCAGGCTGGATGAAATGCACATGCATCCATTCCAAATCGTGTAATAACACTGTTGTTAAGGTCTCGGTAGGTTCAGGCATGAGGAGCACTTGGTTAGGGTTCAGCGAAAGAACAAGGATAATGGTATGGGTTAAAGTTATCAAAAAAGCATAGTCTAGGAACACTGCTCCCTTCTGCTTGTGAAAGCATTCAAGTTTTTACAGCTAAGTTATGTAACCACATCTACCCAACCAGTCACTTCCAAATGTAGATATTTGACATCTTGTACAACCTTAAACAGACATTGTGAGTCACACTGCAGTCCTCATCACACATTTCGGGATGTTTTATAGAGGCCTATGGGACTATCCTGCATATTCAAAAATACTCTACAGGGTACAGATTGCATTAACCAGTGATGCCGAAGGGTGACAGCAACATTTGATGCTGTGAGACTGAGAACAACCCATGCCTTCCTGATGTCTAATTCCAAGCACATACATAATCCATTGTATTTTGACCCTTAGGGAACCTGCACAGTTATGGAGAAACAGCTTTACTTTCTAGGAAATATGTTAATCTTAATGTGACCATTCATTCCGTGATTTTATATAAATGGGAAGTCAAGGCAATAGGTCCTATCTGAGTAGTCTTTTCCTGTTTTTCGACACGCTGAGGTAAGTTTTGGAACAGTACCCTCTGCTTCCTGCTTTTACTGCTGCAATCCATTGTACTCTGAACCTGGGAAAGACAAACATCTCCCATGGAAAAGTGCAACACAACGGCCATTCAGGACGGCTACATTTCACATTGGAAAGTCAGACATGATCCATCTAGCCCAAGTTCACCGATATAAACACGTCTGACTTCACAAGTGCTCCACCTTCATGTTATTAGCTGTGGGTCACACTATGAAGTGTGCTCTGCTCCCATACACTTAATTCTGAGCTACATTATTAGAATGAGTAAAGACAAGCAAGATAGTGGACTTATATTAAACTTGCTCATGGGGAGAATGTTTGGTCTAGATCTGCCTTATATGAAACGTGTCATAAGATTACTTTAGTTGTGATTTATGTATGTTAATAAAAGTGATTTGACCAGACACTGTTTCTTTATTGATGATGGTAACTGACATAGGTCCTCAGCAGATACTGTGAAGTTCAGAGACCTGCGGGTGTCCATGTTTTCCTGAGCAGATGCACTGGGATACATTTAGACTGGAAGTCTAGAAGACCAGATCTACCAACTATTGCACGAGTCTATTGTAATGGATTGCAGCATTAGCGTTAGCTCCCGTTGACATTAGTAATGATGTCCTGGGTTGGACTGGGTAAAGTGTGGGGGAGTGGGAAGGGGGTTATTGTATTTAGTTAAATGTTTTTTTTTTTTCATTATTTGTTGGATCAGAATTTTTTCAGCTTATGGCGAGGAGTGTTTCATGTAAACAATGGTAACTGATACAAATAACACTGTCATACACCAGCTGTCGGTATAAGGGAAAGTCTTTCTGTCAGCCTCTCAGAGATGAGAGCAGAAAAGGAAGAAGATGCCATTGTATCTAAGTTTGTTGAATTGAGTGAAAGCAGATTAAGTTACATTTTGATTTGTTTGTTCTGTATTTCATTTCACCTTCCTAGTTACTCTAAGCTTCCTCGCAGTGGACACTATATCTCCAGTGTGAAAGCCACCATATTCCGCCCGCTTATATATTGTGTTATAATAGCATCTAGATAGACTAATAACTGAAATTGGCATACTTTCTAGACAACATATTGTATAAAAACTCTTCAAAAATGTCTCCTCAAAAACTAACTTGATGGGTGAAAATGTTTTCCTATCTGTATTCTTTAAGCTGATAGAACTGCTGAAAAAAAAAGAAAAAAAAAAACCTTCAGTCAAACTTCTGTATCTCTATCTATCCAGCTGCTAAGCCCACCACCTTCTCGACTCTCAGCTAATTGTGTTAGCTGAACAAGATAGAGACAAATGCAGGGGATAAGGAGTAGGGGAGAAGGGGACAGAAAAACTGTCAAATTGAAGTGGCTTTAATTATGCTGCCTGCGTAAGGATGGCCTGAGAAAAATGTTGTTCAATTTGAATATATACTGTATTTTTACAGATTTATTTTATTTGCCTCGTGTTGGCTTAATTAAAAGCAGACACTGCTTTATTCGGAAAAAAAAGCTGTGTGTCCCAGGATCAGGAGTCAATTTAATGCATGAGCAAATTAAATCCTGTTTGCAATAAATTGCACTCACGGTTTACATTCTTGTCAGAGAGATTTGTGCTGATTTAAACCTCTGCCATAAAACAAGAGCTTTACAAATCAGTGTGGTTAAATTCACATCTTTCCATGATGCGCGTATGCTTTCATTTTGGTGCAGTGGTTTGGGATGCACACACAGGCGTAATTTCCAGTGTTGTGGATTGAGGGGAAAAAAAAAAAAAAAGAAGAGGCGAGCTGGTTGCCAAGGAACATAGACTTTTGTGGGGGGGGGGCAGAGATAAATTGTGTTTCGACAGCTTTGTAAATCTTTCTTGATGGAGCCATGCGAACACGGAAGTCACCGGCTATTACCAGGAGCAACTGTTGACAGCTTGAGAGCATGCAAAGGCATATATGCCATGCCTTATGGGGTATGTTAAACTTTCTTGAATATACAGTACACCAGAAGCGAATGATGTGTATCGGAACACCTGTGCCAATTGTTTTCTATGCACTTCATTGTCTATGTATTCCATTCATCATTATGGGTTGGTGCACATAGGCAAGCAAACCCTGAGGTAAGATCTTTGTGTGAATAACATATTTAAAACAGAGACCAAAAACATCTCAGAAAAGGGAATAGTTAATGTGTGAGCGTGTCTCTGGGTGTGTTGAGACCAAATAATTTCCATGATGCTGCTGTTCCATAAATCATTCAGCAGAGGCATTTAAACTTTATAACTGTAGTTTGAAATGGCAAGACATTACTGTTGTGTGTGCGCTTTTTATGTCCCAATTTCAATCGTGTTTGTGACTCATATTTTAACTTTTCATTTATTTGGGTTCAGAGAGTGCATTAAACCATCGGGGGAGAATGGTCTCCTGCGGTTTGTTCAGATCACGGGCGATGCGAGGCCCTAGCCTTCCCTTGCTGTCTTCTCTTTGTGAAAAAAAAAAAGAAATTCAATCAAAATTTGCCACAGAGGTCAGATCAGAATGCAGAAGAGCCCCCGCTGATAACAAACAGATGGCATAATGAGACGTGAAGAAAAGGAGAAATAAGGAAATATATACCATTTAGTCTTACAGAGTTCAACTCTGTATCATTTTTGATTGCTTGAAATTCTTCCGAATTTATTTTAACATGCTTTTCCCTCCCCGTCGCTTCAGTCGAGCTCCATGTGTTGTAAAATCATGCATTCCCAAATTTTCCACTAAAACGGTTGTATGTCGGCTCACACGACTATTAGTTCTTCCCTCAAATGAGCTCGGTAAAATTTTAAATGCCTTCATATGGCACCTGCTATTGAAAACAATTAAACTCCACAAGTACTCTTTAGTATCTGATTAAAACGTTATGTGAAACAGCACTTTCTTGCACTTGAAAACATATGGGGCTTAGCCCAATACATGTGGGCCTTACTTCAGACCTTGTAGGTCGGGCGTCTGGGGGCTGTTTTGCCTCCCTTCTCTACCAGCTGGGGATGTGATGATACACTGATTCAAAATGATAAGATACGTGATTTGTTGTAGTCTGAGGACCCAGTGTGGGCCGAAACTGGTAGCTGTTTTTTGTGTTTAATCTATTCTATCGACATGCCCTGATCTATTAAAGACATTTTAAAGCTAATTCGCAGCTCAGTGTGAGTTTGCCTGAAATAGTCCTTTCCTTCATCAAGTTTAAACTTTTTAACTTCAAGAGCACCTCACATTCACCTATAATTCACTACCTACCCATTAGCACTCAGCTTCTTTCTCACAATACCTGGACAAATAATGCAGATTTCACTGTATTTCCCTTTCTTATTCAATTGTAGACATAATTGTATTATTGTAACATGCTATAACCCAATCATCTTGTCATTAATGACAATAAATAAAAAAGGTTTTGGTGACAGTTTTTGCATGGTACAGCTATAAGCAGAAAATAGGACTTTGTGGTTTCAACAATAGTGATTTGATCAGAAATACTGTATCTAAACACTCTCAACACCTCTCTCTCTCTAACCAAACTATATCTCTCTCGCACACACATGCACATACGTACTTGACCTTGTTCCATTACCAATCCAGGATCAGATGGCTGCAATTCATCTGCGTTACCACTGGCTTCTGGAAACATGCAACATACTCTGCTTAATGAAAAAATGTATATTTTTGACATTGCTTCCTGCAAAATTGATATGATGTTCTTCATTCGATTAAACTATGACACACTCATTTAATACTGTTAAACCTTGACGAGATTTATTGCAGATGTCAACAAGCTCCTCATTACATTATCCCAAGCCTAACTGAATTACTAAGCAATTCATAGTATTGGATCGCAGACATCTTGGTGGCAAACAACAGGTGACTCTGATCAAATGGCATGGGGATATCGTATTAGGGCAATCATGGGCATAGCCCAATGAACCGCAGCCTTGCTCCAGATTGTTGGGCAAACATACAAACTAGAGCCAAAACTGACAGAAACATAGTTTGTGACAGACTCAAACATTTGCAGAGTAGATGGCCCTTCAATAACCATGTTTCCTCAACCACAGTTGATGCCACTAATCCTAATTTCTAATCATTTCTGCCATGATGCTTTCCATGCCATTTTAAGTAACGTTAATAGTTCCAACTTCCGAGTGTGGCAGGGAAGTGCAGTATGTGGAGAAAGTGCACTCACACTTGTAAAACAGTCTTTTTACTGTTTAATAGTGTGTGTGGCACAGTAACTGTATTTTTTACCTGTCAGACAGTGATAATAACTGACTTTTTAACCAGTAGCAGAAGTGAAAACAATGCAGTATTTACTGAACTTGTTGGTATGACCTGCATGCATCATCTGTCGTCTTTATATATAACATCCCCCATGAAATGCTGCTCACCATGTGCCAATACTGGATTTTTTTGCATGTTTTAAATTGGATGTAAATCACCAGAGTCAGCAGCCAGCCAGCTTGCATGCTAACCAACTTAATTCACATTATCCTTTTTGCCCTGCCATAAAACACGCTTAAAACGTTTTGATTTTCCAGTGGTTTTGTAACTGTACTGCACATTCAATTTAACATGTGACAACAACTGACAGCCGCATAGCCTCAGTATAACCTGCCATCGTATTCCGGAGAAAAGCCTGGGGCTTTGCCTAAACTAATTACACAATCAGAAGCTGTTATCCAGAGGGCATCAAAATAGAAGCAATATTTCTGTACTGCTATACAGCTCTTAAGTCAAAGCCTGAATCAGTCTCTAAATAATGACATCAATCACACAACTGAAAACAGATGACAGGATAAAGACCATAAACTGACTATATAAACACATAATTGTTCCTGTTGATGTATGGCCCGTGTCCTAAAACACCAATGAAGACTCAGCTATATTTATCACTATTAAATATAGAGAAGTGCATGGTAGACATATTGCCCATAATACACTCACTAAGATAGATATACTGCTGCTCTGTTTCCCTGCTTCAGTGTTTGAATGCCTGTGTGTGTATTTGTAGGGCGGTCTTTATTAAGCTATCAATACATATGTAGATAATAGAGAGGTGTTTCATATGCAGTATGTGTGACGCACTGTATGTGCACTGGCTGTGGCTTTCTGAGGCAATGGTTTAACAGGGGATTATTGTTTGGCATTATATTAAATGTGAGATTAAAATATGACAGCATTGATGAAAAATTGAAATGTGTGTGTGTGTGTATGTGAAACCTTCATTTCAACAATAAATAGAGGATGACGGTAAATGAGATTGAAAAGAAAAAGAAAAAACATGTAGAAATTTGTTTGAGTGATAAGAGGATTTGTGTTCGCCTTTACCCGACCGTGCTATTGTGTCACAAATGATTCCAGACGCAGTATGTATTTCTCGGTGAAAAATGAGATCTTATGGAGCACATACTGTAAATGTAACAGCGAGGCAGTGAACTGACAATTGTGTCGACTGTGTGTGTATTTATTTATTTTTTTTTTGCACGGGGAGAATGATGTGTGCAGTGCTTCACAGTGTTAGGATGATATACTGACGCTGACACAAGGCGCGTTGTCACTTCTTGTTTTTATTAGCGCAGAGAATTATATGGCTTCAAGACCTGTTCTAATCATGTAACACATCGGTTTAGCGACACCGAATGATAAATGCTGATGAATGCGCACATATTTCAAACAAGAACGTCGAAAATGCTAAAGGAAACGACCCAGCATCGAGGCCGCTCAGTTAACTCCCTTGACTTAAATAAATTAAGTAACTGTTTAAAGAATGTGTTTAAATGTAGGAAGGAAGGAAAATATATTAAGAAAACAGCAAATGATCTGCTGTTCTGAAGAATCATGTAATAGTCTGAATTGAAAGTGAAAGTGTCCATGAAATTTGAATCGTGTTTTTGTTGTTGTTGTTGTTGTTTTTTACCTGCACCCAAAAAGAAACTCATAAAGCTCCCTTGTCCCTGTGACCCTAGAAAGAAATAAGCGAACAAAATGGATGAATTAATACATGAAAACATTGTTTGAATGACTCGGGCTGTGGGCATTATTTAGCAAGTGAGGCATTCAAAATTCTATTAGTTTCTTGAAGGCTTTCGTGGGATTGTTTTTCCTCTGGCTCTATTATGATGATATATTAATGGTATTTTTGCCTCAAGCCCAACAATGATGCAACAACAAAAATGTATATACTTAGAATGCAAATATGCCCCCAAACCTGGAAACCTGACATGCGTATCACAACAGAGCAATGCAGTATTGTGTTGGCGCAAGACACAAAAAAAATACACAGAAATAACACACAAAACCATTCTATGCAGAATACGTTCTCCCAGAGGAAGTAACCCTTCCTAGATTATCGATTAAGTGAATTGACTAAATAGAGCTAGGGCACAACATGAATACAAGCGAGTAGAGCAGAGAGGGGAAAGGAAATTAGAAAGAGCAGAGACGACATAGTCTAACAAATACATAATTAATACATCAATATCCAAGAATTTGAATCTGTACATGTACAAAGATTCTAAAAAAAAAATTAACCATTACTGCTTTCTCTTCTCTTGCACACTAACAATGCTCTGGTGGATTTCTTTGGAGATCTCTTGGAGCTCATTTACAGCATCTTATTACCTTACAAATATAGCAACTGTCTACTAGACAGCATCCCCTGAAGCCAGTACTGTACATGGTCATGGAAAATCCACGGAAGAGAGCCATGTGTGCAATATCCGTCCAATAAGAATGTGTATGCCAGTATATAACGTGTGTGTGTGTGTATGTGTGAACTTTACCATCTGTGCACAAAGGTTTGTGTCATTTTCGATTTGTTTGATGTGTTTGTGTATGAAGCATGTGTAATATAGCAATTTTCCAGTTCCACTCACTTGTCCTCTGACCTCAATATAACACCATTACGATGTTCTACAGCAAAATCAATACGGATGAAATATTTAATTGCCACATGTTTGCCCTTTGGTCAACAAATTATTATCTCTTGCACCTTTTTTTTTATTTTCCATTTCAATTTTCTTTTTTACTCCCTCTATGTGAATCACCCCCCCCCCCCCCCAGTTCCTCCTTCATTCAACATCCCACCACCTTCTTCTGTCTCTTTCCTTCCCTTTTGTCTGTGACTCCTCTATACTCTAATCTTTTTTCTAATTCTTATGTAATAAAGGAAATAAGTGGATTTAAGCCTTTCTGATCAAAAGTCTCTTCCTCATCCTCCCCATTCTCATTGTGTGGACTAAAGATAGTTTATTTTTTATAGTAGCATGTTGTCATATCAGCCCAGCTGTGGGAACCATGGATACATTGAACATTGGGCTCAATATTGGAGTTATTGTTGGTAAAGACGATATGAAAGGTGTAACAATAAAAGTATAGGCCTCGATAGCTTTTAGGCTTTTTTTTATGATTTATTTAAGATTTTTTTTACAATGTTCAAAAATAACAATACAGTGTTATAGCACTATGGTGCCCCAAAAAATAATACCATGACATTGATTTTAGGCCACACATGTTATGGTTTCACTTTTCTTAGCAGTTGGAGGGGTTGGTGGGTGGTTTATTGCTTTTGCAAAGTTGAAAGAGATGAATAGACGACACCATCGTTAACTGGACATTTTGTTCCATCAACTTTGGCATTTTACGGACATTCAACTGGATATTTTACCGGGCGCTTGTCCTGTCATGTCGCACATTGATCATTTTAATGCAAACCGTAATGTTTTTCCTAATCCTAACCAAGGTATTTTTTCATGCTTAAACCTTACTGCACCTCAAAAACATGTCACAATATTAAACTGTATTTGTGAAACATGCATGTATCAAAAAAACATTGATATGACATGACAATCAATGTATCTGCAAGAATCTGCAGAAAATATGTCAACATTTCCCACGGTGACAGCAGTTTCGATCTGGCCTCTATTAGCAAACATATGTAGCATCCAATGCCTGTAGACCAACAATGAACAATGGAAAAGGTACAATGAAGCTACTGTAACTGGTTGCAAAGCTAGGAATCAGAGTATTGGCTTAATTAACAGGCTCTGTAAAACGTAAGTGTTAGACTAACTGGGAATCCACACAGGAATGTGAGCGAGACATGAGCAGCGTAATATTTTGTCCAATCCACGCCAACTCCAACCCAACATGGGTTCAGCATCTCTGTCCATCAGCAGCAGCTCCTGAGGAGTCGAGAGGACAGCGACCAGCCAAACTGTTTTTGTGTTGTCTCCGCAGGAAGAAATCAACAGTATTTGTAATCATTGATTTTATTTCCCGTCATAGCAGGCAATGGGAATTCACCTGCAGTGAAAGAGGCAGCTATTTTTGTAGCCTTGATTAATCTGACATGGTTAATATTTCTTTGTTTTTAAAACTAGAGGCTTTGTTCTTTCTTTTGGTACATTCCTTTGGGGCGGGGGGGGCTTTGAAAGATCGGTGAATTTGGTCCAAAATGCTGGCGCTTGGCAGGCAGTGTTTCTAAATGACTCTGCCTGTAATTTAGCTAGAAAACTTAAATGGTAACAGTTTGCTTCTTTCTGCAACAAACAGCACAATCAGGTAATACAGGCTCAATATATTACCACAAAATGTGAACATGCACCTTTTAAGTATGAAATATTTAAAAAAAATATATATTTTTTTTCATTAGTAACCTGTGGGTTTTTTCACTCTTCGCATAGTTTTTTTTAAGTATAGACACTGAAATGAACCATGCATGAACAAGTCCAATTTATTACATTGTTAAAATAAGTCAGTAATATAAATGTCATTCTTTTCAACTTCTTCCCAATTCTCTCCTCTTACATTTCTTTCTGAGTCCATCCACTCCAGATTCAGCCATATATCACCTTCTAAAGAAAACACAAACTAGCACTAAAGTTCAGTATAATAAGTAGCAGTATAGCTTCTTCCTGCATCTTGGATTTACCTCCACTCTTTATCGTTTGTGTGTATAACATAGGAGCCAAAAGTGTATATATGGTATTGTGTGTCTCAAGGGCTCCAGGCAAGCATTATATTTCCATTTCCCACCTATTCTATTTCCCACATCGTGTTTGCCTCCTTTGTGAACAGCATGGCTATGTGGTTTTATGTACATCCCCATAGCCGTGGCAATAGAGAACATCCTTAGTCTTCAAACAACAGAAAACATAATACACAATCTCCGCCCTCCCTTTGCTCCAACTCATGAGGCACAACAGAGATACAATACATGGCCTTGTGTAAATCCCTATAGGGATAAAATAACATAGTATATACCTCCACTCTATCAGACTAATGTTATATTATTATTGACCATCTGGGAGATCATAGCTGCTGGGTAATTATCTGCATGTATCACAGGCATGTCTGTTTGCAAAAGCCAGGGGACAGCCCATAAAACTACCACACATAATGAATGACCAAATGTTCTGCCAAGAAAATGCACTTAATGACACACGTGTGAAGCCAATTCTGAAGCACAAATGGTAGATTCAACACCACCACTATAGGAGGAACTCAAAGAGAGACGATTTGCAAAAGAGCATATAGATAGATCATGTGAGTCAGGAAGGGAGCCGAGCGATGCGTCCATTATTTGGGTGGGTAGTTGATGGAGAAGGCATGGCAAATTACATTGTACCCTCTTCAGCCTCTGACGTGCATAAAGACCGAGGTACGAAATAACATGCGAACAAGCTGAAAGACAAACTGACTGGCAACGAGACAGATAGATAGGCAGGCCAGACACAACAATCCACGAGCAGACAAGTAAACACATCAGCCAGACAGGCGGGGAGAGAATCATCATAAGGATGGAGCGAGATGGACAAACAGAGCGCATCACAGGCAGTAAAACAACGTTTGCTGTCATGTCCATAATTCAGGCTCCCCTGAGTTTTTTTGTCTGAAATGAAAATCGGATCTTGTAGTTACTCCGCTGGGGTGTCAGAGAAGAAAAAAAAAATCCATTGCTTTCCCGCCTCTCCTCAGATCCCTCTCTAAATCTCATTTGGTTTCATCGTAAAAAAAAAGGACAGGCCATCTTGGTAAAGCATAGGGCTTATATCAGCATGGGGTCTGGATGGGACAGAGACAAAAGCAGCACAAACAGGGCCAGCGGCTTCACGCTCATCGTGTGTTTTGTTACGGCAGAAGATCTAAATCCCTCAAAGTCAGTTTATTTTTTTTTATAGGCTGGTGCAAAACGGTTACCATCATGGTAACACCAAATTTGAATCAAGTACGAAGTAGATGATGAGTTTTGCAACAGCATACTATGTAGGGAAAAAAAAAATCTTGTGACAGATTGCATGTTTGTAATACCACGATATGGATGTTGACAGTGGCTATATAGCTAATCAGAGATATGTCCCCTGGCAGTGCATGCCTATGCAGAGATTGTTCCATGTTTGTTTGTACTCATCACATTCTCCTGCCAGAAAATATGTTTGCGCTCCTGTTCGAGCAAGACTTTATCGTCTGTTGTTTATGTTGAATTGCCGCGGTGACACCATCCAATACATCAAGTCTTGGAAAAGTTCTACGCTGCTCTTTGGCTTGGAGGAGAATAGGGGACACTGTTGCATCGCCTCATCCTCAGTATGTTTGCCTCTGAGACCTTCATTAGTTTCATTGCGCATGCTGTTACGATGAGCTCTATGTCCCAGCAACAGTATGGCACTTGTTGGCTTGGCATCAGTTAACTTTAAAGTAAAAAAAAAAATGGGCTTTCTGATTGAGTGGGTGTAGTCCCTGATTTTCAGCATGGTAAGTGATCAGTGTCCTGCCTACTGGGCAGACTACCTAGACTAGTAGGCGGTAATTTGTCTGTAACTGGTATATTAATGGGCACCTTACTGACACACTGTTTCACATGAACAATTGAATCTGTCAATTACTATAAAGAAATGCGGTTGCATTTTCTCAAAGCCGCCCACATACCTAATAAGCCATAATGCTCATTGTTGCCATGGTGCACACAGAGCAATAGGCTTACTGCCACTTATGGGTGGTCCAGAGCTCATGATTACTATGTTACAAGTCAATTTAAGTCTTATTAGCAAACATGCTACCCAGCTGTTTTATAGAGTATAATTTTGCCATTTTCCCATCAGTGTGATTTAGTAGATAAACTCTACTGAGACATGTGCTCCACTATAATGCGCTTTAATTTACCATTGCATTATCTTCCACTAATGGCTTACCCATTGCAAATGATGATCTGCTTTTCTACATCTTCTTCTTCTTTTTTTTTTTTTTTTGTTCAGACTTATAACAGCTTTGAATACTAAAAACAATACCCGAGGTGTAGCACACACACACACACACGCACAACACCTCACAATATACAAGCACAAATACAAAGCACCCAAAGCAGGGTGAAAAGGAATGTTCTGCTGTGCACCTTTGACACAATATCATCATCAAGAGTTATGTTTACAAGCAGCACATAAAACAGAAGGTAAAAGCCAAAATCTGGAAGTCAGCAGCAGTATCCACCAGAGTTGTGTTCAAAAGCAGTATTTCACTGCAGAAAGTCCTGATGCCAAGAGAAACTTGTTCCTGCTGGTTACTGCCTCTTTTCAAAGTTAATTTGCATCTACTGCAACAGTTGATGACCAGTAAAAATGCCTACAATGACATATTGTGTGTTTACTTTCACCAGGCCTCATGAGGCTGTACAAGTTATGACTGTTGTCTGCAGAGGCAAGGTGAATGTATCACATTATTATTAAGGCTACCATAAAAGCATTAATAATAAGATCACTGATGATTTTAAATGATTTAAACTTGAGCTTTAGATAGATTATTGTCTCAAAATGACATAACTGCAAATCATATTAGCAGTCCATTTTCAAATATCTTGGAAAAACAAAAATGGCAATGCTGTAATTGTTGAGTCACCTGGAGGTACACTGAGACTGACAAAAGGAACAACAATGGCTTAGTATTACGTTGCAAAACACCAAAATAGCCGGGGAAGAAAAAAGCAGTCCATCAGCCTCTTGAAACATGTACAATGGGAGCATTTGCAAAAGGACGGAACTGCGTTCAACACGATCGACTGAATATGGTACCTTAAATACAAAGAAACAGCACAATATTTTGATTTCACTGTGGCAACACAGCAAAGTGTTCCAAATCTTTTGAGTGCAGTAATAAAAAAAAGAAGCAGAAAAATCTGTATTTGTAAAAGATTGGACTCAGCCAACCAACACTGAGACTTTGAAAAAACTCTCCTGGAGCATATGGAGCCACAGTATGTAGTGATGCCATCTCACCACCACATTACCAATGCATCTCTTTCAGCAAAAGTATCAGATTATGACCCGGTATCAACAGATACTCAAAATTCAATGACTGACTGGAGGCCAAATAAAAATGTGGAACAACCCTAATACTCTAATACAATGAATCCGGGAAGTATTCACAGCGCTTCACTTTTTCCACATTTGTTATGTTACAGCCTTATTCCAAAATGGATTCAATTCATTTTTTTCTCAGAATTCTACATACAACACCCTATAATGACAATGTTAAAAAAAGTATTTTTGAGATTTTATCAAATTTATTAAAAAATAAAAAACTAAGAAATCACATGTACTTAAGTATAGTATAAGTAAGAATAAGGCTGTACCATAACAAAATGTGGAAAAAGTGAAGGGCTGTGAATACTTTCCGGATGCACTGTATCCATTTTGTGTCAGACAGGTCATTTTAACACATAGAGCATGCTTGTATATTTGTATTTCCTTCTGGATATAGAGAGAGCAAAAGAAAATGTGAAGTGGTAATAGCATTAACAAGCTCCCATTACTTAGCTCCTGACCTGTTTTCTTTTGTCTACTTTTCTTCTCTGCAGCCGTCATTATAGTTAAGTATCATTTGCAGTTTATCAAATGCAATTATGCTTATTGATACTGACATCAGAGAGTCTTGGTTTCATAATCCACTGCAGCATATATGTTTGCACAGTGATCACATCTCACTCTATTATTCCTATGAAGAATGGCCACACTTTTGTGTGCAGACTTCCTTTCAGCCTATCAGAAAAATCTGATCCGTGTGTTTGCATTGTGTGATTTACCACATACCTGGCTGGTTCTTAAAGTTTGGAGCCAGTTTTAAGACCCATTCTCATCTCCCAAGCACAGCAGTTCCTCCAGTCCAATTCATCTCCTTGAAGATATGAGGGCGGTGGGAAGAGAGGTAGAGATGGAGGAAAGTGGCATTTTAGGGCTTGTACTTTGTTAAATTGTTGTGCAGTGACCTCTATACCAACTTCACTGTTTCCTCCGAGTACACTTTTCTCCGCCTTTCTCTTTCTCCTACTTTTCATTTTCTCTTCCTCCATCTGCCTATTGCGTTATCTCTCCAGTAACCTTATTGACTTCAGACTGACTGCACAAAATGTGTTTTCAAACACTTGTGACGGCGGTCTGAGACGGACAGCCACGGCTATGGCTTTTAATCTCCCGCTGCTTTGCATTTTAAACCAAGAGCAAAGGGGCAAAAGACAGAAAAAAAAATGGTACGCATGTGAGTTTATGTGTCAGATGGAAAGAGAAAATGACAGAGAGCTATCCTTGACCTTTAAGACCAGACATAAAGTACTTACTAATCCCCCACACCAGTTGCCAAGGAAACATAGACAATCCAAATAATGTCTTAAGAAATGACAGACTCCTTCAGTGCTTATTTACTCAGTACATACACACTAGCAAACACACAAATGCAAACAAACACAGAACCATCCAGACAATGCTCAGACACAACCCAGTCACCCAGGGGGAATGTTGACAGTGTACTATTCTGCAAATATGTTGAATTTTAACATGTATTGTTTTCATTTCAATGGTTTTTGATGTGTATATTTCACATATACTGTTGTATGGCAATGCTCTGTTTAAGATGTGAACATATGTACAAAATGTACCTACTTAGTGTTAGAAAAAAAACATCATGGTTGAGTTAAAGTCATTACTGCATGTGTTACATTTGCATTCCCTCTGTGTTGTGGTAACAAGAATGAACTGTCCACACTAGGGCTGCCGTCAGTGCACTTTTACTGGTAAACACATTCGAACAAGTACAGTCAATGGGGGTCCTGGTTGCTCTCCCACCCACTCCTCTTCCAAGCGTGATACAACAGAAAGGGAAGAGTTGAGGGAAGTAGGGATGTAAAAAAAAACACGGACACAGAAGATGGGGGGCCAGGAGGGACAAAAGGCTGCAGAAAGGAAACGCCCCAAGATGTACATGAAACCAAAACCAAAAAGGGGTGTAATTATTGTAACGAAAACAAGACAAACACAATGATAGAAAATAAATCTCATTTACGCAGGACTTAACTTGCACAAATAATTAACTCCATTACACATGAAAGGACAAACATTTGTTAAAATGCCCAATTGAACACCCCAAAAATACCAGACATGATAGTACAAAATGTCCAGTGGTGTCGACCTAGCTTGGATATATACACATCCTTTCTTGCACGTGATTTCATTTCGCTCTGCAATTTAGTCTGGACACCAAGGACCCAATTTTCCCCTCAGCGAGGGAGCCAATCACAGCAACGACTTTGTTAATAACTGTCGGTCCAACATGGTGGCAAGCTCTAATTTACCTTTCCACACAGCCTTAGAAAATGTGCTAAGTAATTTATATCACAAGTTTATTTTAAAAAATGAACAACCTTTAGCGTTAACTATTTCACCATCATCGGGCTATAAGCTACGTTACAAATGTATTTGATAGACATTCGTAGTACCCAATAAAAGGTTCAGGGCTTTCATGAACCACGTCTTTGATATGAACAAATGAATGGATGGTTCCCAGACCTTACCTCAATCTACACTGAAATGATGTATGAATAGTGAAACTTTGTGTGAAACATGGTTTGATACGTCATTACATCTGATACGGCATCACGTCTGAAACATTAACATCAAGTGATCAAGTTTTCCTCTGGAGACTGGAAAGGCTCTGCTACAATCCAACAACCTTGTTCTGAAAAAGAGGCTCGATAACACAACTGTCACATACATTCAGACTTGGCTGGTCGAGGTTGCCTATACATTAGAGTATCCCAATTTTATTATAGCGTTAAAGAAGACAGGGTATGACATATACAGGTACAGAAGAGGACAATTAGATTACATTCCACTATTAAGGTCTATGATCAGCAGATTCCTTCTGTCATTTTTCATCACAGTCCATTGTTGAATCATCATCTTTTGAAACTGTTTCTGTAGTTAGTGAGGCAACAGTCAATCTGTGCCCCAGTGGGAGTCTTGTGTGACTCCTGAGGTACTCTGCTGTGAGCCATATGAGCCCAATGCAGAGACTTCACTTAAGTCACTGTCTTTGAGGACAGCCTCATTGCTGCCATCAACTACCGGGAAGTGAGTGGGTGATTTATGTCCTTTTATCCTCCTACAAACGCCAGAGATTCTTTTATGTTCAGAAAGGTGAACCTTGATGCTTTTTGCCTTCACATCTATTGGAGAATTTGTTGTGTGCATCCTTTGGAGATTTCTATTTGGAACTACGTATAGTACAGAGCGCATAGCTACTTGTGTCTTATTGTGACGGGATGTATGGCATTGTCACCGTTTAGATCAGTTACTGTATGTGAACATTTCTTACATTACCACTGAGTTTCCTGGCTTGGCTCCCCGGATACTGCGAGGTTATATTCCAACAAGGTTGTACTCAGATTTGTAGGCATCTGGACCAATCTGTTTCCCCCATCAGATGAACAGCAGCTTGGGTGTGTTGGTTTTTTTAACGTAGTCCCATGTGGTTCATGTGTTGAGACTGGGAATCAAAAACAATATCCACAGTAGATTACTGGAGGCTGACATTGAGCTAGCAACCTAAGGAATTTAAATATTAATGAACACATATTTAAGCCCTTTGTGGCCTTGCGAGGGAGAAAATTCTTAAGTAAGTGAAGCTGGGCTGAAGTATGATTGATGAATATACACTTAGTATCAGGTTGGGATTTAATTGTACTGCTTTGATTGGCTGAAAAATACATGTAAATGTCAGTGCTGATGAGTGGAACGTGATCAGAGAAAAATCTTTGGTTGCTGTAGTTTCCATTAATACTTCTTCACTGATAGACAAACTGCAAAAAAAACAAATTAACAATAGTTGAAAGTGGAATAATCTAATGTTAAATATTGCATATTATATAAACACGAGTTGTGAAATGAAACATGCCGGTGTTGTCGTCTACTTGCAGACTTTTTGCCGGAGAGACTTTTCATCCAGGGCCATAGATAGATTGTGAATGGCGCAGTGAGTTGCCCGCCCCTTGTGAAATGGCAAATTGACATGAAAGTACAGTGCTTTGGACAAGTATGCAGCTATGGCTGGCCTGGGAGACTCAGTTAACACAAGAGCACACGCACAGACACACAGAAAAGCTGAGTTTCTGTGTGTCTGTGTGTGTGTGTTCAAGTGAATGACAGCAATTCTTGTGGGTGTATACCTGTCTGTTTAATGACTCCTGCTTTGTTAAAGGTACAAACTGTAAGACTTAGTAGAACAGAACATTTGGAAGAAATATATTATGATATAAGTTTGTATAGAAATGTAGAACTAGTACATAGTTGTTGTGTTTATTCTGATCTAAGAATGATTTGTTTTTTATCTACGTTATTTCTCAAGGACAAACCGGATAGTTTTATTTTTTATGTCTTTTTTGCAGCCACTGTAGCTTCTCCTACATGCTTGGTGTATTGTGGTTATTCACCACTAGATGCTGCCAAAAACTACACAATGTACCTTTAAAGTGTCTTACACACACACGCACACACACACATTCACAAAACAGCAGGCCACTGCTCATCATTGGCAGCCTCATCTATCTTCTCAGTATTTCTTATTATTTGGTCTGTGGGTCACAGACCCTGCAGATTTCACGGGTCTCTGCTCCTTATCAAGATCAATTCCATTCAACTTCATAGGAGCTGAGGCCTCTTATTACATAATTGAATTTGGGTTGATAATGAGAGCAGAGCAGAGTTCCAGCACCTGTGATCTGTGGGGACAAGGGGCGGACCACCTGCTGCAGCTGCTAACACATGATAAACCAGAGCAGAGAGGTACTCTCACATGAACTCCACTCACATTCCACTGAAAATCCAGTCTGGAAGAAACCCGCAGAAAACAAACTAGTTAAGTTTTATGTTTACAATTATCAAACTCCATATGTTTGCAGCTGGCCTATGGAGAGCTTTTTCTCACTGTACTATTAGGGCATTACTCATGACTCGTTTCCAGTATTACTTAGGAAATTAGCCCCACTGCATGAGTGTGACCCCCTACCGGGAAATAGTCTTGATTTCGAATCTTCAAAAGAGGCAAGCTGTGTGATGGTGCAGCCTGCATGTGCATATGCCTGTGCATGAGGAGGAAACGGCCGGAAAGAGCTGTTATGAATATCTGCTCCCGGGGGGCTGTCCTAAATAAAAACGGAAGTCGGAAGTCAATGGGCCATGTGAGATTTTAAACGCAAGTACATGTAAAGACTTCAACACGGGCGCAGAGTGCAACTTTCATTATGCCAATTGATTAAAAAGAAAAAAGAAAACTATAAAAGCGGGGGGGGGGGGGGGGGTCCATATATTTTCTCTCCACCATGCTCTGGGCCTGGATGGCACAGCAGTCATGTTACCAATACAAATGAGTTATTCTCTTAATCCTCAGTGCAGAAGAACCCAATGCACCCTGACACTTGGGACCAGAAACTAATCTGGTTCAAACAAGGTAAAAGAGAGGAATAACACGCACATATTCCCTATAGAAATATTGCACATGGATCATTTAATCCACAAATCAAAACGAAAGGTTTCACACATCATAAAACTGTTTTTGCGGTTTTTATAAGAAACTTTGGTGGAACTTGATCTTTAAACTTTAAAAATACTGGCTTGTACCTCACAAGGACTCCTTTGATATAATACTTTCATCATAGTTTAGTCATACTTTTAAGACTTATTTCTCATGCTACTGGCCGCCAACTCTTTTTCCATCATGAAGATCTTTGAAATTATCTCTTTTCTGTTATTTACTGGACCTTGATGTTGTACCACAGCAAGTGGCCTGGCTTTCTTCTATCTGAAGTGGGTCGGGATGCTGCTTTGAGCTTGTGCACTTTTCAAGAGGAACCTAAAACATCGCAGGTGAGAATAAGTTCATTCTGCCATTGACTCCCAAGTGGGCGCAGCAAGAATATTTTACACATGAAAATACATTTCTCGCTTGCAGTTTTTTCTTGTCTGTCTCTGCATCTTTTGCATTAGATGTCTCTCTCACTGCTACTTCTCCTGCTCTTCAGAACACACACACAACTCATTATCAGCATTTCCCTAGTGGGTGATTTACCCTCAGGTATTCTATTATTCAGATGCTGAAGATTATGAGCAATTCTCAGTGTCTGAGAATTGAAACTATTCATGAAAATCACAAAAACATTTCTGGAGTATCTGAGCTCTAAATTTCATTGTGTGCATATATATACCCACGTGTAATACACTCTTTGTATTTCTGATTTTTGATGAGATATTTTTTATTTCACACAGTAAAATTCACAATCAACAACTGGAAAATTAATAGGCTTAAACCCAAGGCAAATGTTTGCATATCCTGTTTTATTATTATTATTATTTAATTACATTTCTTTTATTTAGCTTTTGAATTAATGGTTTATTGCTTTTTTCACCTTTCATATAAGCATGCAGCTTAATGTTCTTTCCAATAAGAAATTACAGTGTGTCACATAAACACGTAACAGGCATAAATGAATATTAAAACATGTTGAAAACATTAATATAAGACAAGAAGTGGAAAAATAGAGGAAAAAAAACACTTGATAGTATATTAATTAGATGAAGTACAAAATAAAGGTGAAAATAGAATAAGAAATAATGCACAATATAAGATGAAAGGAGAAACCATGAATAGTAATAGTAATCGCATTGAAATTATTACGTTTTATGATCTGTTTAGTATTATCTGGTTGTAGCTGGGGTTAGCAGAATTAACTCAGAGAGGGTCTTTTTTCTCCTGGCACTCTGAGAATGTGCATCTCAATGCAGTCGTCCTGTGCTTTAAAACCATGAATCAGCTTCATCTGTAAATTGTATAGTGTTTGGTTTGGTGATTAGATTATTAGGAGTGTCTTTGTGCTTTTTCACAGTTTTACAAAATATGTAAGACATTTCTGCAGGTAAATCCTGCAAGTCCAACAATTCGCCTGTTTCTTGAAGGATGAAAAAATGAAGAAATGCTTTTGTTAAACTAGCTGTGTAACTAAAGTTTGCATTGCCTGCAACCACTTTTAGTGAGGACAGAATAGTAATAATAATAATAACAATAATAAGGTTGATGTGATGAAAAATTTGCCTTGAAAAACTGTCTGACAATGTTACTGTACAAAGCACCCTTCATCCAGACAGCTTGGTTTCAGAATAAGCAGATGTTGCATGGCCTGGTGGTTTGAGCCAACACACCTTGATCTATTAGTGATTGAAACATCAAATCAATTCCTTCTATTCTGCCTCGTTTTATGTCGGCGGGAGCATTTTGAAACTATTAATTCATTTATTTATTTATTTATTTATGGACTTGCTTATACACTATTGATCAACACCTTGATCTCAGAAGCCAGAAGCATCTCAGTACTGTCTTTCCCTGTGGACACCTCTCAATTTGAATTAGCCGACTTGCAGCATATCTTCCCTATAGGGTGCAATCCTGTTTTTTTTTGTTTTGTTTGGTTTTTTTTAATTAAAGATAAATCACTTTTAAGCATTTATGATTTGTAAATCATCATACTTCTAAGGTCGGACAACTATGTTTTCTTCACCTTGTTAATGTGTGACTTTGAGCTTAATCCAAAAGCATTTCTCTTTTTGTTTTGAGGCCAACTAGAAGGATTTCAGCTTTGTCCTTTTGTAACTGTGAAGAGACAAAAAGAAAAGACAAAAACAGGTAGTAATGGAGTTGGTTCAGTAGAGTTGTGCAGCTGTGTGTCATCTGCATAGATAGTGAAACTTGTATTGTGTGAAGATGCTTTCAACTGGCAGCATGTATAGTGAGAATAATAATGGACTAAGGCAGCAACCCCTGAGCAGTTGTCATATTCCTCAGACACATGATCTCTGAGACTTACATAAAACTATCTCCCTTTGATGTGCTTTGAACGTGTTCATCACAGTCAGAAAGACCAACCGACCTTTCAAGGCGATTGTTCAAACGTATAAGACATACGTTAGGTCTAAGACGATAAGACAATTGACTGAAACGCAGAAATTTCACCAGGATATTGATTTCTTTAAAAAAGATGTTTATTTGCACCTTTGAAGTATCGTACAAATGGATGGAAGGTTGGATATCAGCCTATAACTGGTTGGTGCATTGCCATCTAGGCTGGATTCCTTTAATAAGAGTTTTACAACAGCTGTTTTGAAGGCTGTTTGAGAAGATGTATTAATAATCTTCAGAACATGACTTAAAACATACCTGAACACCCAATGCTGTAGGTACAGGATCAATACATGAGAGGAGTTACACTCAGTGACAGTTTTGGAACGCTTAGTTAATGTAATAATCTCTAAACTTGGTAAATTTCTCTCCCCAGTTTTCCAATGTAGTTTTCAAAGACTTTAAAATCAGACTTAACTGCTATAATATACCTATTAAATGCCATTTCTCAATAATAGTGTGATACTTTATTAATTCCAACCGTGAAATTGTCTTGTCATGTTCCTCCTTTACACAGTGAGATCAGAATGTAAGGTCCGAGAAGAGCAGTACACATAAAGATGGTACGTTTAGTATAAGCCTCTTCAGCCGTACAAACGACTTTCAGCTTTGACCAACAGGCTTCTAGATGAAATTAATCGTTGATGCTGTTTTGTTTTTCTTTTTTGTGTGTGTTTCTGATTTCAAATTCCCAGCTCTATGATTAGAGTAAATGGAGCAGCAAAAATTGAGAAGGTGGTAATAAAGAAAGGAAGATGCGGGAGATTATCTGCAAGCCACAATGGTTATAGGTGTTTTTTTTTTGTTGTTTCTTTTGCTTATGTTGAAAATGAGTTGAGCTTTGTCATAATCTGATGTAATTTAGATTTAAAACACATGACCACCTGGTTCTGTCGCCATCATTTTCCCGTATATTACTGTAATACAGATGAATGTAGCCTAGAGAACAGAAGGTGATTTAAGGACAAACCTCAATGGAGAATAATATTGAAAAAATAAGTCTACAGACAAGGTGCTTGTCTAAACAATATCTAAGGTCTTTTTGAGGAATCCACATGCTGTTCGGTATAGATAAAGAAAGGGTACATAATACAAACTAGATTTTCACATTGGCACAACGTTGTGCAAATGTCTGTATGTGCATGTGTGCTGGAATACGTATGGGAGCGTCTTGAGCAGATGCTTTCCATGTCCTGGCGTATATACCACAGTGGATACCATAGCTTAAGTATGTATGGTTCCTCCTTTGGGAGTCCCTGTTTAAATTTGCATGCCCACGGAGGGTGTCATAACACATTCACATCACACAGTTCAACAAGATCACTGGGTCATGCTAGAAAAGGGAGATACGGCTTCTGTGCGCCTGCACGTGCATCCATGCGGGCCATGCATTCATATGCTGCATATTTGCTTACTTGCAAATAACGCATTCATTTATGCAAACACTTGTGCCTCTCCTCGTGAAGCCTGTTGTTATGTAGGTGAATATCATTTGTACTGTATCGCAAGGTTGAGCAGACCACTTAACCTTAATTAACAGCTCATCTATACATAGTGTCCGTGATAATAAGAGGAGTAAAACAAGAGGCAAAACGTTTAAAGGTCAAATCCATAGTCTGAAGGCCAACCAAAGGCCAACCCCACCATGAGAAGACAAAACATACAACAGAGAAGGGCTTCTTTTCTTTTTTTTTTTCCACAGAACCATCGAAATGAGAACTTATTATGCACCTCAATGAGAAGTCTTTATTGACTCATCGCGAAGCCACTTCAGGTTTACATGAATTGCGAATGAGTGAGCAATTATTGGAGAAAATTTGATCTTTAGCTTGACCTTTTGGTGAAACAAAAGAACCGCAGTATTTTGATATATTTAAATTTAAAGGCATGAATGGATTATTTTTTTTTTCTTTTACTGCTTTGGAGTGTTCCGCTTCTGGAGTGGTCTTAGCAACAGACAGCCAGATGTCGATTTTCAACTCAAGGCATTCAGATCATGTCTGCATCCACACTACAGTGTGTCAAGCTGTTCGGCAAAGATAAAGATAAGATAAGCCTTTCTTGTGCAGGAGACACACACAGATGCGCAAACGCACGCAGAACACACAACACTGGAGGTGGCGAGCCGTACACACGCAGAGACAAAACAGAGAGCGGTAAAACGCTGTACGTATTTAGAACATCACTTAAACACTCCCACACAGGCTTTGTTTAATTCATTAGCTCTACACCATGTGACATGGCCATTTCTGCATGCACACACACACACACACACACACACACAGTCAAACACACTGTATATCGCATGCATTTACACACATACATGCACAAGACAGAATGAGGCCATTCTACTCCAAAGGACTGCCAGGAGATGATTAACATGTTTTGTTCACCGCTCTCCAGATCTGCCATTTTGCTCCTTTTTTTTTTTTTTTTTTTTTTCTTGAGAGCAATTTGCTCTCAGTGTCACCCAGACACATTGATAATAAGGGAACAATGAACTTCTCTCTTCTTCTCATTCTCTATTGTCTACCCCTCTGATTGCCCCGCCGTCACTATTGGTGCGCATTTGTGTCGCACTTCTGTCGTGCTGCAGGCCTGTTCTCTCACTCGCTGTAATAAGTCCACGCCGGCTCCTGGCAGGTCTTGTTCTGATTTTTCTTCGCCTCCGGGTTCCACTACCTGGCCGCTACTCCCCGCTCCCTACTCCCGCGCGATGACAGGGGTCGAGACCCGCGTTTGCCCGGCCCGAGAGACACAGCGATAAGCATGAACGTGAGACGCACGCGCGGACTCACACAAAACAAGCAGCTCTGGAGCTTTACCCCTAAGGAAATAATTAATTTACTCTTGCAGAGGGTGCAGAGGTGTCACGGTGTGTTTACTTGTCTGTTCCTGTGTGTGTTTAGATGACACAACACAAACTGTTGTGTGAAAGCTAAAAGAAAAAAAAAAAGGTGTGTCACTGCTTGTTGTGAGAAAGACTCACGGCCGCTGATAGAACAGTAATTTGTGCACTATTTGCACCCGCTATTCACTCTGTCTCGAGATTGTGTTCACCAAAGATATAACGCTAATGATGTGACAGTAAAGGTTTAGCAGCTAGCACAATTTGCCCTTGTTCTGTGTCTGAGTGAGCAAGTGGAGCGGTTCTGGCTTTTCTCCACATTTCAGCATACCAGATTAGTCCATAATGGAGACTGCAGAGAGGACAAAAGCCTCACATTGTGTGTCTGTAATTAGCAGAGGTGCGCGCAGAGAGCTCTCCAACGCCATAAACCAGCTTTCACTATTTTGGATCTACGAAATAATCTACTGACATGTCGAATGCAGCTATTAAAAAAAGGCTCAGCCAGTGCCGAAGCGTGTGTCTCAGGCGGGATCCACTGTGCCCGTAGCGGATCGTCTCCTTGTTAATCAACTACAGCAGCTTCACTGCCCGCGGGAACCTCCTGGACGGACAGACGGAGATGTGGTGACGATGGTAATGCAATTAGTATGGTATTTCACCCTTTGTGAAAAGCAAGGTTTGTTTCGGGGTTATTTGCGCAGGTGTATTGTCAGAAAAAAGCCACAGGATCTCTTCGTGAATTCGGCCCTCAGTCTTTTACCATCGACCCTCTCATTTTCTTTTTCCTCCTCTTTTCATCTCCCCGCTGCCCATCCTTCCTTCTCCCGTTCTTATTCCCGTTTGTCTTACTGACTAAGTGTGTGGCGTCTCAAAACACATACTTCTAAGTACTCGCTGTACAGACTGTGAAGCTCCCCCGAGGCGAATCTTTGATTTGTGATTATGGGCTATACAAATATAATTGACTAAGTGTCACTCAGCACATGGAAAAAAAAAATACTGATTAGTTTGACAATGTCCTCAGGTAACAGAAGAGCTGTTTTTACAGAGAAATTAAATACACCAGTCATGGACCTCTTGGCTGCAGTGAAAGAGGATGCAAACAGGCGGAGGGCGGCGTTAGTCAATATCATTCAAAGTTAAGCCAACTGGTAAGTTACAAACAGCTAATAGCAATGAGCATTGCGTTTAGGACTCCAATTGATTCCCTGTGTTGTAAAAGATGGCTGTAAAACTGTAAAATTAATCTGGGCTATGGCGCATTGAAACAAAGGGCTCTTATCTCTGTGATAACTTCTTATAGACCCTGAGATCTTGAATCTCTGAGTGGCTTTCGGCTTGACACAAGTTCAATAGCCCATCCAGGCCGTTTGGATTAGCAGCTACATTGATTATATCCATCAAATCTTTCCTACAGCTGCAAATCCCTCCCTGGAACTGAAGACATTCAGAATATGGCGACATGTGATGAACGCGGTCGACCCCTCCCGCTTCCCAAAAGGCCGCTGACCCTCAGACAGCAGGGATGGAGTGATATTATTTCAATCACAGCTGTCATGTTGCACCAGGTTAGAGGCAAACTTATGGAAGACAAGAAGGCTCTTAGATGAAGAATTAGATGTGACACCGGAGGCAGCTATGGCCGTCATAATGATTATCTCAGGAGCCGAACAGATTTAAAGGAATTTAGAAATTATACATACACAAACATACTTTAGAAGGCATGCTGTAAGAATGATTCACACATACTGTACGTTGAATGTGACCCTGTCAGTGAGATAGTACTGTATTGCTTGCTGCAGGAAAGTCATTTAATCTCAGAAAGGCGGAGAAATAGAGAGCGGTGATGTCTCGAGTGTTTTTCTTGCAAACGCCTGAACTGTAAATGAACAAAAAAAATTAACAAAGGCATTCCAAATCCAATCAAACCACACAGGGATGTGCCACACTGCTGCAGATTGCCGTTGTTATTATTATTATTTTTTTATTTTTTTATTTTTTACAGCCTCCGTTATCGCAAACAAACACACTCGCCTATAGTGACGCGGAGATCCACGCGCAAATGTATGTCTTCAAAGCTTTTCCCAGCCATTTCACAGGTCAGAGTGGATTATTCAGAATCACTTTGTCTCTCGTCATGGTGTAAGATAGCAACATATCTGCATGACCGGGATATTTTACAAGCGCGAGGTTTGCACTTCAAAAATAAACACACACGCATGGGTGCAACCAAAAGGAAAAAAAAAAAATTAAAAAAAGAAACAGAAGATATCTCAAAGGCACAAAGGCACGTTATTAAATTAGATGGGGAAACATGCGCCCAGTGCCTCAAAGACAAGAGCCTTTCTCTTTTCACCTAATCCCAACAAAGGGATGCTTACTCCTTTGTTGTACACTCCCTCTCGTCTCCGTTCGGACAAGGAATGAGAGATCCAGGGAAGGGAGGAGTGTTTGCCAAGTCCAGGCGGAGAAGAAAAATCTCTCCCTTTCTTTGTTTGTTTGGTTTTTCAGTGGAGTTAATCTCAGCGCTGCTGATTAGCGGGTGGTACAGTACACAGCCGTCTTCTCCAAGAGGAAGGGAAGAAGAGGAAAAATGGGGGTAAAGAATAAAAACAAACAGCTACTTCCATCTCCTACCATCTCAGGAGAGTTAGGCCTTTGCCACACACATGAGTGCACTCGTGTAAAATGAAAAACGAAAAAGAAAGAAAAAAAAAAAAACACGCATTCAGTGCCAGAGGATAGATGAACGAAAGAAAATTAACAACAAAATTAACAACAAGGATATTAACAAACAGAATCTGCCACCTTGGGGCTGTCCATCACCTCAAAACAACAAAGGATTAATATTTCTAATCTGTTTACATATTTAATCACCTCGATTAAAGCTGAGTCAGCAAAAACAACCGTTAGGGTAGAGAACACTGTCCCAAAAAAAGGACAAACGATTAAATGCACTGTAAAAAAAAAAAAGACCATTGTATTGACCCTGAAAATGACAAAGAGCTTCACATGTATGCATGTATGAATGGGAAATAAGTGAAAGAGTGACCTTGTTATGCAAAGCACTGCATCAATCAACAGTCTAAACAACAACAATGCTTCATCAATTAATCAATCAATCAAGAACACAAGGTGCTTAACAATACAATGAAAATGCAACAATACTGTGGAAATAAATGGCAATTTAAGGAATAGATATAATAGGAAATAAGAGATATGATAGAAGTAAGAGACCAGTGTAGCACAGTAGATGAGGGTTAAACGGGGATTCAAATGCAAACTAAATATGCACGTTTTAAGATTTCCCTTTGAAGGTGTTTATTGATTGTGACGCCATCAGTGAACCTTTCTGATCTGGAGAGATCATACATTAAAAGCATGTCTGACAAGTATTCAGGTGCTAGTCTATTGAGTGATTTGAACACTCACAACAGGATTTTAAAATATGCCCTAAACCTGACAGGCATCCAATGAAGAGACTTTAAGACAGGTGAGGTAGAGCAGAAAGGAGCGCATTGCAATAATCAAGCCTGCTAGTGATAAAAGATATGTCTCTCAGTATCTGCCAAGGAGATAAATGGTTGCACTTTAGTAAATATGTTTGGTGATAAAAGGCAGTTTTAATGAGATTACTGATGTGATATTCTAAATTCAAATCAGGGTCAAGAAGCCATCAAGATTTTTTTGCTAGGGGTTGGCATTTTGTGCCAGGGAATTTAAGTTAGTGGATGGTATCTCCTCCCAGACCTTTGCTCCGCTAATTAAAACCTCAGCCTTATCTTTGTTTGACTGCAAGAAATGATGTGACATCCACAAGTTTATCAAGCCAGTTTATCAACAGGACAGATGCCACTGGTTGATAAGGAGGTGTACAGTTGTGCATCATCAGCATAGCTTTGAAAATAAATCCTGTGTCGTTTGAGAGTATTTATGAGTAGTAGAATATAGAGATGTAAAACATGTCCCAGAATGGAGCCTTGAGGAACACCATGTTATGATAGTGTTTGACGAAGAGTGGTCACTAATGGAGACAAAGTAGTTTCTGTAAAAAAACTGATCCAGAGAATTCAACGCACCTCTGTGGTTGATTATTAAAACCAACTGTATCAAACACAGTACATATTGTTAGCCTGCAAGATTGGTAATACAGAATTTCTTGTCATGCATGTTTATTCTCTGGTCATTTACAACTTTAACTAGCACTTTCTTTGTGCTGTAAAGAGGATGAAAAGCAGGTTAAAACTTCTCAAATGCACAAATATTTGCATATTCAAATATACAGCTGAAATTTAAAAAATCTTTTTGTTTAGATACTAGCAGGGAGTGATTTATAAGCGCCTCTCCAAAGGAAATTCTATTACACAGCATTTCTAGAGGGGCAGTATAGATGTCACATTACCACTTACCATCACAAAAAATGAAGGTTAATCTATGGCAGGCTTATATTATGGGCTGTGAAGCGGTGATTTGCTTTGAAAAATATAAACTTCAACTAAATTTAAAAGCTAATTCAGTCTGTGACCAGGCAGAGAAACCCACACTACTATTAAAAACTGTTCTTCTATAAGAAGCTTCATAACAAAAACACAGAACTCACCTTTTCAAAAATGCTTTAGAAAAGATCGCTCTGAACCATGAGGGAGCAGCTGGGCTAATCTCAAAGTTTTAGCAGATTATCATTCCAGCAGCAAAAGAATCATCAAAGGACAATGGATTAGTGGACCTTAATGAAGAGATCACTGTAGTAGAGTGGCAGGATATATGTTAACAGAGCCAAGTACAAACAATAGTTACCAGGATAGGATTTCTCCAGTACAAATGAGCAATGATAAAATTCCAGAGTCACTGCATTGTATTTACCCTTACACACCAGATACTTGTGTTAAGTATAGTGTACATCCAGGTAGTCTGTTTCACAACAATTCTGGAGTAGCATTATTACAACTGTATTTATGATGTCTGATGGTTAGGATGGTATTGTTTTAATTCCCCAGCAAACTGTAGACTAAGCAACAGCAGGAAGGAGATGGTCATATTTTATTTTGTTGAAGCCAATTTCTAAAATCGCACTACCATGGAAAATTGTCCAAAGACCAACCAAGCGAAATGTTTGTATGTAAGCAATATACAATGTAGAGAGTGCAGTAAAAACAGATTCATCATAGATGCCCAAACAAACCTTTAAAGCAGCTCAAATAGTCCACAGTGAATTGTTGTCCAATTTTCCCACACATGTCCATGCCAGCTCTGAAAAATAATTGACTCTCTCTCTGTTGAAATCCACCTGTATCTGAATAAATTGATTTGATTGGTTCATTCTCAAAATTAAGGTACTAAGAATGACTTAAAAGAAAAAAAGTTGTATTTCAAACAAACATGTCTCTTTGTAGTTGGCTAACACTTTGGCCCTAGCCTCACACAGCCCATCAGTGTGTGAAGTTTGCTCTTTTTTCACTCATTATGTATCTACCAAGCAGGTATATGACATATGATGTGGTAAAATAAGGGTCTGATGCTACTAGTCTTCGGGGTGATTCAACAATATCGCCTTTTCGCACCTGAAAATCTGAAGGATGGTCCAAACCAAGGCATTGCTGTTGGCTTTTCATGACTCATTTTAAAAGAAAAGAGAGAGAAACAGGTGAGAAAGAGAGAGAGAGAGAGAGCAGTGGCTGTCGAGAGCTATATACCGAATGAACGAAATGAGCGGTGGCAGTGAGAAAACTCATGTATGACAGAAATGAGACTCATTTTCTGGTTGTTCTTCCTGTAATTGGTCCGACATCCAAATGAGCCAAAAATATTTTTTCACAGTGCAAACGAACTGAACCATTGTTCGATTTCATCCGGACCAAGACTACCCCTTTCTTTGGGAGACGTTTCACAACTGTTTCCTATTTCCATTCAGATCAAACTGAAAAATCTGATGGTGCGAATCAAATTGTGGAAGGTGTGAAAGCACCCTAAAAGTAATCTCTCTCTCTCTCTTTGGTTTGTTTTGTGCTTTCCATCGAAAGGGCAGTATTTACTGACCATTAGACGGTGTTGTCTGGTCTTTGAATATTCAGAAATTGTCCTTTTTATCTGAGATGGTAGAGTACCATTTACCATATGTGCTGGCTGAAAGGTCTCTGGTATCTGTATTCTCAAGCAACATCAAGTAAAAAAAAAAAGATTCTGACAGACACCCTTCATGGCAGTGGGTGTTGGTAGTGTGTCACTTCATAGTTTGCTAGCATCCATTAAACATGAAAAGATGTCAGAGGAAATGCAACAGCCTCCATCCATCTGAGGTTTGAGTGTTATCGCCACAACAAGACTTCACCTGTTGCTAGTCACTCAGTTGGCTTTTGATAAATAAGGGTAGCTGATAGAAATACAAGCACATGTGCTGTGGGTTGATGGTCACATTATTAAGATAAGCCATATGGAATCCCAAAACTGGAAAGTCATTGGTTACTTTCATCTTTCCAACAGGTTGAAAGCTGTTTAGAAATATTTCAGAATTTCTTATGCTGACCACATTCATGGTTCAGAAAGTGGGGTATGGGGAACCCCAGGGTTGCTTGAGGGGACTCAGGAGTCACCAGGAAAAAAAAAAGATTAATTTTCATTATAATTCCACTCAAGTAACACAATGAAAGAATGTATGACTATTATAGTCATGGGTTTCAGTTACCTTCTATGAGATATCAAAAAGATAAAATCTCACCAAATGGGGCTCCGTGGTCTAAATTGTTGGTTGACTCCACCATCATGAGAAATACTGGAATATTTATTATAGTAATAACTAATCTATCAGTAACTCAGTATTTACATAGTAGTAGCTAGTCGCATCATTACTGCCATATATACTAGTAGGTCCAAAAAAAGCAAGGGAGAGATATGATAACATATGGGAGAGCAATGGCCATCGAGTCCCTTGCAGTCAAGGTTCAACCATTTGGGCCGTGGGGGTCATCACTGAGTTATGGTACTGATATGATAATGAGAACATGTGCAAAGCTGTTTGCTGTAGCTGTTTATCCAGTTATCATCACAGACACAAACACATCACAGAATCGTGGAGATCTGAGCAGCTCTGTAAGGGAGCACGGAATCAGGCACCTGATTCCTTCTTTGATCCCTATTGTCGCAGGGAAAAGATTAGACAGACAACTGTATCCTTTCCTTAATGCATCTCCCGTAGTGGGAGCATGCTCATAGACACACAGCAGCACACAGACGCACACTATTAGAGACATTAGATGCAAACACAATTACGTACTGGCACAGACTCAAACTACACACACAGAGCAGAGTGTGAAGGCCTCCAGTCAGTTACACTTCAAAGGCCCAGTGCTTGATTGGGCCACCTGAGATTTGAGGGTAAAGACAGGACAAAGCTGCTCCACAGAGGGAAGATCTGCTCAGTCTTCTGCATTGCTCATTATAGTTACCCTGTTAAGCAGAGCTCGAGGCATCAGCAAAAAAAAAAAAAAAATAACAGGAATAATAAATGAATTATACATTTTGAGTTATCAGTGTAAACATTATTGTTATCTCCAAATTTCAGTACACGATCTTTAATTGTCAAGCTATAATAATAAGTCTTTTTCACTACACCAATTCTGATTTCTCAAATGAAAACAGCATTTCAAGTGTTTCTCTTATTCTTGTATTCAATATCGTGCTGCAGCAAATATTTTAAAGACACCGATGTTCCCTATGCTAATGCACGGACCTAGCACGTCTAAACTTATCCATTTAATTGACATCCTTGAGGTGATTGTGATCAGGCACCTCATTAAGTCAGTAAATAATCTATCACATACATTAGTCATGTCAACATTAATTTGACTGTGAGCCAACCTTTTAATTTTATAGAACTGAAAATCACAAATATATCTTGTTAGGAATATCAAATCTTCAAATAAAACCCTGGAAAAAGTGTAAATGTGAGACCTTTTAAGGTTGTGAGAAATGTTGCTAAGCTGTGAAATGTGCTTCATTTCTAAATACTATTCATATTGCTGCAGTTCTATGCTGCACTTCAAAATATTAAATTCCAATAAGATTTATAGAGAGCAGACAGATCTTGAGTTTGCGAGTGAAACAAAAGGTTAAACGTCACAATAAGTGTCAAATCTGTTCTCCACAAACAATGTTTACAAATTGCATTCATGTGCTATTGATTTCCATTCAGTGGCAGTTTTCAGTGCCAAGAGCAATACTGAAGTAAAGCCCAATCAAAAACATTGGCAGTAAACATGTCTGGGGTACGTTAAGTATGGATGATCTGTCAGAAACACCAGAAAAAAATGTATTCCAGGCTACTGGAAATTGTTTTATCAAACACGCACTTTTTTCCAATTTAAAATAGCTGCATATAGATGCAATTTGTAGGAGAAAAAGTTGTCCCCACTGCTGCACAGAAACTCAACACTCAGTGACTGCTGGTTTGGAACTAGCATTGTGTCAGCTGGTCCACTGGTTTGGAACCAGCAGGGACACTTTCTCTATGTGGAGGAAGGATAAAGCTCTAATAAAGGTGGTGGAAAAAGGGCCAATGCTGAATTACACTGACCACAATTCTTTCAGCAAGAAAAGATGATATTACCCAGTAGAATCTGAGTTTCCGGAGGATGAGGTGTCTTTTATGTGACTGTCAAAGCCCAGAAATGGGAGAAACACATTTAAAAGGAATAATAAAATATATTTCCAGCAGTAACAAAAGTAAACTAATTAAAAAGGAGTGCATATTTCTCACATTAGCATTGAATGCAGCGCATGGTGTGTTAATTGTATGGTGCAAGTGTTGCGTGGTGCAAACCAAAACCAACAGAGCATCTGCTCAAATCAAGACAAACCGGATGGTGAGATGTGAGAGAGGCAAGAGTGAGTGGGAGCAGCCGTGGAGTCCAGGTGTGCAAGATTAATAATCAAGGGCTTCCCAGCTCTGCCTGTCAATCAAGTCAAAGTTTTGTGAAATGATTATGGTACAGTAGGCGAAAAAAAAAAAGTTTAAATGAATGAATGTCCAACTGACTTGGTGGAAAAGCTGTTCCATGGTAACTGTTGCGGGTTTGCTGCCAGCATTAGATAGAGCTCCCTGCATGCAATGTCACAGTTTTAACCCCCACTAAAATCATTCCAAGGATTGTCAGAATAAAACAGCGAGGAGTACTGATATTTCCAATTTCTTACTCCTGCCAACAAAATAGGGCCAACATCTACAGAGAAGGTCACAGAGATTAGAAATCAGAAAAACTGTTTATTTTTATTCATACAGTTTTACTGTCTACTGGTGTATTGTATTCATAATCTATCTATGATGATCTATGGTGGTTCAGAAGAGAAAAATAAATTGATCAACTAAAGTGTGTTGCTGAGATCATTCCCCGATACTAAACTATTTGGCAATAGTTTTATATCAAAAGCTGATGAAAAGATAAAAAATGGGTTGTCCTAGACACATAAATATAGGTGATTGGTTGAGACATCAGGTGGCCATTCCATGAAACTCTTTATTTACAATGAAGTTGTAAATAAAGAAAAAGCAAGAGCTACCGGGAAGATTAAACTTGTCTTTTAAGCACTAAAGCATTTAGAGTCTGAAATAGATAATGTCAGCAAGCAGGGGAATGTGATGAGACTGTTCCGATAACACTGGAATGCGCAGTGATTTAAAGATATTTGTATGGCCTAAAGAGATCATGTCAATGTTCTCACAGGCCCTATGTTCCAACATAACCCATAACCCTTAAACAGAACCCTAACTTTTCCCTTCGTACGCTACATGCCCCCACTGAAATTGGCGCAAATCGAAGCGGTAGTTTTTGCATAATCCTGCTTGCAGCCGTGCACAAATAAAATTGTAGAAATGTGGGAACATAGATAGCTCCTGCCTGAAGCAGTGATGACATCATCAACTATGGCATATGTGCTAGGATAAACTTAGAATACTCACAACTGAAAAGGAAGCTTTACCAACAGTAATAAAAAAAATATAAACAGAGAACAGTACACTTTCCTACAAGAATTGGAGCATACCTTTCCAGTCCATGGCTCGAGCTTTATGCCCCCTGACCATGTCTTGGAGCATGAGATTAGGAAAAAGTGAGGATGCCTTGGCTGATGTGGGACGTGGTGATCACAGGCAGGACTTGAAGTAAAACATTAATGATTCAGATGAAGACGATCTGATGAACTGATCAAACTGTGACTGCTTTTTCTCCACTATTAGTGTGATACCAAGCAAAGAGTCACACCGACTATTGAATGTGGAATAATTTGCAATGGTTTTACAGCTTAGTTCCTCACTGGCTTCTTGAAATCAAGATTTTAAAATCTCCCTCCTTAACTACAAAGCCCTTAAAGGTCAGGCTCCATCCCACCTTAAGGATCTCATAGTTCCATATCACCATCGAGAACACTGAGTTCCAAAAATGCAGGCTCACGAGAGGTTCCCAGATTTCTCTCTCCTGTGGAATTGTCTTCCTGTTTCAGTCCCGGGGGGTCAGTCACCCGCCCTACATTTGAGAACAGGTTAAAAACTTTCCTTTTTGAAGAAAATTATAGTTAGGGCTGGCCCTGGCTGACCTAGAACATTGTTATGCTGCGAAAGGTTCAAACTGCCGGTACCTTCTCTTTCTTACATCTGTAACACTCATGACCCCCTGGTGTACCATATAAATCTGTTTTCTTCCCGAAGTCTTGTCCTGTGTTTTCTTCATTCACAGACCATGCTAGAACCATGCAGCCAGGAGCCTGTAGCAGCCGGTAATGTAATAACACCCAATAATGTAATGAATTTGCCCTAACGTAATAACTGTCCAATAACGTACGGCAGATAGTGTAATAACTTATTACGTTATTGGCCGGTTATTACATCATTGGCCTGGTGAAAAAGTTATTATATTATTGGCAAAAGGTTATTACCTTATCAGTTCAGGACCTTTATTACGTTATTGATCTATTACATTTTAAAGAATCAGAATCAGGTGTGTTACTGCTTGGTTGGAACAAAAGCCTGCCCCCACACCGGCCCTCCAGGAGCGGATCGCCTATCTTGACATACACCATAAATAAATATATTTCTGTTTTTCTAATGAATGTCATAGTCAACTCTTTTAATGTTCTAAATGTATTGTATTCCATCCAGAATCGATCGATTCTGGATGCTTCCTGAGGTTTCTTCCTCTTTTTTTCCCTGTTAAATGTTTTTTCCAGGGAGTTTTTCCTTATACGATGCAAAGGTCTAAGGACAGGGGATGCTGTGTTGCTGTTGTACAAACTGTAAAGGCCATTGAGGCGAATCTGTGATTTGTGATTTTTGGCTATACGAATAAAATAGGCTTGACTTAATGCAGTTCATGGTTTGTTTGTTTTACATTTTTTGTGAGCAATTTGCTTGACTGAACTTTATCTGCTTGCTTTTATAGTCAGTGGCATTATTCTTGCCATTAGAGGAAGCACAGAACCATTAGATGGCCCCAATCAATGGTGAGACATAAATTGTAGAGTAAGAACTAACACATTTTTTAAGTTTGACTGATATTACCTGGAGTACACATTAAAACGAAGAAAATGAAATGAACTACACTAGGAAGGAATAGGTCGCCCTTAGGAGGAGACTTTCAAATAGGGTGTACAGGGTGTATGTACCTACTTGACATCATGACACAAAAAAGTTTAGTGTTAAGAAAACATAAAAAATAACATTTCTTGAAAATCCAACTAAATCAAACAAGATTTCCATTTGTACTCTTAGCTGCATTCCAGGTCTTCAGTAAATTTACTTCTTTTAAGAACATAATTGGAAGAAAGCAACATCATCTGTAACAACATTTTATTGCAGTTCTGTATTGAACTGCAATAAATGACTATATAGGTCATAGGTCACTGCATGTCTCACTAGATGATGATGATCACAGCAACTGTACAGGGAATTAAAGGTGGATTTGTCTTTTTAATGGAATTTACCTTCCCCATATGTATACTCCTCTTACTCCACCATCCACCTGCCACTTAATATTTGTCCTGTAATACAAATCCCTTGTATGATATGTCCCAGCTGAGTAAAATATAATGTACTGTATGTGTTCATATAACATGTATCACGTGTGTGTGTGTGCGTGTGTGCGTGTGTGTGTGTGTGTGTGTGTGTGTGTGTGTGTGTGTGTGTGTGTGTGTGTGTGTGTGTGTGTGTGTGTGTCATGTTCACATCATGCTCCATTGCTTGAAGAAAACCTGGAGCACTACCACCATACCTGCATTCACTGAGCAAACGATCAAATGGTAAATTACGGAAAATTACAGGAAGTGTTCAAAAATCAATTCATGGTTGAGGCCAAATGGAAAGTAATCCATACAAGAGCAACTCAATCTAAACAATAGCTGAGATACAATGGGAAGCGGCAGAAGAAAACGCATTTTAGACAGACAACATAATTAGTGCTGCAAGACTATAATGGCTGGTCGGATTTTCTTTGGCAAACACCATGCAAAAGAAGAGCTTCTCTATTGTGTGTTTACAGACGGGCAAGTCGGGCAAACTCATTCGGCACCATTGTGAAAAAGAAATAGTCTATGTTTTGTTCTTAACTTTTGTGTAGTATGGGGTTATTTATTGATTTCTTTATTGTATTCTACACAGACAATAAACAGGCTTGAGTTTTTTTTTCTCTTTAAAACTTGTTTGTGTGTGTGTGTGGGTGTGTGTGTGTGTGTGCGCGCGTGCGTGCTATACAGTACATAATTTTTATCTATCCCTCAGAGAGCTCCTTTGCTTTTGTGCTTCATATATGCACTCTCCAAAGGCACTGCTTCCTTGCAACATTTATGATGAAGTATCCACTTTACCACCTAACACTGATGCTGATCTGCTTCCCCTTAATCTAATTCACATAGTTTTCTACTGGTTGTTCTCCCAGGGAGAGATGTATGACTGTCTGTGACCTATGGAGTCATTATAGCCATAAGTCAGCCAATGCAAGTTCTCTCCTGTGATATTTGTTGATATAATTACCTCCACAGGACTTGTTCTGCTGTAAATGACTCCGAGCTGATGTACCTGTGGCTGTGAAAGCATTTAGCGATGGCCCAACTGTATGCAAGGTTGTGCATGAATATAGCTATTTGTATGTGTGTGTGTGTGTGTGTGTGTGTGTGCGTGCGCACGCCTTCCTGCCTGCTGGGGCGTTGAAGTTTTTAATGGTTCCAATATCTCCCTGCATGTTTATTGACAAATTATGAAAAATGGGAGACACCCAAAGCCCCCTCTTACTGTGTGGGTCATGTTATATATATACGCATACAAATACCCCAGTTTTGTTTTCTAGTTGCATTTGAACATTTAAATTCAGTCCAAACGAGACCCAAAACTATGTCTTACTTTTCTTTTCCCTTCGGTTTATTGTAGTTGCCTTTGCTTCTCTCGCTTACAATCAGTCGGTCCAATTTACACCGCGACAGTCCACAGCTAAGCTGTCACAATGAATTTGTGAGGCCTAAACAAGATTAACTACTGCTATTTGTATCCTCGTATTTCTGAAAGGTTAATCAACACAGGCGGTTTGGTTTGCTAATTTTCACCATGGTAACCACTTACATAAGTAGGTCACAGCAAAAAGCTTGGTTGTATGCTTGCTTGTGTTGTGTAGGCTTCGCCTTCTAAGGCTATCACTATTGGTTGTCATCCCTTGCATTCCTACATTGCACTGAAAACCTCAGTCCACACTCACCTACAGGATATTTATGGGTAAGTATAAAGTGCATTGAAATCAGCCAATTGGCTTCCATTTTTCTTCAATTACCTCTGGGGGACAAATGATGTCCCAAGCCCTGGAAAGGGGTGGGGGTGCCTATTTATGGAAGAAATGTATATTTGCATTGAAGAAATGATTTCTAGTTGTGTTTACCTTTATTGTCATTCAATAGTGATTCCCCATAGAGAACCCCCTGCCACACCCAACACAAAAATGGTTTAGCCTTTGATCAAAAATAAGGCGTCACTTGATTTGCGCAGTCAAGGGCACAAAAAAGATAAGAAAAGAGAAGAAGAAACCTGGAGCCTTAGGGATTCAGACAGTGCACTGCATCCAGGTGTGTCTGGTCTGCCAAAACACTGTAAAGTAGGCCTGGAAAGATTAGATGATGTTGACGTATAGAACTCGTAGTTGGTGGATGAGGCCCTGGCACATACCAGTTGGGCTCAACCTGCATTGTGCCCCCATGCCAACCAAGTCAATGGCAGGATCATGGTAATCAGAGTCAACAGGAGCCTTCCTATAGCAATCACCAGGACCCTGCTCCTTCCCTACATCTTTTCCCCAACTATGCAACTGCCACTGCGGGAAGAGGCGCTACAAGAAGAGCTGCCTCTGTCTGGACCGATGTTCTCCAAGAGCCTCCAAGCAAGCAAAGCAGGTTACGGTTGTATGTTGTAAAGATGTTCATTCTCATGTTGATAATTGTTTTTAAATAAAAACAAAGTCACAATGCCATACAGAACATCATTCCTATGGAGAAAGTATCCGCCCCTGAATCTGTCAACTCAGCAGTAGCCGTTAAACAACACATCCCCCACACTGTGTGAGCCCGCGGCCCTTAACCTCTCGGTTAATAGGCAGCACGGACTGGCGTCATTGAAGCAGCACATTTCCTCTGTCACACGCTAAGAGTTTTTTTTTTTCCCCCACGTAGTTTTTCCTGACAAAATGTGTGATAATGAGCTCACGAGCGCCATCGCTGTGCCTCATCTGGACATGGCCCACACGCCTCTGCCTGTGCTCAGCGTCTCCTCTCATCCCTTCAGTGGGTGGGAGCGTGAACACACCTGAATGTCACATTCATGAGCCCTCTCTTTCTAAACAGCGACTTCAAGAGACCGCTGTCTCTGTGAATTACGCGCCTCCTCCCCGGCAGCACCCGGCTGCGACCTTGCGTGTAATGCGGTCTCCGGAGGCTTCCAATCAGCCCTTGAGCTTGAGCCCCCCCATGGGTTGCACTGTAGAGCCCTCCGACACATACGATGGCGGCAAGGGCTCTGGCTTGGCTTGTTGCCCTGTCAATCACAGCACAGCAAATACTTTTTGGCTTTCAGCATGGTTAGAACTCATGCTGTCTCTTTTCCATCCTGTCACAAGGGATTGGGTGACAGATCATTGTTTAGCCATCCACTGATGAAATGCTTACTGAGAGGTGTGCGAAGACACCAGCTAGTGTCATGCTCCCTCGCTCCTCAGGGAGATTTGGCATTTGTTTTAAACACACTGGTTAAAGTCCCCCTCGAACCTTTGGATCAGGTTTCACTTAAGTTCCCGTCTAAACAGGTCTGACGTCTGGAGGAAGAGTTTAATCTGCTCTCGCTCTGGCTATGTCGTGTCTAGATAGCTTGGCGATCCTCGACTACACTCTTTCAGGTCAAGGATGTTGACCTTACAAGACTTCTTCCCATCTCCTCACAATTATCTATATATGATGTATTTCCTTGCTTTCTATTATTAGTTATTTATGGTTATTCCTTTTTAAAGTGCACCTTAATTTCGTATACTTCCCTGTGCAATAACAGATAAATTTGATTTTGATTCTGGCGATGCAAAATATCTTCATAATGGCTTATAACAGAACTGTACATTCAAATGGCGTATTTCCTACTGTTACATTTTGTACCAGTATGAAACACAAACTGTACATTTTACATCTTTAGTTCAAACATAAATGAAAATAATTTTACATCAGTCATGTTTAATAATTAAAATCATACCTTATATAATGCAAGCCATTAACATCCCTATTTTTCCTATACAGAATGATAGGGCAAGATGGGTTTTTTTCTATTCACATAATTGTAAAATATTGCACAAAATATCACAAATACACTGTATTGTAGCAAACAGGTCATGACATGCACCACAGCTAGCAAGAAATATGTAGTGAATATGACTTTCAAGCATACTTCTTTGTCCTTAAAGTTAGTACAGACACCAGTATTTCACTTCTCACTTGTCTTCTCACACCCAGGAAACATAAATATGTTACAAAGTGTCAAGCAACCACTTTTTTTTTTAACCTGTTGAGGGAGATAGTGAAGAACAGACATGATTCATTGACATCCGGTGTTGTAATGGCTGACTGAAAACAACACATTCCCCTCAGCCTAGGCACAAGTAACTGAAAAACGATCAGTAAGTATTTTCAAACATAACACCAGAACTTATGTGTTTAACACAGAATATCCCTTTTAGTTTGTCTTTCCATTGCATTAGAGACCACAGTAGTGGATTACAGATAACATTATGCACTTCATCTTCATCTGTGATTACCGTTATAAACTAATGAATTATCTTGATGTCTTTTATAACTTTTTTCCCTATGTACTTTTATGTATTGAAGCGTTCTTTAGCTTACTGTTTTCAGCATATTTCCGTCATCAGCATTTTTTTTTTATAACTGTTACACACGCGTCTGCCATACGTCGTTCCCAGCCTTTGTTTGTGCACTACAGAGAACAATCTCCGGGGCTTCCTCCGTCTGCACAGCGCCTGTCACAGTGGCCGTTTGAGGCTGTTTCACAGGCATATCACTCCTCTGGGATGGATCCCCCCCCCCGAAGGCATCAGAACGCTCTCGGAATTTCGTCTTCCGTGGCTTTGCGCAGAAGAATGACACTGAAAGACAACTGCACTGTGGCTTCTTGGTCTTCCCCTTTCATTTGTTTATATCAGCGGGATGTCTCACACTTTTCTATGATTCACTGTACTGAGCTTTTTGTCAGAGTGATTGATATCGGGGGATTTGGTCGTGCGCCAAGCACTGAGTGCTGTCGTTCCCCCTGTTCTGCTCCTCACTGGCCTGTTACATTGCGTAACCTTCGTCTTTGGTTTCTTGCAGCAGTTGGCTGGAGAGTATTAGATATTTTGCACTGCTTTTGAGGCTCTTTGGGGTTCTCTGATGCATGATTACCATAGTCAGTAGCAGTCAGCGTGATGTCACCCATTGGTTTTTGGACTATGGTTGTGAAGCTTCAAGTTCAGGCATTTAAGCAGCCATTGTCTTATTTCTTTGGAGCCAGAAGTGTCATTGTCTATTTTTCATAAGTGTGGAGCTGGGTGACAGGTAGGAGACAGCTAGTGGCTAACCAGCTGCCACTAAAATGGTCACCTTAAGCATAAATTTAAGCCTTAATAAAATTTCAACAGGAATGTTAAAAAAGTTACAAATGTGATGCTGATGTAGTAGAAAGTTAATTTGGAAAAACTGGCCTTGATTTTTTTTTTTTTTTTTTTTTTTTTTTTTTTTATCTGCAGCAAAAAAGGAGAGCTGGGGAAAACATGCAGGTGAGAGAACGTTGCATATTTTAGGGGGACATATTGGCAGAAACAGTATATAGCATTGCTAACTGAAAAAAAGAAATATTACCATAGAATCCACCCTTTATATCTCCCAAGGGAGCAGGTCCTCTTCCACGGAACTTGTTATGTTGCACTGCAATGTTTCTACAGTAGCCCGGAATAGACAAACTGTTTTTTTTTTCTTTTTTAAATTACACCTTATATCGTGAAGGTCCTTTAATATTACAGTTAAATGCCAATAAAAGCATTTTTTTATCTTCTATAACAGGACATAAATCAGAGTGAAGTGGAATTTATAGGTATGGGAGAGATTTATAATCTTTAGATTGTTTGGATCAGTCAAAAATGGGTGCTGTTCAGTGAATGGAGATGAATATGAATCAGAGCTATAGAGAGATACAGAGCTGTACAGCAAGGTTGGCTTCCACCCACTCCTCTCCATATTTAATAAATCAATAAATGAGACCTCAACCTCATTCTTTGGAAATTCTTTTTGCCAACTGAGGTCCAAACAAGATCTGACACACATACTACTTCAAGGGCAATGATTCAGTGCATTTCATTATGCCCCAGGTTAAGGACTATGGAGTCATCAAACTATTTCAATTGTTTATGGGAAGAGAAAAGAGATGGCTGTGTCTTTAAGATGTGTGCAGTTACCTCTAAAGAATGCATTATCTAAATTGTCAAGTATGTGCTTATCATGAAATTAAGCACTTAAAATCATTAACTTCTGTTTAGCTCTCATACACTTTATGTGTTTTTGGCCATTAAGTACACATTGTATGCAGTTTGCTCCTTTGTGTGAATGATGAGCTGTTAAACTTAATCGTTGTTTAGACTAGGGTGAATAAAACAGATTGGAGAGCGCCTTGTAAGAACCACTTTGAAACCTTAACGGTGCACGAAGGAGAGGTTATTGGGCCTATTGGTGCTTTGCCCTTTAAAAACTCATGAGAACTCTTCAATTGACCACCGTGGCGCCCACACTGAGAATTAAAAGCCCATATGCGTGTGACGTTCTGTGATGTGTCTTGAACGCGAGACTTTCTGAAAGGCTTTTTGAAGTTCATCTGTCTTTGAGTCTCTCAATTGGTCGAGATCACACAGAATCATGGAATGTATGTGGAAAATGCCACACATACAGAAAAGGGAACGGCGCTTTGTTGAAGAGAAGAAGTCTCGCTTTCAACTTTGCTTCCTCTCTATGCCAAATCTTACCATTATCTTTTTTTTTTTATACAGCCTTTCCACCATTTCCTACTTTTTTTCCTTTTCCTGGCTATTAATATATCCTCTTCTGCTTTTTTTTTCTCCCAGCTCCACGCTGATTATTACAATATCGCTATCCTCATTCCCTCTGGTCTCTTCCCTCCTAATTTTCTCCCTCAGCACATAGGCTACCTCACATTTAAAATCACTTTGTTCAAATCTTACCCAGTTTGGGTCAATATAGTACCATCGCAATTAACAATTATTAATGACACATTTTATTGTTAGCTTTTTTACCCAAACTAAAGCTGTTGAGCTTAAGCATTATCAGTGTTGCTGGTGGGTCTTATACAGACACTTAAGGTGCTAATTCTGTCAGTATCAGATGCTGAGGGACTTGAAAAATGTATTTGACATCCCGGAATGAGAATTTGTTGAAATATCACAAGCTACCTTCTTGTGTTTACAGCAGTAAATGTAAATGCTTTTATTGTGTTCTTCATGTATTGACTTCTGATACTTGCGATGTCACAGACAATTTCTTTAAGGTTTACCCCGCCTGGCACCAGATACTTGGTTTTGGCCTAATCTCAACTGAAATAAGAGACTTCAGGGTCTGCTGCTTCACAGTCGAAGTGAAACCTGCCCTAGCATAGCCCCGTCAATCCACTCTAATCATAGAATTAGGATATGTACAATTAGCCCTTTCTGGTCCATTAAAGCTTTCTGTGGTGCATGCAAGGCTGCTGCCATAGTGTTTTGATAACACTGTCAAATGCTGTCAAAGATGGCATGAAATATTTATTTTCCCATGTACAGCTGCCAAATCTAAGGCAAAGAAAGGCCACTGTGGAAGAGTCCGTGGGCACAAAAATGTTCCACAAATTCTTAGGCATCGTTTTTAGAAACAAAAAGTGTAAGGGTAGGAGTTGCTTTGACTTTACCACACTAAAAGTCCTCATATTTTTAGCTGTCTCAATCCAACCGATTCTCCATCTGCATATTGTCTTTCGTAGACGGTTTTATTTTTGTTCCGCAGGATGTTGGATGGGTGACAAAAAAATAGATGAAATCAAACCAGGAGTCAAAAAAAAAAAAAAGGGAAGGGAAGGGAGCACACCGGAGTCAAGGAAAGAAAACAGACCCTTTTCTTTTCTCCCCCTCTTTGGGACTGTCACTCTGTTGAACCGCTCACTATCGCAGCTTTGATAAGAGTAAGCGGTACAGAGGTAAAGACAGTGAGAGAGAAGAAAGGGGAGATGAGACAAAGTGAGTCACACTGTTAAAGGCTTGTTCCATCGACATCGAGAGTTTTTTTTTTTTTTTGGAGACGTTAGACTGATTACCTGATGAAAGACGGATGAGGAGGAGGAAAGAGCGATCCAATTAGGAAAACTGAAGTGCCTCTAAAAAACTCAAGTCAGTGCCACAGCCAGTCGACTTTTAGTAGGACTGAATCTCACGCTGGTGGCTTGTTGCTTACCAAGTGTTCCAATTAAAAACAAGAAAACAAGAAAAAGACACCTTGCAAACAATAGGGATATTTTAAGTTTAGATTTTGAAGATAGGGTGGCAGAGTTGTGGAGACTTTGGGAGCAGAGCGGCTGAAAGCAGGTGTAAGGTTGAAGGAGAAGGAAAATCTGAGGGTGGGCAACCCTAGTCTTAGAGAGCTACTGTGGGTGCAGATTTTTGTTCCAACCAAGCAGGAACACACCTGATTCTACTAATCAACCATTAGGATCCTTGTTATGGACCTTCATTAGTAGAACCAGGTGTGTTAGGAACAAAAACCTGCACCCACGGTGACGCTCTAGGACCAGGGTTGTCCACCTCTGGTGTAGGAGGTCAGAGTGGTACGGAGGAGCAAGGTTATGGATGGATTTGTAGGGTTACAGGTGGACTTTGAAGGTGATTCTCCGATTCGCCAGTGGAATCGCTGAAGGACGGGGGTGATGCAGCGGGATGACAGGGTTCTGGTGATAATCTGGGCAGCTCTGAACCAATCGGAGTTCATGGAGAGACTTTCAAGGCAGGCTGAAGAGGAGAGAGATACAGTAGTTGAGATGGGAGATGATAAGGCTGTGGACAAAGATGGGGGAGAAGAATGATGTAGCACAGATGGAAGTAAGCAGACCGGGAAATGTTATTGATATGAGAATGGAAAGATAATATATGACACCCAGACTCACTCTGTTATTGTGCTATACAGACAAAAGAAAAAAAAAAGCACAGATTTCAATTTTAGTCAAGTTTATTTGTACAGCACAAAATCACAAATCCCAGTTTCTCCTCAGGGGGCTTTACAGTCTTGGCTCTTTTATTTATGGCTTGGGGAGACAACATAAAGAATGTATAGATGCAATGTGTACTATCATATACAATCCAAGATCAATGGAAAAAGTAATGACTTCTTGCTTTTTGTTTTTGGGAAAACTTGGGAATACTTCTTTTTTTTTTTATTTTTTTACTTTACTTTTCAACTGTATGAAGGCATTGTGATGTGATACAAGACAAAACAGGAAAACATGGGGAAAAAATGGAAAATAATTTATAATAATAATAATAATTCAACATTCTCTTTTTTCTTTTCAAAATCCTTTAACTGCAGAAATAAAGGACAAACAGAGAAAGGAGTCTTATTCTAGGAAAGGTAGAGACTCAGACCATATATTGGGTGGATATATTGCAAACATGTGACTGGAAAATAGAACTGGGTTAGAAGTCGAGCAACTTCCAGAAACTTGCCATTAAAAAGGTAGAAACCCAAGCTGGAATGACGTACTGAAAACCTGGAAAGAGGGCAGGGTACACACAGAGGGAAAACTCAAGGAGAGCATTAACTCACACAGCTTATTTCCCTCAATTGTCATCCAAAACCTATTAAAGATAATATCACTGGGGCTACAGAAGTTCAATCCTCTCAACGCTCACTTTTATACATCAACAAATTAACTAACATGATTATTTATTTTTTTATTAATTCCCTCCCCTGACCTTGACCTATTTTTTTTTTTTTTCTCCCTGCGATCTGTCTGTCTTCTCCCTGTATTCTGGTTGATTTGTCATGTGGCTCCCCGCTTTTGATTAAAGCTTGTCAGGAGTGGCCACCACAAATTAACATGCACTCCTTCATGTATTCCTCCTTTCATCAGTTGTGAGGAGAATGAGGAGAAGGGGGGGGGGGGGGTGTAAGAAGCAAATACAGCAAAGTAGAGAGCTACACATTGGCCTTAAGGGAAATAAAGAGACGGAGCTGGGGATGGAGGAGGTGTGAAAAGAAGATGTTGGCACGAGGAACAGGGAAAGACGATAAGAGCCCCAGGGGTGAGGGGAATTGAGGCATAAGAAAGCTTTGGGGGAGGAGTGGTGGGTATTGTCTGAAACAAACTTCATATCCATTTGATCCGCTTCTGAATTTTGATCGGAACTCGTTAGATGTCTGCGACTGCCCCCTTCGTTTTCTCCTCATTTGGATCCACTCTGCTTCCCTCTCTTGTCCTTTTTTACGCTGCCACAGATTGCTCCTTTGTTTCTCCTGTGACACAATGGGACTGCTGCGAGACGAAAGAACCGAGTGGAAGAATGGGACAGTGAGAGCAGTCTAAAGAGTCGCGGCTTAATCTTGAAGCTTACAATGAAGATCATTAGTAAGACAATGGTTGATGAAGAAATCATGATCACAATATGAATAAGCCTTCATAAATGACTACTAAATACTAAATTAATAAATATGTTGTGAGGCATCTACAAAATTACATGTTGATTTATGTTGATGTGCAAAAAAATTAACTAAATGATGAAAACATGGTGATGGTTGTTCATGTCATGATGAACCATCCAGACATTTCCTTACCAGAGGAAAAGGAAGCAGCTGTGTTTTACTATTAAGGTAGTAACGTTAGGTTATTAAGTTTTGATGGTATGATTGTATGGTAATAGGTTACACGCTAAATTGAAACCACTGAAGCACTCAAAAACTTTTTTTCTTTTCCAAAAAAAAATCATGTATTATCTGTTGGTGTCAGGGATCAGTGAATTTAGTCAAAAATGACACAGTGGCTGGCAAATTTTCAAAATTACTGTGATGGAGAAAGCTTAAACTGGCACAGCTGTTTAAGAGCTATGAGAGCAGTGATGTGAGTGGATGAGAGAGTATTTAATTATCACCACAACTGCTGATCTGTATTCACCGTGTGTACGGTGACGCCCGCACGCAGCCCGTCCACCATGTTGCGCTTGTGTTTACACTTGCATGGTTGAAATAGGGTCCCTCTTTATTTGAATCACTTTGATTCCATTTGAAACACACAGAAGGATTTAGAGGTCCAACGTGTTAGAGTAGCTTTGGATATTATCGCCAGGCTACCGCTTTATTACCACAACTCCCGAAAGCAGGGGGACGAAAAAGTCTCGTTTTCCCCCCTATTCCGGCACCCACGGTTCCACATCAACGCCCCTAGCTCTTGAGCCACAAATTTAAAAATGTCAAATAACTCAAAAAGACAGAGGAGACAGAATCGAGTTATTTTACAGCAGAGGAGGGCCTCCACCACCGGCCTAATCCGTCCCGAAGCTATATATTTTATTTTTTTTTTTGTTTTTTATATTTGTTTTCCACAATACCACCACTTTAAGTAAGGACACACGGGGGAGAAATGTCCAGGACAATTTGAGCCTGGGCCTCCGGTTGAACGTGCAGCTCCGCAGGTATAAAGCGCTCAATTCTGATCTCAAGAGGCAATGGATTTATTTGTGATAGATGGGATTAAAACAAGATAAATCACGGCGGTAAACGTCAAGCGCTTTAGCTCGAAGTGGCGAGCGCTCGTTTTGAAAATAAAACCCACCCATCAACCCTCGCGAGTGTCACCTGACATGCATGTGAACTACAAACTTGCCAGTAAAGTGAAGAAGATGCTGTGACAAACTTTAAAATGAATGTCTCAGTTAAAAAAAAAACAAGTTAGGATGAAAAAAACACCTTTGAACCAACAAGGATGATTCAAGTCTTTTTTTTTTCCCCCTCTACCTTCCAAGTCTGTCATTTTAATGTTAAGCTGGGCTAGATAACACAGGCATCAGTACCATAAACTGACATCTGTGTCTTTGTTTCGTTCACTCTTTTCCACTTTCTTATAATCCTATGACATCCTAGAATAGAGAAGCGAGCAGTAAATAAAGCTGAGATAGTTCCGTGATTCATTATCTGTGCCAAATGGGGGACTAAAGCCACTCTTCTTCCTCTTCTGTTCAGGCTCTTTCGTTCCTGCTCTCCATCTCCCTCTCTCCCCATCTTTCCCATCAACTTGACTGTCCCCTGGCTGAACCACTTCTGTTTAATATGAACGCATGTGTGTGTGTGTGTGTGTGTGTGTGCGTGTGTGAGAGCGGTGTGTGCGTACATGCTAAGCCATCAATCGATTCTCAGAGTGTAGCTGAGGCTACTGTTTTACCTCAGCAGCCTTGCAGAATTGCTTTACTTCAATCATCAGTCAGCACACTGGCTGGGAAATACCAGTGTCTAGCAAGTAGAGGAAGTATTTTGGAATTGTTGAACATAGACTAGACTTAAATAATTAATGTTGTCTCAATTGCTTATGCAATTATTGTGAATGGCATCACAGGTTGGGTAGGGTGTTGATGTAATGACAATGCTTGATGAACAGTCTCATCAATATAAATAGGACCATCGGGCCCATAGTTCTTGTGGAAAGAAAGAAAAGTATGTTTTGTTGACAGGTATCATGCATGCATTTTTTATAATCGTCTCACAGTAAGTTCAGCGGAGAATGTATTTTCAAAGGGGTTTTCTGAAATCTTTGAAATGTCCTTACCTGAACCTTGAAGGCCAGAGTTACTGGAGGACAGGACAGATGAGTTGGCGTGTGTGGATGTAGAACTTGAAAATTAGACGAATTTTTTCCAAAGTTGCCATGGCATGACATGGCTTTAAATTTTTTTAATGAAAAATAGAGTTATGAATACTCAGCTTTTTAGCTGATGATGACAAACAGAGGATTAGTGGACAAACATGTATGTTAAGAGATACTGCATCCGATGGCCTTTATTATAGGTAAAACAAAGCAGTTTTGTATTGTTATGATGTTGCAATAGAGTTTACATAAAAAAAGATTCTAAAATAGAAAATGTTTTCTTTAAAATATAATTACCTTTAAATAAAATATTCACAGCCTTGGTCTGCAGTTGCATGGTTCAGTCTGTTAGCTGTGTCGCATTGTCCATTTAATTATGAAAAAGACAGCTTTTGATAGGAACTTTCCTTCAATTAAAACATAATTAAGTTTCATTAAGACTGTGAGCAACTCCTCAGATCCGATCTCGCGCAACTCCTCAGATCTTAGTCTCAATAGAAATAAATTGAAAAATGGACTTAGCAGAAAAACTGAAGCTCATGAAATGATATTCAAATGAAGGAATGTGAATGTTAAATGCCTCTTGTTGCTGACCAACAGTGTACGGTATGTCATCTGACGACAATGAAATGACACTCCTGGCCCAACACGCACACACACATACACACACACACACACACACACACACAAACCACTGAAAACTCAGAAAGAGAAAGAAATTGCGGACAATATCCATAAACATGCCAGCAACAGCATTCAGTATAATACAATCTAAATCAATGGTTGCTTACATTGCATTGTAACTGAAATCAATTTATTCTCATTAAGGATTAAATAGTTCACACACACATACTTGCTGTAGAGTGTGTGTGCCAAAACCCTTGGGCATGATGAAAAATGTCACGTAACATCTCATTGATGTGCATTCATGTGTTGTTCGATTCCATTATATATATAATTTACTATGTTATTAGAAATGTGAAATATTGATAAACCTCAGCCAGCCCATGGCTCTTCCACACATTTAGTGACCCACTTTGTCATTATTTGATACATAATTAGTCTTCCCCTGCAGTCGTGTATCTTTTTTTTACAGATTCAATACATGTTTAGTTATTGATGCATGATGTTTTATGCCGCGCAGGATTTGGTGAATAAGCTATTCTCCCTGAACTTTTTGGTTTTCACCCAACAAAGAGTTACAAAAGGATGAATCTTCCTTTAGCTATTCTCTGCCCAAAAGTGTCCATAGCATGTAAGAAACATACTTTTATGCTCAGAATAATTCCTCCAACATTGATTTTGTATGTCACGCTGGAGGTTCACTGACTTTGCTCTGCACTTTGTCTGCCATTATTATTTCATTGTGCCTGTGTCTGCACTCTGCACAGTGTGCAGACATGATAGGGTATATGGTGAAGAGAGGGAATAGACTATATCAGCTAATTTACACCATATCCATAGGCAGAGAACACATATCACATATTAATTAAACAAATTTATGTGAATACAGCATGATGTGTTCTTTAATGTATGCTGCAGAGTGAGTAAAATGGTGTTGAATCTCATTCTTTCATAGGCCTAGGTTTCTGTATCAGGTCGTATTTGAATTGTGCCGGCCGATCAGCCAATCCTCTCAGAGTTGCCAGGTTTTGTTTGTTTTCTGCAAAAATAAACCTGCAATTATGGGAAGTGGCAGGGCAGGATATAGGGGATACTTGAATTGATGACCTGGCAACCCTCAACCTGAGGCGGTTTGTATTTATCGTTTAAATCTTTTAAATGTCAATAAGCAATTTAAGGCTTCTGCTCCTTTTAAACCAAAGTGTCGGGAACAGGTTTAACCAGAGTTTACAGTTTGCATATAATTAACTAAGTAAATCATAAGCACTAATCACTCAGTTAAGATGTTCTGTAATCAATCCAAACATTCCTACTCATAATAGTATTTAATGTCAACTCTCCTCTTTTCCATTAGTGGCTCAAGAGCAATTATTATTGCATAAGTAATATTAATGTGCTGCTACTTGAATTGTGTTACAGTAGGACATTAACATTATTTATAATCTAAATTAGCGGTTGCTTATCAAATTGATTTGTTTTACTGTCAGGCATCGTTTTATTCTAGAAGCAGTGCATATTGCAAATGAGCTGGAGCTTCCCAGGTGATCTCTGATCTCAATAAAAAGTCATTGAGATAATTTGAGCATCAGATTAGTTTCCAGTGAGATATTCTTGAGTTTAGTGGTTGACTTATAAACCACTGACCATACAATCCACTCCCCACTGGAACCATAGTACATGAGCACTCCACCAACCCTGTCAAGTGGAGCAATGGAGTAAAAAAATGTATGTCAGGTTTAAGTTCTGCATGTCTTCTTTATCATTTAACATATATTGCAATAAAGAAAAAAAAAACACTTTTTCATTCAACATGCTCGCCTCTGAGTGTATCAAACGCCTCTGTTGACAGTGATGAATTGTGTTTGTTTCATGGTCTCACTTCAAGGTTTATCAAGAGACATACTTTGTTTTTATTTACAACTAACTTGTAAAAGCTTATGAAGGCATATTAGGCTACCCACTTTCTTTCAACTCAATTGATAGGAGTAAATTCATCCATGCGTAATAAGCTACACCCCATCCATTATTGTCATATTGCATGTACTCTGAATTTGCATTTATTTACATAATATAATCATATAGTGTGCCTCTGTGATGTGTTCATGTGATATATGACATAATTTGTTTTCAATTTGCCAAGCAGTGTGACTCACCCAATATGATATTTGAGAGGTTTCCCTGTTTGACTGTTGCCTCAGTGTTGTGCGGCCATTTGTCATTTTGTATTACAAATAAATAAAATGAAAAATTTCAAAATAACGCCCCTGGTAAAATATATAAATATGCTGTGGCATCGCCTTATAGAGGGGCAGTATAGCTTAACATATCATAACTATTGTTCATTATTGCAAAAAAAAAAGCAACAAATTTGGCAAAGGTCAGATTTGTCAGTTTTGCTCCACATATATCTGGATATTTGGCCTTCACAAACTCACACCCTGCTAGTGGCCAGTTTTCCAAATACCATTGGACCCACATGCAATAATGGACCTAATCCAAATCCTGGTAACCATAATTGTTCACACCAAAAAATCCCCAAAACTTGTCTACTATGCATTGTAACCCTCATTTTCCATCAAACTGTCAACAAAACAAGATACAAAGGGGAATATATACAGGACTGATTGGGCATGGCATGGGAGACACATTCAGGGATCGGGTGCACAATAAACCAGATGATCCCAAGTTAGGTGGACAAGGGGGCAGGGCGATTCTCAATTAACAAACAAAAAAGATCAAATCTAGATCTACAGTATAGCATTGTATATAGGCACTAAATCATTTCTCAGGAGGCACATGCATCAGACTGGAAAAAAATAGATCATACCTGCATGCAAATGGAGTCACAAATGAATACATGCAAACACACACAGCAGCACACCTGCTCATACGAACTGTACAAGCGCTCAGACAGGAAATGTTCCCGCTAAAATTATCCCCGGTTAAATGGCTTTTATACACATATACACACAGCCAGATGGGTTTTTAGGTCATTGCTGTGCCTGCAGCTGAGCAGAGGGAATGATGTCATCTCAACCTGTTGAGGTGTTGTCTCCCGGCATTACTAAAATAACCTGTTGACCGACCTTTACTGTGAGTGTCCACTGAACGGTAAAGGCAGTATGACTCTGTCCATTCATTTGAATGAGAGCTGATGGTCAGCAGTAAAACTGTCCAGTCTAACAGCACGTTTTTGCCAAGAAGACAAGTCAGTCAGCGGAGCGTTTTTTTTTAAGTGTTTTTTGTAGAGTTTTGTAAAGTCTGGTTTCATGTGTGGACAGGAAAATCTCAATTTCTTCTTCCTCTTCTTCTTTGGAGTTTAAGGCATCCAAAAAGTTGCATTGCTACAATCTGCAGGACTAGTACTTTATTGTATTATACTCTACTATATGATCAAGAAGAAATATAGTCTTCCCCTCCCACTTGACCCTCTTTCTAAAATGCTTAGTTAGAGATACTTCTTCCAAGCCACTATTGTCTTTGGCAGATATAATTTCTGCAAAAAAGAAAAAAAAAGTAAAACATGTCATTGTGTGACCGTAAACAGTAAGTAGTATCCATGGAGACTTGTGAAGCACTGTAGCCTTGTGATTGGCTAAAATCCTGTTAAGAGTGCTACTGCTACCTACTCCTTTGGCATGTGCGTGACATGGTATGAGATTTTATGTGGTCAGAGATATTTTTCACACACCAGTGGTCTGGACAGGATTTATCTATTTATTTTTTTATTTTTTTTTTAACTCAGGGGCCATAAAAGTTTAGTTTCAAAAACATCTGTCATGCAAAGTTCTTTCTAGCCCTCAGAGAGCATTCTTAGCTAAACAATACAACTACATGTATGCCATACAGAAATACCTCTGAAACAATTACAAAAAAAAACTTTCCCAGATATATCTGGGATACAGCAACAATGGTTTGTACAATATGGTGGATTTAGAGCGGTATCTAAAAGAATTCTAAATAACATACTCTATACAGTCTATACAGTATAAAGGTTTATGTGAGAAATACTTAACTTGGATTCTTGGCTTTAATTAGTCCCAATGCATAATGCACTGGCACAATCCTCTTGTAGTAATTAGTAATGGCAGGATTAATTAGTTGGGTTATTAGTCAACCAATTAATCAATTGATCAGTTGTTACATGGGATAAGATATATGTTATGAATAAACCCCTTGAATCTTTTCCAGTATGTATCACAAATTCAAAGCACATCACACCCTTTAGCGTGATTCAAGTATTTATTCAAGTTATTCATTTACTACATCTGAAAAGTTTGATTTTTTTTTTTTTTTTACCACTGTAAGAAAAGATGATTATAGTTTTCGACATATTCTGACATATGCAGTGGCTGACTTCAAAGTATCATCCTGATCACACACCTGTCAGTTAATTTAGGAATTACTTAAAGAGCTCTTCTTCAAAGCATATTTACTTTCTACCTCCCGACTGACCTCCTCTACCTCACAACCTACTGTTTCTTGTTGGCATGGTAACAGAAGTGAGTCTCTTTAGTCAGGCATAAAAAACATGTTTTTTTTTCAGTGATCAATCTTTAACTTGGTTTGAAAAATACTAATTACATCGAATGCAGTATGGTTTAATTAAAACAGATTTCAGAGCACATGAAATATTAATACAACAGCATAGATTAAATGCGACCAAAATATAACCCATTGTGAAGAAAAAAGTTAAAAAAAAAAAAAATTAAGTGGGGATTTAGGAAAATCTTCTGTTCCCCCTTTGGTGCATTTGCACTAAGCTCCTCCTTTATCAATTTTATGATTTTAATGCCACACTTAAATTAAGTTTATTATCATCTGTCCTTCAGCTGATGAGGGACTATTACATTAGTGCTGAGTTGCAGAGATGTCAGCCTGAACTGAAACAGGCTGATTTGGAGGTGAGGTGGCCTGAGTCACCCTGGGGAGGGGGCGATGGGGGGCTAGACTTACTGACCTGGCACAGATTAACCATATGGGCAATTGGGCATTTGCCTAGGGAGTCGACGCTAAAGGGGCACCAAGCAAAAAGAAAGTTTTATTGAGGTTCAACAAGTAGCAAGCAGCGCTGACTGTATCCTGGTACCAGTGCAGAGCACACGGTGCACAGATGGGAGAAGAGGTGCATTTCAATTAAATACCACATTCATCCATAAGATATTGCAGGTTATTATAGTATCTATATATTCTGTATGAAAAGCTTTGTCTTCAGTTCATTAAATCCCTGCAGCACGAAGGTCTGATAAGTTGATAAATCTGCACCATAGCCTAGAGCTGTTACTCACGTGCACTGAGTTTACCTTCATTAAACCTCATAAACAAAGATACCACAATGCAATACAGAGATTAAGGAGTGTGTAGCACAATGTGTGGTGAAGAGGATTGTCTTTTTTTCCAAGCGGTCCATTAGATTTGCCGGACATGTTGCTGGCGTTATCATAGCTTCAGGGATTGGGGTGGCTAGGGCATCAGTCATAGGTGGGCCCAGGGCACCATGAATTCTTAATCCAGCCCTGCTACTGACCCCAAATCCAAAGCTGCATTGGAAACCACCTAAGATACTCGCAGTACATACTGATTTGGCCAAAATGTAGCATGTGCTAAATCTAAAACTAATTAAAAAGATTTACGAGTTTAATACTACTACCGTATACTGCCTTTGTTTGGTTGTACATATTAGGCAGTTGTGAATACATCCCAAGAGAATGCAGGGAAGCAGGCAGTGACCTTTCACCCTTCATTGATTTCATCATGTCACTTGGAACATAAAAGTGACTGCTCATAAATTGCATTTCTGCTGCTAACAGGATGGACAGGGATCACACTACAGTGAAAACAAAAAAACACACACAAGCTACTGTATAGCTATAGCTTTGCCATAACAGAATTGAATAAATCACCTTTACAACAGAAACACAGCACAGCAAGAGGAACAATCTATTTCTTTCCAGGATCTAAAAATGACCATTGATTTTGAAATCAAATAAAGGCAAAAAAAGGAAAAGTATTTTATAACCATATAATTCATATTATAATCCCCTTCCAGTCATCATTAATCATTGCGTCAAAATTGAATAATATCAAATCAAACATTTGTGTCCAAACGAATAAAAAATCTTTTAGTTTTTAAGTTATTATATTATTTTATTTTTCAGCACATAACAAGAGCCAAGAGACCTTTGACACCTGCTTGCTCAGAAAACGATTCAAGGAGGCACACACTATAAATCATGTGCTGAAATAGAAACATGAACAATCTCCGAACACCTACACGCACGCTCACATACATCAAACACACAGACCTCCCCCGCGAGCGTCCCCTGGGTTTAATTTTGGTGGGATGCTGTGTGGACCTTTTGTGAAGGGATCTGCACTGTAGGTGGCACTGAAGCAGCAGCCGAGAAGAGAAGAATCCAGGAGAGAAGGGAAAAAGATGAATTTTGATGGAAAGATTATGAAATAAAGAAAAGGGGGGGGCGAGAAGGGGAACCGGAGCGTGAATGGAATGGAGAGAACGTGATGTGGTAAATCTTGGCCTGTGCCGGTGAGAAGCAGAGCAGGGCAAGCGGCACAGGAGCCAGAGGGTTAGAGGGAGATGGAGCAGGTAGGTGAGGGGAGGAAGATATGTGGGGGTGGAGGAGAGGTTGAGGAGATTTGTGCAGCCTCTGCATTGCAGGGCCAAGGTCAGAAATAAATAATGAACTAAGTGAACAAAAGATGGAAGGAACATGAATGAACTGATAAATGGAGGGATACGGAAAATGTAGCGAGAACCTCTTTGTTGCTGCCTTCTGCAGGAAATCCCACATTATGTAAATGAGGAGTTCTGCTGAATTCATTTTTTTTTTCCTTTTTATTTGCAGGTAAGTTTTCTCTCATTAAAAGTTGACAAACACATTTTTTTCTGTAAGTGCCAGGCAAATTTCGAAACAATATTTCCTTTGCAAAATAACACATAAAGGTTGCAGTTTTCCCCAGTTGTATCACATTTTTTTGACATTTTGAGACACATTTTCTCTCAATAGTCAATACAGTAAAAAAAAAAACAAGCCAGATGCACAAACATAAAGCAAATAATGTGGTAAACAAAGAGATATCAGAAAGATAAAAGCAAGTTCTATCTTCAACAGTATTGGTTATGTAGTATTTTATCATGGTGATTAGGCCATAATGGATTCAATGTAGATTAATACTTGTATTCCCATCGACTGCACTTTTTGTCCTCCCGGGTATGACTGTGTTTATAAAGCATGTAATATAAATTATCACCCGATTCCTTGTTACACATTTTAGCGTGTCTGTGTGTTAGTTTGCATGTGTGCATGTTCATTATGATTCAGCACAATAGTGACAAAAGATGCTATAAATTTGAAGAGAAATTCAATGAAAGTAGTTATCAATTAAGGAATTTGTCAAGAGCAAAGCATGGAACACACACATTTCTGATATTTCTGATATAAAACATCTAAAACAGGTCAAAATTGCTATCAAGGACAACAGGAGGGAAAGTTATTCATAATGAGGAACAAATTAATTATTTCGGGGACAAAGTTTTCCTTGTTCACAGTTTGTGATTTCAGCTGCAGTGCTTGACATCAAACATTAAGGGACTGATGAAAATGAACAAACAGTTATATGAATCATTTATTACTGATACACATCATCATCATCATAACATGACATTAAAGGCCCTCATTCAGCTCATACTAGTTAATCAAGATTTATTTGATAGAATATACAAATCTCTTAATCTGTTCAACATCTTTAGATGTGTTGCAGCCGCTGATGTAAGGTTGCTTAAATACTAGTCTTTGAACAGTTTTACTAATGTTTTGTAAAACGTTGTTGCTATGATAGTTAAACAAACGCAAATGCAGTTTATCAGATTATAAATTTTAGCACTGACTTCAAACGGTGTTAATTTGAAGTCACCATTGGGTGCTCCCATTGGGTGGGAGATGGGTGAGGGTTAAAAAGGGCTCTCAAAATGTTAGATATTTTCACCAAAACAGTGATGATGTTCATCGACTAAAAGTTTCCCACTGTCGCTCTCCGAGGTGCTGAAGAGGATGAGGAATTCACTGATTTGATGTGATTATGTGCGTCACATACAAAATAAGCAAATGGAGCAAATTTCACAATTGAAAAACTGAGAAAAACTTTTTTATTATTATTTATTTATTTTTTTAACAATTGAACAAGAGTGGGGCAACACGGTAGCGCAGGGGTTAGCGCTGTTGCCTCACAGCAAGAAGGTCACAGGTTCAAGACCTCCTTGGGTCCTGGGTCTGGGACCTTCCTGTGTGGAGTTTGCATGTTCCCCCCCATGTCTGTGTGGGTTTTCAGCTTCCTCCGGCTTCCTCCCACCATCCAAAAACATGCTGAGGTTAATTGGAGACTCTAAATTGCCTGAAGGTGTGAGTGTGTGACCGAATGGTGTGTTTGCCCCACGATTGGCTGGCGACCATCTGGGGTGTATCCCTGCTTCTCGCCGTAATGTGCTGGGATAGGCTCCAGCAGACCCCTGCGACCCTAATGAGGAATAAGCAGGAATAGTGACTGACTGACAATTGAACAAGGCTTTTAAATGTTGAAATATGTCCTTTTGTACTACAGAGAAAAGGAGAATAGCTTATTGTCCAAGGATGTAGAACTAGCATTCTGAGCTACAACAGCTCTCACTTTCACACAGACAGTAATTGGATTTGAGACGGGCACAACAACCATTTGTCCTTTGTTTCAGCATTGACGCATCTAAGAATCTGTTGACTGTTAGATTCAAGCTTGGGTTTTGATTTTCAGTTTTTTTTTTCTTTTTCTTTTTCAATTATCTTTTGCGATTGTAATTCCTCACAGGATGCAAAAGCTTCTCTTTCACAGTCAACCAAGCAGCCTGTTGCAGTTGCCCGCTCGGCCATGTTTTTAATTTGAAAAAGGAATGACATCTTGAAAGACTCAATGACGTTCTCACAGAATGAATTGTCCTGCCTGAACCGGTGCATTTTGAAGTAAACATCAAAATAATGAAGGGAATCTGTTGTAAATGCTATATATTTATAGATCCATTGAGCTGCACCTTTTTCCTCAACTCAGCCCTTCGTTGGCACTGAAGATCGCTACTGAAGTGCTGACTTGAGTCCTACAGTCTCTGAGATGAAAATCACCATATAACTATGAAATGTTCATCAATCGGCTTGCATGTTAAGCGACGACCAGGCATGGACAATCAATTTGTGCCATGTGGTTGTCCACGGTGGCAACAACGTTCTGTGTATTAGCAAAATCCTCTATATCCCTGTGCATTTTCTGCCGTGGTCATTGTCAATGCTGCCACTGCTGCATGGATTCACTGTCCTAAACAGAAAAACTCAAAGTAAGTTTGTGTATACACACACAGTGCCAATATGGACACAGTCAAACCAAAATTAAACAACACAAACTTCTTTAAAACTTTGGAGGTAAATCAGACCACCACCACACACACACACACGCACACACTCACACTTCAGAATGCATGTATGAATGCATCGACTCAGGCCGCTGGTGAAGCTGCTCGAAAAGCATTTCCGCAATTACTGCATGTGCATATCCAAAGCAACTCAGCCGGAGGTTTTCATTCAGCCTTTCACTGCTAGTACATCGCCTTCCAAATGCACAATCTGTCTGTCAGCAACTATTTGCCGTAATTAGCGAGGCTTAGCCGATAGTTTGAAGTGAAATTCATTTTATGTACATGCACGCCTCATATAACTGAATCATAACCACCGGTTATGGAAATTTGGCAAACAGTCCGGTGATCAGGTTGGTTACCGGTTCTACTGGCAAAGCTTTAAAGTATGTGTTATGTTTTCGAAGGCGGTAACTCAGGTATCTGTTACAGGAGCAAAATGAGAACATATAATAAAAAGGCATTCTCCTGAAGTATCAAAATGTGGACGTTGACTGCCAACTATTTAATATACTCCAGCTTTGGCGTTATTTTTATCCAAAAAGATGTTGGGGAGGAAGTGGGGGGGGGGTTGCTGTAGAGGAGGCAGTTTTTCCTGTCTCTGCTTCTCCCACATGCTTCATTTCACCTTTCTATTAGCATAGCACCAGTGCCACCTTCTGTTTGCCTTCCACCTTCCATTTTGGCATCATTTCCCATCCTTCTTCATCCTGTCTGACAGACTGAGGAAGGGGTGCTTCGTGTACAAACACACATTTATTTCCCATTTGTTTTATCTTTAATCTCCGTTATCTCCCTTTCTTTCAGTCTCATTCTCTCTTCCCTCCCAGCTGAGTACAAACACAAACTCCAAGCCTCTCCACACAATCCGTTCCTCCAGATGTGAGTGTAATGAGTTTGAACATTTCTTCAGCAGTAAATATGTTCTTTGCTTAATGACCCTTATTTTGAGTGACTGGCATAATGCCGCTTTACATTGTGAATAGACGCTTTATCTACAGGTGCATTAAAAAAATGATGGTTAGCAAATAATTAAATTTTTTAACACAAATGCGATATCTTGAGAGAGACGGGAGCACTTGGGTATAAGTATCTCAATCATATCCAACCCCTTTGTCCAATTTAAACAAACATTTGCCGCTTTTAATCGCATCGCATTCCGTTTCATCAAATTGACTTGTAAATGAGAGTAAACACGCTTAAAAAAATATATTAATAGGTTACCACAAGTAAAACACAGTCAGGCTTGAAAACAAATAGACTGGGTTGACAGAAGAGGAGCATGCAAACTAAGCACAAAGGTAAGATGAGGTCAAATGGTTAGATAGAAGCTGTATATTTAATGAAGAGAGAAGCTGATACAAAAAAAGAGAGCGGGGCAGTGACTAGAGTCATGTGTAGCCTCTGGGGTATAGGGGATATCTTTCTTCTATAATGAATATGTCTATGTGAGAGCAAACACACACACACACACACGCAGGGGGCCTGCAGATAGAAAACCCTATTAAAAGGCTTCATTAAACCATCAAAAGTAAGATCCAACTTACAATCATCTGCCACTTATTAGAGTAAATTAATTCATCATATTTAAAGCGAGAGAGAGAGCGAGAGGGAGAGGTGTCAGTGCAGTGGTTTTATCTGTCTTCAGATAGGTGCAGGTGTGAAGGTGTAGCAAAGTGAGCAGAGAACGGATAGAAGAGGGAGAGAGAAAGACAGAATTGGATTTTTAGAGATGGCAGCTAAATGAAGCTGTGGAGTGTGGTATTGATGGAGAATGGCTTCAGACACAAGGTAATTATTTCCTGGCTGGTGGAATGGAAGGAGCAAGGGCTCCTTCATTAACTGGCTGTTCATTACTGATGGCTACGCATGCACACATACTGTAGCCCACATGCAAGCATGCACCCTCATATGTGCGCACACACACATGCATTCTCCGCTATTAAATCAGGCCCTCAAATGCTAAATCTGGAATGCTAATTTAGTGTTGTAGGCATGAAAACTATGTCATTCTCTTCCTCCACTGATGAAGATAAATATGCTTTAAGGTCAAAGATAAAGGGAAATTATGGTCGGCTATATTTCAACCTGATGTGTTTCCCATTTGTTCACTATGCACTAGCTCTGACTACTTAGTTTTTCACAGTCACTCCTCACTTTTCTCCTCCCTTACAACCTACAGTAGTGTAATATATTGTTACGTTGTGCATTCACGATCATTAAGTACTCAACCAGCACAATATTTAAAGGTCTGCATTTAATCACACTGACTTCCTAGGTTTCAGAATGATAACGTCTGCAAACGAGGTGATAGCACAACTTAAATAAATGATTAGAAGTCTTGAAAATCAGACCCATGCAGGTTTCTGGTCAGCATAGAGTTGTATACAAGTCTTCACTTCAAACAAAACTCATGGGCTGAGCATTTCAAGTGCAGGTCAGATAAACAGAAAGGAAAGCTAGCTACCTAGCTCCTAATGTAGTTATCTGGCTAGCTAACGTTAGCTGCTCTCAAAAGCTAAATTACATTGGAAAAAGTAACACATGTATGAGTTTATTGCAGGGAAATGTGCAGTAGGCACACCCATGCTTTCTTAAATTAACCATTAAATTATACCATGTATGCCATGGATCTTAAAGTGCTTTAATTTTTAGTTTCCCAAAGACAGTCTTTCCTTTTTCTGTGTCTAAGCGTGAAGCCCGATTTTTAACCCATACAGAATTATGTTGTAATTTATTTTGAGAAAATGTATACAAATTTAAAACAATTAAATGTTAAATTAAAAGAAATTTCTGATTGGTACTAATGTATGCCTTCGCTCTGGCTCACTGCCATATTGCCGATTTGTGCGTAAGTCACAATGTTAGTTGGAGAGTCTGCAGGTGTGGTACGTAACATTTTTATAGAGAAACGGCCTGTTACAACTGGATACTACACAAAATATTGGGAGAAATCCAAATTAAACTGGAGGGAGACTGTGAGGTGAAGAAAATACATATATTTTATTGGAGTAACAGACAGATGGCATCAGTGAAAGAAGGATTTAAAAACACAAGCTCGCCCTCCACCTTTACCTGTGGTCTTTTGCAACAAAATATAGTCAGGAGAGAGTGAAGCTCAGAAAAAAGATGCAGACTCACCAACATGTAGCCAAGTCTTGGTCAGAAACATAAATTTCAGCTGACAGGAGAGGAAGAAATCCTTCAGCTAAAACGATGTGTTTGCTAACATTGATCATTGACACCACCTCTGTGGCCTTGTTTGACTCTGTTTTTTAAAGTGGAGACTGGAGTTATTTATCAGAGTTAACGTCGGTAGCTTTCAGTTCGTTTGGGGAGAACTGTTGCATTTATCACTTGTTTCGGTTCCACTTTCACACTGTCTACTACAGTATCACCATAGGACAGTGCTAGCTAATGTTAGCCCATTTGGTTCAGTAGCAAGCATTAGCTCAGCAACTAACATTGATGCCAGCTAAGTTACTTTGCTATGCTGGCTGACAAATCTCTATATATTTTGGATACACTTTTAAAATATCTATGTCTACCTATTTCTTCAGATGAGTGAGTGATCACAATATGTCAATTTAGATATTCCAGATAGTAAATAATCTAATGTAAATACTATACGTAATGCAACAATCTAATCAATGAACACCACAACACTGACCACAGATTCTCCACTTTTCTTAGGCAACTCTTGTTTATTAGCCACCTCATTTGTACCACTCTAATTGTCCACACCCTATTTTCCTAACCAGATGATTTAAGAAAACGCCTTAAAAAAGAATATTATCACGTGTACATGTGTGAAGTATGGTGTGAACATAAGGCGAGAATAAATGTAATATCTGAATTTCAAAGCACCAGATACAGCTTCCTCATCTGAGCCTTTGGAACTGCACACACCTGCTGCTACAGAGACAGATGACTTTCAGCTAACCCCGACTGGCCTTCACATCTGATAGACGGCTGATATCATACATGTAATACGATTTCTTTTATTAAGTATGGCATGTTTGTGTCTTCAGAACGATTGCCGCATGTGTCTACTTAAACTCCTTTTTTTCTTTGGGGCTAGGGCCACCTCTGCACAGATAAGTGGGCACTCAGAGTAGAGTAGTATTAAGTTCGTCAGTTTAAAAGGAGATTTGAAGCTTTAAGTTAAAAGGATGGAGAGAGAGCTGGCAGGGGGTAAAGCAGCCTTGTTTATGCCTCTCATAAAAGGCTTGTCAACTCTGTCAGCCCAGAGGAGAGAAACCAATTTGCAAGCTGACACCTTGTGACGTGTGAGTGTGTGCGTGTGTGCATGACAAATGCACAGCCATGCCCGCAACTTCTCACCTGTTAGCACTTTCACTTCCATAGACAGGTATACATATGCTCCCACACGTATGGGGGCACAAGGTCAAGGACACACATGCATCCCGCAGTGTATAGATACACGGTATGTAAAGAAATACATGCTGAGACACACACTTAGTCAAGCACGCAAACAAGTTATGAATTTAAATGCAGATGAGCGTCTGGATGACGGTTGCTCCAGGCTGTCCATTTAGGAGAGTCATCACCCTGTTTCCATCTATGACACCACAGTCACTTTCCATCTATCTCAGACACCTGAAGACAGAGGAGACAGAGAAAACAAATGAGATGGAGAGAAAGAAAAGAAAAATAAACAGATAAAGCTCTGAAACTCTTATGTGCATTAGCATGCACATTTGTATCTGTGCTGGTGTGTTTGTGTGTCTGGTTCAGCACTGTAATGTAATTTATATATATATATATATATATATATATATATATATATCATTTCAGAATAATACCTTCCAACCGAGAGCAGTTTATTCAGTGCCTCTACTGAAATCTGTATCTATGTCAGTGTATTTGTTGGAGAGACAAGGAGATAGAAAGCCAGAAAGATAAGGGAGGCATTGTTTTAAGCTCTTTAGTTCACATTCTTCACTTTTTGCATACTGTGCATTTCATGTTTGCTTTCTACTATATATACTGTTCAATTACACAGCACAAAGATAACAATCGCTGGTATCTTATAATTTAGTCACGGCCACTCTTGTCAAACATTTAACCATTTATTGCAACAAATGGAAATGCATTTGTGCTTGGAACTGATGGCTCCAATCTTAAAATGCTCCCTGGATTAGACAGCAGCATGCTAAGCCAAAGCAGAGAGCGCAATGCAGAAAATCCTAAAAACAATGGAACCCATTGCCAAGCTTAGAATATTACCGATGCTAAGCAATAGTCAGGCCATGGATAAATATCTGTGTAGCAGCAGGTCTGCTGCTGATCTCAGCTATTAAGTATTCTTGGATGCATGCAGGCATCATGTGTGGGGACATACTACCTGAATCAGAGCTAAGAACCAAGACAACCACTTCCCAATGCATCAGTTTAACTATCGCATACTAATTTCTGTCTCCTTATGTATTTAAGAATCCTTTTGAGCTGAGGTGTGTTGTGAACCATGTCCTTAACAAGCTGTTCTTTAATTGATCAGAAACAAGGTGTCATCTTGCCTTGCACACAGTACCAGCATGTACCAGGTCACAGAAGACCTGGAGGATAGAGGACCCAAGAGATAAGAACAGTTGAAAGAGTCTGAGCTAGTTGTATATTCACCACACATGAGGAGTCCATAAAATGCAGTGCAGAAAACATCTTCCAGTAATAAATCTGCACATGATACAAAAGACCTCTGCCCTAGCTGAAACACTTGTTTGTTCTCTGTAAAGGTAATGAGAGGATAAAGTGCTTATCATAGCGTCTTGGCTGCTCTTTTTTTAAGCCACTGAAGAGGAGGCGAATGAAGCAGTTTCCAAGCAGGCTACATGCTGAAAGATATCTGAAATGAAATTGAATGCGTGCTAAAAACACTGATAGAAGAATGTTGAATTTCACAGGATTTTAAATGGTGCACCATAAAGGCACAAGTAGGGTTGTTAACAGGCATGTCAGGAATGGAGAGATTGAGCAGTAAAATATGAGCATAGTCCAAGTCAAACACCTGCTGGCCAATCAGAAAAAAGTGTTCACCCAGATCATGGCATTAAAATGATGCATTAATAAATAAATACCAGGCTCACATGAGATGTGAGTCTGATCCTGGACTGTGCAGGCCCTTTGGACAAGACAAGATCTGGTTTGATGTCAGAAGCGACTCAGCACAGTCAATAAGTGACTGCTGCTGGAGGATCATAGGATAAAGTGGTTATCAGTGTACAACAAAGGTTTTGGCAGAAGGCGTAGGTGTTATGTTGTTTCGTCAGTGGTGATGCAAGAGAGCTGAGCAGCAGCTGTTTCTGTTTCAGGTTGAAGAAGAAGAGGATGTTTATCTGGAGATGTCATCCAGGTATTTTGAGATCCATTCTCGTTTTTGTGAGAGGAACGGATGGCGATGGTACATCTGAGTTTGCACAGAATTCAGTCGATCAATTCAGATGTGATGACTGAGCCAATGAGTCGGTGTGAGAAGAGAACTATGAAATACAGCCAGCTATAAGTGTGTTTAACTACACTCATCCATGTGGGTCATCACATGAAGTGGAGTCAGGAGGTCACAGTGCCAAAAGCTGATCCTGTTACTTACAGTTTGGAGAGGTTTGCAGCTGACTGACGCAATTGAATGAGACCATGGTTCCCAGTCTAGGTGAGGAGGAAGCAGTAAATGAATTCAAGCATTCAATTTTGATCCCTACTTCAGTCACATATGGTCACAAGCTTTGGAGAGGAAATCAAAGAGTGAATGAACCAAGTTTTTCCTCTATGGTGGCTAATAAGCGAGATCGACAGAACCACTGCTCCTCCTTCACGCTAAGAAGATGTTTAGGTTTGGACACCTGGTAACTGCTTCTCTTTGAAGGAGTTGTGGGCATGATGAATTTGGAGGATCCCCCTGCAGGAGCTGCGGGAATTGTTTCAAGAAGAGGACAAAGACAAGCATTGAAAATGGATAAAAAAAAAGCCTCCCATATCTAATATAATAATCCCACTTATCCCCTGTTTAGTAGCTCCCATCTGTGCTGATGGCAGTGGTTCATCTTTATTGCCTCAACATGTTTGTGTGATATTGTCACTGCAATAAAGCAAATAAAGGAAACTTTGAAAACGGATGCCCGCAGTCATAGAAAGGCCACATCTAGATCAAAGCCCTTTATGAACTGTTATTGTCTATGGAGATGGAATAGATTGACAGATAATGCATATTTACAAACCGCCTTTAAGGCATAGACAAACTTATCATTCTCTTTCTTTCTGCCTCTCTTTCTTTATATCTGTCAAAGACAAATGCACACACACACACACACACACGCACACGTACACACACACACGCACACATGCATTTGATTTCCCCTTCAAGCTTCAAAGAGGGACCTGGAGTGATGATGAGGACTTGGATTAATCTGCATCGGAAAGCTGCATTATCCCCCCAGATTACCACTCCTGCTGCTCCAGGGGCAAAGGGATGTGTCCGTGTGAGTTTTTGCAGCTACACAAACCGTGTGTACAGGTACTGTGTGTGCATGTGTGCCAGCATGCAGCTTTGTGTGTGTTGAATGCCAGGAAGTAAACACAACGTAATGTGCTAAAGCTGGAACAGAAGTCGAAGATAAACAAAGTGCCGTGTACAGTAAAAAAGATATATGACTTTTTGAAAATTATGTTTACCAAAGAAAGTTGGTCTGAGTTGAGTCGATTTTCAGTCTCTCATACAGCAAACTTTTGAATCAAGGGGGATGAAGGAGGATGTAAGAAGTATGTTATTCGCAAGGTGGGAGTTGGGATGACATTAGGCTGGTTGACCGAAGATTTTCCTGGTCATTATTAGTGGTCCCTAGTGAAGGCATAAAAATTGAGAAAAAAGATGCTATTGTCGGTGAACTATAAAGGGGCAGCCCTACATGATATTCTAATTTTCATTCAGACAAGGGGAAACAACGAGTTACTTCACTCATAGATAGTGGGAAAGGTCAGTCAGTCATCTTCTATACCCACTTATTCCACATTAGGGTCTGCTGGAGCCAATCCCAGCACATTATGATGAGCGGCAGGGATACACCCCAGATGGCCAGCCTGTTGTGGGGCACACACCATTCACTCACACCTACGGGCAATTTAGAGTTGCCCATTAACCTCAGCATGTTTTTGGACTGTGGGAGGAAGCCAATTTACCCGGTAAAAACCCACACAGACACGGGGAAAACATGTAAACTCTACACAGAAAGGTCCCAGACCTAGGAGGTCTTGAACTTGTGACCTTCTTGCTGTGAGGCAACAGCGCTAACCCCTGCACCACTGTATTGCCCTAGTGGGAAAAGTGTATGCTTTAATGGAAACATTCCCAGAGGAGTTAGCCTAGGTATACCCAGCCTTCATTGGACACAAATTCATTTTGCTCTGCAATTTAGTCTGGACACCAAGAAATCCATTATTCCCCTCAGCAAGGGAACCAATCACAGAACGGTGGTTACCACAAGTGTGTACCATACACTATTTCACTACCAAGAAGGGCTCTACTTTGGGTATGACCTAAGTAGAGCCACCCAATAAATGTCTCTGGGCTTTCATAAACCACACCCGCAATATGAAGAAATGAACTGATGGTTCCAAGCCTGAATATCATTTAACATTGATATGAGGTCTGGTGTTAGCCAGGCTATACAGGAGTAGTAAGTTAGAAAAAAAGAAGGCATGCAATGTGTTTTCACATTATCAACTTATACACAAAGCCTGTCTTACAATGTTTTTTGACATTTTCCACACGGGAATGTGTAATGAGCAGTAAATGTACCTCATGTGTATTAATTTAATACTAATAATGGATGGAGACAATTAAACATCCTTGATTGCAACAGAGAGATCAATGATAGACATGTGAATGATGATGAGAACAATGACACAGAACCTAATTAATGTGATGGATGATAGGATGGATGATTTTGACAAATAACACTAGATAAAGAATGAGATGAGGAGGAATGGAGGGGGGGGACAAAACAGGGTTATGAAAGCATAGGTGCTGACAGGATGGATGAAGGAAGAAATATTGAGGTCAAAGATGGATCAAGCAATGACCGGATTGACGGCTGTGGGAATGTTACAGTAAGGTGAAAGCTGGATGGAAGTAAAGGTTGAGAGAAAACATAGCCTGTTGTCATGCATACAAACAGTAAACTCACTTTTAGCTTGAAGCTTGTTTTTGAGCTAAAGTCCTGTTTGTATTAGTACAACAACCAAATTTATTGTTTGACTATGTGCACTTCAGATTCCAGACTCCATTTCTTTGGAATTCTTGGAATATAGTCTTTACTAATTTCTGAGGGAAATATCTTGTTCTGAGTTTCCGCTCCACCATGTTCACCAGCTAGATGCTAACTTTAGCCACCTGCAATTATGGTCTCTAAGTTGTTTCACATCGATTGACACCATGCATGAACCAATCGAAGCATGGGGACAGGAGATAGCCAGCTTGAAAGACAAAGGGGACCAACTACTAAGGCTTGACCACCTTTAGTTTGATGGACAGCAATGTGACCCAATAGAAATTTCTCCCAATGAGACTGATAGCCAATAGCCAATTCGAACGACATGTGAGAACTATGCTACTTACAATTTGCACATTGCAACATTTTCACAAATAAGACTGAAAAAGGGTGTCTTAAGAGGTTAAGCTACACGTATAAAAGCAAAACAATATGCTAAAATGTTCCGAGGAGCTGCAGGGCCACATTTTTAACCAAAATGTGATGCTAGTTCTGGGATTGTTTACTTATGTTACCAGTCCACTGTCAGTCAAATCTGAACAAACCACAACAACACAGAAGCTAATTATGTGATGCTAAACCCCCTCATAAAAAATACCTAAAGGATAAGCTTTTGTAGAAAACTTTGAGCTTGTCAGTCAATTCAGAAATAGTAAAATCCTTGGATGTCTTAAAGGTGACACCTTAATTGATTAAGAAGACCCTTGGGTTACAGTCTAAGTGCAGTCTGGACACTGAATGCCATACCAACAAGTCTGCAGGAGAATTGTCTGTATGCTTAGTTATACTTCAGATAAGGATTTACTTCCCAGACAGCCTTGGTTTCAGACAAAACATAACACCCTGAGGAGAGCTTCATCTTGACCCAAGAAATGTCATAACTTACCATAATATCCTTCTGAGCTGGGGTGACATAAACCTGCCTTCATCAATCAAACATGGTGAATCAAACTATACAAAGACAAATATAAATGTGCTATATATCAATTAAAATAATGTAATAATGCAATGAAGGTAGTGTAGTAAGGTGATGAATATAGTGTTGTGTAATATACACAATCTCAAATCTTTACCTCCTCAACATGTTAACACTAATCCATCCATATCAAGAGATGTGAAAATATGTTCTTAATTCAAATAATGATAATCTTAATAAATCATCATAGCATCTTTTATTATAATTTAATGTTCAAACTATTACTTCTAACAGCCTTTTTCTACATGTGTGGACCATGAGCAGGTGAGCATTTCAAAGATTTGAACTTAACTGATTAAGGAGACCCATAGGATACACTCCAAGCAATCTGGACAAGTCAAGGAGAATTCATCTACATGCCTTGTTAGAAAAAAAAAAAACCCTGAGGGTCACCTAGCTGACATAATGATTTGAAAATCCCCTTTACATAAGCAAATTTTACAAATTATAATCTTTACATGGGCAAATCATACATATATTAGGGAAGACATGTTATGTTGAGTCATCATGGTCTTGCTTTAAGCCTTCAGTCAAGCCGTTCCCAGTATTTCATCCATTATAAAATGCAATTCGCTCATCATTTTTTAATGTGTAATGCTTTATTGATCTATACGAGATTAGCTTCTCACACTATACAGTGTAGACATACTCCATTCGCAACTTCATGGTGCATGTTATATGTAGCAGTATGCTTACTGTATATTTTATTACAAATATGGCCTGTATTGCTTATGTTTACTTGTGTTGAACCCCGGGTACGGGCTCTGTAACCACCAGGCCACTTCTAATGATAAAACTCTTCTGCTACACTGCTTTGTATATGACTCACTGCTATAATCCAGCACAGCTACAGTGAAAACAGAATGGAGTTAAAGCAAGGCCTACAATAAATTGCCTTATACCATCATGCTCTTCCTCCTCCCCTATCTTTTCTGTTTAACTCATTTTGTTAGGAGACCCAAAACCCTTCAGTGTGACAAACAATGAGCGTATGCATGCCTATATTGCATGTAGCATATCCTGAGTGAACACATGTCCACACCCTGTCACCACAGCATGAACAATTCTTCATATTATTGCACTGCACACTATAGCTCCTGCATCTGTTTCTGCAATCGCGAAGCAGTTGGGATAAAGCAGCAAGCTCTCTTCATTGTATCCTCTTCTTGCTTAAATATTCACAACAGAAACTTTACCTCTGAGACTCCTCGTTGGATGAATGAGATTTGTTTGTGTCGAGTGCGTCCGTGGCCTTGGTGATCCATCTGTTCAGCTGTGCTGAGAATGGGAACATCATGTTCCAAAATGGTATGGATATTTTTTTTTCTATTTTAATTTGATAGTTTTTCCTTCCTTCATGTGTTTGGTCAAGTTTACAAAGATCGGCGTGAGCTGAAACAATGGCAGTTATAACAAGTAGGGAGGATGTTTTGACATATAAGTATAACAGTAATGGATTAATGAGCAATGTCAGCGTGGTCATTGGCTCTTACTCACAAGTTTCATCCTGGTTGGCGTGGCACAAGGTAAACATTTAAGCTTTCTTCCTTCCTCTAGTGTTCCTTCCCTCTGCTAGTTTTCACACTTCTCCCTCCCGTCTATGACAATGTGCTGTATATCTCCCTGGCAAGCCTAAAATCTCTCTTCTCCTCTGGATAGTGTTTATCAGTATGACAAATCTCTCCGGCCCTCAGTATTCCACTTGGTTTCTAATGAGACACACACAAGTGAATACACGGGCCAAAACGAATCTTGGGGCAATGGTGTAAGAATCAAACCTAGTTTGGGATTGGGTAGATAATGTTCCCTTAAAAAAAAGTTACCACAAGGCAGGACCTCACAGATTTGGTCCAAAGTCATATCAGAACATACACTGTCAAAAATGTACAAAAACAAGAACAGCAGAACCCCCCTCCCCTTAGAATCCTTTCAACCTCACATCAAGCAATGTGTTTTCTACCTTCAACTTCTTTTTGCAGCATGCCTCTGAGTTTCAAGGAGTTCTTCTCTTCTCAATTTCTGCTCCCCCAGTGCTGGGATGTCTTTCTAACAAGCTACAATAACATTTCCCCTGTGTCCCTTTATTAGATTAGACAATTGCAGACCATATGTCTCCACAAAATTCTCCCACAGCACACGCACTGCTAATAGCACAGCCTGGGGAGTGATGTAGGTTTTGTCATCCTAACATAGCCACCTCCCCCTCAAAGTGATTTGCAAATCTCTCTATCTATCTTTGTATTTCAGAATGAGAGAAATGACTGAATTAAATGAGCCAATTAGTGGTCCGTAGTGTCACCTTTTAGTATCAGCTCAGATTGCCTGGAACTTTTGTGGAGGTACCAGATACCAAAAGGTTGAATTGAATCGAGCTGGTACCATGTACCAGAAAAAGGGCATTAAATATGTGAGCATGACTATTGCCTGATATCTGAGGATATATTAGGTAATGCTTATCGGCATGGTTGACTTTCCTCTTCAGTGTCTCCTGTGGTCTGTGGAGAGACGCTTCTTCAGGGTCACCTCCTCATAAATGACTGTCTGTTCTGCCTCTCGTTCCTCCCTCCCTCCCTCTTGCTGTCCACAAACACCGGGACTGCACAAGGAGGATGACCCTTACCTGCCACACATGTTCGCACAAAATCGTATAGGTACTCTCTCTATCACATACACACACACGCACACTGCCGTTTCTCCTGACTTACCCGGAGCTGTCCAGGGACAGATTAGCTGTGACACAGTGTTGCCCTGCCACCTCTGACCTTCCAGAAAGTTTTGAGATAGCAGACCCCTGGCTCACCACTGAAATCCAATTACCCAACCAAGCAGGGAGGCGAGGGGGGGGTGCAGCAAGGGAGGTTGGGCAGAGAGGAAAAAAATTGGACTGAAAGTTTGTCATGCTGTGGGTCTCTCCATCAAGTATGTTCCATTTCGATCCCTCTTTACCTTGCTCTTAAGTCCCATTTGCTGCGCTGCTTTGTTCCCTTCGCCATCATTTATGTACATTTTTTTTAGATCGCATTTCTTTCATGATGTCCTGCAGTAAAGGACAAAGGACGGCATGGCTGAGTGCAGCAAGCACAGCAGAGCGAGCTAATCAGCTTTATATTATTAGATGCAAGCCGCTGAAAGTTTGAAGATAATCTCTGGTTGCTAATGTCTTGCCCCAAACATAAAAAAAAAAACTGTGTTTAGCAAAGTTTTGTAAGCTTTAGAAACTTTGTATTGCATATACATGAGTATGGTGATTGCTTCAATCTCGAAAATCAGCCTTCTGAAGGTTGTAAAAATCTTTTATTTATCTTATCTTTGCATATCTGTATCGATCAATGAATCAGAGTTCAGGTAGCTTTTATCAAAGATGTGCAGATAGACTTTGATATAAGCCTTGATGACAGGGCCTATATATTCCTCCTAAAGGCTCCAGAGAATCCAGATAACCAGCATTATCAGCAGTATGATCAGTCTGCCTGGGCCACAATATAACCTCCAATCGTATTAATGCTGATGAAGGATCCACTGGTTCTACTTTTAAATTCATTTGCACCAGCTTAGTGAGTTAGCGGATCTGGATATTGGGGCAGACAGCAAATGAATGGGCCACAGGATTCACTTCAGTGATTTTGTACATGTGATTGTGTGTGGATACGCACAAACGTATGGTCCAATTCCTCAGGCTAAGAGACACAGTTGGGAGGAAGCAAAAGAGCAGAGGGGTTTTTTTTCCCCAAGATTTGTCTCCTCGAGACAGTAAGATACTATCCATCTATTTATCAAACACAATCATATCCAAACATTTGTAATTTTGGTAATTAATTTGTGAAAATTATTTTTTAATTAATTGGGAGCTTGAGTCATTCTGACGTGTATTATACACCAGATGTTTTCAAAGTGGTAGGCGGTCCTCCCAAAGGAGCCTCCAAACAGTTTCAGGGGAGGATCAGTGAATGGAAGTGAAATAATATTACATTAATTATTACATTATTCACCAAATATAATCAAATAAATGTGTAGCTTAGGAAAGACAAATTTTATGCATTTTCTTTAGTCTGAATTTATTTTAAACAGTGATATAGGTTATCAAGTCAAAGACTTTGAAAACCCATTGTTATACATCATTTCTGTCTATGTTGTAGTGTGAATTTCATATATGAGCTGTTAGAACTCTCTGTTAGAACCCTCAGCCATTCAAATCAACCAATCTGAGGAGAGGAGCTTTAATGAGACAAAATGACCTGTTCTTTCTAGAGCTTGTGAGAGATGCTTGAGAGAGGAGATGTTAAACTATAATAAGATGACTTTTTGTACTTAAAACCACAAATATATCATGTTAGGGATAACAAAACTTTATATAAATCCAGATAAAGTGTATGATAATTCAATTTTAACGTACTATCCAAATCAAATTGTAAGATTTAATTGTTAAGAACACCTCACGAGAGAGGCATCCAGGAGGTATCCTAACTAGATGCCACCTAATCTGGCTCTTCTCAATGCAAAGGAGCAGCCGTTCTACTCTGAGCTTCTCCCAGATGACTGAGCTTCTCAACCTATCTCTAAGGGAGAGTCCAGCCACCCTGCGAAGGAAACTCATTTCAGCTGCTTGTACTCGCGATCACGGCCTTTCTGTCACGACCCAAAGCTTGTGACCGAAGGTGAGGGTACGTAGATTGACTGGTAAATCGAGAGCTTCGCTTTTCGGCTCAGCTTATCCTTTATCATGACAGACGGCTGCAGTCCAGCCTCACTGCAGACGTCGTACCGATTTGTCTGTCAATCTCCTACTCCATCCTTCCCCTACTTGTGAACAAGAAACAAGACTGCCAGATTTTTACACTCCTCCACCTGAGGCAGGATCTCATCCCCGACCTGGAGGCTGTGCTCCACTCTTTTCTGGTGACGGACCATTGTCTCAGATTTGGAGGTACTGATTCTCATCCCAGCCACTTCACACATATTCTGTCCATAAACGTTATGAACAGAATCAGTCAAAGGGCGGCCAAGGGAGTCCAACTCCCAATTATTACTAGCAATGCCGACCAAATTGTCAGGTTCAAACAACCTAAAATATTAAATACACAAACACAAAGAGGAGAGAAGACAACAGAATTAAGTTTTACTTGCAAGGAGAGCAGATGGAGATGTGCACGTTACAATTCTCCTACCTACTCTGATTCCATCTCCTGCTCTCCTGCTATTTATTAAGGGCTTCCCTAATGATAAATGGTTGTTGCGTCTAAGGGGAGGGGGAAAGGTCAGCAACAACCTAAACTGTTGTCAATATCTAACTAACACATGGTCTTGTTTTTCCTTATCTAGAATGTAAACAGGTCAGCTAATTTCCCAGGTTAGGTATGGTCTTACAACAGGTTTACAACTTTCCTGTCATTATGACAGGAGCCCGGTAAAATCATTGAACAGTTGGAAGGAAGTTCAGATCTTGGTCAAGTCAACAGCTGCAACATCTCAATTGTCCACCTAGAAGATAACTCAGAAAAGGACATACACACAACTTATTACAGAACAAAGAATAAAAAAGTAGAAATGAGTAAAACATGGGATAATCTTATGCACATCATTCTAACACAAGTTATGGCACCAGGTGTACAGGTCCCATGGCCCATGTCATTGGGTCTGGAACACCATACTCATACATTAAGGGTATAGAGCTGGACGACCAGGATGGAAACCACACTGCTCCTCCTGAATCCAAGGTTCAACTATCTTACAGACCCTCCTCTCCAGGACTCATGAATAGACCTTCACTGAGAGGCTGAGGACTGTGACACCTCTGTAGTTGGAGCACACCCCCCAGTCCCCTTTTTTGAAGAGAGGAACCACCACCCCAGTCTGCCAGTCCAGAGGTACTGCCCACGATGTCTACACCCTGTTGCAAAGTCCTGTCAGACAAGACAGCTCCACAACATCCAGAGCCTTGAGGAACTCTGGCCAGATCTTAACCATCTCTAGGGCCATGCTACTGGGAGCTTTTTGACTACTTTGGTGATCTCAGTGGAAGATGTACTGGTGGGATTGAGGGGGTCTTAGTATTCCCCCCACCGACCCGGAAACTCCCAAGTTGAGGACAGCAGCTGTGGTTTGTCTGGTCCCTCACCAAGGACCTGATTACCATGGGTTACCTTCCTAGGACCCCCACGACAACATTGGAATTTGCAAACCACTCCACCACGGTAAGGTGGTAGCTCCAGGACCTTTTTTCTTGTAAAATGTTTTTGAAACACCTATTTCCTTTTTCAGGTAAACTCTCCTCTTTAACTGAATTTTTCTTGTAAACTAATCCACCCTTGTGCTGCCTGCCTGTCAAGACTATCAGTCTTTGTATGCACACATGTGCACCTAAGCAGATACAGGTCAGGGAACCTAGACAGGTTTTGTATCCTGAGGACATAATCTTACTTTAATTCCAATCAAATGCATGACTAGCCACATCAATGTGATTCCCATCAGGACATACACACACACACACACACATAGTCAATTAATACCATTAAGATTTTTCGTGGCTTTTTTCATTTTCTTTTCTAAGGATATTTTTTAACTATAATTTTACGTATCACTTTTTCCATTGTCACATTTCTTCTCTTTTTCTTGTGCTTTCTTTTTTCTTTTGTCCTCAACTCTGTGCGGATCAATGTGAACATTGAGGCTTGAATACTTTTGTTGGCTCACTGAAACGTGTTGAAGAGGTAAACTGCGAAATAAATCAGAGCACTTAAGGACAATGTCAGTTTTAAGTAACAAAAGTTAGTCTTGGTGTGAGATGACAAAATAAGAATATCATTCATCCCAAGTGTCAGAGTAAAGCATACAGATAAGACTTGAAGATAATTAATTGTGTCTTTTTCCTCAGCTACAACAGCAGGGATGAGAGGAGATCAAAAGAGAGAGGAAGAAATTGTCAGCTTGATAATTAAATCCCGGGAAAGAACTCGGTATGCACCAAAGCTACCAAGAAGATAAAACATGTAGTTGAGCAGGATCTTGTTTAGCTGTAAAGTAACAGCTAGCTTGCCAGACACTGTTGTAGAACATTTCTCCAACACTTATTTATCAAGTAAAAAAAAAATTGGAAATGTATCATCAACAAAATGTAATAAACACCCTCAACACACCAGGACACAGAGCAGTGCTTTAATGGGCTAGTGTTTTGGGAACAGAGGAGGTCAAATCAAAGTAAAAAGTGATAATGGAGAATCTTGAATAGTGAAATTATACATTTTCATGTCTGTGTTTTGTCATTGGGAAAGTGGAGTTTAAGGAGGCTTTGACATTGCCATGAGAGCTAGCCATGTTCCCTTGCCAGTATGTTTCTTGCTACACTTGCCATGGTTTCAATCCAGATGGGCATCTACAAATCAGTAACACATCAAACCATCAATTACCAAATAACCAACATAGTAGTTGCCCATCACAGTCCTCCCAGTCGATGAAGGCATTCATAGGGCTATAAAAAGTACCTGAGGCACTATTTTACTGATTTGGTAGAGTGAAAGGAGTGATTTTGTGGATCTGCCACAGTAATCCAAGATAAAAGAGATAAAACAATGACTTGAACAGAAAGTAGTTGAAGAAGACAACATAGATTGGCCACCATTCAAAAACAAGACCACTTCCCTCACAAACCAGCTAGAGCAGGAGTCCAAATCCTGCCATTCTAGAAGCAATTTCTGCACAAAATGCGCAATGTAATGTTTTTTTTTTTTGCTATTTTGTTTGTTTGCAAACAGTTTGTTCTTTTGTTTCATGACAAATATATTCAATGCAGAGTTGATTGTGTGGTTTGACAGAGAAGGAGGACATGTGGTTGACAGTGTTGACTGATCATTTTAATGGTTATAAAAAAATGTTGTTGGAGCCTGTCTTGTGTATTATGAGATGATAATATAGTCTCAAACTTAAAGAAACCAAAAGGATTATTCACCCATTAATATCTGAGAACCTGTCTATGGATACAATATTCATTTGAGGTTCAAAATATCCTTCAGGATATATTATAAATGGATTCATGAGCCAGGTCAAAAATGATGAGCTCTATTCTATGAAGTGAGGGTTAAGTTAAATATCTTAACAATAAGATAGTAACAAATAAATGTAGGCAGTCACATCAGCTCTTATGTTTCAGTAGTGACCGTTCATTCATTTTCTTTTTCTGGAGAGGTTGAGTGATGAGATTGAGATGTGAGGTAAGGGATTGCTTGTGACACATCCTCGAAACAACACCTGCTACCTCACTAACGCGTTTAGCATAAAGTAATCAAACTTTTCTCATTATCTCAGCAATGCACGCCAATTAGACATGATACATCAACAACTCTGCAATTATCTACAATTACAACTCATTAAGCTCTGATTTACTTATGTTTTAATTAGCTGGCGCCATATTTTGCGTCGCAGACAATGGTCCTCGTGCTGGCGCTGGTGGTTGTTGTCATTGCTAATGCAGCGCATGTTGTGTGTTGGATTGTTGCACTTGGCTGAGCATGGTAGACTCAAGAGGCCTCCATCCCCTCTCCATCGCCTCACTGTTGACTCTCAAACCTCCAGTACACTCAGGCACTGCAACGCGACTTTGGAATGGCCGGGCAAGGCGAGTATCTGTTTGCTGTTGACTTTATTGATGATGTTTCACCTGCAAATTCTCTACATTCGTAAGCTAATTATAAAGAAGGAGGTGGCTGGTCTCTTACCAGGCAAATGTGGGGCAGGAAAAGGAAATTAAATTTTTAGCTTGGTTTGTAAAATAAACTCACAAAGGGAAATATGAATTATTTCATTGTAACTAGTAACTAGTGCAGAGCATATCACTACATCACCGGTCGTGTGTCGATGTGTCTTGGAAACAAGCCCATTATGTGGTGGCTTTACTTTTTCTGGGCCTTCAGTATCTTTGCATGAATTGGGAAGTGACAGAAAGAGTTGAAGGGAAAAAAGGAGGGGAGGGGGAGGGATTTAGAAAATCTCTGTAATTGTTGAAGAGAGGAATGGACTGGAGGAAGAGGCGAGAGAAGAGAATGGGATTGACGCCACAGAATACCCATTCTCTACCCCCACCCACCCCACCAATGTGGTCTAACGAGTAATTTAGTTATTTCACTCTAAGCTCCTTTCTTTTCTCCCCAGCAACATTTTAACCATTTTTAGTATCAATTGTCTCTTGCCTTCATGACAGAAACAAACCAAACCAATTTTCTCCCTCTTGTTTTTGAAGAGGCAATCAGCAAAGTGTCCTTGGTTTGATTAGATTCCAAGCTGCCGTCTTCTTGCCCTCCATTTACACATTTTTTTTTTTATTCTGAAAGGAAAGTGCAATATGGCTTCTCCTTAAACTCCACGGAGATTACATGAAATTGAGAATCCTCAATAAATACTTGACCCAAATAGTCTACTCTATCTTTCATCACACATGTCCTTCCTTCGACTTACGCACAGTCTACCGTCTCTTTCTAAAATCAAATTACCATCAAGGGATTGTCTCTGCATATGTGGCCATTTGCCAGTCACTGTTGTTCTCCATAAAACGCTACATCCTGGTGCTGCACTGTAGGCGACTCCCCCATGACCGCAGCGCAGGATGCTTTGGGAGAAATTTAGCTTCTGATTTCTTCCAGGAAGCATTCCAAAAAAATCTATTTCTGCTCCAATTTCTCCACTGTGTCCTGCCCCTATTCTTAAGTCATCATGATTGGGATTTAAAATTAGTCATACCTAAAAAAACTCCTCTGATGACTCTCTAATCACGAATTGCTGTCTTAAAATCCTATTTTAATTTCAGTATATTTTTCTTTTTTTTTTTTTATTTTATCTCCAAGAATCCATTTTTATCCCATTAGAGTAACTCAGGTATTTGACGCCATATAACATCATCATGAAAAGATCCTAAATATCTTTTTAATAAAATGGCATATAGCATTAATGTCACAAATTTTTATTTTCTTGTCCGAGCCAAGTTCTGTAGGCCAATATTTAAAATGCTGTGCTAGGAAGTAGAAAATACTACAAAAGTCTGATTACATATATGAAGGGAGCTTATTTTATTGTTGCTTTTTATACCAATAACAAACACACGCATTATTGTAGCATGTAACATTAACATAGAGTACATGCACACAAGAGTCCACCATTTATAGTTTGAAACCTTATCTAATCAACACCATTTTAGAATGAAACACCTGCTTTTATGCCATGCATGTGCATCACAACCTTATTTTAAAATCTGTCGTATGAAGTAATTAATTGATAATTCTGATTTTTTTTTTTACAAGTCACTGGTTACACCTCTGTGATTTTAAACACATTTATATGCAAACTCTTGATTGCTTTACAACGTTATGCTGTTCATTACCACCAAAGGTTACCCTCGAGCAGGGGTGTCAAACTCATTTTAGTTCATGGGCCAAATACAGCCCAATTTGATCTCAAGTGGGTTGGACTGGTAAAACCATTGAATAATAACCTACTGTATAAATAACAACGCCTCAAAGTCGCTTGTGTAAAAAAGTTCAAGCACATTCTGAATATTTTTGCAATTAATAAACCACCCATTTATAAAACCGTTGATATCGCTCAAGACGATATGTGCAATTTCAACGAGCGGAGGGCTCAGACTGTTTGAGTGGCAGGGTTGAAAAAAAAAAAAGGTCATCAGCTGTATGCTGTAGGGCACCAGCGCACATTGTGACGCATGGTGAGAGGGCATTTTATCATGTTTTGTCCACAGGAAGGGCAAACTAGAGGGCATTTCATCACGTTTTGTCCTCCACGAGGGCACACTAGAGTGCAATTCATCATGTTTTGCAACTGGAAGGGCATACTACAAGGTGCTATCATGTTTTACCTACCCTCTTGGATGACCCCAGGATGGCATTTTTGCAGTGTTTTGCAAAGTCATCCAGTGGGATGGTTTGGCCCTTCGGCAGGCCAGATGTTTGAGACTCCTGCTCTGCTGCATGTGCCCAGAGGACACATTTCTCTATGATGCTAACCCAAAATATAACTTATTTTAGGGTAATGGGCACAGTAAGTGTGTTGGAACTCAAGATGTGTTCAAGCATCTTCCCAAAACTATCGTGAGGGGAAAACATGTAGGAATATTCCCATATGTGCAAGATGTTCATCATATTATAGTAGCTTTTGTTGGTCATGGTGGTCATTTATGCATATGTATGTAATGCATTGGACAGAGAGAGAATTGTGTGAAGTCCAATCCATCTGCGTCCCAAGGTGAATCTCATTACCTGTTGTGGGAATAATTTTATTACAATTTATGAAGAGAGTCTGATTGGAGAGAGAAAGAGTAAGAGAAAGAGAAAGAAATGTGAACTGCTTAATTACTCTCCTCATTAATGGATTACTACCCTACTCTTCATCTGGCTCACCTTGTTCTTTCTTTTTCTTTTTTTTTTCCCCTCCTCTCCGCCTTTTATTGTCTTGCATCCTTTTCCCCCTTCAAATGAGACGGCACAGTTAATATGTTGAAAGGGACGGAGAGAAAGGGAACCGAGGACAAATGTAAACGACAAAGCTGGAGTTGACAGGGAGGCGCACAACAATTTCAGTGCAGAATAGACACAGAGGATATAAAGGAAGCATGCAAGAGGTAATGAGACACAAAAAGACAGGAACTTGGAGGCTGCAGAGAGCTGATGATCTAAATTAATTGGCAGCGGTGCCCCCACAGATATTCTAAAATGGAAAAAATAAAATTATCCTCATATTATTCTCGGAAAGGCTGAAAAAAATGTCAAAAATCTCATCTGTCTGCTCAGTGGGGGAGTGGTGCAAAGGCGCAATGAAAAAATACTTCTTATTAGGAATTAATATAGCAGCGGAGGGTTGAAGATGATAGCAAGTGACCCTGGACTCTCCTGGTTTAAATAATTAGTCAAACACTCTACTCACACTAGAGAGTATGCTCAAATATTCACTCTGTGCGAGCTCTTGAGTGAGTGTGTGTAGTAGTTTCAGTTTCAGTTTGCCTATTGGTACGTTGACAAGATAGAAATAGGTTGTGTGTGTGTGTGTGTGTGTGTGTGTGTGCGTCCATGTTCACTATATGTGAAATTCAGATTTATTCATGTGTTCAAAGCAGATGTGCTCGTCTGTTTTCATTTTATATGTGTGTCTCTTTTTTTGCGCAACTAACACAAATCTGAAATTGGCACCAGAATATGGTGTACGAATTAATTAGGCGCGGAGGCGCTAGCATTCTAAAGTGAATAATCAGTAGGCAAGATGAATGGAGGAGACAAACAGGCCTGACGAGCGGGTACAGCAAACGATCCACAGCAGAGAAAGAATGAAGATGAAGCTTCGCTGGACCTACATTTGATGGATTCAATTCCTACTGATGGTCTCTTTCAGTAAATTGCTTAAATCAAAAATCGACATAATGAAGTAAAACTGCCTGTCCGTTTTTTTTTTTGTTTTTTTTTCTTGTGCAGTCAGTGGCAGACTCGCTGTGTCTGTTTATGTTTAAAAGCTCATTATTTTCTGCAGGAATACTTTTGCTCCATTGTCAAACTTTGTCCGATCTCTAAAGCTCTTTATGAATAAGCCAAAGTTGCTCTTCTTTCTTCATCAGATAGATGAAGAAAGATTTTGCACCTTCCAAATTTGAACAGGTGTGAGAGATAGCTTACATTAAAATGTGGATATGTTTTTGTGTGTTCATGGATATCATCACAGTTTTTGATTCAAAAACTGAAAAACAGAAATGCAACATTAAAACCTGTGACCAGGGCTGGAGCCAGGATGTCAAAAACACTGAGGTCATGAGTCCTAAGTCTGCTAGAGGGGTTCCGTATAAATCTGTGCATTTTCAGAGTAACAATAATCACTTAGTAAATAAAATCAGTGCCAACACCTAGATGAAAATTGGACTACAAGCCAACTCAGTCCAGCTTTTTATTGCATTGAAATCACAGTCAGTTCCTTGGTGTTCAGCCAGGGTTTTAAGTCTTCATAATAACAAGCCTAAATAGGCTGTTCAGAATTACTGCCCTTGATGATGTCACAATGAGGAGACAAAGAATAAATTAGCATTGATTAACCAGTTAGCTGTTAGCTTTATTTCTAAACTTGTAAGTGCTTCATGTATGTAGGCTACAGCAATTTCACCCAAGGAGTGAATAGATTGAAAGGATCATACGATCATACTTGATGTGCATTTATGGCATATATATATATATATATATATATATATATATATATATATATATATATATATATATATATATATATATATATATATATATATATACAGTACAGGCCAAAGGTTTGGACACACCTACTAACTATTTACATTGTAGATTCTCACTGAAGGCATCAAAACTATGAATGAACACGTGTTTATGTTGTTATGTAGTTAACAAAAAAGGTGAAATAACTGAAAACATGTTTTCTTTCTTCAAAATAACCACCCTTTGCTCTGATTCCTGCGTTGCACACTGGCATTCTCTTGATGAACTACCATTTCAGGTAGTCACCTGAAATGGTTTTCACTTCATAGGTGTGCCTTATCACGGTTAATTAGTGGAATTTGGTGGTGGCTATTTTGAAGAAACTAGAATATAAAAAATGTTTTCAGTTATTTCACCCTTTTTTTAAGTACATAACTCCACATTTTCATGTTCACATGTTCATTTATAGTTTTGATGCCTTCAGTGAGAATCTACGATGTAAATAATTACATATTATTACATATTATTTAATTAAAAAATAAAGAAAACACATTGAATGAGAAGGTGTGTCCAAACTTTTGGCCTGTACTGTATATATATATAATTTAAAAATACCCAGAAATCATACAGAGGACATGACTTTGGTGTGCACAATAGTAGCTACAGGCCGGCCTGACTAATGATGAATGTCCTGTCAGGGTGAATTAGTGCCATATAGCACCTCATAGTGTACAATCTGCCTGGAAGACTGCCCAGTGTAAGCATGAGTAAGAGAGAGAGAGAGAGAGAGAAGGTGGAGGAAAGACAAGTAAAAAAGAGAGGTAGGGGAGACAGTGAGAAAGAGAGGATGCTGGAGGGTGAGGAGTAAGGAAAAAGAAGGATAAAGTTAGAGGGAAGGTTAAAACAGATACATAATGGGGAGTGAATCAGTAATTCATTGGTATATATATGGTACGGTATATGTAATATACGTAGTACCAGTCAAAAGTTGGGACACACCTCTCCATGAGAAAGTGTGTCCAAAGGTTTGACTGGTACCGTATCTATGCATTTTATTTAAATTGATGAGGTGTCCTTTTTCATCCCTTTCAATGCCTTCATGATGTCATATTTTATAACTAAAAGTGGAGGAACTGGACCACGTTGGCCTCGCTCTCACCTTCACTAATTCACCCACCTGGGCCTCATCAATTAATCACCTGCGCGTACCTATATAGACGTGTCTAACCAACCTTCTTCCGCCTGTCTCAGCTCTCACAGCCCTCCCCCTCGTCGAGGCCTGTTATTCTCCGTCCCCTCACAGCAGGCACTAGGCGACTCAGTGGTGAGCACTGAGCACTCACAGCAAGAAGGACCAGGGAAGCCCAGGACCTTCCTGTGTGGAGTCCGCCGTCAACCATGTTCCTGTGGGTTTTCCCCGGAGGCTCCGGTTTCCTCCCACCATTACAGTATAGCACTTAAACATGCATAATTATCATTCCCCTCCTTCAGTTGTACAAACCACAGGGGACTCGTGAAGCCGAAAGCTTATAAGGGACACGATGCCCTCTCTGAGTCCCAACCCTGGTTTCCTAAATGACCCAGCATGACTCCATTCAGCTCCCGTTCATCCTCACGAGCCCAACAATCCAAATATAAAAGACCTTTATGATGAAATAAATGATGATTCCAGTGAGATTTAAATTGAAGGTTCAAAGAAGGACTTGTGGAAAAAATGAGCAACAACCCCCCCCCCCCCCCCAAAAAAAAAGAAAAAGCAGGAAGCGGCAGAAGAGAGACAGATGAGTAAAAGTGGCCTCATCTTTAAAGTATCTCCTTACTATCACCTTTGATATCACTCAAAGCTGTTTCCATGGAGACCGCGGTATGAGTATTACAGCTTGTGACACCTTTTATAGAGTGTGACCAAGTGTGACCTGCGACTGCACTTCTGTCAACATCCCTCGGCAGATCAATAGCCAATCATGCACATGCAGAGTAAAGAGCCGGTTTATCCTGTCTATTAACGCAAACACATATGGTACACGCGTTCCAGTGAATAAACGTATGCGTGTGTGTTTCTGATGGAAGAAATTTACCACAAAGAATCATTCTCATAAACCCACTTGTAGTTGGAAAACCCTTGAGTTATAAAGGTCATAAATGATTTTACTTTATTTTTTTACTGTCAGATCACATATAAGTGACAGATACAAGGTTACGAGACACCCTTTCATGAGTAGGGAATAAAAAAACCAATCAGTTTATTTGTGTGTGTGTGTGTGTGTGTGTGTGTGTGTGTGTGTGTGTGTGTGTGTGTGTGTGTGTGTGTGTGTGTGTGTGTGTGTGTGTCTTGGGGGGCGAAAAAAAGCAGATGAGAGAGAATTAACGCTGCCTCAACAGAACATGTATAACATCTAGGACCTAAGTATAAGCAATATTCCTTTGCCATTTCTTTTAGCATATTTAGAGATATTAATAATTAATGAAAGCAATACACATTTGTTTGGTTTGTAAACATGCAACAGAACAAAGATTAATAAACCTGTATTTACATGTACTTAAATTATTGTTTGTAATACAGGAACTCAAATTGTAGAATTACCTTTGTTTGTGTTTTAAAAGGCTGTGAAGTTACCAATAAGTCCGAGAGATAACCACTTCGTTTTATACTAACCATGCTAAATAGATTACCTGAAAAAGAAAATCAGCAATCAGCAGTTCAACTCCCAGATTCCATTTGAATATGTATTTAATAATATATTGAATGTGCTTGTGAGCCTCTCAGGTTCGTCTTTGTAGTGGCTTCACTACATTAAAGACCATTAACCTGGTGACCTCGCAGAATGCCACTAATATCCCTCTTGTGTATGTTTTCTTTTGTGCCACATCAACAATAGACACCCAAAGTATCACTTTAGAAGATGATAATATATTCAGTATATATAATACTAGATAATCTAAAATAGAGGGAATGATCATACAATACAATATAAGCCATTTAGAAAATGTTCTTGTCAGAAATGTCCAATCCAGTACATTAGGCAAGGCGAGTTTATTTTGTATAGCAATTCACAGTCCTTTACATAAACCATAAAAGGCATCAAGGCAAAATATAAAAGCAACATAAGGCAATAAAAAATACATTTAAATATAATTAAAAAAGAGTTAAACAGCGAATAAAAGTAAGCAATACAATACAATAGGAGATAAAACAGGAGCGTAAACCTTTACAGTGTGGTGTAAAAGAATCAAAAGCCTCAAATTAGTTTTAATAAAAAAAAAAAATAACAACAGTAAACAGAACAGTCTCCAGCCTTGATTTCAAAGAACTGAGAGTTGCAGCAGACTTGCGGCTTTCTGGGAGTTTGTTCCAGATTTGTGGGGCATAAAAAATGAACGCTGCTTCTCCAGGTTTAGTTTTGACTCTGGGGACAGAAAGCAGACCTGTACCAGACAAACCTGAGAGGTCTGTTTGGTTCATAATGTAGCAGCAGATCAAAAATACATTCCGGCCTTAAACCATTCAGTGCTTTATAAACCAACAGATGAGTAAAAATACCTCAGAACTGTCTTAGTGAGGACTGGAGCAGCAGCGTTCTAAATCTGCCGATTTTTGTTTATTTTTTTGTTGTTTTTTTGAAAAGAAACCTGCACAACTGATGATAAATGCAAGTTTTTACAAATCCCGTTGAGACATAAGGCCTTTAATTCTCAATATTTTATTCAGGTGACAGGCTGACTTTGTAATTATCTTAATGTGGCTTTTAAAATTCAGGTCTGAGTCCATAACTACACCAATATTCCTGGCTTGGCTTTTGGTTGTTAATGTTACCGATGGAAGCTGAACGCTGACTTTTAATTGCTCTTCGTCTGCCTCGCATTGTGCTACCTTTTCAAACGTTCAATTTTACAGCTTTGGCTACAATTTGTATAATAAGTTTAAAAAATTCTGTGCATTTTGGGGATTTTTCTTTTTTTTTTTTAGAGAAGTGAGATCAGTGGAAAAGAACTCTTCTGCTTGTTATTACCTATGAAAATTTGGGCACATGCAGCAGATCCAGCGTCAGGATGTTTATTACGACCCCTATAACCCGATCCGCCCATAATAAAAAAATTAACTCAGTATTTTTGGAATTGCGTAATGTTCAATAAATGGTCTGCAAACATGTCGACATTGATTTTTTTCATATGTGTGTGTAGTAAAGCACCGGCCATTTGTATGACAAGCTCATGCTATAAAATGCTAATGTAAAGGGAACGAGCTACAGGAAGCTCACAGTAGTTTGTTTGAAGAAACAATGGGCAGAAATTGCATCAGTTTGTGTGGATATACACACAAATTGAATGAATGCACTCAGTAGGGACCGAAAACACTTCTTCAGCACTTCAAAAACTTATACGTTTTTCTTTTTTCTAAGCTCTGTTTGGCATTGACAAGCCTCCTGGATTTAGGGATCAAGACATAGAAGATAGCTGTAATATTCTTGCCTCGTGTGTGTGTGTGTGTGTGTGCAACTCTGTGTGTGTGTGTGTGTGTGTGTGTGATGAGCTCAGCAGTTGTTGATTCAGCTAAATGTTTGATCCGAAGAACTCTCTCTAGACTCAATCATTAATGAGGCACTCACGTAATACACCGGCAGAGAGACGGGAGACACACACATCCACGCGATGTATGCGCTGCTGTGGAATCAGGTGCTAAATTGCACCCTACTTCCCCATCTGTCAATCATGCAACGAGAAAAATACAAACATCATCTTTGATAGCACAATCCAGCGAGACGCCCTGATGCGGGTGCACACACAGACACACACAAACAGACGCACGTGTGCGCCACACACTCACATCTCGCTCTACACTCATGAAAACCTCTTGCAGGAGTTCGACAGACAGCCATCTTGTTTCTAACGGGACCCTGTTAGTCTACCGGCTCTTGACTGGCCTCACACCCAGCGCTTCACTGCGAGCGGTTCGCCGCCGCTCACTGTCTACAGCTAAGTCAGCAGGATACATCGCAGCAGAGAGAGTCTGCAGTGGGGAGTTTGCCTCATTTTGAAGCATGATATGATATGTTAATCCTTACTTAACACCCTCTCTCGGTAGTGTTTCAGCTTCGACTCTTCACAATTTCACTCCATAATTTTGTGATTTTTGCATTTTAAATGTGAGATTCCCAGCACTTAGAGTTGATACAAATCAAAAGGAGTAGAATAGTATATATTGTAATGTAATTTATGCTACGGGGAGTTCGAGATGTTCCGTCCGCAATCCATCTATGCGGTCCGTCTCGTCGTTTCTGATTCATCGCTTCTTCGAGTGGTTCTGGTATTCGCTTTTATAAGAGGCTACTTATATATGTCTGTGAGGAACATGTGGAATATTCCTTGTGTTTTAAAGTGCGCACAGGCATATGAAGTGAGTCGTCAAGGCGGAGGTGAGACAAAAGTAGAGAGTAGAAAAAAGCAAACTCCAACCTCTTTCAGAAGCCCATAGGTTCCCACCCAGGATATGTTATTAACCAGGGAGTTAGCTCTTCGTCCAAGCTCCACTGCTGCAACAATTAAGGCTCCTGAAAAGAAAAGTAGCGGGGTGAAGGATATGTAACTGCAGATAAACCAAAGGTGAGGGCCGTGTCTGTCGGTCATAACAAGCAATATAAAAAGCAGAACAAAGAAGTACTACACATTTTTTTTTTTTGTCTTGTTACAAGGTAATCTATGTCTATATGAATCTAACATGCACTTACATTCAGTATTTCACAGTCTGTACATGCTACTCATGTAAACATGCGGGCGACATGTTGGGTCTTTGCAGATGTTGAAAGTGATCATACAAACTTCTTCATGAGCATTTCATAACACAATCTGCCGCAGCTGCAGTAAAAAAAAAGAAAAGAAAAAAAAAACGCAGCTAATTGTCAGAAACTAATTTCTGTGTTTCACACAGTTGGGCTGCCCATGGGTGGGATCAATTAGATTTTTTAATAGAATTAGTTTAAAACAGCAATACATTAGGTGGCAATATATTAATGTACAAGACATGGTTAATTTGATTAATGACCTATTGTTAGCACTGATTTACACTTTCTTGAGAAAGTAAAAAGCGAGGGCAATTTGTCAGCTCATAAGAAGACGGAGGGATCTGGAGCAATAAGAAACATAAAGTAAAGTGTCGTGCACTGAATAATTAAAGACCTTTGGTCCACATGAGATGACCTGTTATGAAATATATGATACCTAGCTTACTATCAGGACTTAACTTAGTGTAATATTAACAGCCTGTAGATCCATAGGGGCACTCCATGTTAATTTTTAGAAAACAGATCACACAAATGTTAATATCAAACTAGGAAACATGACCCCTTTAATGAAATGCTGGCTGCACGGCAATCTGCAAACCTGTGCTCCATTTAAAACCAAGCATCATCTGCAGCAGGCACATATGCGGACACATCAGAGTGCTCATTGTTTGTCAGACAAGAAATAATTTCATGCCTTATCCACTGCACCTTTGATCTCACCTTACTAACAACTCCTATTCTGTGTGTATGCGTGCCTTTTTGGATGGAGCAGAAACGTTCCCGCTGTGACGCAATTCTCCATGCATGCAAATGCAAATATAAATAAAACGCTGCTATCTATGCGGTAGCAAACGTGCAATGAGTTTCTTATTTTTTATGCCTCTCCTCAGACTTTTCATCAGTGGCGTGTGGGACCCTTTATAGTCTGATATGCATATCACCTCATAACATCCTGTCAAACTCATCTCTCCATGCACACTCCTGTTGGTATTCACTCCATAGTCTGTATCAAAGAGCTAATGGAATTACACAAGGACAGTAAAATGCCAACACTCCATTTAAGAGACAGAAAAAACATTCCCCACTCAAATATTATTCATTATTTCTTGTGCGCTATTCAGTAGTCTGCCAGAAAAGAAATACTTTTTCCCATAAAAAGAGAGCACTCAGTTGGAAATGAGAGAAACAGAGGGACATTTTTTTTTTTGTGCCAGAGGTTTTTTGGGCAATTTAATTGTTCACTTTGATGGCACTCAAGGGGAAAATAAATGGTAGTTTCATTCATATCCTATGATTTTCAAGAAGGCTTTGCTTTGTTTTTGTCTTACAACTGTGCACGACATTTGTCACCTTAAATCATCGATGTCACCAGTAACTGATTTTTAGTTCCTAGACACTCTTCTCGCTGTAACCTATCGACATAAAGGAATATCAGCACAACTTGACTGCTATCCCCATCCTTTCTATTTTTATCCTCATCTTTATCATCAGCATAATCAGCTGATGTCACAATGACCACCATTGCCAACTCAGTCGCCATGGTAACGACTGCCTGCCAAGATAGAGAGATGCAGAGTGTCAGATATCAAGAGATTTTATTTTCAATCAATTTCTGATATCTGTATCACACATCATAAATGAGTTGTTTTCACTCCCCAACCTCACTAATCCATAACCCATAAAGAATATAAAGTAGCTGATGTGAAGCATGTGATATTATTATTTATGTATACTTCATGTAGGGATTATGTGTTACTGAAGTACATTTATATGCCCATTAGTATCATGTGCATGTGTTGGCATGTGTTAACTGTCATGTACTGTACTGTGTTTTTGAAAAATGGATAAGCCTTTGCTATTAGTGCAAATAGATCCGGATAATATGACTCATCCAGGTTTCTGACTAATGTCTGCCTTGTGTGAAGGTGACCCCACAACTGAATTTACATGTGTTAAAAAAATATGATAAACCATTTAATGATAATCTGCACACTTTAATGGAAGTGAAGTGTGACTCTGGAAATTTGAAGGATCCATTTTATTGCTTGAGACTCTCATCTCCCATTATTGGTGTTAAGATGAAGAAACCAAATCAAGCAGAGTGGTAAATGCAGCAGAGTTCAAGCAGCCAGGAAAGTGGGTTCAACCCTCATCTGCTGAGGAACTCAGTGGGCATAAAAATGACAGAAATAAGAGTGACTAAGGCACTAAGTAAAAAGTGTGGCAGCCAATGCTTCCATATTTCATTGCCATTATTGTCGTTTTGTTAAAGACTTTGAATATTTTACTGTTGCAAGGATGAATATTGTGAAAAAGATTGACCAATTAGAAACATGGTGTTTTACACTTATGTAAATGGATGTAATATCTGTTAAGCCTGTGTTTGGTTGATGTAACGGTAATGTTAGTAAGATAGGGTTATGGTCAAACCAATCAATAATTAATTAGGAACCTCCAAATGCAAGATTATAGTGTATGCCAATGCATCAGCTCATCCATATATTTGACTTGGCCCTATTCATGTCCAGAATGTGCACAGGATAGGCAGATATAAAACAAATATAGGCATAAACAAATTATAACAAGTAAATAAAATCAAGGAACAGTTGAATGAGCATAATGTTAATGTAAATGTTCACCATTGCCCATGAGAAATAAAAACTTAACAGCTTTCTGAGGTGTCAGGGCTGGAAGTAAAAAAAAAAATTACAAACTCCCAACAGGCGTTTCAGGAGCAAATGAATCAATACTGCTGATTCAAACAGAAATAGCAAGAGTAGGACAGTTACATGTTTGTGTGTGTGCATGCACATAGTGAGACATAAGTGGACTCTGAAATTGTCATAATGATTGACTCATTCACTGCCCAGCAAGTAACAGCACAGTGGAATTATTGTTTAGACAGTTATAAACTCACACCCACAAGCATATACGTATAGACCTCTGCCACGCATATTGTGACTCCCAGCCACCATTGTTCTGTCCTAGACTTATTGTACGCACCCAGTCCAGAATTAAATGCAAAGGTTGGGTCTGTGGGGGCAGCTGCATATTGATGGCACCTGTGTCAATTTACCATAATGTTACCAAACAACAAAAAATTCAAAGTGATCCAGAAACCAGGATCTCTTCTGGATCATTTCAAAAATGTAATCATCTCTTCATGGTACCATTACCAACATTTTCTGAAAATGTGACAAAAATCCAGCCAAAACCTTTTGAATAATCTTGCTAACAAATTCAGAATAACGTGCCTGTTGCAGCCCCCCCCCCCCCCTCGTCAGGTTAACAAAAGATGAATTCCTTCCTGAGGAGTCTATCATAACCATCCTATACAGACCCAGACAGAGAAATAAGTGCACATCCGCGCAATCAACAGCCCAGTTGATCACATACACACATATACCGCTGGATGCCAGAGTTCCTAACCTCGTCACAGCCTGCTACAACAGCACATCGATCACTGTCCCCTGTAAAGACAATGAGGATGGGAAGGAGAGAAGAGGGGAGGCGGGAATAAGAAAGGGAGGACGGACGAGGGAGGTTTACAAAGAGCTATGGAATTCTGATCAAAATGATCGGCAGGCTATTTTCACAGACATTATATGTAAATAAAACCACATGCTGATAAAGTAAATAATAGGAACATTATCTCCAGTAGCTTAAATAATGGCTTTTCATCATCCAGTTGAAAACACTGTGGAGTGAAGATAAATCCTCTCTATAATTCCACAAAGAGACAAGCTGGGTGTTGTTCCAGACTTTCAGACCCACACTGCCAGACCTTCACCTTTCACAGTGGGTGTGACAGGATTGAGGCTGGCCAGACCAAGCATGTGCTTTCAATCTCCTGAGAGACCGATGGCTGATCGTATTTTAACCTTTTTCTAAAACATACTTCAGGGCACCTTAGTATCAAACTTCAGAAACTTTTTCTTTTCATCATTTGTACCTAAATAAGTCTTGTGGTGTTTTCTTTTATTATTATTATTGCAGGCTTTTAACATTGAACGTTAAATCTTCAACAAGCCTAGTTGAAAAAGTTAGCATAAGTTCTATTTGCAAAATCAACAAGAATTAACAGACTGGCGGACCATATCTGACCGCCTCAGGTGAAACTTGTTAAAACCACTGTCCAGCAGGTAGGCTCTTCTGCCGGGCCGTCGTTTGGTGGCTGGAAGCAGCCAGGCCCTGCAGGCAAACAGGCCACACTGGTAGGCAATAGACTAGGCAAAGCACATTAACTTCAGGAATCAACTCAAATTGATTCATCTCTGCATAATGCTTCAACAAAACAGCGAAATTCACATTTTGTGTTGAGTTGATTTTGAATAGAATAATTCCGGTAACACTTTACTTGACGGGTGAGTTCATAACACATTCATGGCAGTTGTCATAAACTGCACATAAAGACCGTTTAATGAGACCCGACTCGACATTCATGCCAAACCCTTCGTGAATGTGGAAGACAAAATGACAACAACTTGTCAAATTAAAGGTCCAACAATTGCAAAGCAGCATTGCCGTTATTGTTTCAAACCTTTTAGCTCATCATGACACGTCTGACTCAATGGGGTGGTCCAGTGCTAAAAAGACAGACCATTTTTTTTTTTTTTATAAAAGTGTATTAGTTTTATAATGGAACTTTGTAGGTGACACAGTGAGGCACTGGGTAGAGCTGTTGCCTCACAGCAAGAAGGTCACAGGATAAAGTCCTTGAGCTGGGATCTTTATCTGTGCAGTTTGCATGTTCTCCCTGTGTCTTCATGGGTTCTCTCCAGGTTCTCCGACTTCCTCCCACAGTCCAAAAACATGCTTAGGTTGATTGGATACTCTAAATTGCACACAGGTGTGAATGTGTGAGTGAATGGTGTGTGTGCCCCACGATAGACTGGTGAATATCTGGGGTGTATCCCAGCCAATCCCAGTGTACTGCACTGGGATCCCAGTGCAGTACACTGGGATTGTGCAGTACACTGGGATTGGCTCCAGCAGACCCCCGTGACCCTAGTGAGGAATAATGGCCTTAGAAAATGGCATTGACTCATCTTTTGCTAGTGGGAATATCCAACCATTCCAGGTTATACAAGTACGGTCCAGCTGAATGTAGCTAGTTTACTTTCCCTGTATAAAACTCAGCGATTACGAATACTTCACAACTTGTAAAGTAAAGTGACATTTAAAACCTATTTGCTTGATCATGTTCTGTCTCTCTGGCACTAGACTAGCCCATTGCCTCATATGTGATCAGGTAAAGAGGTTTGGAACAAAAACAGCAAGTTGGACTTTTATTTTGACAAGTTGTCATATTTCTGCCTTCCACATTCATGAAAGGTTTGGTATAAATATTGGGTCATGTCTCATGAAACAGTCATGATGCTTTATGTGCAGGTTATGATAGCTGCTATGAATGTGTTATGAAGTCACCTGTCAAGTAAAGTGTTACTATAATTCCCTTAGAGAAGTGATTGTTCTTCCTAGCGTCTCACTGTTTTCTAATTAATCTGTCACAAGACATAATTCACTTCACCATCACCCATTAATACGATTTTAAAGATTTTTTTTTCATTTGTTTGTTAGATTCCGTTTTCTTATGTACTCCTTATTATTGCCTCATTTATTAAGTTATTGATACATATTTAGCTACAAGCAATCAAGCAGAAGACAGAAACAGTCACTTTAACAAGTGCAAGAATTATTTTCTAAGTAGTAAGCTATATCGCTACAACTGAAACACATATTCCTGAGGCATTTAACGCTACAAAAATCAAGAATCCTAAGACTGATTGCTTGCATAAATGTGTATGGCATACGATATTACTGACCTACATGACACAATAATCCTCTGCCTTTCGGTCATCATGGCATGACTGAGTATTTAATCAAAAGTGCTGGGTGGAGATGAATGAGAGGATGTGAATGAAGTGGCAGGCACCAAAAGCAAAACTTCAGAGGGACCTAAGGAGGATGAATAGAGGAGAAAAACATAACATTGTTAGCACAAGAAACAAAGAAGAAAAATAAAGAAATGAGTGGAAAAATCACATCAGTTCATTGGATTTGTTTTCTAGAACTACAGTATTTAACCTCAGGGCAAAGGGGAAATGAACACAGGGTGACAACACACGTTGGCAAGGATACTTTGCTCTCATATCATAAAGTTAGAGGACAACTGGGCTGCAGTTTTAACTAAATAGTGTTGAAACAGTCGCTAGCTGCTTGTTTCCAGATGCCAAGTGCACTAAGATCCAATTGCAAAAGTTTTGAGACACAGAAATTGGACTTTGAGGTGGTCAGCGGGTAAAGCGAAAAAAAAAACGGAGCAAGCAGAGAGACTTTGTGAAGAGGGAGTTAAAGGAGTAGAGTCAAAGGAATCGAGTGAAGTGTGGAAAAAAAAAAGAGCGGGTTCAAGGGGTTCGTTTTCCAGGAGTAGGGAGAATGAATCAAACAGTGAAAGAGAGCAGATTGGTTGTAAATGCAGAGAGGTAAACTCAATGAAGGCAAGTCAAGCCGGGTGCTTTAAAGGAGAATACATTAGGGAGGGGGTAAAAAAAAAAAAAAAAACAGGGAATAGATGCAAATGTGGGAAACAGCAGCTAAAATGTCAGAAGATGGCAGGAAAAGGAAGAGCTGAGGAGGAAAGGAAAAAAAAAGAGATTGCGTGTCCCTGCAGTCACAAATGAATGCATCCTCAAATTAGATTATCATTATCACACTCATTAAACTGTCATTATTAGCATCACAAACCCAGATGCCACTTGATTTGTCTCCCTCACCTACTACATTGTCACAATCATGTTATTTTGGTAAGGAACCCAAGCAGTTGACTTTGAAGGTAAAGCCATTGAAGCTAAAAACTAATGGGAAATTTTCCATTGGTTTTTAATCATTAGATATTCTCGATTTATTGACTTTAAACAATACTATAATTTACCTCAATCCTCCAGTTTGTAAAGATCATAAGTTTGTTCTTTTCAATATTTAGGATAAGCTTTAGTTGACAAAATTGAGCTTTTACTCAGCTATATTGTCCAACAATAAATAACTGTGTATAAAAATGGAAAGATGAGATTTGGACATGTTGTCCCAAGTAACCAAGCAATAAATAAAAATGGACTGAGAACTGAACCCTGAGGGACTCCCTTACAAACTGTGAGTATTTCATGTCAGCTTGAAAGTTCAGTTATCACAGTCAGATAAGGATTTAATAGCCTTTTGGAATTTCCTTGAGTCATTCAAGTTCTCTGTATTTATAGATAGATAAAACTCAACTTTGGCTTTTCAGAAAGGAGAAGTCAATTTGTTTCTCAGTTGTCAAAATAGATGTCAGTACCTACATGAAATAGATGCCGTCTACTACAATGATTTGTGACACATCCCTTGCAGAGAGAAGTTTTTTATTTCTTTTTTTGAAGTAAGTTTCCTACATTTCAACACTCCCTAGCCTCCTGAATTAAGTCAAGAAACAGCCACCTGCACTAGTCTTAGATTAGTTATATTGAGGGTAGAACAATATTTAATTGGTATAGGAAATAATTAGAAGAATGGATATTCTGATGTTTGAAATTCTATTCATGAAAACATTATGTAGACTAAAATAGTAGCAGTTTGAAACCTACTATGCCTTTTTAAAGGCAGCATTTGTGTTATGGGGGGGGGGGGGGGGGGGTCAATTGCAGGCCATTATGGATCTGCCAGGGTCACTTGTAATGAAGGCAGAGTATGAAGTTGGGAAACATTTTTTTTTCAGCTTGCAAAGCCAATCGAGGGGGAATGAACTATACAGCCCATCCTCTCCATTTACCACACGCAACTTAAGGCAGTGACCAGAGAAATGAACGCCGTAATATTTGGCACCACCACAGTAACATGCAGGAAGTCATTCTACACTCTGTGAAACTTATAGGGCTATGCCACATAAAAGAAAGGCCCAGCTGGTTCAACCTGCATAGGAGAGAGACTTGACCTGAAAAAGAACAGAAAGAACAACATTCTCTGGAGGTTCAGCACCAACAGTCACCGCTTTTCTAAAGGTAGACACGCTTTAATATCAACAAAACAAGCCCTGGTTTTTTGTTGATATTGTATGATTCAGGGTCTGTCTGAATTTGGTGTATATATTAGTGAGAGAGAGAGAGTGTGCAGAACTGTCTGTGTAAGAGAGTCCGCAACAGTGCGCTGTGAAAGACAGAGACTTTCGGAAGTTGCTTTGGTGTTTGTGTGTTGGTTGTTGATGGCAGTGTGTGCCCCCACCCACCCACCCCATTGTAAATTATTTCCTTCCCATTCAATTTGTTCTGGAGCCGACCTTGCATAAAGGTTAAACAACAACAACAACAAAAAAAACTTATATATAAATGAAAAGCCTTGCAACCGGTGCTGTACAAGTTCAAACTTCACAGGAGCTCAGTTCATTTGGTTCACACAGTTTTAAAAATAATATATGAATTTTTCATTGTTAATAAGTTTGAATTTTTAACTACATTCACAGTCCCCAAAATGAACCACACCTGATTAATGGGATATTATTGTTATGGCTGCTATTTAACAACTGCTGCTGCTAACAATTTTATTTAATTATTTTTTTTTGGACTTTTGAAGATTGGAATCTTTTGTTTTGCTATGTGATTATTAAAAATTCTGCAATGAAAGAATAAGAAAGAAATGACTGATGTTTGTATTTAATTAAAAGGAAAACAAAAGAGAAATATGAAACTTTATTGTGTTAAACAAACTTCATGACCATTTGAGTATAGATTTCAGCATTTACAAGGTTGACCTGAATACACCACGAATATTCTTGTTTTTACAGTTTATGCTTGGCGCTTTACAAACTGATGCAACAAGACTTATATATATATATGTCTTTAATTAAATGGTTCGTTCAATATGTTTATGTGTGAATTTTTAATTTTCAAAGTCTGGGAGTACCTGCCTGACCTACCTAATGAGGCATGCATTTATACCTAAGGGGGCTCTATTAAGATGGATCAAAATCAGTCAAAGTGCAGTAACCCATCTGTAATTGTTAGTTTCCAAGTGGCACAAGAGTCAGTTTCATGCCCGGCGCATGCATTTTGCAGAGCAATGACAGCCGCACCAAAAGTTGTGCCAGAGGGAGTGTTCCAAGTGTGGTCAGGCACAAAGAAATCGCAGTGATATCTTGAAGGCAGGTAAACGCCGTGTCCTATGACTGTGCCAAGAGGTGGTTTAAGGTGCAGCACATCACCCTCTGCTAATAGGAGTGGAGCAATCAGTACTTGACAGATGGCTGACAGGCAGGTGCACAACATGCTGTTCAATCTGCTCCTGAGCAGAAACATGGCCAAAAGACTAAAAACAAATTGAAATAGTATTGTGTTTGTTTGTTGAGAAATAATGGAGAACTCAGCAGTCCTCTTTGGTTTAAGGTGCAGAGTCATGCATCTTCCTGAAACCAGGCAATCAAAACAAAAAAGAGAGGTGGCTCCATTTCCTGTCACAGCATATTTTTCCAAATGAAAATACTCCGCTGCAATATTTTTTGGTGTGACATTAGCCTTTATATATAATTTTCAAAGTGTGAATAATCTGAAAGAAACCGTAGGAACGGTGTGTAAAGTCTGTGCCCAACGTTCACATTTTGGTCTGTAGCATTTGATTGACAGGTACGAGAAGGATGACATGGGGAACTGAAGGTGAGGCTTTCCTGATGATATGAAAAGTCAAATCTGTGAAATTGGTTAAAAGCTGTGGATTTTAGGAAACGATTGGACCGAACTGCTGAGACAAAAGAAGTAAGCAAAGTTCAAGAAGTTGAATACATACTGTAACTAGCCCACTGAACAAGATGCTTAGCTGATCGGGAGACAATAGATAAAGCGACAAGTTAAAAAGCAAAATGATGGCTCGCTGTCAGACGGGAGGAAACTCATCTGGCACAAATTATAGAGTGAACAAAAAGAGAGACTGGAGAAAAGAGAAAAGATGACCAAATGACTTGATGATTGGCTCCCCCATACTTGGACATAGGGGACAGTTCTGGTGTTGAATGAATGACTTGGTTGAATCTAGAATGCTGTATCTGCCCAAATGATGCCAAGAACCCAAAACAAGACTCCATGAATAGAGGAACTGTGTCTAAATGGAACTGGTAGATATCAAGAATAGCACAAGACACGGGACTGTGAAGGATCTGACTAAACGAGACCATACCTTTTACCTTGGTTGTCGACCACATTGAGCAGCTCTCAGTTTGCAGCTCTACCTCATGGAAAACAAAAAGCAGAAGAGAAGGGTCTGTATCTGTAAAGACCAAAAGACACCGTTAGCTACTTAAATGACTTCCCAGACAGGATTTAAGATATATTACTGCAGCTGCAGCCCAATGAAAAGACATCTGCAGAAGACAGAATATGGCTTAAAGGCACCTCAATAGATGATGTTCAGGCTTACCCTTAGTGAGAGGCAGGCAGAAACAGAAGTGGTTGAAACTTCTAGGTAAATTAGATCAATGAGTAAAAACCTTTTTTTGTCTAATGCACCCCCTGAGCCTTTTTGTCATACCATGAGCTCCCCTCACTTATATGTGTCCATGCGTCTTCAAAAGTAGAATGTAACATGACTGATCATTACATGAAAACCATTTTATATCCTCTCCTTAATTTGAACATTTAACTCAGGCATTTCTTCTTAACCTAAAACTTGAAAAAATAAACAGGTTGCTTTGACAATAAATAAGTAATACAATTAAATACAAAATCAAAGTAATGGACCAAGTCTTGTAACATCTTTTACAAAAAATGGAGCTCCTTTGAAATCCCTAAATCCCTGTTAAAAACACATTTAAAAAATGTTATATTTATCATCTTGGAATCGTGGAATTTCCTAGATGAGTAAATATTCTCAGAACTTCCAAGTTGGAAATAAATTATTAATTGTTTCTATGAGATGTGGGAATCTCTGACTTAGACAACCTGGCAAATGCTCTTACAACCCCTTAAACACAATTGACTCACTGTCATTACACATATACTTTGCAGCCAGATATTGTTAAAACCCATATGACATTATTTTAAACTTGAATGCAATATGCAAAGTTAGGATTTTGTGGAAAATGTGTATAGAATTACATTAGAGACGTTTACTGTTTATATTTGATGGAATGGTGCTTGAATATTTCACTCACTGTAAATAAGATATACGCTCAACAAAACTGTACCAAGCTGACACACCATATACAACGTATTACTCATATAGAAAATGTTATTTTTCTAATGCTACTTCAACATTAGACGAAACACAACAGGACTAGATATTCCCTGATTTATTATTAGCCTACCCAATATGTTAAGAAAAATGGGAAGACATCAGCTAGAGGAAAACAATCAGGGACTCCACCTCTTCCTCTCCACCTCCACTTAGTGTCCTCAAACAGTAGGAAACATGCTAAGTGATTGTGACAGCACGTATGCCCAGTAGGAATGTGCTTTCTCGCTCCACTGCTTTGACTATATTGTAGATGAGCAGTCTGAGTCACTTAAAGGCCCCGTAGAAATGAAAAATACATTTTCCCAGCTTTAATCCTGTGTCCCTGCGTAAATTGTTAATGTGTCTCTTGTTATATGCCAAATATGTCAAAAGAAAAAAAAACAACAGTTCCAGATTGTGTTTACTCCAAAATCCCTGTCCTTTCTCTCACTGTAAAATGGTTGCAAATGTTTGATGACTCACCCGACACACAGGGGGTGTTTGCGAAAGTTTATCCAATCAAATGTGACTTTTGGCGAGTAGCTAGCCACACCTGTCACATAAAATCGCACCGTTTAAGGGTTGTAGTAGCTAACAGAGCATGATGCTGTCTGGGCTATGTCTCAGTCGTAAAAGAGGCTTTAATGTAACTTTCATTTACAAAACAATGTTTTGAGGTCTAAATCATTCATCTCCCTCATCTCCCTCATCTAACAGGTTTGTATGTGGAGCCAATCAGTGTTGAACTATTTTCAGGTATGAAAAGCTCGAGCTATTTTCAGGCTGCGGGAAAAGTCGCTCGATTGCGTCATCTGCTGATTTGCAGATGACACAATGTGCTATTTCATTCACTGGTGACAATCAGTCCAGAAAGATACATTACCTGTCATTTACAGAGAAATACTGGCAATTCCCCTCAAAGTCAAAGTCTGTCTAAAATGTCGTTAGATATGTCTATAGCTGTTGTTTTGAGGCGTGTTAAAAGGTCCAAAAATGTAGCAAGAAAGCCGCCAAATTGGCGAAACACTTCAGTTTCTCTCTGCAGCGCTAAGCCCCAACCCCTTTTAGGAATCCAATCAAATTTGAAGGATGTGATTTAAATTACTCCTCTATGTATTCACCCCTCAAATATTCAGTTTCAAGACAAATCCCTTTCCCTTTCTCTGTACCAGTATTGGAAGATTAGTTCCTATCCCCCCCACCTGAGCAATGGGCCCAGGTTTACAAGTCTGCTCTCCTAAATCAATTATACTACACTACCTGCTAAATCAGGATGTTATGCGGCAACACACGGGTTTCATTGTCTATCATTCTCTGACTGTCTTTTTTTTTTTCTTTTCTTCCTGCCCTTACCTTATCTCTGTGTGTTTTATGTGTGAGTTTCTCCATCATTTTGCATCTCCCCTTCCCTGTGTTCTGTCTCTTCCCTTTTACTCTGAGGCTGTTCAACAAAAGGCCACGGTGTAGAGGTGTGGTACTAGTGCCATCTTTTGACTGAACTAAAGGTTGTTTCAGGGTGCCAGAATGGCAGAAAAGAGCTTCCACATCTCAAGAGCCGGCATAAGAGGGTCATCATTCAAAAGGCTGCCTCCAACTGTGACATTTTTTTTTTTTTTTTCACATTTCTCTTCTTAGATTAGCTAATCTTCAGAGAAGCAGTTTAAGCAAACTTTTCACCCTGGTTTCCTTTTTTGTTCTACATACAGGATTAAATGATGAATGTCCATCCTTTTCTTCAGCATTTGTTCTCACTCTCAATCGTCTCTCTTTCTTTCTATGAGTCTTCCTTCTTCTTATTCTCTTCCTTTTTTTCTTTTTTACTGCCTTAAAAAAAAACTGCGTTGTCTTTTTGTTTTGTTATGACATTGAATTTCTCCTCAGAAGATTCAGCGGTCTGCTCAGCTGCACATCAAGGGAGACAGGACACGTTACAAAACATTTCCCCTCACAGTGAATCTCATTGTAATTCAACCTTGATGCGGGAAAGAAAGTATTTCCTACAAACTTTTAAGCATAAGCACCCACACATAAACACGTGTGCACGCATACACACCTACTGTATAAACAGGGGAGCGGTGGTGATGGTTAATAGTAATAGCGCATTAAAAATGTTTGCATAAATTCTCCATTCATATTATGCCCACTAGTGCGGGTAATTGAGATTGTGTTGCGACGTATGAGGTGGAATACAACCACTGTTGTCCCTGTTTAACTCACTGATCTATATTCAAAGAAACTGCCGAGATAACACTCTTTCCGCATATTAGCATGGCAAGCTCTCTCTCTCTCTCTCTCTCACACACACACACACACACACAAACAAAGAATAGGCAAACACTAACGTGTTTGACTTTAGTTTGTAATTTATCACCCAGTTATAAGCTATAGCTAACGATATATGCTTAAATTGAATCTGTGCAATTTCAAGGGTGTAAATCAAGGTTGCACATTCAAGCGCATACACACAGATATGCAAGTGATTGCAATATCTGCAGTGGTTATACATGCTACTCTTAGTTAGAAACAGTATAGACCTTTTTCACCTCAGCAATCTCAACATGAAATACTAAGTAAACACAAGTGATATTAATTAAGTTTCCATTCAGGTCAGAGTCAGGCTGCTGCTATTGTATATGTTGACTTACATGGAATGGAATCTTAATAAGTAGCATTTGTAACAGTGTTTGCCCTACTATTCAATGCCAATATGGCTGCCAGAATGGATGCTATATTCATGTAAGATATAGGTCTTTATATTGGTTGGTTTGTTGGTTGATTTATGAGTTCCAGAGTTCTTCTGATGTCCTGACTTCAGTATTTTTTTCCTTAAGTCGCCTTTCATTTTAATTTTTCCCCCTAGGCTACATAATTATGGCTCAGTATGCCAGTATATTGTATATTATGTATGGGGTGTTGACCTCGGTATACATCACACATAACATCGTCCTCACGTACATTTCACAAGCAGGTTCGGAATAGCTGGCATTTCGCAGCATTAGTTTAGGGTAACATGCAATGCAATCTATGTTGACTTTAAATTTACAAGTTTTGCACAAGCACATCTTCCTGTTCAACATCGCTATACCTAAATCCGAGGTATCGCCCTTATAATTGACATGTTCCATTCTTTTTCACCACCAGTTCAGATTCAGCTTGCTCATAATGCTCCTTCCCCGGATCTAGTCACATGACCAAACACACGCTGTGAGAAGACATGGTGGGCGTAATGTTAATAGACTCCACACAATCAGCGGATACGTTGTCACGCTCATATTTATTTAAATTAAGTAGCAAATTATAGGCTTTTTTTTTTTTGCTTGTAATTGAGTAAGCTATCATCCATATTGCAATTGTGATTAAATTAATCGCGCAGCACTACACCGCGTCCTGCAGTCCTGCCGACCCGCCTAACCCAGGACCCCAGCCTCATTTCTGATGTCCTTGATGGAGGGAGACAAGCACCTGATCCACTTACCAGTCCCAGTGGTGAATCTTCAGAGACGTGGGACATTTCAACCAATGTACAGTTTCGATATAAAAAGAGGTTTTTGGACATTTGTCTGTGGATTTATTATTTTTTTTTTACTTCTCCCACACTTCTGATTTTTACCAATTCATTTTAATCTCACCAACAGCAGTGAGATACAGTTCTGGGAAAAAAAGAAGAGACTACTGCATTTTTCTTTGCATTGTTTGAAGTCTGAAAACTATCTTTTTGTGTGTTTTTTGACCATTTGCCATTTTCTGCAAATAAACGCTCTAAACGCTAATATTTATATTAGGACTTTGAAGGAAATGTTGTCAGTAGTAGTAAAAATGTTCCTTTTGCCCAAACACAAGTAGTAAAATCAGAGAAAAAATGATAATTTTGCAGTGGTCTCTTATTTTTTTCTAGAGCTGTGTATCACAAAAAAATCCATGTCTTGTGGAAAATCATTAAGAATGGTTTAGTTCTGTGCAAAAAATTATTTATCCAGTCTCTTTGATTCCTGATGCAACAATGTGCCCTTCAAAACTGTTTGAAAGAGATATTGTTCATGCCAGCGCTATGTCATCTTCATATCAGCCTGTCCTTGAACATTGCGCTTCAGATGACCATTTGAGGAAGAAACAAATAGAAGGACATGACATCTCCTTAGGGAAAACCCGACGGAGCATCAATCCAAGAGGTGTTGTCTCTGCCGTGTGATGATACTATAGCCAGTCAGTGTAGGGAACAGTTCACTGTCCAGGGCTGAATTCATTTAGCATGATCCACTCAATCAAAATCCTTAGACATGTCAGACGGAAAAAAAAAAAAAAATCACTGCTGCTGGCTTAGATTCACTCCCACTAAGCCAGGTATGGATTGGCCTGTCATGTTGTGCTGAGGTATATAGGCATACAGATTTTTACACTGTGTGTACACTGGGTGTGGGCCTTTGTCACTATAAATCTCCCCGAAACTTTCCCAAACAACAAGTTAGAGAGATGGATCACCACTCACTCTCTGAATCAGGATTTTAAACTTTTGTGTGTCAAAACCTCAGGAGCGGCAAGAAATATCTATCAAATGTGCAACGGCAAGAGCAATGACCTCTGGCTGAAACGCCATCAGGTCCGCCGCTTTTTTCCTTTTGAGAATTATTGACCTGTGCTGAGGAAATCATTGTGTTTATAAGGGCTAGGGAAATTGTTATGCAAGGTAAAGGCCGATGTCTGCTTTTGTGCAAAAAAAAAAAGAAAAAATGCAGACGATAAAGTCGTGTTGATTTGACTTTTTAGAAGAGGAAAATGCTCATTCATGAATTTATATATGATTATGTTGTGTCCTGAACAAATCCTGTGCCTATTTCATGAAGTTTGTAAGTAATTATAATTATCGACATGACCAGGGATGCGTACATTTAAAGCAGCCTCGGGACTGTTGGTATTATATTTCAACCCTGGAATTCAAGTGTACATAGCTGAGGAGTCACTAATTGCCAAGCATGCTTCAAAAGATCCTTCTTTGATTAATGGGTCACTGGATGACCTTAGCTATGCTTCTTTTCATATTTTCACTGTTTAGACTGAAAGGATACTGGGGTGGTTGGACCTGCATAGAGGTCTCATATATTGTACACACTGTGCCCATAGCAGCCAATTCCCTCATTTTTAAATATAATTTACTTTTAACTGTATCAAACATCAAGAAAGAAGAAAAGATCAGCGTTTTCCTTAGTAAAAAATAAAATCCCCACTTTTAATTAGAGTCTGATTCAATCAGTTGTATCGATCAGATTTGGATACTTGTTTCGTCCATAGTTAGGTAGCAAAAACACTATTAATTGTTAAGGGATTGAATGGAATGAAGACAGCTACACAGATAAATGATGTAATTAAAAGTTGTGATAAGGAAAAAAATGAACGGAGAGGCACCCTTGAAAACTGTGCTTTCTGTGCTCCACTTTAGTCTTTTGTCATAACAGAAGTATTTTTTTAAACCCTCTTGTTATGCTATGGGTCAAATTGACCCATTTTTTTTTCAGGATGAAACTTCTTCATCTTGCCTTAATTAGTGTAATTAATGTATAAAATGAAAATGTCTCATACTGATCAGGTCATTCGACCCAGCATCAAACTAGAGGTAAAAGCGTGAGAAATGTCAGAATATTTCTTTCTTTGCAACTTTGAGACATGTTAAACACACAAAAACTAAATTTAAATGTGAAATATGTTGAGATAAACACTTGATTAAAGGTAATCAAGTTATTAAATATTAAGAAAATTAAACCATTACCTGTTAGAGGTAAGGGACACCATTGTACTAAATACTGATAAAATAGTTAGTAATGGAGTTCAGTCAGTCAGTCATTTTCTATACCTGCTTATTCCTCATTAGGGTCACATGGTCTGCTGGAGCCTATCCCAGCGCGTTACGGCGAGAGGCAGGGATACACCCCAGATGGTCACCAGCCAATCGTGGGGCACACACACCATTCACTCACACACTCACACCTATGGGCAATTTAGAGTCTCCAATTAACCTCAGCATGTTTTTGGACTGTGGGAGGAAGCCGGAGTACCTGGTGAAAACCCACGCAGACATGGGGAGAACATGCAAACTCCACACAGAAAGGTCCCAGACTCAGGACCAAGGAGGTCTTGAACCTGCGACCTTCTTGCTGTGAGGCAACAGCGCTAACCCCTGCTCCACCGTGTTGCCCTAGTAATGGAGTTAATAATGAAATATTAACAATCCTCGTTAGGATTTTTTTGTTTTGGACGTCTTTTCGACCATTGCTGTTGCTGAAAAATGGACATAACAGGAGGGTTGAGAGTATGTTTGCTTGAGCGTGCCATTGCTTGGAATCATATATTTCTGCAAGAGGTAAGATTTGTAACAGGTTATTTTGTCCCCCAAGTGATTGACTTAATGGATGGTGGTCTGACCCCAGGGGCGTAGCTAGACTCCTAGCACAGAGGGGGCAGAGTATTCTAAGTGGCCCCTCTGATGAAGTCATTTTAAAATTCACTACTATAAAATAATTATATATCATAATAGACACAGTTTATTCCATGCAAGCCTGTGTTTTAAAAAAACCCACTTTGTAACAGGTTACCAGTCTATTTAAAAGATAGCATGTGACACTCTACATACTGATAATAATAATAATAATAGCAGTATTTATATAGTGATTTTCTAAGACTTTCTAGGAGGCACAAAACTAAACACTAAGGGGCCGGAAAATGTGAGACAGACATCACACACAACACTCAGAAAATAAGAGGTGGGTCTCGAAGTGGGTTCAAGCAGTTGCACTTGTAGGTGAAGAGAAGGTCAGCGAAGGTGGCTCTGAGGGATCAAGTGGGTTGATAGGAGGAGAGAGGTCAGAGACAGGAAGTAGCAGATGCTGAAGGGTTTTGTCCATCTGTCATTTGATGAACTGTGCACCACCACAGACAGACAACTACTTTCAAACACAGGATACATCTATCTATAAAAGCAAGGAGCGTCTATGTGTCTGTGCCTCATGTATCTCTCTCTCTGTTTGTCAGCTCAAGCTCCGCTTGTGCTCGTGGCACAATGGCGTGCATCCTGTTTTGTGGAATTTTTCGGATAGATATTTAAAACACCATCATTAAAAGTTAAAATCCCATAGACTTACGTATCCCGGCGCCTTACGTATGGAGCTTTACACTGTAGAGTGTAAAGTAGAGCAGTTGAGCTTTACTCTACTTCACACTATAAAGCTCCATATCACGGCGCTCCCTCCTCATGTTGCTTCCCAACACTTTCGTTACAATTCAAAGCTCCGTCGTCCCGTTTCTTCCTGCGCCGATCGTGTAGCCACTGGAATAAAAGCATTATAACATCTCTCAAAAACCACATGCTAAGCTTTAGCTGCTACTTTATTCACACAGTGGTCTTGACTTTTTGACATAACTCCTGCATGTTTCATATTGTATATTCTTTACTGTCAAAAGCCAGCTTTTTGCACAGACCCAAAACACAGTCAACATCCCATAATATTACTTCATTAGTTTCACTCACCTGTTGTTGTTCAGCCCGGAGTTTATTTTATCGTTGTTTGCGTTTCTAACATCTTCCATAGAACTAAATAATCCCAACAGGTTATCCAACTTCCCACAAACAGGCCACAGCGCTGTTTGCTGCATAGGAAGAAAACCTCTTGGCCCCTTTTTATTAAACCGCGTTATTATTCATTTCTTCCCCTGTGCTGTAAAGATTATTCTCATATTTTTATTTGTGGTTTTGTATTTGAGCTTTTTTTTCTTATTTATTTATTTTCTTCTATTTTCATTCTTTAATGACTGTTTTTGTCCTGTACCATTTTATCTTAATGCTTTTAATGTTTAATGTAAAGCACTTTGAATCGCCTTGCCGTTGAAACGTGCTGTAGAATAAATTGCCTTGGCAGCGGCGGGAGCTCGACTCTCGCTCGTGAAAAGACAGAAATGGTGGGATTCTGATTTCATTTTCTGCCGCAATCAAAACACACACAAACTTTATTCCAACTATTCAAGTAAACAACAAACGGTAAAGGTAAATTGCTCCATTTCTATCTAAACCCTGAAAACTCACACACACAAACACACACACACACAAACACACACACATACAAACAAAAGTGGAAATTAACCATGTGTTAAGAACAGAGCAATCGAACTGTCAACTCGCACTTTCCCATTTGGATCCACTTCCCCCTCAGGGTCAGCGGAGACATGACCACTTGTGTGCAGAGACAGGCTTCCTGCACATATTGTCACACGCAAGTAAACGAGAGGCACACACACACACACACACACACACAAACACAAACAAGTGAACGCAAACACCCAGTCTGACGCTCGGGCAGACATACATGACTGGACTGCTGCAGGGTTCCAGGTGGCAATTGGATTGCCGCGGAGGCTCTGGACCTATAAATCAATTACAGTGTAGTGAGATGCCGAGGAAACTGTTTTGTCTTCTGCTGATTGAAAAGGAGCAGATAGGTCACAGAAAGCCGCTACATGTGTCTAAACCCGCCTGTATATGTCACCGCTGGACTCTTAAGATCTCGTTTGTATCCATCTACTGTCTTTTATTGGTTGTTTAGATTGTCTAAATGAAGGTTTTCATGCATGAATTGAGTTATTATCATTGAACATGGGAAAGAACTGATTTCTTTTTTTTTTTTTTTTTAACAGTGTATTATGAGTTATATTGATGCATGGACATTAGCTGAGGCTGAGTTTTGTAAATCTTCCAGGCGAGCGGGGACTCGCCTCTCAAATATAAACACTTAGCAGATGGCACTGAGCGAAGCGGAACATTTTAAACCATAATAGCTCTCACAAGCTGGCAGGTCTGTGTTCAATCATTCCCCAGCCGATTGTAGCACTGACCGGCCGGACAGAAATGAACAACCCTGTATGGCATCATATCATGACCACTTTTCATCAAGAGTTTTTTTTTTTTCCTTTTATTTTATTTTAATAGCCTGTTAGCACATCTCTGTCTGTTCTCTCTCTTTTAAAAAGAATCATAGGCAACTTGATTTATAATCGTCTAGAAAGATGCCTCACCTCTTATCCAAAGGGTTCAAACGCATCGACCTGACTAATAATGCACTAGTCTGGCAAAATATCAGTGAGACCCAGGTGGGTGTGTTGAACCAAAGTGAATGTGACCAAAGTAAATGTGAAAGTACTGGTTTCACTTGACCATCGTTAGTATCTCATGTCTTGTGTAAACCTCGTGAACAGTGATCGTTGAGAGTCGCCTGAGGTTAAGTTGTTGATTCTCCTGGGTCCAGATGAAAGGGCGACATTATAGATGGGAGATATATGGTGTCAAAGAGGATAAATACCTGGGTCTCACTCCAATGTCTTGTCAGAATAGTGCGGACTAATGAGACCTGATGAAGCCTCTTGGATGAGATGCGAAACGTCTTCCTAGACAAATACAATTTTAGGTGCTTATGATTGAATTTGAGAGAGAGAACAATGACCTGGATGAATTGTTATCCAATGCTGTGCAAGTCAGTGGCTACCTAGGAAATGTCAGATTACAGGACAGCGACTTTAATATTCATAATTACAATAAATCCACAGTAAGTCGTGACTTTTGGCTTTGGCCAACAGGGGAAATTAAGAGTACATAATTGACAGCTGTGGACGGATCCTTTTTTTTTTAGTGTAGGCGGTGGCTTTGTGGGCAATCTCAATAATATTAATAATGCTGTGGTCCTGCTAACAAACAAACTGTGCAATAGGACCACCCGCTCATTCTACTGTGGCCTGGACCCCTCTGTGCTTTTGCTGAAACACAAGCCGTTCAGAAATCCCTCCAGTCACGACGTCCACACTGGAGTCAAAGTAAATAAATTGTTAATTTCCAATGGATCCATGTAACTGCCCCCTTTGGAGAGCTTATACGAGGGTAGCCATTTTTTTCCCTTCCATCCTAAGACCTATGTAAAGCATACTTGGCACTCATGAAAGGCACTATATACAGTACAGGCCAAAAGTTTGGATTGTCCTTCTCATTCAATGTGTTTTCTTTGATTATTTTTGACTATTTACATTGTAGATTCTCACTGAAGGCATCAAAACTATGAATGAACACATGTTTATGGTGTTACGTACTTAACAAAAAAAGGGTGAAATAACTGAAAACATGATTTATATTCTAGTTTCTTCCTGAACTAGTCACCTGAAATGGTTTTCACTTCATAGGCTTTCCATATTCTTTACATGGGCTTCCAGCCAATGAGGACAACAAAGCTGAGTGGATACATTTTACTTTTTGGTGGCAACAAGTAACCAAAAAGCTTTGTTTGTTTTGTGCTAAGCATTTTTCTCCCGACTGTTTCACCAACCTGGGACAACACAGGACAGGATTTGCTGAAATACCGTTTTTGAAAGCCGTATCCACAGCAACTATCCTAGGAGAAACTGATGAAGCTGTAAGTTCTTCTAAGGAATAAAAATGCATGGTGTGTTTTTCGGTTAAGGCGGTGTCAGCATTTAAATATGATTGTTAGTTTTGTTTAAAAAAAAAACAAAAAAAAACAGCAGCAGGCAGGGAGAGCTTCCACATTATATGCTGCTGTAAACGTCTCATTTGGAAACCACCAGCAGCACAGCGACTGGTCCGATGGTGAGCGCTGAGTCACCAGACAGACCTCGTTAACGGACCTGTAACTGCGAACAAGTTTTCCTAACAAAACTTTGCGTTTTACATTATATAATGCTCCTTCTCCTCTGTAACTTGCAACGTTACGTGCTATTTTCCCAAGTAAAACGGTCAAATACATGGATCAGTGTTTTGATGTCCCCTCAGAAAGGTTAAAGCACTCGTTAAGTCCACTTGCTGTGACGGCGACGGGTGACAAATGCGACTTGACCCTTTTGTGTCATCCAGCTTAATATAGATAACTATTGCAGCCGAGCGGCGCTGACATTGTGGCTCAGCTGGTCTGGTCGGACCTGTGATTATGTGGCAAAAGATTCAAATATTAAACCCTGGAAATGGGTCAATGGGGCCCCCTTTGAACTTGTCTCTCTTAACGCTTCCACAAAAGTTTTGTTCCAGATACGGAACTGTTTTTTTTTTAATCCTCTTTCATGTTATGTAATCAAATAACTTTTCAAACCATAACAGTAAAAAAAGAGAAAAGAAAAAAAAAAAGATCCTACAAAGATTTATGTTTCCTGCAGTCAAACAGCAACTATTCAGATTATGTTATTACATGCAAAGAAGGCCCCTGGTTGACCCGTATCTGAAGATGCTTTTGGGAAGCCAAGCCCTGAATTCTGTGCAAGAGTGCATCTGTTAAACAGAGTTATTTTAACACTATGGTGTTTTAATTTTACCCTCTGAATACATGCAATGTTAAATACTGCATACTTGTAATGGACTGTATATGGATGTCCAGTTATATGTTTGTATATATTAATGGATTTTTGAACTTGCTTTGAAGATCTCTTGTTTCTCTGTTTTCCATTTCTCTATGTCCATTTTAAAACGCATTATACATATCTCGGCACACACCCATAAACACATGCGCACGCACACACACACACACACACATACAAATACAACCCCATAGACACACACTGAAGTGCTGAAGAGCAAAGTGGGAACGCGGAATTGGAACAGTTCCTGAGGGGGCAAAGTTCCCCCGTCTTTAGTGTTGGAAAACAAAAACAACACAGACCCCGACAAAACAGAACAAGAGACGCTGACATGAAAACAGGACTCTGACAAAATGGAATCAGTTTCATCTGTTTCACCCAGTCATCGGGACGAGTTGGTTTGAAAAAAAACAAAAAAAAACACCCCCGGCAGACTGAGAGCTCCAGGATCGAGGCAGTGAGAAGCAGCAACAGATGAAGTGTGCCACTTACAATTAATCAACAATAATCTATTGGAAGAAGAATGTCTCTTTCTTTTTTGCATCTTCTGCTATCGATCTCACACGGGGGAGGAGTATGTGCAGACACCTTGTCTCACTTTGAATCTATTTGTCTGTTTTTTTGTCTGGGTCTCTGTAACACTTCTTTACCCGACCTCAACGCAGAAGTGTATAAAGTATCTTAAAGCCATACTTTGAGTAGAAGTACAGATATCAGACTCGTAAATAACTTTGAAACTATATAAATACAATGTGTAAAAGTCTTAAGGTCTCTGATATTATTTATATTATATATACTTAAGTATCAAAAGTTATTTTCAATACTTATGGGTCAGTGACAAAACTGCCCCTAAAAACTTGGTACCAGATATTTTAACTCTATTAAGAAGGTTTTAAAAAAAATTAAAAACACATGCTATCAACTAGTTATATATTCTCAGTGGATTATATATTTTAAATTTATCTTTTTTTTTTGGTTACACCATTTGACATTCCGTGTCAAAAAAAAATCACACAAATTCTTGATTTTTAAAGAAAAAAAATGATATAATTGGACTTTTAAATAACAAGAAACGTACATTTATAGAGACCTGATGAAACTGTATTTTAAGAAGTTTTTGGCTTTCTCATCTTGCCAAACATTATTCGTATATATATATATATATTATATATTGAAAGTAAAAGCACAAGTACGTCCTGTTAGCAGCGAGCAGTCAGGATGTTGAGAGCAATGAAGTTTATTCTCTGTGTTCATGGATCACTGGAGGCTTCAAGTTCCCACATCACATGTGTGTAAACCAATTATTGAACCACAACTGGCTTCCAGACTATTTGTGATGTCACAAGTCATGCTTGTGTCAGGTTGTTTGCAGCCTGTTTCCATCAAAATTTCACTTTTATTTTGAAGTAAGTAATGCCATTTCTTAGAAGAGATGTAGTGGACTAAAAGCAAAAGTTAATAGAAGTCACTCATTTTCTATACCTGCTTATTCCTCATTAGGGTCACATGGTCTGCTGGAGCCTATGGTCACCCCAGATGGTCACCAGCCAATCATGGGGCACACACACCATTCACACCTACGGGCAATTTAGAGTCTCCAATTAACCTCAGCATGTTTGACTGTGGGAGGAAGCCGGAATACCCGCTGAAAACCCACGCAGACACAGCGAGAACATGCAAACTCCACACAGAAAGGTCCCAGATCCAGGACCCAAGGAGGTCTTGAACCTGCGACCTTCTTGCTGTGAGGCAACAGCGTTAACCCCGCACCACTGTGTAGATACACATAGAAAAATACTGTAACAAAGTATTATTACTTCATTATATTATATATATATATATATATATATATATATATATATATATATATATACTCCAAGGAAGAGGAAATGCTTTCACAACCAATATGTTATTTTTGTTCTACATTATGCTTTCAACAAGTACAATGTGTATATCTCTTAGAATGTTTTGTTTATTGACTTGAATTTTCCAACCTTTACTTCATTCGCTGTCTGTCCTTGGGCTGACTATTCTTACCAAAGACTGATACGTCTTTCCTATTTCTTTGTCTCTCTCTCTCCCCTCGCGCCACCACCTCCACCACCACCACCACTGTGGCTGATTCCATTAGTGCTCTTGGACCCCACTCATTGTCCCTCCGCTGTCCTCTGAGGCCGTCGGCGAAACCACCGGAGGAAAGCGGCCGCCGCGCAGCACGTCTCAGACAGATTGTTAATCAGGCGGTGCCGCATAATATTCTGTAGCCGGTTACATCTCGCTCCCTCGGCGAGTAATCACCTAACAGCGTTATGCCGATGTCGCGCAGGTCAGACGGAAAGGGAGCTGTTTGTCTCTGTAAAGGAGACAGACACAGACGCACAGAGAGAACAACGTAAATGAGAGGAAAGGAAGCCGGAGACGGGGGTGAGTGATACAATGTAGTTTTCATTAGTTTTGAGTATGTGCATCACTTTTGAAAGGCATCTAGTAGTAGTAGTTTTTTTCTTTTTCTTTTCCATTTTTCCACATTCAGTGTTTATTGAGATTTTCCATTTTCCGCCACCTCACCAGTCCAAGCACCTTAGCATACTGCTTATGTCCTCATCTTGTCAGAATATCTTTCAGGTCTGATCTCACATTTGCCCATAGTAAGGTCATGTCTTGTCGAGCACTGTTAATCCTTGCAGACGACAGTTCCAAGTAGGCAATGTCCAAGAAACTCCGAAGCCAATGTGTCTTCGAGATATCACGGGGAGGTTTCCAACGTTGGACTATAATCCTTTTGGCTGCAGTCAGTCCTGCCAGACATAGTTTGCATGATCTCCCTATCAGAGGAAGTCATTTAGAAGAAGTACAAGTTGATCCATTGGCAGTTATATTGCTATTAAGTCATTTTTTTAGTCCCTATAATCTCCCCCCAGAATTAAAAAAACCCAGGGAATCTCTATACAATATGTGTAAATAAGCCCAAAGGTCCCAGGGTGCAGAATGTGCAATAAAGTCATCATTTTAAATACCTATAGTAGATTATACAACACATAGCATATCACAACTAATAATTACCATTATTAAAGTCAGTGTTGAAAATGGTATACAAGAAAAAAAAAACACCTATTTCAAAATACGTGGTGTTTTTTTTTTTAGATGCACCCAACCAGCAAACAAGAAGGTAGTATTCATACAAACTCCAATGAATGAATTTAAATAGCTGTTGTGCAACGATCAAGAGGAACTTTTTGTATTGAAAAGAGAATAAACATAATTTTTTGATATTTTAACATTGCAGTAAAGATTGTAACATCATTGTAAAAAAAAAAAAGAGAGAGAGAGAGTACAACATATACATTACTACAGTGCAGCCAAACAACAACAGAATAGCAATCAGATAATATAGATTGACAAAAAAAAGGTCCTAAGTCAAAGTCTCCATTGAGGCCTTTTGGATCCAGAAATTGTATATTATGAAGATTATACTCCATTTCCACCAAGTATTTTGCACTAGATGCCAATAAATCCTACACTCTGTACCTTTAACTGTTTTCTGCACAACAGAATCACATTGCATATTGCCTTTATTTACTTTCTAGAAGATTCAGTTGCTCATCTCTTACTCTCTTACACATACACACACGCAAATCACGTATTGACATGCTCCAGTGCTTTTAGTACATCACGGTTTGAGAAACGAGGCGGCAGCAATTAACACCTCACTGACATTTGATTCTCCAGCTGCGGTGAAGGGAATAAGGGAGGAAAATAATGAATTCAATCCATCCATGATCCCCGCACCTAACTCTATGTTTCCCCGTGTATACGTCCATTTCTCCGTGTGTGCATATGTGTTTGCGTCTTAATTTCTCTCCGAGCACTAAATGACCCTTCATTTCCGTTTCATTTCGTCTATGCGTTATGAAATTCTGCACTTAGCAGAAGTGTTTTAATTTCGACGCGCAAGAAGACGGGTGTTGTTCTGTGAGGTGCATTTTAAAAAATCAATCTTTTATGAGTCATTTATATGTCACGTTGAATTTAGACAACATGGTTCCTGTTTGTGGCTGAGTGGTGTGGCCAAGCAAGCTTTCATTTATATTGATGAGACAGACACAAAACGACCTATTACTTCCACAGCTCCACAAAGAAGCTGGAGAGAAGAGATGTCAAACTAAACGATCCAAAATAAAAGTTCGGAAACTTGTGTGGTTGATCATATCTCTATTATCACTATTATTCATTATTATGGCATCTTATATTCCTGAAAATCTTGCTCATTATGCTGCACACTAATACAAGGATCATGCAATTATGGGATGAGCAGCAAAGCAGAGATATGAGTGGGGTTATATTGAGGTGATTTTTGTTAATTAAAACCACAAATATATATTATTGAGGATATGAAAACGTCAAATAAAAGCCAGGAAAATTCTACAATATGTGACCTTTAAAATAGATGAAGTCACTGCTGCTTTATTTATAATCCACCACTGAGCAGAACGCCTTGAAATTTTGATGCGACTGGCATCTTTTATATTGCTTTGATGACATAAATTAGCAGAACAATGAAAAAAATGAGGCCGTCCACGGTATGTGTTGCCATCAGCCGTTTTATTCACATTCGACCCAGGTTGAAACCACCAGAGAACTAATGGTTTTTATTAATGCCCACTGTAGTGTGTTATTTGATACCACAGGTGCAATATTGCAACACAGGTTGCAACACTTCAATACAGGTTATCCAAGCACCCTGTCCAATGAGAAATCATGATATTCTGGAATAAATTGAAAAAATATATATATTGCAGGAAAAGTTACAATAAATATATAATCAAAAATTATTATAATAATATAATAAACCTATATTTTTCCCCTTTACAGTAGCAGCTTCACATATAAAGCTGAATTCCTAAACAATCCCCTTCAATTGAGAAAAAATTGCATTTAAGTAATTACTACAAATCAAATTCATTCATCACCAAATGACTGTGTGTTATAGTGTGAAGCAAAGGTTGTGTGTGAGCTCCACACACACACACACACACACAAATGATGTGCAGCAGACAATGGAGGTTACATACTGACAGTAATTAAAGTATAAGGTTGTATTCAACACACATAACAGACAGTATAAAAGTCCCAAAGACAACTTTTTAAGATTTAAGCATAAAGATACATGTTGGGATTTGTTTTTTTTTGCAGACTGCATTGAGGATAATCTTTACAAAAGCACATGGCTGTAGGCTAATGGACTGGTGCTTATTCCTCTGAGAGAGAAATAAAATCTGGGGATGACAGACACAGAGAGTAAAAGAAAAGAGAGGGAACGAGGGGTCGCAGAGAAAGGAAGACCGACAGGCTAGATGAGGCAGACAGGAGGGAAAGAGAAACTGATAGTGGGTTTGCTTGGCTACTACACACCTCAGTGTGTCACCTCCGCTCAATGTCACGGCCTTCCCCCTCTGACGAGATGCTAATGCACGTGTCACCACATAGACATTTCCACCTCGACCGCCCCGAGCATCCACTGTCGGCGCTCATCTCTCATTTCCATCTCTCTGTCACCATGTCCCCAGTCTCTCTCTTTCCTTCTTCAGCTGCTTCCAACATACTTATCTATCCCCTTCTCTAATCTCACTCCATCTCTCTGTCACTGACCGCCCTCTCTCTTCTCTCACCCCATCTCTCGTTTGAGCTGTTTTGTGACTCAGGTCAGCACAGGTCATCCATTATTCTACTATCACTCACACACACACACACTATGCACTCACCGACACATTAAGACAAACAAATGATCACCAGAGGAAGAAGGGTTGTTTTTCTCATTGTATTTATATAAAGGCTACAGCAGTCTGTGTAAGGGAGGCCATTTACACACTCACACAGCATCACTGTGTATCAGCATCACCATTCATTCATTTCCACATGAGAACATACTTTAGATTCTGACTTCATTCTTTGTGAGTTTTACGGAAGCAGCTTCACACATGCATGAACCGTGGATGTATTCGGAAACTCCAGTGTACCACATTAAAAAATGGCACCCTGTATATTCCTGTGATGTTCCCAAGTATCCATGGGCTTCTGTGTCCTAGCAACATTTCCTCTGGCTGAGCCACATGACTTCCTGTTGGCTCACACGGTTGATGATACAGCTTTTCAATTTCTATTTTTTTTATTCAACTTAATGCATCAAAGTGTGACTCCTCCACCTGAGTCATTTCAGTTTTGACACTCTGAAAAATATTTTTAACACCTTATAGCAGCTTAATTATTGGGGAAGATCAGGTGGCACCTAATGACAAAGTGTAGACATCAGTATTTTTTCATTAGTGTGTTTTTTTTCCCCTTTTTTAAGCTTTTTTTTTATTGATTTTTACAAAATGTGCAACATACACAAACACCCTATAAGGAAAAAACTAAAATTACGCATACTAAAGACAGATTGCAAGTGTCCTATAATAAATATATTACAAAATAAATAAATAATTAAAACATTCATACATTTATAAAATACATTTTATAAACAATTATAAATAATAATAATAACTATAATAATAACTATATGATTATACAAGCCAGCAAAATTGTATTTACCACAGAGACCATAAATAAATAAATTGCAGTGCATATAGGGTGGTGACATTATGTGTTTTGATAGCAATTCTTGATCTATAACCTATTTTGTTTTAATGTTTCTGCCTTTACTCGTGTGTTTTGGCACTTGGGGCCACCGTAGAAATGAGCTTCATTTAGTCATGTGACATAGTAATACCTAGGGGTAAAATGAAGTGATCTATCTATCTATCTATCTATCTATCTATCTATCTATCTATCTATCTATCTATCAAGATTTACCCTTCGTTTTAAGATTGGTACAACAGGAACACAACACAGTACAACAGGAACCTCTACAGGCCACATGTGGAACAGACCCCCTCACTCAACAGCGGCATTCGACTGAAGTGTGAACGCTTCAAGGCATTCCACTCAGTCACAGTCGCGGTCTCTCTCTGTCTGTCAGGCAGCCTTTCACTGTTTGTCTCAGGCACACACTCACATGCATAGATGAACACACACAAGCACGCATAAAATGCCACATTAAATGTCAAAGCCTCACAGAGAGAGGAAATCAATCAGGGGTTGTCTGTTTCGAGACAGTTTAGTAAGTTCAATTGTTGCATCTGAGATCAATCACTGACCTATTAATCTGAAACAGTACAGACATACTTACAGTATGTGCTCAAGTCAATGTGCTCAAGAACCTAGAAACCTCCCACCGGGCCACATGATGATCAGTAGCAGTTATGTTGATATAAAGGGAGCAGACAGGCAGGAAGGCAAGTATGTGTGTGTGTGTGTGTGTCACCTGCACGTGTGTTTACAAAGTAGTTGTTCCCAACCCGGAGGTTAGGATGCTCCCTGGAATTGTGAGCTAAAATTGAGAGGTTGCAAGATGATTAATGGAGTAGGATGAAGAGGAAAAAGCATTGTTCCTCTGTACAGAATTATTAGTTTATTGTTTGTGAAATACAGCATCATTTGTCTCTTCAGGCCTTTAAATGTATTCAAACGCAACCATCTGTGAAGGAAAATCATTCTTTGGCTGAGCAATGAACCTGTGACAACAAGAAGACAACACTTTTCTTTGTTTTAAGGTGTCCCAGGCGGGGAAATATCAACAAATTATGGTGAAGATAATATATATAATATATATTCATTCTAACACCACTCTTAGATTCAATCGGGAAGAGGAAAAATGAAAGAAGTAAAGAATTGTTTGTTGTGTAAATGATGAAATTTGAAACATTCTTAAGGTTTTTGGTGCTTAGACTCTTTGGGAAGATTTTGTGATCGAGGAGGCATCATCCCAAGTGCAGCAAAAGATAAATCCTCCACGGCGTCTGGACATTTGTTCGTACCGGCTGATGACCCAGCCCCATCAGACCCATCATCAATTGTACAAATTGATAATAGGTCTGACTTATTGCCTTGATTTACATAAATGTGAACTACATCTATCATTCCTTGAAGCATAAAGGTCATTTAAGTTTAAATACAGTTTATAATCCCTTTAATTGACTGAAATTACATTTAGTGTCTAGAAAATTGAAGAAATAAACATATCAAAACTGGCTAAATCAAACGAACGACTTAGGCAGATGGTGTTTTTGGATCTAATAAGTGTCGTGATTGGCCAATGACAGACAGAAAGGCAGGAAGGTGCAGCAGTGGTAGGAGAGTAAAAGTATGTGAAGATCTCAATTTGGGCAAAAAAATGAATTAGGCTAACAAAACACACGACTCAGGGGGAAAAGTACAGAAAGCAATCTTTAACAGCAAAGTTGCAACAAAAAAAATCTTTATTATGAATTCTAGAAGCAAAAAACACTTTATCGAGGAAAACTACAAAAAGGTAAGACACAGTATCGAAACAACATAAACAGGATTAAAGCAAAGGAAGGAAGTTTCCTGGAACGAGCTGAGAGAAAGATTTCAAAATAAAAGAGGAAGTCAGGAGACAAACGTAAACAAACCTAACTTAAAACCACTTCTTGGACATGACACATGGTATTGTATTGCCATGCTATTGGAAATGATGGCACATGCATGAGAGATGGGAGCGCGGGGCTATTTATGGCTTTATACATACGAAAAACAGTCTTCCCGTTTAACCTTTTGCTAAACTTCATTTACACTTTAAGTCTCTTTATTGAACAATTAAATTGCCTGTACTTTTTAAAATTCTATTCAATACTTTGATATAGTGGGATGTAATGAACGTTGTAGCCTCCACGGTCCACAAGAAGAAACGTTTTCAGAGAAGCAGCTTGCTCATAAGAGCTGTTTAATTGGACTGCGCTCGAATAAAAGACTGGGAAAAGGGCACAATTGGGCTTTTTTTTTTCTTTTTTTAAATGAAAAGCTACCTTTGATGTTAGAGGTATATTCTGATAACATAATTAGAGCATGGTATTGAATAGCTTCGTGGACTTTCTCAGCTCGAGTAAATTCCCCCGCACCGCGTGACATTTGCCTTTTCGGTTCCTCCTCCGGTTTGATCTCGTTATCTCATAAAGAGATAAATTAATCAAGCTTTTAGTAAACAAGCATCACCCGCAGTGGCTTTTCCTTCCTCACTTTGTGCTTTAGAACGAGCCATTTTACGCACGCTGTATGACTTGCACAACCTCTTCCTTTATATACACGCCGGGAATGTATTCATGTATTTTGAGTTAATTTTTTTTTTCTTTCCCTTTTTTTAAGATTGGATGTGCTGTTGATGACTTGGACAATAGTTCTCACTATATCTCAGAGCAGCCCCTTTGATTTTTCTAAATCCAATGCTGCATGGATTTTTTATGTGGCAGCCCTAGTGAATGTATGGTTTAAAATATCTTTTGAAGCAAGTTACTAGAAGAGCAAAGTTTTCTGCCCATGGGCATGCCTCCAATGCTCCAAAGCTCTCTCCCCTGTGTAGAACCTCACATAAAGCACAGAGACAAAGACACAGAGGCTTATTTTTGTATTATTTGTGGAAGGTTTTACTGTTAGAGTAACAGAGGAGTGTTTCCTCAGAAAGGCTTCTCCTTCACCCTTCATGCTAATTATATCTAGACAATAGATGAATGCAGTAGATCAATGGAGGGAAAAAACTAATTTCGGGATCCTAAACTATACATGTATTGGACCCATATTGACACTCAGCATTTGTTGGTGCAAAGCTGCTGAGTTTTGTAGACATTTCCTATGTGTGATCTTGAAGCTTGATGTTCTGGTGAAGAAGAAGAAATAAATAAATAATTTAAGAGCGTTTGTGAGAAGCATGTGTGTATGTGTGTGTGTGCGCGCACATTACAAGGACTTGCATCAGTCTTTATGCCTTTGCAGTAATACAAAACAGACCATTTGAATTTGACTATATTATTTTTCCTGCATTAAAAGTATCTTTTCTTTCTGCCTCGTGTATCCCCTGCTGAATGGGACGCCACTTAAGTCAATATTCTATAAAGACACAAATAAATACATAAATATGCATATGAAATAAATACATATAGCTATGAAACAAATCCTTGAAGAAATAAATTAAGCTAAATATATAAATAAATATAGTAAGTGTAGTTCAATAAATTTAAAAAAAAGGAAATTTTTCAAAGGACTACTTTTATTCGTTCCAGGGGACTTTTATTTCCTCACATCAAATTTATTACTCAGCTCTTTTTATTTCCATCTGTTATATACAAATGAATGGATTGTTGTTATCACACAGATTCAGACTAACGAATGCCATGTAATATCAAAAGCTGCCTTAGCAACTGCGTTCACAAAATTGGATGCTAACATCTTTAGCGAACTAGCATAAGCGTTACACCCCCATCAGCTGCAGGGTTTACAGGTTACGCTGTCTAACAACAATACACAGGCGGTGCTTTTCAGTTCATACAGGTTGCATTTGTAGAGTGCATTTGTAGCCTTCTGACCAACAAAGTGATTTACATTGCGAGAGTTCATTTAGACGTTTGTACAGTGACGGCGGTGGCTGTCATGCAAGGAGCTAATCATTCACACACTGATGGAGCCGCCATCTAATGCAAGGTCACATCGATACACACACCAGATGAGCCAGGAAACAAGCCATCGGTCCTCCATGGGATTTTTCTTTGGTAGTTGACTGAATGTTTTTCATATTTGTGATTATATTTATGATTTGTATAGTAAAAACTAACTGTAATAATATATAATAAAAAAGCTGCAGTTAAATCACAGAATTAGACAAAAGACAAACTTGTAATAAACATGTAATTCATAGGTTATTACACATTTTCAACATATGGGTACAACAGACATGAACAGGTTCGGTTATATGACTCATATGATGTCAATATCTGTGGAAAACTTAAAACACAATACACTCAGTCTTCCTGCTGCGCACACACAAGAGGGAACCACCTCTCTGGTGGGTAAAGATGGGCGAGGCTGAGTTCACGAGAAGGATACCAACACAGCTTCTCCAGTAATGGGTAACATTGCATCAGGACTGAGATAAAAGATCCAAACATCCTCTCTGAGGCGAGCAGGGCATCAACATTCTTTTTTATCTTGTTGACTTGGCTCTATTCCAAATATACCTAATCATGTGGTCCTGCCCGTCTAACAGCCAATGGCAGCGGTTAACACTGCTGGTGAGGTTATCCATGTCCCCAGCACACAGCACGCAGGACGAAAAGCTGAACAGACCCAGTCCTTCAAAGATGGGTTCACAATTTTTCCAATTCGGTTTAAAAAAACAAAAACAAAAAACAAATGAACACTGAAATAAGATTGATGTTGTATGACAGTTGATTCATGATGCACTTGAAACATTTAGTACATTTACAGTACAGGCCAAAGGTTTGGACACACCTTTTCATTCAATGTGTTTTATTTATTTTCATGACTGTTTACATTGTAGATTCTCACTGAAGGCATCAAAACTATGAATGAACACATGTGGAGTTATGTACTTAACAAAAAAAGGTGAAATAACTGAAAACATGTTTTTATATTCTAGTTTCTTAGAAAAATAGTCACCCTTTTCTCTGATTGATTAAGAAAAAATTCCACTAATTAACCCTGATAAGCCACACCTATGAGGTGAAAACCATTTCAAGTGACTACCTGAAATGGTAGTTCATCAAGTGAATGGCAAGAGTGTACAAAGCAGTAATCAGAGCAAAGGGAAACTAGAATTTTTGTGAAGTACATAGCACCTTTAATATGTGTTCATTCATAGTTTTGATGCCTTCAGTGAGAATATACAATGTAAATAGTCATGAAAATGAGTTAATAAATTCTCAATTACAGTTCCCGACCAGACAAGCCAGTCTGGGCTGGTGCTGTCTACACTGAGATTAGGCTACAGGTTTCCTTCTGTTTCTCTCTGTCTCTCTTTAATTAATCATACATGCTGGTTGCAGCGTGTGTGAAAATACATTGAATCAGCGCTAACGCTGATTTTTCTTCTTTATATCTGTCCGGTTCTGGCGGCTTCTCCGCTCCACTTTGTCCCGTCTCTACTGTTGTGCAGCATGCGCCCATGCATTGTCCAGCTTCAGTCCGACTACGGCGTATACATACAGGAGAAAATTGAATCTTAATGTAGCTTAAAACTATATTTATGGTTGTTAGAATTCAATTTTTTTGAGTGTCATGTAAACGCACAGATTATGAACCTATCCTTTAACTGAGTCACCGCATGTGATACAAGGAATATTGTGTATTATACCTAATATGTGATACAAGGAATATAGTGTATTATACCTAATATTGTGATATTGTACCTTGTCCTTAAGACTGGTCATACTACAGTGATTACAGGCCTTGCTGGATGACGGACATTGGCTTATTTGACATCATCGGTCCATGGCTCCCAAGTACTGTAAGAGGCAGACTGTTGCTGACAGAACTCTGCGTTTTGTATTTTCTCCTACATCCAGGTTTCTGTAAAACACATAACAACGCTATCCCCCAAAATCATGTCTAGAGCACAACAACTCTTTACTCAACAGAGGCCATCAGAGTGGACAAAGTGAGGCGATGCTGAATGCTGTTATCACTGCCTAAGCCAAATCGAAACTCGTGTTCCCCTTTCTCTGTTGCTTTGTATAATTCTGTTGGTAGCGGTGACTGTGCATCGGAGCGCCCTTCACAATAAAATCTTCAGAGCAGAAAATTACATTTGGCTGAAACTCATTCACACCCCCCTTGGGTAAACAAAAGTTCTAGACTTTCATGCAGCCACCGTGACTGGGTTCTGTATGCGGCGAAGGCCTGTGCATATATAGGTCTCCCGACAATACGCGCGTGCGGGCGTGTTCGCCTGTTTAGGCGACGTGATTTATATGCACCAGCAAGGCTACAATCGGCTTCAGTGGTCTCACCACAGCGGCGGCATTTTTATTACCTATCAATATTTCACAGAATCAATTTCGCAACTTCTACTCCATCATGCAGCCTTCAGTGGTCAGATTTGACTCCATTTAGTGAGGCCAGGTGTGTTGTCAATCATTCAGCGTGACCGGATATGCTCAGCATGGTAGGACGTGTTTTCAATCATCCAACGTGATCAGATCTTGTTCCCAATCAGCGATTGATGTTGTATATGCAAATCAGGGAGATCGGGGAGCCTGGGGTTGCCAATTCTACCGTCATCCCTCTTCCTAGGGAATCCAGTCCTGCCGTCTGCCTGCGCCAGAAGCATGCATTATAGATCAATATGCAATACAGCATAGCCCGCAACCCAATTAGGAAGTGTGGTATTGATATGGCTGCTCTCCGTCAGCAGAGTGGCTGCATGTTGATGATGTAACCAACAGGTTTCTATATAAGGACTAAATGGTTAATCTATTCGGTAAAGATTTCTCTTTTTTTTTTCTAATTAGCGCACGTGCAGTTGGTAAAGAGAGACCAGCATTTTACTATCCTTGAGAAATATGTGTTATGCTTGCATTTCACATTAATTCAGCTAAAAGAATATTGAACTGTTCTTTTCAGTTTGTACTTAATATATTTTGATCTGCAGAAAAATCTGTCCAATAAGCATTAAGGATAATTTAAAGGCTGGCGATGTCTACATTTTTTGAAATATCGTTCTTTTGGGGCGCTCAGCTTTAAGCTACTTGCCGATTGTCAGAAATTCACTTTTAACACCTTCTTGTTTGTGGTTATAGGACTTTCCTCAGTCCCTGCATGACTAAGCTGGAGCCTGCTGGTCAGTGTGCAGGAAATCTGCTCTTCCCCAAATACCTGAACCTGCTTACATCCTAATATTAAATATACATAAGACAGGAGGTACTTTTAAATCTAAGGTAACGACTACATCTGATGCCGAAGAGAAGGAGCCCTGCTTTTGCTGTGGCACAAAAAACAAGCAAACAGCAACCGACATGTTATTTACTTCAGCTTAAAATGATTAATATGGGGTCCTGGTGTCCAGCACGAGCATGCACAGTACACAGATGGTAATAAGGGGTGCAAATATACTGAAATATTTATTCATATGAGGAGTATTGTTGATATTTTGACAGAAAATGGTACTTAGAAATCATTGGTTTAGTTCTATCAGCATTGTACTAATTAAATGTAAAAAAAACAAAACAACAACAAACAAACAACAACCCACCATCTGCCTGCCGACTGGCTGCTGGTTTGTGGTGATGTGTGTTCACATTGTGATGCTCTGCACCATCCAGGCAACGGCAAATTCCTTTCATCTTTTCATTTGTTGAGCCATTGTTGTCACGCTTCCCTGTGATTGGCTCAGGTCTGTGATGCTGCTGTAAAAAGACATGAAGCGGTGTGATTAAGTAAAGTTCCCCCGGAGTCCCCCCCCCCCTCCTCAAACAATGAGCGATATGTTGTTACAGCTGCAACCTCATATAAGAACCATAAAGTCCCACAGAGCTTAACCTGTTATAGCTGACGTAACCAACAATAGTGGTTCCTGAAACAAGTGCCTGTGTGTTGCTGATGATGAAGTTACCGCCATCGAGGTGGAGGTCAAAGACAAAGGCGCCAGAAGAAGTAAGAACATGCACTTACAGAATTAAAACTATGCATTCATTAGTTACTACAACCCTTCATCTCATCTTTCACTGTGTTAACAGAAGAATCAATACTTAACCTGGAGGTGCAACAGAAGGCCTGTTCCTCTTCTAAGTGAACAGCACTTCTCATGATGATGTACACACATCAAACCGTCAAGTTTTGAGCGTGTGTGTGTGTGTGTGTGGAATGCTCTGTGGTGCTCCTGGTGGATGGACCAGGTGGCCATCCAGGTGTGTGGGAGGAAGTAAACCTTGGCAGGCATATACGATGGGCGCCGTCTTCAAAGAGGACACAGATACACACTTATGTGCACACAATGTCGGAGCCTATTGCTGATGAGCAAGAACAAGTTTCCCCAAACCAGTCAGAGGAGCCTTTAAAAGTACAGTTACAGTACTTTTGTGACCAAAAACAATGGAGCCTTTGAAAAGGAAAACAAGATGGCACAAAGCAACAAAGAGTCAAATCTCAGTGGGACGACCATCTTTGTGTAAACAACTCGCAAAAAAAAAAAAAACTGTACATGTCCTTGTTGTCAGAAAGTACTTTACTCACATGCAGTTTATTTCATACATGAAGTATTATATTAACATGCATATTGATTTCAAATACACTGCCCAGCCCTTGTGCATGCCCAGTGGTGGAAGGTACATTTACACTGTACAAGTACCGTATATAAGTATATTCTGAGGTATTTGTACTTATATCAGAGGGAAATATACTGCAATGCAACTATTTGCAGCTTTAGTTACTTTATAGATGCAGATTTGAATGTTTATGCATACAATTATTATACTTTAATATTTTATTATCTATATCCTATTAAATTGTTGCTCTTTTCTTTTTTTTTAATTTGTACTTTGTGTGAAAGATGCCAAAAATGATGATGATTAAATACTATTAATATTATTCTACCTGAATATCTCAAATTTGCTCCACATTGAAACTGTAAACTAAAACAATACAATGTTGTCACATTTTTATTGACTAAAACAAGAATAATATACGTAATTAATATAACAGTCTGCATAATAGGTAATTTTACTTTTGGTACTATAACAATTAGCTGATAAAACATCTGTAATTTGACTTAAGTAGCTAACATTTTCAATTCAGGACTTTTACTTTTTTTTGCATTAATGGTGTAATATATTTTTACTCAAGTAAAGGATCTGAGTAGAAAAACAACAGAAACACACCTTATGAACAGATTACAGCAGCTTATCAAGTAGAAACTGTTAAAATGCCTTTATCTCTTGGCTAGTTCATTATAAGAACATCGACAGATCATTTGCAAAGATACAAAGCCGGCATGTTTCACAGACTTTTATCAGGGCAAACAGAAACACTCCCGGGTGATATAAACAGAGTTGTAGCTCCATTGGTGAAGTATCACAAAGATTCAATCGCCTACAAAGGTGGCAAAGAGGCTAAAAAACAAATAGTTCATCCAACTGTGAAAGTAACAGGAACAGACAGACAGATAAAAGTTAGGAACAGACTATTATATACAACAACAACAACAAAAGAAGAAGAATCAACCAAAAAAAGTGCTAGGTAACTAATGTATAAAACAAAACAAGATATTACAATAAATGATCTGAGCACATGTTCATTTACAGAGAATTGCATGTGTGAAATGGGCTTAACACTTTGAAAAGAAGCCCATGATGAAATATTTCATTTATTTCCCATAATCAGACACTTGATAGTCAGAGGCTTATGCTGTAATACTGATTGCTGCCTCCTGATGTGATAACTGTTAATGTTGCACAGAAAGAAAGACAAATTATTTTATACACCAGCACACGTACGACAATTTCAAGATCCGATGACAACGATAATATTTTATTATCAGATCAAGTCTGACAATTTATCTTGCATCGCAGTGAATGAATTTGCAACATCACGAAAAAGACGAAATCTAAAACATGACACAGTACATGAAGTTTAAAAGGTTTCAGAAGATTTCATCAGTTACACAGACTTTACAGTACATGCATTTTTTAGACAGACGTAGGCTACAGTAAACACACACAAATGCAGCACAGGAGAATCATATAACTTGCTCAGAGCAAAGAAAGTACATGGGAACACTTTCCCTGTTTCTCTCTCGTGCACTCAGCTGAAAATATCTGCAGGGCTTCCTCTTCCACTATCAAACAATTGTTTGTTCTCATTATCATAACTCATTAATCCTGATCAGACTCAATCCCACCATCTTTCCCCACCATCTATTTTTTTCTCTCCTTCTTTCTTTCTCTCTCTCTCCCACATTTATTTGTTGCTCTATTCATAATTCATAGTTTTTGATCAGACAGAATGTTTGATAAGGTTTACAGTCTGCCCAGGCAGAGAAGGAGACAACAAAAATAAACAGTCATAAATATATACATGGTAATACCCAACGGACGATGTAGGAGGCAAAGTTAATGTAATGATGGTTGGAGAGGGAGAGAGTGAGTGAGAGACACAACAGGGACAGTCTTCTTAAAATCTTCTCCAAAACTTTTTTTTTTAAACTAAAAAAGAGAGAAAAAAATATCCACCCTCATGAATATCTTAAGAATAATTAGAACTAGTCTACTAAATGTTATATTCCAATCAGTATGTTATACTGAATGATATTTAATCTACAGTACATACACCATAATACACCAGTACAATCAGCTTGTTTGGTATCATTCCAATAAGATATTTAGTATTTATTTAGATATTTAGAATTTAGTATTTGAAATTAATCTGGGCTACTTTTTTTTTAGCCGATTATCCATCAACTATGTCGCCATCACAAAGGAAATGATGTCATTATTCACACATTATGCACCTTATTGCTGCAGTATAGGACACAAAAGTCAGGCTGTATATTCCTCCTCAAATAATATGATCAAGTCTAAACTCATATTTTGGCCAGAAGTCAAAAAAATAAACTATTTTGAAGTTTCCCAGCAGGATGTTGCCCTCAAAAGGTCAACAGAACACATTAAAACAGGACGCACAGTGTGTATACTGTAGTATAATGTGGCGCTGATAGAGAGTGGGGTGGTTAGGGGGATGTAATGTCAAATAAAAATAAATCAATCAAAGGTTGCATTTATCTCCATGCTTTAGTTAAAATGTGAACATAAATACCAAGTATAGACATGGAAGCCAAGAAAGAAAGAGCGGGATGTATGTGTATGAGCGTATGAGTATGAGATACTGAGGACAGAGATTGATGGAAAAAGTAAATCCATCCCCAAAAATAAAGACTAATCCACACTGAGTCTGATGGATAAGATGGTAATTTGAGTAAACAAACTCATCCCTCTTTCCAGTATGAGGTGCCGAAGAATATCTTGTCGTACAAACACAAGGACCAAAACAAGTCGGTTTTGGTTCAGATGGGGATAATGCTGGATAAATATGGCCGAGGAAAGAAAAGAGAAAACAACAAAAAAAAAAATAAACTAGAGCGACACAAGAAATTTCCCAAAATAAATGATGAACCCGACTCAGTTTGAGAGATCCGTAGACATGAGGTGGCAAAAAAAAAACAAGTGTGCGGTTTAGAGAGAGTGAGGCAGACTTAAGCAGAAAAGAATAAGAATTAAGGTAAAACAAGGGAGTAGAAATTGCTTGGTTTGGTTTAAATAGAGTGTGTGTAAAAGACCGGAGGCTTCAGACACTCTTTGACCCAACACTTTAATCGAATGATGTTGCAGGTTGTGAGCATATTAAGGATGCACAGTATGTCTTCAAATTCCCATAAATGTCCTAAATCAGTGGGGGTGGGTTGATTGATTCATGATGTACTGATTCATGATGCCCTGCGTATCGTGTCTACTTTACATTCACTTCCTGCTCTGCCGGCTCTCTGACTGCATGAAAACACACAGTCGCCCTCTGACACTGACAGGTGTGATGATGTGTGATGAAGTTTGCCTTTAAAGAAGAAAGCGAGACACAATCGCCAGCTTTGTGTTGCCAAGCTAAACTCACTTTCTGTGTCACCTTTATCCGAGGGAAAACCGATATGGGCAAGACAGGTGAACGAGGAAGGAAGACGCCAGATTAACGTTTGCATTCTTTATTTCGCATTTCACATATTTTCACAGCAAATTGATTGTTTTCCCCACTTGTTTTATGGGTAATATTTCCCATTTCCATTTCATAGCATCTCACACATGCTTGTACACTTGCGCTTGTCCAAACACTCCAACCGATAAAGTTCTTCCCTTCAGTATGAGTAAGGATCATCGCTATATAGAAATATATGCCTTGAAGAAAAGTAGGAAGCTGGGAAGATAGAAGTGCAAATAAAAAGGGCGAAGGAAAAAGAATGGTGATTTTATTCCAAATTTATTTATTTCGAGCAAAGTATTTGTATAGCTCACACTCATAAATCAAAGATTCACCTCAATGGGCTTTACAGCGACACAACATCTCCTGTCCTTAGACTTCCACATACTACATTTCTGTCAAGAGCTCTTTCTCAACTGTGCTGGCTTTTGAACACAGAAACACATTAGCCAAAGAAAAACGGAGGAAATATCTCTTGATTTTCCCCTCATTTACACTCGGTCCTTTTAAGGCGAAGCTGAAAGGGAAGGGGACATGTGGCTGCTGCAGAAAGGAACATATGGCATCTGCTCTAGTGGAAAACCTTAATACGGGTAGTATTGGCAGCCGTCGCCTCACTAACATTAACATGCAGTCAGAGAGCTGGCAGAACACTAAGTAGAGCACACTTGCCCAGCACGGTTCCCAAGAGTGTTGCAGTTGTGTCCCTTCCCACTTGCCATCCACCCTGGACCGTGTTATCAGCGAGGCGAGGATACAAACACGCTGGAGGAGCTCTGTTTATCTGATCTGCAGCCAAAGATCCAGTCGTAAGCAGTGCTCTTGTTAACTTGGTGAGAGTAAAAAGAAAGAGAGAAAAAAAAAGAGAAAGCGAAGAAGAAGTAGCACTAAACGTAACAGACAGCATGGTGATAGCCTATTTAAAGCCCAAACCGCAGTGGCCATTTCTGAATGTTACTGGATGCTTTAGAACAAACCATTCAAATAATTAAAGGTCTGAAAATACCCATAAATACCCACACAGTCTGTGTGGGTATTTATGCTTTGAGATAAATGTTAATGTCAATGGTGTTGGGCAGTAATATTTCACTTTGCAAGCTTACAGTCATTTTTTTTAAGGAACGAGTGTAAAGGTACCTGAGCGTAATAATAAAAGGACTATTTTTAGGATATTTTGCCCATTTTTCCCTTTCACCCAAATTTTGTTGGGCCCTGAACCGAAGACTTAATCTCATGTGAATAGTTTGTGCTATTCGGTACTTTTCGAAAATAGGGACGACCCTTCAAGAATAAATCAACGTTTGCATGTGGCTAAAACACAGCAGTAGTATCAATTGGAAAAGCTCCCACATGCCCTCTGGCTACGCATTTCCCACAGTGTGGACAATATAATGAAAAATGCTGGTCTATTGATGATCAGTCCCACACTGTGAGGGGCGGAGAACGCTACTCGTTCCGTTTAAACTTTAAGCAAAAGCCGGCTGTCAGCTGCCCCCCTCGGTGCTAAAGATGTAGGAAATGGAAAGAAGTATGTGGAACAATCAGCACTGGTGAGAGGCGTTTTAGGTGCAATTTGAAAGTATGATAAATGGTGCTGAGGTGTTTTACTGAATGTTAAAACACAGAAGGCATGTGAAGGTTAGACTGCTGTTTTTAATTATCTTTGCCTCTCATTATATTTCTCAGGGTTGGAGACAACTGCAACCTTGGGACTCTAAGAACAGAAAATCTTTTTTTTAATTATTGGCTGACCCGTGGCAGCATGTTGTGCATATATGTATACATTTGTTTCTGTGGATAAGTGCGTGTTCATCAGACTTGACTTTAATTAACGAGGTTAGCTTTCTTGCAATGAAGGACATCGTCGAAAGCATAGTTGAGTATTTTGATCATCAAGCCCTATTTCCCACATTCCTGGCATGTATCTGAAGCGATAAACACTCACTGATCCCTCCTGTATTGAACTTTGTAGTATATATAATGGAAGTTCACCAGGCTGATTTAAATCCCAGTAAAACAACTGGTGGGAAGCTTGGTATGTAATCATACCCGTCTCAGCTGCATCATGTAATGTTTCCCATATTAATCATTTGTCCTTGTTTTAAAAGGTTTGGCAAAGAGCGTTCCTATTTGCGACAGAGCGGCATTGTACTGTGGTCTTCAAAATAGTCCCAGAACAATTTGTGTATCATTCGTTCTTTCCATTTTTAATTGGCATCGAAAATCCAAAAGTGAAAAAATTAATAAACTTTTCACTTCGTAAAGTAATAAACCGACACCAAATAACCAGTCACCTCTTTTTTGGGAATTTTGATTGGATTCAGGACAAATTAAGCTCTGGTTTCAATATCAGTTTGGCAAGTCATCTATAAATTGCAGGACACACATTGACAAGTAAAATTAAACCATGAGTTTCCCATTGTGCTTCCCATTTGGGAAAGAGCTACTGAAATTCAGCCAGAGGAACTTCCATTATATTCAATATCTGGCTGGAGGAAATTGCTACACAGCTCTATATACACTGGAGGGATCAGTGAAATTATGGTGTGGATGCTTCAGATACATGCATTCAGATTTTGTTTTTTTGCCACGAGTCTGGGTCACCATTTTCCTTTTTTAAGCCTACAGGAGGTGAGTATTATAAAGGACAGACATTTGGTTGTGTATTCCTTTAGAACATGTTTGGTTTTAACCCCTAATCGTCTGAATAATGAACAGGTCAAACCAGACGTGAGGAGTTAAGCGGGAGACTGACATACTAAGCAAAGACAATGGATAAATGGTATTGCTAAACTCTACAGTGATGTCAATGTGATTGGATGGAAAATATAAAAAGCCTCAATAATATGCATGCTGCTTTGCTGCGGATCCTTTAACCCCCCCACAATGGCTGCTCCCTGGGAAACAAATTGCATCTCTGCTTGTCATTATCACATTAGCACTGCATCAACTGTCAACAAAGGGCCACAGTATAGGTAATACTTGATCACACATATGTGCGTGCAGACACACGCACGCAGACTTGTCGTCTTTCTTCTCCTTGACTAATCTCCAAACAAAGCCGTGAATGTTAGCCTTTAAAATCCTTTCACTTTGAATTTTGTTGAAAAAAAATCCATAGAGGAGGATAAAGAAGGACGACAGAGGCAAAGAAAGAGATGAGACAAGCGCTGGCCAACTCCTGCTGAGACCTCTTTGATAGATGCAGAGTTTTTCGGAGAGGGAGTTGGGTTCATTTGCAAATCTCTCCACACGGGCGTCAGTGGCCATTTCGTGTGTATTTGTATGTGAATTGATGTTTTTTTTCTCCATTGTGCATGTATTGTAGACATACAGTGCATGCACAGGCCAGTGCAGAGCTTTCATTCTATCCTACATGCATCTCTAAAAGATAATATAGGTATAGACCCAACCCTAAGCCCCAGCCAAGGAAGTGCAGCAGTTCTCAACCAAACGCGTATGCTTTCAATGAAATTAATCCTAAACTCTGAGTTGCTGCTTCTTCACTTCCTGTGAAGTCAACACAAATAGGACCATAATGCAACCCACATTGTGGTTGGAGGGGGGATTACCCCCATAGTGATAAATTGGAAGGAGTCTCTGTCTTTCTGCTTGGCAACTCTTCATCTGATCAACTTTACACTTGGCGTGGATGTATTGCTGAGGATCCGAGGAAGCGCTGTGTCAAACGTGAAGTGGAAGCAGTGATACCAGACGGCGGAGCAACCAGCCCGTTTCGAAAAGACGGGTTTTGAACGGGCGCTGGACTAGTGCAGCAAATTAGGTTTACTGAAATCCCACGGTTAATACGATTAAGCGATCCTTTTCACCATTAAAAGTGTAGAAAATGTGAGATCGTACAGTTCCTCTGTCAAACTGACAAAGCTGTGGAGTCCTGGTTTTGCCCTTGCTTGCATAAGAAAGAAGAATTTAGATATCTCAGAACACGGTAAGATGCATTAGTTGATTACTCCCCTCTAGAGAGAAGAAAGGAAGAGGAAAGAAAGGAAAAAAAGAGAAGCAAAACTGTTAATTAGAGAGAGAAATACAGACATTAAATGGGTTATAAAATGAGGGAATATGCACGAGGTGAAAAGAAACAGCGATGAGGTGTGAAACGGGGAAAGAAGCTGTAGAGGCTTTAGGAAAGATGTTCGATACTCGTTCTGTCATTTTTCACCTTATGGGTTGGTGTAAGGATTAATATTTGCATGGCTGTGTATTGTGTATTGAGTGTGTACCCTATCACTACCCCTCTGCTTTGTTTTCACACCGACAAAGGAACAGAAGTGCTGTCTTTGCGTATTTTGCTGGTACTTCATTATTTTCACAAATGTGTTACTAAAACAGTGACTAATCTGAGGCAGACCATCTGAGTCTGACTGGAGGAAAGTGCCTCACACATTGTGAATGTAAAGTTTCCAACGCAAACACAATGAAGATTTTTCAAACCTGCCATGCCCACCCACCTGTTATGTGTCACCTCAGCCTTGCATCACGCTAATTAAAAAAAGAAAGTGAACTTCCATGAATTCAGAGTAAGGTTAGCTTTGCTTTCTAATGACCTTAAATCCAGCTTGTCTGGGTGTGTGAATCTGTCATAGACACAACGTCACAAGCATTTAAGCCTTGAGGTGGGATGAAACACAACACAAATGTAAATAAACAGCCAGGATGATCTAGGCTTACTGTAAAGACTTTCAAGAACAGAGTTTTTCCTGTCTAATAATAGGCTTTTTGTGGGGTGGTTCCACACGGCGTTAAACATGATTGGTCAGCGTTTACACATCACGTTTTTTGACAGATATCTATGCATTTTCCTAGCCAAGGTTTACCCATCCATCCTTGCATTTGCTCTTCAATTCAGTCTGGACACCACCGAGGACCTAATTTTCTCCTCAGTGAGGGAGCCAATCACACAACGGAGGAGGTGCAGTAAGACGATGACAAAATACAGAAGAGACCGTTGATAACTGTGAAACCAACATGGTGACAGAGAGTAATTTGCCTTTCAATTCAACGTTAGAAAGCGTTCTAAGCAATTTAGACCACAAGTTTATTCTGAAAAATTAGCAACTTTTAGCGCTATTTCATCCTAATCGTGTATGGGATATGTCATCGGATGTGTTTGATATGATTGGCTATATGCTATGTTATGCTACCGACGCATCTGATAGACATTTGGCCCAATAAATAGCTCTGGGCTTTCATAAATCACACCTCCAATAGGATCAAATGCCCAGACCGAATCTCAATCTACGTTAAGATAAAGTCTGGTGTGAACTGGGCTACTATTTTCCTGATATGATTACAGGTAGTGACAATGGCACACAGTCACAATGACAGTGTTGAAGTAGCTGCTTATATTACAGACTGGTTATGTTTGTTTTCTGTTGGAGGTCGTTAGGTAGTGGCGAGGCTTCTTACCCGGGTGGGGAAATACAGGTATTGGTTGTATTTCACCATATGCTCAAGCACTGCTGCTGTTTGTCATAAACCTCACCAGGTCCCTTCGTGGTTGCAAATCTATTACACCTTCGAGAGGTAGAGTGTATCAATGCCTGCCAAAATACACACGTGAGTCGGTCTCTAAGCATCACATAGTATATAAAATATGAATAATTGTTGGGAGTCATCCCTATGTTTCCACTTTTCAGTTGAAGATTTAGGGTTCGGGGATTAGGTGGTTAGAGTTTCTACCTTATTATGTTCCCATAGCCCTGTGAGATAATAGGAGCAGGAGGTAGCCATGATGCAAAGGCAGGCTGTGGCTTTAAGATTTACACCATGAATAAAATGGCTTGTATTGCATGAGAAATCACAGGAGGTCATCTCCTCCGTCACAGTGGAGCATCCAGTCAAAACATGCTGCTCAGCTCCTGTTTATCCCTGTTTATTTAGAGGGGAGCTGACTGCTGGAGGTCAGAGATGTCGTATTTAATGTAGGTTTATGTTCAGCTTGTTAAACACGTTTGATGATTTCCTATTAATTTAGTGAGGATTTGAATTGATTTTTTTTTTTTTTACACAATTCTTATTTTGCTGCTGTTGATTTTTCTTAGGGGGCTGGTTAAAATGTCTTTGAGGGGCACGAAAAATGTCTATGTAGGAAGAAAACGCTAAAAAATATAGTGTTGTAGTGTTACAATGATGGTGTCTGAGGTTTAATCACATGGATATCAAACACTAAATTAGCAATTTAACAAAAGGTCAATGGTCTGGTGGCCACAACACGGTGTTGCTCTGAGTGACATGTTCCTTCACCACCATGATGACGGGGACTGCCCGTTGTTCTGACAGCCCATTATACCGAAGCCACAATAATCCCAAAAATGTCCCATTGGACAGACAGCTCATTTGTCCGACAGCCCTTTATCCTGAAAATGAAAGACCCCATTGATCCAAAGGCCCATTGCTCTCAGAATACATTCTCCCACTAGAAAGATTCACAGTCTACAATCAGCTCAAGAAGCTAAAACATGTTAATTAGAAGCTGATTGTGTGTATTTATACCCGATGCAAATGCGACACGTTGCATCTTCTGTGAACGAGACTGGCAGCAGCACTTCTTGGCACCTTGACAGATGAATGACACCTTTCATTGTTATCACATTGAACATCTACTATACTTTTAGCATTTGTTTTCCCCTGTGTAACCCCCCTCCTCCTTCCATCTTTATCTCTGTATCCTGCAGTGGGTCTCACTTTACTCTTCATCCAGCTCTGAAGAATTCTTTTTTGTATCTTTTCTTTCCAACTGTCTTATCTTTTTCAAATTTCCATTCCCTATATTCCTCTTTGTCTTGCTTTTACTGTGGAAAACTGCTTTTTCCTTCAGTTATTTAAAGGCGTTGTAGAACGTCATGTCTCATCCACTGGAGAACGTTTTAGAAGTCAGTAAGAGAAGAGATTGTCTCCCGGGTTCCTGCACACACACACATTTATGCACAAGCACCAAACCTCTTAAACTCGAGAGCCCCCGCTGTGTAAAAAAAACTGTCACAGGGCATAAAAACTAATGATACAATAGCCATATGATGTAATACTTTGAGCAGTTTGGCTAGAATTGTAGTGGAACCATTTCTACCCCAAAAAACACATATTTAAACACCAAGCAACTAACTTTGCCCATGCCCACAAACACAGGTTTCATTTCAAGCTATCCATATGAGGAACACAATAAATACGGAGATTCCACAGATTACAGCAAAATAACTCCCACCATCGTCCAACCGTCAATGAAATACCAATTACAAATGTGTATTACCTTTTCTGTTTTTGCAGTCCAAAGTTACATCTGGTCATATAAAATCACTAGTAACGGATAATCCAATGTCTCCTGGTTATTTTGAGCCCATTTCAGCCAATCTCACATATTCATTTGTTTGGCATGGGGAAATAATTGCAGTGGTGCAGCCCCGCTCCTTCCATGTGAGCATGTGGTCTATGTCTCCATCTAGCTACTGAATCACAGAATTGGTGCACATTTACACACTGGTGGTATTTTATCGATGCCATCATGTTTCTATAGTGGGGTCAACCCTCAAAACTGATCAATCTCTTCCGGGGATGACTGCCTGTGTCAGGACGCTGTGGCTCAATTTAGCTGAGGTCATCGCCCGGAGAGCAAAATGGCAGCTCAGCTCAGAGTTTCAGATTAAGCCTGCAGGAATGCCAGTGCATTAAAGATCAATGGGAGAGTATGTAATTGTTATATTTTAATTTATAACTTATTTTTTATTTCATAGGATTGCCACCATGTTGCCGCAGTAAAGGCGTGAGTGCAAACCGGGGAGAGGGAGGGGCGGCACAACATGGTGCAACATGAGAGAGTTAATGCTACAATCGTCATTACTGCGTGATGCTGTGTCATCGTAACTGTGACCTTTCAGTAGACTTCTATACCATTAGAATGAATAGCTATAGTGTCATGTAAGTGAAATTAAATTAGTTTCACAGTTTGATACCTGTACATTTTTCTGTGATTCACTGCATTTGCATCAGTACTGAAACAAGTGATGTTCAGAAGTTATGGATGTACACGTTTTGTGCTGCAACTACATAATTCCAAAGGGATTTTCACTCTAAAACTGTACATTTCTAAAATTTTGAAGTAAAATCATTAATTTATGCTGTGTTCCGTCTTCATTTACTCAGAGCCAGTAACATTTTTATTGATCCTTACACCTCTGCAGACATCTCAAAAGTCTTACCTTTATTAGGATACCACGATTATTCATATAGACCTTGTAGTTGCAGAGATATACTATATTAATAGGGCATGTCATTTTTGAGGAGGGGCCGGGGGGAGGCCAGAAGAGGTTCAGCCCTCAAATTCCCCTCAAAAAGCTTTTACTCCCAGAAGGCGAGATGACACAGAGAGAAAAACAAAGAGATGGAATATTTTCTCTTCCTTCCCTTGTCTTTTTCTCCGCTCGCTGTAGTGTTCCGTCGTCCTCTGCACTGCAGCAGAAACATGCAGAGTGATCAAAGAGTCTGGAGTGTCAGAAGCACGGAACAAGATGGACGTGTGTGGAAGACAAGATGAGAACAGGAGGCAGGAGAACAGAGCTATCAATCAAAAATCCGAACATTCTATCAAGTTCAGCGGAGATTGTATCCCTGTGGTGTGCCAGTGAACTTCTGAGCTTACCTGGAGGACCGTCATGCACCATCATACCTCCTGCTCTGTTGTCATTCCACGCTTCTTTATGTCTGCATTCAGGGGACATGCTGATAAAAAAAAATAGGAAAAATATTCAGGAATAGTGGGAGATGTCGGCCTGATTGTCCTTTTTTCTCTTAAAATGCTATTCTATTAGTATTCTAGTAGTCATTACAATAACAATGCGTTTAAGCTCACTCCAAATTTAAAATGAAATGTTGGCTTAATAATGAATAATAATTATAAATAGAAATAATGGCATGGTGCACTAAAAGTACATTCATTATGAAAACTAGCTCAGACAAAATTTAATTCCACCATTAAAAACCCTCACTCTGTAAAAACTTTTTATTTCTTTCTAAAGAGAGCATTTTATATATGGCTTGAATGCTGATAGGGATGCTTTATAAGCTCAAGGAAACTTACAGGGTGAGTTTGTTCAGAAAGAAGTCAAATGAATTATGTTTAATTTTTTATTGCAAAAAAAAAAGCTTGCTCTCTGAATCATGGAGTCACAGCACCCTCGTCTGTATCCACAGAGAAATACACTTTAGTTTAAAGCTGTTTGTCACTGTATTTTTTTCAACTTCAGATTTTATTTAATCTACATACAAGTATTCAAAAAATTCATTCATATATTTAAATAAAGTGCTAACTTTAAATGCTTAAATTCTTAGCATCCCACTCCCACTCATCCCACTTTACTTGCCTTTTCCTTACTTTTATCTCAATCTCATCTTTTCCTTTTTCTGAACTCCTCAGGCTGCAGAGACAGTTATGGTGACCAGTCCTATCATTCAATATTTTCTTTGTCCTGCAAAATTCCTTCATGGACAGGAAAACAATAATATAACACAATAATAAGCTTGCCAAATGTTTATTATTGGTCATTCCACAAGGTGTTTGTAGTAGGCTACATATGAGTAAAAATCAAAATGTGGGACAGTCATTGGTAACAATAAATTCAATAATACGTAACTTGATTAAAAATCTAATATGAGATGAGGCACCATGAACCGACAATGACTCGTCAACTTAATACTGAATTGTTATTTCCATATTAAGTTAGTGCTTTGTATAGGAGTGGGTTTGGTATTCAGAGGAGCGCGCCTTGCCAAATATACTCACTGCGTCTCAAAGCAGTCACTGGATCTGCCGAAAACAAACACCTCCCAAGGTCAATGGAGATGAGAATCTAAAAATTGATGAACCGTCTCAAAAGAATAAGTCTGAACTCGCACACACACCGAAACTAATTGTGCATTTATATGCTTATTTGGGAAACTGTGAAGTTGAACATTTTCATGTTTAAATTGCCCTCAAACAACTGACAAATTTTAAATGAGGGCAAATATCTCAAGACTTGAGTTTACAGTATGAATACTGATGCTTTTAATACACATGTTGCTTTCTTGAGGAGGTATTGTTTTCTGTGCTATTTGGCGATTTCTTTGTGAACAGGATTATGGAAAAAAAACTCATTTTATTTTTGGGTGGAACCTAATACGAAATAAAATGATTCTTTTCGGGTTTTAGTAGCTATTAGTGCTGCTCCCCTGCTGGTCAAGGAAATTGTTCAATGCACACTTGACAGAACTCTGCCCTGGTGATTCAGCTACACACCATCCTAATAGTTTTGGAAATATAGCCACACATATTGCTGTTAAATAGAAGACTATTTGTAAACTGCAGGTTCAGGCAGGCTGCTACAAGCAAGAAATGGACTTTGTGTCTATATTGTGCACTGTGATTTTCACTAGTTTAGTTCCCAGTATAACATGTGATCTGATCTGATGATCTGAACACACTATATTTGGCGGTAACATAGTTCACACTTTTGAAAATTAAGAGTGACAATTGATTGGTTTGTAATACAGAAATTCAGGCAACATATGGTCCACAGTAAACATATCATTGTTGAACATCTAGTGATGTAGCTCTTGGGTAAACTGTTTTTCTTTTTTTAAATGGTTCACTTTTGTTTTTTTTTACTAATTACTTTCTACTATTTCTTGTTTAGTACAGACTGTATGACGGCGGACAGACAGTAGAAACATCAAAATAAAAGTATGCAGTGGAAGAAGAAGATATTTAAGTAAAAGTACCTACAATAATAAAAAAAAAAACTTTATTACTAGTAATAGAAAAATCCCACTTATGTAAAAGTACATATTGGTAAAAGTTGATTGATGTAGCTTGATGTAGTACTACAGTAAAAAGTACTTCATGTATTTAAAGCTGCAGTTCAGAATTTGTACACATACAGTACATTCTAAAAGTATTATTCTAAATGAATGTACGATCTATTTAAGTTTTGCCAAACAAGACCACACAATGCTGATTAAGTCTATTACCAGCAGGTAAACCTCTGTTTCACTCTAGGCTAAATGTTTAATCTGTCTGTGGAGACATTATCTGTTGGCCAATATTTTGACAGTGAAACATTGTTATTTAAAGGTAATTTCTTCTTCAGCAACGGTAAGTATTATCAGCTTTTTGTATCAATATTTTGTTAAAGCCTAATACATATATATATATGATCCGTTTGAGTCCTCATTATTATATTAACTTCCAAGCCTGGCTGCATTAATGCTTGAGTCCGGGATGAGACCAATAGTTCGAGAGTACAAGTGGAGCCATAAGTCCTGAAAATGAACACTCAAGTCTAACTAGAGTCCAAGTCCAGGTACCATAACGCTGTTAAGTCTCAACGCGTAAGCAGCATATTACTGTTGAGGCTACTAGAGGTGGAGCTAGTTGCTGTAGCTAGTAGTAGCTAGAGCTAGTAACTGATTTATATACAGTTAGCTAGTTTAGTCCAGTACTCTAAGTGTCTATATGTAGTTACCAACTTAGGGGTAGGACCCCTCTAAAAGGCCACTTCTCAGGGGTCATGAGATGGAAGAAGAAAGAAGAAAAAATAAAGTTCTGACACATAAATCAGATAACAACATAGACATGTGGAATTTGACTACACACTTCTGGTTATAAGACATCAAAGGAAACAAAAAAGGTTTGAAATCTGTGAAAATACTAAAGCAGAAGTACCTTAAAATTCCACTTAAGTACAGTACTTGAGTAAATGTACTTTCACTACTGTGCCTAAGTAACATGTTGTTAGGATGGTTAATTATTATTATTTTCATTTTTTATGTATTATAAACCACAGACTAGGTGTGATAAAATAATTTCCATGTCATATTGTGTTAATTAATTCTAATAAATAATTAAATTAAATACAGGCTGTTGTTTGTCTCATTATTATGTACTTATTTATATACTGGTGAAACCCAGTGTTATTGATGGTAAAAATCAGATCTCATCTAGCTCGGGGTGCTTAGGTTTAATTTTTTTTGGACAGTGCAACATATTTAAATATTATTTCATCAGGAAAAGGCAATGCTCTCCGTTGTCTGGTTAGAACACCCTTTGTCAACAAGTCCCACAGTGTCAATAGCAACATCTTGGCTCTAAACCCCAGTTGAGAAAGCTCATCCCCACAGAGAAGTTCATAACAACCTCACACACACACACACACACACACACATGTATCAAACTGTAAATAGCTGTTTGCTGCACTAAAAATGCTTGTGTATGAGCAGACAACAGTGTGTTTAACTCCATGTAAATGCATTACTATGTTTGCATAGCAGTTCAACTCCTCTCCTTGACTGTAAGGAGGAGGATGTCAGCTTCATGGAGATACCAACATTATTATTCTATGCCAAATATCCTCTGAGATATGCTGTACCAAAGTTTGACTGTCGTCAAACGTTACTTTGAGAAACATAGCCTAAAAGATAATAATTCATATTCAGATATTTTACACATGGATTAAAACACATTTATTAAGACTCAAGGCCAAACACATCCATAAATGCTACAATAAATAGCCCTAGAATCCCCACAATAATTGAAAATGTGAACAAATTGATCACATATGAACAAATATAAAGTACTTACGATTTAGTATGGTATATGACAGTGTATTTAAACATAACAATAAGAAGAATGAATGAAATATATTTGATATGGAGCCACATGTAATCTCTGCCAGGCTCTCATGTCACCCTCTGTCTAACACTTTATTCAGTTCTGGGAAAAGTATGATTAGGAACTTCAAAACTATACTTGTTATTAGAGTTTTACATTATTGTTGAGACTGTATTAAAGCTGAAACTTTATTTATTCAGAAAATCATAAAAAAAACGCCCCAAATAACTAATGACTGTAGGAAATGTGTGGCCTAATCTGTGGGGGGCAGCTATCTATGGAGGAGGGTAACTATGGCACCATCTAGTGGCTCTAATCTGCTTAACAGAGCAAATGCATGTTTGCAACAGTAACTCTGCTTTCTCAAAATGTCAACACAGACATATTGAGATGTGTGGGAGAAACGGCAACAACTTCTGGTGAAAAGACTCCAAAAACCAACCAGAGCAGCCAGCAGCAGCATCTTGCTCTGTGCCCCAACACTTACCTTCAGAGGTGGCTGGTTTTCATTTCCACTCATTGATGACTTCCTACAACAATTCAACTCTCACTAGATTCTTGCAAGTTTTGAGGAGGCTTACGACCGCTCATCGCTTTTCCTTATGATAACAAACTTAGCCTGGCAGAGGTGAATGATTGCTTCTTGTTTACAGAGGACAAACACATTTTAGGCGAGTTTGCATGTCCTCCCCGTGTCTGTGTGGCTTTTCTCCAGGTTCTCAGGCTTCCTCCCACAGTACAAAGAGATGCTTAGGTGAAGTGGAGACTCTAAATTGCCTGTGTGTATAAATATGTGTGCGAATCGTGTGTGTTCCCCATGGTAGATTGGCGAGCTGTGTGGGGTGTATCACTGCACGTATGCCCAGATGTGTTTGTCCCCTATAAGCAATGATTTGTTCCAGTATTTGGGCCAAATTGAGAAATCTCTGCTCAGATCACTCAAATAGATATTAAAAGATAATAAAATACTACTGTTGTAGTTTCATATTAAGTTGCGTGCCATTTTTGCAGGGTTATTGGATTAGATTAGGCCCTATGTGTATATCTATTGTTCTGTCTCCACTGTTTACATATAAATGATTTAGCATGTAGGTCTTCCAGAAGACAGTCTACATAGAAAAGCCTCAGGCAGTAAATTCGGAAGCTCTTTCTCCTGAGTAATAAATGTCAATATCTTCCACTTCCTCCTTTTACTCTTAATGGGATAATGTCTTCAAACCACTCTCTTACCTCTTAGCATCCATCCCTTCCTGTCTATACATACCACCACACACCCTCTCATTCTTCTGTCTTTATTCCTCTATTCTGACAGTACCCATTTTTTTTTCGGAAAACTGAAATTATCCAGTGTGCTTAGAAGTATTTCTGTCTTCTCATTTGTCTCTTGACCAATTTCTTCAACAAGTGGCAACCTCTGTTTTATTAGCATCATCTCCAGCAAGTAACAATTGATAAATGGATGGCCAGGTAGTATCTGTGCTAGTTAGTTTTTTCACCCCCCCCCCCCCCCCCCCCCCCCCAATATCCTTTCCTGTCGCCTCCCACCTAGGAAGGATGGATGGTGGAATGGATTTAAGGAGGGAAGGAGGGAGGTTGGGATGTCGCCAATTAATTTTTTGTTTGTCTGCACGGCATCCTCATCCTTATGGCTCCATGCAAACATTATTTTTCTGATGGTTCAGTTGCAATTATTGTACAGGTATGCCACCACTCTTTACCGAAACGCTTTATTGTGATTGGCCTAATGCTGTCATAAATGTCAGGCCCTTCAGAAAGTTGGGGTCAGTTTGTGAAACATGTCAAGTACAAGCACTTTTGAAGGAAGGGGGGCGGCTACATGGATCCAGGGGTCGTTATTATTACCTCCCACTCTTGTTGTGACATCACAATAGGAGCCATTTCTAAATGTCTTATGTTCAGCCCCAGGATTCAGGAGGCCAAACAACAACAGAATGAGTGTTGGTGGTTGAGTGATCTTATTATATATATGTTTGTTAGTAGAAATAACAGAGACCTAAATATCTACACACATGCACTGAAAAGATTTTTTTTTCTTTCTTTTTTTAAATGAGCTCTTTTAAGTAGTACAAATGACTTCTTTATAGTCCCCCGAAACAGCATTTCAGGATGTGTCCACTATAAACATTTGGCATATCCCAACATATGCAGGACAAATCAGGCAGCTGCTGGTCTCGCATAGCCAGATGTAGTGATACTAGGCTACTGGCTGAAATTTCTCTGGGAAACATGACGTGGTTAAAAAAACAAAATCATATCATCACTGTCAGATATTAAAAAACATGAGCGCCTAAGTCTTGAAAACATTGTGAAATACACTGACTCTATTTTGATTTATAAAATCTTTCACGACAAAGCACCTCCTCCGTTAAAAAGATTTGGTGATTAAAAAAACAGAGGTGACTGTGCAGTTCCTTTTAGAAAGAGCGCCTTTGGTCAAGCCACATTTTCTGTTTGTGCTTATATCACACACAATACGTGAAATCCAGACTCTGACCTCTTTTACAAATAATCTCAAATCTTAGCTACTGGAAGAACAAAACTGTTACCGCAACCATGCCTAAAACTGTATAACATCATAACATCCCAACACTCAGTAATTTGATCACACTTTTTATAAGTCTGTTCTTTTCTAATACTCTAATCTTTTAAAATCATAATGATCTTATTCTTTTTCTAATTATTTTCTTTTATTTTTCTGATTCTCATGTTGGCGATATTAACCTGCCAGTGCGGAATAAGGATGGAAATTAGCAGTTGGCTATAATCTTGCATATTTACAAATATATGTCCATTAATATGCATTGTCCTTGTTTAAAATAAATAAACTCAAAATAAAACTCATATGTTTTTGTTTTACTGAAAAATATTGGGAATCAAATTTGATCTGATTTACAATTACAATTACAATGTTTTTTTTTCTGTCGTTTTGTGGATAAATATAAATAAACAAGTTAACGACATGACCAGAAATGTGATCTAAAAACACCAAAACTGCATTTTTTTTTTTTATTTCAGGAGGACTTTTAAAACCTGTGCTTCCTTTCTGTCCCGCCCTCTCGCCTCCAACGCAAACGCACCGACAACCACGAGATCAACCCTCATAAGGCTACAGACACTGCCAGCCACGTCCTGCCTCTGAAAACAATATACACTGTTTTTAGCATTTTAACGCACATACGAAGAGCGGCATTGCTGCTCGTTTTCTATCCATGACATTTTTCTAACGTTTAAAAAAAACGTGTTTTTTTAATTTAAAAAATAAAATAAAATAAAGGAGAGAAAATGTCTTCCCGCGCCGCGCAGGAGAGGAGCTCTGTGCTTCAGCTGATGAGCGCGCTGCTGCTGCTGCTCTCGATCTCCGGTAAGAAACACAACAGCCAAACCGACCAACCCCGCTCTGATACTTTAATTAATGCGCCTGATCAACAGCCCGACAGAATGATAGCACCCGCGAATAAATTGCTCCATCTTTTAGGCCTTTTCCCTCATATCTGACTGTGTGTGTGTGTGTGACAGAGAGGGAGGGGAGGGAGGCAGAGAGAAAGAGAGAGAGAGGGAGGGAGATAATAGGTGTAATGCGAGATAATGTCGATTAATTGTTGTTCCAGCATTTCATTAGGGCATCCATTAATACAGGATTTCTGTGGCTTTCCTCGCCCACTTCTGCTGGTTTCTGATCAGCTGTGTTAGTTATGCACGAGGACTTCTTATTTTCCTTCTGTCTCTATTTAGCTTGTGGTGACAGTTGGACTGGCTGGGTGTATCACAGGCTTCAAAACAGGATTATGATGCACCCTGTAAAAATAAAGATTGGCTTACTCTGCAATATGATGTGTATAATCTGTCTCTGTGATAGAAATAGGCCCATAACAAGGTGCTAACAATGTGGTATTGATATTTATAGGCTAGAGGGGGGGTAACATAATAAGATGTGGGGTTATCTAATAGGTCTAGGAATCCTTCTATGACATTAACAGGATGATTTCCAACCCCAAACGGCATCTGCTTTATAAGATTTAAGATAGTAAGGTTTAGGCATCGGATTACACAGTGTGGCCCACACCTGGTTATAATAAGGATCCCCATTAGCTGACACCGAGGCACCTAGCTAGTCCTCCTGGGTTCCAAGACCACATAACATTACCTGACACAAGAAAATCTTAAAACAAAAATACAAAAAATAGATAATAATAAAGAAAATATGTTACTTTTTTGAGAATGATCAAATGTGCTTTTAAACCCAGTGCTGTGCAGTTGATGAGACAAACAAACTCCTTTCCTGCTGCAGTAGCAACATGCTAAAGTAAAGCCTTGAGACAACACTCTGCAAAGTAAAGTAAAATAGCGGAGACCCGTAAGTCATCATGGTGCAGTGCATGGCACGTAATGGAATAATAATAAAAACAGAATTAAACTATATGGGCATCCCCGTGTTTGTAATTGGCCCTTATCGCTAAACCCACGTGAGCAGGAAACTGGTTTGTAAGGTGTAAATCAGTTAGATATCAGGGAGAGAAAGCAGTTTACTGAGTGGAGGTGAAGGAGAAAATGTCTGAATGATTAATTACTGGTTGACTATATTTAGCATGAGACAATCATTGAAGACGATGTTTTTCCACAAAAGTAAAAGCAATGAACATAGCAAAATAATAATGAATGAAAAAGTTCTTGTCCGGCATCATGGGAAATTACATTTTAGACCAATAAAAATAAATTCTCAGTCACTGTCCTGGAAGGATGAGAGCATTTTCAAATACTTCGCCCGGTTTGACACCAGATTAGCCACGATGGCGGACAATGGAGTTGAAGTTTATCATCTTGTGTCATTACATGTAACGGTTCAGTGGTTTGGAAATGACATGCTTGCTCCAATGTATTTTTAGTTAGTGTCAGCACCCATTGCTTTTCATATGCCAACTGAAAACAGATACCTGAAGTTTACTGTAGCCAGGGAACTTGCTGCGTGGAAAAGCTACCCTGTTCTTTTGATAAACAGAGAAGGGAGCATCCTTTTTGGTTTATCAACAGGATGTAGTCTTTGCTAAATAAAATTAAAAGATTGCAGAAATCCTCTTTAATTCCTAATTAATTAATTATAGGCTGTTTAATAGTGCATGTTTAAGGATATCTATCATATAAATATATGCCTCAGTTATGAGACACCCGATCAAATCAGATACAACACTGATTCTGAAATACAGTACAATTCTGAGCCTTGAACTTCTTTGAAATTTGAAATGTACATTTTGCTATTTACTTTTTACCATTACTATGTACTATTACTAAATACTATTTATATTATCCACAGTTTATAAATAAGAATGTAGTATGTCAACATGACCTATGTGCTGAATAACAGATGTTGTGTGGTATATCCCAATCACAATGTTTCTCAGCAGAGTATTTCTTTGCATTTTTTTTATCCGTGGCTCATATTCTTTCCATCCATCAGAGCTTTAATTGCACAGTTACCACTTAGAGACACCAGGTGGCAGCAAAACACCAAGGAGAGGATATTTTGTGCAGTAAAGGCACAGGCATGGACTTTGAACAGGCCAAAGTACAAATAAGCACATACGACTCAAATTACAATGTTTCCAGTCAGAACTCTAATGTAACATTAATCCATCCTTATAGAAAAGAGAAAACAAGGACAAAACTTTCCAAAGAAAATGTTATACAATACACTTGTCTACCAGCCAGCTGGTGGGTAATGGAGATGCACAGTCAGTGGCGCTGTGGCTTAGTTGGTTAAAGCGCCTGTCTAGTAAACAGGAGATCCTGGGTTCGAATCCCAGCAGTGCCTTTTCTAAGAAACTAGGGAAATGAATGATTCAACACTTCAAACATCATTATCGATTTCTCAGTAGATTAGTCAGATTAAACATGATTTGTTAGTCTTCTGTTCAATGTGTAGTTTAATGTTCTAAAGACATCCTGTTCAGGATGTAGTCAGTGGTGAGACATGTTGTTTAAAAATGGAACAAACATCTCCTACAGTTTTTTTATTGATCTGACAATGTGGTATGTTCTTGATTGTTGATTAAAGTAGCGTGTTAGTTTATTCAGTGCCCCTTTGTGCCAGTGCCATCTGTTGTTTTTTACATCTGAGTAAGTGGCTGCTGGTTCCACTCAAGCCCTGTAAGTGTTTTTTGAAAGTTAAAATGTATCTTAAACCACAGGGTCAGTCAGGCTTTGCAACCCTATTATAAGGAGACGTGGCTTATCAATAATGCACAACTGTGTAAAAGGGGAGGGGAGACGAGGTCGAGGGATGCAAAGCTCCTTTTAAACACTTACTCAATTTATTAGTCAATATTTTTCATGTTTGGCATTTAGTAGTGATCTGAATAGAGGCTGTGCAGTTATTATTCCTGAATACACTGCAGTAAAAGGTCAATACACTGGCTAATGTGCCCCTGTCTGTGCTACTGTGTTTTTATCTCCCATAGTTCAAACATTGTGACAGTATTAGGCTACAGAAACATATCATGCAAAGGTCTTGTCCTATGATTCAATGGAGTGCAGCAGAATTGTCACAATGTCACACGCTGCTGTTTTCTGTTGATTACTTTTATAAGCTTCTGAGAATGAACTCTATCCCAGTCTAGTCATGACATCACAGGATTCCTGCAACTCCTCCACGAAGTCTTGTTTTTGAGTGCTGCAGGGTGCAGTATTAGTTTCTCCAAAACAGGGGGCACTATACAGCCTGCAGTAGAGAACATACCTGAATCACAATTTAAAAGTGCCAGATTTATAACAATCTAACGACAGCATGCACAGGTCAACGTATATCTTCCATTAAATGCTTGTATGTTTACAGGCTTTGTTTTATTGGCTTTGCTTGTTTTAAGTGCAAAAAAAAAGAACTCATGAGTCACCTTTCCACTAAAAGAACAAGGAAAATATCCAAACTACCAAATGGGCTCAAGCACTAAAAACACTTAATGCACTTTGTCAGCACACAGCCCTGCCACTCAGCATGGACTGTGTGTATACATTACCCTCAGATCCATCAACCCTCAAACACACTTGTCACCTTTAATAACAACACATGTCTAACATAAGGAAGCTAGACGGAGGTGGAAGGTCAAGCAGATGTCTAACAACATTCTGTCCCACCCTAGACTCACAAGTCATTCTCGCCTGGTACTGCCACCACAACCAGGCCTTAAGGCACCAGCAAGACTCCTCTTCTGTAGTTCCCAGGTGGTGGAACAAATCGCTGGTTGGGGGAGTGCTTCTATGCGCATATACATTGCTTCTGTTACTCATGTTGCTCTCTCTGGACCAGTTCCTTTCAGTGGCGCTGCATATAAACACCACACACCTCTGCCACACAACTCTAGTGGGTCATAATTGATGATTGAGAGGGATTATTACTGTATGAGTTTATTTTTTTAAGATAATCCTGCCTTTACTCTCAGATGTACTGCTTTGGATAAAAATCATCTGCTAAATGAAATTCTAAATTGCAATGACTGTGGCAAGCAATCAGAGACCAGATCCAATGTTATGGTCTACCTATTTGTAATGCATCATTGTTAAGCTAATATTGCCCAGGGGACATATATGTTATGGACAAGTGCTCCCAGTTGAAGTGCAGTGTAGACGATTTATGGTGAACTCATTGGCTGTGCTCTAAGGAGCTGAGAGTCAGAGGCTAGACCGCCTAAAAGGACCTGAGGTTTCTTTCTAAAGTTGTTGAAATCAGCAACTATTGACTTTGGCTAAAGACACAATCTGGGACACCATACAATATTCTTTCCTCTGTAGATAGTTGACCCCTTAACAAAGAGAAGAAGGAAGGTGCCAAACAAACTCAGGACCATCTCTATCAAACCTCAAGGTCAGTACTACTGTACCTTAACTCCAGTAGGAACCATCTCCACCACCCAAATGAGTCAGTGCTGATTTTAGAATTTGTACCACACAGCACTAAGAAATGACAATCATGGACACAGAATGTGCAGTATCAATATTTCACATTGTCCTATGAATGCTTAGCTGTAGCCCATTCAATCCTGAAAGCAGCTTTACATTTAGCAGACACCTTCAAAGGATGCCAGTTTGTCAAAAAGGTCTTCACTGGGTCTTTGCTTTAAATTGCTTGAATGCCATCCCATGGCGCCTAATCTGGTAGAGGAGAGTCCACCCAGGCTATTAAAAATAGCCACTTGAGCAGCCCGTTTTACAAAAACAAGAGAAAGAGAGATGCATTGTTGACCCATTTTACTGAGGTGTACTTCTGTGAAAATGAAACAGTTTGCCATGAAAGCATGCACCTGATCGGTAATGTTTAATGTGATGTGATAAATATGAAATAAGACATTCTGCTGTAAGTGTTTTCATCACCATTCAGCGTTCTTTTTTTTTTTTTTTTTTTACAAGAAAACATTTAAACAAACATCTTTAAATGAGAACACTGAATGGTTGTTGTGGAAGTGTAACAGATGTTTTGGATTATACTCCAAATATGCAAAGGGATCTCTGTTTACAAATGGAAGTTGCATGTTTGTATCAGTGTAATTCACTAACAAGCACACATTTACTCTTTTTCATACTTTTCTTACTGCTGTCTTTTTCTTTAGTCAGTATCCTTGACTTGTTTTACCCATCAATAAGAGAAGAAGACATCACCTATACACAACCCTATGCCACATATAATTAGATAAGTTACATGGGGATGGCGAATGAAAAATGACGTGACAACGAAGCCTGCGTTTTACCTTTTTTCTTCGGCACTGACCTTGTGAGCATAAGGAAACAATGGTGGGAAAGAGTAGGGAGCAAGAGAGACAAATGTGTGGAGCACAGGGATTAAAAGATGGGGTGAAAGAGAGAAAACATTCAAAGGTAGAAGAGGAGTCGGAGTGAGCAGGGACTTGGAAAGAGGCGGGAGGTGGACAGAGATGGTAGAGGAAAGAGGGAGGGGCAGAGAGAGGGAGGAGTCGCATGAGGCTGCTTTACTGCAGTATTTCATCTGTTAGCAAGTCGGTGTGTCTCCTTCTCTGCATCTGCCTCTTTTTCACCATCCAAAGGAAAGAAGGAGCTTGTATCACAATGATTCTCTCACTGTAAAGCTGTCTATGACTTGCCGTAGCAGCAGTGTATACCGCGCTGACCGTATGTGTGCGTGTGAGAATGACAGCGGTGCAGCGGTGCATAGTTGAATGTGTCGGAGCTGGCTGTGTATACAGATGGGCCGGTATGTGGGGATGACATTGACAGAGCAAAGCTAGCATGCTTACATCACTGCTGACAGTGCACACCTTGCGTGACGGAGTGTGTGTGCATGTGTTGTGTATTAGGGTGCTGAGCTGCATCGCACAACACACCTGACTGTGGTGGATGGTATGCATGGGAAATGTGTGTGTGTGTAAATTATACATATGGACAGTGGGAGGAGATGTAGAAAGTGCATGGGTGTGTTTGTGTGGTGCAGAGAGGCAGGCCTGTAGAGTGGTGCAGCAGCAGTGGGAAGGGAGCCAGAAACACCCGACTGCAGAGGAGAGAATGGTGCAGAGTCCCATCACACACACACACGCACGCACGCACGCACAACACACACACACACACATATACAGGGAGAGAGAGGCACAGATTCTGTCTGGGGAGTGGAAGACCATGCTGTGACATAACGTTAGAAAGAAGGAGGAAATGCGAGGAAACTAAATTTCAAATACTTTTGACTTTAATTTTAGGATGTTATATATAAGATACTACCAAAAGTTGTATGCACTTGTCTAATAGGGATGGGAATCACAGGGTAACTCTAGTACAATATTATCACAAAATTGTGATTCTGCAATAATCGACTGACAAAGTCAATAAATCTATGTGTGAAGGTGAAGAAAAAGACACACACACACACACACACACACACACACACACATATACATATATATATATATATATAAAGAGAGAGAGAGAGAGAAAAGAGACTGTTCATTTGTGTCAGCAGTTTCACCTTGCCAATATGCAGCTATATATATATATATATATATATATATATATATATATATATATATATATATATCTCATTTATATTTAATTTAGAATATTGAATTAGAATATTGATTTTTTGCACCCTACCCCTATAATCTATAATAATGGATATTGCAGGTTTATGTTGCAGGTTTAGATGGACATGCTGTGCTTCTGTTTGCTGTTTATACTTTATAATAGATCAGTGGAATTATGTAAGTATATAGCAGGCATATTGTTTGATTTATAGTCAATTTTTGGAAGTTCCCCACATCAAAAATTCTATTCTGTTAGTTCAAAAACCAGCAGAGATTCACATTAAATAACTGTCAGCTTGAAAGGCAGCACTCTCCAGATGAAGAGTCAGCAGTTACATGGAAAAAGCACACTGCATATTGGCAAGGTGAAACTGCTGAGGAACAGAATTGTGCTTTTTTTTTTTTGCTCACACAAATGAACAGTCTCCTCCTCTTGATTTATGTCTTGAATTTGAGGCAGACGAGAGTCACATATCTGATGTGTTTAAACTCAACTTGAAAAACACAAAAAAGACTTTCTACTTAATATCAACTGTTCTCACTAATCTAATTTAAGTACATTTAAGATATATGCATGAGTTTTTTCTACATTGACCCCTTTCTTGATGTTCCATTCCTCAAAACTTTAAACACAAATGCAAAACTGCACTGCTCATCTTCGAATCAAAGCAAAACCAAACTCTCAAACTCAAAACAATGTCATCTTACAATAAAACCAAACTTTGCCTTCAGACATCACAGAAAAGCCGTCAAATACACCAACACCACAGCACAGCCATTACACACTGATGAGAAACGCTACCATTAAAAACAGTTCCTCCAATGATTAATGGGGCTTAATGTTTTCCCCCAGAGTGGCTGTTTTACATGTGAAGACACAACAATGCATACACATACATTTTCAATTAGTTTCATTATTCAATGTACTGGAGTAAAATGAAATGAACATCCTTTATCATTCATTACAACTCTTAGCAAACAGTTTGTACATGAAGAAAAATTACATTTCCTCTGCATTAGGTCTTTGTGGATCCATTTCTCTAAAATAAGTGAATGGACCAATGACCATTTCATTGATCTGTCCCGAGGTTTTATTGGTGTGTGAACAACTGTGCCTCATTATTGTTCCCACATGGGGGATTGTGTGTTACTCGGGTTCCAGCTGTGCAGACACAAGTTCATGATATCAAAAGCCAGTGCTTTCTAATTAAGCACAAAGGAAAACTTTTAGGGAAATGATTGTCTTTTGGTGGATGGCTTCGTGGTTTGGGTATTTAATTAAAAGGTCAATTTATAGTGCCTATAATAGAGAACATCTAATAAAATGTAATAATCATTGATTCAGTCATATAATAAACAGTTAAAAACAGGATTAAAAACAGAATTATCCAGGAAATTGATACAAATCTCTTTCAGTTCTTACATTGTCTATATTATGTTAGCAGCGATATTAGCCCTGCTGTTGTTTTTATTTACAGGTTGTTCCAGCATGGATGTTACTGTGCCCAATAACATAAATGCACTGAACGGAACCACTGTTAAAATCCCCTGCACATTCACGTCCTGCTACAAGATGGATGCCACCAAGTTTTCCATGAACTGGACCTACCAAGAATCACGCAATGACACAGAGGAGATGGTAAGATGCCGGCGTTAATGCCCAACGCTGTGGATGCAGACACGTTAACACACGTTATCTCCTCTCTTTCTCTCTCCTCCTAGTTTATGAAATACTTTAAGAAAAAAGGAATGGTAGCCCTGCGTTCAGATCGGTTTGGAGAGCGGGTCATGTTTGCTGGCAACCTGGATAAGAATGACCTGTCAGTCACCTTATCAGATGTTCAGCTGGAGGATGAGGGGATTTACAACTGCTATGTGACAAACCCGCCAGACCGCATCCAGGGGCACGGTGTCATACAGCTCAATGTCGTTACTGAACGTAAGATACTACCTTTATGCTCTACCTTTTAAATCCATAAGAATAACGAGCCAAATTCCTACTCTGTGCTAAATCAAAATCAAGAAGTGTATTTTAAAGTGTTGGTAGTTAGGTGCAAAATAAGGTCAAGTTAAGTCAATTTTATTTGTGTAGCTCTAAATCACGAATCACAGATTTGATTCAATGGACTCAGCAACTCAACATCCTCTGTCCTTAGATCCTCACATAACAAGGAAAAACTCCTTAAAAGAGAAACCTCAGAGAGACTAACAGTGGCGAGATCCCTCTTCCAAGGTTAACAACATTCCATTTGCAGTTAGGTGTTTATGCTGCTGTGGATAATTGCAGGAAATGGACGAAATGTATTTAGTGTAACTCGCTTGTTTTGCAGCACACTGAACTCTCTCAGCCACACTATCTTCAGGATAAATGCCATATAATCATTATATGTAACATACTGTGTGTGTTTTCAAGACCGACTGGTGAAGAGTCAGCTTTTTAATTATTGATGATCACCAAGAGGTTTAACATAGTCACTCAGCATCTTTCTCTCTCTCTCACACACACATACACACACACACACACGCACACAACACAGGCTAACTCAGCAGCACTTTTGTTCTTTTCACTGTTTAATTAGCCAAAGAGCGCTTTTAGCCAGCAGTGCACTTGTCTCCGTCCGTTGTCTGCGAAATACTTAACCCTCTTCCCTCCTGTCTCCTCCTCAGTTCCTCCTCCGAGGGATTCGACCATTGCGGTTGCGATCGGGGCGTCAGTGGGTGGAGCCTTGGCCCTGTTGATCCTTTCCATGGTGGTTGTGAAATGTCTTCGTCGACACCGGAAACAGGAACTGATCTCAGAGGAGAAGATGGAGGAGGAGGGCAAACTGGACGCTGAAGTTGTTGCAGAGGAGGGAACCAAGTAAGGAATTCCACAGTAACATGCTTGATTGTCAAATCAGAAACTCTCAGCAGCACCCTGTTTAAAATGTAGCTAAATGTGGCTAAATGTAAATGTTTCAACCGCAGCAGCTGTTTCGCTGACATATCCACATTAACAAACATGTCACCCATGTTCTGTCAGGTACCACTCCCCTCCATCTTACTGATTCTTACTGGAATATGCCAGTGGTAATAACTGTATGATCTTTTGCTAACTGCTATACAAAATGACCAAAGTAGTTTAACCTAATCTAGCTCCTTTTAATTTGATGTCAAATTAGGAGCATTTTTCATATGAGCTAACATGAGCTCCTTTAATAGATATTCAACAATATTTTCATAAAGAAGACTTGTTTTTATGCTGACATTGTCTTTTTACAGTGAACAAAAAGCTGACATAATGCTGCCGGCATTCTGGAATCAGAGGTGTGATACATCTAATGTGACCTAATGTTATTCCATACGCTTCGGGCAGTGGCTTCCTAAAAAAATAACGAGTGTATTGAGTGGTGAGGTGTATTTCCTTCAAATGCAAGCAAAGTTAAAGCGGTATACCTTTAGCGGTTTTACATGTATGCTGGAACTATACTGGGCTATAATATGGATTTGAGAGGGGGACTGTTTTGTAGTTTTACTTGTAAATGTTGTCGGGCTGAAGTTGTAGTCGCAGGAGGCAACACAAGCAATTTCCTGATTCATGCGAACCCCGTGATTGAGTGATCAGAAATATGTGGGAGGAGAAACTGAAGAGAAGCGGGAGACAGGTAGCACTTCTCGCACCTCATCAAAATATCACACCCCTGTTCCCGGATGGTCCCGGCATGCCGCCTGTCGTTATGGTTTTGTACCCCACAGTCCAGCGAGCTATGGTTGCTATGGGAGCTGCACATACCCCGGTGTACAAGTATCAAAGGGACATACCAGTCGTAGTACTGTAGGACATTCCTCGGTCGTTAAAACCTACATTCTGTGGCTCAGACCGTGAGTCACAGGGGTTCGTTTTGTATGCAACAGCTTACCGGTTATTTTGGTAAAAGAGAGTGCGCAAGTGAGAGAGACAGCGTGGGAGAGACAGCCTTGTGTAGTCACTGGTAATAACGACCCGGGCAAGCGGCGCTGTCGTCAAAATTTCCTTTGCTGGTCGCTGCATTTCGGTGCCAAGCGCAGCACGCCCGCTGCACAGGTGGAAGGACAGGAACAAACAGGTGGGGAGGTTTTTCAGACGAAGTCATGCGAGGTGGGTTTTCAGTATTGCTGTGCTGAGAATAGACGACTCACAACCTTGTCTGTTTTTTTTTTTTCTCAGAAAAAGCATAGAAATAATGGAATAATGCTTAAAATTAAGTATATTGAATCAAACACTCCCCAGCCAGTAGACATACACAAATATAAAGCTTAATCTGGTTAAAGTAGTCTGCAAATATTAACAAATTATTGTGACTAATTCTGACAGTAGCTGCTGCCCACAGCTGCTTTATACTGTATGAAAAGCTTCTTCTTCTTCAGGTTTTTAAATCCCTGCGGATGTCTGAAGGCAGCAGGACACATATTAATGACTCTCTAGCCTCTATATGTTTCAGATAGGTCAGTGGCAACTAGCAGTTTTTCTGCCGTTCATGCCTTACAGCGTTGCACGGCACTTTGCAATTTGATCTGATTTGACAATTCACAACATGAGATAGAGCAGGGGTTCCTTAATCTTTCATCCCCAGATCCCTGAAAAAAAAATGGTGCCAAAGACATGTTTTAACAATTTGTTCCCAATATGGCTAAAATAGACGACTTCTAATCCAGGTTCACAGTTTCATCTGTCACAACAGCTCCCTTCCAAAATCTCATTTCCATACGAGAACAACCGCCCAGACGTAGCCGTGTCTGTCTCAAAAACACTTAACCTGGTCTGACTTGTTCTCTCCTATAATGAGATTACAACCCTCAAACCTTCTCCCCGTATTGATCGAAAAATAACCCGCTGTTGGGCATCTCTTCTCTTTTATTCACAGACAACCATAGCTGGGTCATTAGAATGAAACTGTGGACCTCTCATCACCAAACACCTCCTCCTGGTAAATTCCTGTTCATGTCTGTCTGGATTGTTATTGTCCTACATCATAAAACAGCATGTCTACTACTAGACTAGCCTAAACTAGGACTCTTATATCAGAGCTTACTACAGCATGTTACTTGCTGCATTAAGAACAGCAGAGCTATGTAATTGTGATCGTGACGTTGTGGATGGAACTAAGACTTGGACTTAATGACAAAATTTGAACAGTATATGTGTATATGTTTCTTTGTGTTGCATCCCAGATGTCTTTACCTGTACTTTTATCTGCATCTACCGAGCATAATATTTGGGGTCAAAACCGTGTTTGTCATTAGTTTCCTCTCTTTTTCTTTCAGACAAGTGAACTCCCCCCCCACCTGAAGATCTATAGTAACCACTGCTTGAACCATCGTCCGCTGATTCTATCCATCCGCCTCTGCATGTGTGTGTGTATCAGTGGACACTGGTGTGCTTTTATGTATGTCTGTGTACCGAATGTGTGTGCGTGTGTGTGTGTGTTCCTGTGTGTTTATATATTTGTGCGAAATTTTTTTTTTTTTTCTCCTTGAAATAAGCCAGGGAACATTTCTGAAATGAAACCACTACACACATCTATTCATGGCTACAAGTCAGTATTAATAGCAAGTCTTTGTCATGATAAGGAACATTTCCATAGCACACTGTATGACAGGCTAGGGCTGGGCGGTATGACCTAACATTTTTACAACTATAGTATATATTGTGAATATGAATGGTATCGATATCACAGCATCAGAATATCTAGTGGTTGCTCTCATATTTGTAATACAATGTGATTTTAAATGTAGTTCAGGGCTTTGGAACAAAAGCTATTTTCTTGCCTGAAATTAAAGGTCAACGAACTATTAATACGCTTCACAGTGGTTGTGGAAGCAGTTTTATACATGATGGTTGTTAAAAGCTTGTCAGCTGGGTTGTGTGATGGGAACTCAACAGCTTCAGCCCAACTTTAGGATTTTGTTTTGGGTGAAATATTTTGGGTTAATCTAAACAAAATTGCCTTAAACCATGTCTCAACTGCTTGTCTTTACATAGACGCACAGTTCTGGGGCGTGAAATGTCCTTCCACTGCCGGCTTATCAAATGATCAAGACAGCAACTAGTCATTGGCTGAACCGAATGATGTCTGCATGCGTCAATGGCGTCTACTTGTGTCTTAGGCTACTCATATTCTGTATGTTCATACCTGTGGATTTTTTTTTCCCCCAAGTCTTGCCCTGCATATCCATGTGCCCTGCAGATCCTAAAACTGTATTCTCCTCAATGTTCAACAAGAATGAACTTGTTTCCCTTCAATCTCTCTATCTTTTGGTCATACCACTGTTTGATGAGCATGAAAATGTTTTTGTTTTTTTGGTTCGAAGGGAAGTGGTATGTTTTTATGTTTAGGTAATGTTTTTATTGGCCTGTCAGTAGGGATGTAACAATATGTTTTAACAATATTATTTGTATCATGATATGTGGCTGCAATACAAGAACAATATTGGTTTATTTAGAGCACCATATATTATTCAGTGATTTGAAATCAATAGATGGATTCTATATTTTTTTATGCTTCAGTTCTTATTTTAATATAAGGTAGTGCAATATTTAACAGAGTGTAACAAAGTGCAACCATCTTCTCTTCAAATTGATTAAACAGTGGTTTAACCTACTTGCTTCGGTTTTCAAAAGCAAAAAGAAAATCAAGGCTAAAGAGAGACAGAACAGGAAAGGGACTCAAGCTCTGTGTGTTGATGCAGCACAACGATACTACTACAGGACTACTACAGCAGGGACAACACAATATGTTCAGTGTTTCCCACACACAGACCAATCTGTGGCGCAGCGCCAGAGAGTGAAAACCAAGTACAGTTACTCACGGGGAAGCCAAAGTGATACCATCCTGGAAGTTTGATTCATTTTAGCTTTCAGTGCTATCAACACCCGGGGTTCAGTGGATGCACACAAAGATTTGTTGTGTTGCCAGTGCATCTTGCTTCTGCATTGTTTGCCAACAGCAACTGATCAATCCATGACAATCTTCCTTTCTTACAAAAAATGTAAAAAAAATCTCCAAAATGAATATCTTGTTTAAAACAGGACGTGCAATGCTGGCTGCACATGACCTCACAACATGGGAGAATGAACCCATGAGTAAAGTTTAAGATGTTACTTTACTATTTGAAATGCAAAAAGTACTAGTAGCATCAATTATTTGCATTGCCAACCAATTTTAGGTTGATACAAGCTACACTTAAAGGACAACTTGCCGTTTACCTGGATGTGGTTGGAACACAGGAATATAAATCAATGCGTCAGTACAATAGATGAATCATTACACCCCTACCTGTCAGTGATATAGTAGTTGCTCTGGTTAACATGCAGTGAGTCATGCTGATGCATTCAGAGCACTTAGTGTGAGTTTACATTTTATTCTATACTAAAACCTGACTGTATAGCAACATTCTTACATTTGTACTATATGCCATTACTGGTTATACCGTCCATCCCTATGACACTGCTAGAGAAATGGCATGTTAGTGTGCCTGAATACGGAGGCACGGATTTCTTTCCAGCCTCTGCTATTGACGGGAGTCAAAATGTGACTTGGTGTAGCATCCCTGACTGAATGTTGGTCTGACTCTTAGACTGATGGCTCAGAGGTGTTTATTTTACAACAAATAGCAAAAAAACAAACAAGTTCTTAGAATATGTTGGGCCATGCTAAAAGTTGTTTACACTTATTTTTGATGAAATATCGTTGATTATATGACATTTCTGCGATGAAAATGCATCAAAGACAATTTAAAGTAAAAAAAAACAACATTCACACAGCCCCACAGTCACATGATTTTTTCTTCTTCATAGAATACTCAAAGAAATGAATAACAGTTGCCAAAATAGAGAACTACAAACTACAGGACACAGGTATAGAGTCCCACTTAAAGACAGTTATATCAACGATTATACCAAACGGTCCAAATTAATAGAAGAATAGATGTTCATATCCATGACTGATGAGAGAAGAGCTTCCCAACAAACATACGTTGTAGTTAGTGTCTAACTACAATCGTAGTTCTCCACCAAAATGGGTAGAAATTGTTGTTTTGGAAATTGAAGCATGCACAGTGTACCATACTGCCCTCAATGCATGTTAAACAGTGCAAATAAACAAAAAAAATGTAATATAATAAAGTAAGAAACTTAATTCTGTTTTGTTCAGAACCAAAGCCACAGCAATGTGAGTCAGCCAGAGCATGTTTACGCGTTCACTTTATGTAGCAACTGGCACCATTTTGCAAATATTATTATATCTGTATTTCACGTTATTTTATTTGAATACATGGATATATATATATATTTCGCTTGCATATTTAAGTGTTAGGGGTATTTGGTTGTACTTGAGTTTCCTCTTTCTCCTGTAAAATATCACGAAAGAACTTTAACAACGTAAATTTTAATATTTCATATAATTTAAAGGAAAAAAAAAAAAGAAACTTCGGTACAAACACATATGAAGTATATCTTTTTATTGTAATTCCAACCGGAACCCTGTTTTATAGAGATTTTAAGAAGACCTGGAGCCATCGCACCTTGGTACAAATGTTTTTTAGTGTGTATTTTGAAGCAGATAAAAAGGTTTAAAGATTTAAAGTAAGCATCCTATCTCTGTCTCTGAAGTACTGCCTTTACCTCAACAGTGGTGTTTAAAACTGTAAAATATTGTTTTGCACATTAACACTGACACCTAATTCTAATATTATTCATAGTGGAGAGCATGTGCATATAATGTGAATGAGGTAAGCATATAAAGTTCATGAGTTATCAATATGGTATATTGAAATGTGTGGCTGTTGTAATAGACACGTGGCATGGTGATTGTATGGTTAAATGGAAAAGGGATCATTTGTGCATCTATTTGGTTTGAACACTATGAATGTTAAAAAAAAATATTCTCGTAATAAAATACTTGATCACTATTAATTGTCCATTTTTACATGTAACAGCATGTGTTAATCTCTGAATGTCCAATTATGATTTAGCCTGACTATGTTGTGATGACAAGCTAGCTGTGTCACAAAGTGATGTATCCAAGTCTGGAGCTGGTTAGCTGTGTCATCTAGATTGTGCTTATGTTTTTGTCAGATTTGGTGGCTAGGCCAGATCTGGTTTGATCTGACATTTTAGGTATATTTTTTAGTTTGTTTTATTTATTTATTTATTTTTTTCAGATTTTGATAATTGATGCTTTCTAACATTTTAGGTGATGTATTGTGTAATCTCCTGAAACATTAAAGCAAATCTTTTGCATCACAATGGTTTAATAATTATGATCATGAGCTGTTCTGTGGTGAGTAAAGTTAATGTTTAAAAAACAGTGTCACAAACATGAAGTGGTGATTCTTTTTTAATAAATTAAAATTGATAAAAAAAAAAGTTCATTACTGCAGAGTTGTGTGGGTGGCATGTTTAAAGTTGAGGGGTTTCAGATTAAAAGATGAATACGAGACAAAAGTTCAGAATTCCAGCTTTTATTTCATAGTATTTACATCCCGATGTGTTAAACAACTCGGAACATAGCACATTTTTTTTGAACCCACCCACTTTTTAGGTGAGCAAAAGTTTCGGGACATGTGACTGATGGGTGTTTCTAGTTGCTCAGGTGTTGCCTTTTAGATAGATTGCTGAAACTGTAAATATTTCTTGTTTTTGGCTTTTGGGTTTCACTTGTGAAAACCGTATTTGCTGCTAAGCAAACATGAAGACCAGAAAGCTATCAATGGGAGAAAAGCAAACCATTTTGAAGCTGAGAGAAGAGGGGAAATCGATCACAGCTATTGCACAAACATTGGAATGTACTGAAAAAGAAAGAAACTACTGGTGTACTGTGCAACAAACATTGAACAGGTCGGCCAAGGGTAACAACAGCAGTTGATGACAGAAACATTGTGAGAGCTATGAAGAAGACGAGTCAGTGACATCACTGCCAAACTCCACAGGGCAGGGGTGAATGTATCACAATCCACTGTTCGAAGAAGACTTTGAGAGAAGAAATATAGAGGCCATACCACAAGATGCAAACTACTCATCAGCAAAAAGAATTGGAAAGCTAGAGTGGATTTTGCAAAGAAGTACAGAGATCAGCCACAAACATTTTGGGACAAAGTTTTATGGACCGATGAGACCAAGATTAACCTCTACCGAAGTGATAGAAAGGCCAAAGTATGGAGAAAGAAAGGAATCCAAAACATACAAGATCACCTGTGAAGCATGGAAGTGGAGGTAATGTCATGGCTTGGGCTTGCATGGATGCTTCTGGAACGGGCTCGCTAGTCTTTATTGATGATGTAACTCATGGTGGTAGCAGCAGAATGAATTCTGAAGTCTACAAAACCATTTTGTCTGGCAATTTACAGAAAAATGCATCCAAACTAATTGGGAGAAGTTTCATCATGCAACAAGACAATGACCCAAAACACAACAAAGGACTTCGTCAGGGGGAAAAGTGGAAGGTCTTGGACTGGCCAAGTCAATCACCGGACCTTAACCCAATAGAGCATGCATTTTCTTCTGGTAAAGTCAATGGGTCACAAGCTCAATGTAGTTACTGCACGTAAGGGTTATGCCACCAAATAATACATGTTATTCACTTTAAGTTCATTTAATGTCTGTTCCAATACTTTTGCTCACTTGAAAAGAGGGTGGGTTCAAAGAAAAGGTGCTCTATCCTAAGTTGAAATAAAAGCTGACATTCTGAACTTTCATCTTATATTTATCTTTTGATCTGAAACCCTAATGTCTTGAGTGTACAAAAAAAACAAAAACAAAGGAATTGACCTTGCCGTTCCAATACTTTTGGAGGGGACTGTACATCAAATGGATCGTTAGTGGGGAAAAACTGTCAAATTCCCCCACATTATTGTATCTGATCTCTTTAACCAAATCAAACAAATTTAGGCTATTCTACATGATCTCCTTTAGATAGCTAATATGTTTCACTTCCATGACGTAAGGCTCCCTTGAGGGAGGCCCACCTCACACTTTGAAAACCTCTGGAATACACTATTCGGTAAATGATCAATATTTCAGAATCAGAAACAAGCAATACATATTAATATCTTAAAAAGAGACCTATTTGCTATACATATGTTTCCCATCTCTGTCAATGAATTTGGCCTGAACAATTAAGGCCAATCAAATGTTAGTGAACACCAAACCAATGCCTACCACCAATACCACTGTGCTGTGTCTGCACAAGAAGAAGCCATCTTTATGTGATCTATTTTAAATGTAGGTGATTGTGTGGTGGTGGGTGTGGTTTGGGCTCAACTGCAGGGAAGAGATGTGTGGGAGTGGCTCATCGGAGCAGTGCCAGGGGGTAGTTTGACTGGCACAGGTGTTACCTGTTGGCTACTTAGTATGCTCTCCTTTTGTCACGCAGTAAACCCGTTGGAGCCAGAGAAGGACCTCCAGCACTCAGTGATTAGTATACTTTGAATTTGTGTTCAAGCGACTGTGCTGTATGCCCTCCAGGAGCGCTGGGCATGAAAAGAGGAGCTAAGACAGAGAAGCAGATTTGTGTTCTGAGAGTGTGTGTGTGTGTGTGTGTGTGTGTCAATAAAGCCTGGTTTAAAGCAGTAAGAACTGCGTGGGACTGCGTCTGTGCTGTGTCGAAACTAAAGGTGACATTGTCGCATGCCCCGTGATCTAGGAAAACATCACGGTATTTTGGTACATTATTATTTCAACCAAGCCATCATTTGGGTTGTTTGTATCTTATCCTGTTCCACATTCCAGAGCTAACACATATAGACAGGCAACCGTTCGCACCCCAGGTCACCTAACCATGGGAGGAAACTCACACGGACATAGAGAGAACACAAATTCCACACATACAGGCCCTAGAAACAATAATACCATATTGTCCTTATTTTTATAATAACCACATCATATCTATGACCTCCCACAACATCTCATTCACATCTCTTGATGCGGTTTCTCGAGAGCAGCTACATTGTCGGTCTCAAAACCAGAAAGATGTCATCAGGGAGGACAACCTGGAGCTGCTCCACTGAGAATCAGTCAGAGGTGACTTTGTGGAGGCAGAGTAGGTATTTTCAGCTGCTATTGCAGTCAAACAGGATTCACGTTTTTTTCATTTTCAGAATGACTAAAAAATGTGCCATATTTCTTAACAGTATGGTTACACAACATAAATGCGCCGTTAAAACAACACACAGTACACAAGGTCACTACATCAGAAATGGCCTGAGTATGCATTCGTAAAGAAAAAAAAAATGTTAATACAAATTTATATATTAGATCAGATTAGATGATTATGTACAGCGCCCTTGTGCATATATTAGATTAATGCAACAGTATGCAAAGTTTATTTTAATATTCTTGTTGCAGTTCCACCCTACACACAGCCCACATACGTTGCAGTTATATTTTCCTTATTAAACCGCTACCACACCGAATCAACTTAATGCAAAATACTTGTGTCATCACAGCCAGTTCCAAACTTTACTCTTAACTTCCAACTCATACCATGAGGCTGCACAACCCACGTAAAATCTCCATCAAGAGGCCAGCTGCATGTTCTGCACAGGTTTCATTACATATCAGCACTTAAGCGTGGTACTTAGAACTCTAACTTCCAAAGGAGATCCGTGTGAGCGAACCACAGACCGCTCTTAACTTTAGGAAGGACTCACCTTTTGATGATCCTTTTTTTCCCCACCGACAAGACAGACGGACAGACAGACATAAAATCAAGAGGACCACAAACTGCAGGACAAAAGACACAGGAGAGGAAGGGGGCGCAAAGACAAGAACAGAAGAAGGAACAAATTCATATGCTCACAACATTTAAACAAAAAAAAAAGAGGTTTAAAAAAGAATGGTAGAGGAGAAAGGAATGAAGACAGATTGGCCCGCTCAGATGAAATAAAAAAGGAAGGACAGATGAAAAGAGGAGGTAGAGAGAGGCCCACCCCACTTGTACTCCTCCACTCAGGATGCTTTCTGAAATCTGCTCACTCACCGGCTGGTGCAAAGAGAGAGAGAGAGAGAGAGAGAGAGAGAGAGAGGGAGAGAAGGAGGGGGAGAGAGAGAGAGAGGGAGAGGGAGGGGGAGGGCAGGTTGAAGTGTGGGGTGAGAGGAAGGTTAATCAGAGTGGGAGGTGAAAGAGGTGGGTGGGAGAAGATGGAGGTATGGAGAGAAGGAAGGGGTTACGAGCTAAGTATCTTTCAGTAGCTGTGTGGCTTCACTGCAGCATTTCACTACCTTGGCCGTCCCAGAAACAGATCCCCCACTCCCTCCCCCCCTTCTGCCTCCTGTCATCTCTCCTCCCCTCGCTCTTGTCGTCCCTCTACCTTCTCTCCTCCTCCGCTGTCCACTCTTTTCTCCTGTATCCTCTCTTTCTTTTCCTTGAACTTCTTTTTCCTCTCACCCGTACCCTCCCGTCCTCGTCCCTAACAGTGTAATATCCTCTTTGGCTCCGCCTCCCTTTCATGCACAGCATCCAAGGTCACCCTGTCCAGAGGCAGGTGTGTGTGCATGGGCATGCATGTGACTGTGTACTTGTGTGCATATGCGTCTTCCACTTCATAGATATATGTGTATATCTATGCAATTTACCTTTAGCATACGCATATCTACAGAACATATGCTATCCATGTAGCTTGCTGTATTAAGGTGCATACTGTATGTATCTATCACTGCCTCCATGAACACTTGAACTTGGGTCTAATTGCAAAATAAATCAAAACAATTATTATATTGCAGCAAAAGAATACTACTTTGCTTATATATATATATATATATATATATATATATATATATATATATAATTGCAGAATATCCTACAAGCCCACAAGCCTTTCTTTAAGACATTCTTTTAAATCCAGGCTTAAAACATACACATTCTCTGGCATGCCCCTGTGCCCATGTGTGTTTATCTGTACCTGTGAACCTTTCTGTTTGATTTTCTTTTTTGCTTTTTCGTTGTTTTTATTTTTGTTCTATGCTATATGCTGTATAGAACTTTGGTGAGCGTGAGGTTGTTTCTGACTGTGCTCTATAAATAAATTTGACTTGACTTGACTTGACAATGTGCCAAAACTCCAGGGAGCATAAAGTGATGCTACCATATCACACCTATCTGTGGTGCCAAGTCAGCACGGAAATCATAAAAATGCGTTGTGGGATGCCAAGTCATCAAAGAAGTGCGTGTCGTTGATTAAGAAAGGCAATCAGGTGTTCTGGTAAAAACAAACATTGTTGTAGTTTCTTTGGAAGACATGCCAACGTATCACTGCCATTTAGATTGTAACTGGAGTGATTAACAGTCCCCTTTGGCAGGGCTGTTAGACTTATACAGTGGGTGATTAAGTCAGTCCATCCACCAAGGTATTTGAACTCTAACACCTTTTTTAGCAGTTACCCTACTGAAGGTGATTGGAGCAAACAAATCCTTGATACAGCATGCAAACAACATTCTTTTTATGTTAAGTTTTACTTCTCCTTAAACCGTTGAGTGAAATGGGAACCTGTGTTTGGTATAGAAATGGGTTTGAGATGTCTGGCTCTGATGATGTGATGGCACTGTTGATATGCGGGACGATTGGTGAGGAAGGCGTGATTCCAGTGAATGAGGTCAGACTGCACATTAAGGTTGTGGACTGGTGATCCCTCACTCACACTTCAGGGTTGTGTTGAAGGCTGAGCTGAGATTTATGGAAGGTAAGTTATGATTGGGTATCGCCCTTCAGGTGGCTCCAGGTTCTGAACAATGTCATGAAGGGTCATGAAGTCTCTTCATTTTGTAGGGAAATTGTAAAAAGCGTTTAAACTATGACCAATTTCGTGAGCTAGTTTGTGACAATGTCAATCATAGTCACAGGTCACTGGTCAACCCCACTGGTCTTGAGCTCAGTCTGTTTCAACGGTCTTCTATAGTATAGCCATCTTTGCTGATCGTACGCATTTCATGTGCCTTGTTTGGATTGAGTTTAGTGAGAGTCAGACAAAAGTCATGTCCTAAAAGATAATGTGAGATTTTGCAAATCGTTTAAGTAAAAAAAAAAAATCTCTGGTATCATTTATGCCAGGGCTGCCCAATCCTGCTCCTGGAGCGCAACCATCCTGCATGTTTTAGGAATCTCCAAACTCCAACATGCCAGACTCTAAACACCAACTTGTTATCAAGTAGCTGAAGCGTGTCAAGGGCTTGTTCATAATTAGATTCAGGTGTGTTGGAGTGGGGAGAGTCCTAAAATATGCAGGATGGTAGCTCTCCAGGAGCAGGATTGGGCAGCCCTGATTTTGCTATTATCTTAAGAGGCGCTATAAGAAAGTAACGGCCAGTTGCTATCATTTTCACAGGCCTGCCAAAGGGGATTTTCGTATATGTGATCTTCTGAATAAATTTGCTGCCAAATTTACCAGAATCCTATACTTCGGCACTGGTATGCCTCTCAGACATACTGGTTTATATCATATTAAAGATAATAAGATTCAGAAGGATGGCACAAGATCAGCAAACCCTTATTCTAAATACAAGGATAAGGGGATTAAAAATACTACTGTAAGCTAAAGAGTGAAAAAGAAAAAAAATGATCTTGTCGATAGATTGTAGTAATGGACTAAAGACAGGGTATGTGGTACGGCCTGTGTTCAACTCGCAGACCCTCTTAAGTAAGGCTGACTCAGCCTTACCGGGTGCATATGTGTTGTGTGTGTGTGTGTGTGTGTGTGTGTGCATGTGGCATCAGCAATCCTTCCCCCCTCCCCATTTCACTCTATCTGCTCCTTCTCCCTCTCTCTCCCTCTCTCATTCTCTCCACCTCTCTCTCTCACTCTCTTCACCTCTACCTCTGCAGTACATCTCTCGCTCATTCCTCCCCGTGCCGGCTGGAGAGACGCGCTTTCTGCTTTTTCTGCCTGGCTGCTGACTCCGCTCCAGCATCCCTCTGTGCCTCTCTCACATGCTCTATCCACACCCCCTCCAGCCTATGTCTCCCCCTGTGGGGCTTGTTGGCCAGCCTGCTTCCCTGGCTGCTGGAGCGGTGGAGCTGTCTGACACTACGTCGCTACACTGCTACTGCTCTGCCTCGCTTCTGCTCTCTGCCTTGCTGGATAACCGCCACTGAGTCCGCCAGAGACAGCGACAGAGGACAGACACGAGAGACAGACAGAGAGCCTGTTGTCTCCATTCAACTACTGCATTCTTCAGATTGCCTTTTTTTTTTTTTTTTTTCTTTGCCTCCTGGGCTGTCAAGCAGCGGCGCAGGAAATAACTAGATGGGAGAGAGCTCCCTAAAGGAATTTATCTGTCTCTCTCTGCGCTTCTTCCCTCCGTTCATTCCTGGGACAGAGTCCAGAGGAGGAGAGAAGAGGGAGGGACTGAGAGCGGGACTTCACTCTGCCTTCAGCTGCACAGCTCAGTGTCCCACCTTGCTCCAGAGACACATAAGACAGACGCACACACACACATTTGCATAGATTCAACTCTGGTAGACAGGGACAGAGATTGATAAAGACACATCTTCTGCAGAGACAAACAAGAACTCAGACAGACAGACAGACAGACAGGTGGTGTCATGGCGTCAGTGGACAGCACCAGTTTGAGTGTCTCCGGATGGCTGAGATCAGGGGATCTACTTCATGCTGGCCTGGCAGTTGCACTGCTGCTCGGTGAGTTAAATACTTCACTCTATACCTTTAGCTGCGTTGTCATTCCTCACTCTTCCACTGTATCTCTACATTACACCACAATATTGCACTTGTATCTTCTTCATGCCAGCGTGTGATATGGTGAATGTCTCTATTTGTCCATACATTACGCCATGTCCTCTAGGCTTCCCTCTTTGGCGCCCATGCTTTTTAGTGTTTTATGGCCATTAGGGTGAGTGGTTCACCGCTGTCACAGTAAATCCATACCCTTTTTATTACTCCACACCAACATCTGCTGTTCTATCGTTTCTGCTTCAGCACCCCTGTCTCATCTAGCGCTCACCTTGTTCTCTTCCCGCACCTTGCAGGTTTAAATGTGCAGTCATGTCACATGTGATGTTTACTTGTTGCTGTAACTGAGGGCATCAAGGTCAATAACATCCCACCCTAAGGCTTGTCTTGAACTTGGTTTCGTTAATCAGGTTGCTGGATCCGTGACTGTCTGCTCGAATGATTCTTCATGCGTGTACTTAATAAAATGGGGGAAAACACCAACATGATATGCTAGATAGAAAAGGAAAATTGTGAAGACACCTTTGGTTCAAATTCCATACATAAAAACACATTTGTTATAGGTATAGTTCATGTTTGTGTGTGTATGTGTGTGTGTGGCCATAGTATTACTGGTAGTGACGTAGTGGTGCAGTGTTGATCTGTGTTTCTGCTCATACACTCCCTGATTTTGTCATAGCGCCCAATAGTGCCCCCACATCCAAAAATTCCCTCCCAGTTCTCACTTAGATGTTTAAAAACTCAGTATAGTTCACAAGTAACCCATTTGGACATCATATTGCAGATTTTAGTGAGTTTTTGGTTTTACTCAGCAAAGTTATGATCAGGTAATCTGTATTCCTGCTTTATAAGACATGCCCAAAGTAAACACTACTTTGGCATTGATTATACAGGGTACTGATCGTTATGTTTAGTTGTGTTGTTTCAGCCTTGGGCCAGTTGCTGTTAGTCTTTAGTAGGTCATCTTCTTTTGTTTTGTACTGAATTGCTTGAAGATCTGCAAAATTATTAGGAATCTGCAGGGTCGGACCATGAATGTATAATAATATCTGGATACCAGACCTAAAATGGCACCTCATTACGATTAGAATTGCTCAACTGGTGTATGTGCTGAAAAAGTTTTCTGGCTTCCAGGTTATTTCTGGGGTATGAGCGGCCAACTATAGCCTGCTGTATATGTGCAGTAGTGTTGAGCCCATCCAGCCATTGTGGTGATATCACAAAGTTTTCAAATCAATTTTCCCAGGTCAAGTAAAGTTTTACAAATATAAAACCTCCATGGATTAAAAATTCATAATAGACCACAAAAGAGTCATAATTGTCTGTATTTGCAGTTTGAGGTGTCCCGTCAGGGAGACAGGACAAACAATTTATCAAATAACTGCTGACCAAGCAGAACATTAACAGAAATACAACATATTTGACTTCCGGCAGTCAACTCCCATTCCATACTCATCCACAGCTGCTGTACTTTAAAACTATACAAAGCTTGCTATGCTAAAAGCGAAATGTTATGAACGAGTTTAAAACGGTTGCTGAGTCCAATTCGTTAAGTATCTTAAAATGAGGATTTAGCCTGCACCTTCTTCTCTACAAGCAATAGGAATAGGGAATAGTTCAGAACATAGGAAAAAAAAGATCTGTGCTAATCACCAGGCCTGAAATGTCATTAGTTTAGGGGAAAGTCCACTTGGCCTTTGGTGACGTCAACTTTTTAGGGCACAAACGACAACTGCCAGATTGCAAGGTACAGCACAATTGTCAGTGATAAATAAATATAAAAGATGTCACAAAATATTTAATCGGTACTTACAAATTGACAATCTCTCTGATATAATACAATAAACTAGCAGGATATTTAGTTAATGTGTAGTCACAGTTGCCCTGACCGGAAATAAAGGGGCTGTGTTTTCCTGTGAAATGGTAAAATATGTCTTCACGGGACCCCGTGTTTGAGACATGAAGCCACTTCAATGTAGAAATATGAGACTTTACCTTTGGAATTCTCTAAATCGATGCAATAGATAGTAAAAGTCAAAATATGAATTCATATAATGAGTATCTGTGAGAAAGAACATTATGTTCTGGTGAGAAAAACATTTTTTTTGTTGTGAAACCTGAAGCTGTGCTGGGCTGAACACAAATACTGTGTATCAGTCATTGTGTATCATAACATCCCTCATGATTCAGTGGGTTTTTTAACTTGTAAGGGACACAGATGACATGATTCATGCTTCAGAGAAAACGGCGAAAATGAGCTGGGTCAGTGCGGGCCGGGCATCAAGGCCATAGTGGCCACAGGGCATATGGCCATGGCTGTCGTGAGGGAAACAACAATCTGTCATCCCCCCAAAAAAAAGATGTGAAGGGGCACAGCGGCACATGGTCGCCTGGTTATGGTTTAAAATGGGGGAGCAAGATGGAGATGATGTTGGGGGTGCAGGGGCTCCCCCCTAGGAAAAAAGTAATTAAAAAAAAAACAATTTTGACCATTCTTAGCCCCACGTATCCTTTAAATATATGGAGAAATCTACATTTATACACCATTTATTTTCTGATCCAAAACATGCTTAATTTAATATTTTGCAAATTTGTGTTATATATACATAACTAAAAAGAATCAAAACATATATCTATATTTTGGACTGGAAATATACAAGAAAATGTGTGGGGAAAACGTTTTGTGATGGACATGGATTAGATGCAGCAGAGGCTAATGAAGGCAATCTCATTTCAAAGGTAAAATGATGGAATCAGTAGAATTGCTGAATGGTAAGTGTTATTGTAGCCCTATGCAGTACAAAGAAATATGTCTCGCTAGCCAAACAAGAGCTTAAAGGTAAAAAGACAATAAGGATTGGTCAGCGATGTGGAAGGTATTAATCTCTACAGCCCTGAAGTATCTGAAACTGTTGATTTAATAATAATCCAGGACCCAGTGTTAGCCAACATGGTCCTTCACCTAATGTTGTCAAGAAATGATCATAGTTCCCTTATTAGTGTCTTGACCTTCAAGACCTTGGAACTAAATAATGCTGAAGACCAAACATTTAGTGGCAGCAATATTGGATTTCCAGTCACATAATCATTCATAAATCCAGTTTAGATGCTGCCCTTTTCTAGTTTTTCAGTTTGATTCCTATTTATCGAAATGTCATGATGCCATTATGAATTCCCATTTAGACCCCTCCCCCAAGTCATTCGTGACAACATCTTCCATCTCCATTCTCATACATTACGATTCTTCACATCAACATTTCATGTGTATTCTGTGATGTTCGGTGTTCTATTTTAAACAGCATATGTTTATTTTATCTCTAAATGCAATGTACACATCTCTTGAATATTCATGCCTGCAAAGACCCCACAACTGCTTATTTCTTGAATGCTTTTCTTAGATTCCTTTATTACTGTATTTGTCAAACATTCTCTTTCCACAGACCTTTTGGCAACAGAAAATGAAGCCAGGACAAACAAGTGAAACAAAGCTCCAAGCCAGATGTGAAATGAAGGCGGGAAGCTGAAAGTCTAATACTGATATTTCAGTATTTCTTAAACCACTGTCAGCTCAACTCTTCTTAGTACATGAAAGATATACATGTGAAATATACTTTTCATATTGTGCACACATGAAATATAATTTTCTTATTAATTACCTATACTATAATTTTTATTCATTTTCCAAAAAAATTTCACTCATTGTTCACATAGAGGTACCACAGAAGTTACAAGCCCACATGACAGACTACTTCAGGGACAAAGATCCTTTTTGAAAACAACCGTCTGTAATCCCAAAAAAGATCCAAGATACTTACACACTCACAAAGAACAACAGTCACTTCAACCATTGCATTGACTCACTTTCATTTTTTTTTATTTTCACAAGCTTCAGTCTATGTTTCCATTTTGCTAACATAAGGGATTATGCAACATGCAACATTTCTTTGGTGAAGTATAAACAACAAACAGCAGACGGGGCTGTAACACACAGTGTTATGGCATGTAAATGTGATAAGTATGTTATTACATGTTTGTTTGGGTTTCATATTCGATAAGGTGGTATCAGTATGTGTAACTTTGACCTTCCAACATCTGCAGCTCTGTTTATTGAAATGCTCGACTGCTGTTGTAATACTCTTCCGTGTTCTCATTCATACGCCTTGCAGAGGACATATCGCTTCACTTGCTTCCACCTATCATCCTTTGTGACCCCCTCCATCTTTTTCTACATTGTAGCACCTCCATTACTCCTGCTTCCTGCTTCATCTGTCTCCTCTTGTCTCCTCCACCTAGTCCACTCCCTCCCATCTTTCTCTCCTACCCCTCACATCACTTCTCTCTCCTTCTTTCTCTCTTCTCTGAGAGGTAATAGTGTCCTCGGTTAGTTCTCTATGGGTTCACTCAGAAATACATTAACCCTTCAATCTCTGGCCTACTTAAAAAAAAAAAAAAATCACCTTCACAGTCAGCCAAGGACATACAGACAGTCAGTTGCTATTCCTCGCATTAGGTTCAGTGATTCATATATTGATGTTTCCTAACTGGGACAAAGAGATATTTGATAGTGGTGCTAAAAATATCATAAATTCCAGGCTATTACTTGTGTACACACACAAACAGGGCACAAGTATATGCATGTAGACTGTACAGACATACACGATTTCACACACACACGCACGCACACACACACACATGACCGTGTAGACATAACTCACATAGAACATTACTAGAGTATGTGGATTGGAGGGTTCTGTAAGGACAAAGTGTATGGATAGAGGAAGAGTAGAGAAGAGGAAGGGGGCGGTGTGAAAAAGGATAGTAGAGCGCAGAGGTGTAAAATGAGGGAGGTCTGCAATCTATTTCTGGCCATGAGAGGGGACACTCGTTTACAGATATGCAAAAGATCAACATGCTTCTAGTGTGGATAAAGACACTGTGTAGGCCATTCTGAAGGGAGATTCTCTCTTGTATTCACACTTGTTTTCCTTTGCATCCTTATCATCACTGGGGCACTGAGTTAAAAGCCTTGCTCAATGGCATTGTGCCAGTATTTATTGATAGAGGGTAAAAGATCTGTCATTAATGTACTCGACACAAGTAAGAGTTAAAGGGCAGTCCAGGGAGTGAGGGAACTTTTAAAAGCCTTTAAGTAAGTCATTGATTTGACCACTGCCCCACATCAAAAAACCCATAAACAGAAACAGCCCATTTAGATGTTACCAGCCCATTAAATGAGTATTATTAGTCATTATTAGACCCATATATATAAATTTGAAGGAGTCTGCTACACAGCTGTCATTAGCTGGTATGGGACGTTTTCTAAGAAGAGTCAAGATGACTAACGTAAGGTAAAAAATATCAGCTGGTAGACAAAAACAGAAGAAATATGAATATTAATATCAAATTTTCACTGTGATATTTAACCTGGACACCCAGGACCCAATTTTCCCCTAATTTAGGGAACCAATCATAGAATGGGATGGTTGGTAACTGTGGATCCAACATGGTGGCAGATGCTAATTTAAATTTCAATGCAGCCTTAGAAAGTGGTCTAAGAAATTGTATTATTATAAGCAAGCTTATTTTATTTTATTTAACTTTTAGCACTACATTATATTATTGTCATTGGGTATCGGCTGCTTCGTCGGGTATGATACAGTTGGCTATAAACTATGTACAGACTGATTTATTAGACATTCAAAGCACCCAATAAATCGCTCTGGGCTTTCATAAACCACGCCTCCAATACGAACAAATAGTTCCCAGACCGAATCTCAATCTACAGTGATATGAGGTCCAGTGTTAGCCAGGCTACAACACAAAGACTACTATCACAATATTGTAAAAGGTAGTGTTTCCCTACAGAGGCTGCAGAAAAATGTGAATGGCCATCTCTAGAGCCATTGTTTGGTTTGAACAGTCTGGGCTACTGTAGAAACATGGTGAGCTTCATGGAAGGGGACCTGCTCAATATGTAGATCAAAGATCTCAATCTACGTTAATATAAAACACAACAATTTCTGTTCTCTAAATTGTCCATATGTGTGAGTGTGTGAGTGAATGGTGTGTATGCCCCACGATAGGTTGTTGACCTGTCTGGGATGGATCCCTGCCTCTCGCCTGCAATGCGCAGGGATTGGCTCCAGCAGATCCTCGTAAACCTAGTAAGAAATAAGCAGGTATAGAAAATGACTGACTGACTGACAGACAATTCTTATTTTGACTGAATTATATACTAAGTAGAAAGTCACTCAGAGCACAGACCTCAAACAATGGTGCCTGTTTGAAGGTCCATTTACTGCAATGTTACCAAACATCAAAAAACGTGACCAGAAGCCAGGATTTTTTCTGGTTCATAACTGAAATTTAATCTTTTTTCATGGTACTATTCCCAACATTCGCTGAAAATTTGACTAAAATCCAGCCAAACATTTTTGAGCTATTTTGCTAACAAAAAACAGACAGATAAAGGTCAGTTAAAACATAACCTCCTTGGCAGAGGTAATTAAGGACAGATGAGTCTCAGGGCTGTTGTCGACAGCCTCTGCTCCATGCAAGGTTTAAGTAAGTATATACTAAGTAAAACAAACTTATAAATACTATATAGCATTTCTGCTAACTCTGTTCTGCTTGATGCCGCTAAATGATACACCCCAGATGGATCGCCAGCCAATCATGGGGCACACACACCATTCACTCACACCTACGGGCAATTTAGGGTCGCCAATTAACCTGAGCATGTTTTTGGACTGTGGGAGGAAGCCGGAGTACCCGGTGAAAACCCACGCAGACACGGGGAGAACATGCAAACTCCACACAGAAAGGTCCAAGGACCCAAGGAAGTCTTGAACCTGCAACCTTCTTGCTGTGAGGCAACAGCACTAACCCCTGCTCCACCGCATCACCCATGCATGAATGTGTCCAGTTTATTTTATAGACAAGACGATTATTTATATAATAAAAGTTGAGCATAGCAGCACAGTGAATTACAGGGATCTTAGCTTTGTTCTTGGGTCTGTAACCACTTATGATCATTTCCTCTGTGATCATCACATCGTTAAGTACTGAATTAGAAACAAATTGAAGACCAAATCAATGATGGCTGCATTCAAATATTTTCATTTACAGATTTTAAATGTGGTTATTGTGTAATGCATTGAAGCAACCATAACTGATTACAGCACGTCCAGAACACCCAACTTGCTGAAGAAAACAGTGATTTAATGGATGTTTTACAATGTTTTGGTGTTTGCTAATACTGGCATCATCACAGAATGACAAAGCAGGTGTTGCCAAATCCTTATGTAAGCCCTTCAATTAGACTCCTACACAGGAGTACATGCACTCTAACACTGTTTGCACTTTGCACCTTGTCCAAGTGCAACGTGATCTTGGGCAGGTCAGTGTTGTGAAGAGCTTTATAAATAGGCCTCAAGTGTGTGAGTGTGAGAGATACTGGATCAACAATCTGAGAATTACACCAGCTGTCACTTCAAAAGCAGCATAACCCACCCAGTAGGATCCCAAACTAATACAAGATGAGCTGTCTCTTATAAAAATGAAAGAGTTACCATGTGTTTTCTCTTGTCCGTGACAATGTCCCAGACACCAAAAATATCTTGGAATAAGTTCCGCAATGAAATTATTTGAAGAGTTTGGGAAATCAAAACGCCCAAAACAAAAGCTAGTCAATGACTTTTGAGCTATGGAATGTTGTAACAAACATCAAAGTATGAAGGAGAAGAAGTATAAAACTAGAGTATATATATATATATATATATATATATATATATATATATATATATATATATATATATATATATATATATATATATATATACATAAAAGAAATAACAAATTCAAAAAAAATCATAAGAACCATTGAAAGACAATTACTCATTGAGATCCTGTAGTTAGTAGAGTTTCTGTAACGTCTGTTTGACGGTACTGTATAAAAAATAAATTTAAAAAAGCCACACTGTAACTATCAAGTGCCAGCGATCAGGGCTCCGATGGTCAGTTGTTGTAATAGTAGAAGAAGAAGAGGCAGATTTTGCTTTCACAATAATCATAGGCAAAATAATTCATAATAACGATAATACTTTTATCTCTATTTTGGCAAATGAATTTCACTCAGACTATGAGTGTAGGGAAGCCTTGCTGTAATCACACAAAAGCATGCAAAAAGCGCAATTACACTTAATGGATAGTGAAAAAGCAATCGATAAACAAAGGATCCAGTGAGTGAGGTGTTGATAGAGACAGACAAAGTGAGAACTGGACAGAAATGATTTAAGAGTCACAGGATCAACACCCCTACATGGGACACCAATACTATTTTACAATTAATTAGATTCCATTGTTTCTCTCTCCATGTCTCTCTCTAACCTCCATTGTGGCGTGCAAACAGGAGCAGTGAATGTGCTTAAAGAAATTTTAAAAAACGAGCTAGTGAAGTATAAACTCAAGTGAGATGACTTGATCTCTAGTCAAAAATTTAATGAGTATGGACTTGATGAAATGAAAAAAGTCTTGCCAGTGATAAGTGACTTGTTTGGACTGGAGTACTGCAGGACAACTGAACTGCAGGACAATTGGACAATGTGTCTTGTGTCAGAATTTCTATTCAGGTTTATGAGATATTTGAGTCAGGACAATTAGATGGGAAGGACTAGCGTTTCTAGTATTGAGGGTGCTACATTTATAGCTGGTTATTTATTAGTTATGGAATGTTGTACAAAACAACCCAGTATAAAGAACTGCTTCATTGGTAGAGAAGTATAAAGAGCTACAGTACCCAGATACCCCCAGACCCACTGGAAGACAATTACCATTTGAGATCCTGTGGTTATAGCCGGATGTACATCCGTCCTCAACAAAATACAGCATATTTTCCACAATGCCCCACTGCAGGACCCCTCTCTACAATGATCGGCAGTGTGCTGTTACAATGGCCTAACAAAATAGATTCTTGTGTGATTTCAATTACATATGAAAAGGTTAAAATTCCAGAAATACTTTTAATATATAGAAACTACTTTATTATGAGACGGATGGGTTTCAGCTTCATTAAGTCATGAGCCTTCATTAGATTTTTGGATGACAAATGCAAAAAAAATAAATAAATAAATAAAAATAATTTTTTTTGGGACCATTTTTAACTGCAGTCTGAGCGAAGCCTCGTTGTAATTCAGTCTTTAAAGTTACTACAAGCATCCTTTAACTGGTTAGGAAACAGACTCATGATACCTCTATACTTTACATAAGCCAATTGGACTATCAGCGAGAAGATTGGCTACTATATATAGTTATTCTGAATGCCTGTGCTCGGGTCGGATTCCCTGTGAGAGCGCAGCAAACTGAATGAGAGAGTGAATGAGAAAAAAAGATTTTTTTTTTTTTAATTACTTCACAGCAGTTATGCTCTAAAGCACAAATAAATATGTCCATACCTCTGCACAACCCTGTGGGAAGGTGCCACATTTCTGGATTTGGTGTGAACACGGCCTTACATGTAACCTATCTGAATGAAGCCTGACTGTAATATAGTATTTAAGGTCACAGTCTTCACCTGTAACACAATCTTGGAATAAATCCAACTGGCTAAACATGCTATGACAACTCTGTCAGTCTCCAAGGCTCAAGCCTGTCTAAAGGTTTCTGTCCATCATGATATACATCCAAACCTATCTGGCATCGATGGCTACACCATCAGCCATACATTGAACTTGAGTTCACTGTTCATAATACAAAAAAAGAACAGCCAACACTGTCCAAGCTGCAATGAAAATACAGAAATTATGTCAATATAAATTGATGTTGTATGTTTAAAAATGCATTACATAATACTTTTCTGACTTGATATGATCTTTAGAAATAAAAGTGGAGTAGTAGAGCAACTACAACTACTACGCACATACAATAAAAACCATGACTTACGAGCTAGATCATGTTTTACAGCAGGGGTGGGGAATCCTGGTCCAGAAGGGCCAGTATGGGTGCAGGCTTTTGTTCCAACCAGGTAGTAACACACCTGATTCTACTAATGAAGGTCCTTAGCACGGGCTCCAGTGGCTGATTAGTAGAATCAGGTATGGTACTGCTTGGTTGGAACAAAAACCTGCACCCACATTCCCCCTGGTTTTTGCTTAATATTTTATTCATGGTGTCATGTTTTTAAAGTTTATGAAAAGCTTTTTTGTGTAAACTTTCTTTCTCTCTCTATCTTCATCTGTTCAGGCGTATGGGGTGTTAGTGGACTAGAGGTGTCAACAGGAAAAGTGTCCTCAATTGAAGCAATGAATGGCTCAACAGTCCTTCTACCCTGCACCTATTCCTCCTGCATTGGCATTAAAGACCTCTACTTTAACTGGCAATATAATGACAATGGAACCATGTTAAAGGTATAGTATACACACCCATACAAATTGCCTTTATTTTCCTGCTCTTGATTTATTCGCACATGCGGATATACCGGACTACCTATTTCTGTACTTGCTTGTGTGTAGATATGTGAGGCGGTGATTCCTATCGAGGGCGTGGAGCCCAGGGTCAAGGTGTTCCATGAACGTGTGGAGTTTGTTGGCTCCTCAAAGACCAACAATATCTCCATCTTGCTCTGGAACATCACCTTCGATGATGAGGGAGAATACGTCTGTTTCGCCAAAAACCCAAAAGAGAAGGGCCGCAACCACAGTGCTACTTTTACCCTTATAGTGGTGGACCAAAGTATGTGAGACACAAACATCTGCATACACCTGGCACCCAACAATACTTGACTTTATCTAATCCAACCCTTTAACAGAGCTTATACCCTCACACAGACAAAGAAGCTTTCTCTGCATTGTCATCTCTCTTTCCCCCTACCAACATATTTCCCTCTCTCCCTCTTTTCAGTGAAAGAGGTTGACAATACTTTGACAGTCATCATTGTCTCAGTGCTGGGCGGTGTCATTGGCTTAGTTATCATTGTCATGGTGATAAAGGCATTGGTGGTTCACTTCCTGCTGAAGGATGATGAGAAGAAGTGAGTAGATCCCTGAAGATTATATTAAGATTCATTATATTTGTATATATGCTTCATACAAACTATTTCACATGCACTTTGTGTGATTCTCTTGAGTGGTTATCAACTGCTGTATTAATGATTTACTCCTTGCATAACTGGGATTGTTTAATGTCATTCTCTGCACTTCTGTCAAAAAAACTACTACAAAAATACACATTGCACAGGCCATTAGTAAGATGCAAAATAGACATCTAGTTATGCAATATAGATCACACAATGTCACTTATATGTGATTACTTCTTTTTTGTAAAAACATGTCATTATTGGAGGTGATAAAAGTCACTGAATTTGAGATTTTTGGGGCATTTTCTTCTGTCAAAACCAATTGAGCGTCAAGAGGTATCATGTTCATGTCAATGAACCACTTTGGCATGCGTTTCAGTAAAATAATTATCATTTTGAATTTATGTAAAACACAAGATTATTGTAGGTCATGTGAATACCATACAGTTTATATAGTCTTGGTCACTACTGTTCCTCCTGTTATGAGTGTATGGTTTAACATTCAGTTTCTCTATTCCCTGCAGTAAAGAGTGCCTGGTGAGCTCAGGGAATGACAATACAGAAAATGGACTTTCAGGAGCCAAAGCCGACAACAAAGGGACACCAAAGGCTTGAGCAAAATGCAAAGTATGTCTGTATGATTGTATATATGTTAGACAAATGTACATGTTCAGAGAAAATGCCGTTATCAATGGACTGTTTTATCTTACTAGTGGTTAAACATGTAAATGTGTATTTTAAAATCATGCTTGAGATTTGAGAAATGTGAAATGTGCATGGTCTGGATCATTCTCACCTTCATGACAGGCCATTTGCTACAGCAGACAGCCTCTGTTATCAATCTCTGCATTTTACAATCACTTATTCTACAGGAGATCATATGTCATAGCTCTTACATGTGGTTAGAGGGAGAACTTTGCACAAAGTTACTATTTATAGACCAAACTTCAAAAACCAACTGCCACTCTGGAATACGTGTATCAGGCTCATTCTTGTTTAGAATTCATGCAGCTGTAATAGACCCCTCCGTGTCAAACTTGGACCCAACAAAACCGACCAGTGGGAACACACTCACTCACTTTGATTCCTTGATGAATTGCCATCATCTATGAACTGCCGTAATGTCAACTGAAGAACAGCACAGATTGCTAAAATGGTTCTCCCTAACCCAGAGTTACATTAAAGCAAATGTACATGTAAACCTAACCAGAGGACCATTCAACAAGGGTTTTGTTCATAAGTATAAGACAGCATTTTTGGTCATGATATATATAATATATATTTTATCAATGCTTGTGAAATGGCATTTAACATGTACGGATTAGGTACCAAAACATTTTTAAATACAGTTTAGTGATCATGTGAGTAGCAAGCCATATGTTGGTTTGTGAGAGGTCTATAAGGCTTATATTTTCCTGACTTCCGTCCTGATATTACCAACAACCTTAACTACTGCCATTCTAAACTTCATGTTTACTGCTGGGTCCAGGTTTGATACACTGTTGGGGTGTTTCATTAAATCCAACAGCAGATTTTGATCAACTACGGGCTAGTTAAGGCTGACATACGCTAGTTCTGAGGTGAATGAATGATCCAGATCTGCACAGGTTTTATTGTGTTGCTTTAGATGAAACACAGGTGCCTGTTCAGCTTCTACTCCCTCCTCTGGTGGGATGATAAAACCACAGAAAATTAAAAAAAAAAAAAAAAAAAAGAAAGAAAAAGAAAATAAACAACCCTAACCCTCATTAAAGACAATCCCCAGACCCAGCTCCCAATAGAAAAGAATTAACTTAATCATGCTGCTTTTGACTAATAACCAATGCATTTTTCGCATGTGCACATTTTATATAACTTCATGTGAGTATATGTTGTCTAGCACCAGGAAAATGTCTGTGTGTCTCTGTATGGTCCCATTTAACCCCTCACATCAAACTCAACTGACTGAAGCTCTGTCAATACTTGATGAGCACCGCCAAACACTGCTACAAGTTTTTGTACCCCTTTAACCGAGTCAGGGTGGATGAAAGGTGAGCGTAATGGCCTTCTGGTACTTGTGGGATAGGAAGAGTGAAAGACATTTTACACTAACTCAACTGCAACGTTTTAGTACCTCTAAATAAATTTGAATCATACAGTTGAATAACTCTGCCAAAAGTTTGAGATGTAGGCACTTTACTCAGTGGCACATCAGCAGGATATACTGTAAGTGTGCAGGGCAATGCGTACAGTTTTGGGGATAACAATTCACTTCCACATTTCAAAACTGCAGACTCTAACTGGCTACCTTCAAACACAAGTTTGCTCTGATAACCTTAAGAAAACACTGTAATCCAGTATACATAAAGTACAAGTGTATTTGTAATTGTGATATGATAGATAATAATAAGATCACTGAAAAGACTGTCAGGGATTGCATGTTTAGTATTAGCCAAAAAGTGTATTTTAATTTCATGCAAAACTTCTATTTTCTTTGTTTTTAGCAGATGAATGTTTGAATATCTCAATAAGACAGTGGTTTGTTCAGTTCAAATTTCAGATTAACCCCAGACTTCTGGGGACTTTCAGAATAGAACTAGTATCTTAGTACTAAAACAAAATAATTTGCTATTAAAAGTTCAGAATAATAACTAATGAGACATTTGCTGGGAGCTGAGATTTGTCAAGACTAAATAAACAAAAATTGTAGAAATTCAGATTTAAAATTGGTAGAACGTGCTTATATTGTACAACTTGTAACATTCAAGGAGTAATCACAGTTTCTTTAAGAGAGAAAAACTATTCAAAAGTCGTTATAATATCAACTATTTATTGCATCATGAGAAAAGCCAGCAGGGATGAACCTAATGCTAAGATGGTTATTAGAAACTAGACCCTCTACATGACTCTAAGTACGAGAGGTCACTTCTGTGAAACTGGCAGACATGACATGCCACACCCTCACACATAGCTTAGATAGCTATGACAGCTGAAAGCTACCCACACACACTCACACACACACACACACACACACACACGCCTGCATGTGTACTCACACACTAAGAGCCACTTTGATTGTAGAGATTGTAGTATCCTGGCCTTGCATACAAACAATACAGCACCTTACCACTCTTCAGAGTGGCTGCACAAAACAGGAAATCATGGAAGTCATTATTAGTTTATATTATAATGGTTATCAAAAAAAGAAAAAAGAAAAACATGTTCTCATGGTGTTTGCCAAGTATGACTGTGTAGGCTACTGGATTAATGTGTCAAAAAATGTCTGACTTGATGTTGTCTAACTGGAACAGAGCTATGTGGCAAGATTTTATTTTATTTTTCTAACTTCTCTTCTGTCAGCCTGCTGCTCTCTTATAACAGAGTGCATTTCCCTTCTTGCTTTCAATGGAAGTAATAAGGCAGGCACCAGTTATGCAATAACCTGTTATAAGACACTTTTTAGATGTGTCTGGACTAGGTGTGACGGCAACTCTGTCTGTCCAAAGCAACGTTTATTGAACCAATGTATGTATCTATACTCTAACGAGTCATGTGCAGATCCCTCTGTAAAAGGAACATAGATCCAAAGTCTTCCTGTAGGGAAAAGCAATATTGTGGAGTCAATTTGTCTTTTAGTGTACCTCTATTACCCCATACCTGTACTCATGATATAGCATAAAAATTCATAGCTTCATGTAGGGATAGTGATAGGTAAACCTCACCAACAAGTCTATTTGTGGCCATTGATTCGTCCCATTCATGTTTATATGATCTCTGACTTGCATTTTATGTTCTCTGGCATTCATCCTTCCATTAACAGTCAGGACAGTTATGTACGGAAGACATAAGAGTGCTGTTCTGTTTTGATGAAGGCCAGGTTTATGCCTTCCACATAAAATAATACTGATGTAATGTATGAAAGCAGTCTTGGTCTAGATGTTGCCTTCATACAGTATCCCCATGAAAAAGTACGGGGTTCTGAAACCACCAAAAGCATCGGCTGCTTTATTTTAACTTTTATAAATTTGACTTTTGGTTTCTCATAGAAGCCCTTTATAGATTCCGACCAGCCTTGTTTTTATACAAAAAGGATCTAAAAAAAAACCTGTAACATTAGTCTGGAGGTGGGTTAACTGGATGCTGTGGTTGCTGCAGTACAGAGTATGTGTATACAGGGAAGGATGCTCCTCTGCAGTGGTGCAACACAGCGCAGTAAATGCAGTGTGACTGCCGCCTAGTGGTAAATGCCGAACAAAATTAAAAATCTTCCCTCTCGTGGAAGTTGATGAAACAGATTATTTCAACATGCACTAATTGCATTTGGTTTCAGATTGAAATGACTGCACCATGGAAAAGAAGTGGCAATTAAACCTTGAGCAGCAACCGAGTGAGAAAATCATTGCTAGAATTTTCACAGTTAATACAATATGTGGTTATACATAGTGTTGAAATTGTGCGTTAGTTGCTTTAGATAAGTGTTCCTAGTTAGATTGTTTATAGTACACGCAATTTTAATCCATGTGCCCACTGGGCATTTTATCTACATTTAATAATGGGTTGTATGTATGTGTAAGTTTACACAAAATCTATTAGGAAACGGATATGCGCAACAATTTGTACAAACATGGATCTTCTATCAAATCACTCCCCAATGACAGCTATAGTGAGCATTAAATAGTCAAATAGAGTTACAGTTTTAGTGTTATTTTAACAGTATTCACTAAAACAACAGTCTTGGGAGTTCTGATTGACCACTATGATTCCTTATCATTATAGTATTTACTCTTACTGCCAGAGCGGCTGAAACTCACACTGCCAATCCAGGAGTCTCATGTCTGCTGATGTTACACCACTATTACAAGGACACACAACTCTTTAAGTACACTTACACTTATGTTGTATTACTATTTACTGTTGTTTTAATGGCATTTCAGTACTAAATTGTATACGATATTGCTCTGTATTTCTGTATTTCTAGCAGCTGGAACTCACACTGCCAAGCCAAGAGTCTGACGTCTGCTCTCTGCTTCCCACATTCCACTCAGATAAAAAGATCAAATCACTGATCTAATGCCGGTGTAGTTCAGCAGAAAAGTTACCTTCACTACAATTCTGACCCAACGGGGACGATTAATGAACTGAGACGAAATAGGAGCAATATGTTCTTATCTTGGCACAAAAACAATCGATTTCATAGTGATAATTTTGAGATGGTGATCATTTATATCTAAAGCTACCCAAGGCCACTGACATGATTCAAATTATGGTGTTTTATATTAAAAAAATGTACAAGTCAAAATCTTGCAGTAAATCCCGATGATTTTGCCTACATCAGCACACGCACACGAGCGAAACAACTCTGTAACCCCAGGTTTTCTGGATCAACTTTCTTCTGAATGTTCAGCTGTTTGTCTGTGTTTGTGACCATGTTGCTCATGCTCCCTTCATGACTATGCACTTCAAACTTTTGACTTGTTAAAAAAAAAAACAAAAAAAAAACATACCTACTGGAAATAAAATGTTGACTGAAATTCCCAGAGCACTGTTGAGTCTCTCTGTCTCTTTAGAGAACGTTTCTTCATCCATTAATTTTTAATCAATATGATTTTGTGTAAGTGTAATGTGTATAAATAGCTTCAGGGACACAGGCAAATAAGAATAGGAATCTGTCGATAACAATACTGTAGAGCACCAATCAATTCTTGCACCATAATAATTATCACCGGGAAAATATGCTACAGATTTGATTGAAATGTTTTACCACACATTTGTACTGAAATCTACAGCTACACCGGCCATTTAATTGAATTGTCAATAACTCACCGTTATTTGATTCCTGAGAAAATCGATCTGGCATATCAGAAATCACAACTGTTCCCCAAGGGTTTGTCGAAGCCAGTTCAGATCTCACATCGTCACATCTCTTTCATTAAGGGACAGCATAATACTTTCCACTGCAGCTATATGGCCAAACACATGGAAGAAAAGCTAAATGCTCAAAAAATACTCAAAAAATGTAGCTAAATGCTCAAAAATAATACAAAACTGTTTTTCTGTGTCTTCAAGAATTTTAATTGAGAAGGTAATTGAGGTGAACTACAACAGAAATCAAAAAAATCATAATCTTGAAAACAAATGTGGAAAAATCAAAGGAACTTTTTATTATTTACTTTAACAATAGCTGATGCATCTCTAAGCCAGATAAAGACAGCATTTTTCACTATTTTCACCCGAACACTCCAAGATCACACCTTCAAATGACTAGTTTTATCTTGACAGTCCAAAACCCAACGATTTTCAATTTATATGCAGCTTAAGTCTCATTCACACATGTAACCCTTCCCAGAAATGTCCCTGAAATGTTCCTGGAAGGAGTAATGATGCTTGAATTGATTTTCTGGGAGACCTGCTTTGGCAATTTCCCACCTCTGACCATTGTACGTTGCTTTCAGGTTATTATTGTTTTGCTCAATACAGCCATCTTGTGGGGGTTTTGTAGAAGTGGGCTGTATTTTTTCATGTAAGTAAACACAAGAGCATACTTGCCTACCTAGTATCTTTTAATTCAATTCATCAGATTTGTTAATTATAGAAAGCATGCAGAAACTTGCTTTCGAGGTTTATACTATATACTTAACTTTTTTCTTTCTCTCTTCGTCATCTTAATGCTTTTGGAGTTTATGGTTTTATGTTAAGCATTTTGAATTACCTTGTCATTGAAATGTGTATACAAATAAAGGTGCCTTGCCAAGAAAATATGCACAACCCAGTGAGATTGCAGGCACTTATCAGTACTGATGAGCTGTGGAAAAAGCATGATGCTGAACGAAAACTCTGTACTCACCCAGTGTGTGATTCTCATCCTGGAGCCCTCAGACCTGAAGGATAAAAGGCATGTGTGAAGACCAAAGCTGTGGGTTAAAGGGGATGAAGAGAAAGCTGAGCAGATCTTTTTGTAGCTCCAACCTCAGCTGCTTCAACCACATATCTGTCACTTTGTTTTAAAAATGTATTAATACATAGGCAAACATATAAATCTGTCCTGCTGCTCCTCATGCTGCCTCAAGGTTCTTTAGCAGCTGAATGGACTTGAACTGATTTCAGACAATAAAGGGGAACTAAAGAGATAATGATTTACTTCTTAACATGTGAGAAATAAAATGGGACAAAAAACAAACACATTTCAGTGTAAAATGGGGAAAAAAATAAATCTTAGTATGCACATTTCTTCCAAAAAAGGAAAAAAAAAACTCTCCCGTCTTTTTCAGTAAGTCTGGAAATATTCCAGATCAGTTTCGAACAGCTCAGACAACAAAGCATAAAATCCCTACTCAAGTCCTTAATATAACTCACACCTCAAATATTACTGTTATCATTTATTTACTGAGCTACTTTGTGCACGCCAGTGTCAACTGTGTATCAGGAACACCCTGGTTGTGGCTTTGTTGACCTGAATCAGACTGATCTGTCTGACTCAGAGACAATGCTGCAGTGGTTTACTATTAACTATTAATGAAATTTATTTTAAGATATAATAACATTTCCAACCATTCCAAGATGCCTACCAGTAAGTTGAATTTGTAGGTCCAAGTCAGTAGATACTTTGAATTGTATGAGAGATAATACTAATATACACCTGGGACTCCTACACACCCTGGATCTGGGTGTAATTAATTTCTTGTAAGTGGTTCTGTGCTTTTACGATCAAATAAAAATGGATTCAATGTCTCTGAACCAGTTAATGGTCCCTTGAAACTGTAATTTATGGAAATGTTACTTACACCTTGTGGTAACTATGGTTAGTGATACAGCTGTTTCATGGGGAACCGTTGAAATACATTAATATGGTCTTAACTTTCTGTAATATTGCAATATCAAATCACTAGTTAGAATCTTGTTAGTAGTTACAAAAAGCTGATGCAACCTGATCCTGGACATTAATAGACAAGAGACATATAAACATCTGTCTAAATATAAGTGTTAAATAAACAAATAAATGACAGATGTAAAGCATATATATATTACTGCTGTCGAAAATGCCACGAGTTAAATCAAAACAATTTAACGACGTTATTTTTTTAGCGCGAAATTAAGGCTCTTTGTGACCTGTGGTAAGTTTTTTTCATAAACCGCTGTGGTCACGTTAGAAAAACTAGAGGATCCGGCTGTAAACCGGAAGTAAAACCATTAGCAACAGTACAAGTACTTAGCAACACCCGCTACACCAGTACCGTCTGAAAGTTTGTTTTCACTGTCTGGACATGTTCAGAAAAAAAACGAGCTTCCCTGTTATCTGAAAATGTCAACAGGCCTGTCTGTTTGAGTAACTAGCTCAAAGGAAATAAGTAGGCTATTAGGTTAGCTCAACTGTTCAACAGGTAATGTGTTGTTCATCCTTTCATAGACTGGGTTGATAAGCCTCCGATAAAGAAGTATGTTCAAAGAAACTTAAGAAAAGGAAAGTGTAAGCCATGGTTTACTGTAAATGCACTAAAGACTGAGTACCAGTTTACATTGATAATGCAGTTTTATTTTGATTCACCTTGTTTTAGGAGCTGCTTTTTTTGACTAAGTAAGTTTATGGACAATATTACTACAGACGTGAATGGCTGTGGCTGTATGCTGTGGTTTTCAATAAAAAAATCTATATAAAGCAAGCCTATCCACTTTACTTGCTAGCATAACGCCTAAGCTAAAACAACGCTGCGTCACGTCACGTGACTTTGTTCCTGTTAATGTGTAACGCCACATTTAGAAAGAAAGAAACTACTACGTATATCGATGTTTTCCCGCGAGAATCGATTCTAGAACATAAATATCTGGTATGTATCGACATTTCAGTATCGGCACATAACTAGTGCTAGCCTAGCACCTAAGCTAAAACAACGATAGCAACGCTGCGTCACGTCACGTGACAAGGTACGTGTGTAGGTACGGGTGTTCCGATACTGACTTTTAAGGGTCAATATTTGCCAATACCTACTTAGTAGCTGCTTAACGAGCCCATTAGCGATGTATTTTAGCACGGAGAGTGTTGGATCCACCAGGCGTCGCCGTTACATACATCCAGCTAAGTGTCATGGCCCCGCTAACCACTACTACTACTACTGCCCAACAAAACAGACTGCACGAGCGCAGGTTTCCCGCCATATGCACTTAAGAGACAAGGTTGGCTATCTCCATTTAAACACGTAGAAGATTTAATGTGCTTCTACATAACTTTTTAAAATGCCGACCATAGGCTGTAAAACGAGGGACTGCATGTTGCGTTCAGGTACCGCTTAAATTTTGGACTTATATCATTTAGACCAAAGCCTGTGAGATTACATGATGCATTCAAGTACACCTTATAAACTCTGAAATTTTAGTTCGGCCACATAGTGTTTGATATGCAAAGGTTTGTTCTTTTTTTTACTTTTCCCTTTTAAAAGACAATACATTACTGTTCTTTCATTGCAGCAATTTTAATAATCAAATAAAGAAGCAAAAATAAAACACTGAAACTAAGGCTGCTCAATTATGGAAAAAAATCTTTATTTTATTTTATGTTAGTACACATGACTCACAAAGCCAATGTGTGTTAAATATTAATGTGAGTATTATAATTACATGTTTTATTAAACTTCCAACAGCACCTGTGCTAAGAGTGGAAAAGTTTTTTTACAGCGGAGAAACCAAAATGAGTTGTAAAACCAGTGTCATTCAGGTTAAAAGAAAAGGCAGAGATCAAAAAGACCACAAAATGTCAATTTTACGTTAACACTTGTTAAGACAGTAATTCTTTGTCTTAATTTATTATTGGAGTTCTCAAAATGCATTAAATTGCATAGGTAGTTTTAAAATGCCACATATGACACGTTACCCTGGAGCAAACCATTTATTTTTTTGGACTACAACACAGTCCGTGATTGGCCCGAGGGCATTTGAGTTTCTGGTGGGAAATCAGGATGGTTTTAACCAGACTGGCGTAAGTTACACAGTTCAAATATAATATTAAAATTTAATATGTTAAGTATCACCTTCATGTTACAGTGCTATTTAGAAACAATGCAGTCTACAAACGCGTTGGGAAGTAGTGGTCTTGTATTCTGCTGCAAAGAAAACTGAAGAAACATGCTGTTCATTATATGTATAACTTTAAAGGTAAGTAACATTTGGGAAAGTGCATATTAATGAACATTTTCCGAGATGATGTAAAAGTGCCAGATTGTAGCCAAGGGCTTATAAGATCAAGTTGTCCCAAGGGTATGTTAATTTGACTTTAACACAGTACTAATCAAATATAGAAAAAAAATATATAATGTAGTATACCAAAATATTCAGAGCTATAAATCTAGAAGAAAACTGTACATTAATCTGTATAATACTCCCGCTGTTATTATTTATTCAGGGGAAGAAGATCATAATATTGAAACATTAGTCACTGAAACTGTGACAGTAAGCCAACATGCATGACGCCAGGATCCTAAAAATTAAACAACTAAATTGAATTCAGCCAACTAAGTTTTATTGTTTTGCAGCTGTGATTTTCCTACTGTGACATTTCAAAACGCGTATTTGTATTTTATAGTGAACTTTTTGTTCTTATGTTAACATGAACCCTGATTTTAGTTTGGCGTCCGGCAGCTTTCAGTGACAAGACAACCACACATATTGTTTGGGTTGTGGTATTGATTTTTTTTTTTGTTTTTAACTGTCTTTTTACCCTGTTTCTGTGCATTTATAGAGACGTATAGTATCACTGGGCTCTACACTGCATCCTCCTGTGGACACACTCCAGTTCCCCTGTGTCCTGAGTTTCTTTGGATAGGTGAGTAAAGACAAATGTGTCAAATTGTGACAAATCTTGTAGGTCCCTTAAAAGAATTATGTCAGAATGTAGCCTAATATTAATTATTAAAATATAATAAAATTGCATTACATATAAAAAAAATATAAAAATTAGTATCAAAAGGAAAAAAAACATGTGAATGTGCTCACAGTATATCACACTATGAGCCTAACCCTGTTAGTAGATTGATATCTCTGAGAGATTCAGTGGCCGAGACAATGATAAGGATCGTCTCATATCTTGGTGAACCTCTACATTTATCTGCATGTATAATGAAGAACTACAACATGTTGATATCTGTCTTTTTGTCAAGAAAAAATTCATTTTCATAGCCCAACATTAATAATCACAGATTCAACGCTGGGGACTTTACAGTTTGCACAGCTGCAATACTTTAGACACATCGTATACAAGCAGTGGTTCTCAAAGTGGGGTCCTCGGACCCTAAGGGGTTCTTGAAGTGGTGCCAGGGGGTCATCGGAAAAAAGGAGAATAATTTATTTTCACTATAATTCCACAATGACAGATGGAGGACCATTTGTATGGAGGACTGATATAAATCAGAATAAATAAATACATTTCTTTAATTTAATAGTGTTTATTTCTTATTACTTGTGTATTATTTTCCGTTTGCACAGGAATTTATTTAATTTCAAATTTTATTTTCCATGTTATTTTGAGATGAAGATAAAAGAGGTGAAAATATAAATAAACAAATACATTTAAAAAATAATAAATGAAATGGAAAATCAAATGTGAAAATTATATTATAAATATTATTTATTTATTTATTTATTTATTTATTTATTTATTTATTTATTTATTTATTTATTTATTTATTTATTTATTTATTTATTTATTCTTGACTATGGCAGTTTCAGTCCCCCATAATTTTGGCCTTGGGTTTCTGACACTTTCTATTATAAAACATCTTAAAGCCCAAATCTTTTGAGATGGGGTCCGAGGTCTAGTTTTAGTTTGAGTTTAAGGGTCCTTAACGTTAAAAGGTTTGACAACCACTGGTTTACAGAACAACTCCCGAGGAAAAACCCTTTAACAGGGAGAAAAAAAAAAGGAAAAGCGACAGAGGGAGGAATGGACAGACCTGCAATAGATGTTGTGTGTACAGGAAGGAACACAATACATTTGACAGGGAAGAAATTACAGAAAACAGCATTAAACATTTACAGCCTGTCTGAAGTTCAAAGGAGCTGTGCTGCAATCAGTCAACTGCAGACACCGGGTAGTTATCTGTGTCCTAAGCATCCCATCCATCTGTATGTTTCTTTAATTGCCCTGCAACCGGGAACTTGACAAGGATCCCGCCGTGCGCTGTTACTGGAAATGGAGATAAATAAAACTTGATCGACTGTCCCATTGATTACCTGTCACTTCTCTCAGTTGACGGGACGGCCTCAACGGGAACATCACATGAAACTGATGGGCATGAGCTTGTATCTTGTGCGTGTGTGTATGTGTCTGTGTGTCTAGGTAAGAACCTCTCATCAAGCAGCTCTCAGAGATAAATATGTCAGTGTCCAACACCAGCCCTATCGATACTACTTTCACAAATTGTCTCGAGCGCATCGTAATCCGTCTCCCACGCTGGCCACCGAGTCCAGAGACGGTTGTTAAAATGCACTTTAGGCTACTTGAGTACAAGTCGCGATCGGCCATTAATCAGTTGGCTTTTGAGTTTATTCGCTTGATCCATAGCAAGCATGAACATGATGGAACAGCAAATCAGGTAGGCCTGCTGCTTCTGGATTTACAATGTGGCTGCATGATTAACAAGGGAGCCTCTTTATCATCTGTTTGTTGGATTTAATAGGACTGTGTCGACCGAGGTTTTGAGTACAGCATCTCTACAGCCTCGTCAGAATGTCACTCCGATCATGTTCGCAGCGTCTCTCAGTCGCTGCCGAGTAGAATCCACTAGAGGGCGGTGTAGTATAAAGAATTCCCCACGTCAGGCGGGTCGTTTCAGACGGCCTGAACCTCATGGAAGAAGCAAAAGCACCGATTAAAAACCATATCACGTTGAGTTCTAATGATCGTGTCTAATGATCTATATTATTTTTTTACTATTTAAAACAATGCAAATAAACATTATTTAAATATACTAGAAATGTATGGATGGATCGTTGGCAAAAAAAACACAACTATAGCCTGTTGTCGCCTTATTCAACCACCCACAAGTAAAAGTGAAATAGATCCTCTGAGAATAATGTTCCACAAATTGTGTTTTTGTGAGAGAGAGGAAAAAAATGTACAAACGTACATATATACAAATATAGATCCGAACACGTTTCTGTGACAGAATAATTATGACCCCATTAGGTGATATTTAGCCTATAGAAATGTGGGTCAATTCTTTGAATTTGCCAGGAAATGTAGAGCACTATACCACATAATTATAGAAACGTGTTAATATCACAAGATTTGGTAAATCTATTTATAGGTTTCACCAAAAAAAGAATATCAAGTCAAGTCCTTGATTTTTTAGATTGTCACTTTTTTATTATAATAAATGATCTTTAAAAATGTTGGGGTTATACAAAAGTAATATTATTAGCAGTGATGTTTACTTTTTTATTACCTTTTTGGTTTAACATTTAGGCGCCCCTTTATTTTGATAAATAAAGGGACAAGGCGTTTTACTCACGGGTAGTGCTCACTTATTGATCCGAGGTCGAAAAGATCAAATCACAAATTATGAAATTACAATTTTAATTTCCAAATGCCTAAATGAAATGAACCGTAGCTGCAGTGAAGACATCAATTCGGTCAGAAGTACGTTCTCTGTCCACGAGTTCCACGGCGTGCGCTTTAAAGTCGCTAATTTTTATTTGAATAGGAATAATATCAAGAAGGAGCCTTTTTCTCCGTCAGATATCATTTCGTTGCATTAGCGGTTCAATGGAAGCTTTCACTGCTTTTGATTGGGTCGATAATTCTCCACACAGGGGCAGCACGCACTGTGTCAAATAAAACGTCGCACATTTCCCACACTACAACAAAAAAAAGCAGCAGCAAGAAGAAGGGAGTCGTTGCAATATAATATTAACCAGGTAGTTGTGATAAATAACCTTGTCAAAGAAAAACAAAATAAATAAATAAATACAAATAAAGCCCAGACTGGCCATATGTTCTTAATATTTGTCTAAAATTCAGCAGCAGGCCAGTAGTTCTAAATGAACCAAATATCCTAATGGACAAAATATGGGGCCTACAGCGAGGACAATGTTTATAGCATGAGAAACATTTACGTTATTAATTGTTGTGTTTCCTATTTATATTATGATCATTGCTATTCTTGTTATTAATATTATTATTATGTTTATTATTACATTTATAATAATTATAATAAACATGATCTATTGTAGGCCTATTTGTACCTTTTTTTAAAATTAAAGATTTCTGATTGGACGTCTGCTTTTAGGGATTCTAGTCCACGTGTAATAATTGACAGTGATTATAATGATAATATTAATAATAATACCACGAGGATGTATAAAACCTACTTATATACATCCTCATTTTACACGGGCTATTTTATTGAGTTTCTTAAACACGTTTGGCTAGACAAAGCAGTGATAAATATCCCTGTTGATCACTTGATTGATTACCTTGCTCAAAGGTCACGCGGGCGCTGGTAATTTCCTTGTGCCCGAGGCTCCCTTTTCACTTTTAGTCTGCCTCCACAGCCCCCAATACATACAGATTATGTTATTTTTTAACCCCTTAACAGCTGAGCGCGCTGTTACTGTAACACAGCGGAAACCTGCTCCCCGCTTCTCTCAGGATTTTATTTATTTATTTATTTTTGTACCTTGGAATCATTAATGAATTGGACAGTTTCGTTAACAGTTATTTGAATGCGCATTTTAACGCATAAATAAGGCGATCTTTTTACTTTATAATCTTATAATCGTAAACCGCGCGTGGGGGAGGTGAGGGGGGGGGGCGGGGTCTCGAACCCAATTAATTTCTAATAATTACAACCCACGGGGCTGCGGGGATCTCCTTGCCGCCCCCAGCCCTGCCACCGGGTTCACGGTACCGTAATAAAATATGTATTGGGAATGATCCGCGCTTCAGAGGAGAGAAGAGACCGAGGAAGAGGAGTGAGTTATTGCGGTGAATGAAAACTGTTTCCATTTAGGCTAATTGAGCGCGCCGCCTGCACCTCTCAGTGTGTGTGTGTGTGTGTGTGCGTGTGCGCGCGCGCGCCACTGCGCACGGTACGCACCCTCTCAGACTCAGTGTATAGACGCAGCCCACTTAATAGCACCATTTATGTCATTACAGTAGAGGTAGAGTGAGGCTACAACCACAATAAAGTATCAGTATTAACCTCTCTTAAACTCGCCTATTTTAAACGAGGAATAGTGAATTGAGGACGTCCCGGTGTAGTTTGCAATTAGTTTGTTTAAGTCTACTTTTTGGATAAGGACTTAAAGAAAAGAATGTGTCGTTTGGATGAGAAAACGTCTGCTGAAGAAGTCGAACACACAAATACCAGGCCTGCTTGCTCGCCCAGTTGTACAGAAATCATATCTTGTTTATTTCTCACTTGCCACCCTGAGAAACTCAAGCCACGTCTTTTTCTCCCCTCTCTTAGAGAAGGTTGAAATCCTGCAGCAATAACTGGACATTTGCTCAGTTGCCTCCCCCCCCCCAACATCATAACGTGGCCTGATGTCACGACTTCAATCAGTTTCAAACACACTATGGAATCGATGGCACGAGTTCACAGCCCATTAAAGAGTTCATCTGCAAGGTCAGCATGAGCTCATGCGGATCTAATTAATTGGCAATTACCTTAATTATACGCCGGCTCTATTTGGGGACAAATATGCAACACCTTTATCATATCCACGAGGGCTTCTGCGTGGATGGTGCCTTTCCCCTCCTATATAGATGCTCCCTTTAGATAGATATCACCATTTTTGCTCTTCGTTTCTAATTGGCTGGCACTTTATTATAAATGATATACGACTCGGTATCTAAATATGGCTCTATAAAACGTTTATGCGATAACAGCAGCCGTGGAGTGATTTTATTGGCTTTTAGTGCCTGGATGGCATTTATTTAGGAGGGTTTTTTTTTTCTTTAAAAACCCAGAGCGAACAAAGTTGATTCAAACATTATTCCACCCGCGGCGATGAAGGTTCGAACAAAAAGTCTTGTCTTTTTTTTTTTTTTTTTTTTTTTTTTTTTTTTTTTAGGACGGCGCTGTTCCCCTTCCAAGTGAAATCAAGTGAAAACATCCTTTTCGAGCCTTCAGCAATTACCAAGTGATGAAATGTACGCACTGCAACAGAAACGTCTCAAACGGGCATTAATACTAAGCACTTAACGTATTAATAATTGTCAGCACAAAGCGAGAGAGAGAGAGAAGCTGGGCACTCTCATATTAGAGCTGTCAGTCGGGTGCCCATGCGAGAGAAGGAGGGGGGGGAAGTTTTTCATTCATTTCCCAGTGCTCGGTATAATGTTAAAAAAAAAACACAATTAAAATATATATATAAAAAAAATCTTTAATGACTACACCCAGCTTTGGTAATTTAAGTGAGCATTGATTAATGTGACTTCATTTAAAGAAGGTAAGGATTGAGAATAAAGAATCGTTATAATGAATGTCCCCAGCACTGCTGACTGCACTGAACAAAATGTCCATCTTAAGAGGAGAATTCCATTTAACCTAAAAGAAGAAAAAGAAGAAAAACTTTTTTTTTTTGTGGAGAAAAAAAAGTGAGATATTGATATATCTATTGCATTATATAAGATAAAGTAATTAAAGAGTTGTCTAGAATGTGAAGAGTTCTGCAGTGAGTTGCTGCCTTTTCCTGTTTTGTATTTTGTTTGGAGGATCATCTTCATCACTAAGTTTCCTCACGTGTTTAATAAAAGAAAAAAATACACACACACACAAAAGAACTGAGGAAACAACAGCATTGAGATTTTTTTTGCAGTCCCCCTCCTTCCTCCTCTTCCCCCATCTCTCTCCTCTCTCTCTCTCGCTCACACACACTTGATCGTTTGGAAAAAATCTAGCACGAAAGGAGATGTCCACCACTGTTCACCCATCTTGACCAGATCAGGTTAATATATATATATATATATATATATAAAAGTGATAAAAACCGTTTCCCAAAACTTTTTTTTTCCTGGCACTTGCTGTCGGCAGTTTCTTTTTTTTTTTTTTTTGGTGTGTAGGGGGGGTGGGGGGGGGGTGCCGCTGGTAGTGGGGGGGCTGTGCGCATGTGCGAAGGTGTCCAGACTGACAATGCTGGAGAGATAGCGCGCTTGGATTGAGAAACCCAGAGAAAAAGGACAGAGAAAAAACAAAAAGGAGGAAAAGAGATCCAAGAAAAAATCCAAACAAACCCACGCCGAGAGACTGGCACCATGAGGTCCAAAGGCAGGGCACGGAAACTGGCCACGAGTAGGTGCAACATCCCTTTCTTTTTTTTTTCTTTATTTTTTGTTCCTTTTTTTTCCAAACATGCCATTTTTATATATATATATATATAGATAGCCTACCTACAGGAGCCTGTCGCTGTTTAGCACTCGCGTCTATCATTAGGTTCTGTCGCGATTTCGTGTCCGCCAGAAAATCCATAATCCTCACTTTCACCTGTGAAGAGTGACAACATGTTGTCGCTAGTGCAACAACATAAAAAAGAAGAAGAAGAAGTAAAAAAAAAAAAAAAGTTCAGGCGCTGTCACACGAAAAGTGTAAAAGTTTAAAGTTGAGGGAGCGATGGAGGAACTTTTTTTTTTTTTCTGCAAAGGCGTCCGCTCGCAGTATTGGAATTGCTCGTTGCATGTAGTGGGCGCTGTAGTGTATCGTAGCTTTCGCACAAAAAAAAAAAAATCCCCATCGTCCTGCATCGGCAGTCGTATTGCAATCGCTGCACACTGCTGCTGCTGCTGCACACTGCTGCTGCTGCTGCTGCTCACTTCAATATTCGGGTGGGAGCAACTTGGAAACGGCAGGTTGAAGGAGAGAAACGATGGGGGGGAAAAAGCGAGGAGTTAGACAGGCGTTCGAGTAAAGGGGAGCTTGTTTTGTAACTTATTTGCGAATGTGAGTCATGCGATTCTTACCAATAAGTAGCCCAATGTGTGTTGATTGTTAAATTATATGGCTCTTAGAGAGAGAGGGCAGTGGGGGGGGGGGGAGGGGGGTGGTGGTGGTGGTGGTGGTGGTGGTGGGGAGGTGAAAAAAAAGCCCTACTTGTTCGCCGCGTTAAGTCTTTTGATGCATGAACGTTACAAGTTAACTTTTGGTTTCATGTCATCCGAGTGTCGCGAGAGCGTCGGGGATTAATCTGGAATTAAAGCGATTCCTCCAAAAAAAGACCCGGCGAGGGCTGATTAAAGCGAGTATATTATTGAAACGCCCTTGTCATCAAATCGATTTAATTACTTGGACGCAATCAACTATAAGAATTTACGCCGGGAGATGATTGATACAGCTATTCACGCATTGATTCGCTCCAATAAATTATCAAGGATTATATTTTCCAGGGCCGTTTCAATCAAGCTGTAGTCCAACATGTTAAGAGTTACATTTTCCATTAGTGTTTTGCAAATTTATGTGCTGCTGTGTTGCCTTTTTTTTTAATTTATTCGCGCTTTGACTTTTTAATTTTAATTGTCGAGGAACCTCCAAACGCCACTGATAAAGGATTGTTTATTATAATTTGGAGAAAACAGGAAAGTCAGCAATGTTCTAGTCCAGGCCTTCGATGTGTTGGACGTTGCATGATATTCTATAAAAGGGACTTCGTGATTTGGGTGAATTTCAGTCAGCTCTGGCGTTTTGCACACAAATAAAGCAAATAAAACAAAATATAGTGTAGCTATAACACACTGCAGCCCTACAGTAATTTTAGAATGGAGTTGCTATAATAATACAAGTTGCTATTGAACGCATTATAATACATAGGCTGCATCCTGATGAAGTTCAATAATCATAGTTAGTATTTTATTGTGAATCTGTAAATGTTTTAAAAATGTTGTGATATGCAGTAACACACTCACACACACACACACACACACTCACACACACACACACACACACACACACACACACACACACACAATCATCATCAACAGGAGAGAATCGTCCATCCACGTGTCTATTTAGAGTAAAACACAACTTTTTTTTAAGTTGAAATTTTTACTATGATTATTATTTTTTAGGAATAAAGTTTCTATGTCTGTCTACCAGGTTACATGAGAGCAAGCAGCACCTGCAGCAGCCTCCCTCCTCATCCGCAATAACCAAAAAAAATCATCCTGCGAATATTGGGGAAAGGGAAAGTTCGCCCCGTATTATTTCAAGAATATTATTCCGGGGTTGGAAGAGGAGGCTTTTTCTCCCCTCTTTAGTCCGAATGGAGGGGTGGTGGTGGTGTGGGTGGGTGGGGTGGGGTGGGGGGGTGTTGCGTGTCCCAGGAGGAGCGGACCCGCTCTTGGCCCCCAACCAGCTCTGCGCAGTGTCAACAGTGAATATTTAAATTCCCAGACCCCTCATAAGGGCTCTGCTGGTAAATGCGTTCAGTGTGTGCCTCCCGCCTGTCCGGAGAAGTCGTGTTAAAACGGTCATGTACTTGGGGGGGGGGGGGGGGGGGTTGCTCCTCAGAACAGCCGTGTGATTTAAAAAAAAAAGGGTGGATGTAATAGAGGGGGTGATGGAGAGGTGGTAAACGTAAGAGTGATTGATGGAGGCTGACTGATTAGTCCGCACGTCCAGATGTAATGTGGTGCGCCACAAAAACTCGCTTTTGCTTCCCAACTAAGTATAGCCGAGGCGCACAGGCCGCACCCCGTGGTGAATTGTGGGCTACAGAAAGACGGCGGAGGAAGGGGTGTGTGTGTGTGTGTGTGTGTGTGTGTGTGTAGTGGGGGGTGGGGGGGGGTGATCCAGAACTAGCTCGTTGTAGGCCTAATTAAAGATCCACTTAGCATATTTGCGTCTCCATAAAAGGGCCCCTTGATTGTAATGTGTTGAGACGTGTTTGTTAATTTGTTCGAAATAATCCAAATGGAATCGAGTCATTTTCGGATTCCCATATTTCAAGGCTAAATCCGCGGGAAAAAAAGGAGAAATAATAGACTAAAAGGGGAAGAAGAAAAAAAAAAGTTCCATGAAAACTATTTGGACGCTAGACGAGTGGCTGTGGAGCGTGTATCCCAGGGCTCACACGTGTTCATTTGATAATCATTTTTCACATTTTAGCACAATATTTGGTCAGTCACCACTCATTGATCCCCCACGTCTTCAGCAGGATCACTCTTTTTTTATTCTTCTTATTTTAGATGTAAATCTGACAAATTGAGGCCCCCTGATTGGCGCAGGAGAAGCTGTGTGTGTGTGTGTGTGTGAGAGAGAGAGAGAGAGAGGGGGATAGAGAGAGGCCCGTGCGCCTCGGTGTCTCGCCGCCTGTCAGCGCCTCTCCTCCTCCTCCTCTCCGCGGCGGAGGAGAAGTGCGTCGTCCTCCTCACATTGTGCAATGGGCCATGCATCTCGCGTTTGTCTGGCGGAGCTCATTAAAACGCTTAATAGATCGGCCCATTTAAAAGGTGAGAGGGAGCGGGCCCGGCGCGCGGAAAGTGAAATAGAGACCCCATTAAACAGCCCTTGTTGTCCCGAAGCGGCGCTCTTTGCCTGCGCTCCGCTTGGTGCCAAAAGCTCCGTACACAAAATGCCCCACATCTCCTCCAGTAATGGACTGGGTCAGGAATCATCGGGGGCCCCCGTGGCAGAGGTTACTCCTGCGACGTTATTTCTTCACGGGCTTATCTTATGTCGCTTTGAACTTCCGATTAAATTACCGCTCAACGATTCGAGGCAAACACGTTTAATGCTCATTTTTTTGCGCCTTTTTTCCTCGCGTTTTAAGCCCAATGTGACGGTGAAAAGAGGCACATCATAAAACAAAACCAGGGCAATATGACTGTAGTCAAGTTCTCCATAAACAATGCTAAAATCATTACTTCACATAACTGGCAGTTCCAGTTTCTTAAAATAGCCGATCAGCGTTATTTAATCATAAGCAGTGACTTGCTTGGCATTTTTTTTTTAAATTTAAATCCCCCCTCTCCCCAGTTTGTGTTTGCTTTAGATGAACATCTGTGTGTGAAATGCCCACTTGAACTTGAAGAAACGCTAGCACTTGTAGACACATGAAAAACCTGTTGTGCAAAAAGGTTTCTGTCAGTTGTTTTGTTGTTGTTTTTTTTTTTTTTAGAAAAGGCTGTGTAATTCTACTTCAAAGTCAAGATTGTGTGACAATTTTGTGATAAGTCCACAGAGAGCTGATCTGAAACAGTGAACTAGCGTATTTATTAAACATGCAGTGTAGCATTTCTGCTTGTTTAAGCAGCCGATAATAGGAATGCTTGTCAGACCAGGTGTAAAGCATGACACACACACACGCACATGCACACAATCTCATACCCATGCAGCCTTTTTGGGTGTAGTGTTCCGAGTCTGAGGTGTGTGTGTGTGTATGTGTGTGTGTGTGTTGTTGGGGATAGGGGGTAGGGTCGGTGGTGTAGGGGCAGGTTGACTCTGACCCAGGCCTTCTCATCTATCAACGCCCCCGTCTGTCTGACATGTCGTCCACTTTCCTCCTCGCTCACGATGCAGGAAGGAGGCTTTCCTCCCCTCCCCAACACACACACACACACACACACACACACACCCTCCCACCTCTCCGAAAATGGCTCTTTTTGGAAGGTCTCTGATGTTAATGAGTCGTTCAGGAGTGGGTCTCTGTGCTGTAAAGAGAGCTGACGAGGTTAGTGGTTTGTTTATGCACCGTTGTCACCCGCTTGAAGGATGGCCCCTGTCCTGAGCAACCGGGGGAACTTCCAGTCCTCATCATAGGTCCCCCACACCGGGCACTCAATGGGACAGCCCCCCCCCCCCCCCCCCACCCCCCCCCCCCCCCCATCTAAGTGCATCTTGTAATGTGAGGAATTTCATAATGTATAAAAACCCACACAGACATGGTTTAATTGCTGCTCTAGCGGTAGGTGAAAAACCATGCGGTAATCGAATGGGCAGTAGTGTTTGTATGTTGACGGTGGTCTGTGTGTGTGTGTGTGTGTGTGTGTGTGTATGTGTGTTGTTGGTGGTGGTGGGGGGGGGGGGTGGAGTGTGGTGCAGCGACCCAGACAGGGCAGTGTGGGAACACCAAGGGATGGATGGAGGGTGGGAGGGTGGGTGGTGGTGGGGGGGTGTGCAGCTACATGTCAAGCCTGGGAACCGCTGTGTGTTTACCACTGGGAAACCGTACCAACACAGAACAATGAGCGCGCCTTACCCCTTCTAAATAAAAAAAAAAAAAAAAAAGCATTTCTGCTTTCTTCTCCCCTCCTAAAGGTCATGGAGTTAGAGATAGGGAGTCCACACAAAAGCCTCCAGTCTGTCGGCAGTCTGGTCTTGCCCTGTGCGGTGCCAAGTCTGAGGTCATTATCAACAGAGCAGTCCCAAGCTAAGCATATTTTTATAGATTGCGCTTGTGTGTTTGGAAGGGAGGTGTGTGTATGTGCTTATTTGGTCGGGGCTGAGTATGCATGTGTGTGTGTGTGTGTGTAAGTTTGAGTGCATCTGCACAAAACAAAGGCGCTCTGCAGGGTATACGGCGCGGTTGTCAAACGCGTGACACGCCGCCATTTTCTCATCACAAATTGGTCCGAGATAAATGGCATTTTGCTGAGTTGAAAAGTTTATCCAGACATCAAACTGATTTGTGTCGTTATGATGTCTGAGGAGTTATAATGTCAGCGGACTGCTGATGTTGCGGTTTTCGCAGTGCTCTGTTATTGAGGCGGCGCACGGAAGTTAGCACTCCTCGTCGGCGTGTCTGTTAGCTAATTAAAGAAAGTCAATCATTTTATACTCGAATCAATTACCTGGAGCAGGTGGTAGGAACAGGGCCCGACACTCTGGCCTCATGTCTCACATCAGCTAACTACACAAAGTCACTTTACTACATTGTTGAGTGCTTTTATAGCGAGGAAGACTAAACAAGGAGCCTGATATGACTTCATGCCGGCTGCCAATCTTTGTGTCCTGTACTCCGCTGTAGACAACAGACATAATGTTGCAATATATCATTATTATCATTACAGCTTTGTCGTGTAGGATGTTGAGGAAGTCTGGTCAGCGGCTTTTTTTTCTTTTCTTCTGCTTGTTTTTCGCTTGCTTATTTCTTACTCAGTAACCCCTGGATAGAAATATGCACAGAAAATCGATTTAGCAATTACATCACAGAAATCACCGCAATTCTTTTCAAATAAACGATAAATATCTTGCATTATCTTGCTTGTGGGTATCGCTTTTTTTATTTTAATCACTGTCATGAACCATTGAAAGAGAGAATGCCCCCCCCCCACATACACACACACACACACCACCACCACCACTTTTCTCCTTTACACACTGGAGGGGGAGCACATAGCTATAAACAGGAATTATCCAACAATTGCTTTGTGAACGCGGTGTAACAGCGTGTTCCAGCACTGCTTGGGGATCTCCCTCGGCGGGGCGGGCTGGCCGGCCTCAAAGGGTGGAAGGAGCGCGCGAGGGAGGGATGGAATGGACCGAGAGGAAGATCGTCACGTCTTGGTTAACGAGGGCAAAAACGGGGCGTCGAGTCATGCGCCATCTGTAGCCGAAGAGGGAGGACAGCACGGGGGGCAGAGTAGTCAGGTGTGTGTGTGTGTTTGTGTGCTATGTGTACGTGATTCCTGTGCACCTTTCATCTCTGCCACAAGTCCCCCCCCCCGAACACACACACAAACACACTCACTCTCCCCCCCGAAGCTCATTAAGGGGTGACCCTTCACCCCTGCAGGACGGGAGAGATGAGGGGAGGAGATGTGATCAAAGCCGGGTGCCTTCCTGATGAAGTTTTTGCTGCACCACATTCATCTGATTGGACGTGATAGCGGCTGTCTTGGCGGCGTTGGAAGTGCCGAGGCTGCGACGGGAGGCACGAAGAGGAAAAGTCACGACAGGCCGCGAATGCATTATTAAAGCCGCCGTAGCGGCACGAAGCTTTAGAAATATAAAACGTTCGTTTTCATGAAACATCTTTACATCTAGGAACCCCAAATGAAAAGCTGTGTGTCTCAGACTTCTTAACTTTTCTTTGGCTGCATCGGGACATCACGGAAAACCTCTGAGTTTCCCCTGCACCTCAGTTGTTAGGAGATGGATCGTCTTTCCACTCTTGAGTCATGCACCAGAATTGTTCACCTCGCCGCTCCACATCCTAATCCCCTGTCTGCGAAAAGGAAACACCGAGTCGCTGTCCTCAGAGATCCGTCTTGATGACTTCCCCTCCCCGTGCGTGTGCGCGCGCGGCCTGAGCAGACGCGCGCGCCCATGTCCGCGCGCACGCGTGTTGTTGGTCAGCCGGGGTCGAGGCAGAGGAAAGAATGCGGCCGTGGAAAGGAATGCGGGGCTGATTAGCGCCGCTTACCTGTAAGTGAACTGGACGTGCCGGCGTGTGATGAGACCGAGGAAACAAGGGAACAATAGGACAGTAGAGATTCCTTTCCACGCCGCATTCCAGCGATCCTGCGGCCAGGGCCCCCCGCTCGGAGCTTTGATGAACCCTCCTCGCGGCTTCCTGGGATTGTCGCTCCTCCGCAAACACAAAAACATAAAGCGGGTCGGTGAGCGGGGGCCAGGGAAGAGAGAGCGCGGCCCTCCTCAGGATGTCCTGTTTTGATTAGTGTTAGCATCCTAAAAGCGCCATAGAAATATTATTCTAACACGGAGAAGAGCTTAGCGGTGACACATCCACTTCTTTCCACTCTGTGACCCGCGGGGTCAGATACACTACAATGAGCCAGGAATCAAAGAGGTGCTCCTCCTTAACTAGTGATCTGACTGAGGATATCATGTGAGGAAAACAAGGCAATAAAACGATAGGGAGCGAGGTTTCAGGGCCGTTCAACAGGTGGGAGTTCGTCCAGTCAAGTGCTGAAAACAGCAGATAATTTATTGGAATTACTATATGGATAACAATCTGGCGGCGTCTCCAAAAAAACTGTAAATGTATTTTATTTATATTAGATATTAGAATGATGAGTGGGAGGTGACTTCCAGAAATATGTTCTGCCCTTTTCATGTATTGTTTAATTTTTTTTTACTGACTCATAAAGCATTCATGAAACATTTTTATAATCTCCATTCACTTCCATTATGCGATTAAGTACCTTAATAAACAATTACTTCTGCTGTCAGTTTTCTTTTAATTGGGATATGAGGCTGGAGAACCAAATGTTACATTTATTAAAAGAGGCAAACAGGAAATATAAAAAAAAAAAAAAAAAAAACTTTTATTCTCATGAAACAGAGTTTTCATCTGGCAGGAATTGATATGTGGTGAGATTCTCCTTCAAGTAAGTAACATAGTGTATTTCGAGCACCAGCTCTTGTACACAGTGTCCTCTTTCAGCAGCCCACACTACATCTTTTCTGTCTCTTGTGGAATCAGAGGGCAGTGAAGCATCGCGGCGCGGTTTGTTGTTTCGCTGGTGCTTGAGGCTTTAGTTTGACAGGAGGGCACCACTTTGTTCACCTCAGTGTCCAGAAGGGACCCCTCAGGGCCTCGGGGCCTGGACGTCTCTGTCAGGGCTGTGGCAGGACTGGGGCAATGGGGGGCCCCCGCTGCTCACTGGGTCAGTGGAAAAGCTAATCGATTTTATCTCCGTTTCACACACCACGCCAAGCCCCTACTGGCCTGATATTCACATGTTCACTGTTCAGAGGATTATGCTCCCTCAGTCTTCTGTGGATCTCTTTTTTTTTCTTGTTCACTTTGTTTCTCTTTCTCTCCTACCGCATTTGTTGTTTCTTCTCATTTGTGTGTTTCATCCTCCGTGTTTTGCCTACATCTCTTTAACCCCCCCCCCCCTCCTTTCTTTTCCCCCGTTGCAGAGGGCACATTTTTAAATTTAGCCTCTATGCCCGTATCGGCGTTGGCGCTCCCCTTGAGGGAGGGCTGGCGGGCATTGCGGAGGAGCCCTTGTTTTCTCGGCCATTCCTCTGGATGAAGCGTTGGAACAAGGGAATGAAAGCTTTGGGAAAGGTCTGGAAACTTCCCATTCATCAGTGTAAGGAGATACTGCGCTGACAGTTAGCAGACGGCCAGCCAAGTACAACACGGGACAGCCGCGTGGGCCTGCAGCACTCGGCTTAACAGACAGACAGAGCGAGACCAGACCAAACACCCCACTCATCTCTGTTCTAGGAAATAACATATGTTAGCATTTTAGACATTCTGATTCGCCTGTGCAGAGTCACTTAAGTGCGAACAGTAGAATAAGTGAATGATTACGGGTGCAATCATAACTAATATAGTAATAAAGAAGAGCAGGGGGCAGCAAAGTATAGCACTGCCGACAAATGGTAACACGCTGTCATGTAAGTAATGGAGAAAACTCTTAGTGATTTCCTGATTTGATATTCTCAAGGTTCTAAAGTGCATTTTGAGTTTTGTACTTCTCACTCAATGTGGCGATATCATTCTTACTGTTGGTTTTGGTTGGAGGGTCGACCACTTTGGTCTGAATTATCTATTATTGTTATAACTATAGATTGCCATGCAGATTTTCACAGTTTCCAGTGGTTGAAGCCTACTGCCTTTGGCGATCCCCCTGACTTTCCCTCTTAGCCTCACCATAAGGTTGCCATTTGTGGTTGTGAGTGAAATGTCTCAACAAATTTTGCACGGATTATCATAAAATTTTGTTCACACATTCATGTCCCCCTCAGGAGGAATTGTAATAGATCAACATTTTTATTCGTCCAATACTCTCAAAACTCACGACATTCCCATCAGCCTAACTTTTGTTTAGGGGCACTTGGTTAATGTCAGCATGCTTATAGGCTAAACTAAGATTGTGAACATGTTAAACACAATACCTTTGCAGCAGCATGATAGGTTGTCATTGTAAGCATGTTAGCATGATGAAATTAGCATTTTTGCACAAAGCACAGCTGTGCCCAACTATAGTCTCAAAGAGCTGCTAGCATGACTCTACATTTCATCATCATTTGTATTGATTGACTTTTTTACAGGCCTTTCCCTTCAGCCCATCTCACACACCCCCTAGCTATACCCTTCCCATCAGCCACTGCAGCTGGGCAGACTGCATGCATACCCTCAGGGCCAGTAATATATGTATGAGTAAAGATTTATATGCACCCATAAACACACGCACCTACACATGTTTGAATATTTATCCATCCTTACAAGAAATTCGGACACAACTCACTCATACATATGGATGGATACCTGCACGGGCTGCACCGGGATGGGACGGAGCGTTGGCGGGGCAGCGTAAGGTGGGACATTGCAGGTGCGAGTCTGTGTCTTTCTGCCCAGCCATTAATCGCTGCCATCTGACAGTTCAATCTACGAGGGGCCGAGCGGAGCAGCCGGCTGGTTACCAGGGCAGGTCATTACTGAGCATGGAGGCAGCCAATCGCATCAGCGATCAATGACAAAGGCTGCAGGAGGGAGAGAGCAAAAAAAAAAAAAGTGACGGAGAAGTGGAGGGATGTAGGGTTGAGCGAGATAGAGGGTGAGAGAGGCAATGGAGATGTAGGGAAGAAAGGTGGGGAGAGGAGAAGTATGGCAGGATGAAGGTAGTTATGCCTGCTGAAGGTCAGTTCTTGGCTGTGGAGTGGATGACAAACAGTCTGTCAGCCACCAAGAAATGGAGATATTCATCCGATGCTGCACAACTAAAAATATGGCCCCTCGCACGTGCGCGCACATAAATGCACACAGACACAGTCATTGCCGTAGCGGCTTGATTGAGAATGCAGCAGGGGAATTTAGTGTGAGCCATTGTTTTATGAATTCCATATACAAGGTGTTGGCAGCGTGCGCCGCCCTTTTAGTGGTCAGTTCAGGCTGCGCTGTAGTAAAAGTAATGGCTGGCTGTGAATTTAAAAAAAATATTCAGCTCAAGAAAACGCCACAACTCCCCTGTGGCCCCGCCTCTGCTGCCCACCGCGTTACCACGGGAACTGCTGCCCTGGCAAGGTCCATCCGGCGGTGTTTACCTAGCCCCAAGAAGTCAAACACAGTCTTAACAGAAGGAATTCCATACGCTTTACGACATTTATCATATTTCATAACCCAGCAAATGTCATTTTCACCTTCTCACCCATGTTTTTCCTCAGATGTTTTTTTCTTCAGAATGTTGATGACGGAATGAAATGACGTTGTGGGTGACAGTATTTGGCCGGGGTTCTGGTAAAACAACAGGGAGATCTCTCTTTTTTTTCTCCCCAGAGGCCCAGAATAGCAGAACTGGTCGTTTATCCTGCACTATCTCTCAGCAAATCCACAGGCTCTCTCTCACAGACACAGATTTACACACACACACACACACATATTCACGCACGGACGCACACATACACACACAGGCCATCTCAGCATGGACACCACTGAGTGATGATGAGTCATTATAGAGAGGGTGCCCTTCGACCTCCTCCAGTCTTTATGGATCACTCTCTGGCAGAGTCATATTCCCTAATGCCAAGTTCCTGTCCATCTGCCTGCCTGTCTGTCAGACAGTCAACCCTGTAGTCTCTTTTTCTCTCCCATACTCTCCCACTCTCTCCCATGGGTTTCACACACCGGTTCATCCCAGACATCTCTCTGTTTTAATAACAAACAAGAAAAATATCTCCTTTTCCCATTACCAAATGTTTGAATTCGATAGTTTTTGAGTATTCCACAGTGACAATAATGGACAGAAGTGATGATTTGTTCTAAGAACGCTTTGAGATGAACTTGAGAAAGGCCATCCAGAATGTCTGTTGTCCAAGGGTGTGGTAGTTTAAAAGATTAATTGTATCTATTCATCCTAACTGACCACGTCTCTTAATGTTGGGATTGGCACGCAGCATCACCTAAGCAGAATTCACAGTAATCCAATACATTTCTTTGCATGTAAGTGTTCCCCTCCATCCATTTTCTCACTTGCACACACTCATTTGTAATTTCTCAGTGCAGCAGAGGAGCAGTGCAGCAAAGGAAAGCCGAGGAAATGAGTCAGTTTGTGTTTCTACACACCCTCTTCTCTTATTGGATGTTTCTGTGTTAATCCAATACTACCGCTATGCCAAGTGTACTCTGTATGGATCAGGCCGCTAATATGTTTGTTGTGGGCGCGAGCATTTGATCCTTCTCTTGACAAATGCAATTTGTTTGGTCTAATTCAATCAGCTGCGGCAGCATAGTTCTGTGTAGGCAGGAGCATGTAAAACGTCCATACAAAAGGAGTTAAAATGTTTTTGCGTCAGCGAGAGGGGAAACTCTATTACAGGTGTCCTGGACCGCGGGGCCCTGCTGGCTCTGATGAAATGCTCTTTGGGTGTTAATGCAATTCTGACTCTGCCTAGCCTGGAGACGAGCCACCTCTGGGGTTTTAAAGCTGGCTCTGAAAGGCAGAAAACAAAGTCTGGATCTAAACCGTACAATTACAATGGTGGAAACTTTGAAGGGCACTTCCTGATGTAGCATAGTAATCTCCCTTGGGACACCAGAGAATCATGCTGTATAATTTTGGTAATGTTTTTGTGGAATAAGCATTGTTGTATGTGTGCACAGTGCATGCATCTTGTAAAGTGGTACTGCTTAGCACATGAAATGATATATAGACTTGTCAAAAACAAAAAGTTTGGAAATGCATGTTTGGGCGATCGTATCTCTGTTGTCACTGTATATTAGCTTTTTATCTCATGTCACTGGGAAGCTTGTTCATTTTCCTTCATAATGATGCCCATTTGTAAGGATCATGCAATTATGGGCTGAGAATTATGTGAAGGTCCAAGTGAAATGTGCAAAATATCCCTTCCATTTTATACACAGTTTATTCTGCTGGTTTTGGGTTGTTTGGGGATTGACCGATTGATGTGTATCAGTAACAAGGAAGAAAAAAGACATATTGGTAATTTTACACTTCATTACACTATTAAAAAGCTCAGGCGGGCTGTATATGCTGAATTGACCAACACAACCACAATGGCCGACCTGTGATGAATCCTGGTTGAGGAATGGAAAGCCATCCCACAGCAACATGTGACCAGGCTGGTGACGAGCATCAGGCTGGTCTTCTGCCCATTAATGAGATTCCAGACTGTTTTTTCAATGAATAAAGTGTAAAATGCCAAATATTTTCTTTGTGATTCAGTGGCTCCTGCCGGTCAATGGGAACATTAATAGCTGCAGGAGCAGATGACAGAACTCTGGCCTGGTGACTCAGCTAGGCTCTAATAGATTTGGAAATATAGCCACGTGCAGCACATTCGCATATCAGATAGAAGACTGATAATTGGCCTTATCTCAGGTGTGCACTCGCTGAGTGTCCTTCTAGTTTAATCTTGTGTCAGATTTGACTATTTTTGGCTATTAGCTGTGTAAAAAAAAAGAAAAAAAAAGTTACAGCTACAAGCCTGTCATCAATGAATCTTTGTTGACAGGAGCACCGTTGAATTTTTTTGTATGAATCGGCGCTTCCAGTTTGAACAATGCCCTCATTGGGCGTTGTCAATGGAAATTTGTAACTTGGTTTACCACACGTATTGAAAACCCCACCAAAGACATACCCGGATTTATACCCCACTGAAAAGAAGCCTGACCCTGCAGAACAAGTGACCCAATCAGCAGCTTGGGGGGGTGCAGAGACATAGGGTGCATGTTAGCTGTCACATCCTCAGCCTGCACAGAGCACCACAGATCAAATACAGGTATGATTTATGTCTGCTGTCTCGGCCTTCACACATGTTCCCCTGCATTGGAGTCGTTGGCCAAACCCAATGGCAGTGGTAATTTGTCTCCTTACATGTGTAGGAGGTGAGGGGCGAAGGTCAGCGAAATGAAAATGACCAGACCTGACTTAATTGTTGTATCTATTTGCGGTTCGAGACAGGATGTCTGTCTGGATGTCTATCTGTCTATTTGTCCATCTGTCTCGCTTCGGCCTTGGCGCCGTGTTTTGTGTCAGTGGGTCGAGACCCTCTGGCTGCAGTAGGCCATTATGGGCACTCATCTGATCCAGCAGGAGCACAGGGTTCACTGAAGAGATCTCTCTAGGCCAGATAGCATCATTATCACAACACACAGCCTGATGGAAAAGTTGTTTTTTTTCTGGTTTGAATTGTATTCCTCCTCTTCTATGCAAAATTTGCTTTTAAAAATGTTTTGTGTAAATAATCATTGAGCCTCGTATGTATTTTAAAGACTTTCATGTGAAATTTAACAAATATAATAATGTTTCAGATTTCGACGCCCAAACACCATTTTGCCCCCAATTTCCTTGCCAGCAACTTGGCACATGTGACAAGGTTAAGCCAGTAAATTATGGAGAGAAATGCTTCCTGTGTGTGATTGCATTTATCATGTATAATTAGGAAGTTCTGCTCTTTCTACACTTGATGACCCCCTGACCCTGTGTGTGACAGTTGTAAGCTGGTGTTGCCAGACATCAAAATGTGCTGTCCAGGTCGTCCAGTCTGCTTTCCGCTCCAGTCTTCTTTCGAAGCCTTTTGATTTTCGTAATATTTTTTTTTTTTTAAGAGAAAATACTTCATTTTGACCAAAAAAGATAAAATCAATATGTAAATTGCATTGTATACAAGTTGTATTTGACATACAATAGTTACAAATAAACTGCAGGACTGCAGCTTTGCGGTTTTACACATCATTGTGATTCCATATGATACATACATGACCAAGTTGCAAAACACTGCAAACTTGCTCTCCTACATGGGCTATACTTTTCTTATTATTTCCCTGAATTATGAGCACTTCACTCCTTAATGTTTTCTGCCCTTTATCTTCCTTTCCTCCTGTCCATTGCTCTGTCATTTGTTCTTCCTTTTCCTTTGCACTTGTGCCTTTTTTGTGTTATAATTCCCACCTATTATTTCTGTCCCGAGCCCTCATTAGTCATGTCGCTGTCAGCCGCCAGCTGCAGACACACACACGCCCACGTGCACACACACACACACACACACACAGCCACACGTATCCTCGCACATGCACAGGTATGGAAGTCATCAAGGCAAGGTCAAAGGTCAGCCTCATTACCCAGCTCCAGTGAAAACTTTTTGTGTGTTTTATGCACTGGTATCAGAAAGCAGGGGGAGGGAAATGAGGAGAGGAAGAGGGGGAACAAGGGGTATAGAAAAAAAAGCAAGATATTGAAGAAGACTGATTGAAGGAGGAAATAATAGAGGAGAGAATGACTGAGGGATAAAGAGGGCAGCAAGTAACAAAAAAACACAAAACAACAAAAAAATAAAAAATATTGTTACTCTCTTTATTAGTGCTCATACCTGTAAACCAGATCAATAACGCCCAGTCAGAAGATGGGAAATTGTGGTTAGATTGAATGTTTTGAGGGGGCTTAAAATGAATTCCAGCGATGAGGGCCTACTAGTCTCACACTGCCCCTCACCACAGCTGCTGGCGGCATACATGACTGGTGTTTCCTGACGTTAAACACAACATCTCTAAATAAAGTCATTAGGAGCAGTCCAACAGAAGCCCATTCATTCATCCTCTTCTGCCCTCTCTCTCTCTCTCTCTCTCTCTCTCTCTCTCACACACACACACACACACACACACACACACACACACACTCTCTCTCTCTCTCTCTCTCTCTCTCTCCACCTCTGAAACAAACACACACACATACAGTACTGAGCCTACGTGCCTCAGTGGGACATGATATGCTGACATGTGACAGAAAGCAAAGCAGGAGTATGTGTGCATGTTCAAGTTCAGCCTGGGAGGTCAGAGTTGTGTGTATGTGTGTGTGTGTGTGCATGTGCATGTCTGCATGTGTGTGCGTTTGCACGTGCGCGAGTGTATGCGAGTCAGCTGGGAGCAGTCAGGGGGACACTGGTGATGCAGACTGACGGGGGACATAAACACTCCGTAGTGTAGTGAAGGGGCCCATTGTCTCAATCGCCGCCATGTCAGTCACTCTGTGTAATGGAACGATCTATCTCTGTATGTTTGTCTAATTGCCCAATCAGCTTCTCCGTCCGTCTGTCCTCTGATGTGTCTATCACGCCGCTTGACTGTGTCTTTCTTCCTTTTCACATTCATGTGTTTCTATGCTCATATCCATAATGTCTGCTGCTGCACTTCCTTGATGCCTGTGTTTCTCAGTGTTTTTATTGTGGTTTAAGTTTAAGTGATTGTATAGTGACTGTATATTCTAACAGTATCTATAAGATACACAACCGTATGCATTCATGTCAAAAGGAAAACAAAAGTTTGTCGTTTCGTACCTCAACGAGGAATACGGTTTTTGATCATCTGATAGTTAGTGGCAGGTGGAATTGTTAACAAGTCCAGCGGAACAAAACAGGCGAGGGTCTTATTAGTTTTGGGATCTCAGAGCTGTGGCTGAGCCCAGAAAGGAGGTAAAGGTGTGCGGAGGATATGAGATCTTTGGGGTCGAGGTGCGGGGGACTGTGATGAGGTGTGTGAGATTAATGGGAGTGAAGTTCTAGTAGAGGGGGAGGCGAGCAGCGGCGAGGTGCTGAGGACATGCTGGATGGCTTTTAAGGTTTAGCATCTGTCTGCAGGTTAGAGTGTGTCACGCTGTCTCATCGCTGATTAGGAGATAAGCTTAATTCACGTTTTCGGTAATCGAGAGATTCCCCTTAACCCCACGCCCTGTGACGTCATTTCAGATCCCAACGGCATCATCTGAAAAATGGACGGCTGTTGTCACGTGTAAACCGAGTGTTTGATTCATTCTTTAGTAAAGATTTCCTCCAACAGTAGAAACATCTGCGTGAAAGAGAAAGACGGACGGGTAGAAGGAAAGCATTAGGATGTTAGAATGGTTTGCAGAAGACAAGTATGGAGGTGTTTAGAAAAAGCCAAAGTTCATCCATGTCTCTGGGCTACTTTATGTGCTCTCTGCCACTCTGAACACAGCAGCTACAAGTGCCTTTCTTTTGTTTGCTACATATCAGTTCATCTTGTTATTGTTTTTTTTTCCTAATTGATATTTAGTTCACCCCTCCTTGATAAACATATTAAAAGCTGTTTCAGCCTGTAGGAGATTAAACCATTGTATAATTCCTGAATTCTTTAATAGACTTCCAGCAGCAGATCATACAATACACTTCCTCCTTTAAGACTCCTTTAACTTTTTTTCCAAGTCTTCATTATTATTTTTAAATGACTTCTTTCTTTACACTTTTACTAGCCAGAGTTAGTGGCCCTGGCCTGCTTAAAAACAGAGGCATACAGAGGGCTAAACTGTAGTAATAATCCAATTAGTGTAATAAGTAGCTGGGTGATTGACACTTCAGTCAAACATTGAAGGGGTTTTAAGGCCATGTCTCTTGAAGGACACATTTCCGCATGTTGGCCTCCTGCCTCCACACATACACACACACCAGCACACACACTCACAAGTCTATTCCGATGGCTTCAGTCGAGCTCCTCTCTAAGTAGTGTGCAGTGTCTGTTTATTGTAGATGAGGTGTGGATGTTTATATTCTTTAAATAGCAAAAAAGGGGTGAAGTGCTTCGAAAATAATCCATCCATCTGTTTGGCAAATTGACACAGATTAGTGTAACTTTAATATCTGTTCATGTACAGACTCATTCACTTCACTGAATAGATCTTGTCTTCCATCAGATAAATGGCTAAAAAAAACAAATATAACATACGCACACCTGCCTGGATAGGTGAACTGGATAGGTGCTTTAAATTACGTATAATAGAGTGACTATAAATTATTTTTAATTATATTATCTAATATATACATTGAGATTTTATTAATAAAAACCTATGAACACATTTTTACACATGTATGGAAGCTTGTTTTATTGTCAACATGTCTTAACTTCTTATTATATTCTTTTATATATTTTTGACTAAAAGGATCTGGTGATAGTGTACACTAAGTTTGTACAACTTTAAAATGAAAATAATAATAATAATAATTTTGTTTTTATGACGCTAATTTTTTTTTTTTAATTAAAGTTGTACCATGCTGCGTATGAATCTGTCTGCTGTGGCTTTGGCGTTAAACTAATCAGCAATTTCATTGCCCTTAATTTAATAAAAGGTTGACATAGATTACACAATGTGTTTGTGCCATCAAACGTCCAGGTCATGAACTGGCTACATTGTATCATGAAATCAAAACAAATGATTCTGCTCAGATATCTTTTCACACTGTCTAGCGTATTTTTTCCCCAGTTGCTTGTGCATTAGCGTCTGTATAAATACATCATAGAAACACACACAATGGCCGAGGAGGGATGGATGTCAGTGGTCAGGGCAGATAAGAATGACAAAGCTCTACACTAAGCCACGTCACCACCAGGCCTCTCACCTGCCTGTCTGTCACACAGATGCACTCAACCATCACCGAGCGATTGTGTGTGCCCATGCATGTGTGTGTGTGTGTGTGTGTGTGATTGATGCGCTTTGCCTTTAGTCAACTATACCCCTCCCTCCCACATCACTCCCTCTTGTCCCACCTCAGTCTGGACTGTCAAGGAAACGTGAGGCCTCGGGAGATAGCGGCGCACTCTCCCGGCCGGCCCTCGGCCCGCTCTCTGTCTTTTCTCTCTTCCCTGTGCCAGTCACCTACTGCTGTGGGAAAAGCAGAGGAGATGAGGCCTTAAAAAACAGATCATTGTCCGCCTCCTAGATTAAAGCCAGAGAATGTGAGCATTGTCCACTGAATGGCTAAACCTTCCTGCTGTCACTCAAACGCTGCTCTGAGCGCTACTTCATGTCTAAGAGGCTTATCTGTACTGAAAGGCCCCTAGCTGCTCTTGGGAGAGAGGACGTAATGAAGCGTGTTTTTTTTTTTTTTTTTTTTCCTCTGTAGGGAGAAACCTGCTGCTGTTGGGGGGTGTGGTGGTGGTGGTTTTTAGGGGATTCAGGGGGTGGACGTGGCCAGTGGGACAGCTGCAGCACCGGCATCAGCCCCCCCCCCCCCCTCTACAACACACCCCACCCCGCTCCCGAACTGCTCCCACTCCTTCTAACTGCCCCCTCTCGAGAGAATAGTCATTTATCTAGTCTCACATGAGAGGGAGCGCCAAATACACAGCATACAGGCCTGGGCCCAGTGCGATCATAACGGAGGTGCGGGGTGGTGGGGGGGACTCGGGGACATTATATGGGGACGTGCCCAGGGACCTGCCTGTTGTCCGCGCTCAGCCGTCTGTGGGGATGATCAGCAGGCCACTGATGTGGTCCTCTCTTTGTGCTCCGCTGTTTGAAAAGGGGAAAGTTTAAGTGCTGCTTGCATTCAGGGCTGAGGGCCGGCCAGGCTGGGAAGGTTAGCTAAGCCCCGAGGCCTCTGCGCGTGTGTGTGCGTGTGTGCGTGTTTGTGCATGCTTACATTTCCATAGCCTGCATAAGGAAAATTGTAGGTTCCTTTGTCAGAATTTTGTCTATAACATGTAACATCCTGTATCAGTTCATGATGGCGCATCTTAATGTGACATTAAATCTACCCCCCCTCCATTTATAAATATAATATACACTACTGTTCAAAAGTTTTAGACAATTTAGTGTTTTCCATGAAAAGTCACACTTTTATTTACCACTTGTATTTTAGATGTAAAATGAATAGAAAATGTTATTACATTATGCTTCTGACACAATGAGCAAACACATTGTACCATTAGAACACTGGAGTGATAGTTGCTGGAAATGGGCCTCTATACACCTATGTAGATATTGCACCAAAAAACAGACTTTGTATCTAAAATAGTCATTTACCACATTAGCAATGTATAGAATGTATTTCTGAGTGTTTAGTATAAAGTTATCTTTATTGAAAAAAACAGTGCTTTTCTTTCAGAAGTAAGGGAATTTCTAAATGACCCTAAACTTTTGAACAGTGGTGTTATATATAAGAAAATATATAATATTATCTTAATAATATAGGTTTTGGTTGATTTTGCACAGTCTGGTGTTGAACTCTTGAAGCCAGTGTTACCATTAATGCTCCACTTGTTGAGTTACGGGACATCTGCCATGATCTCTGCCACCGCGGTGGCACGTGGTTTCTCCCTATGGGTCCTCTTATTAGTTTCTGGATGATTTACAGAAGCCGTCAGACCCCTGTCCTGTTCTGTCTGCCCTTTGTGGCTCCGCTTGTGTCTCCCTGTGTCACGACGGACACACCTGCATCCTCGGCAGCCCCGCATAAGCTCCTTCTACTTCCTGTCTGCAGCGTTGCCACTTTATTGACCTGCATGGACCTGTGATTTGAACACAGCTGGGCTACTATACATACCGTTCGCAGAAATGTTGTTCTCTTTTCTCCCTGTGGTCTTTTTTTTTTCTTTTAATCACCCTTCCAAAATATGATAGCCGAATGTTGACCCGCACAGGCTGTTTTCTCTAAGTGCTGTCTGTGTTGGTTAGCAGATGTTTATTATGTGACAGAATGATTCACACGAGCACAGGGATGGTGTTTGCTCTCGATCTCTCTCTGTCAGACCACGAGCCCCGCATGCACTCTCCTAATGCGACCTCTGACCTGAGCATCTTGCGGGGTTAGCGCTGCCTGTGCCTATTCTGCGCTGTGTCGTGAGGTCGAGTGGTCTGGACAGCCCTGGAATAGACCAGAGGGGTAGTCGGCTAAAGGGGGGGGTGAGAGGGGGAGGCTAAGTGGTGTGGCCCAGCTGTGACGGGCGGCCCAGTGGTCCATTTAGAGTGCCAACCCCACGCTGGGAGATGGTACATCCCAACAAGCTGAAGGGACCCTACCCTGGTACCAGCATGTTCTTGGCTCTGTGAAAATGTCAACAAAATGAATGTCAAATTATCGGAACATCTCTTCTGCAGCATGTCCAAATGGAAGCTACGGGTGTCCTGTGGCGCTCTGTCATATTTTCATTGCTTCAGGATTACAGGCCACAGCAGAGATGGGATAGCTAAAAAATGAAGGTTTCATTTTAAAGAACAGTTAAATACTTTAGATAAAAGAAAAAAAAATATTCTGTAGTGATATCCTCCAGTATTTCCATGCAATCCGTTGTGTAACAGTATTCAGACGAAGTCCTTTATCTCACAAAATGTTTTTTGTCCGTCTCAAGAGGATGAAAATCGGATTCCTGAGAATTTGAATGTTAAATAGAAAATGATTCATGGGAATGATCGCTACATATCAGCGATTCACGCAACACAATGTGTCCATGCACCCAAGAGTGATAGGTGCCACATTGTGCAGGAGACGGAGAGTGGATTTGAAGGTTCTTTTTCAGTAAACATTTAAAAGAGTGGAGAAGTGAACAAAAGCGTTAAGAAGGAGCTGTTTTGTTGGCCCTTTTTTAACCTAAATAGGCGGTCTGTCCGACCGAGGCCTTGGCTTCAAAGTATTATCCCACACATGCAATTACCATTTCTATCAACTGGGGAGAAAGATTATGCTTTTTGGGTGTTCTTCTGCGTTTCTTCCAGTGGATTCACTTGGTGAATGTGACACGTTTTGTGTCTCCCACCCCCTATTGAATTTAAAAGTTCTCTATTCTCTGAGTGAGCTGAGGAGAGTCCTACACGCGGGCTGAATGGACACTAAATCTTTCAAGGTTAGGACTTAACCTTCTCCCTCTCTAATTCATCTTCAAACTTTAGTCTGAAACCAATCAATATCAGATGATTGGTAAACAATGTGCAGTTTCTGATAGGCAGGTACCGAAGGCCCTCAATGGGATTGCAAATGCTTTGTGCGTCCCGAGTCGCTTTTGCTCTAAAGCACTGTCACAAAAAGTGAAATTACCATTCGCTTGGAATGATGCCATTCATCTTTGTCAGAGCGCCAAGCTCAGCACGCAAGCCGCTCCCCTCAAATTAATTCCTTGTTTTGCATCAGCTGAATTTGCCCAAATCCAGGAGGATGGCTCCGGCTACACCTTGCCTGCATTCTTTAATGTGGCAATTCCAGCTGATTTCACTATGCACGAGGCCCTGCGGCTTTATTTACCGCCTAATTCACAAAGAAAAGGAAATAGATATGAAAATGAGTTTGGGGGGGAAATAAGATAAATCTTGAAAATTCCAGAGGCTCCACATATTCCAACTAGTAGAGTTAGAGTAGCATAACACACGAAGCTGTCCTGAGAGCCCGGCGCGATGCTATTGTTAATTTGTCATTTCATGCAAAAGCTCCTGTACAAAGGTAATATCTTCCCAGAGGCTCTTACCTACGTAATATAAAAGAAAAGCATTGTAGAATGAATGTCTGAGGGAGTCATTTGTTATCCTGCAGGTGATATTCCACAATATGCCAGGGCGGTTAACGTATAATTTAGAGAGAAACGATTGTAAGCTAAACCTTTGCTTTCCTTTTTTATTCACTTTTTGATGTGCAAACCCCAGGATAACCGAATCGCTGCCAATATCCCTACATTTCGTCAAAGAACAAATTGTCTCTATTGAAGAACAAGTTTGACGCGGGACTCTTTGATGAGAAAAGTCTCCCAAGTCTCTGAGGAAATCTCATGGATGTGCAAAAGAAAGAGAAGCTGGAGCTGGATTCCCAGTCGAAGCATCCCCACTAGGGGGCTGTGATTTCTTTCCTTCTCTGCTGCACTCGGAGCCACCGCTGCCTGCCGGGCGACCCAGCCCTGCGAGGCCCAGCCGGCATTTTAGCGGTCACGTCTTGTTGTTTTCTCTCTGCAGCTCATGTACCAGAGATGTTATCCCAGTGTTGTTTCATGGTGCAGAGCCCACAGTGACAGCAGTGATGAGATTTTAAAGAGTGGGTTTGACCTCTCCTTTTACTGTCCTCTCCCCGTCCGACTTGCATGCTAAAAATGGTTCAGAGGCTAATTTATGGTTGTGGTGACTGTGACCGCTGATTTGTGATCCCCTTATGTTTGTGTTTATGGAACATGGCTTATTTTCTTCATCTTATCTGCCGGCAGATGGACAACATGGTTTGACAGAGGTTTATTTAGATGTTTGCTTTTTCCGGCACCGCGTATGATGGAGTGCAATTACCAGGAATGCAGAAAGAAGCCCTAAGGGTCAAAGGCCTTTTCCTGTCTCCCTCCCTGGCATGAGTAGACCAATGTCTCCATGCCAAATCCATGTATATGCTAGAGAGACATCTGTTTTTCCTTTTTACGTGTACATTTTAAGAATCCAAAGACATGCTATCTCACAGGGTTTCTCTGAGGGAGGCAGAGAAACCGGAGGAGAGGAGCGGAGCTGCTAGAGATAAGTGGGTCAGGCCTGAGAGAGCGTTCTTCACCTCAGACACCTGCACCTCTCCACAGATCCCTCATCAAGGATCACTTTGTCCCAGGGCTGCACCATTGTCTGCTGAAGGGCCCTCCAGACTTTGCCCTGAATGCCTCCCCGCGCTACCCCAAGTGGATTCAGCCCGGCTCTCCCCAAGAGACGGACAAAACAGCGGATTCCAAAGCACCGGCCCCTTGGCATTCCCCTGCCTCCGGGAGATAAAGAGGGGGGAACTTCAGGCTGCTTCACTCCTCCCCTCTTCATCCCTCTCCACAGTTACCCCCCCAAAAAAACCTGGAGACGAGGAGGCCGAGGAGAAGCGGAGACTCTGCGAGCGGTAGCAGAAGGGTGGTCTCGGGGTCATAGAGTGATTAGTGTGAAGCAGAGTAGTGCTTCTTTTTTTCTGTGTGTCCCCCCCCCCCCCCCACCCCACCTCCCTCACCCCCTTTGGTCCTCCTCCTCTGTGGTCACTGAGAAATGACTTCCACTGGGCTTACTGGGGAGTGTGGGTGGAGAGGGAAGTGGAGGAATTATTCCCTTCTGTCTGTCTGTCTGGACTATATTTAACCTGCCCGACAAGATGGATGCTTCCAAGGGAATTCTCCCCTCAGCATAAATGAAGCCATTATGCTCTCCTCTCGTGTCCACTCTTTTTGCTTTTCATTAGAAACTTATGACGGACTGTCGGGAGGACGTTCAAAATCAGGTTGAAATACAACCGGAGCACAAACGTAGACATGCTGGGTCACCACAGGCTCTTGTATGAACGTGTACATAAATACTCATAATTTTACTGCCAATATTATTTCATCTGCACACCCGTACACACTCAGGCATACAGGGGGATGTCATTAGGCCATGTAACTGTTTTATAAAGCACAACACACACACACACACACATATAGGTCCACACAGTCTCCCGCTGTAGTCGTAGCATGGCCAGCCGGTGCAGGCCTTACATAGGACTGGTGTGGAGGAGTTGGAAGTGATTAGGGAGAAATATGCCTGTCTCCCTGTAATGTCAGTAATAGGCAGCAGCACATCAAAGTCCAGGCCTGTCAGAATGATCCGGATCAAACCGGCCCCCATCTGGAAGCCATAACTGACTTTTCACTCATTTAAACACTCTTAAAACACACTGAACAGACATGGAGCTCCCGTCTCTGCTCACCACTCACCACCACTCATATCAAGCCCCCTCTGCCCCCTGTGTGTGTGTGTGTGTGTGTGTGTGTGTGTGTGTGTGTGTGTTTGCGTTTGCGTGTGTGTGTGTTAGTTACTCCCTGCATATTATCCCCCTCTGTATGTATTTTCAAGCTTAATGTGTTTCACATTTGTGTATTAGGCTACAAATTTCTGATGATTAATGTCTTCAGTCACACTTTCAGGCTTTATTTTTTACAGAAATGAGAAAGGAAATAAAAAAAAAAAATACCATCTACAGTACGTCATTGATCCAGTTTTGACAGTTAAAAGTGATATCCATATGCTGCCTTAATGCACATGCAGATATTTTCGAAGCAGCATAAACATCTGTTGAACCACGAAATGAAAGATAATGTTCGTTCTGCAGGGGGATAAAATGGAACTCCGAGCCAGCCTGTTTTTACACTTGAGATAAGTATCTTGTCTGCGATAATGAACGCTGTGCATTCTGAGACAATGATGCAGAGCACTTCCCTCTACGCCTGCTCGCTCACACTATTGACTGGACTCCTGGACATATATTATCTTTCTAAACACAAGTCGGACACGGCTCTAAGTGTATTTTAATTGGCTTTGAGCCGCCTTCCTAAAGCAAACAGCTGGCGGTGTAGCTGGTGGTGCGGTGCGCTTGGTGACTGACGGGGGGGAGCCCGCGGCCCGGGAGGGGTGGAGTTCCATCGCCTGTCTGTCCACTCCGCCGACAATCAGCCCAATACAGGACTCCATTGTGTTTGTGTGTGCGCTTGTTTAATCTGACAGTGCGTCTGCGTGAGCGCATACGTCTCGCTGTCTGTGTGAGTGACGCGGTGAATATCTGCGTGTCACTCAGGGGTGTTTCACGTTTAAGTAGCTCACGCTCGCTACTGTAAAAGATCTTAACGCTGTGCAGATAGCATCTTGAGCTAAAGTGCAAGTGATTTAATACTAACAATTAAAGTAGGCATGTCAGCGGGCGGCCTGGGTCCCTGCTGCGGCCGGACAGGGAGTGGGCCCTGTCTCATATCTCCTCCAGACGAGGAGACGGGGGGGGGGAGGCCCTGGCTCCACAAACTGCTGATGCCGCTAACGCACGCTACTTTTTATTCCCAACTTTCGGAGAAAGAGTCTTTTTTTCTTTCTTTTATTTATTCTATGTTTCCTTTTGCTTTTAGCAATCTTCCATGGATGAAAAAAATGTCCAGTTCTCAAAGAATAAAGGTGCAACAATTATTTTCTTTTCCTCATAAACATACTTTTATTTGATTTGTGCTTCCTCTTTGACTGGTTCTAACGATTGGCACAGGGCTGCAACAGTTGCTGGCCACCGCTGGTAAACAACCGTTGTTGATGTTGGCTGCAGAGTCACAAACAAGACGTCTGCTGGATTCATGGACTATGGAGCCGGCTGGAAATGCGGCGGTTAGGGGGGAAAAAGAAAGAAGGGAGGAAGGCGTGCCGAAGAAGAAGTGTTCCGAGTCAGCATATGGAGAAAAGCCCTAAAAAACGATTCATTTTGCGAGAAGCAAAGATCTCAATCCTGAACATGGCCAAGCTCCGTTCTCATAAAATCTATAGACATCCGTTATAAAACACCCAGGCCCTTAAGCGTTGCTTTGCCTGAACCCAGCAACGGGGCCGTCTGCCTCCGAATCCCCTCTGGAAGTGTTTGAAAAACAAAGCAAGGCTTCACTTCAACCTCATTAACTAGTTATAATAAACAAAACAATGTGTTCTTAATGGATGGCGAGTCCCGTCTCCCCTTCCCCTCCCAAGCCTGGTCCGAGAGCGACCGGGCCAGCGGTGGGTTTCCCATGACTGCAGCTCACGGTGTCACGATGATGGATGGGCGAGGTCGACGGGGGGAGGGGGGGTCTGCCTCCCGCACCCTCTCCTCCGGGACGTCCCGCGGACTGACAGGCACATTGTGGCGCTCGACCCGCACTGACACGCTGCTCCGCCCGCTGGCACGGCCACAGAGAGCCCAGAAAGTGCCTGCTTTCCAACTCTCACATTCAGCATGTTTCACCTCACACGCAGATAATACGGAGATGGAGAAACGCACTTCACCCTCGTGCGCCTCACCTACCTATACCTACGCTCTTCCATGAGTGGGGTCAAAAGTGAATCCAATTAAAATCAATGCGTTTTTGCAATAAACTTTAGAAAAAGCATAATTAAAGTTTTGACATGTTCTGTTCTGTATACAGCTGCACACAGTGAGAGGAGAGAAGATGTTTGTGTTATGTGTTAGTGTTATGGTCCCCAGATCTATTGAATGGTCTCTGTTCACTCTCCTTATAGTAGAACAGAAAGAGGGACACACAAACATGCTTTGATACCTGATAGATTGATTTTTAAGTGGTAAACTGCAAATAAAAAGTGAAAAATGAACATGTATGTATTCAAAATGTATCATCTCTAACCAAAATGAAAAAAAAAAATCTAAAATTAATTTAAAAAAAGAACTAAAAATGCAAATGTCTTCATGTCACAAACATGTTTCTTGAGAAATAACTGGAATATAAAAAATTATACCTTTTTTAATTTATAGATTTTGAAGAATAAACAACCCATGGGGTCAGTTTTGACCCCACTTTAGGGTTAAAAGACACATGGAAGCACAAGCAGACACTTGTTTTAATCATTTATTTGTTGCATTACAGTCCTCATTAACAAGTGTCTGTGAATATTTCCCAGCACTGATCTCAGCTTTGTAGCTGTGGTTATTGTATGAGGCGACCACCTGTACCTTCTGAGGGACACATTTGTTTCCTGATGAATAAGCACAGCAGCCACAACACACACTCCTAATGCCATTGCACATGCTTAAAGAGTGCCACACATGTGCATGAGTGCACACTTCTCTCCTTTTTCTTTCTCTCTCTCTCTCTCTCTCTCTGTCGCACTCAGTCGCGCACACACTCTGCGCCTCTGGAATAAAATTCTCTCAGCTAGTGTAAAACAATCCAATAACAGCCAGCACCTCTCAAAATAAAACAATAGCTCAGCTCATGGTGGTGTTGTAAAACAGCTCAGCCTATTACATGCACGTACGTGTGACTATACTGTAAATTTGCCCTTCGGGTAATGCCACCTTTTTCCTTCATTTGTTGTTTTTGGATTATAATAATATCAATGTTTGTGTGCGTATGTGGCCGGGTTAGTTCAGGTGTATGGTGGGTCGTGCACGTACGTGCTGCTGGTTCCAGCCGCTGCAGCCAAGTGAGCTACATCCTCTCTGACCGTTTGCCATGGGTAGACATGTGGAATGCTTCATTGGGTCAAAGGTCATTTGAATATAATGATAAGATATAAGCCTCAGACAGACAGAGTGCGAGGGTGTGAGTGACCATGACCCCTGCGCCACTGTTCAACGTGTTTGTAAACAGGATGTCATTAACACTGGGAACCGGCCAGGCTCACAATGACTTTTGTCTCTTTGTGTGTGTATGTGTTATGTGTGTGTGTGTGTGTGTATGAGGGAGGGAGGGTGTTGGCAGTGAGTAAGAGAGAGAGAAAGAGAGGATGGAGGTGGGGGGGGGGTTGCAGGTTGATAACATTTTCAAATAAAACACTTCGCATACTTGATACTGATAAATCAGCACCCTCACAGTTTTCTCAGAACTGCCCTTGTACTTTTCTGTCCAAACAACATCCAGGTTAACTTTGTCACATCAGATAAGCGCCGGCTAATGTGATGAAATTTATGGCTTGGCGTGGCTGCTGTACTAATACAGCGGGCGGATTGTGTGAAGCTGTACTAAGTGCACTCAACTGTCAGCTCTTATTGTGGTGTCAGTCCTTCCTTCTAATTAGTGTCCTCAGCAGGCAGGAAGTGGGCCTGGGCTGGACTAATCTGTCAGTGAGGCCAGACCATCCTCGCCCCAGCGACTGTTTCCTTAGATAAACCCAGAGCCCTTTATCTAAAAGAGTTGCAGCACTCAGGGGGTCTGGGAAGCCCCTAGTGATTGTGTTATTACATCTACATTTAACACATATGATCCTAAACCATATGGAATTGAAACATTTATCGCAGAAAAATCGATAAGAATCAACGGGGGTTTCTGTGAGTCGAGACGTGCGGGGATTGCCGCGGCCCCTCCGTCCAGGGTGCGGATCGCCGGGGTGACAGGTGTTGATTGAGCATGAGAGGGAGGAAGCGTAGCGAAGGACACTTCCTGGCAGACAGTTTTATCAGCAAGGGAGCGGAGGGGTCAGAGAGAGGGTGGATGAGGTTATCACACCCTGGTAGTCATGTACTGTACGCGACTGGTGCAGCGAGAGCCTGTGGAGGCCTGGCAGCAGCCCAGATGTGCTGACCAAGGCAACTGTCTCTCTCGTATAAACACGGCGTGAGTTATAGCCATATGTCGGGACTATCAAGTACAGAAGTTGTTGTTTTTTTTCTCCACTTGGTTTACATTGCGCTGCCATAGTTCAATAGGTCAAGAAATAGGTGGAAAGGGTTTCTCCGGTATGTCCAAAAGGACCCAAGGTTGTTTGTGTATTGTCTAAGGGCACTGACACATCCTGGAGAGATATCGCAGCTTGTACAGATTGCGAGGTTTGACTCGCGGTGACTAATGTACGCGGCGAGCGGCCGACTCGAGAAGCGAGACGTATAGTTTCAAGCCCTTTTTTGGCTCGTCGACGCGCGCCCGCGAAACAAAAGTCGAGTAACAGGCTCGGGCAGGAAGAAAGAAAGTGAGAGGAGAGGAAAGGGAGAGTGACGGGGGTGCTTCTACATCCCCGTTCCCCTCCCTCGCTCCATCCTTCTCTCCCTCCTTTCCTCTCCTCCTTTTTCTCGTACCACCAGCCGGGGTCCAATTCCTCCACTTGAGCGCTCAGGGCCAGCGGCGGCCTGATTAGACCCGCACCCCCAGCCGCGCTTTGCCGAGGACTCTGCAGCGGGACGACTTCAAATGCACCTCGCTCCTGCCACCCCAAATAAAACCTGACTGGTCCTAATGGACACGTTTTAATCTCCCTGGGTTATTTGAAGATTTCTCCAGCCCACTGCTGGCCACAGCAGAAACAAATTCCTCTCGCTTTGTTGATTAAACCGTTGCCTCTCCACCGTTGCTTATCGTCCCGCAACGAGCCGCTCTTTTTAATTAAAAGTGAGACACCGCAAGTGTGCAATTAACAGCTGGTAATTATAGAGCTCTTCAGAAGTACAACACTCCACCTTCATTTCAATTATATAATGGACAAGTGGCTTTTTGATCTCCAAATTAGTGAACTCTTGTAATATTTGTTTTGTGGCAGATTTGGAGGGTTAATGGTGGCCTATGGTGGCCTCCCTCTTCCATGATTGATGTAAGAGCAGAAAGGGGGATATTAAAAACTGGAACAGTCCATCAGGAAATGCAAATCACACCTTCATGTTAATGAGCAGGCAATGGGCCGGGCTGGCCAGCCTGAGCGTTTCATGTCGGAAAAACAAGCCGCCCGCTCTGCCGCAAACTGATTAGTACATTTGAATTTGAAAGTTTAATTAAGTGCTTCTAATATAGATTGTTTTTGGAGAGTGACATACAACATTAAATGGTTTGATACTTAATTTGGCCGCCTTTTGATTGCAAAGCAAATTCGCTACGCCAGCGTGGACGCATTGAGTGCTATCCCAAAGGAGGCAGAAGCCGTGGACTTCATTTAAAACCTTTAACTGATAACTGATGAAAATGTATTTAATGACCAATGCACTCTTTGAGTGTATAAAGCGGAACACTTGTTCAGTTTTAATTACAATTGATTTCCATCTATGTACATGGTTGTGGCATTGTTAGTTTAGAGTTAGCATTCTTTTACTCAACGCAGTCCATCAATATGGGGGGGGGGAAAGTGGACCTTGATTGATTTTTGGCTGCACGAGTGCATGCAGCAGGTTAAAATGAGGCGATTATTAATTGGCTGCAACACTTTAATGTCTTTGGGGGATGCTTTCCATTCTGGCCTTTTTTTTACTGGATTGTCGATGTATCAAGTGGTTCAAAAGAAGTTTAATCTTTGTGCTGTTGTGATTTGTAATTGCTTTATTTCCCTAGTCAATATACTTCTATTAAAATTGTTTTCCTTCTTGGTGTTTATAGAGGAAACTCTTTCGCACTTTTCTTCCTGGTGGAAACTATAATACCTGGTTAAAATTAGATTATTTAACAAGTATATTCACCACGTCGAAATTTTCTACCATTTCATAGGTAATTATTCTGCAATCATTTATGTCTAACATTATTATATGTGCAGTATGTAAAGAAATGCTTACTCAATTAGCCATGTTAAAAAAAGATAACCGGCTTTAATGAATTACATTTGCTCACTAAAGTGGAGCTGTCAGGAATGCAGTTTGAGAAATATGAGAACCATATTTTGCTGAAATTTAAGATCAACATGCCAAGGATTTAAACCCACTTGTAGTAAAAATGTCGTATCATATGCATTAGTGTAGAGTGTAGAGATCGCCTGATATGCCGTTTTATTTAATGCTTCACATGTTCATGTTCAGGCAATCTGTCATTAATTCCACAGTCATGCCACTCCAAATATGTACAAAACAGGAAAACCAGAGAGAGAGACAAAAGCATGAAGTCAACAGTCTCAAGTCACTCAAGCACTTTGGAATTTTGCATTGGTGAATATTGGCAGCTCATTGCGAAATAAACACCAAGTATTTAAATTAAAACCAGGTCATTATGGATGGTTCTTAAACAAAATGTCAGTCATTAAGGGAAGCCATGTGGCTCTGCTTAGAGTCCCTGTTTGTTTGAATTAGGAAGAAAAAACTGGGGGATTTCTGTGATCCTTCTCTTCTGTCTGAATGACACACTGAACACTCTTTACAGGACCGCATTTCCCATCCACACCCCTGAGCACCCGGTGATGTGCTTCAGATTGTGTATGCGTGTGCATGCCCGGCACATGTGTGTGTGTGTGTGTGCGTCTTTGTGTCTGCGCGTGTGCAATCTCTGTCTAATCTGAACTGCTGTTACTGTCATGTTCCTCTCCTTCCCTCATTGTCCTTCTGCATTCCCACCTCAATCTCACTGTCATTTGGCAGCTGTCACTCTCCATTTACGTCCAGACCCTGTATCCTCTAACCCCCACACACACACACACACACACACACACACAGAAGAGCAGCGCATAGCTTCTGTAGCCCCCCAAAGGCGCACTGTAAATATGAATGTGACTAATACAAACATTAAAAAATGAGTCCAGTTCACATACAATTACATCAGTTAATGCTATGTATTGTCTATTAATAATTTAGGGTGATGTAATTTATATTGTCGTTTCACGTCTACACAAGACATTCAATTAAAGAAAAGAAAAATATGAAATATATATACATGTGGTCTTGGACCACCGGGTCTTAACTGTCAGAAGTCAAAATACAACTTTTTCTGCAGGTTTTTCTGCAGTCAAGCTGATTGCCTTCTCAGTCTTGACAATGACTCACAGTGTTTATGTCCAGAGTCCCATGCAGAGCTGTGTAGTGTACTACAGAGAGACAACAATCGCCATACAAGGGGCGCAATCCTACTGTATTGTCCAGTTAAATCACCTCCTAAATAGAGGGAAATTGACATCCATAACAAATAACATAAACAGCTTCAGCGCTCCGAGGGGGATTTTGTTGCTCGGGGGCGCAGGGCTGAATGTTAGCCTTCCAACAATCATTAAACAAACATCCTCTCCAGGACCTTTCCATGCCCGGGTCCATTCCACATGTCGCGCTGTGGTTTGGAAAGTCTCTGCAGCCCTGGACCTTATTGTATGTAACAAGTTCTGTAACAAAGTTAAGGTGGATTTGGCCTGCTGCTGTGGTAGCTCTAGAGGCAGGCAGACCCTGAGAGTGCAAAAGCAACCCTCAGACAAACTCTATTCATATCTGAAAATATTAAATGGAGGATGTCAGTTAGGTAGTAGGTGGTCAACTTGTCACATTTAAAAATACCCCTGCTTTCCAATAGTTAGTTTTTCTTTCTTTACTATACGCAGACCTTGTTTCTGATTGAATTCAGCTTTTTAAAAGGCCTGCTGTGTTGAATCTGTATCAGACTTTTTTTTTTTCTGTCTGAGTCTGTATATGCTCACACTTCCGAATAGTGCAAGAAGGGGCTTTCTGGATTCATGTGTCCCATTGTGCATGCTAAACAATGCCCGTATTGATAACCTCTGACCTGCCACTATGGTGCCACAACAGCAAAATGAAGAGCTCTTTTTTTTTTAACAGTTTCAAGAGGCTGCCAGAGGTGAGAGAAAATATTCATTGAATGAAGCTGACCAAAGAAATGAGAGCAAAGAGGCACCTATTTAATGGTGTAGAGGTTTCTCCACAAAAAGAACCTTATTAAAGCAAATGGAGGAGTGTTGCCTTTGTGCATTAGAATCATGATATAGTAGCACCCTGATTATACTGTCGATATTTAAATTGTCACTGATGTTCCTCTGTGTTCCTCGGTGTGTGTGTGTGCACAGCCATGTGTGTGTGTATGTGTGCGCTTGTGTGTTTGAGGTGTCCAAGTGATGAGTTTGAGTTTGTCAGATGCTTCAGCCTGGAGTTGAGGGCCATTTGTCATTGGTGGGATTCATTATATGTGTCCCTAACCCCCCCCTCAGCTGGGCAGTGTGATCGCCACTGACCTCCTGTGACAACCACAGCACCTTCATTATGTCACAGCGGCCGCCCTGTCACTACTGCAACTCTCTAACTGTCTGGGTGACACCCCTGGGTGGGACTCCAATCTCTCATCTGGAGGGTCTGCCTGTCTCTGGGCTTGTCACTGTGTGTGTGTGTGTGTGTGGCGCGTGTGTGCTTTTTTTGTTTTGTGTGTAAAATAATGAAATGAATAGAAAGCACCTTAATTGGATTTGTTGATCAATTCAATTTAGTTCCCTGTGAACAGTTTGTCTAGCTTCTCCTAATACATCCACCCATCTGTTTCTCCAAACAGGTACAAACAGCTTTCCTGCTCCAGCTTTTGCAACATTCCATCCATTATCCCATAACAATCATTTTCAGGCACAAATACTGATCCTGAAATTAATTATTTCCTAGTAGGTATTAGTCTGTATATATTATTTTTTATGTTATCCATTCCTGTGCCATATTATATTCTCTTTCCCCAACGGGATCATTTCAGATAGCGCGCCGGACACTGTTGTGCTATTGGCTCTCGCCTCATTTTCTAATCAGCAATTATTCAATTATGTCCCATTAGTTGGAGGGTGTTGCCAATGTCGCCGCCCTGGGCGTTTAGCCCCTGCTCTCTGTCAGGGGGAGACCCCGAGGGCCCCGCAGAACGCCTGTGATTAGTGTTGCGTCTGCAGAGAGGTGACAGAATCCCTCTTCAAATATTTTGTCTTCATTTTATGGCTCTGAGATGCAATTATGGAGCAGCAGTTCATTACGGCGGCACGCGGCGCTTCATGTTTTATGCATGCTGCCTCATTTAGGGCCTTTATTAACGAGCCCAGTCTGACCAGGCTGCTTGAGACTCTACTGCAGGGCTGCACCGTGGCCACCGCCGTTTATGTGTGTGTGTGTGTGTGAGTGTGAGTAAACAAGAGTGAGGGTAAAAGAAAGAGAGAGAACGAGAATGACGGCTAGATGGAGGATAAAAAAAAAATGCAATTGCAAGAAAAGTGAATGAAGCAGAGTGCCAGCCCGCGCGTATGTGTGTGTGTGGTCAGTGTAGTGGTCACTTCACCGCTGTGCCCTCTTTATCCCAGCAGCCGGCCCCCATAACGTGACTCTATAGTGTCGGGCTGGCTTGGCTTTAAGGCAGTAGATTGAAGGGGTGGGGGCAGCAGGGGTGACTAACTGCACCTCCCTCAGCAGAAGAAACTCCATCTGCATCCAACATTGAGACAGATGAGGCCAATTTGGCTCCTTAAATTTCTGGGCTGTGATGGATGTGGGGTGGCTGTGCACAGTGAGAGGTTTGGTAGAAAGGGTGTAAAGGGAACGGGGGAGAGAGCAGGGAGACAGGTGAGAAAGAGGGAGACATCCAGGAAAGGAGAGAACGAGAGAACGAGGGAGGGGGGGGGAAGGGGGTGAAGGAGACTCACTTCTGAGCACGAGCGGTTTGAATTTATTTCCTAAACTGAATTATTTATTGGCATCCTTGCTGTAGTTTTTATTGTACAGAGCAGATACAGAAAGTTGGGAAAGAAAGAGGAAGAAAGTTTTGAGCCGGTCTGTAATACCCGATATGTTCTGAGTGTATTGGACACACATCAGTTGCCGCGTCAGGTAGATATCGTATCTTTTGCAGCGATCCAAACCCCCTGACCGGACAAATCGGAGCTACGGGGCTAACAACAAACAGCGGACATTTTTGCTCGATGCCAACATACAGTACGTGTTGACTCTGGCTTTCCAGGTCTCAACTGAGGCAAATCTGAAGCTTAATGTGGCGTAGCCGGAAGTTTGCGTAGCCAAAGATTGTCTTCGATGGAAAATGTTCTGTTCGGGAGGGCGGCCAACGGCATAATGCGCTCAAATGTCCACCAGGCTTTTCTTTTGCTGCAGTCCAGTGTTTGTGCAGCACACAACGTAAACATGTGGGGACAAGGTTATTGATTCACTCAATATACGGCTTCATGCATTTGATCTCCATCAGGTGCATCTGATTATTCACGTCAAACACGCGGACTATCCACACGCTCGGTTGCATGACTTATAAAGTAACATTTCTGTTTTTTTTCTTCATTTTTTTTTGTATGTTACACATACAAATTTCAAGTAGTCAGGTTTCATTTGCCGACAATTTTGCCCAGCTTTAACTGACTGATGGTTTTTCTCACTGCGGACGGGAGCTCCCATCTGCAGTGCAGATCAGCCCCCCTTTGATAAGAACTACCATCCTCAGGCCTACATAAATATTTTATCAAGTATAATGGAAATTGTCAAATCAATCTAATTGTGTAATGCATTATGAAGACATCAAACTTAAACAAAGCACATATGCTATCATTTCTTTTAACGACCGGGGCAGGCTGGGCAGGGTTGAGCTGGCGGTTTGGTACCCAGGGGGCCTTCTGCGGGGGGGTGGGGGCGGGGTGGGAGGGTGGGGGGGCTGGCAGCAACCACTCGAGATATACGTCTCTCTCTGCTCTGCCCAGACCTGCCTCGCTCACATTTCATCAAAGGAATCAATTTCTCAAATGTGCACAACTGTGAGCCATAATTATATTAGGGCTCAATGGCAGTTAGCCATGACATGAAAGCGAAGGAGGGAGCGAGTAAAGAGGGGGAGAGAGAAGGCTCATCTATGCATTTTTTTTCTGTTCTTTTTCCTTGCATTGACATGCATTGTTGTTAATATAACTTTACGGTAGATATTTCATTTGAGCTTTGTGCCTTTTTCCTTTTTTTTAATTTTGTCCCTTTTTTTCTTTTTTTCTCGAATCGCCTGAATGAGTGTCAACTCCTTCTCTTTAAAGGGGAGACATTGCTACCATTGCTGTCTTAAAAGATAGAGGGATGGGGACGGAGGAGCAGAAAGACAAACAAATCAAAAGCTTTAGGGTGTGTGACATGTTCGGGGGGCTGGGTTGGGATTGAATCAGAGGCAAAAGACAGCAGAGATGATGAGAGTAATGACCTTTGTCAACACATTCTCTCCACATGTCACTTCAGAGAAAAAAAGAAAAAAAAAACAGTCAAATCAGCTCTTTGGAATACATACATTTACCCAAACGTTTATATATATAAGCGCACACTCCCACACAGAAATAAAATTTGCTGCGCAAAGAAGAAACGTAATTAAAACTCACTATATTGTGTTGACATTACATTCCCTATTTCTTCTTCTGTCCTCCCTTTTCCCCCATTCTTTTCTCTCATCGCGTGCATCCTGGGGTCAAGCCTGTGATTCGGAGCCCTCCTCCACAGCCGGGCTGATGTATGGCTTGTGGAAACAATGTGAGCGCCGGGCTGTTATTCTGTTTGCTTTACATCTGACAGGCCTGAGTTAGCGTCCGACTGGGATCCTATCTCATTAGGCCAAATGCGGGACTAAAACAATCATAAAAATCGTTTGGCAACTGGCATCGCACTTAGGAACACCTGTCAACATACAGGCGGAAGATAAACTCCGCAAATTAGAGCGAGGACTGAGATTGAATCGCAGGGGTGGGGGGGGTAAGGAGGGATAGAGAAGGAGGGCGGACAGAGACGCCCATATGCTGCACATTGTTAGGGACTTAATGATATCAAGTGGTGGGGCTGATGTGGAGACTTCCTCGTTGATCATATCGATTGTGGTTTTAGAACGTTAACTGTGTGTGTGTACGTTGCACATCCATCTCTTTCTCATTTGCAATTCATTAAAAATAAATGTATTTTTTTAATCCTTCATATCAATTATCGCAAATAAACACAACAGTAAGACGCACAGGGATTGTCATTTTGTCATTTCACACAAATGTATCGAGAAAGGCAGAGTTTTCCAAGAAGCTGCTGCATCACATATCACTCAGTAGCTTACAATGAGCAAGTACAAGTCGGCCCTCACACTCGCATATTTATTTTTCCTTCTTTTATGCAAACACACACACTCTCTCTCTCTCTCTCACACACACACGCGTGCATCCCTCTCTTTTCCTCCACTGTATCTTCCCCTCCTCGCCCTGTCCAAACATACATCTTTATCAAGCGGCTGTTGTCAGACAACATTAGATAATTAATAGGCCATTTGTCAGGCCTGTGAGAAACATGTTAAAATCCCCGAGCAGCTCCCCAGATAAATCCTGCGGCGCACACAGACGCCTTTGTTGTGTCAGCCTGCCATTGGAGCTGCAGATTTACTATTAAAGGACCCTCATTATTAATCACAACTAATGCTAATTAATTAGGTGTCTGTGTGTGCACAGGGGGACCGGCTCTAAGTTTCAGTTTGTTGTGCGGTGTTAATTGGTAACTCGGCCCAGAGCCCTTAATGGAGTGTTTTCCATTTGGAACGGGGAGCAGAGGCCTGAAAAAACATAGACAATGCTCTCATTAATTAAGACTGTGTTAAAAGCTCGGCTCTTGTTACTTGGGTGTGTGCATACGTGTGTGTGTGTGTGTGTGTGTGTGTGTGTGTGTGTGCGTGCACACCTATTTAACAGTTTGTGCATCGTGGGTGCCTGTTTGTGAAGATTTGTTACTATAAGTTGATGCAATACATTAGATGTGGATGTACAGCACCTGCAAGCTTTTTTTTTTGCCTCTACATTTGGATGTATTTGACACAATATTCTCAGCACCTCATAATTACATCATGGGATTAAATATGTAAGAGGCAATCATAAGAACAGATTAGAAATTCCAGTAACTATATTTTACATGAATTTTAGATATTTTTAGCATGTCAACTTCAATTGATATTTTAGTGTTCGAGAAGGGCAAAAAGGATGAGAATGGGAACAGCGAACATTTCCAGTTGTACTTTTAAAGTTAATTTTTTTGAAGGGTCGGGGTGAAGATGGAGAATATTGAGAGATGAATCAATTGGCCAAACAGCTACAGGCTATGATTATGGTCTCCATCAGCCAGTAACATAGTCACCCCAATGGACCAGAAGACCAAAAGCCTCCCCAAAAATGTGTCGCTAAGGCCTCCATTCATTTCAATTTATAGATTATTTAATAGGGACAGATACAGTGTACAAACTCAAAATCGCTATCCGATGCTAGTATCATAGTGTTTATGGCGGTTGCTAATTTGCAACACCCGTCCTTAGCACAAAGACAGAGTTAATTAGGAAGCTTATTGCCTCTCCTGAGGGCATGGGGGCTCCAAACACTCTCCTATACACCCTGCTGAGGGAGTCTAGGCACAAACTGATCCACTGTAATTAACAGCGCTTAGCAAATCAACAGCAACCGTTTTCCTGATTGGCAGTAGCTGTGAGGGCATTCAAATTAACCAAATGAAAGATAATTATTTTCTTTTCCTTTTGAATGCAGCCACAATGAGTTGTCTCTCCCAGATGTCTACGCCTACATCTCCCCGAGGGCATCCTCATTTTTTCAAGAGAACAACTCGATACACAATAACAGCAGTAACGCCATAGCCCCTTCAACCAATCATATTTTCAATTCTCCACACAATTCCTAAGTTAGTTTTTAGCAGCGGTATGCAGCTACTGTGATAAAATTCCATGGCCCAGCGAGAGACTTCTTGTATTTTCAGCGAACGTCCGCTCACAATTGCGCCATTTTCCTGGTGTAAAGGAGATAAAACAGAAAGCAGAGAAATGGCGAAGAGTGCAGTTTCAGAGTTTGGATGATGACTAATGGAGGCGATCATGTGTGATTATGTTTGACCTGTAGTACAAGGGTAAGCCCCCCCTCCCATTTGTCTGTTATCACAGGCAACAAATGATGTCTACAGATAAGCCTGAGGGCCTGTCCTCAGAAGGTGAGGAGTTCATTTCCATATTTCATGATCTAAGGCCCCATCAGTCAACCGTTAGACCTCTCTATCTGGCGAGATGACAGAAGTGATGTGTGAATTGGGTCTGGATTAAGATGAATGATGAGCTCACCCAACACTTTGCAGTCTCATAGCCCTCATGTTGGAACTGAGACATACAACTTTAATTCAGTTTGCCAAACTTATCGTCTGTGAAACAGTATTTTTAGTTTTTAACTTTGCATACATTCATAGAATACATTACATTGTGTCAAGACACCATATAAACCAATTACCGACCTTAAAAATATTCTTATGCTTAAGTGTCTATATTATATGATATAAAAGATTTATGAAGATCATTATACTGACCAAATGACTTAAAACAAGGAGCATACAAAAGTACAGTTTAAATTATAGTGACACGAAGATTTATAGATGTGAGGACAGGGAGTAAAACGGCAAAAAAAATGCCGCAAAAGACAGACAATAAGATGGAGATGGAGTAAGACGGGGACAGACAGTGGTACAGGGAAAAAAATGAGAAGGGGGAGGGTGGGGGCTGACTATGTCCACAGGTAGGTTATTTCTCTCTGTAAACATATGTATCCATTTGTCCCGTGGGTGCGTCCCCTTGGCGTCCCGTCGGCAGTGGCTGGGTCACACCTCCATTAGGGGCTTTGTCACAGTGATTAATAGCTCTTTCTATCATCTTTAATTCACTCCCTGATGATGGCGGCCCTGCTCGCCGCTCGGGGTAATCGTGTGATGTATGAGTCCGCCCAACACCTCGTGGCAGAGGTGAAAATCATTCCACCCATGCAGATAGCAGGCCCGGGAACAAATGTTTTCCCTCTTAATAAAAATTAATGAATTCGACGTCAAGCCCAAGCATTCAAATACATGGGTTATAAGCATGTGTCTGCATATCTGTGTTTACGCTAAGTGTCATGATGTATTTTCCTAGGTACATGACTGATTTTGATGAGGCGATAATATTGTTTTCCTCATTATTTGCCGTTAAATCTTTCGTGTTGTCTTTTAGATACATCAGCATCAAAGTCTTGCACTTCTTTTTTTTCTTCTTTCTCTGCACTTGCTTTCTCGTACTATCATGATGTGTTATCTGCAGTACGTTAAAGTTATGGTGCTGCTTCCAGCTGGAGTTCCCCCGTCTCTACCCAAGATTCTTTTAGCACTCGCTCTTTGATGAAGGGCGTCAGCTCGCAATGATGAAGTAATGTCCATTACTGAACAAACAAACAGGACCATTTGCTTTAAGTTGGCAGAGACACACGCACACATGCGCGCACAAATACCGATCTGATCGTCTGTGTGAGCGTCCTTACCGCCTCACATGTCAAAGCAGAGCTACAGCCTTTGACTTATCAATCATCTTGCAAATGAAACCGCAATTTTTAAAACTCCGAACATGGCATATTTGCTTTTGGCTAACGTTTACCTTACAGAAACATATATGTTTATGAGCTGAAATGCTCTCGTTGAGTCCAGTGGACCCGGGGAATTTCTGGTCTAAATCAAATATAAACTTGGAGACCAGTGTGAGAGGGTGGGGGGGGGATGTCAGAGGAGAAACAGCAATGGAGGGATACGGTTACCTTTAAAAGCTCTTGTCCCTCTACCATATGGCAAGCTTTACATCCAGCACCATAACCGCGTTACACAGTTTCTGTGCTGAAAATCATTACGTTGACTCCCAGAGCCACATTGGGTTTCATGCCCGGCCCGGCTCAGCAGAGCCTTTAAAAGACTTTTCCTTTCAAACACGCTGGGCCCACACAGTGTGTGTGTCAAACATAATAGTTGCGCAGACACTGATCAGGTATTGCTGCAACGGGAAGGACTCGGAGAAACACTCAAACCGTAGATTTGGTTCGACAAACGCGCATAGCGCCCAAAAGCAGCCAGATATCAAGGTATAATTGGCAATTTTATGTACTGTACAGAGATTTGCCCCCCCACCCGAAGAGCAAATACACATTTTGACAGGAATTGCGGTATGATTCCTAACTGGTAGAGGAGACACTCATGTAGTGCTGACAGCTTCATGTTTTCACCAGATACTGTGCTTCCAAGCGGAAGTAGCACATGCTTTAAGAGTGCTCATCGCAATCCCCTCTTGGCTTATCTTGTCAAAGTCAGAGGTCGGAACCATTTAAAGGTGAGCGCACATGACAAGAAACAGTTCACAGATTTCGTCCAGGTCTTGAGTTAATCTCTCAGGTTAGTCTATGACCACCTGTGGCCAATCGCGGTGACCCCTTCAGTCAATCAGAAGCGTGGTTACTTCATGGTCGGTGCACAAGAGGTGCGTGTGTGCGTATCGGTGTGTACATGCGTGCGGATCAAAGGTTCCACGGCCGACAGCGCAGCGGTACAGTGTCACACAGGCAGCCCTTCAGGAATGTTCCTCGGCTCAGAGATGGGTTGTGTAGCCTCATTAGCGGAGCCCCCTCTCCCCGCCGCCTGTCAGCCTGCGTTAGGCACAGCCCACCACAGATACGCGCCAGGGGAGCGGCAGCTTCTTATGGATCATTTCCGGCTCCGAGTGTCTCTCTCCGTCTCACTATGTGACACCTCACTGACCGGCATGTTCATTAGCTTGCTGCCTCGAAATATTTTTTTTTAAAAAGTTAATCTTTCTGTTTGCTTGTTTGATGTCTTCCGATCATCTGTACGTGAACTCCTTTCCAACTCTTGGCATGTAGCTCTATCGCGTTTGTTTTACTTCTGCAGTTCTGTTCAAATAGAAAAATAATATTTTCAGCAGCCTCTGGCAGCGCTACTTTTGCACCACCTGCACAACTTGTCAACAGTGTGACTGATTCAATCCCTCTTCCACCATTAAGCCCTGAGCAGCCACGTGTGCCGCTCTGAAGAAGCCCAGTGTGGGTTCAGGGGTTATTTTCTATGTCCTGTTTCACTCTATTCACAATTAACCCCAGTGCGCTTCCCTCTGTTTTCACTGTACAGCAGTGAAAGAGCTCAGGAAAAAGGAAATATAAAACAGTACAATGCTGAGTGGGCCCTGCTAACCCACCCTGGCATCGGCTCAACCAGGTGCTAAACATAGAAACTGCTGTTTCTTTCACTCCCCAAGAGCCAAGTTATTTGACATTTTGCTAAACATTCAAATGGTTTCCCAATGCCAGGATCATATACAGTGATTAAGAATTAGAAGGAAAGTAAAGAAAAACACATGACCTGCTCCACCAAGCTTATTTATAACAGAATCACAGCCTTGTCACACGAAATCCTGATTTGTTGGTGCCTTTTGTCTTTATTTGAACCAATCGTATGTTTTTATGTTTTACAAATTTCTTGAAAAAAGATGAAAGACGAGAGTATTTGAGTATTTAACGTAATCAGAAAGCTGTTAGGTAAATTGCACTGATCGTGTAATCCAACAGTCACACACATCTCAGTGAACATTGCCCTCACATAGAGACTCTCTTTGTTTCTTCCACAGGTGATGGCGATGACGAGTTTGCCCTTTACCCGTCCGACATCTTAGACGACGTGTGCGGCTCTGACGGCGATCCCAGCCTGTCTTTGGCCCTGGCAGAGGACCCGTCGTCCCCTGCGCTCTCCGACGATGAGGCGTCACCCCGGGAGCCTTTGTCGCTCCAACACTCGAGCATCTTTTTATCCCAAGAAGACTTGAGCATTCCCCTGGACTTTGAACTGCGAGACTCCGCGGTCGCAGGCAGTAGCCTGGGCATCTGGAGCCGCAGGAGGGTTAATGTTGGCGAGCGCTTTGGACCATATGTTGGAGAGCACAGGCCTTGTCTCCGAGACCCCACTCAAGGCTGGGAGGTAGGAACACACTAAATAAAGAGGAGTTCATTGTATATATTCTTAAAGTGCACTTTACTTACTTTAGATGGTACTTTCAAACACATAATAATGTTTTTTTAAGTGCACAGCAACTGGTGAACATCAGTGAGTCAAGAAATAAAATGAGAGTTTTGATAGCACATACTTGGAGGTGGGGGGGTTCTTGGGTAGTGTACACTACAGTGTTCACATCACTCGTCTTTTTATATCCTCCCAATGTCGTCATGTTCACATTTAGCCCAGTGACCACAAGGCTGTTGTTGCTGTTTGTTGCCCAGTGATGTAATGTTAGCTTCAGTGGCGTTGAAAGAAAGGGAGCTGAGTTTGTGCTCTTAACTCAATTAAAATGAAAAGCCATAAATCCCCTCTTCATCCTGGTTAGGGACCCGGTGCGGCCATTGGCAAATCACATATTGGTCAGCCGACACAAAAAATCGAAGGCAGGGTCATAGGACAAGGTCAAAGGTTAGATGTGGTCTCCGTCAGTGTCAGGCCAGTTTGGTTTTATGGAGCAGGAGGATGGGCCCGGCTGGGTATCAGCCTCATTTGGTCTCCCTAAATAGATCCTCTCTAATTTGGGTGCGAGGATTTAAGTCCTTCATATTCAGTCTCAGGTCTTTGTCCCTTTGTTGGACAGAGCCAAGCTTATTAAGAATCACTGACAATGCAGTCCACGAAATGAAATATCACAGGTCTAAAGAAAAGAAAATTCAATAGAGCATTCCTTGTTTTACTTCAGTCTCCTTAAACCCATTTTAATCCAGCACAAGCCGACTGAGAACGTGTTGGTAAAGTATCAACATTCAGCTCATATAAATAGTTTTGGATTTGGACTGGTGCTCGTTGGGTTTGCATCATAGAGCATTACTCTAGCCCATCAGCTCTGACTCAGTGGTTTTGGCTCAGACCAAACCAAAATAAATTTCTTTCTTTTTTTCTTTCTTTTTTTTTTTTTTTTCACTGGACTACATTTCTCTCGGAAACAACTTCTCCCTCATTATCAACTGCCGGGTGAGACAAAACGTATAAAGTCATAAATAGATTTAAGAAAAACTCTTCATTTTTGTCTTGCCGAAGAGATTTACAGCCACATGAACAAGCTCTCTTGGTTATTCTTTTTTTTTTTTTCCCAGGGAAGGAAATAAAGGAAAAAGAGGTTTCATGAATTTTAATCCGGTGGTAATTTATGGGAAGCTTGAATAATAATATGTATTTAAAACGCTGAGGAGCTTGAGTATGTGTATTTGTCTATGTGTGTGTATGTGTGTGTGCGCATGTGTGTGTGTGTGTGTGTCTAGAGGTGGGGGGTTGAGGGGTAAGATGGGATCCTGGCGAGGCAGCACTGTATCACAATGTTTAATTACCGTCCTGACAGCGAGCCATAACTCTTTCCATTAAGTAAATAAGTTGTAAAGAATTTATGATGAAATGCCACATTATTCAGAATGGATATTCAGTGATGACATCCCTCTGCATTAAATATGGTAAATGCCATTAAGCCCTCCTGACCCTCCCCCCTCTCCTCCCATGCCCACCCGTTTACCATCCCTCGCCCATTGCTCACGCCCCCCTCCCCTCCCCTCCCGCCTGCCTGCAAACCGTCAATATGCCAATAAGCCTGCGGAGGGTCTGTAAAAATAAAATTGATTTGGTAAATGTGAGTTAAGATAGATATGTTTGCTTTCATCATCAATTCCGCACGGCGTGGCGAGGTGATGTCACCGACCGGGGAACGATAAAGTGGCGCTCCCATCTGGAGCATTTGATGAAGGGCCCTGAGCGGCCCAGGCCAGTGGTGACAGACTGGGGGAAGTTTGTCACCATGGAGGCCACCGCTCCTCTGCACCATCACCATAAATTCGGGGGCTTTATTCATAAAGGGGAAGAGTGAGTTATGGGGTCCATGATGCTTTATGAATACAGGAATGGTGACTTATGGGAAAGATAGCTTCAGTAAATAAGAGGTAGAGAGGCAGCACTGAGAGGTCTGTCAGGCTGAGACGCTCACCTACACACTCGTATGCAGAACCGGAGTGCTGACTGTGCCAGCAGTCATATGCCCAGTGTGTGTGTGTGTGTGTGTGTGTGTGGGCAAGTGTCTTTGTGAGGCGACAAATCTTTCAACCTGTGCTTTCAGCAAGTTTGTAGTTTTCAAGAGTGAATTATGTTTGAGTTAAGGATCTTATCATCTATTTGAGATAATATCTGTGTCAGTATATACAAAATATGAACACTTAATAAAAGCTGTGAAGAAAGTTTTTTTTTTTTCAGATGAATGAAAGCTATGGTGATGAACCAAAATTGACTAAATGAGATACTCGGCATATTCCCAGTTGTAAGATGTCATGTTGTCGCTGTTGATTTTAAAGAAGAAAAAAAAATATATATATATATATATATATATATATATATATATATATATATATATATATATATATATATATATATGAAAAAAGTTTTTCAAACCTCCCAAACCAAACCCAACTACTTTTTAGATTTTTGAAATGAGAATAATTTTACACTCATTTCAACAAATCCAAATGTAAGCTCAAACTAAAGTGAATTCATTAAAGGTACAGTACGTAGCTTCTGGCGACATCCTCTGGTGAGGTTGCAGATTGCATTCAATACAGTGGCCAGGAAACTCAAGAAAAACACAAAGGCCGTCACTAGAGCCATTGTTTATTTGTCCGTTGTGGGCAACACTAGAATCATTAAGATGCAACATGGCGGATATCGCAGCGGGAGACCCATTCCCCTTGTTGATAAAACAAAAACTCATTGTATGGTAATACAAACAGAACAATTCTTATTGTGATTGTATCATATATAAATTAAAACATAGGTGTTAATGTTATTTGTAAATCTGCTCTGATAGATGTCACTAAATCTCACAGACTGCAGCTTTAACAATTCAGAATGTGTTTATTTTGGTCAAAATAACTGAACATTCGACGCTGAGAATAAAAATGAATGATTGCTTTGAAATAAATAGCTGAATGACTACTACTACCACAATTGACTGGGACAAGTAAGTGATTTATTGCCCTAGAATTTATTGAAGAATTTCTCTTTGAAAATAAAAAAGGAAAAACAATGAACTCCTATAATATTTCATGTGGCAGAATAAGAACGAGGCGGCCCACAATATTTGCATGTTTCTTTTGCATGGCTTCCCTGGAAATACTCTTAACGCCTGGATGCCCACCAGTACATATTCCGCTGTCTCTCTCTAAGTTGTTGGGAACATTGAAATTCAAACTCAATTTGTGTCCGTCCTCTTCTCAAGCAGCGGCAACAATAAGACAGAGAGTTAGACTCCGGGAGAGAGTTATCCAGCACTCAATGAGTCTTTGGGATCAACCGAACTCGCAGCCCCACGGGATTATGCGTCCTGGGCTTAAAAAGATGGGTGCCTCCTGCTGTAGGCGCAATGGGCGGAGCAGGTTAGGGGTGCGAAAAGGGGTGGGATGGTGAGCAGGGGCGGGACAGGGGGGCGCTTAGGGCTTTTGTGCACCTCTCGAGTGAGAGGCGGAGGTGGAGGTGGAGGCGATAGCGCTGGCGGCGGGGAGGTGGTGAAGGAGATTAGCAGTGATAGTGAATGGGAGTAGAGGATTAGGTGGCTGGGCAGGGCCTTTCCTGGCTCTGCCTGTCTCCTCAACCTCCTGGACATGAGAGGATGGGAGGATGGAAGGAGGAGATGGCAGCTGCCCGGGCCAGAAGAAGATCCATCCTGTAAACTCTCGTCAGCAAAAAGTTGTCACGATTTGAGACTTATTGTTGCATCAGCAGTTTTAAACAAGTGTGTTATTAGGCATCCATGCATTTTCTATTCTGCTTCTATACATACAGACTGTCTCTGAACTCTCGGAAAGGCGAATCCTGGAATCAGGGGTTTTTGTCTGTCTGTGAGGTGCACGTGCGCATGTCCACATATGCTCCTGTGGGTCGCACATGTGCGTGCGCGTCAAGAGCCGAGTGTGAGAGCGTGGACAGAGGGCGTTTCGGGAGGGCGTGTTTTTTTGTGCGCGGATAAGCCGCTGTCCTGAATGAATGCAGATGTCTCTGGGCTGGCTGTCCGCCTGTCCCTCGCACGCTGACGGCCTGTCACCACTCTCTGTCACAGGGAGAAAGAGCCACTCTCAGCCCTGGCTAAAAAGCCCCTTAATCCCCGAGCCCCTGCCACATCCCATCCACTGTCAGCGGAGAAGGCCCTGCCCACAGCGGCGCTTAGAAAGGAAGGCGCTAGGGATGAACCCCTCTGTCACTCACGCACCTCTCAATGGACACACATCTTCACGTTTTCACACACACACACTTACGCACACATATCATTTGGATTTTTTTTTTTTCTTCTTTTTTTTAAGAAATTCAAAGTGGAAAAAAAAAGTGTCTGCAAAAGGCGATGTGAATGGCGGTTGTCAATGCATTGTGCTGCATGAACACAACGGCCACGCTGACATCATTGTGGGATCTGTTTTCTCTCATGAGAGTAGCACTAACCGGCCGCCGAGACTCACTGTGTAATAATGAAGGAGAAGTTCACAGCATACACTTGGGTCCCATTGGCACTTAATGAATTGTAAAGAAGACAATAAAGTCCATTAAAATCTGTTGTGACCGGATTGTGCGAGGAAGGGAAATGTGTCACCATGTAGACGGAATGTTCTGTACGAGAGGCTGTTTTTGCCTTATGAAACTTGGAAACAAATATGGCTTTAGCCATGCCTCGTTTGATTGCAATTACAGCTACTCGGCTGAGCTCTGTGGGTTAGATTTGTCAGTGGAACAACTAACCAGATAGATTGAGGGTGCGGGGGCAAACTTAGGCTGAAGCAAGTCCTATTTTTACCTGTCTTTATCATTCTAATGTTCTAACGATGGCTTTAGCAGATATTGAGCGATACGTCATCGTCGCCCTGCTTAGCAGCTCACGTGTCAAGTCACATCAGTCACCCAACTAAACGAAGTTCTAGCTTTCACACCACTGTCCAAATCAGTTCAACTGGACACCGATGGCAGTATGTGCTGTAATTCTTAAATTGCTGTAAAATGTAGCTTAGGCCCTGGAAATTTTGTTCATGTTGGACGAATCCGCACCTCGTGATTTACGTCAGTTGTAATGTTTTTTGTCAAGGCTGGAAATATATAGCGAGGCAAAGGCTAAGCAGCCAAGTCCAACTTTCATGCAGGGGACCCAAGTTTGCATTCCATCACAGAGGCGCGATTTTTTATTGATTGTGATATTTTCGAAAAACCAAAGTGTTTTATTTGCCCAAGCCGAGCCATACCTTAACCATGGTTTATGAGTTTATGTTCTATGACCACACACTTTCCTAAACATTAGCCGGGACTGCAACTAATGATTATTGTCAAATGTCCACAACTCAGAAATAGTCTGTTTACATGGCGGACTAAAGACACCAGAAACTATTCACATTTGGGAAAAAATCAGAGAGTTTGGATTTTTATTTTCTCCAAAAAAAATATGTTTAATTGAATACCAAAACAGTTGGTGAATAATTTAATAGTTGGCTATTAATCAAATAATCATATTTAGGGATAGAGTTGCTTTAAATACAATTTTATTTCAGTGTTCTACAATATAACTGTAGAGCTTTTTTTTCAACAATTCAATCAATTCAAGAATCTATTGAATTGAAGTGGCCCTGATCCTGATGAGTAGACGTCATGTGCGGTAACCTGCTGGGCTACCAAAACACCCCTGGCCTCTAATTTCCTTCACATGTGCAGCCGCCCTCCTGTTAAAGCGGGCCCAGTAATGCCTTCAGCCAAATGCAGTGTGTGTCTGCATTTGTCTCTCGTGGTGTCCGTGCGGGAGATGAGCCTCCATCCAGCGTAACCGGAGCTTGATTGTCTTGTCCATTCAAAACCCCAAAGACAAAACAAGCTGGGGGTCCATCTCCCTGCCTCCCAGTTGATTGGTAATCCCTTTCTTTGGGTTAATCTGTTGTGTGTGTGTTAGTGCTGGCTGAAGCTAGTGTCTGTTTGGAGGGGAAGGGGGGGGGTGTAATTGACGTTCTAATCTCATGTGAGAGTGCCGAGGGGAAGATGAGGCACATTATATAGAAAGTTCTAGAGGATTCCACTACATTTGTGCACTTTATAAGAGGCTTGCTCTGTTCTCGCAGTTGAAAAGAACAATATATATATATATATATATATATATATATATATATATATATATATATATATATATATATATATACACAAATTTCTGATTTCCCCCTCATTCCTTAAACCCCCCAAATCCTCCACCTTCTCTTCCTCGCTCCCTCCTCCTGCTTCTCCTCCTCCTCCTCCTCTTTCTTTCTCTGTCTGAGTTCCCAGCAGGGAGGGGAAGCTAGGTTAACTAACTGAACAAAGTCAGAGTGAATTGCAGAAGGACAAAGGCGGGCATGAGTGGGGGCTCTGCCAGTCGGAAGGTGTAGCCAGCAGCACAATACCAGGTGAAGGAGGCCCTCGTCAGGGGTCCATCCAAGCAGGGCCACGGGCCTTAAGAGAGCCAAAGTGAATGGAGGGACTTATTTGATTGAAGAGGGAGGCTGGGAGAAGGAGGAATGAGGAAGGAGGAGTTCACCTGTTTGAAAAGCTCTGTGTTGAGAAGGGGGGCATTAAATCTGACCAGTTGGGATGCAGACAAAAATCCGTCTGATATCTCATGGTGGGAGTCACAACGCACATATACCACATTCCGACCTGAAAAGGGGGAGGCCAATCAGATCACGCAGCACAAACTCAATAACACAATGACAAATGTCTAGACAGCCACGGATATAATAGAGTTTATATGCAGGTGCATTGACTCAGCAGTGGGATGTATATGCTACTGCTTCGTAACACACATTTACATCATCTGTCCTCAGTGGTTATAGCACCCAAAAGTTGCTCTCAAAAGCTTTTTCTTGCACGACATCTCCATTATTAGATGGTTTATAGAGGAAGGTTATGAAAGAAATGAGAGTAGAGAGGATGATATGCATGTTTGTTAGACCCACAGCAAGATTGTGATTTGGCAAAGAGCTACTGAGCAAAAGCATTGACGAAAATGTTAAAAATCCTTGTGCTGGTTCACGGCTTCTTATTGTTAGCAAAAAATTTGGTAAAGTACTGAGGTAACATTAGGAAAAGAGTGAGCGGAATGTCCGAGAGTTACGGACTCCACCCAGGTTAGAAGCATTTAAATCAAGCACACCTCATCAGCTGTCCACACAGTTCCCCTTAGCAAGAAAAGGGAAAGAAGTACTATTATTCACTTACACGCACACATACACACACACACACAGACTAACACTGCATGTTTGGAATGTGTACGCATACAGTAACCTCACAGTTACCCAAAAAAATACACCAACATGGTAAGCCCCCAAGGTTTACACACACAAACACACACACACAAAATATGCCCCCTGCACTCGGCACAGATAGGAGTGAAAATGAGGGGACCCCTAAACAGCATACAGGAAACAGAGGTGATGAATTCCGTGTGCGGGGCCACAGAGCCAGGTTCATAGATACCTTATCTAGGGGATTGATAGGGGAAGGGCCTTCCCTTAAAACACACTACTGATTGTTTCCAAATGTCTTCCCAATGGGGAGGGTTAGCGAGAGGGAGAGACAGCGACTCGGGGCAGAGCCTGCAAGCGTTTTATTGGTCCAGTCCGGGGAAAATGGAGAGGGAACAGCAACTCTGTCCCGGCTTTCCTGCCCCGAGTTGCTGCTAGCGCTTAACTACCAGTCAGATCGCATTACCCAGGCAGTAAATCTAAGTACCGGTTAACACAAATAATCAAGAGCTAATACTGCTCTACGAAACCACTTTCTTTGTGTCTGTGGTCGGGGCTGTGCAAACAGGCAAAAGCCAAGGCCCTCTGTCCTCGCAGCCTCTGCCAGACTCTCCCTCGCTCTCTCACGGCTATTATAAACGACCAGTCACAATCTCCGTTTACTCGTGTATCAATATATCCCGTGCAGAGTGTGAACGTGCGTGCGTGTGTGTGTGTGTGTTCGTTCACATACTCGAGTCTCTCCTCCGTCGCCACGCTACGGTTCAAAGGGTAATGGGACAGTGCGGTCTGGTTTGAGAGCTTATTACTGGGTTAAGCACTAAAAAAAAAAAAAAACACAGGTCGGGCCAAATTCAGAACGGTAACACCGTACCCCTCTTCCAATTACTCCATATTGCCACTCCAATTAGAGTGGAGCAGGTCCAAAAACAGAACTGAGCGCTGCCAGGTTTAAAAAGAGAGAGAAAGCAGAGGGCTCGGTTGGCAGTAATGAGGTCTTAACCCCGACGTCGCTCTATTATGTCATAATGCTTTAATTCGAGCCATATGATAGGCTGCTGTGTGCTCTTATGTTATTGGAAAGTCAATATTTGTGAGCTGGCCCTGTCTGTTCCCCTCAGATGTGGCCACAGAGTAAGTGCAAAAAGCCAAAGATTGCGGAGGAGCAAATGATTGACAGAAGGGGAGACCACATCGGGTCGCTCCGAGAGAGAGGGAGGGAAATGATAAGATAAATATATCCGCCATGTCCACACCTGCTGATGGATATCATTTTTTAAATATATTTCTATATTATACTATATTATCTATATCACATCTTTGTTTTTATATGTCAATGGAAAGAGGAAAAGCCCAGCACCCCCTTCACACTACTAAGTGCTTTAAGTTATTACATTTGTTAAGGAAGGTTTCTCATATACTGCCGTTCATCCTTTCATTGAGCTGACTTTGCACAGCATCCGAAATATATGATGCATGAATATTTAAATTATTATTTTAAATTTAACATTTATTATTATACTATAATTCTTTACTTCTTTAAAATCCCAAAGCTATAGTTACTAAGCTGTATTCTCAGATTAATGTCACATATTAAACATAATTTTAAGACATAAAACATTGATATGAAAAAGGAGAAGATAAACTTTTCACAATATTAAATCCTGCCTATACATTATTATATATTGGTACTAATAATGCAATAATATAATTATAGATAATAATACATTGCATAATTTATTATTACTTTTGATATTTTATCATTTTGCAGTATATTTATTCAAGTGAGATTTTGAGTATGTGACTTGTAATTTGTACGTTGCAGCATTAAAACATTTAAAGAGTTCTTCCATCACCGTAGTTTACACATTAAATCCCTGCCCACACATCTGAGACCAGTCTTTCACAATGCTATCACTTTGCCAATTAACTAACTGTGTATTTATTAATAGTTTGTACAGTGTTTGAAGGTCACATTTTAAATGAGTATGGCTCTCATATTTAATGGGGTTAATTACCCTGGTAATAACCCAGGATCACATCCTGGTCAATAATTGTTTCGTAATTGGTTTCAGGTTGCATAATAATGACACAGTCCATCAATTCCTGTCATTGCATAATTACAATAGGGGATGTTTAATTATAGTCAGAATAAATATGCCTTCATTCCAAATAATAGGAACTAATAGGTAGATGCTATCTTTTGAAATAGGAGTATAATTTACCGTAACTGCTCCTATATACATTTTATTGAGTAATCATACATAACAGCTACAAAGTTCCCTCCAACGTGAACTGTGTGGGCTACATATGCTGCAAATCAGACTTCATTTGTGTTCTGCAGAGTTACATTTCTTGTTTACACTCACAGTGACTCCAGGAATGTTATTCTTACTACGTTACAGCAGCTTTTGCAGGGTATCTTTTTCATACCCAGCATTGTTCATTGTTTTAAGACGTAAATTGAGCAATAAAAAGGCAACGCTCATTGGATATATTGGATTAGTCATCCAGCATACTGTACGTTCATGTGTTTTGTGTTATATATTTTTTTTTCTAAACTTTAGCATGTGGTACGGGATTGGGCTCCGCACACGGCAGTCACCCTTAACTCAGCACATGAATGCGGCTCACTCATCCGAAGATGGTGGGGAATAGATAGTGTTTCTTCTCCTGGGAGAGAGCAGAGGAGTGAGGGGGGGTTGACCGGGATGAAGAGAGTTAAAACATGCTTATGCATAGTGACCGAGGGGGGGTAGCCTGTGAGAAGATAGGATAGGCAAAACGCGACAACTCGACAGGCCGAAAACAAGAGTGATAGATGAGGCAGAAGAGAAACAAAGACGGATAAAGGGGAGAGACGAGTACAAGAAAGAGGGAAAATCAGTCAGAGTGAATGAAAGCGAGGGCAGAATGAGCCGAGGAGGTGGAGAGAGAACTGTCTCTCGTACGTGCCGGGGGAGACAGATTTCCCGGCGGAGTGTTCCCAAGTGTCCTCCCGCAGTCTGTAATAGGATTTTCCAGGCTACAGCAGGTAGTCTGTGAGGGAACTTTGTTCGCGGGCGCTCACAGATAAGGGTTAATGCAGCCCAAAGGTTCCTCCACTGCGTGGGGCGCTCTGGGAGCCTGTCGCTCCCTCCTCGTCGGCCTGCATTGTCAGCACCAATCCGTCACAAAGGATTTCTTCCTGCAGAACTCAGTGGCCATTTCTGACATCTCCAACAAACTAATTGTTGTCTCCAGTCCTGGCAAGCCCTGTGAAGTCCTAACAAGTTAGCGTCTTCTGCACAGATGCAGAATCAATTTCTCAGCCGAATTACGTTTTGTCGTCAGCCCAAGAGGAGAGGAGAGGAGAGGAGAGCAGAGGAAAGGATGCCAAGGCAGTGCAGGCTAGGCCAGAGTCTCTGAGAGCAGGGTATGTGTCATCCTTATTCTCTCCTCCAATTGTTCTCTTTCCCCAGGCAGTTTTATGGTTGCTTCCCTTCCCTCCAAGCCACTTTATGACAGGCATTGTAATGTCTTTAGAGTTCTGGGCAGCCTCTGATTGGGCCATGCAGGGCTTCTCTCTGGCTCTGAGTGACATTGGGACCAGGTCCAACTGCCACCCAGGACACAGAACCATAAATCATCCTGCTGGCACCGGGCTCCACTTCCTGAACAGCTACCAGTTCCTGCAGGGGACAAAAAGGCCTTTGTGGGCTTTAGGCAGCAAGAACGTCTCCTCTCTTTGAGGATTCTGAGGTTTATGAGAGATGCTGAGAATTGATTGCGGGGCGAGAGAGAAGGAGGGAAAGTTTTACAGACATGCTCTTTCTTTCTCTCGCATTAAGTACGTTTAATAAGTCTATGACCGAACTACTGCTAATAGCTACTGAATGTGAACACCTGTTGAACAGCGGGTCTTGATCAGATCAGCCACTGTTTGTTTATATACGTCCCCATGGAAACTTCCCCCATTGACGTTAGTGCACTAAGATAGTCATCAGTTACTGCGAGAGCCCAACTCGGTGATTCCATCGCTGTTAATGGGAAGAATCGGACTGCCAGAGCTGCGGCGGCCCTCGCCAAAGGTGGCCTCCCTCCATCCCTCCCGCCCGCCCTCCCTCCTTTACATTCCTCATTTCCACCAGTCTCCATCCTCCCCGTGTGTTTGGATGGCTCCACCTCACTGTCAGGCTGTGAGGGACGGCTGTTTTCCTTGCAGGCCAGATCAAGACAGGAGATTGGCCCCAGGGGGCCCGAGGATGTGAAGCTTCTGACACGTCCCGTAAATCTAGGGTGTCCCATCTCCACTGCTCAATCTGCGCACAGCAATGAGAACATCAATGAGCCGTGAGGATGAACATTCCTCAGGCCGTTCTCACACACAAACCCCTGGGTTTTGCTTGGAGAATAATACTCCGCTGCCCCTCTTTTCTGACTAGCGAGTCCACCTCAGCAAAAAAAAAAGTCTGTCTTTCCACCCCTGGTGGAATAAGTCCCCAAACCCCAACCTATTAACTGTAAAGGTTTTCACAGGAAAGCTGCTTGCTTAGTGTATGGACTTTTGTTTGTGTTGAATGATGAATATGAAATTGTGTTATTCTACTGTCTATAAAAGCAGTTACATGCTGTCTATGCTGACTTACTTAATTCCCATCATCCTCTGCCATGTCTCTCTCAGTCCAACAGTGAGGAGCTGGCTGAGCTTCACAAACACAAGCAGACAAATTCACACACGCATTCGCACACACACACACACACATGCACTCGCACACGCACACACTACTCCCATGTGTGCATTTTGCACCTTTTCAATTGAGATTTTATTCATACATTTTAAATGCTTTTTTTCTGGGATTGCTGTGATCACCAAGTAGGTTAAAAGCGAATTCTTCTTGTATGAGAGTGTAAAAATATTTTTTTTGCAAAAGTTCGGGCCATGCTTCCGCATGTGTCTGACAGGGAAATTAGCAGTATGCAGAACAGCAGTCGGGTCAGTTTCACACACACATAACCAAACACACACACACGCACACTCGCAGGCAAACAGAGGAAAAGCGAAGAGCGAAAAGCGAAAACCAAAGAGACTGACCAACCAACATGACAACATCAGACATGCTGGATCCCGGCCAGCGTTTTGTGGACCCTTTTCGCAGCCAGCCACGTTAGCCAGATTTTTCACCCAAATGGAAATGCAGCCTGTCACTTCCACGCAGCCTCCAACCGCTCTGTCTGTCCAATCCGTCACAGCGCGCCGGCGGCCGCGCAAATAGGCCTGCCACTCTCACTGTCATCTGAGTAACGGATGTCCCATCGTTACCACAGGGTGGGACCAGGCAGCACTCAGGTCCACTTTCACTCCTCCTCATTTTTCCTCCATCCTCCGCCTTCCTCTTCCTCTCACAACCTCATCTCCGTCATTGGACCTCAATAGGAGTTTAAGGTGTGTGTGTGTGCGCCTATGTGTGTTTATAGGTGCTTTCTGAGAACACAGGCATGTGTATTTTTTTCTGAGTGCATGTGCGATGAATGCCCCCCCCCCAATCTCCCATCAAGACTCAAAAGCAGTGGTATAATAGGAGTAGGGGTGGGGGTGAAATAAATTGTGTCCTGGACTGGTAACCTAACAGCCATCATAAATAATGTAGACCTATTTGAAGGGGAAGATGGGGCATTAGAAGCTATTTACACTGTAGGAGCCATGCTATCGATCAGCACGGGACATCCTATAGATAAGAATGGGATGATGTCATGGTTATTTATGGTGACTCCAAATGGTAAGACTACAAAAGGGATTTCGGGGCGACGGCGCCATCAGTTTTTTGGGGTGTGTGTGTGTGTGTGTGTGTGTGTGTGGGGGGGGGGGGGGTTATGATGCATTCTGTCATCAATGGAACAATCTGCAGGGCGGTTGAGGGAGGTGAGGGGCCGCTGTAGCATGCCTGTGTCATACACATAGCCACAAACACCCATGGGTCCACACACAAAACAGACACATACATAGACGCTGACAACCATATCAGCGCAAAAAAATAAAAAAAAGTGTAACAGCACACATACACAAAACTAAGATGCGTGTCAGTGGTATGATTAGGATCTCTAAAGGGTGATGAGAGGAGATGGTTCAGGGAGATAAAGTACATCTCCATCGCCCAGCTCCACATACAGCAGTGTGCGTGTATAGTGAGTGCAGTAAAACACTGGTGCTCCACCGTTGTGCTGTGAACTTAGCCAAAGGCCATAGTCAATACGAGCCTGAGACAGAATTACCATTCTGGGATCACCAGACCGGCCACATGAGAACATGAACTTCAGTTGTGTTAGATGAGAATTTAGGAACTGTTGCTAGCTATGGAGACTGGGTGAGGTGTGCCTTTTATAATGTCAGTTAATGTCTGTAGAGAGGGAGATGAAACAACAAGAAGGCATCTTGGCCAAGGATTCTGAGGTAACTTAATTACAAATCGAGCTATTTCTCAACTATTAAAGAGGTCTGGTAGTGAGCACTGCAATATGTGAATATTTGAAGTAATCAAGAGTTTCAAAAAGCCTTGATCTCCTGCATCCAAACTACAGGTTATTAGTTTAATTTGACAAAAAGAAATGCTCTCTCAATGCTAAACATAAACTGACATCTAGATACAGTATAGATGTACCCAGCCTTGATTGGACTTTACACTGTGTTGAATTGTCACATCATGAAAATAGAATTTAAACAATTATCAAAAAACTATAGAAACATATTTACTAGAAAATCTCAATTGTAGTATCATGGAAAATGCCATTTCATTTACTAATCACAATAACGTCACACCAGCCACACTGACCACTTAGTAGGAACACATATAGACTAGCTTTTGTGTGCCCCTTTATGAATGGCGCCACTATAATAGTGTTGAGATGCATAAAACACACATGTTGCACATACAAACGTACTTCACTCTACCATAAGCTTTAAAAAAAAAGAGAGAGAGAATGGTAGAACTGAAGAAAGAGAAACACCCAGAGCTGAGGGAGGTGTGGGGCAGTGGAAAGAGGAGAACAGGAGGGAGCAAAAGCTGGCACGACTCCACAGTGTTTTCTGTCGCTGGCCCCTCAGAGCAGGAACATTATTGTGAATATTAGTTCAGAACTTCTGGCACCCATCCAGACACCGGCCTCTGCCTCTGCTGGAGGGGGGGGTTAGCAGCAGGGTTCGAGCCCCCACCATCATACACACACACATACACCACCACTGCCATTAACCCCCCCCCCCCCCCTCATCTCCTCGGCACAATCAAGACTAGAAAGCCTCCACAACAACAAGATGTGTGGAGCCTAAAGTCCTGCCCAGCCCTGATAACAAGTCCCAGCTTTTAAAAAATAAGCAAACACATGTGGCTGTTTGATGTCCCCCTTATCTCTGGTAACTTTAAATTCTCAGAGAGTTTCTCTGGCGAGATCAAATTCAGTAATTAATCTGCTCGCTCTTTTTTTCATGAATTATTATTGAGAAAAACTTTTACTCAAACTCAAAAGCTCACAGCTGTGTCCGTGCTCCAGTGGAGTTTCCGGCAGGCTTTCTTTCATGCCGCTAATGAGAAAGTGGCAGAGAAGCCTGGAAAAGTCTGCTGAACTCCGTAAGGACTTGTTTTGCTTAGAAACAGAGTTGTGCGGTTATTCTTGGATAAGCGGTGAGGAAGTATATAGTGATTTGTGTGTTTTCGTCATAATAGAGCTCAGCACTGCTCACAGTTGTCTTTTTGTCTCTTGGGCTAGAAGACAAAATCCTTCATAATCTCTTGTGGGAAAAAAAAATAACTAATCATTGCAAAATTGAACTTAGCGGTTTGAGTTTCATTTGATGGGAGAAGAAGTTGAATGAATACAGGGAAAGAAAATGACAGTGACACGAAACGACAGAGACCAAGCGGCAGAATTAGAGTCGGGATAATCACCAGTGTGTCAGGAGTCAGTGAGCTTGAAGGGATGATGCCACTGAACAGGGAGATAGCAGCCTGGCACAGAGTTAAAAAAACAACAACAGAGAAACACAAAGAGACCGAAGTAGGAGTTGGGAGGGCACCTCCCTTCCAGAGGAGGAGGAGGAGGAGGAGAAGGAGGGTGCACCGTCTATTCAAGAGGAACAAGGAGACACAATGCGACAGGGTCATTGCTGGGTCAGCAAAGTCCATGAACTGCAGGCAAGTGGTGGCAGGCAGGAGTGAGCCAGCGTCCGTACAGGATAGACAGGTAAGCTGTTAGCATTAGCCGTTAGCATCTTTAATGCCTGTGGAATGTAATGTAGAAGTCGCCCGCTCAATGAGTAGGTGCCAACATTACAGTATGTTAACCACATTTAACAAAACTAATACACATTGTGTGTGCATGTATGCATGCATGTGTGCGTATGTGCGCACACACGCACATGTGTTCATCCATTCGTGTGTGTGTGTGTGTGTGTGTGTGTATGTTTAAAGGTTTTGTTAAGGTCTTTTTTGACAAAGCCATCCCAAAGGTCATGTATCTATAAGTATCTCTTTGACCTTTCACCCATGACCCTCAGCCAGCCAACACATCAAGGGGCTTGGAGAGCCGTTACCATGGTGACACTAACAGTGGGTCAGTGAAGGGACAGAGGGTATATACATTTTGTCTGATGGTATGTATGCATTGTTTGTTTTTTTCTTCAAAATATAGCATGCATGTATGCATATATATTTCTACACACAGCTGCATGCATGTACATGTGCGTTTCAGCTACACAATGTCGGCTCAGTGTGTGTATACCTGCTTCATATTTGTCGCCCTCAGTGTTGCACTCATTAAGAGGGGGCACATTGAGTTTCTGCTGCACTCTTACCCTATTAAAAAAACATGTCGCATCCCCCCTCCCACCCCCATAGCCACCAAACAAGCCCAATGAGGATGAGTCGTTGGGCTCCCAGGTCTGTATCCCAGCCTGCCTCCGGGGAGGAGGGAAGTCATGGGTTTTGTCTGTCGCCCCCCTTTTGTTAAGAATACCCCCCATAATAAATCTGGATCTGGTAAATAGCCCATGAATAAAGGGAGATTTTATCCTCGGTGGCACAGGGAAGATTTAGTGGGCAGAGGGAGCGTCGCCTCTCTTCTGAACAACTACAAAGTGGTCACTCAGCGAGCCTTAAGAGGCATAAAAAGCCTGCGGTAGTTCATTAAATCTCCAGCATGAAGATGGGACCACTGCGGCGGTGATTTACGGCAGTCAGGTGCATATATCCGTGGTGGCACTCAGCCCCACCTCTCATTTTCTGTCTGTCCCAATGAGGAAATAACTAAGCATGCTGCGCTATTTATTGTCCGCATAGTTAGGAGACGCACACACACAAAGAGAGAGGAAGGGTGTCTAGTAGTGTTATTTTCAGCCCTGATCTCTGAACAGAAGCAAGGGAATCATACCCCAGTCTGTCTTTGATTAGGGGCCATTTTGAGTTTGGTTCCAGGTGGATGTGTCGTGAAGAGTCGGACAAGGGCCCAGGGCGTCAGTTCACGAGAGCTGTTCATGTTGAAGCTGGTTAACATGCCTGTTTGACTTTTTGGAAGCTTTTTTATTTCTAACATGTCATGGTTTCCTCATGAACTGAGGCGCGTGTTGAGTTCTTTAACGTACACATAGCTGATAATGAAATACTTATGTCAAATCACGTTTTAAAATTCATTAATATTTAATGTATGGCTAGTTTTATGGATTATATCATCTGGACACTTAATTACTTGCTCCTGCTCTCCTTTAACTTATATTATAGTGATACCCTGCTATGAATGTTGTACACACACACACACACACTCATGCGTACACGTGTTTGCCTCCCTCCCTGACTTTAGCCTGACCTTGCCGTAATCACAAAACCATATTATTTTCCAGATTAAATAACAAGTCACAGTCTCTCACCTTGAGGCATTCGCTGCCGAGCCACTTAAGATGCGGAACATTAAATATTTGGTTCCAGATTCTTTCTTTCTGTCAGCGATAGGGCCTTCACTTACAGTACTCACGCATTCTGTTTGTCCTGTTCAAACATTCACACGACATAGACAAAAGGGAGGGAACCTCGCCGATCAAGAGTAAGGCGCGTATCATCGTAATCTCAGGCCACAAAGGATTTTCGATAACGCTGTCATGGGAATGAGTGATGTCATGATCCGTGTCTGACAGGTCTCGGAAAGACGTTGGAGCCAATGTCAGTATTTAGGCCTTTGCGCATGTAGACATGGTTGGCAAATATTTTTATCAACAGGGCCATGCCACTAAATAAATTTATCTAGCGAGTGTCTCAGTGAAAAATCCCTCCCATAGTTTATCCACATAGTTTTCCTGACAGCGTGTTTATTTCTATGTGAATTAGTTTTGAAAAAAAAAAAGACGACGAAGCAAACTTGTACTGTTTACACTGTCGTCCTTCTCTCATTCCTGCCTCTGATTCGGAAAGGTCAAGTTCCTGTGAACAATCTGCGAAGAAAATCTGCTAATCTCTCCGCTGAAGGACAACATGAGGGCAGATAAATGCCATTAACCATGGGAGTAGCACGGTATGACTACCCAAATAGGACGATTCAGACTCGTATTAATCACATTCAGAAACGTCGAGTTTCCGCCTCCTTTACGGAATTCCTCTCCGTTTCCGTCATTCCTCCTCCGCTCCCCACTTTACCCTTCATTCACCTCGCTTTCCCTGTCTGATGTCAGTATAAAGACGTAGGGCCCGATCAGTGGAAGCTGATGTCCTAATAGAGAAGTAATGAGAATAGATCTGTTGGCTGCCTGGCTGTCTGCGCGTCCCAGCATGCCGCCGTGTTCAACCACTTATGAAAGACACGAGGGGGAGAGTGCGATGTGCTCTGGCCCTTAGCACAAAGATAATATTCACTGTTTTATCCACCTCTCCCTGACAAATGGCTGTCATTAATCAGCAGCCAGAAAGTCCGCCTCGTGTGAGCGGTAAAAAGAAAAAAAAAAATGGAGGATAGAGGTGAATACAGAGCATGTGCCTCATTCTGTATTTGTGCAAGGAAGAAACGCAAACACGACTTATAAACGTTGCTCAGATAAAGATGAAGGACGTTCAATTATTGCCTCCTCTGGGGAGATTTTTAGGCTCATAGTCACGCACTGCAATGTGCAGAATAGAATCCGCCGATTGAGCAAAAAAAGAAAATGTGAGGGATCTAGAGAAAGTGGAAGGGGGACGAGTGGGAGGGTAAATAAATGTGGAGGTTAACAGGCACAAAGGGCTGGTGCGAGGGCCAGTCGTTGGCCCTCTCAGTAGATGAGGTGGCAGAGAGAGAGAGGGCCCGAGGAGGCCCTTTTGTGTGTATGAATGCATCTCACCCTCCAATGTTATCATGATGGTGAGTCATTAATCACAATCCTGACAAAAAAATACACAGTGACCAAGAATCACACACTCGGCAGCCAAGCGTGCAGGCGCGCGCAGCGGATGCGCACACGCGCACATTATATGAAAGGGCATACAAGCTTTAACTCACAAAATGCTCCCGTAATGCCCCTGTAATTTACCTGCCCGGCTAAAAGAGATACGTCACACCTCTTGCTGACCACAGCTGTGATTGCCAGATAAAAACTAATGCAACCAGAAGAAAAATACTATGAGCTGCTGGAAAAGGGCCCAAACTGTGAACTTAGCGCTCATTCTGATTTATTTTCCATTTATTTATTTTTGACCAAAACGCAGAAGCATTCTTTACGCCACCTCCCCGCAACACCTTACCTATACAGAGTAACAAGCTGCATAAAGTTCTTTACTAAATCAAATTGCTGTAAGGGAGGTCTAAGTAGCTTGCTGTGATAGGACTTGGCAGCCAAGGAGCTGAGAGCTGTTGGCCTATACAGAGCTGGTATCCTACACAGAGGCTCCACTCTCTGAGTTGGCTCTTGGCCCTGGTCCTTCCCTCTGGCCTCAATCTGGCCTCAGTCTGGGCCCTCTTGTCCCCGGTCCTGCCAAACCTCCACCACATCCCCCAGGAGCATCACTGCATCTCTGATCTGCGCCATTCTGCGGGGGCTTTGCCAAGTACACACTCCAGCTGCCCAACCAAATTCAGGCATGACCTGACAGGCACACTGCCCTGACTGTGAGCAGAGCCACCTCGCTAACCCCAAACACAACCTACCTCCTCCTGTGACCTTCTTTCCCTTTTTACATTTCAAGGCCCGATGCTCATAGTTTTTTTTTTTTTTTTATTTCTTCTGTATCTGTTGCTCTTTCTGTCTGACACATGTTTGACACATAAAAAAAAAGAAAGAAAAAAAAAATCACACATTCAGTTCAAGTTACTGGCAGGCCCTCCTAATGCACTGATGCCAATAACAGAACAAATGACTTTATGTTGTGTCGCCTGTTGTCATAGTGAATTCTATTACACTCCTCATTTACAACTCTCTCAGACTCTTTTTTTTTTTAAGTGTCCCAGTAAGAGAGGAGAGCTCTTAAATTTGTTTTTATTCCAGCTGAGGCAAAGGTCCCTCCTTTCCCATATTTAGTTTGTTTTCCCTCCACTCCAGAAAATAACTAAATCACATCTGAATATAGGGTGCAAATGACTTTTTGTCAGTTCCGTTCTCATGCACGCTGTCACAGTGTGACAAGTTTGCTTTGCTGAAATTGCTCTGAAGTTGAATACCGATTATGTTGAAGTTAAAGATCGATTCGAACACTGTACGCCTAGGTGGCCTCGGATGTTGATACATTTTCTAATCAACAGTTTGCTAATTTTCTTTTTCCAGTTTTCTCAAGTCTGTTATACAAAGAACTCGTGTTGTCCTGACAGCGGGGGGGGCCACCGTCTTTTCATACTTTTCAGATATTGGCGGCTGAAACATTGCAAACAAATATGCTTGGTCAGAAATCTAACCTTGACTCTCAGGTAGGCTCGGGCACTCCAGCAAGTCGAGTTGTTTTTAAAGGCCTCCCTCCACGTCTCTTTTTTTTTTTTTTTTTTCTTCCCATCCTGTGAGATCACAGAAGCGACTGTAAGCCCGGGGAGGGTGAGCCCCAGCTGGGATATGCCCACCAGGGAGCAGCCTGCTGCTAGAGCACTGCCGCAACAGCTAAGCTGTTTAGCTTTAGGAGACCACTAAGTTACTGTGGTTGCTCACAGGAGGGACCCCAGTCCCAGCTCGCTGTCAAACGGCATATAGAGGAAGCCTTTCAAAAGGAGAGGAAGAAAGAGAAAGTGGGGGGGAAAAAATGATCAGAGAGGTAAATTGAAAGCAGAAATGTGACTATACTGTATACTCATCCTGGAGCATACAAGATATGTGGTATACCCTAAGCAACCTTATGCATTTAATAGTGAAACCTGACCATCTGTGGAGCCGCATGGCTCTTCCTGTGTTGTTCACTGTCCCTAACATCTCTGTTTGTGTCCGTCCGTCAGAGCCCAGTGTCCTGAGAAGAATTCTCCCCATATGAGAGCGTTTAACAAGGCTGCAGCTGTCGTGTTTAATAGTGATGATAATTGTGGGCTGCGTGATGGCTCGCTCGTTAAAGCCACTGCAATAAGAGTGGATTTCAGGGCCGTAATTGCAGCTTGTTAGGATAATGCCAATCAGGAGCTTCAGCCCGGCTCAACACCCGCATACATCCACTGCGGCCCCCGGGTTCCTGAGGGTCTTCACGCAGGCCCCGCGGAAGCACATCAGCGGCAGCAGCATCTTCCGTTAAACAGAACCGCGCTGTACACATATTTTCATAGGACATGATGTTTTGATTCCATTCTGTCATATGGGCTCCATCACAACTGGTGTTTGAGGTTTCGAGTCATATTTACTAATATTTTCACTCACTGTTTTTATATCCCAAAACGTTAGGCATTTTCACAATGTCACTTTATGGCCTCCACTTAGCAAAAGTACCTCTGTTTCTATTAACTCTTAAACAGTCAAATAATAGATCCAGTATATTTGTCAGATTTAATATCAGTTTGCTTTACTTAACTCACTTAACCTTAACCGACCGAATAAAAAGCACATATTTCCTGCAAACAGCGTGTCGGTTGAGTGATTTAAATAGCTTCAGCTCTAAAAATTGAAAGCTGCCTCCCCGTTCATTTTTTCCAATAAAATTTGCATTCGGCGCTGACATTGTTTTGCTCACTGTGTCATGTTTTAGAGTTTTGAGCGGCAGCCAGGTTTAGCCAGGCCTGGAAGTGGCAGCAGCTCTGATGTGGCCGGTATCCCTGCATGGGGGTGCACATAGCTGCACATGGCTAGTGTATAATTTAAGATTTCTGGTGAGCTAAATAGCACTCTAGCTCAATAGCCATCAATATGGCCGCTTGTAAAAAGTGTCTGGGACCGGTTGGAGGCTGGCTGGCTTGTTAGGTGCCGGGAAAGTTTGAGGCAGGTGGTGGAGGGCCAAGGTCCATATGGATCTCATCACAGAACAGTAGTGGCAGCTTATGGGATTTTGTTGCTTTATTTCAGCACATGGTGTCTCTCTAGTTCCTTTAGTCAGTAGCTTTCTGTGCATGTCTGCTTGTCTTTTTTTTGTCTCTCTTTTCTGTTATGTCTAACCGTGTTTGTGTGTGTAAAACAAGGCTTTCTGTCATTCTCTTTCCTCTCTTTATTGACCTCACCTCCAGGTGCTTTCTAATTAATGTCTATATTTGTGCATCCTTGCGCATATATTCCTTTGCCTGTCAGGTCTGTTTGTGTTACGCAGCTTTAATAAAGTGCTCGCGTACTTGTGTTTAATGTCCACGAGTGCATGTGCAGCTCTGTGGAGAAGTAGCTGAAACGAGCAAGAAAAGAATGAAAATGTCCTGCTTTCCAGACCGCCTGACTTTTAATCACAATGTCATGTTTTCAAATGAGCTAAATGAATCCCTTCTCCCCTCTTTGTCTCTAACCTCAAATATTTACTGTTGGCGTTGTCTGTTGGCGAGGGAGGGGAAGTGGGGGAGCGGGGAGGAGGTCTGGAGGAGCACAGAACTCTGCAGTGTGCCTTGGCCAGAGAGGCAGAATGTTGCGGGCCGGCTCAACCCAGCCCCGAGGGCCCGAGCGTGTAGCCGAGCTGCTTAATTGAGATCTCAACGTGACATTGAGCGCTTGTAAATTACAATGTGCCTGGCAGATGAGCTAAAGAAGCCTTCATCTCCGCGGCAGCCCCGCAAACATATGGCGTTTGTGTGTTTGTGTCCGTGTGCATCTCCCACATTGTAGTTGGCCACAGTTGCGAGGAGCGAAACATGCGTGCCGATCCGAGTTGTCGCAATCACGTAAGCGATCCCTTCCCTATTTTTATCCCCTCCGACCACATGAGTTAAACCTCCCTCTGCCTTTTCGTCACATCGCTCCGCCCACTTTCTTTTACTGCTCCTCCCCTTTTAAGTCATCGGTTAACGCCCACTTGTTCATTTAAATGCAGCACGCCTTTAAAAGTTTAAAATCACCAACTTTATCAACTTGATTGGAACTGTTTATTTTCTCTCTTTATTTTTTGGTTTCCATGAGCAAAAGTTGTGGATAGCACCTGGTTGAGGTTCCAAGTGAGTTGAGTCAATACTTAAATGTGACGTGAAAACGGAGATAATTGACTATTTAGCTTTGTAGCTTTTGTATAAACAATTCAGTCATAAACGTCCCTTAAATCCCAAAAACTTGCACATCCCAAGTTGCCAGTCAGACAGTGAACAAAAGACAAGGAAGAATCAGAAGAATCATCAGTTGCGGGAATGAGACATTCTGCAAAAAAAACATTTTCAGATAGCCAAGTTACCGTGGTGACTGTGATTTTTGTGAAAAATGAGACATTCTGCAAAAAAAAAAAAAAAAAACATTTTCAAATAGCCAAGCTACCGTGGTGACTGTGATTTTTGTGAAAGAAAGCGAAGCAAAATTTGCATTCAGTGATTGGAGCGTACATAATGTGATCCCCAGGTGCAACATTTTAAATCTCGATCGCTAAGCACTAATAGGAGAGAGAATCGGAAAATAAACAAGGTGCAGATTCAGTTTAAAAAAAATAGCGGATGATTGGTGTGAACAGGCTTGAGGTAAGACTGTTTTTGCAGTATACCCAATGTGACATGTATGTGCTCATTGGCATACAACACACACCAACACAGGTTACAGGATAACCACATACACACACACGGGTCACTGACCAAACTGCCATGTGGTGTAACCCTAAAGGTTTTAACTTTAACTTGTTTTTTAAAAAAATTAAAACATGCTATCAGCAAGTTTTGTATTCTAGGTGGATTGTATATTTAAAATGTATCATTCTTTTTCCGTTACACCATTTGACATTTTGTGATTTATGTCAAATAAATGATTCAAATGGATTTTTAAATGACAAGAAACCAACATGAACACAAAATGCACATTTTGAGAGACCTGATGAATGCTTCTTAAAACTGTATTTTACATTTTTTTGGACTTTCTCATCTTGCCAAACATTATTTGTCACTGACCCACACACAGGCGCACACACACACACATGCATGCATGTATACAGACTTGTCAGTCAAGCAGTGTGACTGTTTATATTTAGAAGTTGTAATGAGTGTGATGTCATTTCTCCACACTCCTGAGAACAATCTGGCAATCTGGATACTGTCAATCACCCTGTGCCTGCAGGCGTTAGCAGACCAAGGTGGGTGCTTGTGTATGTGTGTGTGTGTGTCTAAAGAGGGGCGGGCGGGTACATTTGGAGAATTTGTGTGTACGTGTGTCTTTTAGTTTAGTTCAGGGGGTTTTGATGAGCAACTCTTAACAAAGACCCAACATATGAGCCGCACATGGCGCCGCGTTTGAGGAATGGGCTTCATCATTCCCACCTCATCACCGCGGCAACTGCACACTCGCAAACGCCTCGAAATACGCCCGCACATACCCACTGTACAGCGCACACCCTCACACGTCCGCGCTTACCCCTCCACACATGCATATTGGCCTACGCTGTCATTCATCCACACAGCTGCAGCGCTGAACAGCGCACATTCACATACCCACAAACACCCGTGGTGCCCCTTTCCCTCCCTGACCACTGGAAAGGATGGAAATTTGTTTACTTTCCGCATTTTTCCCATGCTTTCGCAGGACAGGAAATGTGTGAAGGGTTCTTAATGGATGCTAATGACACTGACCCACTGTTTTTGTGAAAATGGTGTGATTTTTTTCGCCATTGTGCGCGAGTTATTGAGTTACCCAGTGTGGTGGGGGAGCAGGGGAAATCAGAGATGCCATTCATTTTGTTTGGCAACTGCAAAACTCGCTCACGTGCATCTGTTGTCCAAAACACTCAAAATATCGTCTTTCACTCGGTGAAAGCCTCAGCCCGTGCTCATTTGCATAATATAACAGTAATTACAGACTACTTTTTTTCTAGAAGTTGCTCCGCGGAGCTCGGGGCTGCGAGCGGGGAGGAAGGCCGTGGGCAAGACAAGAGGGGGAGACTACAAAGTGACCAGCCAAGCGACCGCCGCTGTGTCTGCGTCCTTGCTCTTTTTGTCAAGTGCATGTTAATGTATTAATGAAATGCAAAAGAGGAGGGGAGGGGACATCCATATAAACGGCTAATTAAAATAATGAGGAAGGAAAAAGCATGTAGTGCAGTGTCACTATTGATTAATTAATTCATAAAGAACGGGGGGGGCACAGCGGGCTCCGGCCCCTCCACTTCACCGTTCCCACAACTATTCAAAGACAAGGAGGCTGGCGGGAAACACGGGCAGACAGACAGGTACATTGTACAGTACTCAACTGTCAATAAAGCGCTTTATTCACCTACCCAATGAGGCCAACAACTTACAATGGATTGTGGAATTAACAGGTCAAAGATTCAGGAGTAGTTACCCAGAGTGGGAAGGCAAAGACACAAATTGCATGAGTCTGAAGTCAAACCGATTACAGGATTATAGGACACAACTATACCTTGTTAGACTAAACTATATTGAAGTGTTTCATCACACAAATCTCAACTATATGATATCAAAATAAGAGTCTTATATGATATTTAAAACATCAACAACACAAAAATATCCTTCTAATCTAATTTGGCCAAGAAAGCAGCAGCACGTCATGCTATAAATCACACAATTTAAAAGACAACACAAGAGAACAGATTTTGGTTTAGAGTTCCACATGCTCTGTGTACATGTATGTGATGTGACACACAGTTATTTAACATTCAAGCATTTCCATTACCGCCTTCCTCTTAAGGTGACTTTGAACGTTGAACATCTGTTTGAGTGCTTTTTATCAGGTCATTTGTATGTATCCTCTGTCTTTGAGTTCTCTTGCAGACAGATTAGATTCTGATTGCTCCCCGCGTCGCAGCCCCACTCGGAACAATATGGCATCTTACTTCCTTGTTTGGTGCTCAAACATATGAACAGCTCTAATGTTTTCGACCCATATCAGTTCACATTCCTGTCATTTAACGCCCTTTTTTTTTCTCAGGCTTCTCCAATGACAGTTTGTGTGTTTATTTACGTGGTTGCACAATGCAGAGAAATTGTGTTTTTTAATCAGGGGAAATTGTATTAAAAATGTTCAAGCATGCATCAACTTTTTAAAGAAGGAAGCAAACAAGTCTGTAGTCAGAAATTATGTTCAGTCACTAACTCACATAGGCCCCGGCCCGCTTTTTTTTCTTTTTTCTACATTTCCTGTGAAAGTCTGAAATGTTTCATATTTCCATTTCCCCCTCTATATGTCTCATTCCCTGAATCTTTCTTTGTGTGTCAGTCTGTGTGCAGGCAGCAGCAGGGCAGCTTGAGTGCAGACAGACGTTCTCTGCTCCCTGTAGAATCAAGGCCCATCAATCATGTTAACATGTTAATTAGTGGGATTTATTTTATTCAGCAGAAATAACAGTGAGGATCCCATTACAGGGACTGGCCTGAGGGCAAAATGTGTGTGCGTGCATGTGTGTGTGCATGCGCATGCACATGCATGCGTGTTCTCGAGCAGGTTGGGGGGGTGGGGTCCTCTGGGGAAGACCCCTTCTCTTCTTGTGTAACACCCAGTTTCTCTCATTGGCACTCTGTGAGAAATAACGATAAAGCTGTAATCAATCAAAAAATTTAAGTCAATCAATTTTTTTTTTAAATGAGACATCATGGATTGTGATTTGTGTGGTCATTACAGAACATACTACAGGACACGTTCCAATATGTCACGTTCGATTCGCTTTAAAAAAGCGGAAATGCAAATTTGTTGTATCGAGCGAAGTTAGTGTGTTAGCAGCAACATTTTTATGTGTGTGTGTGTGCGTGTGTGTGTGTGTGAAGCGGAGTGCCTAAATACAACTAAAGATTTACACTCCACTGCTCACTTTCAGAGTGTAAAATAAGATTAGCAAATAATACCTGGTGTTCAAGTTACTCCACCTGACAGTCTATGATAGGTTTCGTGTTACATGAATAGCACAGACTGTATTACAGCCTGGCTGAGATGCATAAAAGAGCTGTGCATTTACTTTTTCCTGTTCTCTAGTGTGTGTGTGTGTGTGTGTGTGTGTGTGTGTGTGTGTGTGTGTGTGTGTGTGTGTGTGTGTGTGTGTGTGTGTGTGTGTGTGTGTGTGTGTGTGTGTGTGTTCAGAGGTGAGGGTGATGGTGATGCCAATAAATGTCATATTATGTTGATATAAGGTGCAGACATAGACGTGCAGCACGTGTGTGTGTGCACGTGCGTATGTGTAAGCATGAAGAATCGTCTAGGAGAGCTCATCATCTGGTCTCACCTGTGTGCTGCCATTTATTTTCAATAAATGGACAAAATCAAGTTTATTATCTAAGTTTACAGCTCTTATCTTTCACTGTCACACCAAATGTAGACAAAGACAAATAGGTAAGTTACAGAAGTATTTTTAAGCAGCTGTAAGAGGGAAAAATATATATATATAGCATATAACATACATTTGAAAGCAAGTAATTGGCAAGTGGCTTGTCTGACCTCTTAACTGTAAATTAAGTCATTTGACATCTGTTGATGCTAAAGAGAACAAATAACAGTGTTTCTGGTAGATAGATTATGAACTCGCATGATTAGTCCGAATACCAAAACTTCTGAACCACAAGTGTGTTATTCATTCATAAACAGCAGTCATTAATAAATCTGTGACTTATCCTGAATCAACCATTCTAAGTTACATAAAGCAGGAGAACGTCCATTTCCATTTGTTTATATTCTTATATATATTCTGGGTCACTTAAGGAAATATTATATGTTTTATATATATATATATATATATATATATATATATATATATATATATATATTTCACGCTAAAAAAAAACAGTTTTGTTGTTTTCATGCTCTAAAAATGTTAATACAAATGGTCAAAACCTGATCAGAGTTTAAAAGGCAAATGCAAGCGACAGCTGTTAAACCAGGATACACCTTCAGAAACTAAAAGAGAGATTTTGCCAATTTTTTTTTCCCCCTTCTATTAGATATATGACTTTGCCCTTTTTTTCAATCAGTGCTCCATCACTGAGACAGGGCGTGTGCCACTGACGCATAAAAAAAGAGAGAGAGAGAGAAGAAAGGCAGGGGAGGGAAACAGGAGCTGGGAATGTGATCCACCTTGTCTTTATCTGGCCCAGTAAAACAACACCACGCTCCATAGCAATTCAGCTCGCTGCAGACATGCACGCGTGTGTGCTCCTCCGTGTTCCGCACAGCGAACGCGTGCACATGTGTCTCCCCGTATGTATATTTCCATATATGCCTGCATGCATTTATGGGCATGAAAGCGTGGCTGTGTAAACAGTTCCGCTTGTTGCCAGTTTTGTTTCATGCATAAGTATTTTTTGTATGCGTCCACCCTGTGTGTGTGTGTGTGTATGTGATGTAAGTGCAAGTCTGTTTGATTGTTTCACCACCTGTGCCCGCCATGTCCACAGATTAGTGCCTCCCACCCTGACACTCAAATCAAACACGGCTCAAGTTTCTCAGCTGTCTTTTGTGTCGAGCGTGTTAAGCGATTTTTAAAGTGGCCCTATCCGGTTTCTCCTCCAGGCTGAGGGGGCAAACTCTCACTGACTCAACTCTATCTCCAACTTTCTTCCGGATCTCTCTTTTTTTTTCTTTTCCGTCTGTCCTCTCTGTCTTTTTTTTTTTTTTTTTAAATAAAGAATCACAATTATGAAAAGGGAAAAAAAAAAGATCCTGACACAATCGCAGGGGATCCGTTCACGTGGGAAGGATTTACTGTTACGAACCGAAAGACCCCGAAGCTGCGCGTTTGCCACCCTGTCGCCCGTCTAATCTGCCCATTCCACAGATGAGTGCAAAGCTCATATCTCACTCCTCGTTCAGCATTTAACCGGCATCCTATTTGCATAGCTGAAAACAGAAAGGAGGGGGGGGGCGACACGGGAGATGTGTATGCGGTGGCTAACGAAGTGGCCTGGAGAGTGCATAGATGGATACTTGCCAAGCAGCCCCCTCCTTGCACCCACCCCTTACTCTCCCAGTTACCACCCCCCCACCCCACCCCAGCACATCGATGAGTGTACCCACTCTAAAAGCTCACAAATTCTGCTCCCTCTGACAATGGTTAGGTCAGCCTAGATAAAGCACGTCCATTAGAGGCAATCGAGCCGGGGGACAGAGAGACAGAGACAGACAGGAGGGCAGGATGGGGGTGGTGGAGGGGGCTTTGACAAATACCAAAGGTGGCCATAACTCTGCCTGTCTTGCTGGGAAATTTTTGCATTTTTTCTCTCTCTCCCCCTCTCTCTCTCTAAGCCTGATAAGTGTCTTTGAATCAAATGGGTTTTAATTAGCAGTTCCTAAGTGGCGACGGTCATTAGGAAGCTCATTAGCATATTGCCCGGGTGTTTGGCGGATGACGGCGCCGCTCTCTGTGGTTCGCTCTGTCTTCCTCTTTTTTTTCTGCTATGGCACTACTGCGTTTGCATGTTTTAAAGGAGACAAAAAAAGAGGGACTGAATTAAAAGATAGAGAAGAAGTGGGGGAAAAAAAGGATTTCAATAGAAAAAAGGGACTGACATTTCTTTGAACTACGCCGCACTTGTTTCCTGTTTCTACCTCTCTTTTATTTATATTTTTTTCCAAACGGCCTCTCTCCTTTCTTCTGTCCCACTCATCCCTCCTTTCTTCCTCCCCAGTTTCCCTCGCTCCCTCTCTTTCAGCGGTTAGCTTGTGGTTATGTGGTGCTGGAAGTTGATGGCTGGCGGTTGGTGGCTGTTCTGTAGGGGCTGTGGAGGAATCCATCTGTGACCGTGTGGTTGTGGTTTGGTCAGACGGTGGAGACCGGCTCTGCTGCGGTGGCGTTGCATGCAGAGCTGGACTGGAGATGAGAGGGGACGGTGGGGGTCATCCTACAAAACATCAGCCCAGATGCTTTATCAGAGCATCTGTGATGGCCGCTGCAGTTCTTTTGCAACTTCTTTTGGTATCAGTTAACAGTTCCATATTTTATACTCGGCTCTGATATCCCTAACGATATATATTTGTGGTTTTAAGTATCGTGGTTTTAAGTATTGTGTTGTGACAACACAACTTCACAGAAGTCATGAAATATGGGACACCTAGACCTGCCTAGAATTAACTTATTGCATGGGCACATAATTTTTTTTCTTATTTGGGTAAATTTGGTCTTGTTTTAAGAAAACAAGACTAATATTATCTTAGAAAAAAGTTAAACTGGCTAAAATCATGAAAAAATATGAAATAAGCAAAATTATCTGCCAGCGCAATACAATAATTCTACTAAAATACAAGATACTTGCATTTGTTAATATAGTTTTGCAATGTAAAAATGATGTGAATTAAAGAACAAATCGTGAGTTAGTGCAGTTATTAATAAAGTAAAATATAAGCATGCATTTTCATGGTCTATCTGCATCTGCATTTTTGTCATTCATTTAGTTTTTTAGCTAATTTTCCTGCTTTAATGAATTACTTTTTCATTAAATTTAGTTGTTTACACACCTGTCCGGGGTCAAGAGAAAAGGTAAATCTTGTTTGAAATGCTTCCGTGTTCCCTGGTTGCACTTTAGTGTCCTGGTATCGACGGCGTTTCCTGTGGTCCCCTAGTGGTCATGTTTTCATTAAATGAGCCGTGAGGTCAGCGACCTCGCCTTGACAAAAGCTTTGACCTCATTCTCAGACTAATGGCCAATAGTATTGACAGATGTATCAGCACATGTCAATACATTTAACAGAAACATTACAGCTTGGACATAAAGATATACACCGACACCGAGAGGAGACTCTGAGGAGAATGACACATTCAAATGCAGGGACACGCACACACATGCACACAAATCCTCCCCACTTCTATCTTTATGGCACTGGTGCACACACACGCACACACACTGAGTAAGATGTGTAGTGCTAGAGGAAAATATTTGTTGTGATTTGAATTGCGTATGTGAGTACTGTGAGAGATCAATAGCTCTATATGGAATGGCGGGAGATGTCAATGCCTTAGCGACAAGGACTGAGTAATGAGCAAGGGGTGTAATGGCAAAGAAAGAGGGGGGCAGAGTGTGTTTTCCACCTTATACCTTATTCCCACCTCCTTTTTTTTCCTTACGTCTGCCTCTTCACCACTTCAACACACCCTCCCACTTTTATCTGTCCTTCCATTCCTGCTTCACTCACTTTTTCCTTCCCTGTGTCCTGCCTTTCCTCCTTTCCTCTCCTCTTTGTGCCGTCTTGCTTCCCCCCCCCCCCCCCCCACACACACACACTGTACCACACTGACATCACTCCCCCTCCCTGTGTGGTAATGTGTAATGTTCTAAAGTTGGCCCAGTCCATGGCACACTGCTGCCGATACAGACTGATTAGCCATAAATCTGGCTGCAGTGGCCAGTTACCTCATAGGGGTCGGACAGACAGACTGAGAGACAGACAGAGAGAGGAGGTTGAGTGAGAGAGTGTATTTGTGTTAGCATGTGTGTGTGTTATATGTGGATACCACAGAGGTAGAGCTGCCTGACTTACCAGGGCTTATTAATACAGTGATGACTGATAACACTCACTTTCAATCCATCTAGCTCTCAGTTTAAATATTAAGCCATAACCAAAAGCCAGGGCGGTGACCTGAGCTTTTCCACAGATCTGCTCTCAAGCCCGTTTGAATAGGAAACACTTGATGAAATGTTCATAGACTAATCCCACAGGAATGTGTGTGTGTGTGTGTGTGTGTGTGTGTGTGTGTGTGTGTGTGTGTGTGTGTGTGTGTGTGTGTGTGTGTGTGTGTGTGTGTGTGTGTGTGTGTGTGTGTGTGTGTGTGTGTGTGTGTGTGTGTGTGTGTGTGTGTGTGTGTGTGTGTGCGCGCGCGCGCGCGCGCGCGCTTTCTCTCTGTCTTTGCTGCTTAATCACCTGTTCCCACAGAATCAGATGTGTCAACATCATTAACTCAGACATATTATTTATATATTATTTAATACTATGTTATTATTATTATTTTTATTATTATATCTTACTCCACAGCACAGTGAAAATGTAAATCAGTAATAATCTGCTCTAGAAGATAGTATGATCATATTCAATGCACAATGACTTTTACCATTACCTGTGCTTGTGTGATCTTACTAACACTCACCCACTCTTAGTGTGATTATCTATTATCAGGTGTATATATACTGTACATACTTTTTATCCATGTTACTTCACTATAGGTTATATCACTAATAAAATCTAAATAAAAATAAAACATTTATATTGCAAGCCCCTTATGTTGCATTGCGCATAACATGTCTGGATGACTAAATGAAGGCATGATATAATTCACATGTTGAGTGATCATCAAGGCTTTATAATTGGCTTATTTGGCTGTGAATGGAGGATGGGTGGTGACTGTACAGTTGTGACATCACAACTTTAAGGGAGCTAGTTTTAAGGCACAGTTTCTGAATAGTATTTCTCTGTGGATTTAGTGTGTTTTGATAGTATTTAGTAGTAACATCTGGACCTTCTTATAATCGAAAAGGTACTAAAATCCCTCTTTCTATGATATGAACCTTTAAATCGAACATTTGAAAGAGAAATGGAATTAATGAGCTGCTTAAATCGTGACTTGACAATGTCAATTTGGCTAATCTGTTAATAGTTAAACAAATTTCTCTAGCAAAAACACCAAACTTGTATTGATCACAGCCTTTCAAACTAAGATTATAACTTGTGAGGTTTGGACTTTTAGGACTTGTTAATCATTTTGGGGTCTTGTAACTTACTACGGATGTTTTTTTTGTTGTTTTTTTTATAGGCTGAGTGATTAAACAGTCCTTCAAAAAATATACATAGTTGATATATTAATCTGTAACCACATCCTCTGAACCATAGTCACATTCATTACAGAGCACAATTTACAATATGAAGTGATTGACGCATCTCTGTAATGTGGAAAGAAAGTGGAGCACCCAGAGGAAAACCCCTGTGAAAACGGGGAGAGCGCCCAAACTCCACACAGAAAGGGCCAGCGTTCAAATTATGTGCAATTGTGGATTGAACCATATGGAAGTTTTCCTAAGTAACTTTGCAAATTCACAAAAAAAAACAAAAAAAGGTGCAGGTAGCTGTACGTGCAAGACACGCAAAGTAGTTCAGCCTCTTTTAGATAGTTGTGCCTTGGCCTCGGTTCGTTGTTTTAAAACATAATCGAGTGCATTTCTGTTGACAGAAGGGAGGTCCTGATGAGAACCAAGAACAGGCAGTTTGACCTTGGCACTCTGACTCTGGATTTGCTCCGGTGAGCCCAGAGAATGCCCCGAAGCTGCTCCCACAAAGTGTTCACCACATGTCAGTTCGGCAGTCCAGGAATCTGCATTAATCTACTTAAATCGACTCTCCGCGTATTCACCGTTTGACTGATTATTCTGCTAATATTTGCTGTCTGTGCCCGCACATGTGCGTATCTTAAGATTCCCCCGCACGACTTACAGGGAATGAAAGGAAACGGTTAGAGAGCTGATGCCAGGATCTGCTGCGAGCCTGCACATCAACAGCATCAGGTGGAAGAGGGCACTGCGCTCCTTAACTTGAGCCATAAAACCATCATGGCAGTAGACATCCAGCTTCACACACACATGCCGTCAAACTTTGTCATTAGCTGCTGATAAATTGTCTGACAGTGATCATAAATCGACCAAATCCCTATATAGCTTGTACTACTTTACCTACGACCCTTTTTTAACTTGAAAATTAAACCACTTAAATGCACAGAGCATCAGCTACTAAATTAATAAAGTGATCATAGGTAAATAAACATTGGAAACTCGGGTAAAACATTTACAGTGCAGCATGCCCACAAGTTGCCAAAAAAGCAACTGTGGCCTACAATACTTTGGCCAAAGAATATAATATTTTATTACAATGCAAAGCAAATGCAAAGAGTGATGCCAAATCGATGCAAAAAAATCATAAGCCGTGCATTAATAACAGCTTGAAAGCTTGTGGTAAAAGTGACAATGCACGAGGAGCGCCCGTCTCAGGGAACGCAGCCTCGCACGAGACTTGCGGGCTGGAAGCGCGTCTGGCCTGTGCAGCGCGGAGCATGCTGTTCCACTCAGCACAGACAAACCCCTCTTCACCCAGTGTGTCTCCGTGTCTGTTTCTTTTTCAAATTGCATTAATATTAACACATGATAATGAAGGTCCAGACACAGACAGAGAGGCCTTTTTCTCTCACTCACACTCACTCTTTCCCTCTGTATGTCTCTGTCTCTCTCTTCCTGTGACAATCTAAACCAGATGCCACGGGTCACGGAGTTAAGGAAGAGGTTGATGGTGGTAGTGATGTGTGCGCATGTTTGAGAGTGTGTGTGTGCGTGAGTGTATGTCAGTGTGTCAGTGTCCAGATATGTGCATGCGTGATCCGGAGGGGATCAAAAGTCAGGACAGGAGGGGAGAGGAGAGATGTGGAGGAAGGGTAGGGACGTGCCAAGCCAGGAGTCAATCGTCGGGGGTTGGGGGGTTGTACGGAGGGGGGGCTGGGGGGCACGGGTCATTAATTTGCTGTCCTTTGTTTTGTCAGTTTGTTTTCATGAGGCCCTGGTCGGGCCGAAAGTAAAAGCAGTCAGCCTGAAAATTGTCTGCCTGCTCTGCAGCATGTTCTCCCCTCAGGGCTGACCAAGCCACCCCTGGGATGCGGGGTGGTGGGGGGACGCTGAAACAAGGAAGGAGGTGGAGTGGGGAGGGTTTGATGGGGGCAAAGGGGTCGACCCCACTTCCCTCCCATACCAGCCACTTCGGCCAAGATTGATCACAGATTACAGATAGCAATCCTGCCCACTCCACCGACTCCTCTTCCTCGGGACCCTTGTCGCTCGTGTCTGTGCTTCACTCAGGCTTTCGGACAGGCGTTCAGCCAGAGATAAGCCCTCACCCCGCCAATTATTATCAGGAAATGAGTGCAAGCAGTAACGCGCTAATCAATGCGCACTCATGAACACGCGGGGTAACTCTTTCGCTCGTTAAGATGGGGGGAAAACTGCACATTAGGTTGCCTGCAGAAGTCAGTGTTTCAGAACTTGTGAACAACTTGTCTGTGTTGTTTTCAGGTTTTGTTGTAATGGTGACAAAAAAAAAATCTGACTTCTGCAAGACAATTACTGATAACTGATAACTTCCAGTCTGTTGTTCTCACACTTTAATTAGATAAGAAATTATTGTTTAACATAGTGTCTTGCTGATTATTTCTTAGAATTCTTAGAAGTTTTGATATTCCTAACAAGATATATTTGTCATTTTAAGAACCAAAAATCATTTCAACATAGTTTTACATCTCCTCTTTTAAGCTTCTCTCTCACAAGAATGGCAGTGATTGTATAGTGATACATTACGAGGGACGCCCTGATGGCACAGTTTCTGAATACTGGCTGTGTCCTAAAACTTCTTGTAATCAAAAAGCAATTAAAATCTCACTTTCTATGGTATGGGACCTTTAAACCAATCAAGTAAATTACAGCCCTTTTCATTGAAAAGTTTATACCAAGAAGGTAAACCTATTTTCGATATAAAGTGAGTGATGATTTGTGTTTAATGTTTGAAGGGAACATTGACATCGACATTATTTAAGACATTGTCCCACATATTGAGGCCTTTGGGACCTAAGGAGACCGGGACCAGGATCAGATTAGTTTTTTTGGCAACTCGGCAGCAGCACCTATAAACCACATATTGCGGCATACAAAGCGTCATTAAACCCAACAACATAATCACTGTATTCATGAAAACATATGTGAAAAAGAATACCACACACCCCATGGTATTCCTGTGGATATAAAGGCAGAGAATAAAGAGGGAAAACTTTCTATTGCTAACATGCATTGAAAAATACAAAAAAAAAACAGTGTTTTGATCATTAAGACTATCTGAAATGTGCTTAAGCATGTGCATGTGATTGCGTGCATTAGCACACATATACAGTGTGTGTCTTTTGATGTGTGTGTGTGTGTGTATGTGTGTAAGTGACCGGCCCACTACACGCTGAACCAATAAAACTGAAAATCTGTGGAGTAAAACACTTTCCTTCTCTGGTTACACCCCCCACGGTTTTCTGCTGCGCCGTGGAATTCCCACCTCTGTACCCTAGGGTCCACCTACATTTCCCACAATGCATCGCTCGAAGGAGAAGGGGGGGGGGAGTGGTGGCAGTGGTGGCTGGGGGGGGCGGCTGCTAAATCCCCTGATACTCTGTCAGAGTGAAAGAAAGAAAAAGGGAAAGGAGAGGAGAAAATGAAATCTGTGGTAAAAGTGAGAGAGGAGAGGATGATGAGAGGCCAGAGAGATTTAGAAGGTGTTGGCACAGCTCACGTACTGTCAGGGTGGTGACTGAAGGTCGCGGGGTACAGGTACACTGAACCAGGCAGCGAGTGTGTGTGTGTATGTGTAAGTGCTGAGGTTGTAGGAGGGAGGTGGTCCAGGTCGATGCGAGTTTGGGCAAATGTGACTCCCAGATGTCACCTTTCCAACCACCAGGCCAACACACACACAATCACATGCAATCCCCCAAACCCGCACTAACCTCAAAGTGAGTCTACGACTGCACAACCATGATGTGTTGGTGTGTGTGTGTGTGTGTGCAAGAGCAAGAGCAGCATGTACTGTATGCAAGGGTGCGTTTCTGGAAGGGCTTGATCATGGCCACAGAAGCTGTGCAATGCATGTGTGTGTGCATATGCATGTGTGTGTGTGTTTTTTTTTTTTTTTGGGGGGGGGGCGTTTAGCAGATTGTGGATGGAGGATATTAAGAGAAAGAGGGGAGGGTGCAGACGGGCATATTTCACAGAGGCACCCCCGCTGAGTGCTGTGTACCCACATTGTTATGAGTGCACAGATCTTTAGGCCTGTAAAAATACCAGTGCTCCGCTCGACAGCAGCGTACAAAGGAGGGCCCTCGCGCTTTGTTACTCTCTCTCTCTCAAAAACGGCGAGTGACATCAGCCTCCCTTCCTTCTTCCTCTCTCCCCTCGCGCTCTCTTCAGTTTTCATCCATCGCTTCTATCCCTCCCCCTCCTCTCCCCGCACTTCTCCTTCCCCTTTCTTGCACACCGTCTCTCTGTCTCTTTTTTAAAGTGTGTGTAATGGTGTTGTAATTTCTCTGTCTGTCTGTGCTCCGGGAGGCCCAGTGCAGCCAGATGACTGTGAGCCGACTAAAGTTTCACAACATGTAATTAGGGTCTAAGTAGCGAGGTCAGCGCCGCCTGGCCCCGCAGCCGGCCTTCTCACCCCTCCTGCACCGTCCCGCTGCAGCTATCTCTCCCTCTTCTCTCTCCATTCGCTTTTTTTTTAATTACGTCTCGTTTTTCCTTCCCTTCTTCTTTTCTCTTTTGCCTTTTTCCCATCTCCCCCCCCCCCCCCCTTCCTCCTCCCTCCCTTCTCTCTCCCCTTAAATGAGGCACCCCGCTCCAGCTGTTTCACATATCCACACCATCTCATTTAAGATAAAGCCTGCCATCTTCCAAAAAAGAATGGAAATGATGTGAGAGCCTCTTTTATAGAAAACTTTTTAATTTAATTGTAGTTTTTTCTCTTATAAATGGTTAATTGAAATGCCGGAGGGTAGCCTGGCTCAAAAGTCAATAAAAAAGTCCTCAGAATAGAAGTTTATAGGGGTTGTCTATGTACATAATTAAACCCTTCAGGCGCTTTAGAGAAAAAAAAAATCTGTAAAATAAATGGTTATGCAAGACCGGCCTGCTGAGAGAGGGGAGATAGAGCGGAGGGAGAGCGATAAAGAGGGAAGGAGAGACAGAGACTATTAGGACAGTGGAGCACACAAATCAGTGGCCCTACCGACACCTCTGGGATGCCTTCACGGTGGCTGACAAGAGCAATACTCGACAGCGCTCTGCCTCCCCGAAAAAACAACAAGGGGAGGCAGAAGAAAGCGTCCATTGACATTTTTTTTTTAAGCAAAGGGTAAAAAAGACAGCTTGAAGAGAGATGGAAGAAGGGAGGGCTTTTTTTCTCTCCTGTTGAATTCCACTAAGAGTTGTTGGTTATAAGAAGAACAGTAAGTGCAAAACAAATGACGACCTTTCATACGCGGCGTTCTACGACTTAACTAGCGTTTTTTTTTTTGTCAACGTACGAGCTTAATTGGTTGAAACGGCGTGGCGCTACATATGGGCAGTGGGGTGCAGAGACCGGTTTAGGGTTACACACAGACACACACACACACACATCCAAAAGCAGAACTTATAGTTTTATGGTTACAGCATACTTCGGGGAACGGGAGAAGCCATTAAGACGCTGCTGGGCTGTTGGGCCGACGCAGGGAGGTCCTGACGATCACGACTTTGTTTGCGTGCGCTCATGAGCCTATATTTCATTCCACCTGGGTTTTTATGACTTCTTAGTGTCTCCCTTTTAATGACACATATAGATCCACCACATGTACTTCATCCCTCCACATCTGTTTGTTTATTATTCTACTATGCGTTACTTCTTTGCGCGAGTGCTCACGTTTGTCATTTTGTTTCGGATTTGCATACACGGACGTTTACATCTGCTTTGTCCTTCCGCGTCTGCGCGCGTGTTCTCCTCGCGCATCTGTTTGCATGCCCGTGCGCGCGAGTCTTTTATGTGTCAGCGGCGCGGGCCTGAGAGGTGGCCCTGCTTCTCCTGACTGATGATAAATGACAGCGCCAGGAGCAGATAACCCTCCAGGAGTTTTTCGCTCTGGAGAACAGCGGTGGAGAACATTCTGAAACTCCCCGCTGACCTGACACACACTGCAGCCTCTGTCCTGTTTGTTTTCTCTGCCTGGCTCCCTCTCCTTCTCTCTTTCTAACATCTCCGCAATTGCTCCGTCTCCCCCACCCCACCTCCCCACCCCGCTTACCTCCTCTCTCTCTCTCTCTCTCTCTGCTCTGGTCAGTGATAGAGGAAGGGCCCAGAGCGACCTCCTCACTGTGGGCAGCACACCGTTCTTGGCGCCAGCCAGTCGCAGGAGCCCCCCTCGCAAGAGATTTGGGAGGTGGTGGTGGTGGTGGTGGGGGGGGGGTGCTTCTGCTGCTTCTCTTTCGTCAGTGTCTTGTGCAGATGGGAGAGGGAAAAATCTACCAAAAAAAAGGGGGTTGAGTTGTTATCAGGTAGCTGTGGCGTAGGCTGCACCAGAGCTCCTGTCTCCTAGCCTGCACATTGGGATCTTTGTTTGGAGATGTGCCATTTGCGCGTCTCCATGGGTGTGTGTGCACGTGCGCGGGCGTCGTTCCAAAAGATAGGTGTTCCTTTTGGTCGGAAGCTGTGACTGGATAAGGAGATAGTGGCATGGAGGGGTGCACGTCAGCGCCACGGTAGCCCCGCAGCCGAAGACCAACAAACGATCCCATGGCTTGTTAAATCAAATGCTTAAATACATCTACTGGGGAATGAGGAGGAGTGTGGAGGGCTGCGGGCCAGGTTATAAAGGAGGCTGAGGAGGGGGAGATGTTTGAGGGGAGGAAGAAGAAGAGGAAGAGGAGGGGATGTGGCTGCTTTTACAGCCGGGCAGCAGCAGCAGCAGGCTCTGTTTAATATGAAGTAAAGAACAGATCCAACTGCGTCATTAACTCTCAATTACAGCCATGAGGCTAGCAGGCCGGGCTGAGCTGAGCTGGGCACTGTGTTTTTCTGTGTGCGCATGTGTGTGCGTGGGTTAGAAGCACACAGGCAAGTTGTGATGGAGAACATACTGCCTGGCTTGATGTTAAATCGAAGTCGGAATACACACAGATAGAACAGGCATATTACATTCAGATTTTCTGTGTGCACAGTAAATATTTGCCACAGTTGTATGTGTGTGTGTGTGTGTGTGTGTATAAGTGGGCTGATAGCATCCTTATTGTAAATGTAAATGGTATTGCATTCATTTAAGATCACTGTCACTTATTATATGATACAGTTCTTCAGCAGGAAAATTATTTGTAGTCCAGCTTTATTATTTGGAAAGTGCGTTTTCTTTCCCCACCATTTTTTTGGAGTCTGCCATAAATCTCACCCATTGATTAAGAGTTGCGATTCAGAGTTTTAATATTTCTGTTAAGCTTTGCCACTGTCGGCTGCCAGGCTACTGGCAGGATCAGAGGAAGTGCTGAGTGTATGAGGAGACAATTGTAAAATCTATAAATCTGAGACAGCCTGAATAACGTTGAAATGGATTTCCCACATGCAATACCGCGAGAGGGTGGAAGCGCTGCTGTAACCGGTTAGGATCATTTCGCTTAATTAAATGTTTCTATTAAAACAAAAAGCAGATTATGATTCCGTTGAACGTTGTCACTTGTCAACAAAGCAGGAATGCTTCCACTTAGCTACTAAGTTCTTTGTTTCTCTCCCCTTTGCTGCCTTCCTTTTCTTGTAGATTGTGCAAATGTTATAGAACTAGCTGATCCAGAGGAGACCTACTGCCCACATGAGACTGACGTGTGTGCGTGTGCATGTGTGTGTGTAGTTTTATGTAAAGACTTTTCCACTGTGCAATAAATTCAATGACAGCATGTCCAGATATACAGACACAAGCAGCCACCAGTGAGAGTTACTCTCCCATTTATTGGAGAAGCACTGAAGGACCTCAGTTTAGCTTTTGATTCAATTATGTTTTATGACGGTTTGCTGTTGCTTTTGAGCGCTGCATACTGATAGACAGGTACATGCAGACACTCAGTCAGACAAGCGCATACATAAATAGACAGAATGACAGGAAAGACATTTACAGTGCAGATAAACAAGATAAATATACAGGGAGCGAATGTGTTGGTTTTTCAAAAACAGTTGCTCGTCAAGGGTATTTTTGGATATCTCTCGCATGTACTGTAAACCATCTAATTCAGTCAAGGATAGACGTATACACTACAAAGTGGATTTTGAAAGTCCTTCCTGAGCTGTCTGGTCTTTGGGATGCCACAATGACAGTCTTGTTTTATTGGTTTTCTTTGAGGACATTCACATTCGGACTGGCTCCCTGTCAGTGTTTTGGGTTACACGGAGTTCTTCTTGGCACCCAAAAGAGAGGTTGGACCTGAGTCTCACATTATGCTCCCCTCTGGCGTGCCAGGAAGGGTTACAACGCGGGCAGTTTTTGGCTTGGCAGATCGCAGCTTGGCTTGGCACCGCTGGGATTGGCGTTTCCATCAATACTGAATTTTAATGAATGGCAGCTACATGGGCAGTGCTCATCAGTGGCTACAGTGATGATGAGCTTGCTGCAGATGAAAAAAAAAAAAAGAAAAGTCTGCAGAAAGACTGCTCATGGTTTTGAGAGGGATTCAAAGAAGAGGACGGAAAAAAGAAGAGACAATGTAATGGCCGAATAAAACGTGTATTTCGGGGAACGCAAACACGTTAATGGCGTAGTCCCTCAGACTCGGTGAACTCAAGCTGAGCAGCTGCCGTGACCATTATCAGATGCTGCCTGAGTACAATGACCCAAGTATTCAGTGTCTTGTGTTTTGTCATTTTCACATTGTCCTTCAGCGCTTCCCTCTCTTCCCTCTATCATAGCGCTTCCCTGTCCCATCCTCTCATCCTCCCACTGTGTTTGTGTAAAGGAGCTTGTTCCCCCGCTGGGCCGGGGTGCAGTGATGCCAGGCTGAAAGGCCCCAGGGGAGAGCGCTTTTTGAACCCCTCTTGTCCCCCTGGTTTGTTGCAGTGCATCTCTCTGTTGTTGGGTGTCTTTGTCAGGCACACCAGGAGGTGTGCTACTTCAGACCCCTCCAACGACAATCCGCGAGTCTCCCGCCCTCCTTAAAAAAATCCCCTCGTCCCCCCGAGTGTCGCTATCCCTTCCTGTTGCAGAGGAACTAGGGCACAGAGTGTCTCCCAAGTATCTTCTCTTTTTTGACTCAGAGACAGTTGGAATTCAAGATTTCAGTGAGCTCCAGTCACTGAACTAGAGCGGTTATTGTGCACATTTTATGTAAAGGAGCTCAAGATCACAAATTCCTCCTTAACTATAGTCAGTTTATTTTTTAATATGATTGGACTGAATCAAATTCCTTCATAAGCCCTTTCAGGTTAGCTGCTACAGTGACCTGGGAAGTCTGCAATCAAGCATTTCAGAACGATCGCATCAAATGTGGATTGATCCCACGTCTATCCTGAACAGGGCAGCCGCTCAAGAGCGGGAGTTCATCTGCCTGCGGCCATGTGTGTGGAGGTTTCAGAGGGACCGCGCAGGCCTGAGAACCAGGGAAACAATGTATGGCCGGGCCTTGCAGGGCTTCTCCCTGGGTATTTACTTGGGGGATCTGACTGTTTGGATTGGTGATTTAGGATGTTCACAGGGTCAGAGGGCACAATTATACACAGAGGCCGGGGTCAGCTATGGATTGCCTTTCTGCCAGCTCTTCTCAGTTTACCCATGACGCCAGGTCCCCCACCGCTCCCTCTCAATCACGCCGCCCACATCAGAGACCCATCAGAACCACCGACCACACTGATAATACTATAGGAACAAATCAAATGTACTCACACATCTTTAAAACCAATACACCGTTGTGCTTTTTTTACAGCCCGCTAACTGAACACAAACATTTTATTTACTTCATTAGCATTTAATCAAAGCCACAATCTTTACCTCATCTTAACCAAAGTGCTTTTGGAGCCCGAACCCAACCACTCTCGAAAACTCCCGGTCTCTGGCATCAAAGTGCCTGTTTTTTTGTATGCCCACCACCGGGACCACCTTCGTAGAAATCCTGTGTTGTAAATAAATACAGCGTTTACCTCAATCAAAAAAAACTTTTGCCACAGAACATAATCCAGGCAGAAATGATATTTTCTTTCAAAACACATTTGGCAATACAAATTAGAAGCACATAAACGTAAATTAGACATAAGTGGAATTTTGGAATAAGTGGAAATAACAACAGATAGGTATCAGTCATAAAAATGCATACAAAAGCTCATCAAGCTACATGAGTTCAATGTTGTTAAAGGTAAAACAAAGAACATAATTGCAGTTGGTGGACCACACAGGCACTGTACAATGGATAACACTTTCACAATCAATTCATTTTGATTATTTCAAAGTATTACATGGAAAGACAGTTAACTTCAGTTCTATGTTTCAATTAATTTACCCTTTGCATGCAATGTAAGATGTCACCTAGACCCGAAGGAAAAAAAAAACATGTACCCACCCCTCTGCCTCTAAATTTCAGTAATGTACCATAGCTCTTTTTTCATGCCATTCCTCAGGAGTTGTGGGTCTTCCCCTGCGTGACCACTGACAGGCCTTTACGGTAAAGAACTGGAGAAGCTGAAAGGACGTGTGTGTGCGAGAACACCCTGACTCCCTTGCTCTCCTTGTGTGAATACATTAATTCATTTACCACTTCGAGGTCGCCAAACCTAAATATTTGCCTTTGCACATATTTAATATTTATGATGACGAAAGCAAATATTGCCCAGTGGATTGAGTGACACGGAGAGGTCAAGCTCTGGGCTTGGCCAGAGGGGGCAAGAGGGAATGTTATTGGTGTGTGTGTGGGTGTGAATGTGTGTGTGCGCGCTCTCCTGAGAGAGCCAGTCCACATCATAGGAGCTGCGCACACTGCTCTGTTTGCTCTGAAACACGCATGCAAATATGACACGGTTCAGCAAACAATTTACATGAATTTGTGTATTATGGATTCATGGGCTTAAATCTCAACTTGTCTCCTAAGAAAGACAGCTGTGTTGATGAAAAGGTGTTAAAGTGTGCACGTGGGTGTAGTCTGGCGGGTGGGGGGCGAGGGGGTTTTGTGCGTACATGTATTCACACATCTTCACATGCATGCACGTGCTGCGTGAGCGTATGTGTTCCAATGAGGTGATCCATTAGGGGGGACAGTTTTACGAGCTGGTCTCAGATCTGGATCAGCTCAGATGAGATCCTGTTTCCTTTGGACTGATCTCCCTCACCACTGATTCCGGCTCAAGAGCTGCATGACTAAATGGTGCATACCTAATCTCTTTTGAACTGCAACCCAATAGAAGCAGCCTTAAATTGTAATATCAAGTTTGCTGACAAGCTCTACTTTCAGATTGAGTTGCATGTAGCTTTTGTGAATTTATGGCCCCGTGCTTGAGAGAGAATCTCCGAGTTGAGCAAGATGGTACGAAATAAAGACTCAGGTGCCTTTCACACATGTGTCTCAGGTTCTCTTTTTCTAGTAAAGAGCACACGCATGCACGCACATACACGCATGCATATCTGTAAAAGTATATGATGTTAAACTGACATGGACACACGCACACCAATGCCGTCTGCATCCCACCCACCATTCAAGCAACCTCACCATGACCTCTGAGATTGTGGCTCTGTGGAAGCAAACTCAGGAGATCTCTTATACACACAGATCACCTCTTCACCTCCCCGCCACTATCTCCCCGCATTTCTGCCTTTTATCCTTTCTTTCATATGAGCTATCTCTCTCTTTGCCCTTCCTCCTTTCACCTCTGATAAGTTATTGTGCAAGTTTGTGGAATGTACACAAGCCAAGGATCTCGATGAAGTGTCATTGTTCTGTTTGCTGAAAGGCACTCGGCTCTCTTTCTTGTTCTCCTTCGGATATGAGGAGGGGAAGAAAAGGCCTCTGTGGCAGAGTGATAAAGAGTCTTTCAATGAAAGAGACACAAAAAGATGCGGGAAGAAAGGAAGAAAATCCTGAGACAATATTTGACAGTGATTCACCTATAGTTCACACCACCAAGGAGAGATATGGACTTAGTGACCCAGTCAAGGGGAAAGCAGGTGTGACTGTTAAAATGATGTGTCAGTGCATATGTGTTTGTGTGTGTGAGGGAGAGAGAGGAAGAGAGAGCTCATGCATTTTTTATTTATTTAGTCAGTTAGTGATAATTCCAACACACTTACCTCACTTGTGTGCAATTTGAGTGCAAATGTAAAAAGGTTTATATGACAGAAGCGGAGGGGAAAAAACTGTAACGTCGGTGCACTTTCCACACGCCACTGACAGCAAGTTATACACAAGAAGGAGAAAATGTCCTGTTTGGCCAATTAAGAGTCTTTCTGCAGACACTGTGACATAGCCCAGGAGACCAATAGCAAAGAGTGACGGAGAAAGAGACAGTGAATGACAGAGTCGTGCTGGGACTCCAAGGACTCATCATGTTAAAGCCCTATTCATGTTGCTGAAGATGGATGGCAGAAGGAGGAGTACATGGATAGGTGGATGGATGAGGGAGACATACTCCATGCACTGTGCTGCAAATACAGTATAACCAGAGCACCTGCTGCTTTGGGGAAGTCAGCCAAATAAAGATTAACAACATGGTGACAGATATGAGAAAGATGAAATGATTTATTTAGTTCTCGCATTTTAGCTGTACTCACGTCAAAGAACAATAGATTTCAGTTTTAATTCCTGCTACTTATATAATCATCTCAATTCAGCTCGAGAAAAAAAAATATGTGTCATCAGCATAGGAAACAAAAAGTGCTTTTGTTGGAGTCCAGCCGAGATCATTTACATACATTTAAAAAAAAAAAAAAGTATGACCCCAAGATGATCCCTGTGGAACACTACAGGAAATTGTTCTATGCCTGAGGAAGCATTTTTTCCATATTTTTAACCTAAACATCGCAATACCACAGCAACCACAATGAGGAGGTTTCTGTAACAAGATTACTAGATGTACTACATGCTAATATTACTACTGTTTAAGATTTCAAAATACCCAACTGCCACTTTAAGTGGGAACAGAAGATGCTCGCCATACTCCAAAGTACATTTAGAGGGCACTAAATCCCACAGCACTGCAAAGGAGAAAGGCGGATAATATGCATGTCTTTAGATGTGTCTTGTGGGCAATTGGAAGAAAAAAAAACACAAGTGGAGTTACTTTGTGTAAATTAGCAGACTAAAATGATTGTTGTGAAGGCGACGGGGTCAAGGCCATGTTCATGGTAGTGAGGTAAAAAGCAGGAGCCTGTGTGGGAATGACCTCACTGGGGCAGCTGGCAGCACTCCCTCTCTTCTTTTGTGAACTCCAAACATTTGATGCCATTGAAACAGAGCAAGGCAGAGAGATTGAGAGAGCAAAGGCGAGTGCTAATGTGAAGGTGCAGAGCAGCGTGATGCAATGTGAGATAGCAGCTGAGCGAGTACTGTGTGTGTGTGTGTGTGTGTGTGTGTGTGTGTGTGTGTGTGTGTGTGTGTGTCTGCGTGTGTGTGTGTGTGTTTGTGTGCATTTGCGCATGCATGAGTGTGGAGAAATGACTAAATTCCCTCTAATCGCACCAGTTAGTCTATTATAACCCTCTCTCCATAGCTCTCACTCATCCTGGGCCTCACCCTCCTCCTACTCATCATCCATCCATCCATCCTTCAAGCCCATTCTTTCATTTTGCCAGAAAGCGGGGGAAGAGGAGGAGGAGGAGAAGCAGGAGGTGGCAGTGGTTGTGGCGGTGGCATTGGGCGGGGGAGAAGGTGATGTTTTGAAGCCTTTGAGAGTTCCACACCTGTGGGTGCAAGGACAGTTTGTAACCTTATCTTCTACGCTTTGTGTGTCTCCCTTTTCTTTGGCGCTGGATATGAACAAATTGAGCATTGTGTTTAGGCAGGGGCCAGGAGGATTTTGAAGGAAGGAAGCCAGCGAGTCCAGGCTCTGCACAGCAGTAGCCTGAGACGGGAGATGAGGAGTGATTCCATGTGTAAGATTCCTTCCTTCTCACGGACAGTGCTAATGAAGTGTGTGCACCCTTTGTTAGACAGGCTCCTCATGCAGGGGCCAAGCGCTGTTACGGACACTCCACACATGACTGTATTCTCCCAAACATCTTTGCAATTGTAATTTTAGGGTCCTTGGGGTTTCAGGAAGCACTTACTGCACTGAAAACAAGCCAAAAACTTTCAAAGTTTGATAAAATAAGTAATACTGGATTTATACGTTTATGCTAAAATGGGGATTCTTTATAGGTTTTGCAGAAACAAAGATTATTGACCTCACTATTCCTTTTTCATCACATGTCAGAATATATATTTACAACCATGGCACAGGCCATGAATCCCATTTTGTCCAGTGATACAGTAGGGAGGTGCACTGGTGGTTTATTTAGCCCACAAACAACCAGTTTACTTCGTTCAACTACAGGCCTTCAAAAACAGTTTTACATGTGTCGTTCAGTTTTCACGCAATTTCTGAATTTACATTTTGTATGTATGTGTGTGTGTGTACATCAGAAGGGTAAATCTGCACAGAGCTATCGGAGTCCATATCCACTATCACGCTTTTTTGTCTCCGTCCTGTTGAATGCAAATGAGGGAGGAAATTAGCCAGTGTGGGAATATCAGAGGAGACAGATACTCGTGTCACGATGCATTCTAATAGGAAGACTCCTGTTTCCAATTATAGCTGGCGGTAATGATAACGCGATGTGAGCAGCAAGACAATAGTACAACAGCCCTACATACAAGAGTCTAGTGCCTGACAGGGACAGGGGGATTCGGGGGGACAAGGGAGGAGGTGTTGAGCTGAAGGGTGAAGAATGAGACTAGAAAAGGGTCAGAGAATAACTGGGGGAGGAATAAAGTAGGAAATGATGACAGTGAATGGGAGAAAAGGGAACTTTGTGGGTATTTTTAGATGCATCTTTTCTTAGGATGTTCACACACTGTCCTCCGGGAAGACAGAGGGGCGCAAACCCAAGATAAAATAAACACACGGGTCCAAACGATGGTCTAAAAGTATTTATAAAGCACTGTGGCTGTATCTTCCTAGATGGAACTTGGACAGATCACTTCGATAAATCAAATACTCCAGCTGTTGCTTTTTGTTTTCTTATTTCGAATGTACTCCGTTAACCTCTACTTCTATTATTACCCGCTGCCAAAGTCTTCATCGCCACGCCGCTCCTCGGGACCAGGGAAGCAACCGAGAAAACGTCCAGGATCGCAACTCTCGCTCCGTCGAACTATTTTACTCCCACTCTGCACTCTATCTGTCTTGCTCACCCTAGCGTGACCCAAACATGCGGCCAGTGAATCCAGTGTGTTTTCTGTGGACATACAGGGAAGGTATGGAGGCTCCAAACCAAACCTCAGCCATGCCAGGCCTATGAGGGAAGGAGGGGCCCCTTTTTGAGGAAGTCATCACAGAGTCCAAATAACAGGGCCGTCCCCGCCTGGGGCCCGCTGTCAGGCCAATGATCGATGGTCTCAGTCTCAGATGCCTGCCCCAACTGGCCAGTGGTGAACAAAGAGGGGCAAATATAGAGACAGCGAAGGGGGTCATCCCTGTCATGGTGGGAATGACTGTCAGCCGCAGAGAAGGATGGATGGAGGAAGAGAGGGGAGGGAGGGAGGTAGTGTAAACCCCGGGCTTGTTGATTGCTAGTCTCTTCTTTGATTCAAAAAACAGACATGTCATGCTGTTTTATTTCGTTTGTAACGTGTCCAGAAATCGCGGGCATTGAGACAGCGCTACATTTTAGTGATTGCAGCTCCCGCAGCTGTGGCCACAGGAATGCGGGCTGCCTTCCTCGCCTCTTTCCTCTCCTCTCCCGTCTCCCAGTCTATCTCTCGCTCAAGCCTTCTCTCGTTTCCTCACCTCCGTGCCTACCCGCCTTTCTCTTCCCCCTCTCCCTCTGCCCCGAGGTGACGACTCTCCCGTCTTTTTCTGGGAAATCTCTGATTAACACTGAGGGCCTTTTTTACAGAGAAGGCCGTCTCTTTTCCCTCTCTTTCCTCCCTTCTCCACTTTCGGGCATTCGGCATGCTCCTGAGGTTTAGTAAGCATCAGTCAGACTCGCGGAGGGTGCTCTGTCTGGCTGAAGAGAAGAGCCCCAAACAGACTCTCTGTTGTACCACAAGTGGGTGGTTGATGACATATGTTATCCACCTTCAGCGGGCCTCGTGCACGATATGAGCCTGGACCTCGCCAAATAAATCAAAGCTTTGACTATAGCCGCAAAGAGAGGTGATTCACTGGTTTTGACTATAAAATTAAACGGCTGAAGACGTTTTTTGTCACTTCCTTTTTTCTGTAACAAATGACCCTAAGATCCTTTCAACAACGTTCCCTCTAAGAGCGAGAGAAGAAACTGCCCCAAACTCCCAGCCAATCATCCATCGTGAGCAACTGAGCTAAGCTGCAAGCAGACAGTATATTTTTAAGGGCTTTCACAATATCCAATTTCCCACAACTGCGCCAAGTAAGACTTGTAAGACCATGGCCAACTTCAGTTGTTTATAATGGGATAAAGGCAGTGTCATTTGAATCGTTTGAATCGCCTGATAGATTTTACTTCGAGCAGACGAGTCGTGCGGAGCATCAACGAAATGTAGTCTCGGGGTGATGTTAATAATACGCGAGCTTAGGCCGTGTTTGGCCCTGGAGTGAGGTGGGCCATTGTGAGAACAGAAGAGCCGTGCTGCCTTCAAGGCCCTGACACACAAGCACTTATTGTTGTCTCCCTCTCCACATAAGTCAAACTAAGCTGACTGAATGTACTTGACCCTTCACCCACTCCCTTTTTTTTCCCCTCGCACTCCTCTACTCTTCCTCTTCTGTCTTCCTCTGCGTGTGGTCTTTCTTGAACCACCTGTCTCCATTACTGTTTCATTTGCTCTATATGGAGACATACCTTTGAATGTGGTTGTCGCATACTTGAACCGAGTCAAGTGCGTTTCTCCCCGAGACATAATTAATTTAGCTATTATTTACGCCTGTGAGACATGTCTATAGGAGACCCCTCATCTCATAATGAATGCGACACCCCCCCCCCCCCCCCCCCCCTCACCTGATGTAGGCCCTGACTCTGCTTTACTGGCCCAGCCTGCTCATCTCTGCAACCCAACAAAGCAGTAGTTTCACATATTTTCTTTCTTTCTTTTGTTTATTGACAATAGCAAATTAGGTCCTATTTACTAATGACAGATGACTCTGACCAATTTAAAAGCTTAAAAATAATTTTCTTCTGTTCAATTAAGTTCATTTCAATTCCACTTAGTTCCATTTGATTAAATTATATACATAGAATTAATTTGAATGAGTTCCACACTACGCAAATTCAGCCACGAGCTCACTTCGCGATCTAATCACCGAATAGTAAAATGTTTTCTGCCAAGAGGGTTTAGAAACATGCAACAAATTAACATAGAAAAGCTACTCGTGCAGTCAAGCATCAAGAAATTGGCATTTGATAAGCCCAAAGAGGGAGTCAGCTGAAAAACAAAATCACTCATCAGTGTAAAGTACATAATGATAAATGAATCCATCACTGGCTCTTTTATGCTTTCGTTTAGACACTCTGAAGTGGCACCTGAAGGACTCGGCTTTAATTGTCCTCTGGAGAGGTGACCAGGGCAGCCAACAATGGCAGCTGCTTTCCTCACCATGTGCCTCGCGCAGATTTCAATCAGCTGTGCCCTGTTCATGCCAGTAACCTTACAGAGTATTTCCACTAAGCTTCTCGCTGTGTTTTACTTGCTATTTTCATTTGAAATTTGTTGCCAAGCTAAGCTGCAGTAGGCTACCATAACAAGTCAGATAAAACATGGCTGTCACTTTGCCACGAAGATTTGACTGTTATCTTGCCCACCTCAGTGTTGCCAAAAATATCGTATTTTTCCGCAATCATTTAAACAAGTGAGAGTCTGTGCGTCTGCTCTGATCTGCCGTGATGTGTCTATATATGGAGTATGACTATTATGTATTAGTGTGTCGTCTTCTTTTTCTCTGAGAGCTAGACAGAGGTAATTAGCGGGCAGGAAATGAGTCAGGTCTAGGGTGGGAAATGAGCACCAGCCACCAGGCTAACACTGGTCAAATGTGAAAGTAAATATCAGAGACAGGATAATGATTTATTATTGAGTGGTTGGTGAATGTGAGTATTTATCTGTCTGTGGTAAATGTTCACACCCTGCAGTCAGGATGATGTTCAGGGAAAATGAAGGCCGGTGATTGGGAGTAACTATTTACATGTGACAACGTTACCTAATTAAAGGACATATTTTTAAGTCGTGATCTCCCTAAGTGGGGTGGGGGGGGTGACTGTATAATTATGACATCATAACTTCACAGAAGCTCATATTAAGACACAGTTTCTGAATACAGACTGTGCATTTCTATGTGGGTTGAGAGTTTTATAAACATGGTACAATATTTATATAACACTTACACCTACTTATAATTAAAAAGCAATTTAAGTCTCACATTCTATGGTATAGGACCTTTAAATTAAAGTTGCTGAGGAAAAATGTGTAATTAAATTACAGCTACTAATCAAAATGTTGGTCTTTACAAAGAGGTTACAGTACTTCTAAATATATTATTTCTTGTAAAAAAAAAAAAGTTTATACAGAGTATATATCATTCAAGTGCTTTGCTTTACATCCTTTTACCATGAAGGATGCCTTGTTTTCCACAACACGGATCAGCAAAGCTGTTGAGACAAATTTGAGTGCAACATCATTAAGGGCGGGATAGCTTACAAGCAGCTGCCTTCTCCATCTAAACAGGCTCCATTCATTTGGCAGAAGTAAGTGTTAATTTTGATTAGTTCTCTCCTCGTTGCCTCTTGCCTGCCAATGGAATCAATGCACGTCGTTCGAAGCAACCTGACCTGAATTTGGACTTGGTTTGAGGTTATGGTTAGATTTTTTTTTTCTTTACTTGCAGTCAGAGTTTGTTGTTTGTGATGTACATACTTGTGATTTGTTTTGATGGTTGTGTTTTGGAACCAAAACATTCCGATCTTAATTCAAGTTATATTGAAGAACTTTTTAATAAAAGTTTGACAGTAATCAGTATTGAGTACTTCTGTGAGGTTCACACTGCATGGTTTAAATTTATTCTTTACGCGTTTTTAAGCTTTATAGCCCGGTTTATAACACGTGTTTGAAACGTAATTAAAAGTGACATTGCGTATTACATTTCTAACAGTAAATAGTAATCTATAACCCATTATATGTCAAAAGCAACCTTATAAAAACTGATGCCCACCTATGATCAGCAGAAGGAGAGGGATGTCTGAACCCGAGTGTGTGCGTGTGTACGTGTCTGTGATCCACTGTGTTCTGTACCCGTCAGAAACATGATTTAGCTTTATGTAATAGTGTACAATGAAGCATGTTATGGGCAAGTCTGAACTTAAGTTTGAAGTGAGTCAGAGGAAATATGTGATGCCCACAAGAACCAACAGGAAAACTGAGAAAAATGTTGATCTGTGGCCGAGGGGATAATAGAGCACATTCGGTATTGCACCACTGGAAGCGTACGTTTTTAAGAAAAATGACAGTTCGTCAGCATCGCAGCTGTCCTTTGCGACGTTGTGATGAGATGAGATAAGTGGTGTTCTATAAATGTTAATATTGATGACATAATGTACCACATTTTTTGTTGTTTTGCTGCACTATTCTGAGTTACACAACTTATTTCATGACACTAGTAATATTTTAACATAGTCTAGACGTTCCTGGAAGTGCTTGGTACACAATTGTTTTGTTCCCATTGTCTTGTGCCGTATCTTGTTTCAACTGTTTACATTGTGTCCAGCAGCAGCTCTGCAGGTGGGCAGCATTACAGGGCTGAAGAGAGGAACGCCGATCAAATAAGATATGCTCTATGCGTTTGTGTCTTCCCAATGCGAGGCCGATCATTTGGTCTGCTGCTTGAAAACAAAAGGGCTCTGGTGTAGTTTACTCCCCTGGGCGTGCTACCTTTGGCCAGGAGAACGGAGCGGGAGAGAAAAAAACCACGGAGCTTGTTGGGCTCTCTGACGCTCACTCCTCCACACTTCTTTATGGGAGGGTCAAGGTAGTTAACTAGTGGCAGGCGTTCAGATGGGTTCTGCTCCGACTTCAAACAGGGAACATTATGGCCGTGCGCGCTCACAGGATATTGCACTGTAAGGCCACTGAACACGGCTGGGTTAGAGAGAGGAGGCTTTGTATCGAGCCCATTAGAGCCCTAACCGATACTAATGAAGCCGTTTCCTGTACAAACGGAGTGACTCAGGGGAAACTAGCTCTAGCTTTTAATAAGGCCTTCTCCAATCCCGGTTAAGATGCCGGATTTTTTTTTCTTTTTTTTTTTTTTTTATCTGGGTACTGAGTGGGTTACTACTGGTTCCAAGCAGAACCTCCCTTCGGAAAAGTTAATTACGCATGATTAATGGAGCGTTTTCCTTCCAATGATATCTGTGACAGCACAAAGCTGTCGTAAGGCTTGTCAGGCCCAATTCGAGCTGAATAAGTATTTATGTGATCGCATGTGATGGGCCTCCTCTCACCAGCACCAGCCCTCATCAATCAAGCCCTGCTGCTCGCAGTAGTGGGAAATTGGTCTATCAGTGCGGCTGCCTCACCCCCCCCCTCCTCCCCCTCCTCCCCTCCTCCCCCCCACCCCCCAACTGCCACCACCACCACCACAGCCGCCTCCCTCCCTCCCCATTCAATCAGGCCCGGGGCTACAATGCTTCTTTAGCTCTTACTTCTGACCAACGCAGGGGTCACGGGGGGGAAAGTGGGAGCCAGAGCTGAGCCCATCCATTACAGCTCTTGTTTCTCTCAGTGGCAGCCGGACGACGGGATTCTATTAAGAGCTCCGTCTATTCAGCACTGAGATTACACCAGGGCCCTCTCTCCGAGCACACCTCACCACCAACCCCCAGGCCCTCACCAAAACCCTATACCCACCCTGGGGGACTTATAGCCCCCCCAACCCACTCCACCGCTGCCGCCGCCAGCGCAGCTCAGTCGTGCTTCCCCTCCCTGCCCCCCCCCCCTTTTTTTTTTTACACTTCCCAGTAGTAGTGTTTTTTTTTCGGCAGCCAGAATGACAATAGTCACTGAGAGAAAGACAGAAAGAAAGAAAGAACGAGACAGAAAGGCAGGATGAGAAGCTTGTAGAGGAATGAGAGCAGACACTTTAACCTGGAACTGTTCCTCACTTAGATGTGGACACACACACACACACAGACGCAGCGTTTAGCTTGGAAGGTCTGCCACACATACCACACAGGGCTTGCAAGCGACTGGGCAGACACATGCACATTCTCCAAAAGTCATGAGCGCGATCTCCCTCTCAAACAGAAGACGGAGAGCCGCAGCACCTGGCTGAGCGACCGGGGCCCATCTCCGCCGCAGTATAAACACACTCCGATGGGTAACATCACAAACACAGCCTTCTCGCCGCAGTTACGTCGTAAACACTCGCCGACACCAGATCAAACCACCACTCCTCCGATGTTTAAGAAGCTCGTTTGTCTCCTGCCGGCCCTGAAGAGACTCTTCATTTACTTAATATGTGTTAGCACTTGAGAGAGAGAAGGAGAGGGGAGTGCTGCTGGGGTCGCGCCCCCGCTTGGATGGATGGGGGTCTTCCCGTCAAGGAGAAGGAGAGAGACAGCGCTCCTGTCAAACAAACAGAAATTTAATACGTTGCCTTCTATCAGGATGTCCACAGTGTGTACATACTCTCTTCGGCTTGATTATGAATAACCCCCTCTATCTTATAAACAAGTGGAGTGAAGGCATTCATCAGGGATAGAGAGGTAAGGGTGTGAAGAAGGTGGAATGTTCTCTCCTCCAACGAGAGCCTGCTGTCGTGTCTTTGTGCGAAAAAGGGGATGATGGAGGAGCGGGAGAGGAAAGAAGAGGCGAGACAAACCTGAGGGTGGATCAAAGGAGAGGGGGGGGAAAAACAGAAAGAAGAGGATGACAGGTGAAGAGACGGAGGAGTAGAAGAGGGCAGAAGTTTGTCCTGGGCAGGGAGAGGGCAGGAGATGAGACATTTTTAAGGGCGGGGCTGCGTGAGGTTTTGCTCTCCCAGCGCGTCGCTGCAAACGGCTCTGAGTTGGCAGGCGGCGCGGCGGGTTAACAGGATCGGAATGCTTCTTCAGGGGCAGCGTAATCAGCACCAACTTCCTCTGATTCAGAAACCGTAGGCCTTGCTCCCCGCCTCTTTTGTTTTGAGCCGGGCTCCGCTGACAGCACGGAGGAAGCAGCCGTCTGATGGTCAGCGGAGATGTCGAATGTGTATAAACACGGTATCCAGGGAGGGAGAGAAAGAGCGAGGGACCGACAAAACTTCCCCCACCCCACCCCCCGACGTGACTGATGTGTCTGTGCGTTGACATGGGCCCGTGCCGTCTGCGCGCATTAGATGGCGGTGTGGTCGTTTTTTGCGTCCACTTTCGCCTTTTCCGCTGGGCGGGCGAGAGAAGGTTGCGTGAGGGATACTCTGCACACTCGCCCCTGCTCTGTCAGGCCAGTCATCTCCAGCTGCACGCCTGGGACTTTTTGTCTTTGTTAAATGTTGTGTGACAATGAGATTTTCCAAAGTGCCATCGAGATAAAGAAGTGGATTGAGAGAGAGGGTTAGCGAGGAGGGGGGGAGAGACTCCGATAAGATGGCCTGGTCATAGTCCAGCAGCCCTTCATCACTGCTGCAGCCCCAGATATATCTCCTCTCTGTCTCTGGAGCACTCACATACACACCTTCATCACTTTTGCCCACACACACACACACACACTTCTACAACTGCACCCAATCTCAATACACACAAACCCACCTCCATTCCATCACGGTAGCTCTAGATCCTCAATCGATCCTCGCAGCACCCCAGCAGACACCTGCAGGTGATTGATCCCCAAATCAGTCCCTCACAACCCTGGTGCCGTAAAAACCATAACAACCCATCATAAAAGCTGATTTATCTTGAGCTAGCCCTGGGCCTCACGGTTAGAATATTAACCCAAAAGTGTATGACACCAGAATGATTGGTTTGGAATTGAATAAACCTGGGGAGTATTGACGCATGTGTCTGATGGTTCAAATCAAGTCTTGACTACTGAAATGTGCCAAGTGAGATTGCATTATCTGAAGATGGAGCCCGGTGCAGTAACACACACATGCATGGGGAACTTTTGAGGTGGCGCCGTGCATCTGTTTTAACAACTCCGTATGCACTACGGCTGAGAAATGACTCAATATTATCAATGAGAAAATTGTTTCAAATGAATGCTTATGTAAAAGCTTATCAAAATGTATTATAAATAGGTTCATAGTTTTAGTTTTAACCATATGAGGATTTTCTGTCGTTTTTTACCTTTATTTTAGTAGTTTGTCACATTGAGATTAAAAGTTTTTTAATGAGTGAGACCTTGCCCAGACAGCATCAAAACTCATTAGACAATAAAAGTCACAAAAAAAAACAATTGGTCCAACAAAATATACCAAAATATACCACCATACACAGTGCATGGACGAGGTAGCAATAATTTCAAGTATGTTTGTTAGTTCAAACAATTGCTTCTAACAGTGACTACTTCCATTAATCTAAGTGTGACAGCTGTGAACACAGCTGTGAACATTTTATATGCGATTTCATCAAACATTTCTTTCACGAGAACATGCAAATCACATTTTAAACTCAAATAAAAAAAATAGCCAAATTAACATTGTTTTGCATGTCATTTTGCATGCGTTTGTAGATCGATATCAGAAACTATCCTCCTGTACCGCCAGGCCTAGCGTGCACGTTCTGAAAGCCCAATGCCAAATAATCCAGGAAGCATTGTCCTGCAGTGTGCTGAAATATACAATTAAACAGCAAACATTTCCTATGATCAATTCATCATCGGGTCGCCTTGGCAGGGCAACAGTGTTTTGTTGTGTTGTCGGAGTGTTTATGTGTTTCCGTGTGCGTCTTGCTCCGTGTGTGTTCCTGTGAAGGAAATAGTGCCCAAGCCACATTTTAATGAGAGCGTTGGTCTGGATGCCAGAAGCATGGTGTACTGGCAGCAGCATCAGCATGTTGCCCTGTACTCAGCAGTGCAACAAGCTCCCGGGTTAAATATAATCCCAGCCTAACTCAGGGGCCTCTTTGATGCTACTGAAAGCCAGTGAAGCCTTTAATGGGAGCCACTCCGTGTCCCCCGCGTTATGCTTGAGCCGCTCGGCTTTTTAAGGCTGTTGCAACTGATTTCTTGTTTTTCCGAGTTAATTCCAACTTTAATCATGCCCGCATACACTGGGCTGACCTGCGCCGGGTAACAATTCCAGCGTGCGGTGGGGGTTTCCATATGCGGTATGTGCGCACAATGGCCGTACTGAACACGCTCTCGCAATCTGCTTACGCTTTGCACTTACTCAAGAACATTTTCTCACTTTCTCACGTTGCAGTTTTTGACCACTTGTAAATTTTGGATAAGAAGTGCCCATTAGTCCCGCTTGTTTCTCTATGTTTTTTTCCCTCCTCACTACAACAATATAAGCCCATTTCTTCTCTTTGGAAAAAAAACAGAAACATCCGATCAATGTAAATACACAGAAAGGTCTGTTTATCTGAGCCATCAACTCACGGGCGTCTGTTTCTCCACCTGCCTTCGCCATTGTGGGGGAATGGTCTTTTTCACTGATTCTATTGATCTGTCTGAGAAACTTTTTTTTTTTTTTACAGATGTTTCTCGTTCAAACATGATCAAACGATTCCATATAGGGCTATTACAGAGTGTTATAATTCAGTATTATTTACCTCTTATCAAGCTATTTTCATCTTTCAGATTTCAGTAGCCTCCTCCTCTGACACGGCAGCGTGATCTCCCGTCACACTCAACAAGTATAACACGTCTGATATCCACCAACATTAAAATATTAGCCTTCCAATTGGATATGCTATATGAAAAGCAAATTGTCACAGTAATGCAGCTGCAGCCAGACTTTTAAATGTAAGAAGAGAGCTCAATAAATGTAATGAATGTGTGACACTCGCTCCTGCGAGATCTGAAGCGCCGTGTTCAGTTCCACGCCGTTTTACCTCTCATACATAAAAAGGCCTTTTAAAGATGATATCTATGAGCGTTTTAGAGCCAATTTGTTCACCCTGCGGCGACCGGCAACATGCTCTAATTACCCCCCCTCCTTTTCTCTAGCTCGGCTAGAGTGGGTTGTTTAAATTTCCAGTCTGTCCCGTATGTATAGGTGCTGCGTGCCCACTGAATTTATGCTTGAAAAACGTGACCTTTGACTCCTGCGCAGCTTTATCGCACCCCGTAGCCCACATACAGTGTAGCCCTGTATGCTGAGGCTCTGCAGAGGAAGTGTCTACGATTACCACAGCCTGTACTACTTTCTGTACATCACTGCCCCCCCTCCCCCCCTTATCCCTCCTCCTCCTACTCCTGAAAGACCCCCAACTCGCTGCAGCCGCATTCCAGGCGCTGCTTCCCTTAACAACAATCAGGTCGCTTGGAAGCAATTATCTTTAAAATTCACTTGATCGGTGATTTATAATATTCTCTCTCCATTTTTATGTTCAGCTCTCTTTCCTGTTGCCTCAAATCATTTTCATAAAATGCACTAAATAAAGATTCTTCCGAATGAGATATATTGCCCGCTGTGCTGAGATGAACACTGACAGCAGGACTAGAACGTGCAACAGGACACTGGACTTAATAAAAAAAGGTATAAAAAAGTAAGCAAAAAAGTAATAGCTCACAGTGCCTTTTTTTTAATTCCAGTGTCCTGTTGCACATTCTAGTCCTGCTGTCAGTGTTCATCTCAGCACAGCGGGCAATATATCTCATTCAGAAGAATCTTTATTTAGTGCATTTATTGGATGGATCAACGGATTACTGTCTTTCTCTTCTCTTTATTAGTCTGCAGCTCTCAATTTTTGATGATGAAAACAAAAAGAAGCATCTATTATATTTCTCTTTATCTTATCTTAACAAGTCAATTTAGAAAAACATTTTTATTATTATTATCAAAATCAAATATCAAATCCTGTGATGCTTTGTTACAGCATTTAATTGATTTAGCAATTAAATCAGATTTCATAAATACAAATGAAATATTTTTTTACAGCGCCGGGGTGAAAAAAATATTCTAAATGAACTAATATTTTAAGAAAATGAGACGTATGCCACGCTCAGATCGAGCTGGCAGAGAGGAAGCAAACAGTGCCAGCAACAGAACAACCGGGTGCTAATTCAGCAAACACGTCGGGCCTGTTTCTCACACAGGCCACATGCATTTGTCAAGACATCGTCCCTCTCTCTTTCTCTCTCCGTCGGAATGCCTGGCTGACCTCCGGCAAATGAAAATAATCCAAAGTAATTAGAAGTGAGCTGGTCTGGTCCTGAGAGCCCCTGGGCGGCCGGGTAAACATGGCGGAGGGGCCGGGAGGGGCCAGTGGAAGAGGAGGAGGAGGAGGGTGAGCTGACCTTGTCCACATAAAGCAGTGATTTATGAAGTGCAGGGCACAGCAGCAGGGCTTCTGTCTTCTCCCGCAGAACCAAATTACTGAGGTGGAGATTAACACGCCGCTCACAACGGGCCTACTTCCAGACCCGAGGAAATTTTGTATTTACATTTTCCCCTTTCATTTCCTCTGCTCTGCTTTTAATGGTAATTGGGCTGCACGTATGGACACAATGTCACATATATATATATATATATATATATATATATATATATATATATATATATATATACTCATTATTGTATTGTTTGCTTATCTTGTACTAAACCTTTTTAAAACACTGATTGAATCGCCCCCTATATTTTGACAAAAAATAAAACTACCCTCCATGGTCATGATGATGTGACACATGCAATAAAAACATGAAAGAAACAGAGAACTTTTATTTTGAAAAACTGTAGTAAATATACAAATAGATAACATGAAATGGAGCAAGTTGATCAACAGAAGAGCAAATATTTGAATGAGAATGAATGAGAGTCTGCCTGCTTTATATTATCCTCCATGTTTTGAATTGTCAATTTGAGTTGTGAATTTTTGTAAAGATAAATTCCCCCTGAATTGGTGCAGAAAGGACACATATAGGTGCATAAAAAAATCAACGGAAGGCAAGAAAATAAATTTTGGACACAAACATTAAAGTGGTGAAGACCCCCCCCCCCCCCCACCACTCCCTCCCCCCACGCGCACACTTAATGTGCCCCCCGCCTCCCCTGAATGTTCAAACCTGGCCTTGCATGATGGAGACATTCGCCGGTGTGTCTATGGGAGGTCTCTCTATTTCATTCCACTATTTCATGTGGATTTGGCTGCGATATTTTCTTTCTCTCCTCTTTTTCTTTCCCCTCTTTCCGCTCTCCTGGAGGATGTGCTGGAATGCACCGCACAGGCCTACACGGTGTTTCCATGTGGCCCCTCGGCTGTTGCTGCTGCTGCTGCTGCAGCTGCAGCGTTGCAGGCTCCGCAGCTCATTGCTGCTGCTGCTGCTGCGGCTGCGGCTGCTGCTGGAGTCAGTTTGCAACCCACACGGGAATCCCCCTCTCCTCCATCCTGTCCCAGCTGACTGCATCATGGCTCCAGACTGGGCAGAGAAATCCAATTTTTTTTTTGGAAGGGAGGGGGGGGCATGCCAGGGATATAAATGCTGCAAAGTTATTCAAAAGAATAAATAATAAATTTAAAAATATATATAATAATACAATAAAAAAAGGGTGCAGGCCATAGACCGTGAACCATCAGATCAAGTAAAATATGAAGTTATTTGATCATAAAAACAAATGTCTCTACATTCATGTAGAGTATGAATCGGGTTTTTGCGTGACTGAACTCCTAAAACAAACAAGAAAGCCGCAATCAAAATAAGCAGAGGGCCCATTTAAGCAATTGAGCCTCCTTTCAAGAATTTCACAGCACTTTAAAGCCTCAGCGCTAAACGCTATCCGGATGCTGTACGTTTTAAAGCGTCCCTTAAATAACTATGAAATGCTGTGTGCCATGATATAGTCGGAACTAACGTACCGTGAACGGCTGCGTGTGTTTGGTTTGTAATTTGTTGATAAACAGCTTCTTTTTCCTCTTCCCCCCCCCCCCCCTCCACGCCTCCGGTTGAGTACACGTTCAAATCATTACGCAGACACCCCCCTCCAACTAAAATGCATAATTCAGATAACACAGGACCGTGCGTAATCTGGGCATATCACTATACCGTTTATGAGGGGTTGGCTCAAATAAATATGAATTCGAGCCGAGCCTTTGCAAATCATTCACGCGGTTTATTAACAAAATGAACAAGTGTTTTAAATAACCCCCCCCCTTCTCACCCCTTCCTCCTCCCTCCTCCTCCTCTTATTCATCTTTCTCATATCACCGGTCTTTTTCGGTTGTAGATTCAATTCAGCAGCTTTATTATTTTTTTTTCAGGTGATCTTTCTGAATCTTTATGTCCCGTCCGTCTGACGCCGTGATGTTATTATCATCTTATTCTAACACACCCGTCTGACTGATGGAGCAAAGCAGACTGATACACACGAGGCCAACACATGATCCAGAAACTTTCCATTTTTTTACGGTTTTGTTTTAAATCGAACCAATTGACTCATGAGCCAAAATATCTCACCCCCTCCTTCTCCAATACATTTCTGGAGATAAAATAGTGCAACATGATGATGTTTCATACACTTTGGGATTATTGTTTATTTTTTTTTTTGCAAATTTGTGATGCTAAAAACTTTCAAGATGAAATAGTGTGTTTTTTTAAAACCCTCTTATTGTCATCTGAAAATGTCCACATGCATCTTATCCATTCAGAACTGTAGCAGAAGTTGAGTTCAGGTGCGCACGCCATCTCCTGACTGGAGAGAGAAGTGCTGCGTTTTTTCTTCTTCTTCTTCTTCTTAAGGCGGCCCGGCTGATGGGGTTCCTGCCACTTTTACCCCAATTTACCCCCGGTGATACCACCAAACCCCTCGCGCGTTTATCCTCTTTTTTTTCCCCCTCCCCCCAGACATTTCCCTCCGTTTCCAGAAGAGAGCTCGGACCCCTCTCTCTTTCTTTCTCCCTCTTTCTCCCTCTCTCCCTCTTCCTCTCTTTCTATATCAGAATCCTCGATCAGACCCGGAGAGGCCGTGGAGCAATCACTTTCCCAGATTACTTGTATTTAATACACAATGCATCATAAAACAAATCCCTCATCCTGACAGGAAGAAAATAGAACAGCTCATTCGACTTGAGCTTTCCCAATTTATGGCTAAATTAAAAAGGGTTCCAACAATGGACAAGTCGAGGAGAGGCAGGAAATCAATGACCGGGCGGACCGGGGTCTCTCCTCGGTTCTCAAAGAAGCACTAGACGATGGGAATCGGTGGCGGGGTCCTGCCTTATTTACACATGATTTTTCCTGTCCTTCCTGCACATTTGCTCCGCGATTTCGTAAAACAATGGACATTATCTGGGATGGAAGGTCAATGTCACATGTGCGGAGCGTTATCCATCATCATCGGCTCTCATCAGCCAAAGCCATGTCCTCCCCGGCTTTATGAGCTGCCTAATAAACTGCTCTCGCTGACAAGCGGGACGTTTCTTTTTTTTATATTCTGCACCCGTTTATTCACGACATTCAGCGTCAGCTTTAAAAAAAACAACAACAACTTGGGAATTAAAGTAGGAGACTTTCTGTCTTCTTCCCGGGGGCCCGTCGGAAAGCAGGTGCGCAGGAAGGTCCAGAAGACCCTCCAAAGAAATAAAAGAATTTTATTTCAAGAATCAGCCGATTAATATGTTTTCTTCTTTTTTTAAAAGCATCGTGATCATTAAAAAAGCATTTATTCGGTGCGTAATTGGGTGCACAAGTAGTTTATACACTTACCCAACAACATACACCGTTTTTTTTAGGTTAGAGAGAAACAGGTGATTAGGTCAGTGGTTCCCAAAATGCGGCTGAGGGAACTCCAGTGGTCCTTGAGGAGTTTCCTGGAGGTCCTCAGTAGGAACACTTAAAGGTCTAAGTCGTTAAATTACTCCCCCCGATGCCAACACAATTAAAACACGAGGCTGATTGTTTTTATTATTTTTATTATTATCATTATACCCCTCGTCTATATTCTGCTGCTACTTTCTCGTCTTAATCTAAACGCACCTCAAACAATAAACTGCGGGAAAGAAGGAATCTTAAAGAAAGCAAAACCCTCTTTATGTGGGCTCTATAGGTTAATAAAGTCATAAAATGCTCCATGAACTGCGTGGCGCGGCGTGTTGTGGAAAAAAAAAAAAAGTTTGGGAACACGTGAATAATAATACGGCGCTTTGATGACTCTTGTTGGTTCATTAAAGCGCGCAGCAGCCTGCGCGCGGAGTTCATCCCTTTTAGAAGCCCAGTCCCGACCTCTCGCTGACCCCGCTCAACCTCTCCAACCCCGGGCCCCTGTCACTTTAAAATTTACTGCGGAGAGGATTCGCTTCCGACCGGGGGGACAGAGGCGAAGACAGTCCCGCTGCTCGGGAGTCTGGAGGCTGCCGGGATGGACGCGCGCAAGGATCTGTCTTTACTAGACAACGCGTAAAGAAAAAAAAAAAAGGGGAAAACCTCACACAAAGTGTCCGGGACGCGCGGAGCAGGAGGGGGGGGCGACGCTTGAAATCTTAAACCCCCCTCCGCTTGAATCTCTCCGCTATCATACAGACACGACACATCCACGACTGGGCAGAGGAGGGGAGGAGAGGAAGAGGAAAAATGAAAAAGTTGAATGGCTACTAGAGGACACCTGGGTGCGTCAGGACAGGAGGGGTGACACGAGAGGAGCGGACGAGCCAAGCGAAGCGCACACAGCGAAAAGTTGGGAAGCGAGTTGATGCACCGGAGGGGGGGGCATTCAGTTCCGAGCCGCGGTGTCTGTAGGACAGTGAAAGGAGTTTTTTGTTTTTTTTTTCCACCGTCCGCCAGACGATAATAGCGACAGCGAGGATTTTACTTTGTCCGACCGCGCGACGTCTGAGGGACAGAGAAGCGGGCGAAGCGCGCGCGCGAGGAGGCGACTCGTCCTGCGGCTCGGAGACCTGAAGAAGCGCCGAGCGAAAACACAACACGCTGCTGACTTCTCTTTTTTTTTCTTTCTTACAATGAAAAAACGGAGAGCGTATTTCAGCTGAGAGAATTTTTGTAGTCGTATTGTTTCATTTAAACTCGAGTTTTGGGTCGCGCGTGTATTTTTTTTTGTTTTTTTGTTTGTTTTTTTTTAACCGGGACTTTTCACCACTTTTTCGTAGTTTAGCGAGCGGTTTATACCCCATGAGGCTTTAACTGCCGCACGCCGGTGCTAAAGAGTTTCAACGGTAAGAGGAAACACACTTTATGTTTAAGAACATTTTTTTTTTTGCTATTAATTCGCATCGATCGCATAAAAGTAAAAGAAATACTCTTTGTTCGTTTCGCTGCGAATCAGGTTTGACGGTTACTGGGAGGACTGGGGAGCACTTTGAGGATAAATGGGGAGAGCCAGTGTTCGCGCAGACAAAAGGCTTCATGCAAACTAAATATTTATTCAGTGGCAGGTTATACAAAGGCAGAAAGACAGATTTGTGACCCCTGAGAGAGATTTTCGTTTTGCATCCCAACAATCGTCCTGGTCTTCATAATTCTTACCACTCGCGGTTTCCTGCAAATGATTTGTGTTCCAGTAAAGTTTACAGCTGTTGTATAATAAATATTCACATTTGAACACGTCACACCGTTTACTGTCTGTTGAGAGAATAGGTGTGTAAATGTCGTGTCCACCGGTCTGATGTTTCGTGTAATAAATTAGTTGACATTGTTTTATTTTATTTATTTTATTTATTTTATTTTGCTCCTTAAAATGCATGGGATGTGTCTTCTTCGTTTATTACTAATAACGTTTATAATATTACTACTGATAATAAAGGCGTTGTTGCTGCGGCTGCTTTTTATATAATTTGATAAATTCAAATGTTCATCATATAAAAACGAACATTTCAAATAAGCAGTTTAATTAATTTATTCGTTAAATCTACATTTTCAGAAACGAATTCAGACGTCTGCTGAAGTCAGTTTGAATCCAAAATATTTTCGCAGCAAAATACAAATATAAATATGAATTCGTTTATATGAACAAAATAAAACCAGACCAGATCAAAATAAATAAAAATCAACTTCTATTCGTTTTATTATGTTTTTTTTATTTTATTTTTGGATCTTATAAATGTATTCATTTCTATTTTGGGGGGAAGCATTTTTCTGCGTTTGTGCTGATTTATTGTATTCAATTATCAAGAAAAAAAATATTGATATAATTGGCAATGTTTTATTGCCGCAATGGAAATGACATAATTCATTGAAAGCTCACTCGAGGGTAAAAAAAAATAATACCATAGAATACATTTGATTTAGTTTCACTCAATTTATTGTTGTTATTTCTTGATTATCTGGAAAAATTGACAGGATTTCCCCTGTGGATTAATACAGATTTATTAATAAGAAAAACAACTTATGTCATGTTTGCCAACAGTAATGCACTCAAGTATTTTACTAAGGTTGATAAACTTAAACATAACATGTATTTCATCCTGTGTGTGTGTGTGTGTGTGTGTGTGTGTGTGTGTGTGTGTGTGTGTGTGTGTGTGTGTGTGTGTGTGTGTGTGGTGTTGCACCACAGACCAGTTCCTAACATTTGAGTCTTATTTCTCTGTGGGAGGTATGTGGTTAGTCAGTGTTTGAACACAGTAACCTGGACTGATACTGATCAAAGTCTGATCTCTCTCTCACACACACTCTCTCTCTCTCCCTTCCTCCTCTCTCTCTCTTTTTGCAGATCTTGGACGGGTCAGGCCATGTAAAATTCTGCTTGGATGCCAGCAAGCCAGATATCGGGAGCTGGCTGAAGCACATCCAGTTTGCCCCTGTGGCCAAGCAGCATAACCTGACAGCGTGCCAGATAGATGATCAGGTACGCGGAGTCACTGGCAACAACCACCTCACCTTAAAAAAACCAGCACCAATATGATCTGAAGAAAAAGAAAAGGGAGTATAGGGAAAACATGTGGATGACTTGATTCTGAACTCCCAAATGTGTCCTTTGCTGAATCTTGCTGTTTGGCAGGATGAATCAAGAGCAACTAAAAGTCATTCAGATCTTTGAAACTATATTCAGCTCCTTCTTCTCCCCCCCCCTCTCTCCCTCTCTCTCTCTCTCTTTTTGCCTTGCTCCAATGCCAGAAGTCTTTCCTGTATTTTCCAACTGCTGTCCTGTCTGCTGCTGTTGTGTTAAAAGGTGTTATGGTGATCTAAGTCAGATAGTCCCATGAGCAGCTGGCCCACCCTGCTTTCACACACACACACACATACACACACACACACACATGCTCTCCCCACTCTGCACTGCAGACACTCTTCACTATCTGCGTGTTTTCTTTATGTAATTGTGCGCTGGCTTCTTTCGTGCGGGGACCACAGGGCAGGATCAGAGGCGGCCCCGTCGGGATGATAGTTCCACACACTTCCCGGTCACGCTCGCGATATAAACTCTTAGATATGCCAAGAATGTCACAGTCCTTTTGCAGCTCACCTGGCTGCACACGCACGCACGCACACACACACACACACACACGGGGGGGCCCGGTTCACCTCGCTGCTAATCCCACGGGCCGGCGCTCCTCCAACACAGAAACGCGCAGCGAGGCAGGAAAAGACAAGAGGATAAACTTTGTTTGACACGTGCGTGGATGCAAACTGTAGCGTGACCCGAATAAAAAAAGAAGAAGAAGAAAAAAAAACACCACCATTTAGCCTGTGTTTTTGTCATCACGTCTCAGGTGGTGGTCCGTCTATCTACAGCGCGCGTTCACTTTCACCTGTTGAAATTACAGTCACTATTTAATGAGCACGTATAATAGAGTAAATGGCCCTGAGATAATTTTGATTGGAAATCGTTATGGTGAAAAATGGAAAAAACTCCTGTAAAGGAGGAAGAGGTCGAGGGGAGCGGTGCCCTTTTTTTTTCTTTTCATGGAGAGGATTTTGGAACGCTCTCCAGAAGCACTTACTCGCTTCGCTTTTTAAAAGGGACTGAGACAAACAAGCAGAGAGAGAGAGAGAGAGAGAGAGGGGGAGAGAGAGAGAGAGAGAGAGAGAGAGAGAGAGAGAGAGAGAGAGAGCGAGAGCGCTCCCCCGAGCTGCCCTCTCCGCGAGGTGTGACTCGCTGTCAACACTGCGGTTCTGCTCGGGTGGCTGTGTAAGGCTCCGACAGGTCACGGACATGGCTATGATGAGGTGATTGTTAAGTATTACACACTGTCACAACACAGCACAATGTGGCGTCTTTAAGACCTTCCGGCCCCGACACTGGTGTTTTTGAAAAACACACTGTAGTGTCTCACAATGCCTGTCTGTATGTTCAACATGAATAGACTAAATGGGGTGGTCTTGTAAAGCCGCTGTCAGTTTTTTAGTACCGTTTGCATGTGTGTGTGTGCATGGGAGGGGGTCTTTTTTTTGTCCCATTGTGTGCACATATATTTAAGTGCATTGACTTGTTGTGAGCATGTGAAGTGTCTGTGCATGTGTGTGTGTGTGTCCACAGAACTCTGCAGGACTGTGAATTGTTCATTGCGGTTCAGATGACTCCCCACGCTCCTCATTCCGAGCTGGAAATGTTAAAAACACACAGTACCTGATTCCAGCAGGTTTTTACTGCCACAGAGAAGTGCTGAGTCTAAACCCAGCCTGAAACCACATATTACACACTCACCACACACACACACATTTTACCATCACAGTTTCACAGAGGAGCCCGAGTGGGCTTCCCAGGGCTTGGATATTACTCGTTCTGCTAAATCTTCTCTAAGAGCCGAATTCAAATGAATCCTCCGTCACCATGCCTTCAACCGGGAATGATTTGCTACGTGATTTATTTAAAGACGATGTCATACACCCACAGCAATTTCCAGGTGCGTCGGTCGTTATTTGGTCATGGTTCCTTTCAAGCAACCAATTCAGCCCTGCCAGTGTGAGAGTCAGAACTGGCCCCCGTCCTCTTATTTTCTGACCCAGTTCTGTTTATCATAAAACTTTATGGCCAATCTCAGGAGGGTGAGGGAGTGAGAGAGGAATGAATGAGTAAGGAGAGGGAGAGAGAAAGGGGAAGGGAGGAAAAAAAAAACGCTTGTTTTGTCTTGCTGGAGGAACTGTTTTGGGATCCTTTTCTCTCAATTCATTTTTTTTTTTATACGTTATTGGCATGAAGGATTTACACTGTGAAAGCAACCGCAGAGAACTTATGCAAACAGATTCTCGACAGATTTGTAAGCATTAGCATGATGTATAATGACACAGGACATTAGGAGAGATTAGTGGCAACCTCCTTTATAGTTATAATTTCTCACATATCTGACATTTAAAGACAAGAGTGCATCCAAAGTATAAAAAAAAAAAAAATGAAAGAAAAGAGTAAATGGCTCTTTTCCTTTGTAGATGCCAAGTTGTTTAAATGTGGGCCATGAATTATGTAAGTTTTAACTAAATGCATGAAAAGACTGAACCATGGCCATTTTTTAAAGCATTATTTACACTATTTGCTTTTTTTATTTTTGATGTCCTCTTTGGTTTATTAGTTTACATATGTGCAAGAGTGGAAAGCAACAGGAAAGACTGGAGAGGAAGGAGCTGGCAGGTGATGTGAGTCACACTGAATTGTGAAATTAATTCAACATGCTGTAACTCATTTCCAATGAAAGTCCAATACAAAGGGGGAAAATAGTTCTTTGGTAGAGATATAAATAATACTGATTTGTTCTTTTTATTCAGACATTAATCAAAAATACAAAATGTGTTATGGAGAAAAAAAAAAACAATTAATGGCAAAGAATCTCGCCTCTGTGCTAATTTATAACCGTTTGATCTTTACGTCCACGGCCACTGTTTGTGATAAACGTCGGCCTCTGACCACCCATGCCATAACATTCAGGCTCCCTTGATATCCTCATTTGTTTGCGGATGCACTAAACAACGCAGCCTGAGCACCACTTAGAGACTTAGATATCCCCTCCATGATCAGCATGCTTTGTCGTTAAGATAATTAGGGCAATTAGCATTTAAAAACCCTCCACTGCGCTCCTCACTCCACAGATTCAATTGAAAGGAAAATGGATTATAAGTGTAATTAACAGCATCCAAACGAGGCCCTAAAGAGCCTTTCATAAAACAGTGCAGAAGGATATGAGCGTTAATCTCGCTCGCTCTATTGATTCTCGCTCAGTATTGAGTGGGATGAAGTGTCTGAGGGGCATGTTAGCGAGTGCAGTGACAGTCATTTACTGTGTAAACGCGCTGGAGGTGAGATTATCAACAGATTGTAACTCACTGAGATAACAGCTCAAAGCATCTTTTTTCACACGTTGAGAAATGCACAAGATTTAATTGTCAAAAGAGATTCTAACAACAATATTGATATTTTTTTATATCACTGTTCTCCTTTTCTTCCTTCATCCTAGACTTGAGAATACTTTTCTCTCTCGCAAATAATTTTTAAAAACATAAAGCGTCGCTAAATGGGTTTTTAACAACTAAAAAAATAATATTGGAGATGTAAAGTTTCTACTAGATGATGTTGATAAACGGTTGATGAGGTACCAGGACATTTCTGCTCCTCCTCAAGGGCAGTTTCTCCACAGCGGACGTGAACGCAACTCATCTAATTGGCTGTAGCCAGCTGCACATGTGCACTCAAACTCTTTATTGCTATCTCAGTCACGAAATGGGTTTTTCCTTTAGAAGCCAAGCGATGGCGACTGCCAAACGCACTGTACATGTTGCATGGGCCTGATTGCTACAAGGAGGTTGCAACACGTGTGAGTCAAAGATCGGAGATTTAAGCAGCCTTTTTTTCCTCTCTCTTTTTATTTGATGATACTTCTTAATTCCTTCAGCTGGAAAGAAACAATCGTTACGAGTTATTCTAAAGGCGTCCTATGTGATTGCGGGGCCTGGCGTCGTTCTTTATCACAGTTTTTGGACGTCACAGTGGTGGCTTCAGGCTTCATGTTTTTGCATTGAGAGCAGCTCACCAGACTGAGTGCATATATTGTAGCAGGAGAGCATCAGTTGAATGGCGTACCTGTCCAATGAGTAAGCGAGGAGTCGGCCAACAGGGTGTGACCAGGCAAGGAAAATGTGACTGTTTACCCTGCTAATGACTAATGGTGTCAAGGTAACAAAGTAGCCAGATTATCGCTACTCTGATCCTCTCGTAACCTTTGACAGGGAGGGAGGGAGGCGGGGAGGGAAAAAAACTGTTAAGTAATGACCCAATAAATGGATTACAATGGGAGGAATAATATAGAGAAATGAATGAGAATAAAATATTCATTGGGAGAAGTTGTCAGTACCTGTGCATAGCAGACTAAAGGTCAAAGTCAGCTTCTATATATTTAAAGATTAGTTTTTTTTTTCTAAATATGTTATTCTTTCTGCAGTAAGAACAGGATCTTGGTGTTTTCACATGGTGAACCTGAAACACCCCAGTTATCTTATCTGTAGAATAACCTGTTAATTTAAGCCGCTGTCATTGTGTGTGTTCATGACATGTTGGAGGATGACCCTTCTCTGGATCAAACGGTGTTCTCTGCCCTGCAGTGAGTCTGCTGCTTGTTTGTTTGTGTGTGTGTGTGTTCAGTGTTTATCTGCGGTGGCCCTGAGGGGGGGAGGAGGCGCAGCTGTTAGGGGAATTCCCCAAATGTGCCCTGCTCGCGTGTTAGTGGTGAACACGCCACAGCTCAAATCCCAAAACACATCTTCATACGCAGCGCAACGGAACATTTTGTTGATCCCTGAAAGCTGGAGGTCAGAGGTCGCAAAGGGCTCTTGCTCATGGCCCTCACTCTCCCTTACTATGTATTTCATAACTGTATTTGTGTTATTTGTAGAATATTATTGAAATTCTAGATTTATAGTTGGGTTTTACCATGAAGTCCTACGCTTGTATTTATGAATTAAGTGGTTTTGACGGTGGTCATTAATTTTTATGTTTTTTGCTCCGCTCCCTGGTAGCTTTCCAGAGTAGCTTCCCTCCCCGGCTGGTATCAGTCTCTCGGAGCGGAATCCCCCCAGACTCACATATCTGTTTGAACTGCAGTTTTGATTGTTTCTGAATCACAATATTTTTGTGGCCTTGCAAAGGGTGACAGACACAGGAAAGAGCGCATGTGTGTTGCCCTTTCTGAAAGTCCATCCATGTTACGCATGTGTATGTTTATAGTGGGGACGCCAGGGATTAAAGCTCCCGTTAGGACCCTCACAGTTCACTTACCTTTATTCTTAGAAACAATGGGGGTGCAGCTCTTGACTGTTTCTTTTCAACCGGATGCTAAGTGTGATAGAATCCTGTATGTATCCTGTATACCATGCTGTATAGAATTTAAAATAACATGAACTCCGCTGTGCTTCCTCATTAAATTAAAGCAAAAAAAACGAGATTCTAAAATGCTCCGAACACAAAAAAAAACAAGAATATTTCAGTGACTTAAACGCGGTTCATATTTAATGAGTCTCTCCTGCTCTAGATAACTGTAATGACTCTGGTTTAGCCCTGTAATGGGAGTCAGACTTGTGCCTGTCACCCTCCCGCTGACTTTCTTGGCCGCTTAGGTTTTTTTTTTTTTTTTCTTAAATGCCTGAATTTAAATCATATTTTTATGCTACCACAAAACTGCACCAGTTACTGTACACCAATCACTCCTCGGTTATTGACATGCAAGAGCTCTGCCTTGGTCGGACTCTGCTTTTTTACTCAGTGGAGCGCTCTTTTACCCCAGCGACTCTCAGTCTGAGAAATTCCTGAGCTTCAATGAATCCCAAAAAAGCCAGTAGTGTCATATTTAGCATTATATCATTTCCCAGAAGTAAGAACAATGACACGAACAATTATATAATGGTGGACAGATGACAGACATGATCTTTATTGTGACCAAGATATTTATCATAACTCTGCGGGGCCAGCGTGGTTCTCGTGTCCAACAGTGGCGCTAGCCAGGAATTCCCTCCATGAGCGCTGTACCTGTGACCTTTTCCTTCCCAGAAGTACCCCCCACCCCCTCACTTTAATTTCTAATAAATTTCCCCATCATCATTGTCAAGTCACCGCAGAAGAGGAAGGTAATATGTTAAACTTCCAAAGCATGCCAAAAATAAGACCATGTCTGATTGTTTCACAGAGAAAGGATATTGTGTGTCCACGGGAAGCACCACAATCCCAGGGTCTCTCAGCTGATTCTTTAAGATGACTTCCCACACTCCCCCCTGAATTGCTGGAGTTTAAAAAAAAATCTTAATTAAACTTTTCTGTTGGGAATTTTATCCATCACTGAAACATGTAATTAATTACATAATTATGTTTTTTTTCTTTTTCACAACTTGTTTATTTTTACAATAAAGCAACATACATTATTTAGTTTGCTCTCCACACATTTCACTGTAGTTTCTTTCTATAAGCATTACAGGAGAAGTATATTTATTCTACACTGTGGTTATATGTACTTTCACTTTTTTCACATAAAGTAAGATGTCCTGCATGATGATTAATTACAAGGTAATAAACGTTTGTGCTGTCATGTGTTTCTCCTCTGTGTGCGTGTGTGGCATGTAAACAATTACATAGCCAATTTGTCTGAGTATGTTAATACAGTACCAAGAGCTACCCTGAGTGACCTCTGCTGGTTTAACGTTTTAGTAGCTCAGCACACAGTGAAATGCAGTGTACTGGACAATGTGAGAAAATAGCTGTTCAAAAACAAAAACAGCTTTTACAGGACACCAAAAAAATGCAAGTTAAATACAGGAAAATATGGCACTTCATACATTGATTGACCTTTATAATTTTACTGTGATATAAATACATACTTTATATATATATATACATATAATTTATAACTTTGTTTGTGTATTTGTGTTTGTGTGTGCGTGTGTTGCAGATCTTCTACAAAGTCACCAGAGAGATTTTCCCCGGTGAGGAGCTGCTACTTTTCATGAAGGCTGAAGAGTATTCATGTGACACCATGGCTCCTGATATTCATGGTGCGTGCCCACAAATGGAAGATACATTTTTGCACCATTGTTGTCACAACTATGTAACACACACAACACCCATCCCGGCAGCTAATGCCAACGTTTTCTCCCTCCCAACATGCAGAGGAAAGGCAGTACCGCTGTGAGGACTGTGACCAGCACTTTGAGTCCCGCAACCAGCTGCTGGACCACCAGAAGCAGCCGTGTGGGATGCCCCCCTCCTCCTTCCTTAACCCAGGTTTGGGCGCTATTTTCGATAGGATTTTCATGCCATTGTAAACAGTGGGCAGTGAAGAGTGACAAGGATGTATCACTAAGCTGGGGCTTTATTTCCTACTGAAGCCAATCCTATATCATCCTATATTATTGAGCAAATTGTTTAATACTACATGCATTATTTTACAAGTTATAACAATGCATGTAGTATTAAACAATTTGCTCGGTAATATAAGACTTCATCCTATATTACTGGGCAAATAGTTTAATACTACATGCATTGTTATAACTTGTACAGGTCTGGGCCACATAATCTGTAACTGATGAGGCAGACCTGCAGCAGTGCAAATCATTATATTTTCCCCATATGGAATAAATCGCTCTGAGACCACACGTATCTCAAGACTGACTATTCCTCCATCTTTCTACTGCACAGTATTTATATCATTTTACTTAAGTATTTCCCTGCAGGCTGTATGCATTTTGCAATAAATCTAGTATGTAAATAGTAAGTGAACCCACATTTAGTATTCAATGCTTCCATTAAATCAAAACCACCTCACGAGTGTGTAAATTGACCTTATCGTTTCTCACGTATCTAGGAGGGGACGGCGACCTAAAGGCCCAGGAACCTCAAGACTTGCGGCCCCTCCACATGTCTCACGGGCTACAGGAGTGTAAGGAGTGTGATCAGGTCTTCCCCGATATCCAGAGGTAGAGGAACAGCTGATTCACTCCCAGAACGTATTTAGGGTGGGGGCTTAAGGTTGTCTCGAGCGACTGATACAGCCTGCCTGTTGCTTTGCTCTGTGTTTTCCTGCAGTCTGGAAGCTCATGCTCTGTCCCACTCTGAGGAAAGGGAATATAAGTGTGAACAGTGCCCCAAGGCTTTCAACTGGAAATCAAACCTAATTAGGCATCAGATGTCACATGACAGTGGCAAGCACTACGAATGTGAAAACTGCTCAAAGGTAAAGTGATGACTTTTGAAGGGAATATATAATTAATTGTCTGTACTTTTTGTATCTCTGGTTGTTTGTCTGCCGGTCGTTTGTTTTTTTTTAATTGCAAGTTTTTTTTTCCTTTTTGCTTCGATAGTAACTCTGTGTGTCTGTGTGGTTCCTTTCCCCAGCAGGTGTTCACAGACCCCAGTAACCTGCAGAGGCACATCCGCTCACAGCACGTCGGGGCGCGGGCCCACGCCTGCCCAGACTGTGGCAAGACGTTCGCAACGTCTTCGGGCCTCAAGCAGCATAAGCACATCCACAGCAGTGTCAAGCCCTTCATGTGTAAGTCACTAAGACCCTACCTATGTAAGTCTCCTCAGTACGTTATAATAATAACAATGATGACAACAATAATATGCTTGTGACTTGCCTTTTAATAGAAAATGTTGTTCTCTTTTTTGCAAAAACACATTTTTTTTTACCCTGCCTCAGCTCCTTCACGAGACTCAATCTTGAAATGTTCCACAGGAATTGCACACGGGGTTATACAGTCACTGTGTTTAGAGTGGCAGCACCATTTCTTTTAAGACAAGAGTCATGCAGTTATATCTGCAACAGCACTCTAAACTAGCATGTAATTTGACTCAATCCCACTTGGTATAACCTTACTGTTGCCTCTCACAGTGACCCAGTCTGACCTACTGTTGACGCTACAGCTAACAGTCTCTTTCTTATACACACACACAAACATACATTTTTTTTGTCCTTGCTCCCTAGTAAACGGTAACTCCTGCAAGACCCAAGCACATTTTGACCTTTCACACTTTCACCACCTCACACCACAGATCCCATCTCCTTCCCCTAAAGCATTATGACCTTCACCCTTTGCCCCCTCTCTCTTTGCCTGACCCTGCACACACACACACACACACACACACACACACACACACACACACACACACACACACACACACACACACACACACACACACAAACACACACAGTCTCTTCTATGCAAGTTCACAGAAAGCTGTCCACACACCTGAGACATATACTCTCTATGTGTGTATGCGTGTGTGTGTATATATATATATTTATATATGTGTGTATGTATACTGTATATACTTAGGCCGGAGTGACTGCATCTCCACTGCGGACCTCTGACTCCCCCACTCTCTCCTCTCTCCCTCCGCCTCATGCACCATTCCTCACAAATAGCAACCACATGTACGGCCCTCTTCCCTTCGCTCCCTTCAAATAGGAGTCCATTTGCTGTAATCAGCAGAAAATATGCAGGTTTAAAAACAACTAATGGTTGTGTAAAAAAAAAAAAAAAAAAAAAAAAAGAAAGAAAGACAGAGCACTCTCAAACATGCCTGGGAGAGACAATGTGTGCATCTGGCATGTACGTGTTTTGGACAGTATTGAACTGTATTCACACATGATTGTTTGTATATCAATGCACGCAATGTGTCTGTACATCAAAAGTGTGCGTTTCTCTGCGTGTGTGAGCTCCTCTATGAAAGCAAAGCACTCGGCCAGGCCATTAATTCAAACATCCAGCTAGCCACTACTTAGCCACTGCTCTCCTCTCAGGAATGTGTTTATAATATTTTGTTTCAGTTTATTAAGAGCTGACGAATACACACGCCTAGTGAATCAGATCACACACTCAGAGTGTCGTGTGTGTGTGTTGTTAGTCCATAAATGTCACAACTACATGATTTATGGCGCTGGGCTTTTTCTTGTAGTTTGCTAAGGCCATGTGGTCTAACTTCTAAAAACAGATACACAGAACAAGTGATAGGAGCAGCTACCCTATACTTTCTACTGACCTGATGATACAATCATTGCATTTTAATTTATAACTAATTATTAATATGTTTAAGTAGAAGTTCTACAGTACCCTGTAGTGTCAAAGTATCCTAACTTATTCTATATTCCTAGACCTATAAAAGAGAAAATCACATGCAAAATCAAAGGAATCGAGCACTCCTTATTTTTTTCCCCAGATGTTTGAAAAATGTTTTGAACTACTGTTCTGCCCCAAAGCCACAAATACAGTTCATTTCAATTTAGTTTTCTTGGTCTATTCATTAAAATTGACTTTTTTACAAGATTACATTCACTCTTGGCACGAGCGTTCCCATTTGGCGTTCCTCCTGGGTGTTTATTTAAATCTGTTTCCACAATACTTATCCCCGGTCTTCCCTCTCCATCTCCCTAAATTGCCTCTTGTGCACCTTGTGGCTGGAAGGCATCCAAAGTATGCAGAAATGTAATGACAGTGTGAGCATAACCACTTCCTTATCCTCATTATGAAGATCTTAAAACAATGGGCCTTATTCACTAATATCTTCCTAAGGTTTTTCTGAAATTTGTTCTGAAAACTCTGCGTCATATTAATGACGTGTTCTTATTGTCCTCGTAAAGTAAGTCAGCATGGCCAGTTCATCCTAATATATATATATGTTCTTGTAAGCGAAGAATAATTAATAACTGTAAAAGTATAAAGTCTAAATAATTTTAAAGCCTTTATTTTCAAATGAGAATTTAATTGCTGTCTAACTGGAACAGACATCTGTTGTCTGCACGCACATCCTCTTGTTGTTGTGGTGGCCGAGGGGGAAGTGGCACACCATGTTTTCATGATGTAAAATAATGAAAATAATTATTAAAAAATAATACAAATAATAAAAAGAATATTGTTGTAATTTAATTCCAATAATGTATGTCTGTAACGGTTCGGAAAAATATCCTACAGTATGGGAGTGGGGGAGGAAAGGATGACATCTTCCCCCTTTCATAAAACTACATTCATGACTTTTAAGACAGCAAGAAAAAGAGCATGGGAAAAAAATACTTAGACACAATCCCCTTTGTAAATTTGGACAAATCATCCACAATGTGGACAGACTAATAATAGAGACAGATAATGTTCAGATTGGGTGTTGTCACTGTACATCTCCGAGGGTCAGGCAGCGACAGACAGACACACAGGGCTCTGACTGTGGGAAGGTCACTCAGCTCAGGACGGCAGGGACCTGGCTACAGGGACATGGTGAGGGGGCTATGGGGATGACATGAGAGGCCCGGGGGGGAGGGGGTGGGGGGTGGAAGAGGGGCAGTAGAGGACGTGAGACCTGTCCCTGGGAACCGGACTGCAGGATAGGATTCATTCAACTCCGCTTCCTTCACAAACTTAAAATAGAGCCATTGTACTTCATGCGGCTGAGAATGTGTGTGTGTGTATGTGTGTGTGTATCTGTATGCCTGCATACCTTTGTGTGTCTTTCTGTGTGATCGGGTCTGTCTGCGTTACGTGAATATTTCGTCAACGTGCCTGCATGTCTATGTGTGTGCCTGTGTGTGTGATTGTTTACGGACTCCCTGGGAGCGTCCCTGGGAAGACAATGGGGCTGGAGATGCCTGGGAACGTGGTTTGATGTGCAGGTGATGAGTGGCAGCAACTGACTCACGCCGTCACCGTAGCAGTTCCCCTTACAATGCCAGGATCTGGACACACCTTGCCCCCTCATTTTGCTGGAAAACCATTGTCAGACTAATAATGGGAACACAAGCATATGATTAATATTGTATTTCCTCTGCCTCTGCTTCAGCCAGCCTGAAGCATGTTGTATAGAGATGTCATATCATGTGTTGTAATATATTTGTGTGTGTGAGTATGTGAGAGTGTTTGTGTGTGTGTGTGTGTGTGTGAGTGGGGGGGTGTGTTGCGTACTCATGCCTTCTATGTCTGTTTCTGTGTCCCTGCAGGCGAGGTATGCCACAAGTCCTACACCCAGTTCTCTAACCTGTGCCGCCACAAACGCATGCACGCTGACTGCCGCACGCAGATTAAGTGCAAGGACTGCGGGCAGATGTTCAGCACCACCTCCTCCCTCAACAAGCATCGGCGCTTCTGTGAAGGAAAGAACCATTTCACAGCAGGGGGGCTGTTCGCCCATGGTATGACGCTCCCCGGCACCCCTGGCTTGGACAAATCGGCCCTGGCAATGGGCCACAGCAGCGCCGGGCTGGCTGATTACTTTGGGGCCAGCCGCCACCACGGCGGACTAACCTTCCCTGCAGCTCCGGCGTTCCCCTTCAGCTTCCCCGGCCTTTTCCCCTCTGGACTCTACCACCGGCCACAGCTTATCCCCGCCACCACCTCTCCCGTCAGACAGCAAGGCAACTCGCACGTTGCCGGGCCTGGCGCAGAGCTCAGGCAGAGTCCGCTGCTGCCTTCCAGCCCCGGAGCTCAGGAGTCCCGGGAGCTCCTCAAAGCCCTCAGCAAAGACGGCGGCTCACCTGGCAACCCCATGCCAGGTTCAGAGCCGCACACCCAGAGCTCCTCGTCCTCCACCAAGCAGCGGAACAAACAGAGCGATCAGTCTGAAAGCAGTGATCTGGATGACGTCAGCACGCCCAGCGGGAGCGACCTGGAGAGCACGTCGGGCTCCGAGCTGGAGAGTGACATGGACAGCGAGAGGGAGAGGGGGGCTGCTCGGGAAAACGGCAAAGGCCCCAAGAGGAAGGCCAGTGAAGAAGGCCCCCAAAGCCCCAGCCTGATGAGCAGCAGTGCTGCTAAAGACTTTCCAGGCCCTTCTCTCATCCCTTCCTCGCTGGACGAGCACACAGCTGTAACAGGGGCTGTGAATGACTCTATTAAGGCCATTGCCTCCATTGCTGAGAAGTACTTTGGCTCCACAGGGCTGGCTGGCCTGCAAGACAAGAAGGTTGGGTCTCTGCCCTATCCCTCTATGTTCCCCTTGCCTTTCTTCCCAGCTTTCTCGCCTCCAGTGTACCCTTTCACAGACAGGGACCTCAGACCTCCAGGCCTGAAGGGCGAGCCACAGTCGCCGGCAGACGACTGCAAGAAGGCTCAGGGTAAGTCAGAGTCGCCATTTGACCTCACTACCAAGCGAAAGGAGGAGAAGTCCACTCCGTTCGCCTCCTCCAAACCAGAGGCATCCCACTCCTCTGGTCAGGACCAGCCGCTGGACCTGAGCCTGGGGGCCAGGGGCCGCGGACGCAGTGGAAGAGAGGAGGACACAAAGAAGAATCTGGGTTACGAAGAGGAGAAGACAGTGATGGATATTCCAAAAGCAGACACCTCCTTACAGCATGCCAGGCCCACTCCTTTCTTTATGGACCCCATCTACAGGTATTGTTATTCCCAGTAGCACACTTAACTTTTAAATTAGCCTGAACCTATGTCCAGCCAGTGCAATATAGTTAATCAGCCATCACAGACTGTATTAAGTAATGTCGTAAAATGGAACGTGCTTAAGTTTTTATACATTTTGCAAAAGCTTTAATTTGTAATTTGTGAATGATTAATTCCAAGTTAAACAAGTGTAAGCCTTTTGTAACACTGAATATATTTGCTGCTGTGCATGTGATAAGAGCTGATAGAAATCTACTATTAGCAGGGTTGAGAAGAGGAGAATGAGCGATCCGTTTGAGACTCTGAAAGACAAGTACATGCGGCCGGCTCCAGGCTTCCTCTTCCACCCACAGGTAGGTTCTGACTGTGCTGAGGAATGGGACCATTTCCCTTAGAGGGAATATAGTTTTAAGGTGGTTAGATTTACCGCAGCTATATTAAAGGCCTGATTTCACTGGCTTGATCTTCATTAACAATGGCTGTGGTTTGAGGACAGCTGCTCTCATGTGCTTGTCATATCACCATGGCAGCTTCACAGTTATAGGTTTAGTGTTAGATTCCTTAATCCACAGATGTAGCCAGACCCGCCAAGGTATCACATTATTTCTATAAGGAGCTCTAACTCAGATTGGTTGTCCCATGCTGACCAAACTGGATTAATGAGGATTAGTGCATGGCTCCAGCCTTATCCAAGCTACTGCCTGTTAAGCCCGTTGTCAGCTATCTGAAACAGATGTGGCAGAAAGAAAGGGCACACTGTGACACGTCTTCCTATAACGTGTCTTTGATTACAATATAAAAAATGAGATGCTCTTAAAGCACTGATTTCTGCCCCTGGCTTCTCCGTGCCAGCGTTTCCAGTGTGAGGCTCCATATACGTATGTGTGTGCATGTGTGTCCATGACGTGTTGCATTGACGCTCATTTGTTCAATCTTCCCCTGCGGGTGAGAACGGTCCGTCGGAAAGTGAAAACACCACTTTCTCAGGCATATGATTTTTTTTCTCCTCTTTTCTGGCCGTTGCAGGTCTGGTTTTTACAGGCTGTTTCATTTGTCTGATTTATGTCCCCTGTCCAGACTGCTGCATGGGCCCAGCCTGCAGCAGCCACATGGCTGTCCCACACGCCTTAATGAGGTGTCCTATCAGTAGAAACACTAACAGAGTGCTTAGGCCATCTTTATGACTTTATGATGTCTGGACACACAAATCATTCCCAGAAACACCAGACCAGGGTAGGTCTAAGCCAGACCTCTTCTGTATACTTTAGAGGGGGTTTGTTTTCAGTCACCTGACTCACTCTTCAGTCATATTTCAAAAAAGAAGTTACAAAGCTGAGGGGACTGCAACTTTTTTCAACCCTTTTGTGATTCAGCTTTTTATTTCCTGGCAGCAAATTTTAGTGCTAGGGAATACTGGATTGGATTACATGCTGGAATTGTATTTGTAGCCTGCTATAATGAGCTTATTGAACACCAGGAAGTGTTGGGAACTATTAGAGCCCCCTATAATTCCAGCGCCATAACTCTGCAGATAGGCAGCTCATTCAAAAGTTAATCGCGGCGAGACCGATCATCCCTCACCCATATGTGTCCAATCAAAAGCTGTTGATTCATGCGCCACTTCCTGGTTCTGACTGCTTTCTCTTTTCCCTCTGTTCCGCCCTTCAGTTTCGTTTGCCAGATCAGAGAACATGGGTAAGTTCCTCTTTAACCTACAGTGCAGCCGTGTGTCTGTACCTCTACCAAGCAGATCCCCATCCCCACCCTAGTGCATGGACTGCATAACAGTCTAAACTGACATCACCAAGCGTCCGCATGGCTTTAGTCGATCTCCATCACGCACTGACCGGACATGTGTCCATTTCTGGCCATAGAACCACATCATGTGTTTGTTCTGTCGCTTTTTTTGATTTGTTTACATCTTAACCTCTAGACATATCCCCTCTCTGATTCACATGAAAGAGTTGAAGCGGGGATTTCCAGCCAAGCTACACCCTCTACACCCCATCCATTCGACAGCTCTGAATATATGTTTGCTTATTTGGAGAATGAAGCAGAATGGGCCATTACAAATGGGCATGAGTGGATGAGTGGAAGGTGGGGTGGTTGGGGGGCGTTTAGGGGGGGCTGCTTTACATCAGCGCGAGGGTAACAGTCTCTTTGGGACACTGGTGTGTGTGTGGGGGGGTTAGTTCCTCCTTCCAAACATCTGGTTCCTGATAAAGATCAACAATTGAGAATGCATCTCGCTAATTAAGGCCCTCACAGCATCACTGACATCTGAAGATAGCCAATCAACTGCTGGTCCCTCAGCGGCGCTACAGCAACAAGCAAGTTCACAGACGCACACACACACTGCCCGCGGGGGAAAGACAAGGGGGTTTCAGGAGGTACGTGTGTGCTTGGGTGTGCATCTGTGGGTGGGGGGGGGTCTCTCCTACAAAGGACTAGGGGGTTATAAAACCTTTGAAAAATCACTTTAGAGCAAAATGTGGTGCCGTTTATCCTCTTGTCCTTTAAGTCGAACATTTTGCACACAAGGCATTGTCAAACAGTGGCCTAATGAACCTGACTCACCATCCATAAAAAACAGCCCGATGGCTGGAGGCTTTTGAAGTGTGATCTGGCAGACCAATGGTTCTTACTTTCAATCATTACTATATCTAATCCATTGGCTTTAGAGATGTGAATCATTTATTGCTAATGTAGACAAAAAAGACATCTGACTGCTTCAGCGAAACAGTCTAATTAGTCAGAATTGCCTTTGGAACATTTTTACACTAACATGTTCCTCACACCAACAGTCAGTCACACAGTGGGTTCAGAAAATAGTCCTAAACAAGAGAAAAAGAAAGAATTCTTTACGTTATACCAGAAAAGATACTTTAGATTGTGTCTAGAGCTAAATTGTTCATGACTTAACTTATGCAGGATATTATTTTCTTAGTAGAAATATTAACATATTCTCATGTTTGGAAAGATGATGGAAGATGTGACATTTGACTCTTAGTAGAGCAGTGGCAGGGGTCTTTTGGGAGGTTCCAGGGGGTCCCCAGAAAAAAGGGGAGTAATTATATTCACTAATTCCATCCATGAATAATAAATTATCTGTAACAGAACATCTAAAAGCAAAATTCTTGTCAATTAGGGGTTTGTGTTCTAATTTGTGCTCGTTTAGGGATCCTTGATGTGAAAAAGTTTGAGAACCACTGCACCAGTGCAGCAGCATGAGGTGGTCGAGGCGGGATACGAGTTGCCCAGTAGATGGAGCCGGGATGGAGTAGACTCAGCTCTAAACAGTGTCTTATCGGACAGACTCGATACTGCCGACAGCTTTAGGGGCCCTAATGTTCCCGAGAGTTATGGCCTCTCATTGAGCAAGAGAGACAAACTGAGCATTCACTCCGCCGCCTGAAAAGAGCCCAATGAAATACACAGTGCACTTTCAAAAGAAATATGAAAGCATTTCACCTCCCCGCCTATCTTTCAGTCCACCCTCCCCTCTTTCTTCCGCTCCGCTCTCTCCGTCTCTCTGTCTCTCCCTCGCCTTTGATTCATGGCATGCAGCATTGGCATATTCATAATCAAACGGACCTGACACTCCACATCCTCCCTCAGTGGGAATGTCGACGGCTGCGGCAGGAACTTTACACTCGGCCGTCACTCCTAATCAGCCGCTCCCAACGCCGGGGCTCCGCCGCCATCCATCAGCCCTTCTCTCTCCGGGCCCCGTTCTCTCTCACTTTCTTTTTCGTCTTCCTCCCGTTCTCCCTTTCTTCCCATCCTTCCCACACTCTCCCCCCCTCCCTCATATCGTCCAGTCCTTCATCATGCTTCTTCTCTGATTCTCTTCCTCCCTTTCCCCTCGGTCTCCTCCGTCTTGGCGTAAAGCCTGAGAGTGACAGGGGGTGAAAGCAGGAGATGGAATGTCGGAGTCGGAGCAGGGCTCTGGTGGAGGACCCGAATCACCATTGATTTGTTGCCTTATTGAAATAAGAATAAGAAGCAGGCCGAAAATTCAATACACGCAAAATAATGCAAATTTGTGTGGCCCCTTTAAAAAAAAAAAAGTGTGTGTGTGCGTGTGTGTGTGTAAGAGAGAGGTGGGCTGACAGGCCCTGCGGCCTACTGGGACGCCCTCCCCCCTCTGGTTCTCCCTCCACTCCCCCTCCAGCCCCCGCTCCTCCCCCATCCCGCCCCTCTCAGCACAGCGATATCATTATTACCCGTGTCTGGCCCTTGATCAGTAATGTCAACATCTTTCATATTGACGAATGTGCTGTCTGCCCGCATTGTGCACAGAATGGTTTACAGCCCAGCAGTGGACATGAATCACTCCTCTGCCACACACACCCAAACACACACACACACACAAACATGTATCTGAAAGCACACAGATACACGCTCAACGTGCACAATGCGCTCACATACGATGCACATGCCTGTAAGCACACACACACGCACGCACTGCTCTTGCATTACAAATACATTCTTCTCTCTCACACAACATACAATATTTTCTCTTTCACACACATTGATGGCAATTAATCAACTACGGCCACCATGCAGCACATAGTTTCTCATTCATCCACACACACACACACACACACTCACACACTCACACAGCGCAGAGTACACATATCTCCTCAGAGGGTATCTGATGAAAGTAAATGTTTCTGCTTCATTAGCAGATTGGCTGCAGTCCTTAATCCTGCCGGTGCGTCCGTGTGTATGTCCATGTATCAGCCGTACATGTGTGCTCGCTGCGAAATTAACATTCAAAAGTTTCCCACCTGCTCTCCGCCGGGCCGCGTATGAATGCATGCCGTCTTTTTTGTTTACTACAAAGTACCACATGCACTCGCCATACACACAAATAGCAGGAATTTGACCTTGTGGTTCATGAATCATTGATGAACATCATAATAAGAATTCACTCAGTACCTGTTTCATCATTTTACCTGGTATGATGCCTGTAAACAAGGCTTGTCAATCAAACAAGATATGAACAAATATGTATAGAATGTGTTTATTATATTATCTGTCAGAAGCATTTAACAGTAAATTAAAATAACATCAGAAATGATTCTGTCTTTTTTTTTGATGTGAGGTTATATTCATATTTATGATTTAAATATGAATATCAAATATATTCAAATGTAGGTTTTTGCGTTTTGCTGCGTTCTTTAAAAAAAAAAAAAAATCTTCCGGACAAACAAACAAAGCTGATGTCCTGCCTCTGTTGTGTCTCCTCAGATGTCGGCCATTGAGAACATGGCAGAGAAGCTGGAGACGTTCGGCTCCCTGAAGCCAGAGTCAGGTGACTTGCTGCGATCCGTCCCCTCCATGTTTGACTTCAGAGCTCCACCCTCTGCACTTCCAGAGACGCTGCTGCGCAAGGGCAAGGAGCGCTACACATGCAGGTAACCACAGCAAGTGGTTTGCTGTGTGTTATTTCACTTTAACTACTTTCATTTTAATAAAATGTATAATGAAGCTTTATTGCAGCCACTGGTCCATATAACACATCATACAGTATAAATATGTGTATGTGTGTCTTTCTCTTATTTGATAAATGCTTTCATTTGAGTTTTTAGTCTTTTCTGTTGTAGGATTTTAACTTTTTTGTGGCCACAGATTACTGAAATTAAGAGGTCTTGTTCATCTGTTGAATTTTAGATTTTTGTGATTTATCCATCAGTGAGATAATTAAAGTAGACATGACCTGGTTAAGAAACATTTTACAAAACATCGGAGGTTCTGCTCTTTTAACAAATATACCCCAAAATAACTTGGATAAATCGTATTTCACATTCATATAATTTCTTTTATTTCCTTACAGATATTGCGGGAAAATATTCCCACGTTCTGCCAACCTGACCCGCCACCTCAGGACTCATACAGGAGAGCAACCATACAGGTAAGATCCTTCCTAGAGAGCCACGTTCTCACACATCACCATCCTCCTCACAAGGAAACACACTGTACTACACGAAACGACACAAGCATCTTGCCTGGCAAAGAATCATTATTTGCAAAATAGTAGGTTAACTCCCACATGAAGAACTGCTTTCCTCTGCCCACAAATATGAGTGAAAACAGCAAACCCGCTTTCAGACAGTGTGTTCTCCAGCAGAAAGAAAGACAGGGAGGGAGAGGCGCGGTTCGTTTGTTAACAGGCGCATGGATGTTTTCCCAGGGAATTCTTGTCTACAGTACGAGCAGAATCCGTGTGTGTTTTCTTATGCCGTAAAAGTCTGGAATAATTATTCTACTGCTAAATAATTTGCCTGATGAAAAATGCAGTCCGTCACCTAGGTGACAGGAAGAGGAGGGGAGGGTTGTGAAGCTTGGCTGGTAAAAGAACAGGAGAGAGGAGAAGGGAGGAAGTTTTCTGAAAAATTGGGGTGATGAGGAGCGCGGGCAGATGTCCAGGCCCGGCAGCTGTGGTCATTTCTCTCATGTGAGGCTGAAGTGATCTGCAGGCCCGTCGCTACTTGATGTATCCACTAAGGCTTTCTTTGCCAGTTTATCACAAGATTAAGTTCTTTTTTTTTTTTTAATGCGCATACTTGTAGTTGTCAAATATGAGGAAAAAAAAAGATGCACAGACTTTCTTAGCAATCTAGTTTTGTGTTTCCTTTCTGTTCAATGTCTGTACCACTTCAACGCTGTACAGTTTTACAGTTGCTGCTATAGGAGTAACGATGCGGCAGCATTTCAGCGTGCATATAAAAATTAATCTAGAGCATTTACTACATTCGGATAATGAGTAAGCCCCGGCCAGCACCGCTCGGCTTTGTAGTTACTAAGGTAGTGGAATGTTGGCCCAAAGCTCGCAGGAGGCCTGTTGACCACAGGGGAGAGAGAAAGACAGACACAGGCCTCTACTGCCCCAGCCTGATAGCCTGCACTCCACACGCTGGCAAGCCATTAAAGATCACCGCTGTTTATTGTAATTTTTTGTGGAGATAACCGGGGGGTTCCTGAGGGACAGCCAATCGAGCGAGCTAATTCCACTAGAAGAAAAGATGTAATCTTCTCGTATAATTTTGCATGAAGAAACTTGGCAAGGGCCTCTAATTTTGCAGAGCGAGAACCAAATCTGTTGCGTGCTTATTTTGTGAGAGAAGAATGCAATTTTATTGCGCTGGCTGGAGATAAGAGACGGAGCTGTTTCACCTTAAACAAGCTCCTCCATCATGTCTGGGACTGTGGGACTGCTGAGACTGTGTGTGTGTGTGCATGCGAGTGTGTGTGTGTATGCTACAGTATGTATCCCATTATGTTTCCCACAGAACAAACCGGGAGTTCCTGATTCATTATGCAGTACAGTTGTACATAAAACGAGCAGCGTGTGTGTTTCTCTGTTATTCGACATTTATTAATTTCTCCTATATTCTTCTCGCAGGTGTAAATACTGCGACCGCTCCTTCAGCATCTCCTCCAACCTGCAGCGCCACATCCGCAACATCCACAACAAGGAGAAGCCCTTCAAGTGCCACTTGTGTGACCGTTGCTTTGGTCAGCAGACAAACCTGGACCGTCACCTCAAGAAGCACGAGAACGGAAACCTTTCAGGTGAGAAGCAGGAAGTGGTTTTAAACACACACTATCAGTCAAAAGTTTCCTTCACCTTTTATTTTTGCACCCACTACAGGTTCACCTGGTTGCAATCTGCAACCTCACCACTAGATACCAGCAAAAACACACACTGTACCTTTAATATTTTTCTTACGTGTAGAGCACCTTGATTTACAACTACTGTGCAAAAATTGGTATACAAATAAAACAACTTTATTTATATGAATAAAACATCTAAAAAAAATGCTGGCAATGTCTACATCTGATGGTAACCAGGTGAAATTAAAAACCCACGTGTAGCATTTCATACATGTTCCATACACTGGGTTATGACCTAGTCTTGTTTAATTATTATTAGATAATAAAACTAGTGAATTTTTTGCTCTTTCCATATGTTATCAGATAAAGTTAACACTAGCTTGCTGATTCAAGAGACTGTCTCTCATTGTATTAATGATTCCTACTGCTGAATAATGAAATCCATAATTTACTCGTGATTGGAAACAATTTTGAAAGCTGACAAATTATATTATATAAATCTGCCATCTACTTCTGCAGCAGGGCAAATTGTTGTTGTTTTTTTTTTTTGAATGTGCTGCTTTCATCAGCAGCATGATTGCATCAGTCTGACTCTGAATCAGCAGAACCAGCAGGGACACCTGGCCAGCTGCTGACAGAAACCGTCCTCACGCTAGCTTTTCACTCAATTAGATATAATATTAAGTATGTCAAATACAATATCAGTTAATCTCTTGTTTATCTCTCAATACACACAAACAGTATTTTGTGATTAATATAACATTAAAGATGTTAAGCAGAAAAAGTGTTTGATCCAGATTTAAAAATAATAAAACTAGTAAAATAGTCAAGATCATACAGTCTCTAAAGATACCAAATATATCATTGCATACAAGTCATGTGTATAACATCAAATTTTTCCCAATAATGTAATGGCTGCACCATTAGGTCATTAGGTAATAGGGCAAACTATGTGAATATTTCACCCAATTAAGAACTCTAAAATTTGAATTCGTAGCTGAGTAATTAAAACACATTCTGTCAACATCATCTTAGCTGTGTTTTAACATTGGAAATGTGCCTTTGTTAATGCAACAAATTTCTAAATCATCACTAATCTGTTTTTTTTTTTTTTTCTGCAGGCACCGCAATGTCATCCCCACAGTCTGAACTGGACAGTGGCAGTGCCATATTGGATGACAAAGAAGACTCTTATTTCAACGAAATAAGAAATTTCATCGGCAACACAGGCCAGAACCAGACATCCCCTGACCCCTCTGAGGAAGGGTGAGCATTCTTCTATGTGCTTATCGGTCTTTTTTTCCACAGAGCAAAACAAGGGGAATAATTATTAGTAAGCACATCCCTTATCTTTGCAGCAGGGAGAAAATGAAGAGCAGCACCTCCTTATACATGTCAAATATTGCACCTCATTAACTGTAGAGGTTATTTTAATTCACAAAGAAACACTAACATAGATTTCTGCACGCTGAACTCTTGCAATCTGGTCTTATTGGGATTGTTAGATGTAAAATAGAGTAAGGGCTTGAATAGGTCAGCTGCTATAAGACCCTTTTCTAGCTTTTATACCACCCAGTCAGCCCTCGTTAATTATCGCATCGCACTCAAGAGGTCTGGAGTAGAGAGCAATCATCTGCGATGACATTTAAGATAATCGCGGGCTTTGGAAAACGTGCGGGAGCTCTTTATATCAGTCGCCGTTTTCGGCCACACGTACGAACAGATATCTGCGTGCACGCAACTCGGGCTGAGCATTGTGCAAATAAATTCTTGCGAGCTGCGATCGGGTCGGATAGCAGCCGAGAGGTCTGCTCAGGTCTCCGAGTTTGTTTTCACGTGCCTGGCGTTGGTGTGATCACAGAGCCGATTGTAAGGCCCAGATAGCGATCTCGCAGACTGGTGTGTGATTGTGCAGGAGGCCTGTGAGAGCAGGACCAGGCAGTAGAGCGTCAGAGGGATGCAGAAAGAGGTGGGGGGGGGGGGGGAGTGGGGGTGCAGCAGTTAGCCCACCACATCTGGAACCAACATGTCTGCCTACAGGAAGAGGGTAGAGGGGGTGGGGTCAAAGGGTCGGCCCGTGTTTCCTTTCAAAGTGCTGCGCTCCTGACTACTTCTGATAGATACTTTATCCCCAGCAAATTACCACGTTTGAAAGCGTAATTAGTGAATCTGTTTTCTTAATCACAGAGTTCTCGCTCTCTCTCCTTTTGGAGCCAGTCCCCCGCTCGCAGCCCCGCAAGCTCCACACGGCACGGATACGACCTTGTCCGCCTCAAAAGTCTCTCCATCCCAGCGGGAGCTCTGGCGAAAGGACAATATTATAAGCTGCTGATAAAAGAGGAAAGATGATGCAGATCCTGCACGCGTTGAGATAAAGCCCACAATAATTCCCTCAAATAATTCCCCTCCCTTGGTGTGAGAAAATGCCCAAACGAGTCGCTTTCAAGTGCGGTGCAGGTATCCTGTTTATAAGCGTCGGTGTGATTATGTGACGACGTGCGTCGGTTTCCTCCACATCCATCCACTCCTCCACGTTCACGTCTCGGCCTCCATCTCTGACTCCTTTGTGCGAGGAATGGCATTTTTGGGAGCTGACGACAGACGTCCCAGAGTGTAATTAGTGAATCAGTCTTAATGTGGTTCCAGATGATTTACCAAATGGTGGTTTCCTGTGGCGCTGAGACAGAGGGACAAATTAAGACTCAGGCAGTTTGGATAGCTGGCCCTCTCTCCCTCCGCGGGGATAGAGGAATGGGCCGGTTGGCAACGCTCTCATAACTCTCCCACCAAATGGGGCTGTCAGCTAAATATTTTGCCTATTAGATGAATACGAGATAGTAGAGAAAATAAACAAGGAGAGAGGCAGAGCACTCCAGTTAAGTGCTGCAACGATCAGCCCGGTGCTGCTGTGCCCAAAGGGGCCCCAGAGCCTCGATGACAAACGGGATTCCGGCTCTGCTCAAACCCAGCTGCCATGTCCTGCTTCAGATCCACCTCTCTCTCTCTCTCTCTCTCTCTCTCTCTCTCTCTCTCTCTCTCTCTCTCTCTTCATCCTATACGCTCCATTGTGTTTGTATAAAGAGGGAGAACCGATTCTCACAAGAACTTTCAGGAAACAAAAAAGAAAACAAAAGACAAAAGCACGGACATTTTCCAGCTGAGGGTTTGAATAGAGCCTCCGATTACACATACCAAACAAATGTGTTTTTATGTCCTTATCTGGGGGTTTCTTCCTTCATTTCATTGTTTCAGTATCAATTTGGAACTGATGGATGACCCTTTTCACATCTTAAACATTACATTTGAACGTCTAAGCTAGGAAGTCAGATGTCATTATATCCACGTCGCCAAGCTCTACCCAGCTAACCAACTAATCCTGGTCTGCAGGTTAAATGGCGGCCAGTTTGAAGAAGAAAAGCCGCGGATGGCCAGCCACGGGTCACGTGACCTGGAAGACGAGGAAGCGGAGGAGCTCGGTGCCGATGAAGAAGAAGGGGAGGAGCCTATCAACACCCCCGGAAAACCGGAAGGCGAGATGCTCGCCAGAAACATCGGCGATGACATCACGCAGGACGAAATAGAGTTTAGCGGGCCAAACGACTTGAACCTCAACTGCAAAACCTCTCCTCAGAGGTAAGTTTAAAAACCAAAGCCGTGAAAAAAACGACAACGTGGCGTCTAGAAAACAAACTCATTTGGCTTTCCCCTTTTGACTTCCAGGTATAAGGAGGAGGAGGAGCAGAGCGGCTACTCTGCCTTGGATCATATCCGTCACTTTTCGGACATGCGCAAGCTGGAGGAGAGCGAGCTGAGCGACGGAGACGGCGACGAGGACGACGAATCGTTCGGCTCCCCCTCTCTGACCGAGGCGGTCAAACAGCCACTCTTTAGGAAATCCAAGTCTCAGGTAACAGACACAGAGAGCGTTCATTAGCAAACACCTGTTCGTTAGCACATCAGGGGTTTTTCTTCAGGGCCAGGTTATGTGAAACCAAAGGACAAAAAGTCCAAAAAAGGTTTCGTTTCACATGCAGATGTTGTTTATCTCACACACACAGTATTTAAGACAGATACACAGAGAGCCTTTCAGCATTTAAAACCATCACAATTGTTATTATTTTCCACTTTCGCAATCATACAGTAGTTGAATTTAATCCTCCTCCCTCTCCCACAGGCTTACGCCATGATGCTGTCTCTGGCTGAAAAGGACTCTCTCCACCCAGCCACCCACACCCCGGCCACCATGTGGCACAGTCTGGCACGGGCCGCTGCTGAATCCAGTGCCATCCAGTCCCTCAGCCATGTATGATGACACCCCCGTTGCGCTTTCCCTTTCACCTCTCGACCCACCCCCCTCACCCCACCCTCGACCCCGACCTATGGCACTGGGAGCCCATTGCGGGGGCTGTCTGCAGGGCCTCTGCCCCCCCAACCCACCCCCACCACCCCCCGCCGGCCCCTCCCCGATCACCCGTAGACTGACTGCTGAGCAGAACCACGGCCCATCTGACTGCTGAGCAGAGCGCCTTACACACAAAAGCAGGGTCCCTGTCCTCACAGAACCCAGCCCAGACCCAGCCCGAGAAAAAAAGGAAAATAAAGAAAAAAGAAAAAACTCCCAACAGATAGAGAGCAAAACGTCCCTGTGAGACCTTAAAATCGATTTCTTACGTTTAACCCCAACCAGGATGATAGCAACGATGACGATTGTGGTGAAAATAATAATAGCTGTATTTATTCTGTTGAATTTCTATGTTTTGCACAGCAAAGGCAGCTGGTGGACATGGAAGATGTGCTGGCGGGTCATCGCTAGACATGCGTTTATTGCCCAGCACACGCAAAGCAGAGAACATTTTACCGCTGAGCGAGGGCGAGGTTCGGTTGTGTCTCTAAGACGAGCCGCGTTCAGCCCCGACATGTCTCACCGTGCGTAAAAGCGTAAGACCCCTGTCTCGTTTTTTGACAAAAAAGCATCTTTATAATGTATAACAAGAATTCCCTTTAACCCCCGGCCAGGTGTTTCCTCATGAATACACGGACGTGATGATAAAAACGAAAAGGGCGGGTTAGCAGCCTCGGTTCAAATGAAAGCTGTTCCACGACGGCGTTTTCATATCACTGAAGTCATTGAAGAACAAATTATTATTTTTTTTTTTTTTCTTTTTTAAAATGTAATTGTTAAATTGAAATCAGCCCAGTTCCCCATCCGCATTTCCATAGCTGAGTGTGTCGGCACAATCACAGCACTGTACACAAGTGTCTACCAACTGTTCTCCACTGCACTCCATCCTGCCCGCCTGCGCTATCTGTGAAAGGATATAAATAGATTGTCTTTTTTAGTGGAAGAGAAGAAAACACTTTTTTTTTAAAAAAATAAGTAGCCAGTGCTGAAGTTAATTGTTGTTCTGTAAAGGGCATATGTCTTTTTTCAAAAGCCTTGAATCCATCCTAGTCAGCCAACAATACCACTAAATAGCCTGAATGCTAGTTGTTAGCTACTCCATGCTCGTGTGTCTTTCATTTTTTTAGACAATCATGATTTTGTTTTCATTTTTTTTGTTGGTGTTGTTGTTGTTATTTGCTGTTGTATGTTGAGAATTGTATTTATTTCTTGGCAAACTGTAGTTTGTTTACTGAATAGCACTGCTCTTAGCCCAGGTGAAGGGGAGATTCCTCACCGGGCCTATCCCAGAGTTCAATGGGGTTTGTAGATTAAATTTGAGTGCCGGATAGTATTAAACATACAATTCACTCCTTATTCTTCTAATGAAACTGGTCGATGAATAGATATTACTTAGGGTTTTTTTTCTATGACAATTTAATGATTCAATTGTAAAAAATGAAAAACATTATAAAGAATGAAATAAACAAAAAAAAAAAAAAAAGCCAGGTATAATTTCTTCATAAGCGCATGATTGGTCTGGTAAGATCTGTATCTGACATTTTCTACGGTTGTCTGCAAGCTTGTGTGACGTTCGGTTCATGTTAATCCCTTGTGCCAAACTTATGATAAATAACAGATTACTTTCATTTATTCTCCCGTTTTGAGGGACCAGATTTTTTTGGTTTTTGTTTTTTTTGGTTTTTGTCGTTGTTTTGTTTATAATCGATTTTAAAAAGTAATCAGCAAGTTGAGGTACTTTGTTTTAATGCTTTCTACAATGTAACTGTTATGCATTTCAATTCAATACTGTGGGAGGAACAACTAAGAAATAAAGGACTACAATGTGGATTGACACGTCTTCCTCTCTCTCTTTATTTCCCCTTAAACATTTTTTTTTTTTACTCACCCTTTGTCTCCCTTCTCCCTCTCGGCCCGACACTTTATATAGCTCTTCTGGCCGCCCATCATTTTGGCCCGAGCGTAGATTTCCACTTAGAGACATAAGTCAGAAAACCACCTGGCGCTTTCTTCTGGCGCTCCCATGGCCTCCAAGAGTGAGGGAGAGTCTGAACTCTGGTCCTCTTTTCTCTCCAGGCCTTGGCTCGCACAGAGAGAAGGGAAAGGAGAGAAAAGGCTGGAGAGGGCTTGAATGTGGTAGTGGGAGCGGAGGCAGGAATGTGTCCTCTTTATTTGTGTCCGTTTGTGGGGCATGATGGATGAGGTGGGTAGATGTGATGACCTGGCTCATCGCTCAAACGCTCAATAAGAGTCCCATCCTGCAGCAGGCCTCCCCATCCGGCACCCCACACCCCCACCCCCCCTCTGTCACTGCTGCCAGCCGACGTGGGCGGACATTGTGGCTGGGAGGGCTGGAGGTTCAGCGGCTCCATTGTCCGGCGAGCAACCCAGGGTGGGGTGGGGGGGGGGTTTGGCGAATTGGGCATGACAGTGAAGATGGCTGGCGCTGCTGACACTCCGCATTTACAGTGCTCCTGGCACCCTAATGGATGGGGTGTTTTCTTAGGGCCTGTCGTCAGCCCTAAGGGCTCCGCGGGGCGTCCGGCTTTGATGAGGTCACGGGGGGTCACTCGGCGTTGATGAGGTCGGCGTGGGTCGTCCAGCTTTGATGAGGTCAGCTGCGGCGACGGTCGTTGACGACGCAGGCCGGGGCCGTAATGGAGTGGCAGTGATAATGGTTTCCGAGTATGAGTTTTGCCACCTGTACTATCGCAGACTCGTATGGGTTCATGCGATTATGTGAACTTGTCAGCAGTCGTGCAACAGCATCACTTTTCATCCACGACACCTCTGCTGATCCCGATTTGCCGTTTTTGAGGAATTGTAAAAAATAATGCGGCGATGTTATTGTCAGTTAAGCGCTGCAAAAACTGAAATCTTAGCAGGTGAAGATCTTGTTTTTTGTACAATTAGCCCAATATTGATTAGAATAATCTTATTCCTCTTATTCCACTGGAGGATAATTTCAATTTTTTGTTTCCCGATTTGCGTCAATTTGATCTCGTTTTAAGAAAACAAGACTAATATTTTCTTTAAAAAAAAGAAAAAAATGATTAAATTGACTAAAATCAAGAAAAAAAACTTGAAATAAGCTAAAGTAGATAATTCTGCTCAATATTAAATTAATTGTACTAAATACAAGACATTTTCATCTCTTAATAGTTCAGTTTTAGTGTGCTAATCCATATATATATATATATACAATGGATCACATGAATATTTGTCAGTAGGAGTGACTTATATTGATGAACCCCAGTTGAGTTTTTACCAGCCCCTGCCTTAGTTCTATGGATCATTTCAGCATTTCTCAGGCCATTGTTTTCTGGCCCCTATTTGGTTACATACATCCTTACTGCTCTCATCAATGCAGCAGCAGGCAGCTGTTTTCAAGGGGAAAATCTCTATAAGGCTACTGTACAGCTCCTGCTCAGCACTAAACACTAAACAGGCAACATTACAGACTAGCTGGTGAACATAGTGAGTATTTCCCTTGCGTGTAAGAGGAGACCAAAATCAAAATCAGGACTAAAATAACAATTTGGACATGCCTTCTTTAGGTGGGACATGTAAGTTTGCTAAAGTTCACTGTATTAACTTAATAACATGTTAGTGTTGTTTCTGCTGCCCCTGAGTGGTCGACAGATATGTCAGCGTGGGTTTCAAACCTCATATATCAAATAGTATTAAAGTATCTCAAATTAATAATGCTAATAGTTTTCTATGGTTTATTTTAAATAACTGGAACACACGGCAAAGTTGGGGAGAAATATCCTTTTTTCCAGCTGTATGAGAATAGAATTAAATCAACAGTGCAACTTGCATGTAAAAAAAAAAAAAAAAAAAATAGCATTTCACCTTGACTACATCTTCGAAATCACTGGCTGCCGAGCTTTTCTGCCACCACCCTTCAGTGGCCACGCCCCAGCTGCATTTCAAATCGCCTATGTAATTACATCACCTAGGCCTGCATGAAGAACGCCCCCCCCCCCACCCAAAAGTCCAAAGGCTCTTGAAGAAACTCCAAAATACTATGAATAGCCAGCAGTGTGTATAATGTGATTGTGTGTGGGCAGTGGGAGTGGGGCGAGGACGGACACCCGAGCGAGTGGGGCAGCCCCGCGTTTTTATTCACATTTTCGTGCGTTGATTAGTGCATGCCAACGTCACCCGCGTGTCCTCTCACACTTAATCAACACGTTGCTACGAGTTATTGCCGTCATTAACCCATCGCTTCTCATAAAGGACCCAGTGTGTATTGAAGTGTGGCTGGCAGGGCCCTGGGCGTGTGTGTGTGTGCATGTGCGCGCGTGTGTGTGTGCATGTGCGCGCGTGTGTGTATTTGTGCAGAAGTGTGTATTTAAAGAGCTAAGGAAGTCAGAGAGAAGAGTGTACATTAGGCGGTGCAATCTGTTTTAGTCAGGCTAAATGTGAAATGAGTGTGTGCGCGTCCCCACTGTGTGTGTTTGTGTGTGTGTGTGTGTATGGGTGGGCACACTGTGGCCGCCGCTGCTTGGGGCTTGGAGCCACTCAGCTAATGGGGCAGCTGGCACAAACCTCAGAATCTACCAGGCCTCATTACAGCTCCTGTGCAGCCACCGTCTTCTTCTTTCCTTTCTTCTCCCCTTTCTTCCTCTCCTCCTTCCCCCCCCCCCCACGTACCCTCCCATCCTTTCTTCTGCCACCCGTCTGCGCGGCCAACGCTGTGTGGCATGTTACTGCCCCGCTCCCCACGCCGAAACATACATCACACCCCCAGAGAGAGAGAGAGAGAGAGAGAGAGAGAGCATCACAGCTGGCAGCTCTCAAGCTGATTGACTTGGCACCCGCGTGGACTCAGACGCCAGGGGAAACATTTTTCGGAGAGGGAGGCATGGATGGGTGTGGGAGTGCAGCCTACAAGGAGCGGCGGGGTGGTAGAGGGGGTTGGTATGGATTGGTACTTGCTAACAGTTGGCACAAGTGGGATGTGTGTGTGTGTGTGTGAGGGGGGGGTGGGTGTGTTCGGTGGGTGGGGAGACTCCACAAATCATCACATCACAGTTTTTTTTTTCTGCTGCATTTACAGTAATAGCAGCACCTCCTCTGTCTGTGTCCTCCCTGAGTGGATGTACAATAGGCCTCTGTGTGTGTGTGTGTGTGTGTGTGTGTGTGTGTGTGTGTGTGTGTGTGTGTGTGTGTGCCACTCTGACTCTCTTCTTCATCATCTCTGCTTATCTTCTTGTCTTTACCCCCCCACCCCCACCCCCACCCACCCATCCACCCTTGGCTTCTCCCTCTTAGAAAGCAGCAGGGCTTAAGGTTGTGGTTTCATTACACTGTTTGTTTTTCTCCCTGGAGTCTACGGGTCATTAGTGTTATTGATGGATCCGCGGCGCGGTCCCAGGGAGCCGGGCAGGACAGAGAGGAGCAGCCGTGCACATGTTTCTAATATGACGGGTCTAATCAGGACAGGCGGATCCCTCCCGGAGCCTAGTTTTTTTTTTGTTTTGTGAAATCTCGTCTCGTTCCTTTGCTGGCGGAGCAGATTAAAAAAAAATCAGCTCATCGGGCCATCAACTTGTTTGAAGGAGCGTAGGAGGGCAACGACTTCAACCTCATCAGTACAATCTTTGCATCTTTATTAAAGTTGATTATAGAAGGAGCCGTTCATTCAAGTGCTCTCACTTGAATCAGGAGTTACATGTTGCACGCCATCCAGTGGTGGACGTAGCAACGTGCACCTACCTCTATATTTAGGTTGCAACTGTTCAGCATTGAAATGTATAAATTGATTGAATAATAAGTATGGGTTCTGGTCTGAAACACACACGTTCAGGCTCACACACACACGCGAGCTGTCGCGTTAGGACCAAAGATGCCTCCTTCGCGCAGTACGGACTCCAGAGTGTGGGAGAGTTCCTTGATACTCATCTCTTTTTTTTGCAGCCTTGACATTTCTACATTTATTTTTCCAGCCAACAAGCAAACAAATGGTGCAGGACGTGTTGAAATGAATTCCCCTCCTCATTCTTTTTTATCTGAGCCGACAGCTTTGTCAGCTGGAGTTCAAAACGCCGCGGCCTTCTGGGAGCTCCGGTTCAATGCAGAGGGCCAGAAATTATCTCTGGGACGTGAAGTTATGGCGGCAAAGTGATAGAATCTCTTCGCAAAATCGCGCCGTATGCTTAATTACAGCGAAAAAGTACCCGTGATGCGATCTTACCTTTTACGGGCTATTTCATCGCCAGTTTCCTGCAACCTTCTCTCCCTCTCTTTCTCTCTCTCTCCCTCGCCGCTGATAAGCCAGCCTGCGTAGCTGCAGCAGCGGGACATTTTCACCCGTCCAAAAGCCTTTTTTTCAGCACAAAGAGCGCGCTTGTTACGAGGCGCTTGTAATGAAACAAAACTTTCTTTCATTGCTGAGATCGTTTTAATGAAATGTTGTCCGAATCCGCCCCCCGCCCCCCCCCGCCCCCTGCCTTTGAGCGTTAATACAAAGATGGCTTCTGTTCAATCGCAGCATTGGCTTCCGTCACAGCTACTTCTCCGTCGTTTAGGCGTCCACCGCCGTGCCTACCCCCTCGCGTCTGTGGCGCCGCGCGCGTTCCGCCGTTGCAGAGGGCTCCGGCGGCCGGCACGGTGACCACCCAGAGCTTTAGTGGATGGATGGTCTCTCTGGGCCTGTTTGACTGGAAACAGGTGTGTGTCATCTGAAGATGAAGGCCCCGGCCGATAAACATTATTGGAGTACATCTGCTGCTTGTCACAACACAGGGCGAGCCGGAGCGGCCCCCCCCATCCATCAGCCGGGGTGTGGGTGTTGGGGGGGTGGAGGGGGTTCTCCATCCTCCGCTGGCGGGCCCATTCACCCATCACTCACCCCAAGGATGCTGGGATGGGTGCATGTTCGGTCCAGGCACCTGCCTGCCTCTGCCAGACCACAGCCCGCCTTCGGCCGATAGAAGACAAAATGCTCCAGTGCATTTGAAAAATGCCTCAGGGTTCTCTCTCTCTCTCTTTGACACCCCTACACACACACACACACACACACACACACACCTTAGACCACCAGTCTACGCTGCTCAGGTGCCTCCCACACCCCCATCCACTTTAGAATACTGTCAGAGAGGCAGGCATGGCCTTAATGCTTGACCTTCCACTGGTTGATGAGAGATGCCTGGTAGTAGCCTAGCGAAACCCACACACTGACACACGCGCACACACGCCCCGTTCACACCCCCAACCCACCCACCCACACTCAGGTCTCAACTGACATGACAGCTGGAACCTCTCTCTCTCCCCCCCCCCCCCCTTTTTTTCCCCGCCGCCATACCTTAACCACGCCACCCCACCTCTTTCAGGGATCACAGAAATCAATACCATGCAACGCTGCATTCACAGCACACAACTCAAAAGACGACGGTTGAAAACAGGTGTCCACAAAACGTGTTTTATTGTTATTTATTTGGCTCGTGGCTGTTGTTCTCACTGTTTTAGTCCAACCGGAGATGATAAAGACAGAACAGTATCACGGAGGAAATTTTTTTAAAAAAAAGCAACGGTGAGACAGTAAAAATGGAATATATCAATCTTCTATACACAATCAATGTAGCACCACTGACACAGTAGGTTATGACTCATATAACTGGTACTGACCTGAGATACAAGAATGAAACACTCTTATTTCTGTATTAAAAAAAAGGCTTCCGATACTGTGAGACCATATACATGTTTACATATGCTGCAGGAAAAAAATATTTACATCAAATGCATCATTTATATAAGCTGAAAAGTCTATAAACAGATGTGAAAGAAGTGCAGCGCATGCAAGTATTGCCTGCAGTAATTTTTTGCGCCCAGCACACCGCGCCACGATAAGAAAATAATGAATGGCAATAGACGGAGAGTGTCTGCGATCCCGTGAGCCAGAGTGTTGAAATAACTTAGAGTATGGACAGAAAAATATCCTCAGAGTTATTTATAAATCTAGGTGTGCGGGGGAAAAAAAACTAAATTGTGCAAGGTGAGGGTGGGGGTGGGGGGGTGGGGGGGAAAGTGAATGAAAAATCTAAATCAAAGCCATTTAAATGTTTTATGGATCATTACGATAGTAGTTGCATGAGGATGCAAATACTGTTTGCATGGTGTAAGTGTTGCAATAAATATAGAAACAATTTGATTTTTGATCTTTTTGTCATATATATATATATATATATATATATATATATATATATATATATATATATATATATATATCTTTAATTTTTGGGACTTATTTACTTAACCTTCACAAATCGAAAGGAGCCAACAGGATTACATTTGACTGTCATTACAGTGCGATCACATGTGAGAAATAAAGGTGGATTGATTGATTGTGGCTGCAGCCCGGAGCGCAGATTGCAGCTGTAGCGACACGTTTTCTGCAACGGAATCCTGATGTTTTATTTGTTCAGAACAAGCAACTAAGTCGATTTCTCCGCCGGCTTTTGAGGCACTTCCGATATTCCGTTATGTTCCCCTTCAAGTCCTCACAATGTTATTGCTTTTACATTTTCTTCGTGACACGTAGCAGAGAGAGCGAAAACGTTTGGTTGTAAAAGGTCAAGAGCGCCGGTGTTAACAAATATAACGCAGGTATTTGCTGTTTATTTCTAAGAAGTCGGTGTACCCCCAGACTTTAAATCTTAAGACAAGTAGGTTTTGCGGCTTATGGTCCTTTGAGAGCGCTTCACACGCCAGCTCCGCTGGTTGATGATCTCGAGCTCCGGGCTCAGTGATGGAGCTGAGCACCAGTTTCATAAAAAACACACAGTAACACACAGTAACACCGGATCACCTTTACCAAGAAGATGTGAGTAATACTACATGGAGCCAGGCCCTGTCAGGAGCTTGTGCCTCTGCTTGGGTTATGTGGTTTTGCTGCCTGCTCTTCTCTTGCTTTTGGACACAGAAAAGTTCAACACTCCAGGGGTTTGGTGAAGCGGAGCTGAAAAGAGGGGAAAGGAAAAAAAAAAAAAAGCAAGAAGACATCAGCACTATTTGAAAATCAAAAGCAAATGTTCTGGGGTTTCTGGAGGAGAAGTAACTGGTACGTAGCCTCCCGTGTGCTTGGCTTTGAGGAGGTAAAATGAAGACAGCTTGGAGCTTGGCTCCATGCTGGGTGCACATTAAAATAACTGTCAGGAGACATGAGCGGCTATTGAGAGAGACAGGGTGACACACGGTGATGGGGCTCAGCCTCTCACACTTCATGACACAGTATTTCACTAAAGCTGGTTCAGCTTTACGGCCCGTGACCTTGTGCATGCCTGTGCGCGCGTGTGTGAGGGTGTGTGTGTGGCGACGAGAGCTCGGGTTTTTACCTTCGCTACAGGTGGGGCCCAGCCAGGTGAGTGGGCACAGACATCGGCCAGTCGTTCCGTCACAGTGGGCGCTGTGGGAGCACTGGCACGACAGGGAGCAGTTGGGGCCGAAGCGGTCGCCACCGCAGTCTAAGATAGAAAAGTTGGATGAGATGAATGAGAAAGAATAGGGAGCTGCATTATATAGCTGTGGAAAAAATAATAAGAGACCACTGCAAAATGATCATTTTTTTTGTTTGAGTTTATAAACCACTGACAACATTTCCTCCAAATTTCAAATAAAAATGTTATCGATTAGAGCTTTTATTTGCAGAAAATGACAAATAGTCAAAATGATCGAACAATGCAAAGAAACAAGATCAAATTCACTTTAAAACATTACAATACTAATGTTTAAACTTAAGAGTTCAGAAATCAATATTTGGTGCAATAACCTTTATATTTAATCAGAGCTTTCATGCGTCTTGGCATGCTCTCCACAAGCCTTGTTCATTGTTCTTGGTTCAGGTTTCACCTAATCAGTACCTCTTTAAGCAGAATGAGGTGTGCATGTGTTGGAATTTAACACTGGACGCTGCGATGGGATGGCAGGAATACATGTAGAGATGCTGATTTTAGAAAAACAAAAAAACAAAAACGCAGTGGTCTTTTATTTTTTTCCAGAGCTGTATATATAGGGGCTGTTTCAATAAAACATAGAAGGTGAATTCTACCTTTCTCACATCTCTGCCCTGTTCTTCCTGGAGGACAGAGGCACCGCCCGGTTGAGGGGTCACACGGGGCCTCACCGGCGCAGTCACATGACTTTTCACATCTCAACCCGAATCTGCCAAGTTCACATCCTGAGAAGCAAAACCACACAGGCACAAATGTCTTACTGTACTTTCTTCGACGTTACAGTAATTCTCCATATGCATAACCTACATCCTCACAACCTAATTTGCCCAATATTCCCAGTCAGTCAATTGTCCAGATTGCTTTTGGGCAATTAGTCATCCTATATGTGAAAAAAAAAAATGCATCACACATGCATATAACCAGTCACAAATGTGCAATTCCGTCACAAGCGGACACATGTTATAGATAAGCAAACTTCTCCGTTGAATGTGCACGCATATTTCCTCACACGGAGATAGATCCGTGCCTGTTTCTGAAGCCTGTGGCTGCCATGCAGCTGCTCTGCAACGCTCAGTCATATCTCCTGCTGGGACCGAAGTGGCCATTTAGGCGCTCACACTGCGGCGGAGAGCCCCGCGGGCAGGCAGGAGGGCACGGGGACGTAACAGGAACGCATTAAAGCGCTGGAGAAACACCTGTCTCTCATCAAATAAGCGGCCCCGTCTGCCTGCCCACCTACCTACCCGCCTGTCTGTCTCCCTGCCAGCACACACACTCACACCAGCACCATGGAAATGTTCCCCTGGACTCCTCTTATACAGCGTTTGCCCCGTAGCGTCATAGCCGGGCCTCCAGGTGGCTGTTTATTAATGTACACAAGCGTTTCTGACTTCATGGTGTTCATTAAAAAAAAAAAATACTCAAATTATCCAAAGATGAGCTTATTAGTCTCTTAAAACAGTGATCCAGAATGTATTGCTCTGCTTAGTTTCCTATTGACGTAACACAAAGTGTTCACTTATACTCACGTCTTTGGCATTGTGGCCCATAATAGCCTGGTGGACACACACATTTTCCTGTCACATGGTCACAGGTGTGTCCCACCTCGCAGTCACAGGTGAGGGCGCAGTTCATTCCAAAAAACCCAGGTGGACACGCTGAACGGAACAGGAGATGCAGAATTCAGTTTAAATGTTGCATTTAGGTTCATTAAAGCCACAGAGTGTTAACCGTTTCCTACGGCAGTGAAGAGGGAATGGTTTTCATTTCAGAAAGAGCTTTTGGTGTCAGGGAGGCGACTTCTAACCTCATCACCAATTTTGTTTTTTTTTCTTTCCCTATAAGAGTGTTTTCATACCGTGCTGGCAGGAGTGGCCATAAAATCCAGCCGTACACATGCAGGTGCCAAAGAAACGGTCGCAGGTCGCGTTGTTCAGGCACGGACAGTCCTGGGCACAATCCAGCCCGTACTTTCCCTGTGAACAGGCTACACACACACACACACACACACACACACACACACACACACACATGAAAGGTGTGACATTTTCAATTAACCAATTAGCAGTATACTTGAGGAAATTTGGATCGCAAACGATGTGTTTCAGCAGAAAATCCTACCAAGAACGCATTGAGGGGTCAATTTATAAACGACCGTTATAAAGTTTGGGGTCACCCAGACAATTTAGTGTTTTCTGTCATGGTTTGACTCCCTGGCCGCCCTGTTGGTCACTAAGGGTATTATCTCACCTGTCACCTTGATTGCCACACCTGATTCCCCTTACCCTCGTTCTGTTCCCACCAATCACTGTTGTCTTCACTTGTATTTAAACCCTGTTTCGGTTGAGTTCTTTGTGTGGTTGTTGTTGCTGTAAGTCTGTGCCTGTGTATGGCAGCCCTTGCCACCTGAACTCGTAGTTGATATGCTTTTCCCTTTCCTCTGAGATTTTCCTCCAGAGGAGGATTGTTGGATTTTTGGTTTTGTCAGAACTGTGGATTTTCTGAATTTCTGTTTGATTTTGAACTCTTGTGGATTTTCTGTTGAACCCAAAACAGAATAAACTGATTCCATATGATCTTGTGCTGCTACTGGGTTCAAATCCCTGACAGTTTTCCATGAGTCACACTTTTATTCACCACCACAAGTTGTAAAATAAATAGAACATATAGTGAAGACATTGACAACATTAGAAATAATGATTTTTATTTGAAATAATGACTTTTTTTCCTTCAAACTTGGCTTTTGTCAAAGGAAGGTCAGTTTTCTAGCTTCTCTAACCAGCTTAACTGTTGCCCAAGGGTTTTCTAATCATCCATTAACCTTCTGATGCAATGAGCAAACACATTGTACCATTAGAACACTGGACTGATAGTTGCTGGAAATGGGCCTCTATACACCTATGTAGATATTGCACCAAAAAAACAGACATTTTCAGCTAAAATAGTCATCTACAGTGTATTTCTGATTAGTTTGAAGTTATCTGACTGTGCTTTTCTTATAAATATAAGGACATTTCTAAGTGACCCCAAACTTTTGTACGGTAGTGTAGGTCTGTCCAATAAAACTGTCATCCACTGACAGTAATTTGCCTGACTACTTATTATTAGCATTTGGCAGCTATGAAAAAGTTCAGCCAACCTGTATTTTGTATTAGTGCTTTCATGCATAACAAAACAGGTTCTAGTCCTTATCAGGAAGCATCAAATATTTTAAAATCGACAGACAAAAATGACTATTAAACAGCAATAAAACACAAGTTACACAAAAAAAACGAAAGAGGGGAATATAAACATCAGTTGCAGTGAATCGTCTTACAGTATGGACTACGTCGTCTTGAGTTGGGTTTAAGTATTTGCGCATAACTTACTTCACCTCTGGAGCAACACGTGTTCCCCTCCAGAAGTATCTCTGCTGTGTGCGCTGCATGTTTCATACTTGAATAGCATTTGTATTTCTGATTTCCCGTGAGGACAGTGCGGTTTTCGCTGAGTTCTGACTATTTCCCGGCGTATCCTGTCTCCGAAGCCGTACCTGTGTCACAGCTGGGTCCGGTCCAGCCCAGTCCGCACTTGCAGGACCCGTCGACGGGATCGCATATCCCTCCGTTCTGACAGCTGCATGTGCTCCTGCACTGCAGGCCGTAACGCCCCCTAGGACATCCTGGAGAAACATTCAGAGATCATCAGAATGAGGGGGAGAAAAAAGAAAAAAAAAAAAGCACAGGCGTTTCTGCTCCATTCTGCAACCACACCAAGGGGTGTAACTCAAAGATAGTGCACAGTGTTGTGCTCTGTCTGTCTCTTTCACGAGAATTGCGCTAACCGCATACGTGTTTATTTAAGCAACAGTTCATTAAAGAGATGGCAAAGTAGTCTAATTTGGCGCTGGTATAAAAGAATAATCATGTTTCTCTGGGTCATTTAGATTGGGATAACAATAAGGAAGCGGCCTTTGATTTCCCTGTTTATTTATTTGCTTCCTTGCCAAATCCAGCGACACGGAACACGGAGAACGAGCTACTTATAGGACTCTGTAAACATTCAACAAGAGGAACTTAAGAGGTGGCATGTTCAAATGCATGCAGGAGGCTGAAGAAGAGAACATTTAGTGCGGGGCAGCGCTGGAAACCCCCCGTTTGCAATCCAGCCGAATTGCTGATAAAGGGAAAGATTAAGAAAACCAAACTGCGCCTCTGTTTCCCGGGGAAAACAGCCCTGTGATCATCAGAGGCCTCACACTGAGGAAATGGAGAATTTGTTACTTAAATATACAGGGAAAAATGTTGAAAAACAGACAGAGATTTGAGCGGTTGTTTTTTTGCATTGCTCAGTGACGCCTACGGCGTCGTCAGGGCCGATCATTCCCGCTGACGCACGTCAGAGATGAGTCGAATAAAAAAAAACGAAGTGGGAAAACGGGTCATTCCAGCAGACTTTGTTTTTATTACAGTTTAAAAAAGACTCAGAGTTGAACACTTTCAGCACAAGTGCAGTTATGATTATGATTATTTTTGTTTTTCTATCATTTTTTATCGTTTTCCTCACAGCTTAAGGTTGCGGCTGCTTTCTTACATTAAGACAAGTGTTTTCTGTATTGAGGGATGAGGGATTATCAAAGGAAATATGAACTAATCTGCAAACATTTCCACGACAGAAATCTGACTTTTGTTGACACTTTAGAGTCAAAGTTTCCTTGGTAACAATATTCTATCAATGTCCAAAACACATTAAAATTTGTACATGGGAAAAAAATGTGTTTTCACCTCAACTGCTGCATGTACACTTCTTCTATATCAGGTGTTTTATGGAATTAATGGACATAAAGGTGTGCATATTAATACAGCTCTGGAAAAAAATAAGAGGCCACTGCAAAATTATCATGTTTTTTTCTGATTCTACTACTTATAGGTATGTGTTTGGGCAAAAAGAACATTTTTATGACACTATGTCCCCCGAATTCCAAATTAAAATATTGTAGAAAATGATAAATGGTCAAACTAATAAAAGGGATACAATGTTTTCAGACCCCAAACAATGCAAATAAACAACATCTAATTCATAATGTTTACACATAAGAAGAGTTCAGAAATACATTTTTGGTGCAATAACCCTTATTTTTTTTAATAAGGGCATCTTGGCATGCTCTCCACAAGTCTTTACCATTGTTCTTGGTTCAGGATTCATCTTATCAGTGCCTCTTTAAGCAGAATGAGGTGTGCATGTGTTGGAATTCAACAGACGCTGGAACAGAATGGCTGGAATACATGTAGAGATTCTGATTTCAGAAAAAAAATGCAGGGGTCTCTTCTTTTTTTTTTTAGAGCTGTGTATGAAGTGGATCAAATCAGAACATTTAAACTGTTTAACATGAAAAATAATCCTCAGCGTGAGCCGTTCCATCAAAACAAAGCGTCAACAGTTTAGTTTCACCTTGTTGGCAGGCCTGTCCCGTCCTTCCAGCGGCACAGATGCACCTCCCTGTGGCTGCGTGGCACTGCCCTCCTTCTCCGCAGGAGCACAGCTTGGCACAGTCCTTCCCAAAGTAACCGCTCGGACAACCTGCAGAAATAAAAAAAAAAAAAAGGTCTTCATTCAGCCGTACGGACCGAAAAGGTTGTGATTAATAGCTTAATTTCTTTCCATTTCTTGTGGCCTGCCTCTGTGGTGCCTGACTAGAATTTTCCACCACAACAACAGCGGAGCAGAAATCCCCTAAATGCTAACCACATAACATGAAATTAAAGGAGCGCAGAGACAAAGACTCTTTTTTTTTTCTTTCTTTTTTTCAATTCTGGAGTACAAACAGGTGCGGGGGCTTCTCGACTCACTCGAGTTGCAGTCGGCTCCGACGAAGCCAGGAGGACAGTAGCAGGCCCCGGTCCTGAAGTCGCAGCGACCACCGTTGCCGCAGCTGCATCTGGACTTGCAGTTTGGCCCGAAAGTCCCCGTTCGACATCCTGGAGACAAACCATACGCCGTTGAGCAACACTCGCGGGATCCAGCTGACAGGTTCGCTTTGTGTTTATTGGAATGTATTTTACAGGCGACTTTACAAACCAAACGCCCTCCGCGCGGATGACATGGATCCAAAATGTATACACTACAGTTTGAAAAGTTTTAGAACAAACATTTTGAAGTTTTTATGGAAATTTAAGCAGTTTAATTCCAATGAATACCTTATAGATTTATTAGATCCCTATATATATATATTTTACTGTATATATGACAGGAGGGAGTGTATTAATACTGTCCCATGTTTCAAAAATGCTCAATCCACAGAGAAACATACACAGCCTGTATTCAGAAACTGTGCCTTAAGACAAGGAGTCATGACTTACATGAAGTTGTGATGTCACTACTATACAGTCACCACCAACACCCCCTTTTCACAGCCATTTAAAGAGGAGGAGAGGCTTAGAAAGAAGCTTGAGAAAAGAAGTGTAAAACTTTACTAAGATGATCTTTGGTCCTTAAAATCCTGTTAGGGATGTCAAAATTCCAAATAAAAAACAGGAAATGTATAAATTTAAATGGTACAAAAATAAGCAGTTAACTACCCGACCCAATAACCTGAGATATCAATTTTCAGCAATCAAGTAATAGTTAACAACTTACAGCTTTTCTGCAGGGATGGACTTAAATAAAGTTAATGGTTAATTAACCCCCCATCTATATATCAGCATGGATGAAGCCTGATGTCTGGGTCTTTTCTAGGACTAGACCTCTAGAGCTAAGCAGAACCCCATGATCTAGACCTAGTTAGTGAGGAGTTCATCCTACAGCAAGATAATCCACACCGTACCTCTGGGCTGTCACATCATCATCTGTCAGATGACACATTAAACGATGCAAGTTTCAATAAAAACTGAAAAATGAAGGCGTTCTAAAACTTTTGACCGGTGGTGTATGTTTAGCTTTAATTTATGAATGTAATGGAAGCAGCCAATGAGCAAACAGCGTACTCACGTATCTGACAGCGCGCCCCGTAGTAACCGGGTAAACAGCTGCATTTCCCAGTCACCGGATGGCACTGCTCCTGATCTCCTGAACACTGGCACAGCTGGCTGCAGTTTTGGCCAAACATGCCAGCAGGACATGCTAAGTTGACACAACCACACACATATTACACACACACACACACACACACACACACACACATATTACACACACACACACACAGAGAGTGGGAGCACTAGACAGAAGTATGATGAGCAGGGAAAATGCAGTTTGCTTAAAAATAAACTATTTGCTTAACTTGCAAATAACTTTGACCGTGATAATTGTTTGTATTAGAACCGCACTAAGAGAAAAATAAAAGTTGTTGTTCTATTTCTTGAAATTACAAGAATAAAGTCTTAATATTACAAGAAAAAAAAAGTCAGTGAACGATAAAAAAAAAGCCTTTGCTCGAGCAAGATCCACTTAAAGCCAATCGCTCTTTCACAAAAGAGGCAATTTTCCAAGTCTGTGTGGTTCTTTTCTTCAGAATAGACACGATTGTTCTTCTAAAGTCCTGATACTGATAATAATCTGGTGCTGATGTAAAAACTGATACTAAAGAACAACTTCACAAGACGATCCACATTCCTCATTTTAACACAGGCGGCAGACTGCTCCTTGTAATAAGAGTTTATTTTTTGAAAAAAAAAAAAAAAAAAACATTGACTTTTTCTCATTTTGATCTCATAATATTACAAATTCATTCTTGTACTATGACTTTATTGTCATAATGTTTTTTTCCTCTTACTGTGGCCATAGAATATAATAGAATTTTATAATATATATATATTTTTTATCATAACGCCAACATGTTATATCTTTACATAATCGTTTCTTTTTAAGTTAAGAGTGTCTTATGTGGAATTATGCTGAAACCATTTCCCTTTCCTTCAGTAGACTCCTCTGTGAGCATGTTCCTTATTGAACGATGACAAAAACCAAAACTCCCAACAAACTTTCCCCCCGGAGCCCGAACCCAGATGGACACGGACCGACATTCTTTCACACAGCCTCTCTGCGTACACATGTTTACGCTCATCACAATAATGAATGGAGCCCGCAGACAATCAGTCATAGCGAACAAGATGAATCTGTGAACCAAACATGTTTTTTTTCTTATTCGGGTGAAGCCGCAGCACCCAGCTACTCAGTCAGGCAGCAGCAGGCAGCGTGGGGGACAGATAAGAAAGGACTCCAGACTAAAGAGGCAATTACGGGGCTGTCATTATGCGTGTCTGCCTTCCAAAAGCCCTTATCCGCCGCCGAGGAGACAAAAACAATGCCTTCTGTTTTACTTGGCAACCGGTGTGTAACATTTATCAGATGTCTGGGGAGTGTGTGAGGAGAGGAAGGGAGTCGAGGCAGTGGATGAGGAGGAGGAGGAGGAGGAAGGGGGGGGGGTGTAGAGAGTGATTCGTGAGGCTGCTCCTACACAATCCTGAAGCGTATGGTCTAAATAATGAAACATTAACATAAAGTCCTGTGACAGTGAGGGTTTAGTGCCGCCGTAGAGTGCATTTCCTGGAATGGAATGAATGGTAATCTTTCCCAGGAGGATGATGGGGGGGAAGGAAATTTTAATTAGTATTAACAGAATGATTCTGGGTGATCACCTCAGTCCCATGATGCCTTTGCTTCCTGATGGGAGTCATGTATTTCAGGGGTGACAGTGCTCTAATCAACGAGGCCGCGGACGCCGGCCAAATGGTTTTAAATGCTCCGACAGTGATATTAGCCACATGGCTGATTATAGAGAAAGCCTTGGCACATGTCAAGGCTTTCTCTATAATCAGTTGTACATAAGACACATTTGAGAAATATTAAACTTCTACTTAAAGATGCTGGCAAGTGTTTTTCTTTTGTCTTTTACGGACCGTGTAAGATGAAAACGCATAATTTCTATTGGGGGGAAAAAAAAAGCAAGATTGTCTTTTTCCCCCTCCTTTCTTACTTTTCTCGCAGCCGGGCCCTGTGAGTCCGGCCGGGCAGCCGCAGCTCCCGGTCTCGTGGTGGCAGGACACCCCGGCCTGGCACCGACACGGCTGGGCACAGGAAGCGCCGTAGGACCCCGGGAGGCAGGCTGGGAGGTACACACGTCACTTTACTCCCATGCTGACAGCTCTCCTACTTGCCAGTTTCTGTTCATTCAACTCGCAATTTCCTCCGTTCCTTTGCACACTCACGTTTGTCGCACTTGGCCCCCCTCCAGCCTGGCCGACACTCACAGCGGCCCGTCACATGGTGGCAACCCGAGCCGTGGACGCAGTCGCACCGCCGCTCGCAGGACTCGCCGAAGAATCCCTTAGAACAGGCTTAGGACAAAAAAACACACACACACAAGCGTTTGAGTTCAGCGTGCAGCGTTGGAAAAACAAGCCTCTTTTTGAATGTTTTCCATTTTTACGCTTATTGACCCAACGTTAATCGCACAAGGCAGACGCGGCAGGTTTTATGGCTGCAGAGATTTCGCTGTACGTGGAAATGTTGCAAACTCTTGTATTACAAATGAAGTGCAGATGCAGGGCGAGAAAAAGGTTAGACCAGGAGGACTGGAGTGTTGACCAGGATAAAAAAAAAACATAGATATGTGTTTAATATGTTCCTGTCGAAAGTACCCTGCTTTCATTTAATTGGATATACTGTATGAAAAATAGATTAGACTGGAAAAAATGCTCAATGAAAACATTAAAGGTGATCATAGGTGTTTCTAGCCCAAAGCACCATAAAATTTGACTTTTTTTTTAAATTAATAATTTTTTTTTTGGTATTTACTGTATGCCTGTTTTTAACAATCTAAAAAATATTAAAAACATACAGTACTCGATTGAACTGTTAATGTGTTTTACATTTGGTGCATTACATTTCAAATAAAAGTCCAAAAATAAAGTACAAGGTCCATGCTTGGCAGAGGCATTGTTTGGGTATGGTATAGTAATAGACACATTTTTAAATATAATTAGGGCTTTTAAAGTTTAATATTAAATTAATATTAACGCCACTAACCCAGGGCAACATGAGGAGAAAACATCACAGCATCTGTCCAGAGTCCAAATTGTGTATCACTGCACTTACAACTTGGGCTCTGTTAGTTACTTAGTAAATGTTAAATGTAACAGGTCAATATGACTGAAGCTTTTTTAACCTTAACCCCCGAACCTCTAGGAGGGCGTGTTCCTTGCCGTAGCTTTCCTTAAACTGAAATGACACCGATTTTTGGTACTTTTGGTCCACGCTATAAAAAACTGATTTACTCCAGAACCATACAGTTTAGCTGCTGTATCAAAATGAGTTGTCTACCCCCAAGAAAGTAGGATTAAGATATTTCTTTTATGATTCCAATCCATTCCTCTTTAACCCTTTTTCAGATTAGATTTTTTTTTAAAAATGATGCTTTTCTTTCACCAATGTGTTATTTGTGCTCAGAAACCCTAAAACCTCTGATCCCAGAACGGTCCCTGAAGGTGCTGATGTGACACTGAGGAAGTCACCTGACTGACAGAGCTCTCCCGTCCAGCCGGGCAGACAGAGGCATCTGCCGGTCACCCTGTCACATCTCCCTCCGTTGGCACAGCCGCAGACCTGGGAGCAGTTCCATCCATAACGCCCCTCCTCGCACTCTAGGAGGGAATGGGAAACTCCAGATAAAACGAAGGAAACACCTGATCTCAGGAGTTGCTTGATCTACGGCGACTTTTAAAGAAAGTCAATAAAGTGATGAGTGCTTGTCTTAGGTAGAGTAGAACTCACCTAACTCACAGGCAGCTCCCGTCCAGCCTGGAGGGCAGGAGCACTGACCGGTCACGCTGTCACAGGAGCCTCCGTTCTGACACAGACATTGACCAGAACAGTGTTCCCCGTAGTGTCCTGCAGGACAGGCTGAACTCACGCACACACACACACACATACAACACGGCGCAGAGTCAATACACATTAATGTAGACATTACATAAGATTGTCAGATGGATAGATACCATTTCTGTTTCTATCTTTAGTGAAACAAGGTGGTGATATAATTACCCAGATGGCAGTAATTCAATTCTTCATCGTTCTATCTGTAGATACATTCTGTTTTTGGTAAGGTAATCCCTTGCTGTCTTTGCAGTTTTTCTGCTCAGTTTAAAGGGCACTCGAAGCATTTTGTTGCAGATGTCAACAATTTATAAAGAAAGTACGTTATTTCTTGTTACTTCATGCTTATGAGGTCAGTCCACAGGTCCCGTTTAATCTCATGGTTGAGCACAATGCCAAGGTATTTGTAATCTGTACATATTGTATTCGATCCCTATTAATATGAATACACTGTCAAGCAAGAATGTTAAAAAAAAACGAATATTCTCTTAATATTGGCTGGAAAATAACAGAAAATATCTTACGGTATTTTTCTGTAGCTAAAATAGCTTTAATCATACATGGAATATTTGTTGGCTGATAAATAATACAAATAATATGTTCCTATATGATGTATTGACACTGCTTAAATACAAATAATCAGGCTTAAACACACTTATAAATTCAGTTTAATCAAATAAATATATGTAAAATAGTTTATATTCATTTATATATTAATATAATAAAATTATACCATGTTACATGTTATTTTACATTAGATTTGTAAATTCATAGTACTTTTTGTAGTTTTATTGACGTCCTTATGTATGTATTTATTTGGTTTTTTTTCAGTATATGGTTAGAGGATTGCAGCTTTCTAATAATAAAAGGACATTTTGAAGACATGATTTCTCACAAGTTAAGAACTTGTGAAAACCTGAGCTTTTCTCCTCCTCCCCATCGTACAGCAGGCTCAACAAGGCAGTATCATCTGCACACTCAATAATATAAACAGTCTAATTGCATCTTCCACCCCTCTAGAGGCTTGACAGGCATAATTCAAGAGGTCTGTGATGTGCTGTGGTTGTGACACAATGTACTTCCATAGACGATTGAAGCACTGTTATTAGATGAAAGTTGAGCTGCTTTTTATGTCCGGTCCCTTACTACCAATGTTGTAATGTAAATGTATTTTGAAAATGTATTTTCTCTGTCGCAAAACCAAAAATGTGGTTATTCAAGAGGAACATAGGCAGAACATACACAACTGTTCAAAAGTTTGGGGTCACAAACATCCTTACTTTTGAAAGAAAAGCAGTGTTTGTTTTAATGAAGATAACTTTAAACTAATCTAAAATCCATTCCATACATTGCTAATGTGGTAAATTACTATTCCAGCTGTGAAAGTTAGATTTTTGGTGCAATATCTACATAGGTGTACAGAGGCCCATTTCCAGCAACTATCACTCCAGTGTTCTAATGGTTTGCTCATTGCGTCAGAAGGCTCATGGATGATTAGAAAACCCTTGTTCAACCATGTTAACACAGCTGAGAACAGTTTAGCTGGTTAGAGAAGCTATAAAGCTGACTTTCCTTTGATAAAAGCAAAGTTTATTTAAAAAAATTATTATTTCATATACAAATCATTATGGGCGACACGGTGGTGCAGGGGTTAGCGCTGTTGCCTCACAGCAATAAGGTCGCAGGTTCAAGACCTCCTTGGTTCTGGGTCTGGGACCTTTCTGTGTGGAGTTTGCATGTTCTCCCCGTGTCTGCGTGGGTTTTCACCAGGTACTCTGGCTTCCTCCCACAGCCAAAAAACATGCTGAGGTTAATTGGCGACTCTAAATTGCCTGTAGGTGTGAGTGTGTGAGTGAATGGTGTGTGTGCCCCATGATTGGCTGGCGACCATCTGGGGTGTATCCCTGCCTCTCGCCGTATCGCGCTGGGATAGGCTCCAGCAAACCCCTGCGACCCTAATGAGGAATAAGCAGGTATAGAAAATAACTGACAAATCATTATTTCGAACCTTATCGATGTGTGCTCTATATTTTCTATTCATTTTACAAGTCATGGTGGTGAATAAAAGTGTGACTTTTCATGGAAAACACAAAATTGTCTGTGTGACCCTAAACTTTTGAACGGTAGTGTACAATATAAATGTTAGAATGAAGCAGCCAATTAACATTCAGCAAAGCAAATAACAGATTTAGGTCTTTGCACACCTGGATGTTATAATACAGGTGTATGTTAGAAAACAGCTCAAACAGCCTTTCAGTGAGAACAAAAGACTTGGATCCGCCTACCATATTCAAAAATGTTTTGACTCCTCCTGTGTGTTTTATGGACTTTCACGTGCATGTTTATATAAAAATGCAAAGCAGTATTCCCACATATATCTAAGAAACCTCTGCCGTTGTATCGGCAGATTATCAAATACAAGTTTCTATTCTGAAATATTGTTATGATATGAATTATGAAACTATTGGCCTGTAAGAGTGAAATATCAAGTCTGATCAAGTCATCAGTTCCTGGTCTGGATGAGAGCTGCCAGACGCCTGTAACAGCAGACGCATAGAAATGTCTACACAGCAGCATGGTTTGGGGAAAATCCCTGGCATGGGCCTGAAAGGAAGCGGCAGCGGCAGAATCTTTGACAGGGCCCTGTGACGCTGAGTGATCAGCTGCTCTGGACCGGACTGATGATGATGATGGTGGTGATGATGATGATGAGCCACTCACACAGTCGGCAGCTGACTCCCGTCCACCCGGCCGCGCAGCTGCAATGTCCGGTGACGTGGTCACACCTGGCTCCGTTCTCACACTCACAGGTCTGACCGCACTGCTCCCCAAAATGACCCTCCTGGCATTCTGCCCACGCAAAACACACACACACACATACAAAACACATCGGGTATTACCTTAAAATGCCCTGTTGCAGCTACATCCACTGCAAATGTATGAGGCCAGAAGGCTTAAAGAGATTTCGGGGCATTACGGGTTACAGCACACATCTTGTAAACGTCTCCCTAATGATCAAAAGTCCAAGAAGACATTTGGAGTCTAAGAAATAGGAAAATGCGCTAATGACAGAGATGCATCATTAAGTCGTGCTAGTGGCTTTCTGCTGACTCTGGCTCTGGTAGTTAGGACCACAAAATGGCTGTGGCAGGAGGAGAGCCTCGAATAAGACTGCGGAATGACAGACTGAGGAACTTTAGTGGGCATTTCATTGGATTCATTAAAACGAACGGCATGAAACTTTAGCATGAGAGCACCGATTGGTTTAGCTACTAAAAGATTCTTCCAAGTTATGCTCTCCCTTCCCCTAATGTTGATCGCAATAAACACGTGGGTGCACTTATCCAGAATAGACCTCAATTAAAACACGCTGCGCCGCAGGGCGCTCTCGCCCGCCCGCCTCTCTCTCTCGCCCGTACCCATCCCTAAAAAAGTCATTGGCAGTGTCTCATTACGGAGATAATTGTTCACAAAACACATCGTAGCCGTGTTTAAGGAGAGGATGTCGTGATGGGACTGCAGCGAAGGGCCTCCCTCACACCCCGTTTTAATGATGTGGCTTCCATTACCCAGAATGCAGTGTGGTCCTGCCCAGCCGGCGGTGCAGAGGCAGGCTCCTGTGATGTGGTGGCAGCGGGCACCGTTCCTGCACTCGCACATCTGGCCACAGTCAAGACCGTAAAAGCCGTCCGGGCACACTGTGGGCCAAAGATAAAACATCCGACTGGTTAGAACTGGCAGCTTCACAAAAGAGGAGAGGAAAAAGGTTCGGATGCCAACCTTTTTTCCCTTTTTTTTCCCTTTTTTTTTTTACAAAACAGCGCTCTCTCTTCCCTTCCCCATCCCTCGCTCTCCTCTCTTCCTCCTACTTTCCCTCTCTGTCTTACCACCTACTGAAAATACCAATATCAAATTGCAGTACCACGCTGCGGCTGTTCATTTGCAGAGCGTCTGCATTCGTTAAGTGAGCTCATATCCCACATGTGCGGTGGATCTGGGCCACATCAAAGCTCACGGCGGCTCGGGGGCCGTTCCCTTCTGGAGTTTGGGGGGGGGGGCAAGGTAATTAGAGCACCTGCTGAGTCCACAGGCCCCACTGATACACAGCAAAACAAAGCCAGGTTAAGACGCATGCACCTACGCTACGGCGTCTTTTCCTGATGCCACCGCTGGAGAGTCTGTTTCCCATTCTCGAGCGGAGCCGAGGCCGATTGTTTAAGTGTGCCTAGAGTCAATTGACACTCAGAAAGTTTGATAAACACAGTGCCTCCCATCCACAAGAACCTCGCCAGAGGCTGCGGGATGAATGAGCCTTTCCCCTACTGGGATGTAAATATTGTCTGTAAGCATGACTTCACCAGAGCAGGAAAGAATGACTCTGTTTATTCACGGCCTATTTTTGATCGCTCAATCTGTCACCGGGCAGCCGAAGCGATCGCAGCCCCGGCGCGAGCGTAATAGATGTATTTTTTTTTTTTTTTTTTTTTGCAAAAAACAAAGACGTTCTCCCATTCCGGCGTTTATTTACGGGAAAAGGCCCGCCGACGCTCCGCCAAGGCCTTTGATTGATTGACAGCCGTTGCTGACATTTACTCTCTTTCCGAGTCCTGTTTTCTGTTGCAGTAATGTGTGAGAAGACCGAGAATGACTGTTTGGATAAGAGTTCATTCCAATTATCTCGGCAGCCAGCAGTTTTTCCATTTCATTTCTTCTATCTATAAGTGAAGCAGCGGACCGGACCATGATTCCAGAGGAAGCCGCAATCCGGACTGCGACAGAAAATGTGTATCTTGGTGGTTTTGTGAATTATAAATGTCACAGTGCTTAGGGTGTTCCCTACGCTATATGCATCATACCCTCCTTCAATGAGTCCGATTGACTTTCGCTACCTCAAAGGCCCCAAATTGTGAAAAGTATCCTTCCTGCTCAGCAGATTCTGGCATGGCCATCGCCACGTTCCCACGCTGACAGCATGACGTCTTCGCCTGCCTCTGTAGTGGTTAGGCTGCGATGCTATTAAAGCTGGCCCTCCGAGAATGCTGTCATTTTAACCCAGATGTACATTAGCTCTGTGGTAGCACTGTAGCTGTAGTTTATAATCTGTTGTTTATTATGATGATAGCAGCCACTGACACCATGGCAACAAACTGATTTAAACCACTGTCCAACATTCATATATATATATATACACTACCGTTCAAAAGTTTGGGGTCACTTAGAAATTTCCTTATTTATGAAAATAACTAATCAGAAATAGACTCTATACATTGCTAATGTGGTAAATGACTATTCTAACTGCAAATATGTTTTGGTGCAATACCTACATAGGTATATAGAGGCCCATATCCAGCAACTATCACTCCAGTGTTCTAATGGTACAATGTGTTTGCTCATTGCGTCAGAAGGCTAACTAGTTAAAAAAAAGACCCTTTTAATGAGGTATCTTTGCCAGGCACAGTGATACCCTCAAATCCTCAAGATGTTAAAACACTTTGTTTATACGTCCACTGGAGTACACACACACACATACTCTTAATCTGCAGGGGCTTTACTGACAAGTCAGGATGTCAAAGTTTATTATTTGTTTATGCCAGCAGGGGGCGACTGCTTTTCCATACTAAACCACAGAGCAGCAATCTGTCATCGGATATTAGCGCCACGTCTGCTAGTGTTTGTGAGTTTAGACTCGTCCCCTTTGACTCTGTGTTTATAGGTAGGCACGGAGGAGTCTGTTCACGCACACACGCACGCACACACGCACGCACGCACTGTGCCATCGCTGAAAGGCTCCGTCTCTAGACTAAATGAGCTCTTTAAAACAGGAGGATTATTTCCACATCCCTGGTTGTGTAAGAGCCACCGCTGTCAGCCCATAAAGCAGGTCCAGGGACCACACAGCCGGGGGAGAGCAGACCACAGAAACAGAGCGGTTTGAGAGAACACAGAATAGAACTTCCTGGTGCTATTCAAGGTCTATATGATGAAAGAGGTCAAGACAACGGGATCAACGACAAAAAAAAACAACAAAAAAAAAAAAACACGACAATAACGCGGGTGCTAAATGCCAGTGGAACCAGGGTTCTTTTCGAGCTATTCTGACGCAAACATCAAAGCGCAGCACAGGCCGCGCTAATTGAAGAAGAGGTCTAGCTTTCAGGACCCGTGTCGGCACAATGGCTCGTTTCCGCCGACAAATCACGACCGGGCGTTCGGCATCGGCCTCAGAGCCACAAAATTGCCCCGATGAAATGCCGTAGCTGCAGGCTCTCTGCTCTCTGAGTCTTGTTGTGTCGGTTGTTCCCATGAATTACGTTGTCAGCGCCCCTGCGCGCGGATGAGGATCAAGGGCCGAACGGGAAAGCCATATCGTTCTATTTTAATTCTGTGAAATAGATGAACTAGAGAGATCTGGTCCTTCTCACAGCGCAGACCTCTTCCTGACTTCTCCTGAAGGAAGAGGCCCAGCAGAAGACTGAGAAACTGGACACCTCTGTTTGAGGGGAAAAGGCCTTCAGAAAACAGAATCTGGTCAGACCGATAGCCCTATTTCCACAGCAAGCTCCAATCAGAATGACGTCTGCGTCTGAGGCCATTAGACTGTTATGACTAGGGATGTGAAGCTCTGTTCTAGTGTGACATGGCCATGATTTACGATGCTCCGTGTACAACAGAGGTGGTATGAATTTCTGGGCCCGCTGGTACACTTACAGTAAATCTTACACTTTGTAATAACACAAGGCCACTTCAGGTCTATAATCAAGAACAAATCTATTACAATGTTAAGACTGTTGGACAGTTGGGACGTCTTACAGCTTCAGGAAGATATATCATGACGACGAGGAGAATATTAGCGAGCGGTTTGCTATGGCAGCATGCTTTAGAAAAATCTGACTATAAAAAGCCGATAAAATACAGTCCGTCCATCCCACTGTGACAAATACAGCGCAAAATACATGTTGGGTTTCGCGTAGTATGGTTTTGCTTATGACATTACATACATGGACAATCTGATGATTCATTGAATCAGAGGTGAACAAAACCAGAAAAATGGCATCCTGCAGTGCCCTCTAGTGGACTTAAAGACTTATAACATCACCTGTAGAAGAGAAAGAGAGAAGGTGTTGTCTTCAGTGGAGAAGAGGTTAAAACTGTAGGATTAGACTCAAAATCAACAGCAGGGATGGTTTGAAAATGAAACTGAATTCAGGAATTTACTTTTTAGAACAGATAATGTTGACAGGGCTCCAGCTAATGATTATTTCCATCATAAATCACTTGATTTAACAAAAGGCAGAAAATAGTTGTCAACAGTCATTATAATTTCCCCAAAAAAATATTTTTAACATTCAAAACCTTTTTTTTTCCTACCAAAGGTCCATATATTGACATTCTCAGGTCTATTGTATAAGTCTAAGAAAAACAGCAAATCCACAACTTCATTTACATTTTTTGCTTTAAAAGCTTTAGCTATTAACAAATGAGTAAAATAATTATTGATGAATATTTGACTGATCAATTAATCAACAAATCAGTTCAGCCTTAAACAAAACTTATTATGAATAAACAAATGAATGAAGACGTCCATGAGTGCATGGAGACTTGAGACAGCCTGGCAGCTTCCGAATGAATTTTATCTTTATTAATGTAAACTTATACATGATGACTGGTGAATCTGCTGTAGAGATATTTAGTGGGCCGAGCAGCATTAGCTGTTGAATGTGTATGTACTATAACACAGTGTCATGGAGAAACCAACTCCATATTTTGCCAAAAGTTCCAAAACTTACATTTACACATATCAACTCGAAGGAACCATTTCTGAGGAAAGAATTGTCCCGTTTTGAACTATTTCACAAGATAAATCTGATGATTAATGAAACATTAATCCTTTTTTTTTTCATACATTAAAGATTGATTAAAGCACGGCAAACATAAGTTAATTATTTCTCACAAAATACAGTAGATCATCACAAATAATATAAATGTTCAGAAACTAATGAGATCTTACTTTTCTCACAGAAAGTGCCGGCATATCCAGGAGAACATGTGCAGGCTCCGCTCACATGATCACACAGGGCTCCACTCTGACACTGGCACTGCTGCATACAGCCCTGTCCATAACTGCCATTCACACACTCTATGAACAGAACACAGAAAAAACATGAAGGACAGAGCATATTGGCAGTACGAAGTAGAAATCTCGAACTTTTGACTAACTTTTTTTTGTCAATTAACACTTTTAACAGAGCAAGTTTTGATTGGATTATGTAATAGTCCTAGAACATATTCAACTTCAGCTCAAATAAAACATGACGATATGAAATGTCCAGCAAATGACATCAAGTGTAATGAAAAGAGCATGTTTTATAACTAAGTATCACCCCATGGTGGCAGCATTCACTAAAAGATCACTTCTGATACCTGAGACGTGAACTTACTCCTTTCACAGTAGTCTCCGGTGAAGCCGTCCTCACACACACACTGACCGGTGACGGGGTCACAGCCCAGAGAGTTTTCCTGGCACTGACATTTACTGATGCAGCCTTGGCCAAAGTAACCAGATTCACACGCTATGAAGACAAACAAACCTTACCGTTAAAAGCTGAGTGGAAGGTTTTCATACAGCCCATGCTTTGCTTTTGCTGCTATTCTCTCATGCTGTAATCTTTTTGTCTCGCTGCTTTCCACTCTAATACTGTCATGTTTTTTTGGTGTGTTCGTAATTGATGCCTTTTAAAGAGGACGGCTTCTTACGAGTTGCACAGTCGTGGCCTCTTTTTCCGGGAGAGCAGGAGCACTGTCCAGTCTGCGGGTCACAGCTGGCATCGGTGTGGCACGAACAGCGCGTTAAACAGCCTGGTCCATAGTAACCGTGGGGACACTCTATAGACAACATGAGATAAACAGGAAACGTTACCACCGTGGGTCATTTTGGTTTGTAATATAATAAATCAAATCTGTAATCACTAAATGCTTTAAACAGTAAATTAAGCAAATGACAATCCCTGATAGGATATAATTATTACAATGACTTGTTTGATAAATCTCATAATGTTCATACAACATCACCATTTTGGCAAAGTGCTCCAGTGAAGCCGGGCCTGCAGTCACAGACACCGTTCTGCTTGTTGCAGGAGCCTCCGTTCTCACAGGGAGGACAAAACGACTGGCACTTCATCCCCCAGAATCCAACGGGGCAGTCTGGGAAGCATCAAGTGTCTTTCAGATTCAGAGGGCAGTAGAAACAGAGATTTACATAGCAGTAATTTTATATGAGTTACTGCTATGTAAATCCCTAAAGCCATATATAGTTGAGTAATTTAGGGGAAAAATTTATTAATAGAGTCTGAAAAGGGTTTTTTAACATGGATAAGTAACCGATTAACCCTCATGTTGTGTTTATTTCATGATAATCAATTTAGTGTTCCCGGTCAAATTTGACCATTCCATTAAGACTCATTAAAAACTAAAAACTGTAATAATACATATATAATCACCTCCTGTTGTTATCAACATAAGTTCTTGTGAACATTACAAGTTTTGAATTTCTATTTGTTACTCATGGCCTGTACGTCTCATTGATTTGAACTTCTACGTCTTGAATTTGAGTTCTGAGAAACCCAATTTCTGGAGTATTTTGACGATAAATAATCAGATGAGACATAGTCTACTGTTTATCACAGACTAGTTTGGGTCAAAGTTACCTAGGACGTTTGTTTTAAACTGTTTAAAATTATTAAACAGTCACAAAAAGTAAAGTGGCTGTTCGCAGTCATAAGTGCCCGGAGAGATTTTATTTGTTTACAAAGAAAATTATCTCCAAAACTACACTTGACAAGTTCACAGTATTCCAAGTCATGTCTTAAGACATTTATAATACACTTACATCCTCACTGATGATTCAGTTCACTTTCATACATTAATCCTGGCGTCCCCCATTCATTTCTAATGATCAGTCAGTTTTGACCAGGAACACCAAGAGTGTACAAAAGTTGAATAAAACACAAAATTGTATATAAATGAACACAATTCAGAGACAAAAACTTTGAAATGGTCGGATTTGACCAGGAACACAACACGAGGGTTACGAGAGGCACAAAAACCACAAACAGGCAGGATTATAATGCTACTGAGTTCGAACCGATCCCAGTCTGTCGTCACATTTTCTACAGTCCACCACCCCATAATTAGATTGAAATAAATACTTAAACAATCAGAAGAAAAAACAGTTAAAAACAATTGTACCTTCCTGACACAAATCTCCCATTTTCCCAGCAGGACAGAAACACTGTCCGGTAACGGGATCACAAGGAGCTCCCCCGCAGTCACAGGTCATACGACAGCTCTCTCCAAACCTCCCCGCTGAGCAGGCTGCAGCAAAACACAGCAGATAAGTGCGCAAGACAATGGTCACGCACAAGAGCCAAAATTGCCCAACATTGCAAAAATGAGCCAATAAATAGAACCACAGAAGTCGAATTTCAGAAGGGAAATTTTAGCACTACTCAGTCATTGTCTGTTTATTTACTCAGCCTCTGCCAATAACCCCTCTAGTAGTAACTGAAGTAAATCGCCCCTGTCACGGCCTGCGACTTTAAGTATAATCCAGAAAATGTTTTCTCGCTCATTTGGCTTTGACAATCCCCAGCGAGCCAAGCGAGAAAAAAACTAAACAAAACAAAAAAAAAAACATGTTTTCTACTGGAGGCTCCTGAACAATGTTCAGTATCACATTAGACACAGGAAGCTGAACTTTCCATCAACCGGCAGAGTAAACGACCCCTGTGCTGAGGAATACTCTTTGGCTGTACACTTTATAACAACAAGAACACCTGTGCTGACCAGGTGAGTTCAAAGGGAGAACCTTATTTATTTCACCCACTTAATCCAGTCAATCCATCAACGGCTTACAGAGAATGGATAGAAAGATTTATGTGCGGTGCATGATTTTGACGAAGCTGCAGAAATCCTGAAACCCATTCATATGTATTTGAGTCATCGTTGTACAGTTTGTATCGCCACAGGCACACGTTCACGAAGAATGCAAGCACACATGTAGACACATGCAGCCAACTTCAGGTTAATATCAGAGGGTGTAAATATATCTTTTATTAATAATCTGGAATTCAAGTGGGAACACTTAGGCCTATTTGTACTGATCATACACAGTGTTCATGTTTGATTAAACAGGGGAGTAAATGTTAGCTGGGTCTAATATAGTCACCTTAAAGAGGGTCAAAATATTGAAATAAAATAAAATAAAAAAAAGACCTTTTTGCTCTACCTTCATTTAATACATAACATTAGATATGGCTTTTTTAGTTCTTCAGTTCAGTAATGGCTGTTGTTGCTTAAGCATTCGATGTAGCTTATGTATAGCTTTGTTTCTTTATTCTTGTAGTATTTATCGCATGTATTCTTTTAATGTATGATGTAAGTTTCTGTGATGTTTGTAAATGTTGTTGTGCACTGAAACATGATTTGAAGAAAATCATGAATGAAATCGATATTGCGATATCTGCCAGGAAAAATCATGATTCAATTGCTAGTAACCCCGGCACAGTGGTGTGTTGCAGGTGTGGTCTAGCGGTTTAGGCGCCATGAAGTGCCATTTTGTAGCCATTAAGTTATCAGTGGTTGATAATCATGAAACGGACTAATAAATCAAGAAAAAAAATGGTTGATTGAATGTTTCAGTTCTTTTTTTTCTGGCGTTGGGAAAAGCAGAAGCTGATCTGGATCAGTGAGAAAGAATGAAAAAGCTTTTCAGAGCATTGTAAAATCTTCCAGTTACCCCTCATTCTAAATAATGCTAAGTCCCTTAAATCGTTGAATTTAATTAACCTTTTTTTGGCGATCGGCCAAAAATATCCAGATTTCATAATATGGCCATGACTCAGGTCTCTGAAACCTGTCAAATCTGTAGGTTAATACATCCATGATCTTTTACTGTGAAAGTTAAGGCCACATGAGAGCACTGTGGAGTCAAGCTCTGCAGAGGAGCTTATACATCCACAGTTTGAAATATTTCAACGGTATTGCCTTATAGATATATAACAGTAAATTAACACAGAGTTTACATATTGCTTTATATTAATTATTACATCCATTATGGAATGAAAAACACACCTCTAGAAATTCACATCTTGACACATTCACAGTTTGATGCTCGTTTAGACAAGGTTTTGTCTCACCTTGCTGACATTTATCTCCGTGAAAGCCTGCAGGACATCGGTGGCTGCACTCTCCGGTCCTCGGGTCACATGACGCTCCACCTGAGCAGTCGCATGGCTGCTCGCAGTCTGCGCCAAAAAAGCCTGGCTCACATTCTACATCGGGACACACACACACAACAAAGGGAAGCTTTAACAGGGTCGGGTGTGTCACATCCTAACTTGACCAAATTGATCGTGCGATCACTATAAGCTTCACAGCAACATCTTAAACTGCTTTTCCATTACCAGACCAACACAACGAAATTGCATTGCAAGGAAACAGCAGGACTCCGAGTGTGTTTCCTTCCAGCTGCTGACATCACCACAACAATAATGCTCTTACTGCTACAGCAAATAAACTGGGCTCTCTGTAAAATCTGAAGCCGGGAAACAGTCGACGCAGTAACACGTCCGCGAAATCAAATTCTCGCCGAGGAGTGCACGTTAGGCAGTTGAACCTGCAGGAGTCGAATGTGTGGACGAATTGGAAAAAAAAACAAAAACCTCGGATCCTGGGTGTTGCAGCTGCACTGCGGTTGGATAAATAAATGCATTGTAAAGTGTTTTTGCTGTGATGTGCGTATACCTTTCTCACACTGCGGGCCGTGGTATGCAGGCTTACAGAAACAGCGCCCCGTTTTGGGGTCACAGCCAGTGGAATGTTCTTGAACACAGATGCATTCCTTGGAACAACCCGCGCCGTGCGTCCACTTGGGACAAGCTGATTTAAAAACAGACAAAAAGCACAAGTTAGTTTGGTTGACATTCATGTTGGTATGAGATCTTACAATAGAAGACTTAAATCCAAGATTAAGATAGTACAAGGTGTTTTTTTTTTTTTTGGACATCATAACTTATCTGGATCAAAGTGTGATGGGGATAACTTGGAGCCTCGAGTGTACATACTGTGGGATGATCACATTTGAAACCACTGTAAAAGTATTTTTATAATCATATATTTTTGGTTCGTCAACAAGAGTGAAAGAGTAGTTGCGCTTAATTTAATTTTTTCACTAGAAAAATTAAATAAATCTATATATTACCGTCAAAAGCTCAGAAGAAGTCTTACTAGAACTTTAACATATCATAGTGTGGAAGTCATATGATTACAGTGGAGGGAGCGGAAAGGTAAAAAATTGTGAACCTAGCCCTGTTGGAGCAGTGTAAAAGGAGGGAGAAGAACCAGAATAAAGCTATTTTTCTCTAAAGTGCAGTCAGACATTGTGTGTGTGTGGGAGGGGGGGGGCATATTTTATATCCCATGTGACCCACATATATTGTTCATGTTACAGACAGGAATTCTAGTGATTCATAAGAACATGATGCAATGTACAGCAGATTTTGGTATTTACAGTATAATCCCACATATATTTTGTCTGGAATATCAAATAGATTGCAGCAGTGTACAATGTTAGAAGTTGGGTATGGTTAAAGTATTTTTCTTATGTTTAAAACAACGTCTGGAGGGGATTTATTATATTGTTAATGTTGGGGTAAGCATTTCATCATACTTTAAGGTGGAAAACAATGTTGAAAACCTTATTTCATAAAATGACTACACCCACATTAAGTGCTAAGCTATCCCAACCCAACTCCTGTGAGTTTAATTCATCTGACTACTGCCTTTTGTTTCACTTGATTTAATGCCAGATAAAAGCAGGGTGCATCATTCATCCTTGCTACCGTATAATTAAATATATAAACTGAATCCAGGCTGATTTTGTTTAAAAAAAAAAAAGATCTCCAAACTTTATCCGAAAAGCGTCAGACAAAAAGCTTTATACGATTTCGTTACGTAGGACCTTTAAAATTTAAACAGGGCCCCATCTTCAACTCACAGCTCAGCGCAAGAAATCTGCATTTGATTTTCCCTGGATTGTCCCTAACCAGCAACAAAAACTCAACTCCACTCCACCCTGTCCTGCTAGACATTGGCTTTAACTTAGGTGCAGCTGCAGGCTCTAGTTACACCCTCTCCACCCTCCGAATGTCCCGCTGCAGGATGGAACAGACAGCTGTGAGAAACTGATAATATTCCTCGTCCGCGTTCTCCCATCATTCGCTTTGGTCGGAGGAGAGGGAGCTGCTTCCAAAACGCAGAGCTTGACGCGCAAAAACCTCAGCAAAATGTCCATCCGGAGGCTAAGGAGAAACCCTAAAACACTGGGGGATGTCAGTATGGTGACAGAGGAGCTGAGGAATCTTTATTACAAGCGGCTCCTGCCGATAGAGAAGTACTACTCTTTCCATCACTTCCACTCTCCGAGCTATCAGGATGCAGACTTTGACAACAAACCCATGGTGCTGGTGATGGGTCAGTACTCAACGGGAAAGACAACTTTCATCAGGTAATCATGATTTCAGTGCTTGTGTGGGCATAGAAACTGCAGATGTTCTGCTGAATGTCTTGCACCGTGTTGAGCAAATGACTAAGAGTGTTGGTTTTGCGCTTGTGCTTGTGTGTGTATTTTAATCAGGTATCTAATAGAACAAGATTTCCCTGGTAGCAGAGTTGGGCCAGAGCCAACCACCGATTGCTTCACCGCCCTCATGTATGGAGAAGTGGAAGGGATCATCCCCGGGAATGCTCTCACAATGGATCCAAAAAAGCCCTTTCGAAACCTCGACCCTTTTGGGAATACCTTTCTGAACAGGTGACGAGAAAAAGAAGGGAGGAGAGAGGTTGAGAGAAAAGGGGGGGGGGAAATACTGGCTCAGTTCCTATGTGTTCCTCCTCTCTTTCATTTGGATGCATATGCTTTGAGATGTTTCAAAGGGTTTCGCCCATATTAAGCCTTCATTGGCAGAGAAGTACAAAAAAAAAATCAGACCAGTGGGAGATGAATGTTTTCTTTTGCAGGTTTCAGTGCGTTCAGATGCCAAATCAGGTCCTTGAGAGTATCAGCATTATCGACACACCAGGCATCTTGACTGCGGCAAAGAGAAAACTCAGTCGAGGTGAGAGACCTCGTTTTGTTCTGATTGTTTCCTGCACATCGCTCTATATCCAGTTTTAGACAGTTAAAGCTGATGCAGCCTTGTTGCAGCCAGCAGGATTGCATTCTTTTAAACAAAGGGAGCAGTGGAAGCTTCAGTCAAACACGCAACAGATGATAGCAATTTGACGAGTTGGGAGGAGATGAGCAGCAACTAAACAGACCAGGCTTCGCTTTGTTTTATGGACACATTTATCTTTGGGTGTGACTGGGCCACTGGGATATGCTACATGTTCCTCTACGTCTTGAGGCGGCCGGGGCTTGCCAGTGAGGCTTGCCACATACAGTGTTAATGAAAACCCTGTGTTTTTTTTTTTCATTCCTTTTTCTCCAGGGTATGACTTCCCAGCAGTGCTGCGCTGGTTCGCGGAGCGTGTGGATCGAATCATCTTGCTGTTTGATGCACATAAACTAGAGTTCTCCGATGAGCTCACCCGGGCCTTCGGGGCTCTGTGCGGCTATGAAGACAAGTTACGAGTGGTTCTCAACAAAGCTGACAGGGTGGACTCCCAGCAGCTCATGAGAGTGTATGGTGCCCTCATGTGGTCGCTGGGGAAAGTGTTCCGGACACCCGAGATCCTGCGGGTGTACATCGGGTCGTTCTGGTCCGAGCCGAGACTGGTGTGCGACCACTACGAGCTGATCGATCTGGAGGAGGAGGACCTCCTGGCCGACATCAGGAACCTACCGCGCAACGCCGCGGTGCGGAAACTCAACGACTTGGTGAAGAGGGCGCGCTTAGTGAGGGTGAGAGATGCACATTCTGAATTGACTAGCCAACACTTATCGTGAGTTGTCGTGTATCATGTGTGATTTGTCACCTCCTAGGCTCATGCGCACATTATCAGCTATCTGAAGCAGGAGATGCCAACCATTTTCTGCAAAGAAAGCAAGAAGCACAATCTGATCTACCAGCTTCCTGTAATTTTCACCAAGATCCAGCAACAACACCGAGTCCCAGCCGGCGACTTCCCCGACTGCACCAAGATGCAGGTCTCACGCTAGTTTTCATTTGCATCAATACCATAGTTCGGGGTTTGATTTCTTTCCTGTGTTCTGTCTTGTTAAACATTTTTCAATCCCACATTTTCAGGAGCGACTCATGGGCCAAGATTTCTCAAAGTTCAAGACACTCAAACAAAGCCTGATGGCTTCTTTGGACAAACTCCTGACCACTGACATAGCGAACCTGGTGCCCTCGCTTCAACAGCAAGAGACAAAGGGGAAACCGCTCCACGGGACGCTAGATGGTGAATTTCTGGGAACATTCAGGCCTGAGCATTACAGGAGAGATCCCTTCAAGGAAATAAAAGAAGATGACGGCAGCGAAAAAGACTTGGACGTGTGGGTCGTGGAGAGGTACAAGCCGAAATATGACGAGATTTTCTACAACCTCAGTCCGAACGGGGGCAAACTGAGCGGCACCAAAGTCAAAGAGTGGATGACGAGCACCCTTCTGCCCAACACTGTGCTCGCTCATATCTGGAGGCTGTCTGACGTAGACGGCGACGGCATGCTGGACAATGAGGAGTTTGCTTTGGCCGTCCACCTTATTGAGGGAAAACTGCAGGGACACTGGCTGCCCCAAGAGCTTCCTTCTCATCTGGTGCCACCGTCAAAACGGCTCAGCACAGCCAGCGATGAGGAGTAGACTTGCCAATCAAAAGGAAGCAGGAAGCTGAGGATCTGTGTGTGTCACTTGTACATGATTTAATAAACCTAATCATATAGCGGTTTGTCAGTTAAAAAAAATAACAGTATATACTGTAAGCGCTGTTAAACAAATGTCCATTAATGAAGGTGTTTTGTTGCTATTTAGCAGCTGACATCAAAACCTGTGGTTTACTATTAATAATTTCCATTGCCAAGAAATGGACACATGCTAGTTTCATGTTCAGATTATCCATATACAGACCAGTTATCCAGGGTAGCGGTTCTAAAACCTTTTTCCAACTCAACTCTTTCTATCTCACATGAAAATATAAAAATGTTCACAGCCCACATCTGACATTGTAAACAATACAGGAGCCAAATAATATGTTCTCAATGCACTTATTTGAACATTCAGGATTGAACTAAATGCAACACATATAACGACTGGCTTGAAAGTGAATGTCTTGTTAGTGTTATTTGTTTTTTAAACTTCTGAACTTTTTAAAAAATAATTACATTTTTTCATGAAAAAAATGGCAGCCCACCTGGCTGTGGTTGGGAATCACTCATCCTGTGTAATGACAAAATACACTAGCAATTATCTGCTATAGGCCCCACTAGATTGTTGGTCCTTTGGCATCAAGAGTTTGTTTGTCATGTAATGCATTTTCTTTTTAGTGGCATTAAACTTGTAATGTTTTGAAGGTCAATTTTGTGATAGTATCAATGTCAAAAACCTGTGGGAGTGGGAGTTTTTACCTCTGTAGCCATCTCTCACCTAGATCCTCTCAGACTGGAACCTAAAGTTATGGCAGGTTATTCTACTAGTCCTGACTAGTCCTTTGTGTTGTATTAGCTCTCTGATCTGTCACTTTAGATAAAATCATGTGTGGAAATGAAATTATAAACATTTAAAAAATCATTATTGTAACCATTATATAATATCAGAGAGTACATATGTGTAATTCTTTACTCACGTAGGTGGCAGAAGCGGCCATATAACCCTGGGGAGCACAAGCAGGCTCCATACAGACGATGGCAGTGTACGTTGCTGGGACAGTTACATTTCCTCCTGCACTGCCTTCCAAAATAGCCCCGTGGACAACCTGTGAACATGAATAACATCAGAGAGGTGTCACGCTTTAATATAGGAGCCACACTTCTCTGCTTCCTAAGCTCCTTAAAATCCAGCTCCGCTGTATAAACAGCGAGGGCCGACGTTTAAACAAAGACGGCACTTAAAATCCAAAAAGGAGTTTTCAGGACACATTTAACATATGCCGAAGGATAACCTGGAGGCTCCTTGTTCTGTGCGTGAGCGAGTGTGTACAAACCATCCTCGCAGAGCAGGCCTTGTACCCCGGGGGGGCACAAACACTTCCCGGTCACAGGGTCACACGAGCCTCCGTTCTGACAGCGGCATAGGCTGTTACAGGCCTGCCCATAGGTCCCCTGTGAACAAGCTGCAGAAGGGGAGGGGGTAAAAAGAAAGAGAGGGTCACGGGGGGGAAGAGCATTGACGCCTTAATAGTTGCAGTGTTACTTTAAACAAATATAACGGCAGAGAGGGTTATGATCTAACATTAAGAAGTCAGTCATCACTTCCACCCTCCATCCTGTCTTTCCCCATGGTATGTGCCCTTCTGACTTCCTTAATCTCTCTGGCCTTGTTAGTAATTGCGACATGAACCAGCTGTCTGTTTGAGATGTGCTAAATTGTTGTAATCCATCAAATGAACGTCCGCTTCGATCCCATGTCGCACTTTTTCAACTTTTTTTATGTCACTCCATGGGGAAGTAAAGCAGTTTAAAATCATCTATGGATATAAGAAGAAGATACGCCATCCAAAGTAAATGAACGGAATTGACACTGTTTGTTCAGGTATGTTTGAAGAATTGTGCAAAATACACTGAGCTTTAAATTACATTGCATTAAATTACATTTTTTCATGAAATTAATTTTATTTTATTGATATATATTATTGCTACACTGATAATACTCCAGGTAAAGGGCCATAATTTTTTTAAGAGCCATTATTGGCATGGAAATGAAACTAATATTTTAAGAAACACTCTGCAGGAGAGAGGCCCTCCAGGCTTAGCTGCTGCAGTGGGACCTCACATGTTTATGTTACAGTGCTGTCCAGGTAAAGGACATTGATATAATCCTAGTGATTTACTTGTCTGTTTTACCAGAATAATGTATTTGATCATGAATCCCTAAATTGACAGAATAGTTTCATAGAAACTTCTTTTCACAAGCAGGGTATATCCTACATCCTCTCATCATTCCCTAGCAAGCTGCCATGTTAATTATATCCATCACAAGCAGATTGATGAAGATGAAGAGAGAACTGTTTTTAAAGTTTTAAAGATTTTTCCCCTTATATACATTATAGCCTAATTATGACTATTATAATTTATATATAATATATATAAAATGCTGACCTTGGCATTTAAAAAAAACTGGCTACAGCCCTGCTTGTAACAATCATCTCTGTATCTTTGTTTCAGACAGTAAAATTGTTCATCTACTTCAAACACCAAATGCTTCCCATCCCAACAACCATTAACTTTGGGTATGCATCTGAATAACAGCAACCCAGGAGCCTGTTTCTAAAAGTGACAGATTGCTTTTAACAGACCTATCCCACATGGTTTTCTTCTCATGATTACCAGCCAGACTTGGGTTCAGAAAGAAGACACCCATTAATCATGGAGCTGGATGAGAACAATGCAGCCCTGCTTTCTAACCCAGTAGTGGACATCCTTGGCCTGAGGCTCATTGTGGGCCCTGGCCTCTCTCCAGTAGCAGACAGATTGATTCCCCCGGTGCTCTTGTGTTCTGGAGCCTATAAACAACCCACCAGCCCACGCAGTGGAGTAGACAGGTTTTGGTAGATGGCCTTGGTTCGATGCACACAGGGAGCTATCTCATCTCCCTTTAAAAATAGACCACATTGTTATCAGTGGTTCAAACAGACCTAGAAGTAGGTGTGTCCTGTGGGACCTATAGGCCTTGTACCTGGTTGTGCGTGTGCTTGTGTGTGTCAACAAAACTTGGCATGTGGCACTTGTCATATGATCTGGGTGTAAATATATTATGGTCTCCCTATATTTACATATTCTCATTTGACAGAGTTTATTTTCATTTAAAGTGACTTACAAATGAGGCAAGACAATCAAGTGTTGTACATGCACATGACCTTGTTGGAAACAGTCATCCTTATGTAATATTCATGCTTCCAAATATGCTTATTCCAGGAGTCACATGAGAATATCGATAACACTCTCCTCTCATGTCTGTATGTTAGCTAAACTAAGCTAATCTCACCAGCTGTTGGCTGTCACTTCATATTTAACATATAGCTCAATGCATGTTTCTAAAAAAATATGGAACCTTTCTTTTATATAGACACTGGACACATCTTGTGGAAAAAAGCTATCTAAAGCATGAGGCTACTTAAAGACCTTCTTAAATGAAAATATATATTTTAATCCTTTGTAGGCTTTTGTTTGTTCTTTGTAGTTTTATATTAAAATTCAATCATTTTTTTCAATTTAAATCAATAATATTTCATCCACCATAATTCAAGGGGTCCATGATAGAATGAAAGTTAAATGTTGGACACTGCCTGATTGATCCTGTACGTATTTGGATACGTCCATTTTTCAACGATCCAATCAAATACCTTCCACCGTTTTGTCCTGCCTATGTACAGTTTATGCTGGAAAGACATTTCAGGTGAAGTTTATTGCACTGATTTGTGTTGCAAAGAACAGATGTATCACATAATGCACAAATGCAACCATAGAATACATTATTAACTATACTTACTTTCATTGCAGATGACACCAGTCCATCCTGGAGAACATTCACATCCCTGTCTGACTTCATTACACACTCCGTTCAAACAGTCTTCACAGCTCAAACTGCAGTCATCCCCAAAAGAGTTGTCTAGACACACTGAAAATCAAAATTTTCAAATTAAGTTTCTTTTTTCATTACTTATTGGTCTAATATTTAATATTAAAACATGCATCTTAGCATCGCCACTTTACCTATTTGGCTGTCCAGTCTAAGTTCTCCCCAGCGCTCTCTCTGAATCTCTGATTCTTTATCATCTTCACCACCACCATCATCATCATAATCGCTGTCATAACGCGCGTGCAAGGCTGCTGTGTACTGAAGGAGCTGAGGAGCTCTGCGGAACAGCAGGTCAGGTAGCCTGTGGACGTCCAGCTGCTCCTCCTCTTCCTCCTCCTCCTCATCCTCCTCTTCTTCTTCATCCAGTTCTCTGCCATACAAAGCTAAAACAACCAGAACAAAATTCGGGTAAAAAAGTTCATTCATGATAAATAAAGTTCATAGGAATTTGACAGAGATGAAAGCTGTCATATTTTCAAAACTGAAATTTCTATGTGCAACCGCATTGAATACATAATGTTGTGTTTAATGTGTTTTTGTTATGTGATCCAAGGATAACTGTGAGACAAATACTCACAGATGCAGGAGTGCTGGTCCTGATCCAAGCGGAAGCCCAGTCGACAAAAACACTCATATGTTCCCAGTGTGTTGATACAGTAGTGTTCACAACCTGAGGTCTCTGCCAGGCACTCGTCAATGTCTGACAGGACAATACACAAACCACATACAGCTGAGAGAGAGGCAGGGAAATGACAGCATGACTTAAATATATATCGATGAAGAGAGGCTGAGGAGAGTTCTTTCATCTCTCCTTGCAATACATTTGTCTGTGGCTCTAGACTACACCCAGTCCTGCGGTTGTTTCTTGGGCCCTGTGCACACCTGGGATTAAAATGGTACAAACACATCCAAGATGCACTGAGGATGCATTGACATGCAAACACTCAAGACCATGTTTGAAGGTGGTCAAAGCCACATGTGGCCATGTTTTTCGAGCAATCGGTACGTTTGCATGCGGAGCTTAATCAAGCCATGCTCAAAATTCGATTTTTGCGTCTAGTCTGACTTCTGTCTTTGTTTCAATTTACATGCAACTCAGAAAATTTCTCTCTTGGTAAAGATAGCAACTGACATCCGGCAGACTAGGCAGGGAAGTGCACATCCCTGCTTCCCGCTTCATGTATCCATCCACAGCTGTGTTTGACTTTTGTTGTTTTGTTTGTCGTTTGATAACCGGCTCACAGTGAGATATGAATAACAGTCGTGTATGTCTCCCCACGCTGGTGTGACAGTAAAACACTGTATAGTGCTGAAACCAAAAGAGCCTGTGAATCTGTTCTAAATTGTAATGCCAGGTGTGAAAAGACATAGGCTACATAGAGCTGTCCACTTGTGATGGGATCACCTAGGATGCATGTTAGTACCAGGTGTGCTCAGGGCCATAATGAACAAAATGTTCTGCTTCTTGTGTGCTCTGAAAAGCTAAAATGTCTGAACTGAACAAATGTGCTTTGGGGATTTGTGTCCTGCACAACTGTGCCACAACACAGAAAACACTACAAAAGCAGCAGACTAGGTAATCTTCTAATAATCCATAGCACTCTTACCATCGCAGCCGCAGCCATCTGGGTTTTGTCTGTGGCCGGCTCTGCAGCTGCACTCGTAGCCGCCCGGGTAGTTTCTGCAGAAGTGACTGCAGCACGACTCCCCGCTAAAACACTCGTCGCTATCTGAGGAAGGCGGGCGGCGACACACAGTTGGATTCTCCAGACTGACGGGACAGATGCAGAGGTCAGAATGAACACGTCGCAGAGTTCTTACCTACACAGGTCTTCCTGTCCTCGTCCAGTTGGTAGCCATGGTTACACGAGCAGAGAGGGCCGTTGGTGGTGTGCTCGCAGTGATGAGAGCAGCCTCCGTTGTTCTTCTCACAGCTGTTGACAATTTCCATCTCGATGCCTTGGGTAGAGAGCAACAAAACACGACTACAGCGCATAACAAGATCTGAAGCATAAAAGACAATATTATGGAGCGTTTCTGGCTAAATGGGGGCTATTTTGGTTTGCCCTAGTCTTGTAATTACTAGCTACAGATGAGTGGGAAAAATAAATCCTTAAGAACAGAGTGTACATTATAGCAGAATCAGAAAGGTAAGGGGCATTCATTACTTTCTACTTCCTCTGCATACGACTTAACTCTTTGATGCACACTTTCAGGTGTGTCTTTATCGCCATCCCCCAGTGCTTCATATATCCCTTGATGTTTTTCAAGGGGAGAAATGCCTTAAATAATAGGCGGAATTTGTGTAGGGGAGGATTTGTTTAATTTGTGATGTAATCCAGACTGTAGCAGAGTCAAGTGAAACGGTCTGTCTTTACTTACGGTAGCACTGTTTGCCATCAGCACCAAGTTCAAAACCCGGATGACACACACAGCTGAAGGAGCCCAGCATGTTGATACAGCCATGGGAACACCTGGCCCGACCTGAAGTGCACTCATCAATGTCTATTGGAGACAAATAATAATAATAATAACAATTCTAATAATACACACAGGTAATGCATATAGATAAAGACTTAAAAATACAGAAAAATAACATCCCTTAAGCATAAGAAAGTTGCCAACAATTCATACCAATGATTTATCTATTTTCGGATGTTGCAAAAGAAGACAAAAGAATATCTGTACTGTAGCTCATATTGATGTTCAGAGTATTTCAGGATTTATCAAATTGAAAAATGTCTTATCATCCTGAAGTATTTGAATTGAGTTAAGTAACACCTCTTAACCAAGTTGCAGTTGACTTCTATGATCACGAGGGTCTGAGTTATTATCATACACACATTTCCACACACACACACTGACAAAGTCATTCCAACCCTGTCTGTGTTTAAGCCACACACAGCTGCACGCAGCCACACACACACACACACACACACACACAGTAACAGATGTTAAAGGTCTCGAGCACTAGGGGTCAGGTAGTAAAGGGCTGAGATAAAAAAAACAAGCTGGTTTCTGACACTAGAGGATAATGAACCAAAGCGAACATTACAAAACTATGCTTCCATATTGACATAAAAAAAGCCGGATGTGTAAATCACAGTAACAAGAAATATTACTTAGATGGGATGTGAGAATATATTTCCAAGAACTGCCATGGAGCAGATTTGCTTTCAGCAGGCTGTTGCAAAAAATGATAAATGCCACCCTCTTAAACAGTGGCATAGGTACTGTACTGTTCTGCTTGTGTTCATTCATGCTAAACACAAGCCTTAGAACTGATTCCTTACCATCGCAGTTCTTGCCATCTCCGGCCAGTGTAAAACCAGGTCGGCAGCTGCACTGAACCCGGCCACCTTCCGAAAGACACAGCTGGGCGCAGCCTCCATTCCTCTCCTCACAGGGGTCTCTCACTGACACACACAAACACACACAGAGGGTTGCAAACACACATAGACAAAAACGAAACCAGGTGAGCCCAGCAAGCGATTCTAAGACCTCTCTGGTTCGTTCATGAGGACTCGTTTAACTCTCATTCCGTCCGTGACTCTGTGTTTTGTTCGCAAAAAGCACAAATACTGGTTCACTTACTCTCTGAACGTAAAGCTAACAAATACATGTTAAAAATACAGGAGGAGAAATAAGAATCTCAGCTTCCCTAAATGCAGGAGCCGCAAAACGTTTGCTGTAACTCAGCTCAGTTTGCACCTAACATTGAATGGATAAAGGGGTGTGCTTTAACTATGACTTATGACATATCCCTGCGTGTTGAGAACATCTGATGGGAAACAACTTACATTCACAGTGCCTCCCATCTCTCTTCAGCTGGTAGTCCTTTCGACACTCACACTTGTAGTGATTGTTCCCCATGTCCACACACTTGTGCTCGCATCCGCCATTCAGCACCGAGCAAGAATTCACAGCTTAAAAGCCAAAAGAGACACACAAACATACAGAATGAATGCATGTAAGCATTAAAACCCCATCAGCTCAGGTATCAAATTACAGGTTTGTAAAACTTGGTACAGTTATATTAAAACCCGAACTCACAAATGACGACGGATATGAGTGAATTTATATGCGATCTAAAATGTCTTTCACACTATCAACTCTGAAGCAAGTAAATAAGGAAAATGCCCAGGTTAAGGCTGGAAACCGGAAAATGATATTTAAGCCTAATCCAGTGGGCACCCCTGGTTGTTTTCTAATGATCTTTCCATCCCATTACTCCTATGATTTAATGACGTGCCAAATATGAATATCAGCCGTGTGCCTTCTGGGTGCGCTAAACACAGACATGGTGACACAGACACGCTGTAAAATGGAGAATGGCTGGCTTTTCACACTAATGACTCCAACAGACACAATTAGCTATCCATCTAACTCTATCCCTGTCCTCCACCGCAACGCTAAAGTTGGCAAATGTACGAGTATTAAGAGAGAAATTAGGACCAAAAAGAACAGCTGAAAACACATTCTCTCACTACCTACAACTTTTATGGGGCTAAAAATACTTTACCGCTGTACTGCCCTTTTTTCAATTACATCAGATTTCCCAACGGCACACTGGAATTAAACAGCTCAGCGCCACCAGTTTAAGTGTTATTGTTTTCCTTCAAATACAGATATAGGGATAGTCTTGCAGGTGTTTGCTCACATTTGACACATCTGCCAGAAACAAGGTGTGAATCAAGTCTCGGGAGGACCAACGGGGACCACATGTTCACTCTAAAAGACATTTTCACACATTTTCACTCACTCAAAATGTGAGTCGGTCGTTATATAACATCCGCCAGTCGTCATGTTTGTTACCGTGAAGAAAACTCAAGGTGTGCAATTGAGGATTTTATGCATTTTTTTTAGAGATTTACTAGCAGGGTAACACTTTCAGCTGTTAGAACACAAAAACAGATGCTCTTTTGGATGTTAGTGAATAGACTGTAAATCATATGCAATGAAGCCTCAAATACATATTTCATTACAGCCAGGTGTTTAAGGAGCAACTGCTACTAACAACAGAAGCCTTTCTTCTTTCTTTAAAATTGCATTATGAAAAAATGCAATGTGTGGTGAGGAGTAGTAGGGGTAATAAATATAAAGTGATATATAAAATAAAGTGTAATAAATATTTCTGCTCAGTGTTGCTTACCAATACAGGTCCGACCGTCGGTGTGCGTGCGGAAGCCCTCGCTGCACTCGCAGTGATAAGAGCCTGGTGTGTTGACACACGTCTGTTGGCATCCTCCATTGAGCTCCACACACTCATCTACGTCTGAACACATATGTTTTACACATTTACACATACAGACAAATGTTCATCAAGAAATCTACTCATTCCCTGTACAGGATCTGTCCATGAAACGAGAGTGCACAGTGACACAAAGCAGTTCAGCAGACATTTAAACACAGACTATTTAGGAGTGTTGAAAATGCTTCTGACGGTGCCAAACACGGAAATTACGAAAGCTCACAAAAGCTATTTTGGTTCTTTGCTTAAATCATATTTTGTGTTCAATCTGCAGTAGGCCGCATGAAGGAAAATGAGACGCATATTTTTTAGCGTTAACTGTTTAAGAGTTGTAGTTATGTCATTTTGACCTGCAGTTTTCTTTCTTATTCATCCTCGTGCATAAATGTCCTGAGGATTGTGTGTGTAGTTTAGTTGTCATGTATGTAATAAGTCCCACTGACAGTGAGTGATGAAACACCATATTAAATCTGTGCTCCAACTCCTCTAGGAAAGAACATGCATGTATTGGGTTTTCGGGGTGAATGATGAATGGCCTATCATGTTTTGTTTTTTTTATGCAGGAGTATGCATGCAATCAATTTGTTTCCTGCACAGGAGAGAACTCAGCATATGGCTGCTCAGACTGAAGCTCCTGCTCCACGGCGACAGAGAGGCAGGCTGAAAATACAGGCTACCTGAACGCTGCATTCAAGGACGATTCAGGCGTTACTCCACATCTGGACAACATATCACACATCCTCCAAATCTCCTCCCGGTTGTCATCTCTAACTTGCAGGTTTTTCTTTTTTTTTTCAGCTCAAACTAGTGATGACAGAGTAGATGTATTCAGGGAGGGTATAACAGTGTTGCAAACATTTTCATGGAGAGTGGAGCGTACATGTAGGTGTCTAAAACACGAGGAACATGTGGTTCAGTTTATTTGGGGCATGCGATACTACCATCATTTAGGTTCTTCGGAGGTCAAAGTATAAATATGAGAAATCCTTTAAGGTACTTTACATGTGTGTTTCTATGTGTCTGCACGCGTGTTCTCAGCGTTTCCCCCTTTCAAGAGTGGTCTCCGGCAGACCCGTGGGAAAAGCCCTCTCCAACAATCCGCAGCCTATTTTAATTACTTTGTGTCCAATAACTAACGGGAGCTAAGGGGAGGAGGGGTGTCAAAGTGGAGGCTTTTTGGAAATAAGCGAATCATTTTAATACCGTGCATATTAGTGTGATCAGGTTAAATGGATCTATTTTCTGTTTGCCCCGGTTTATTTAACCCTCTGAGTGCTAAATAAAAAGTAATCCCCACACAACTGCCTCTAAAAAAAAAAAAAGAATCATAAAGGACCCCGCTATTCTGGGCTTTTGTAGTTTAACACATTGGCAGCCATTAAACAATAGACGCAGAGGGAGGTTTGTCAAGGTTAACATACTGAGGCTCCTCATGTGAGAAGACTTCAATGAAAGACACACAATGGCTGCTTTTCACGGGTGGGTGAGGTGGTGTGCGCGGCAGAACTGGCGGGAGCGGTGTCGAAGGTCGAGGGGCATGGGGTGTGAATGGTATCCCGTGACATCGTCCGGCTGCTGAGTTTGCATCTACCATTGGACAAAGTTACAGACCGAGCTGTAGCCGTAAGAAAGAAAGTAACAGGTGGTCCTTAGAATGAGCACCACAGCCAGTGAATCTACAAAAATCTGAGGCACTCTGATGTGAAAACAAAAATGTATCCGTGTCAAATTATCTTATAGGGTTTATCATAGAGTATGCATTTGCTTTAATGCTTGATTATTTCAAATATACTACATTTTCAGGTTAACAGCCATGCAGGGGGACTGTGTTGTTTTTATTTGTTGTGGACTTCAAACTCACAGCCCCTCCCCATCTATACGACCACACATACAATTCACACAAAAAAACCTGTAAACCTCCTTTACAGCTGCGGAGGCTTCCTCCGTTTGTCTCCTCCGGCAGGTTAGCTCCCAGACTTTAAATTATCCCGGCATGACAATATCCTGTCTTAGATGTTAAAGGTCAGGGGCACTTGTTCACACCTGTAGCTCTGAGGAACAAATGGGCCTCAGTGCCCACACCACTCACTCGGCATATTTTCGTCACATGAGGCAGCCAATCTGTGAAAGCACGCTGCCTGACAAGAGACGTTATTAGAAACCATGTGCTGACTGTGTGCTTGTCTCAGCCCTTGGAGTCTGGAGCCTGGAGTCTAGACAGTTAACCTTCAGTAGGTCAAGATAGAGAATTCCAATTCAATGCCTGACAACTATTTTTGCAAAATCCTTAGGGTCATTGCATCAATCATGAGAGGCGATTTTGACCTCTTTATTTTCTTACAATCCAAACATCTGGAATATGGGTGCAAATCATCTTTGCTAATAGTTATTTTGCATCGTGTGGCATAAAAATATTGGACATTCATCAAGCTAAAATGATGCATCGAAGGTACACTAGTGGTTTGTGTTCTAATGCTTCCCTGCTGCACATGATGACGCACGTACAGGGGTGATGTGACGCTTGCGATGACGATGTTAGAGGTGAAGAGGGCTGCGTTTCTATTTCATCTGTGATAAAACTGCCTAATGGGTTTCATAATATGGGTATTAAACAAAGCAGGTGAAAAGGGGTCACGTGACACTTCCCCAACAAAGAACCAACTCAGTGAAAAGGAGCCGTTTCTTACTGGAACCGACTGCCTCATGTCATAATTCAAGCGCCGAGTATAGAAAGCTTTAAAAGACTAAAGTCCAGCAAATAAAAAATTCGAAACCGTTTTTCTTTTGGATTTGTTACTAGTAGACATAATAAAAGTTAAATCGTTTTCATTCTGGGATTAAAGAATTTTCCCATTCATAAAACGGTACAGGAGGCCCAAGCTTGGAATGCCTCCTGCGATCTGTGTGTGTGTGTTGTGCATGCTAACCCTACATCCAGATGTCCATCTTACCGTGACATGCCTTGCCATCTGGCCCCAGTCTACTGCCCTCGGGACACTTGCAGTAGTAGCTGCCAATGGTGTTGCAACAGTACCCTGCACAGCCGCCGTCATCCACTTCACATTCATTAACATCTGAAAGGACAGGATTAAATGGGCAGTTTTACTAACATAATGCACAGTCAACCAAATACTGCAACCGCAGCAATTGTGAGGAGGACAGAAAGGCTCCTGGCCTCCTTTCAGCTTTAACCTATTCACGCTTTGCAGGGTTCCTTCCTGTGTTGTTTAGCTATTTCCTTGTTCAGTTGAGAGGAAATCTCGAAAAACTTCCACGGAGTTTATTTTCCCTCCTCACTTCGTAGGCCATGACCCAGCAGCCTCTCCAGGCATCGTCTGTGACAGAAATGCTTTGATGTCAATGACCTCACATAGTTAAAAAACAAATTGTCGTTACTGAGCCTGTTGCCAATCTTTAAGGACCACCACTCTTGGAGGCGAGTAAAAGGACCAGAAGAAACTATCATTTCTATCTTTCCAACATGTTGTGGTTCACCAAGCAAGACTGAGATACAGAATTCTTTATATTTAGACCAAAATACAATCACGTTGTAAAATCTGTCATTAGCTTTCATCTTAATCTAGCTTTACCTTACGTCATTTGTTTACCCACTTGGTTAAACATGATTTCTCTGTGCAACCTGGGTGATATCAGGTCTGAATGTTTACTGATATGTTTCGTCATCTGTCAAACCACTGAAATATGGTTAAAACACCAACACATTGGAAAACATGAATTAGTTTCGTAATTTTGAGAATTTGTTAAGCTAGAAGGAGAAGAAATACTGATCAGTGTGAATGCATTTATCCAAAGTCATATTGCACTGGTAGGTGACATGTAGTTTAAACAAAAACACATTTAATGTTTCATATAAAACATCATAAATAAAGAACTATATAGTCTGCGTGCTGCCAAAATGAAGCTTAAGGACATCTGTCCAATGTGCTTGATTGCATTATTGAAAATATTATAATGTAAATTATGGAAGATCCATCTACTGCTGTAACATGCATGTGCAAGTACTTTGTACAACTTCTTCATCGTGATACTGGAATGACCCTGGTTGACCGGATTCATTCAGTTCTGTCTCAATCTATGTGAACAAAATGATGTCATTACGATACCAATATGCCAAAAAACACTTCTCCTGATATTGATTCTCCGGCTGGACCGTCCACTTACTCCCCAAAGGTCTTTGTATAAACTGGATCCTGATTCCTGTATATACTTAGCAAACTGCTGCGATTGCTACTTTGGTTATATTCCACGTGGCAGAAACGCAGCCAAACATCTCACAGATGACACGCTGTTGTACATTTGGTTCTGAAAAATAATATGGTGACAGAGAAATGCATTGCACTTGCATGGACAACCCCATGTCAAAGCGGATGACTAATAAGTTAACCGAAGGGAGAGGAAAAAGTATTCAGGATGTTGGCCCCATCTGTTTAAAGAATTAATAGGACCCCCTCAGCTGTGCAATCGACCAAAGGTTTATTTATATCTGAATAACAGGACATTTCAGGAGGACAACTTGCAGAAGCAATTTGAAAGAAAGAGACACTCGACAGACAGAGAGCAAGATGCTTTACGGCTTATTTGTGTAGATAGGGAGCACACATGCCAGAATAAGGTCTGCCTATATAAACATGATGTATGGGACTGCTGATACTTTTTGAAAGCCATCCTCTTCTTCTCTAATGAAGAGGGAGGTTACAATATTTTTAATTATTTTTTTAGGCCTTGTAGAGACAAGAGTAGGAGTAGAATGACCCATCCTCTGAATCCCCTGTGTTTAGGTATTCATGCAGAGGTTAATCTAAAGAACATACAGGTATGAAAGCCAATAAGCACAAGCCAACATACAGCAGACATGTGCCAAGGCCTGAAAACAATTTCTGTTTTCTGTTTTAACACAGAGTATTTGACCAGCATTATATACAGACAAAAGGGCATTCATACATAACTCTAGCTGCTCACACTAAAAGTCTGATATTGTCTCTGTCTCCACACATGTGCATATGAATAAACATGCATGTGCAAAAATACACTGATAAAAAAAGAGTATGTGAGAGAGGTAAGAACAGAGCTACCACCTGAAAATAAAACCGCAGCAGCCCATTATGGGAAAATTGTCTCCAGCTGACCATGTGAGGTGCATTATCGATACTTAGTTTGGATCAGTTTAATTGATGGGAAGCGATGCACAGTAGTTCGTAGGTTGTCCTAAATTTATTACAACCACATGCATTTCCCAATATATCTTCCAAGCCAAGAGGAGGGCATACAAATGCATGTTTCACAAAATAAACAAACTCAAAGAGCAAAATATTTCCGTTCCCTGTTGCAGAAATGGTTCTGCAACAGGGAATGCAGCAATGTTACTATAGGAGAAAAGAAAGGAAACTATGACCACTGCAAAAAGGTTAGTCATGTAGGTAAATAAGAACTTGCAGATTTTCGTGACAGGGCCTTGAATTCAATTTGAAGAATTCTGCAGGACCTCAGAAACTAAGGATGGGTCGCCATATTTATTTATCAGGCCACACCCATGCTTGGTTTCGAAGGGCATGCAGGATTATCTGGGTCATCTAGAGATTTGTTTCAGGGATTTCCATTGAAGGCAATGGATGCAGGTGCAGATTTAAACATCTTTAATTTGATCTGTTCTCCTGGTTTCAGTATTTTGAATATTTTTCTATAGTCTGTAATTACAAATGTAAGGAATAATTGGCTTTTGCTGTTTTGTTTTGTTGTTTTTAATTATGTGAGATTAATCTCAGCAACAAGGTGATGTGTGGATATCAGAGGCCATTATTCTAATGGTGACAATGCTCACTGCAGCTTTTCAACTCCTGGTTGCCCTGCCATGGCCTTTAGTCATATAGTCTCAGCACATTCCTCTCCGCTAGGTGGGATCTAAGAAACCTTCTGCTGAAACCTCAAAAATTCCTATACACACACACACGGTCACACACAGAGACACAACACTGCTCTGCACTTTTCATTAACTCATAGGGAGGTGACATGGCCCCACTTTGATCCCATAGCTCTTGAGAGCCCTAATGAGCTCAGGGTCATTTGCCATCATCATCAAATTAGCAAGAAGAGAAAAGAACTGAATTTAAAGTAACATTTATAACATGATGTATACTCTGTAGTTAAATGTCATTCTAAGATACATGTCAATTGGTGCCTTGCTTGTTGTCACAATGAATTAAAGACCAGCCAGAACTTATTATCAATCCTAAAGATAATGCTTCAGGATTCATCAACTTAAACCTCAAAAAGAGACAAACATTCACATAGAATTTACCTTTTTTTTCTTTCTTTTTTTTTTGAGGCTTCATGAGAGTCTCTGGGCTGAGCTGATGAATCATCAGCTGAACACAACGCTAAAGCAAAAGAGCTTAAAAGTGACAGGGAGTTAGGTGGGTTGTTAGAAAGCTGCCTCTTGGACCAAACCGTCAAGGAAAGATTAACTATAGAATGCATCACCATTTGAGAGTCATAAGGGACTGGGAACCGAGGAAAGAAATAGAAGTAGATTTCCTGAACATAAGTCTGCCGTGCATGTAGCCAAAAAAACACCCCGGCAGTTTTACAACAGTCGAAGTGAAAGAGGTGGAGAACAGAGATTATTCATTGCATAAATTAGATTTATAGCATGGCATTTTTTTTCTCCAGGTATAGAAATTACAAGAGAATGAAACTTAATGAATAGGCCAAACTGCTGGATGAGTTCTTTTGAATATATGGTATTTCATTTCAAACATTTAAATACTTCCAAAACAATCTATAATAAGACTAAATAAATAAAAGGCTGACACAAAGACGTGGCTTACACACACAAAAAAGGAACAGCTGCTTCTTCTTGATTGATATATAATGATAACAAAAAATACAGCATTTGAAACTGCCTGTTTTGTCAACGTTGAATAAATAACTAGGGCAGTTCCTGTTCCAAATTTCTCAATACGTAGAGAGAAGGGTTCCCGTAAACTAAAGGCCTCACATGCAGGATCTCTGTAGATGCTCCAATTCATTAATGCTCCCTAAGGGCCCTCCATGCAGGTCATCGCTAGAAGTTATAATTTACTGACGGTCCCAAGATGTAGTGCTTGAGACATCCTGCACTGTCTTCAAAAATTTGTGCCAAGTACACTCACACAGACACAGTATTGAGATGTAGTTTCAGTTGTTTTATGTGTATATGGGGACATTTTAATATGGTTATGTTGTGGAGTGTCATTACCTTGACTGATGGCTTTTTCAGCCTGTCACAAACAGCAGTGATGGTCACTGCTTACCTCAGCTCCACTGACGCTCTCCTGCTACCCAAATAGGAGTTTCAGGTTTAAAGTGAAAGTGGAAAACTGACAAAGCAATAAACCCAAGTCAAACCATTAACATAAGATTCTTTATTCATGTTGTTTCCCAATCTATCGATATGATCGGGCATGTGCTTCAAATCTACCGTAACTTTGAATTAAAGTATAAGTGTGTTGGAGTAAAAAAGTAACCATAAATATCCCCAGATGTGGTTCTGTTTTAACCTCATACCTAACAACATTTCTTAGATGCTCACTGTGCACTACCCTTGAGTGGTTTATTACTTTATTAACTCAGTAAATCTAATTATACGTGTACCTGTAAACAGCCCCTTGCTGAAGTCAGACACAAACAGGTTAACACACAACATTCTAGGGATCCAGCAGCTTTATTGATGGAAACCATCCTATTCGACTTTGAATCTGAACACCATTACCCCTGGCACATGTTGGTACTAACATCACCATTTCTGCCCAGATTCAGCTGTTATGCATTAGGATGCGTTACAAAGGCCACCCGCGTGATGTAAACACATGTGGTTACAAGCGAGCATGCATGCAGTTATTTCTGTAAGTCTCCACAGACCTGCCCCATGTCACTATAGGAGACCTTTTATCATCCAAGATAAAACGAGTCAAAGACAAATTATGCCATTAATAAAGCACTACAGTCATCTTCATTACTTTCGCAAAGATGCTTTTATTGCTGCAGTGTTTTGGGAGGAAACTTCCCCTGCACAGATATTTCATATAAGCAACACATAGTATATTTAATAGGTTATAAAATGACAGGTTGAACTTGGCTCTTTTAAATAATGCTTTCTTCAGCCTCAACAGCTGGAGAATATTCCTTAATATGCATCAGTGCTGATTCCCTCATAATGTAAAGTACTAAATGGGTAAATTGCATTTGTGTAGCACCTTTCTAGCTTGTTTTACATGACATGCCAACATTTACCAATTCACACCCATTCATACACTGCTCATCAAGATATAATGTAATGATTCCCACAGAGTCACACACTGAGCATTTTAGGTAAATTAGTTCAATATCCTGCCCAAGCACATCTTCAAAATGAGGAATTGATGCACTACCTCTTGAGCTGCAGCTGCTAAGTGGCCTCTGACCTTCATACAAATCTGGATCATCAATCTTTCCACCACTCACCTCAACATAGTTTTTTTTAATTTTGGGATCACCCTCACTTACCCTGAAAGCATAGGGCCCTTATCAATTTCTCTCCCAGACTTTCTCTGACATTTCAAACACACATTATTAAATGCTATCTTAAATTCTCTAAAAGAAAAAAAAACTGTGGAAAGCTCTACAAACACAATTGCACCGATTCATGTGCATTCCTCGACAAATATAATACATAGTTCAGACACAGAGTTTCCCATCAGGTTACAGAGAGCGCAGGCAGCTGTTCGAACACTCTTGCTTTCTCTGCTGTCAAGCGGCGGCCACCGATTCCTGATTCCTGCTTATCTCATTAGGTTTTATTGGCATAACTCGTCCTCCAAAGTACATTATCTCCCCTTTTCAATTCCTCCAAGGACGAGCGCTCTTCCTCCTTTAAAAAAAAAAAACAACAACAAAAAAAAAAAGCTATTTGAAGTTCTTGGACTTTAAATAAATCAGCAAACCTCTTGACCGTGTGTCCCTTTACCCTCATGTTAAAAACATTAGGCCATGCAAATGAGGATCAATAACTGAATCAGCACCAGGCTTCAGCTGCACAGCACGTCTCTTAACACTGTTCAATGAATGCAGGGTTTAGATGTCAGACCTCAATGGTCATAAGTGATACTCAGACCAGAAGTGATTTAGTCTTTTTTCCCTGCTAGACAGAATTTGAATCTCGGAAAGGAATGATTTGAATTTCCTTCATTCACTAGGCCTTTATTCCCACAATTCTATTGTAACAAATGGACACGGGGGGAAAAAAAAAGGGAGTGCTACGTACCAAAACTTCTATCAGCTTTTCTATTATTACAGCTGACTTCATCATCATCATAAACCAAACCTTGCCATACAAAAGAAACGTCTATGATAGGGAGTAAAACCAAAGATCGGAAGGTATTTGACACCATTTACTTTGTAGAATGGCTCAACATTGGCACTTCTTTTCCAAGTCTTTTTATTTAACTGAACATGATATATTACCAAAATTAGACAAGGTGTTTGCTGAGACAACACTGAAGGGTCAAATGAGAAGTGTCATAACAGGAAATAGTCTGATTGCTGTTGTGAATATCAGGAAGACTATAGCAGCAGCGCCAATAAAGCTATAAAGTCACTGCAGTAATAATTCCACACTGAGAAGTTCCACCTGATGACGTGACAGGTTCACTCCCATCTCCTATTTCCTTTGCTTCACCACTCCCATGAATATCTTTTTTGCTGCAATGTAGTTTGTATTTATGTACCGTTTATTTTCGGTCTTTGCATTTGTCAGTAGCACAATTGTGTCACACAACATTTGATGTATATGATGTAAATAACTAAGCACTAACACGACGATGATGCTTGATTACGTCAACAGTTCTTATCTCTACAACCTCAGATTTAAACCAATAAACCCAACTAAATTCACAGGAGGCTAATTGCAGTAAGAGAGTATTTTGGCTCAGGAAATACATGCCCATTAAGTACTGTTAGGAAAAAACAAGCCCCTGTGAACCAGACAAAAGGTCAAAGGTCATTCCAGCAGCTGAGGAGCATTGAAGAACCTGTCACAGAAAGGAGTGTGAAGCTTGTGACTGAGCTGATTGAGCTTCAACAATAAGCTTCAACACACCAGCTTAGTGGCAAACGCAGACGGGATTGTTTTCGAGATGTTGCGCTGAATGAAGCGGACAGCCAGTGTGAGAAAAGGATACAATCAATCACGGCTTTTATTATTTAGGAAGAATGGCAATTGTCATTTGGCCCTCTTTCAAACATGGTAATAGTGAATAAACAGTGTCAAATGTATCAGTGAGCAAGTCTAATTTTGAATTTTTTAATGGATATGTTACTACAACTGATCAGGACGGGAGCTGAGATTGTCAGATAACATGTATTGTTCTGTCTCCTCACTGCAGTGGTCGCCTGCTTCTGCTACTTCAACCCCAGCGGCTCACATGTTTCCCATTTGTCCCTTCAACATACAATTTATGCTCAAATATAATATGGACTTTCAGAGTCTGGATGGGACGTCTCTTCAGTTTCTTCACTTGCTGTGCACATATTTTTTTTTCTTTATAGCATTAATAAAACATACTTTTTTTTCCCTCACAGCAGAGGACAAATGACTTGATTTATGTAAACTGGTTGCTGCACTGTTTTTGTAAGTGTACAATTTCAACCTTTGGATAAAGTTTTAACACTAAGCCTTCTGAAGTGTGTATACATCACTTGATATTGAGAATTGAATTCAAGATTTAGTATCAAAGTGATTTTTATATACCAGTCCAAAACAGAACTGAGCACAGTTTTTCTATAGAAAAACGGATAATAATGCAACAAACGTGACTTTTTCTGCACCTGAGATGGCATTTCATACACAGGCTTCAGTGAGTTTTAGAGGAAGTGCAGAAAAGCACCATGTAGAGTAGAGTAAGGGTGATGTCTGCAGCTATCAATCACACAGTCTTAAGAACCCCTGTAGGTTGAGAGTGAGTTAAAATCAGCAGATTTCTTCTTATTTAAAATACCATGTATATTTCCAGGTCTATATTTATACTCTGGGACTGTACTGGAATTTCTTTGCATGATTTATATTTTCAGAAAACTTGTTATCTTTATTTTACAGCCCCCTAGTCTCTCTACACAGGCCATTTTAGCTCCCGTCTCTCTAAGGCCCCCTCCCAACGAGCCCACTGTGCCATCTTTGGGATGCTAAGCAAACAGCAGAATTACACTTATTTTCCCCTTTCTTTTCTAGAAATGTAAACTTCTCAAATACATCCCTATATGTGTACAACAATCTGAGGAAATAGAGGTAGCATTGCAATGATTTCAGATCATCGTGAATCCTGGGAGTCTGACTTCTAACGGAGCATTTTCACATACATTCACTTTAGGTTTTGGACCTTTGACTATGTTTACATAGAATAAAAAAATAACATAACACTAAATCACAAAAAACATGATCATGCTGAATTAGCATATTCAAAAACGTCACATCGGTAATGATATTTACTCTTCCTTCTTTGTATGTGACATAAAGCTACAGGACACCTGCTGCAAAAGTCTTGTGTTACTTTTTTAGCTCTCAACGAGAGCCACATCTGGAAAAGCCATTCCGCTTTGATTCCCCAATAGATAGCAAATGTCTTCCACAGAAAGAATGAAACGTGTCTGCAGATTTATACGCCTTTCGTTTGAAGGTATTGGTTAACTACTTGGCATCTCAAAGCACAAAAAAAGGGTTGGTCTCACAGATTTCAGACGATTGTTCTTTAAAAAGTACCATTGAAACATTATTTCAATTCTGGACTAGACTTAGTCCAAGTCCATAAATTTAAACCGCGACATGACGGTCAAAGAGCACAATCGGTTCAGTGAGAAACACTGTTATTGAGGAAGTGAGGTAGACTAATACGCCCACTTGCCCGGTGACGATCGGCTGAAGGTTCCCTACCTAAGATTTCCCTTTCACGAGCTTGTTTTTCCCCTGTGAACCTAAATGGATGTAGTCAGCCCGAGTTCAAGGAGGATGAGCCCCTTTAATCTGCGAGCGCTGACCTGCTACTGCAGGAATCTCACAGTGAGCCTTGAGAGCACATGGTCAATCACACAGACCATTAGCTCTGACCTGCTCAGCATTAACCTGGTAAACAATGTTGCCTTAATGCATTTGGAGAGATGAGGGTGTGCTTGTTTAGTGTGTGAGAACTTCCTTGGCATATGGCAGCCATTACAGGCCCCTAATGAGCTTCTTCCCCTGATAGCTATGGTAGGCATGTAGCCCTTGTGTTGCCAAGCGAATCTTCCTGTCAGGCTACCTACCTTCAAGCCTGCGTCTTCATATACATCCATACTGCTGACTGTTTTCCTAGAAATATCTACAGTGTGTTAATCTTTACAGTGTGATGCTGCAGCTTCTCCCCGTGCATCATGGATCCCCTCAACCTGAATGTGTGGCATATTCACTTGAGTCAAAAGGCTTTCCTGGTAGTTCAGCTTTTCCGTTAGTGGTAAAAAAAAAAAGGTATTTCTGAAAGTGGAACAGCTGCAGCTGACATTGCATGTGGAAAAAACAATATATTGTACTTTTCACAGGATCTTTGGATGGAAGAAGAGGCGACCTGGCATTTGCAATCTTCCCAGAGGAAAAGTTATACTTTCAAACTTTGTCTACCTTTTCAGTTATGGCAGACATTCATTCATAGGTCGAACTTTGGTGGCCAATGCCAATCTCTTGTTTCATGCCTGATATTTAGTCATTCTGCAAAGTTTGTATCCATTACTGAGTTTCATGCTTTCTCCCAGAAGCTGCTTACCCTGAAATTTTCAATATCTGATAAATATCATCAAATGATTGCCTCAACAAATATGTATCTTCATAATGTTCTTACTCATATGCTGCTCTTATTGTCTATTGAAAATGACTGAGTGAAAAATACTGATTACTCGGTAATTAAGCTCACATTATATGTGAGCAGCACACTTTAAAAGGATCTGTTCATCTCTGATGGCTTACATTAATGTAATTTTCAGTGCACCGTTTCAGTAACCTCTAATAAAAATAACAAGAGAGCTGCAAGCCAAAGCAAAGACCAGCCTGTCAGAGGTAATCATGAGGTCTCCACTGCAGTTCTTTATGAAAATAAAGACCATCATGATACCCATGCCTCAAAAACTTCAACACCACAGAGGCTAGTGACTAGATGTTGGTTAAAGAAATCTTTGAAACCAGACCAAAACAAACAATAAAGCCAACCGTTATTACAACCATATGGTTCCCATTATATCTTAATTCAAAACACAATATGCAGCCCACTTTTGACAAGTCAAGCCCTTTATTCTGTTAAGTAGGCATTTGGATTAGGGTCCAGTATCCAGGATTAAACAGTGGACAAGAGGACAAAAATGTTATTGCAGGCCAGATTATGTCTTTACCTTATTAGACAATGATTTAACCTGGAACCGTAACAGTCTACCAATGTGTCCTTTTGTCTCACTGCCAGAAAATACTGAGGGAAGTAGATGTTCAGTAAGCTCATGTTACTCAGGAGTCAAAGCAAAATGCTTATAATTGACCTGGGGCTCTGCAGCGAAACCCACTCTAAAACTCAATGGAAAAAGTCTAACAATAAACTGTGCGCATGGTAGGTTAGTTAAGGCGGAAGTATCATTGCAGACCTGTAAAAGTAGTATCACTTCAGACCTGTAAAAGACATCAGTGTTCCTTAAAGTTGTGAGAACAACCATTGGTGCTGTGAAGACATCACCTTTTTACACCTTGGTTTCCATAACTTATGCAAGCTTAATATCACTAATTCTACCAAAATAAACCTTGGTCTATATTTATTTATTTTTCATCAGCTATGCTTTAGTTGTAATCACACATAAATGTTTGACTTGATTGCAACATTGAACTTAATTACTAGCAGAATTATTTTTGAGAAATCCTATAATGTCTCTCCACTTCGACATTTTTCATCTTGTCTTGTCTAATAGGAAGTCACAGGGACATATGATGTTCCTGCTATATATATGTGAGAGTGATGGAGGAGAAGGGATCAAACTCTGACTAAGGATCGATAAGTATATTACACAGTACAAAGCAAAGACATTTCAACATTTGTGACTGCAAAATTTCTCCAGATGTTTTATTCATTTTTTCCTTTTTTAGCCATATTCAAAAGATGTTCAAAAGCACCTGTCTTAAATTATTCAGAGTGCAACAAAAGCTGACCGACTCTCTCTCACGTGCATAAGCACAACCTTACGCATTCACAATCGGATGTTAGCATACATCGCACACACTGTAACAGGTGTGTTTAATCTAATAGAGAAGTAAACAAATCCTGTCCAGACATGAGCTCAGTGATCGAGGTGAGAAGTGAGGCCCGTGCAAGAAAACAGCTTTGTGTACTGCAACTGTAACAGCTGTGTGGTTTTCTACAGAACTCCCCAGAGTGGAAGCTCGGTGATAACAATTTATTTATTTCCACCATAACATGCGCTGATGGCTGTAGCCGTCTCATTACATCGTCCAACAAGATCCAGTCTTTGACACTGTCCAAAATCACTATTCAATAAAGTGCTCTGAAAACAGCCAGGCTCCTCTAGCGAGGACCACATGGTTTCTGTCCTCACACTGCTACATGCCTGCACTTTCATAATCTCATGCAGACCCATGCACCAATTTAACCAAAGCGGAGCCTAAATCCAATTCCTAATAGAGTGAGACAGAGTGGCATTCACAAGCAGGGGTAAACGATTACAGAGGCAGGCCCTGGAGTCTCGGCACATGCTTGAGCTGTGTCCAGGCTGTTTATTACCTTACAGTGTCAACACTGTGGCCTTGGTGTCAGTGGATGATCTACATTTCCATGGACTGTGCCTGCTGCCTCATATTAGAGATTGGAAGCAGGTGGCTGGTAACACACAGCGGGCTCCACCATCGCAACTTTGGCAGCGATACCAAAGAGGGTAACTTCCAAGAGGCCGATCGAAGGTGAGTGCTGAAAGGAGGGGAGAAGAAGCTGGGGTCCTTCCACTGTACATTCTCCCCCCAAGGCGAAATCTAGCTGGGCTGAATTGTGCTGAAAAGGCAAAACTGATATATTGTTCTCTGAGTTTCTCTTCACCCATGTGATTTATCTAGTAGCTGAAGCAGCGTGGTGGCAGTGTAAATATTAATAGTGAGTGATCATTTGTCATACCTAGCGATCCAAAAATGCCCAGTGTAATTTGTGATTTAATGGATCCACTTTCTCGGTAACACAAACCTCATTTCATCTCCTCCTTTTGCAGGTTAGCTGAACGTGTCATGAATCATTCCCAATCCCACCTCGAAAAGAAACACATCTTTAGACCTGCCGTGGTCGATTTTGGCCACTTAGGGGCAGCAGAAACAAGCTGAAACAAAAGTGTACATACATAATATTTTTTTTACGTTGATACAGACATTCAGCAGCACATCATTAGCCTTCATTCTGTGTCTTGTTTCTAGTCACCACCTGATTAATGTGTCCAATATAAATGCTTATTTTTTCACTGTTTTGGTCTCCACCAACTCCTGATGGAAATATCCATGAATGCTCCACTATGTTCACCAGCTAGTTGCGAACCTTGTCAGCCTACCATTTGGTATTTAAAGAATTTTGGCGGCTAACGGTTGCCTGCTGTGCCTACAGGTCGAGGATAATGAGAGCGGTGAACCAAAATGGCAAAGTTGTGGCACAGAAAACCAAAACAAGGAGCTAAAAGATCCTGAAAAAGTCTGCACATATTTCTAATTATTAGAAATAAAGATACATAACGTGATATATAGATATATAAGATATATAATGTGTACCTTCCAAATAGTATTTTTTTATCTAGATTATGACTGCTTTAATTTCAGATTGCATCAAATAGACACACACAAGAACACACACAGACTTTTACACACTCATACATGCACACATTTGACTTTTGATTTCACGTTTAGGGATAGGGACCCAATCATTTATTCTAATCAAAATAAAATACATTAAAGAAATCCCCGGCTGCAATTTTAAAGACTGATTTACCTATGCCATTAAAGACAACACCTTACATGCACTGTGTCAGGCTTCAGTGTGTTTGTAGCGTGTTATACACAAACACACACAGTGACTGCTGATGGACCAAGACAATCAATCAAACAGGCCAGCAAATACACACTACAACCGTGAAGACATAACATGAAACAGGATTAAGGGCACCTGGGAAAGACGGAGCACATGCAGGGGATGCCATGCAATAAATCTTAAAAATCTGTTTGAAAAAAAAAAAAACGTAATGACTGAACAGTAAGAACAGTTGCCTTTAACTTATTCCAAGATAAATTTACAGAGGTCAACATTCCTGCTTCCCTGCCATTATCTGCTGTTTCTCCGTCATGCATGAATCACATACAGGGCAGTAGTAAGTCTGTCATTTTGGAATTTTAAAGCACACCTAATAATGAACATCAGTGTCTACTTATACATTTTATCACCGTTTTGGTCTCCACCAACTCCTAAGGGAACTACCAGGTTCCCAGGTAGAGTCTGTCTTGGTAATTATGTTGAACAGGAATGTAAGATACATGCCTAATATCCTCTATGCACACGTGCACATTGTCCCTGATCTTGCTGGTTGCTCTGTCATCAAGCGTTAAATCAGAACAACTGGCCCATTAACAAAATTTACTGTTTTTGTTACGGATAAGCTAGATTTACTATTTTTTTTAAAGAAGACAAATTATGCACATTTCCACGTCTATACTTTTTTTTATTCTGGGACTCTTACTAAATTATCTTATTTTATCTACTAAATAGGTCGTTGCATGATTTACTTCTTTATTTTAGTATTTGCTCAATCTGTCAAATTCTTGTATACATCCATAAATTTTTTAGCCAAAATGTGATCAGAAATATGTAAGTGGATGGTGTAGACAGCCCATGGAGCAACCCTTAGCAACAAACCTAGCAATATAAACATTCAACAACATAGCAGTATTAGAATAGCATATAAGAACAAACAAATGTCCTTTTTAACTGGGTTTGAGGTGAATATTTAGCCACATATTCCTCCTATGTTTGATTAAAAAACATTTAACATGTAACAAAATAATCAATCAACAAACAAACGGATCAAAATATCTACTTGGGACAATTTTCACATCTTCCAAATTTACCAAAAGGTTTGTACGTTCCTGTAATTGTTTTAGTAGTTAAAACCTTAATATATAATATAAATATGACATGTTCCATAACTCGTGCTAGATTTCGATTAGCGTCCTATGTAAAGATCTTTGCAGCGAGCAGAGGTACAGTGAAGGAAACTGGCTGAACACAGGCGCTTGGCTGACCGTCCCCTCGTATAATAGCTTTGGCAGAAGAGAGAGGATAAATCTGTCTCGAGAGATGAGAGAAGGAAAAACGTTTAATAACAACAGAAGATGTGAGTTCTCACTGAAGTCGAGGACCGAAGCTCGAGGTGGGAACGTGAGAAAGAGAAAACGGATGGGGCGATCTGATTACATCTAACATCTTCCACTCCCGACCCGCCACTCCGAGGCGTGAAAACCAAACGGGCCACGTCAAAACAAACGTGCCGGAGAGCTACCCCTAACAAACAGCCGACACGTGCCTGTGAAATGTCTTAGCAAGAAGGGAGGGCCGTTTAAACCCCCCCCCCCCGGCAGTCGGATCCCTCCTCCCAGGAAAATGGAAGGAATCAAATCAGCACAGTGTGTGAGCGTGTGTTCGTGAGTGTGTGTGGGGGGTAGGAACCAAATATCCCCTGTCCTCCTTTCTGCCTCTGCGGGCCTCGTCCTAAATACTAACTAGCATCCTCCTGTTTGCATGTTGACGTACTGTAAATCACAGGTCAGTAGGAAGAACAGATGGCGGCGGTGGTGAGACAATGCACAGAGACTATAGGGATGTCTTTACCATTTAATCCCAGGTTCCCTGAACTCCAACAGGACTGACTGGGGTCACTGTAGACAGTGACCTGCATGTGATTCTGGACCCGAGGTTAACATATGTCCTGTTTCTACTGCCCTCAGAGGTGTTTTTCAACAGATATTTTTTGCTGTAGTTCTTTTTTTTTTTTTTTTCCTTAGGCACATTTTCAAAAAAAAAAAGATTAGATAAACAGAACTGCTCTTCTACCCTGAGCAGACTGAAATTTGCTCCAGCGTTCCGGCTTGGCTCTGACCATATCAAAACTGCAGATGGAGGCTCAGCTTCCATGACCTTCAAAGGAAAAACGTTCCTCACAGAGAGCACTTCTTCTACCTTTAACTACTCCCCCCCCCCCCCGGAGAGCCAGCCTCATCCAACCACTACAGCATACACACACACACCGCCTGTGCAAAGTGAAAGCATAAGGTCTCGTCCGGGCCCATTAAAACTTTAACAATGTCAGTTCACAGACTCCCGAAGCAGTACACTTGCTGACTCTGCTGTAAAATGGATAACGCAAGGATCGGATTAGTGGGAGATGCCGAGTACACATGACCGACTTTATTTTACTCATGGTCAGACGCGAATGAAAAACTCACCATACTGGCATCGTGTCCCTTTGAAGCCCTCTGGGCAAAGGCATATCTGGTCGCCGTTCTCTGCACACCGCCCTCCGTTGAAGCATATGTTGGCACTGCACACCCCTGCGGATACCACATGCAAATATGCCGATTGTCTGAAATATTCATTTTTATATTTGAGCCAACTTCAGATTCATCGAATCTCTGTATACAGTACAGGGCAAAAGTTTGGACAATCAATGTGTTTTCTTTATTTTCATAACTATTCACATTGTCACTGAAGGCATCAAAACTATGAATGAACATGTGTTTATGGTGTTATGTACTTAAAAAAAAGGTGAAATAACACCTATATAATAACACCTAATAATAATGTAATATACACATTTTATATTCTAGTTTCTTCAAAATAGCCACCCTTGATCTGATTACTGCTTTGCACACTCTTGGCATTCTCGTGATGAGCTACCCTTTCAGGTAGTCATCTGAAATGGTTTTCACTTCATAGGTGTGCCTTACCAGGGTTAATTAGTGGAATTTCTTGCTTTATCAATAAGAGCAAAGGGTGGCTATTTTGAAGAAACTAGAATATAAAACTATACTATACAGAATATTTCTTGAATATCTAACCATTTGACTGATTGACTTCAAATTTGGTAGGTAAGTTTCTGGGCACCCATGAAGATGCAGTGTTGAATTTAGTGTGATTCAGATACTCTGGGACTTTGATATCTGTGACGGGCACTGCACATAGCTATCAAAACTAGCCCTATCTGATAATGAAATGCTAACATCGGGCCTACTCACTATGCAGACAGCCCGCCTCTTCTCCCTTCTGAGTCCAGCCGGGGCAGCACTTATAGACCGTGTGAGAATCCATGCTGTACGTCTGCCTGTAGGTTGTGTAGTACGTTGTCCTGAGGAAGAGAAACGCTGTTACTGGTGGGGATTTTACGGCGGACACAGGATGCAGGACATTGTGAAGCTGTCCGTGGTAACGATACGGATTGTAACATGTCTGTGCACCGTTAAAAGAACGGCTACTCCCACCTCCTCTCGTAGCCCATACACCATCTGTGGCTTGTGCAGCCCTGCTTCCACACCTTAACCATGCGGGTGAAAGCCTGCACACACGGCTGACGGGCCCCCAGCATGGACAACTCCTGGTCAGCACAAACATTTGGCCTGTGCACAAAAGTAGGAGGATATGGGCAGATGTAGTTAAAAATACAGTTTTTAGAATGCATTCATTAAAAAAAACATTATATATAAACCAGCTTGTGAATATAGGCTATTTTATTCTGCATGTTTCATATAGTTTAATAGGTGATATCTGAGAGGCTATGAGCCACCCATGGTGGTCTGGGTCTGCTGTTCCAACAGTCATGAAACTTCTGCACATGCTCAACTGTATGAACACCAGGTCATCACATACAAATTCATGCATTCATAACATGCTTGATTAAGGTGCATAGCTAAAGATCCTGCTAATCTTTATTAAGGTTTGGTCATGTCCATGCATTTTTGTGTAGATGTTCATGAAATTGCACACAAAAAAAGCCTAAATCCTATTGTGTTGTCATCGCAGGTAACCAGAGGTGTCCTCCTCCTCCTTCTCCTCCTCCTCCATGAAGCATCTGGCTTCAATACAGTGCAGCCTGAAGTTAATTAGAGGAAGTGCTCAGCTTCTCTAGTAATGGAAGCGATTCCTTCAATCGCGTCCAGCACCCTCTATATTCAGAAATGTCCGGTCCAGTAGCAGCCTATGCAATAAGATCACATTCTACTGGAAGCAGACAGGAGCAGCCGCTTATCCTATAGGGACCTGAAAGAGCGGCTCCTAGCGGCCATTGAGAACAACAGCAATAAACTATTATGACAGACGAAAGTAGAATTATTTTAAAACTTCCGACTATATGGAAAACAAAACACGCACGGTAAGTTAAGTTCCTCCCGTCTTGCGTTAAAACACGTAGTAAAACTCCCCCCTTCGCCCGATTTATTAATAAGTTCGAATTCAGCTCTATATAAAACAAAAAAAAAAAACAACAAAAAAGAATCAATGAAAGCGATCTAACTTACATGCCAAGTTGCAGCTCCAGGGCTGACGCGATGCGCGCAGAGCTCAACGATAACACCCACAGAATGAGAATATGCGGGATCATAGTTTCTGCCGGTTAGGACGCGGAGAGACGCGCTCAGACGCTGCAGCTTCTGTCCATCAAATGAAGAGCATCCCGACATGAGTGGAGTCCGTCTCTAGGACATGTCGCAGAAGTTGTCTGTGTGTCTTTTTGTGGAGTTTTTTTTTTTTGTTTTGGGTTTTTTTTTGGATGGGAGGGGGTTGATTTCCCCCCAGTGATCCGGACGTGATTCCCCGTTCACTGTCTGAGCAGATGAGGGTCGACTTGTCTCATGTCAATCGCAGCTTCTGAATGGCTTCTGGTAAACGCACCACCCACAGTCACTCAGGGGCCAGCTTCCCCCCAAACCCCCCGGCGACACCGGGGACACTCATGCTTGTATATCATCTCAGGATTAAATATAAAAATGCGACCAAATGTAACCCCAGGCTTAAGTTGATTAATTGGAAATTCATAATGATATATATATATATATATTTTAATTGAATCCCTTCCTGTATGCAAATGAAAGAGCGTTCCAAGCATAATCTTTATTAGAATCTCCTAGAATACAGCCCAATCAATCCACAAAAATAAGAAACAAGACATGACTTTATTACATAAATCTAGGCTAAATGATTCCACCAAGGCATTCAATATATCTCATGACGATAATCACATTATCGTCTGTAAAACAAAGTAGAAACACAGTCTTTTAGGTATTTGGTAATTACCTTTAAACAGTTAAAACTATAAACATCTCATAAAGGCCTATATAGACTAAAATGCATGGAAAATAAAACTGGATTTAAGGAATATTGCGCACAATAGGCTGCATTGTGTGATTGTAACTTGATAGATTAGACAGATGTTGTTGGGATAAACTGAATTCAGTGATATTGGCTGCCACTACTGTTTTTACACTCAACCATAAACATAATCTACAGTCCTATACGTTGGACAATGGAATATATCTATATCTTGTCATCATCCAGCTTGTTTATGCTTTATGGGACAATAGATTTACATGGCAAGTAAAAACTTTGACATTTGAGTAAGTGTATGTGCTGTCCCAGAGGAGATATCAAATTAGTCATTTTTTACAATCCGTGCAAAAAGTTGTCGATGCGAATACTTCGCGAGATCTCAGAAAGCGTTGATAGAAGAGAAATATGGTGTGGAGACAGTTCTCTGGAAAATGATCATACAGCCACAACTGGGGAAGTAGTTGAAGAATTAACTGAGGAGAAACCACTTGCTTGAATGCTTCATGTACTTCTCTGGAAATGTGAGTAATGTAGCTATGTGAATGGCATGTAAAGAATGATATTAACATCAGGAGTGATCATTATTCAATATTATGCTCTAGATAGAACAAGCAGATAATGATACAGTAGCAGGGACTTCAGTGTTTATTAGTGCTGCATCAATAGGTACTCCTAATGTGTGTGTGTGTGTGTGTGGGGGGGGGGGGGTGTTAAAGGACATTCCATAGTGGAATAATAAATGCAGTGGTAAAAATAAAGAAATCATTCATTTATTCTGAATTTTAAGAAATCATTTAAGTTAAAATAGAACAGAAGAAGTAAGGTAATGATAATGCAGAGCATACACAAAGAGTTGGAATTCATGTGTAATTTGGGTGTAAGAGGGTAATGAGAAAGTGACATTAATCAATGATGGAAATAATGAAAGTTCTGTTTGGAAAAGGCCAAATCGTTGACAGGAAAACCAGTGAGGGATACGTGTCAGAAGAAGTGGGATATGGCTACCGGACACAGAAATCAATTATTGTGAAGGTTTTTTAACGGTGAGAGGAGTGGTTGTGTGGAGATTACTATTTGGACATGAATCAACTTTTTTTTTTATTAAATAGCAAAGTGCATATCAGATAAATGTGATGTTTGTAATGTCCCTTGGAAATATTGACCATGTCATGAGGTGTAGTAAATACAATTCAGAGGGGAACATCTAATGCGATAAGATATGGGTTGGAACAGGGACTTGGAAGGATTTTTTAGAAATGAGTGAGGTACTCATTACCCAGAGTGCTGCTCTTTATTTTGTTCTTAAACATACCGGAATAGATTGTAAGATATATTCCTTTTCTTATTTAAAGCCCAGAAAGTACACACTCTGTACAGTAGGGGGCGGTACGCAGCTTTACACGTTTGGTTGTGATCCGCCATTAAATTCAAAGTCGAAGAAGAAGAAGACGACGGGAAAAGCAGAAGAAGAAGAAGGAAGAAGGAAGAGAGGTAGTCCCTCTCTCATCAACACAAGGAGATGACTGACAGCTACACCATCTGTGATACGTATATTTAACTGCCTTCATACGGATTATAGCTAAAAGTTTCCGTCCCTTCAGAACATTAACCCGCAGAGAGGAAGCTAACCTCAACAACACCAAACGGTAAGAAACTGAAGCTAGCGCGCGTACTAGAAATGGCGCTAAGCTAATGTCTCTGTGGTGTTAAACACATCAGCTGCAGGTTTTTAGTTCGCGTCAGACCTGCTAAAGATCAAATAAACCGCTAAATTACACTTGAACACGTATCTGCAATTACAACTGTTAGTGAGATAGAGGTTTTAACGTTATAACATTGGCTATTAGCGGCTGTAGTATTCATTGTTAGCATGAACCGGTACTGTCACATTTCTGTTTTTTATATTTAAAGGGACAGAGCATATTAACGGACATTAGTATATGATATGATGTAAATATGCCGGAATGTGCAAAACTGCTCATCCGTAGTCCCTCGGCAGGTAACAAACATAACCAAATCCAACTCATACAGACAAAGGTGCAGTAGCACAGTCCTTTACAAAGTCAGAAGACACTGTTATCATCACATGATGGTATCATGAGTATTTTCCATTCTCTAACTGAGTCCTGGTGCCCTGAAGGTGCACCAGGACTCTCGATATCAGATTTAGAATGAAATGTGATCTGCGGGAGCTGTTTTTAAATGAAATGCTCCAGGAGATGTGGAGCGTGATGGGGTCAACAAGAGCGAACATTGAACTATAACACACTGATCTTTCATAATGGCGTGTCTGGCTTTTATGGCCTAACAGGTTATCCTGCTTAGGGCTGCAACTAACGATTACTTTCATTATCATTATTGTGACAATCATTTTCTTATGGATTCGATGTTTGGTCCATAAAATGCCAGAAAAAAGCTGGTGGAAAAATGTGGATCACCATTTCCCAAAGCTCAATATGACATCATCAAATATCCTATTTTATCTCTATAATCCATAACCTAAAGATATTGACTTTGCTATCAAAGAAATCAGAAACCAGAATCAGAAAATGCTTTTTCTTGACTGATTATGAAAATAGATTATATATTTAACTGTTTACAACCATACTGTGCAGCACTAGTCCTGTATTACTGATGTGCTGAACAAATCATTTTACACAGCCAAATGAACGGAGCAGCGTTCCCCTCCCCCACGGCAGAGATGGCGGAGATGAACCGCATCCAGTACGAGCTGGAGTACACCGAGGGGATCAGCCAGCGGATGCGCATCCCTGAGATGCTCAAAGTAGCTCCTCAAACCCACGGGGACCCAAGTTTTGGATCACAGGAGCTCCTGCACAGTGTCATAATGCAGGTCCCTGAGAGAATTGTGATTTCAGGTCAGTGGTGCTGTAAATCATTCTGTTGGATATTTTGATCATAAAATATACATCATAATGGACTTCATTTAAAGTCCATTATAATATACTCAATTCTGAGAGTCAACAATGGCTGTCAGCTGACTATAATCTAGCTATAATGCGGCTTTTGCACATTTACAGTTCCCATTTTTTACATTCTTTGTTTTATATTTCTTTATTTTTCTTGTTTTTTACTGCTTATAAGCTTTATAATTTTGCCGTCTACCTTGCTGGTGTAATTATGGAAATTTCCCCACTCTTGGATTTATAAAGGAATATCATATTTCATGTTGTCTTTTTTTACTGCCATTAACTGATACTGATCCATGCTGCCTCAGAATCCCATTAATGATCAGCATTACACTCATATCAATTAATTATTAACTTCAGTGAACCCTCATTGGTGTGGCTACAAAAATGTTGATCCACTATACTCGCAACGTCAAATTTGTTCTAAGTCACATTTCATCTTTAGTAATGAAATTGCACAATATGTGATTTAAATTAAGTGAAATAGAAATTACATAAATTTCACATATGAAACTCTTTGAAACCTTCCATCAGGAGACAGTAATGACCCCCAGTTCCCCAGACCCAGAGACCTGGATTTAATCCAGTCAACACCACTAGAAACCTTGTCACTGAAGACTCCGCCGAGAGTCCTCACCCTCAGCGAGCGCCCCCTCGACTTCATGGAAGAGGAGCAACGGGCAGCTCCGGAAACCGAGGAGGCGGTAAGTGATTTAGCAACAAATCATCACCTATCCTACTAAGGACACTCCATAAAATCTACTCATCAACGAGAATCGCTTCTTTACCGCAAAACATGGCCTGAATAAACAATTTTCCATTACTTCCTGTAGCTGCGGCCCCACGGACGATTGCGCCGAGAACGTTCAGCTAGTGAGAACACGCCTGCCCGTCATAGCAGTCAACTGATGCGCAATGATTCCACGTGAGTATTGGCTGGGATGTGCGATCAGTAGTCAGGTACCAGATCCATCTCCAGTATGCACGAGCATGTTGCATCTTTCTTCTGTTTCTGTATTTTCATCTGTCCCTTTGTCTCTAATATACCCGGTTGTCTGTTGTCACTGGCTTGTAAGCTGCTTTTTGTCACTGACACTAATCAAATAACACCATGATTTAAAACTATTAATACAAGTTGTCATGTAGAACATACATTTTTTTTTTTACAAATCAGAATTTAAATCATGTGCTTGCCTGTGATTTTGGTCTGAATTTCCTTTTCTGTTCATTCATTGGTGGGTGCATTATGTGTTAGTGAATCACTGTTACTGGATGGCAGGTTCAGTCTCCAGCTGTTGGTGTTGCTTTGATTTTCTTTGAAACCAGTTTGCGATTTTCACAAAGTCAGTAAAGTTGAGGATAGTTTCTTTTCCTTATTTCTCTCCCTCTCCTCCCTCCTTCCCCTCTTTCCACCTTTGTCTTTTTTTCCTTCTCGTTTTCTCTGAATTGGCTGCTCTTAATGACGGGCGCTGAGCAGTGCCACCCCGTCCCCCCCATCCACTGTGCACCCTTGCCCCCCTCTCACCGTGGCCGAGGAAGAACACAACCTGTACAGCGCTAATGGCGTTTTATCTTTCATCCAGTCAACGACACGTCGGGCCTACCAGCAGGTCCTCGAGGTCTTGGATGAAAACCCTCGCAGGTGACCTCCCAGTCATCCATTTTTGCTAGGGCCGTGAGAACACAGTTACACATTGTTCAGATGCCCTGTTAACACCTGGAATTACGATGCAATTCCACATAGGTCTTGGGTAACTACATTTGATGAAATCACCCGAGATGCATGTTAATACCAGCTGTAAACAGGACGAGAGATTTAGAAATAGCAGGGTATTTTCGTTCAGACTGGACAACACAGACTGCATCAGTTGCTTTAACCTTTTGGACTTTCACTGAATCTACAGTGCTTTGATTTCTGTGCGTCAGCACTCTGTGATTAGGGAAAGGGGGTTCACCTAGTGATTCTGAAATTTGGTTTGGCTTTCAGTGATCTTGGAAGCTTGTTCATGTGGTTGGATTAACCCCTATGTTACCATTTCCTAACTGACTATTTCTGTTTTCTAGTAAACATTTGTATAAAGCATGTATTATAGTAAAGGGCAATGACTTTTAGCTACTGTAGAAATAAATGAGTCATCTAATCCTTTAGTGGTGGTAGGACTTGCCTGACTTGGTTAAATTGTCCTAAAGCTTCAATTATGTCAATTGTCAATTATCCCCTTTTTAAAAATGAGTTTGTCTTAATTTTAGAAGGTTCAAAGATGCAATGATGCTGCACAAACATAAACTAAACCCTGCAGTGCCCATGAGTCAGCAGAAACTGATTAACAACTAAACTCTTGCAAACACTGTAAACTGACGGAGTGTGCGGAGCTAATGTTTTGAGGTTTTATATCCTAGTATAAAGAACTTTAAAATAACCACACTCCAACTCATACCTTCTTCATGGTGTTCTAAACTTTTGACTGTTTGCCTTGTTGGGAAAGGCACAATGCAAAAGCAGAAAGAAACATTTTACATGTGTATTCACACACTCTGCACACTTCAGAAGTTTGATTTGCAAAACCTTGTTACGTGTCTGGCAGCTGAAAGGTTGATGGTTTGTGGCTGGGGAAAAAAAAACACTTTTTTGTGATTCTGTTTTGGAAGGAAAGTGGATGTAGAAGAGAAAAGGTGTAGATACTCGAGGGATATTCAAGTTGTGTGTGCATTTATGCAGCACAGTTCCATGTATATGTTGTTTTATCGCTTATTTTTCCCTTCTGTCAACCCTACCTGTTTAGCAAACCATCACTGCGAGGGGGGTCGGCTTCGAGCTCCAACCCCCTGCATGACACCAGGTAACTTCACCTGGCACTTAATCTTGATTCTGTTCCTCTTTCCTTTTCTTCATCCTTTGCTTTCTCTCATTCCCATTTCAGGCCAAGAAATAAGATTTAGTCTTGTTAAAAACCAACAAATCAAGACAAGAAAATGAATTGTTTATCACTGCCTTGCACAATCTATAGGTGCTGGTCATAAAATAATATCATAATAAAGTTGATTTGTATCAGTAATTCCATTCAAAATGTGGAACATATATTATATTCATACCCATGTCTTGCATATGTCTGTGTGTGGTGTGGGTGATCACATTTTTGAATGGGTTTTGTTTCACAATCCTCTTCAGGGTGAGGTTATCCCTATTGCTTGTACACTTCTTCTCCTCTTTGCTTCTCTATTAATGTGCTTGGAAACAACAGCTCTGTAACAAGCCAGCCTCTTTAGCAATGACCTCTTGTGTCCTACCCTCCTTGTGGAAGGTGTCAGTGGTCGTCTTTTGGACAACTGTGAGGTCAGCAGTCTTCCAGCAGATTGTGTAACCTACACAACTAGACTGAGAGACCATTTAAAGGCCTTTGCAGGTATTTTGCGTTAATTAGATTAGATTAATTAGAGTGTGGCACCAGGTATCTTCAGGTATTCCACAATGTTCAAATTTTCTGAGATACCCAATTTGTGGTTTTTATTAGGTGTCAATTATAATCATCAATGTTAAAAGAAATTAAAAATTTAAATATGTTAGACTGTGAAATGAATATATACGTTATACAAGTCTCACTTTTTGAATGGAAGTACTGAAATAAATCAACTTTTTCATGATATTCTAATTATATGACCAGCACCTGTATAAATAGTATGTGTTGTATATAAATGTTCAGGATTATACACTCTGTCATGACTAATTCAATTATTTTGTTCTGAAAAATGAATCTTCTTTTTTTTTTTTTCTTTCATTTTTTAAGGTTTTCATTATCAACATATGAAGCAGGGCTGGATGGAGGACCCGATGACATGACCGTGGTTGATGCAGCAACACTCCGACGTCAGGTCAGTTTTTCACAACCGTATCTATTTATGGTACAAAAGCTGATGTCAGAATTATTGCGACTAAGGAAACGTTGTTTTTCTTTGACTCCGTACAGCTCATCAAGTTGAACCGGAGACTCCAACTTTTGGAGGAGGAGAACAAAGAGCGAGCAAAACGGGAGATGATCCTGTACTCGGTCACCGTAGCTTTCTGGCTCATCAACACCTGGGTGTGGTTGCGGCGTTAGTCTGGCCTGTATTTCCGCCAACACCGTGGCAGATGAACGTACTATACCTTATTCTATGTGTCAAATAGCTACTCGCTGCACTCAGTCCATGTGAGGAAGACCTCGACAGTGTACAAGGCCCGTCGCACACCAGACTGATTTTTGTGATTTCGTTTATTTAATACATGTACAGTTTTATTTTTTTACTCTTCAGTTAATTCTGTCTGTTCCGTTTTTTGTCGCGTTTTTTTGTTTTTATTACAAATCTTCTTGCTTGATGCTAAGCATGACTTGTAAATATTTGTTGCTTTGAAAAGAAGTCATTCAAAGATAGAATATAGCTTAGTTTATCAAAATAGAAAACGGAGCTGCAGTAAAGGTGTAAGCGAAGGTGAATTGCAGAGAGAGTAATATGCGACTTGAGCTGAGAAGTGTAATACAATGAAGTAAAACCACACATATGAACCGTTGTGCTGTATTTTTATTGATGCATTAAAATAAACATAAATACTTATATCACTGTAATCTTGCTGCAATGTGAAGTGGAAACATACTGCAACTTTAACACAATAGTCCCACGTCTGATATTTCTTCTCCAGTTTTTATTCACACTGGTTATATATATATATATATATCTTTTTTTTTATCATAAAAGAATGCTGGTGATGCTCTGAAAATAAAGTCAGTGTACATATTGAACCTTTTTTCACAACTGACGACCATGTTAAAAATTAAACAACTATGAATTTGTTAAACACATCTGTTCTAGACAACTTTAACCACTACATATTCTATTTTAATTAAAAGTTAAGTCTTGATTGGCTGCCAGCACAAACCAGTCTTTTATTTGAAGATTACTCTTGTAAGATTCTAGGCTAATCTTATTAACCCTCAATCCAGCTCCTCAATCAGACAGCGTGGTGGAGAGGATGTTTGATTTGCTTTTAACTTCCCCGCAGGTTCAAAACTCAACGCTTCGGTGGCGTCCCCGTGCTCTGGCCACACCAGCGACAAAGAGTTGTTAGCGGGTGATTCGTTGCTGCCTCTCGTCGAGAACGGCGATGGGACGCTCTCGCTCTGGTTCCCGGTTGGCTCCTCTTCATCACCGCCGCCTGAAATGACCTCTATCTTTGGTTTGAACACAGCGGCGAAGTCATCTTCTACGTCCACGTCCTCCAGATCAGGCAGGTCATCGATGAGCAGCGGTCGAGGTGGTGGAAGGTGAATAGTTTCCAGCTGGTCTGCATCACACAGCTCTGTCACCAGTGGCCCGGGGCCATGTGCTTTTACAGCCTGGTCTGCTTCAGGAGGCGCTGACCGTGTCAGCGGATGCCGTTTCTCTGTCTCGTTATGAACGAGACGGACTCTACGTGACTCTTTTTGTTGCTGGTTATCTCCCTCTGGCTCCTTCTGTAACATCTCTCCTGCTGCGCTTTCTTTGTCTGGTTCCATCTGCTCTGGATTCATTGCCTCTTCCTCTTCTCTCACATTCTGCTTTATTTGCCTGTCATCTCTCTCTTCCTGCTCTCTCTGTGACCCTTCACCCGGCTGCTCTGCTTCTTCTTCATTGTTTGGCTCGTGTTCACCGGGCCCCTGCGGTGTCTGACTGCAGTGCTCCTCATATGCCTCCAGTGTGTCCTGCACGAAAGCCTGGATCTTCTCCCCTTGCGGCTCCTCATCTGGAATCTCCGGAGTTTCAAAACCATCGGTTTTTCCTGAAATGAAACATATCAGACCGTTAAGCCCCTGTTTGCTGTTTCACGTCACATTTTACTTTCGTAAGCAATAAAAACACAATAAAATGCATTTGTTTAGCCGTAAATTATGTGACTTTTCATAAATTGGCCCAGAAGATGGTATTTTGAAATGTAAATATTTCCTATTCATTTAGGCAATGGCAAGTTTATTTGTATAGCATATTTCAAAAACAAAGTAATTCAAAGTGCTTTACATAAAACCTTAAAAGCATCAAGATACAATTTAAAAACGGTTGATTGAAAGGCGAAAAAAATTACAAATTTAAAGCAAAAAATCAAAGAACAATCAGTTATCAAAACTTAATTAAAATTAAATGAGATGAGAAAACAAAAACAAGCAATATAAAAAAAAAAACAGTTTATTAAAAGGACAAAAAAATTAAAGTAGTTAGTACTTTAGTATTTGTAGTATAGATACTAGTGTTTTGTATATAGATTTCAAAGTCACCAGAGGGGAGTCTTGAAACTTCAAACAAAATTATAGATTTGCATATCTTTGTGTTTTTTTTTTTTTGTTTTTTTTTTATATCTGGACAGTAGGACAGAGTTCATGGTGGACCTTGACACTGGTCCTGTTCCCATCATGTAGACCAGTGACACATTATGGGTGAATCTTGAAACAGACTAAAACTGTGCATAAGCATCATCATCATATGGCGTCTATGTATACAGTAGGGACCTTGACTCCTCCCTGTAGAGGAGTATACTACAGGTCATAGGACTATAAAATAAGACCCTGTTTCACTGATTCGGTGGATGTGTTATTCCGAGTTCATCAGAAATATCAGAAAATGAGGAAAACATGGTGGAACAGCCCTTGTGACTTCTCTTAAGCAAAAATGCTGCAGTGGCTCGGTTCCCCACAAACCAGCCGCAGCAGCATATTACGATTTGTACGAGGGGGGAAAAGGGACTCAGATATAAAATGCCTGCAATAGCAATGTTTTTTTTTTTTGTTTAAAAATTTCAGCCCAGTTAATTGTTTAGTTTTATGACCAATTCTCACAAATATACAGCCGATAGTGTTATTATTATTAATCATCACTTTGCTCATCACATTGTAGGAACTGACATTTCTATTGGCTTTAATGACTCCTAACATTCAGTCGTGGTTGCGTTCTTCACTCATATGTTCTCCTGTCTTTGGTAACATGAGATCATAATATAGTGTGATGGTGAGTCTATATTTTCTCTATAAAGGAATAGTGATAAACCTAGAATAAGAAGAAGAAAACACTCTCTAAAGGATTAATTACCCATTTATTAACAACTGAAAACATATCTGTGGATATAAAACATTTGTGCCTCAGAATTTGGTACAGTGACTAAAATTAAACTTGAGAATCATTCTTTTGCATAATCGCGATTTGATTTCATCAATCGTTCAATCATCTTGATTGACCAAAATATTTTTTCTATAATCGAGCAGCCTTACATGTAAGTTATAAATAGTAAAACCTGCGCTCACCCCTCTCCAGCAGCTCTCTTAGGCGCCGTCTCTCCTGGGCTTTCTTTCTGATCATTGCCATGCCGTCCAAGCTGTCCTGGATCTTCCTCCTCTCCCGTGTCTCCCATTGCTCCCTCTCTTTACGCTCCCCCTCCAGCCCTCCCTGGGCCCAGGCCTCGGCGCACGCCCTGTCCTTGGGGAACACGGGCCGGTCGTCGAGGAAGGTGAGCTGCTTGAGGCGCACGATCATGGTCTTCCTGTAGTTGGGGATTTTTCTCTGCACTTCGTTGCCCATCAGATTCAGGACCCGCAGGTCCGGTATGACCTCGAGGATGGGGAGGATCTCGGGGTCATTCAGCAGGTTGTGGGACAGATCCAGCACGCTGATGGACACGCACTGACTCAGGTGCTTTATGTCGTCGACCGTCTCCAGCTTGTTATGGGCAATCTGCAGAGTGCTCAGGTCAGGAAGGCAAGATATATTCTCTATGGTGCGTATGTAGTTGTTGGAGACGTTGAGGGTGCACAGCTTTTTCAGAGGCTCCAGGTTTTCCAGCTTGAATATGAGGTTCTGCTGAAGGAACAGGCATCGCAGATCAGTCTGGGCGTCCAGGTTCTCGATGCGCTGCAGGCCGTTGCTCTCCAGCCAGAGACACTTCAAGCCTGTATACTCCTCTAGGTTCTCAACAGTGGAGAATCCCTTGAAATGCAGATACAAGGTGTCATTCAGGCAAGGTGTTGAGTAAAGTTTGTTCTGTTTGCAGTGGTCCTTCAAAAACTTCTTGGTCATCCGAGGCCCTGATTGTTTTTCACTTTTCTCCTGAGTAGGGCTTTGCAGTTTGTTGTTAGTGTTTTCTCGATCTCTGTCCTGTTTTGTTTCATCCACTTCATCTTTAGCAGAAGTTCCTTTGGCGTCTTGGCCTTTCATTTGACTAGTTGCCTCCTCTTCACTCCTCACAGTTTCACTGAATCCTTCAGAGAGCATCGCCAAAAATGACAAAAAAAATGATCAAGTAATGTTACAGAAATATAATATAAATATATAAATATAATATAAATAACATATAATTGTACGACAGTTGGAAGTTGTAACAGTTCAGTAAATTCCAGTCGATCCGAAACGTTAGTCGCCGCTTGTGTGCGTTTCCATGGCGACGCCCCGGTCCGGATGTTGTTTCTTTCGTTCCGTGTCGGACAGTTTGAGACGTTGCACTCAGCGTGTCAAACATGGCGTCGGGATACATATTGAACCGCGGTGCGCTAGCGTTAGGGATTCACAGCCAGCGAGTCTGCAGGAATATCACGGTTACACAGGTCCGAGGGAGAAAGCGATGGGAGAAAGCATACGTCCGCATCATGGCCAAGAAGTTAAAGCTCGAAGGACCTCCGCCACCGAAGCCCCGGTGAGGCTAACGTTAGCTAACAAGTTTTCTAGAGAGCACCTCAAGGCCATTCATGCTCCGGGTCCACAGCTTTAAATCTTTGGGTGTTCCTTTTTTTTTCTTTAAAGAAAACATCGTAGCTAGAAACTATTTCCACAGACAAAATACGTATCTGGTCGTTTCTCTCCCACATTTATTTGCCCACATCATCACGCTAATGTTACCATAAATATTTATATATACGTTTTTTTCAATGCTTAAAATTATTATGCGTCATATCAAACGCCTTAATGTATTGTTTAAGATCACTTTTCAGATTTGTGAAACCTTTATTTGTTCTGTGAAATCTAAAAAAAATGGCGGTTTCAACTGCTATTTTTTACAATACTAACCACACTCGAAAAGGACCAGATCAAAGCACTAGTCTTAAACTAGAATCTGGAGTAGATTGTTATTATTATTAGACACATTATTAATTGGGAAGAATTGCAATGAAATTAAGGTTTCAGGTCAGCCCCTAAATATAATTTTTCATGTTTCCCATTACTTTCCCATTACCTCCAATTAGAAGCTAACTTCTGCATCGTTATTATATATAGTCACTGTTATTTACATTATTATTATTTACATTATTATATTTTTGTGACATAAAAGCAATTGTGCTTGCCATTGAGAAAGATCTTGACAGACTAGAGCAGTCAGAAGAAACTTTGGATACTATTTGTCCAGGGGATATCTGGTGCACCTTCAATGTAAATAAGAATGTCTGTGCAAGCATACCCACTACTGCCATTCCTCATATACAAATATACCCTTGATATAAACAATGAGCCCTTTAAATTAACCCCAAGTTTGAATTAATTTCAGCTCTCAACATCCTAACTGGGATTACCATGCAGAAGTCAATGCTTTCACCACCCGCCTCCATGAGAACTTCTCCCTGCAGCTACTGAAAACGGCCTTCGTGAATCCCTGTTACCTGCAGGCGGAACAAGCGAGGAGGCAGGAATTAGGTGTGGACTCCGAGCTCACCGCTCTTGTTCTAGAAGACAACGCTCAGTTAAGTGCAAAGGGAGCCAGTTTCACCGAAAGCTTCCTGACCGATTGGTGCAGAGCCAGCTTCCCGAGCCTGTCGAGCGAGGGGGTGCAGGCCGTCACGGGTCACCTCACTAGTCCGGCAGTTGTGACCAACGTGGCGAGAAACATCGGCATCGACGATCTGACCATGAGTGCTGTCTTCCCGATCCCGGACGATGTGCTTCATTCTACGTTCATGGCAGTGATCGGGGCTCTAATCGAGAGCAGCGGAGCAGAGCGAACAGGATTTTTCCTCAGGGTGAGAGTCTTGCCGCATATATGTATTGAAAGAAACTTGTATATTCACTTGGCTCTTGTCTGTGGGACACACCTGGTTAAATAAACCACCCACCTCCCTTCCTCTCCCCAGGATTTTCTGGTCTCTCAGCTGATAGGAAAGGACCTGTTTGATATGTGGACAGTGGTCGATCCCATGGGGCTACTAGTGGAGGAGCTTTCTAAAAGGAACCTAGCTCCTCCAGAGCCCCGCTTGATCAGATCTGCTGGAGCCAGCACTGTTCTCCCCCTCTACTTTGTGGGCTTGTACAGGTATGTAAGCTTTCATGATTGCTGTTCCTCAAAGCACAAAGAATGAGTTTTCTTTTTTTTCTTCCTTTTTTACACTCTTAAACACTCTTAAAGATTTTAGAGATAAGCAAATTTATTTGTTATACACTTCGAGTGAATGTTTGTGTGTTATTTGCCTTTTGTATTTATTTTGTATTTTTCACCTATGTTTGGATTTAGCGATAAGAACCTCTTGGCTCAGGGTCCAGGAGAAACACTTGTTGCAGCAGAGGAGGAGGCAGCTCGCGTGGCCCTGCGGAAACTCTACGGCTACGTTGAAAACCACCGACCCTTTGACTTCTCTCCACAGCAGGAGCACAAGCAGCCATTAATTCAGTCAGTCAGCAGCGGTAATTGAAGTAACCAACACAGCCTCTGCTGCAAAGAAAGTGAAGAAGCTTCACAATCTACTTTGTTAAATATAAGTATATATTTGGATCCATTCTGTTGCTCTAAATATTTACATGTTGGTTCAACTGGAGAAAAGAGAACAGAATGTGGCTTATTGTCCAAACAATAAGTAATATGATTTAAGTGTTTTTTTTACATTCATTTGATAGTGTATTTAAAAATCAACGCACCTACATCTACAGTTTCAGCTCATGTCACCAAAAAGTTCTGGCGATTTATATCTGGTCATCGTTGTAAATAATAGTTGCCATTTTTTTGCTCATCTGTAATAAACTATTCATAAGTATGTGGATATCATGCCTTTTATTCATGTTTCTATGAATCTCAGCTATTTTCTTCCATTTTATTTTGTAGTCTTACGAGGAATGTGTATGTGTCTATATCTTTGAAATGACTTGCTATGTAGATGTTCTCACAAGCTCCATTTGTAGGTTAATTGAAGAAGTGTTAAGATTTACAGTTAAGTAGAGCATGTGTTTAAATATCTCAGCAGCAGCTCCTCTGTCTTTGAACTGGAACTCTACAAAAGACTAAATTGATGACCCTTCTTTGAGGCAGAAGATGCTTTTTTAAAAACATTTTCTATCATTAGTGGCCGTTTATATACAGTTTTACTTGCATTACATGTTTGTTTTGTGCATAATGTAAAAGCACCAAGCCGCCCCGATTTCTACATCCTTTATCTGCCTTCCGTTAGTCCTGCAATGATAGTATGTATCCACATGATGGCGCTGTTGTATTAAAGGAAGACGAATAGCAGTCTGCAGTGTCACGACTACAACCAAAGACAACTCATTCGGGGATGAGATAATTCACGCCATTTTTCTAATCTTCGTAACATGTTGCGTTACTTAGTGCTCCCTCCATCTATAGTAATGCTTTACATATACCTCCATGATATAATAAGTACGTATAAACTCAACATACAATAACTGAAAAGCAAGAAAAAAATGTCGAAACGGTATACTATACAGTTTACACCGAAGCTAGATTATTATATACCACCACTACGATAGTGATAACACGGGATAAGTTGGATATAATTATTAATTATACAGATATTATTACATATTGGCACGGATATGAGCTCTGAGGTTTGGCCCTGGTCCCAAACGAAGCGGTACGGTCTGCGTAAAGAGGACCTAAGCGACGGCGGAAGTAGAAGGCGGGAGTTCTCTTGTTCCGTTTCCAAAGCTTCTCTAACGCCTCAAACTCCTTGTTCGAGGAGTCGCGACGAGGCCGCCTCACAACAGACACCTACCCTTTAACACGGGTCGGGCCGCCGTTTAAACAAGCACACGCTTTTGTTTTAGTCGTAGCTGAATATCCAGTCTCACCCGGGGCTTTTTTTTAAATTTAACCTCGTTGATTTTTTTTTCTTCTCACCATGGCGGCGAGTGCGAAGCGAAAGCAGGAGGAGAAACACCTGAAGATGCTGCGAGAAATGACGAGTTTGCCTCCCAACAGAAAGTGCTTTGACTGCGACCAGCGCGGCCCGACCTATGCCAACATGACCGTGGGCTCCTTCGTCTGCACCTCCTGCTCCGGCATCCTGTGAGTATGAAGTTGCTGAGTGACCTTAGCTTAGACATGGCGCACACGACGACGGAACGTGTTCGGTATCCTTCAGCTACACACGGGCACTGGCTGACTAGCCGGTAGCTAACGCTGGCCGGGGACTTCTCCCGGCGGCGGCGCGAGTTTAGCGGGGTGGTCGGCGTGTTGCGGCGTTGGGGCGGGGTGCACGCGAAGTGTCAGCAAATTAGCGACTACTCTGGATACTAGCTGACTTTATCTTTCCATTGCTAGCCAGTGAACTTATCTGACACTTGCTAGCTAACGTTAGGTGTACAGATAAGCCAGCAGCCTGCTGCTGCTGCTGCTGCTACCAGTTGCTGGAAGCGCCACCTTGCATTGGTGCTAATTGACTTCTCATCATGGTGCATTCCCCACAGACCCATGAATACATGCTGCCATCGTCCCATGCTAGTAATTTCAATGTGTATTTGTGTGATGGGTATTTAAATAACATACATAATGTGTAATGAATTTAAACCATTGTTGAGTTTAAAATGCTATATTTATATAACACCTACTAGGCCCATATTTATTTAGGATCAGTTTCAACTGTGTGTAGGCTAGGCTAAAAATTGTTATTCTCTGTAAATACATTAAACCAGAGTCAAATTCCTTCTATGTGTAAACATACTTTGCTAGTAAGGATGATTCTGATATCATGTAGCCAGCTATTTGCAGTGGTGGAATGTAGCTAAATACATTTGCTCAAGTACAGTTTTGAGATACTTGAATACTGGAGTATTTCCATGTGATGCTACTTTGTACTCCACTACATTGATTGGAATGGCTGTAGTTACTTTTCAGATGACAAATTGACATAATATAATATATTATAATATTCGTTGTTTTAATTGTTTTGTTAGATATGTTCTACCCTTTGTATGAAATATATTATATAAAGCCTATAAAATGAACATGGTACACTTGTGTATATAGTGTAATATGTTATGATGGAGTGATATTACTAGAAATGACACCAAAGTACACTCAAACTTGAACTGGACTGGACTTCTACTGAAGTAAAATTTTCAATTCAGGATTTTGTTTGTAGTTAGTATTTCTACCTTTACTCAATTAAAAGAGTACTTTGCCCACCACTGGCTATTTGTTTTATATGACCATGCAGAGAATTATCATTTTGATTTAAAGATCCCATATTTTATATTTTTCCTGGGACTTATTTGAAGTTTTGATATCCTTACAATACATATTTGTGGTTTTAGGTACAAAAAACCTCAGTATAGTTTTACATCTACTCATATTTTGTGTCTGTGTCAATTAATATTAATAAGCCTCTATTCTGGTTCTAACATATCACTATTTCAGAGAGTCCTGATCACTAATTTTAAGGCACAGTTTCTGAATATGGGCTTATGTGTGCATTTCTCTGGGGATTGAGAATTTTGAAACATAGACAGTATTTATATAACACCTAGACCTTCCTTATAATCAAACGTCAATTAAAATATCCCTTTCTATAATATAGGATCTTTAAAAAACAACAGGGGTTTCGTTCCTTAAACGTTAAATGATGGTGAAGTCCTGTGGTGATGTCAACGTCTCAATACTGTTGTTCGTGCCATCGTTTGTTCTAACCATTTATTACAGGGCTAAAAGTCTTACCCTGTCCCTTTTTTAGATCTAACGCTACACTGACTGAACTACACAGACACCTAGTTTCTTCTGCCCCACTTTGAGAAGCGTCCTTGGTCTCTTGAAAAGGGCCCAGATCTAAGCTATTATTATTAGTAGTAATAGTAACCCCTATCAGCTAAACTCAGCCAGATTGTTGTAGGCGACTTCCACAGCATACAAACCTATCCACAGCATTGATGTATTCAGTGCAGTCAGGGTTTTGACTTTAGATAGCGTTTGCGTGACTTAAAGCTTTGCTGTGCAGTTGTGTAACCAAGCATCTGTAGCTCGGGATTTGGGATTAGCGAAGCATTCCATTTCTTCCTATTCAGCTATATCCTACCTCAATACAGCTTTCTAATTTTGCATATTAAAAAGGCTTTGAGGATATGTATTGCTATCTACTATTAATGAGATATAAGTGATGAAATGAAGACAACAAATTATTGCATGATTCTTGTTTTTGATTAAGAGCACAATAGATAACAGGTTCAGGTGCTTTCCCCATATACATATATAGATATCCGATAACTCAAACTGTTCACTCATCCATCCTGTTCTGCTCATTCACAGTCAGCAGCTTGCACATGTCCTTCCTTAATGCTTTATGGAAATCACCCTGCCATTTGTGACTAATGATTACTCGAATACTGTTGCAGGGGTAATAAAGTATTATTTGCATTGCAGTTCTCTGCTGGTGACCTTTTATTTAATCATATTTAGTTGAGATTGAAACATTTTATTTCTCTGACACCTATATATTATTTGTCTCTCTGTCTTAGGCACAGGCTTTGTTTATCTAGGTTTATGATCTTAAATTTTGCAAACTCTTTTAGGTGTCTCTGCTTTCACTGTGAATGTTCTGGACTGTAGAATGGGAAAAGAATGAGATTGCCGATTGCCCTCCATTTCACTTCGCCAGTGGGTCTGCAGGGACTCTACTGTGAATTTCCCATCTGCTCATCCGATGGTATTAAAGTCTGTAATCTGAGTTAATTGAGTTCTTTTATAGCTTGATATCACAATCCCACCCACCTCTTCTCCTGATTTCTTTCTCCCTCGTTTATGATTAGGGCAAAAATGTTATGTCGAATTTGAGCGTCAGAAATGTTCTCAGCAGAAAGGCGTGGGTTGAATTGATGTCTGCCTGACACATGCAGGAAACCTGGTGTCATTGTAGGTTCAGGAAGTTGCACGGCCCCCGTCGGTGCTGCTACATCAGCAGCACGTGATGGCATATGTGTAACAGGAAGTGGTGGAGAGGTCAGTGTCTTGTATCTATCTCCCTTTTAATACTAGAGAAGCAAAGTCATTGTCTTTGTGCGAGAGTGATTCATGCTCAGACTTGCTGTAATATTTTGGCAATGGCCTTGTCTTCCCTCTATGACTGTTTATTGCAAGTAATATTTGCTTCACTTGTTCCTCTAAAGGGAACCAAATCAAAACCCCTCAGCAGACACCCATATAGTCTAGATTTGTCAGTTGCAATAAAAGGTTTAGCTTTATTGTTTTTAAACTGAAATCCTAAACTGTATATTCATTGTTCAAGTGGAGACATTGCCGGGAGGTGATCATAGTGGTGGTTTTTTGAATTTACAACCTTTTCCTTTGCGTCATTTTGGTATTTGACTGTTAGTGTTTACTTGTTTAGGGGTGATAGCGGGGGCATGGTTACCTAGCTCTGTAACACCCCCCCATAGTTGTGGTTGTTTGATGGGTGGAGTTGGAATCCGCTATGTAAACACATTCCTTATGAAGGTGGAGGCCTTCCCAGGAGGAACACCGCTCACAATGTCTCTTTCTGGAGAATTGCCCAATGGCAGGAAGTAACCCCACTTGTGCCTTGCCTATGTGTTCCTGAGTAAGCAGGGCTGAAACAGTGACTAGACTAGAACAGTGGTGGGGAGGCGCCAAATGTCCTGGAATATATCACTCACTGGCAAGTATTCGGACATGATTTAGAGTCTAACTTTGTGCATATTTGGTTTCCCCATGCTCCTGATTGGTGGTTTCTTTAAACAGTGTAATAGCAAAGTATTTTTATTTTAGGGTGACGGAGGTGCTCATTAGACCATGAGCTGTGAACATCTAAGCATTGTCATTTTTCTGTGGTGAAGTCCATCCAGTATAATTGTTGCATGAAAAGACAGTGGAGGGAATTTGAACAACAAAATGCAGGATGGTGCGCAGCCTCTCGTCTCTTTGGAGACTTGAAGTTGCCAGTTTCTCTCACCCTGGAGCTGTGACAGTATGCAAATGAGCAGAGTTTTCCCGGGCTGAGCTATTCTAATGTACAGTAGTGACTAGGTCATAATTATTTTACTGTGCAATATGTGATAGTATTCTCTGGTACACTCTGCTACCCAGCAATGGTTTGCTGGAATTGTAAGCCATGTGTTCCAACATTGTTGGTGTATAAATACTATAAGGTATAGGAAGCTATTTATTATTTCTCTATTTTACGTTCTTGGTAATCACTACTCTCATACAATTTTTTTACACAAACCCTACTGTCACTAAACTCTATCCCAATTATATAGCTACTACTAACTACTTTGTTCAGCAGAAATGGGAGGTGGGTGGGACAGTAAGATTATAACAGTATCTGGAATTCTGGAATCCAAAACAGTTACCCCTTTTTGGCATAACAATGATAATGCAACTATTCCCCTTTGCAACACCTGTCAAAAATAGTGTTAAAACTTTTATTTATTTATATATATAATATATAATTTTTGTAAGACTTAGAATGAAACAGGTTTGGCAGATGGGACTTATTTAGTATTTGATTCAATGTATTGTCATGTTTAAATAAAACGGTTAATTAAAAAAAAGAATTCCTTAATAGGACAACTGACCAGAAATGCTGCCATCATAGCTAGACCTCAAGGGCTATGGAACTTTCTCCCTGTGTCTGACCTAGTTTGATTTTTGAGACCACGATCTGATCACTCACTGACCTCAGGCCATTGAAAAAGTGCATAAAAGCTAGTCCACAGATTTATTTACACACCCTTCTTCTTTTTTCTTTTTTCACAGATAAATGTCCCACTGATATGAATTAATTGCATCTTACTTTGGATAGGTTTGTTTGGAACTTAAATGTCACTGAGATATATTATTACCATTATGATAGTTATATTTATTTTTTTCCTGCTGGGTTGGTAGTAGCATTTCAGCCATAACTTGTCTCAGCAGAACGTGTAACCATTAGAAATCGGCCCTGTAGTCCCATGGATCCACTCACGTTATGCTGAGGTGAGCATATATGGACGGCTTTCTCAATAGATCTTTGATTATGAATCGACATAGTGACTGTACTTGATGTTAAAATACAACTATGTGGACTATTTTGTGGCTGCTTTATTCCTTGTAAGAGCTGTAATAAATATACCAATGTTGTACCAATTTGCAGAATGGTCACCTGATTGGGTGATGTGTAAAGAATGGGTGGGGGTGAGAACATGTTCAGTAAATAATTTAGCAGTCCTGTCTAGTATTTCACTACCTTTAGGATCTGGTATGTGTAGCTCTTGCATTATGTTTGTAACTGTGATACTGTGGTTCCTATTCCCCAAAGAGTTGTTAGGCTCCTTACACAAAAAGTTAAACAGCGTCAGTTGTTAGACAGTAAACATTAATCTTGTGTTTGTACATTCTACCGCACTTCTTTGGAAGGGCAACACAAAAACCTTCAAGGTCTTGCTTGGCAACACTAACAGAACTATTTGGAAAGGATTAATCTTTGGATGATTGCTCTCATGTAAAACATATGTTCTCTCTCTGTAGTGCTGAGTCAGACTATTTTATTTCCTACTATATTACTTGGTTACCTACCTTGGTTTTAAATTTATCTGCTAAAATGGGTCATGTCATCATATCCCTGAGAGTTGAAAATCTGAGGTTGAGCTGGGTTATGTTTGGTTATGTATTCTACCTGCTTTGGAATTTGTGTGCAACTACAATGATTGTGTGTTCCTGGGAGTGTTTTGCTTTTCAGTCCATCTCAGCACTGGACTGAGTGAATGCACTGCAGGCAATACCTGCTGCTGTTGACATGCTGCTTTTTTGACATTTTGTCACACAGTGTAGACAATAACACAAAAGGGCGCTGTGGCTTGACATAAAATAGGATCTCTACTTGATACACTTGTTTTAAAAAAATGGCATTCAAAGACACTCATGGTGTTATTTCAGTCTGTTGGGTAAATAAATGGCTTTGGTTAGTAAATTGTTAAAAACACATTCTTGGATTGACCTGAATACTGTTAAGCAACCAAAATGTAACTATGGGAAACTCTCAGAAACAAATTCTGGATCTACGTTGTATAGCAATACATCTTCTAGGGGCTTTTGTGTTTAAATGCACTCCAGTTGCAGTTATGACATTGTGTTTGCAGGCTAAATGCTGATTGGTTAGCTCCACACAAAACAGGTGGTGACCTTTAAACCAGCGATACATGAGTTTTCACTTACCATTGGGCCCAGGGGAAAAAAAAATACCATGGCAAGCAAGCTGAGAGCTTAATATAAAAGCCTACTGATGGGTCTTTTCAATTATTACAGTGAACAGGCATTTTTAATTTGGGATGTCGTGGTATGAGCTGTGACCTTCTGAGCAAAGCTTGTGTGGGCTAATGGGTGTCACTCAGAAATGTTTTTCTATTACTGTACCAGTGACTTCAGCTCAATCAATGGCAGTTTGTTTCACCCACTTCCTTTGCTGTTTTACTCCCTTTTGTTTTTCTGTCAGTATTTCTCTGTTTTGCAGTCTTCATCACCCCGGTTTTCCACACCAGCCCATCAGCTTGTTGATAATTGAATGGCCCTGTCCTGAAACGTCCCAGCTTTTCATATACAGTGTCTTAAAATAAAATGCTCTCCTGTTTCCATTTCTCCACGTACAGACGAGGATTGAATCCACCCCACAGAGTCAAGTCCATCTCCATGACAACCTTTACGCAACAGGAAATCGAGGTTCTACAGAAACATGGCAATGAGGTAGGCACAGCGAATGTTTGCCCTGTCACAGTTGTTAATTAAGGTTGATGTCAACCTTTCCACTGCTTTAATATGTTTGATTTACTGGCTGTTAATGTTCATTCCTTTTTATTGTCCTGTCACTGTTTTGTCCTATGTGTTTCTCATCTATTATACATGGAGTACATAATATGAGAATAAAGATTAAGGATCATCTAAGAGAGTTGGCTCTTCACTGGAAAGATTACACAATAATCTTGATCTAGAAATAAAAAAAGACATCTGTAAATGCCAGGGTTGGGATTTAGCAAGTACATTTAAAATATCTCTTGCTGGTGAAGGAAATTGAACAAGATCAGATATTGAGGAGCTGTTGGAAACCAAACCAGCAACAGGCTAGTGAATATTAAACCTGCATTCATGGCCAGACTTCATAACTTGACTGGGAGGATTGTTTTGCTCTGTGTCTGCTGGAGTTGGAAGGAGGCGATTGTTTGCTAATATGTTAGTTATACCTTAAAGAGTCTGTCAATATTTGCCGCTACTTAAAGGTGTAGTCAATTTCAATGTCCTAGTTATTTTGTACACAACATGCTATGCATTGTTATACACATACTTAATACATTTTCGGCATGTTCATTTGTTTTGCCAGGTTAATATTTACGAATGCCATTAGATGATGATCATTGCATTGATTGTGAAAACCTTTTCCTATTGCATTAATACTTTGTATTGTTGGAAGTGAGAGTCCCTTTATTGTTGATTTGTTTGATTGTGATTGTTTGCGATTAAAATCCTCCAGTTCTCACTTAGCCATCATATTCAGAGAGTAACACCAACTATTTGTGCACTGAAGAACCAAAGTGCATCAACCATCCAAGAGCCATTTCTGGTAAACGGAGTATGAAATGGAGCAATGCCACCTGGGAAGCAGAGCCTATTAAAAGCTGTAGCAAAGTGGCAGGGCAGGCAGACATGCAGTAGACTCAAGGTTGGCGCTTAGGCATATATCTTTCAAGGCTGTTATATAAATACTATGGCCTTCAAGTTGCTTTTTGTCGTTCCACAGAGTGCTTGACACAAATCCGAAACATTCAAAAGGAAATGCAACAGTCTGCGGTTATTATGTGCAGTAGTTTTAGTTTAATGCAAGTAAGCCGGCATGTTCTCTGTGCACATCAAAGAAGCAACCGCAACAGAAGTGCACGTATAGCATAAGGGCTCTCGCTAGCTCTTGCATTCTATGTGCACACATGCATGCAGCCTATAAACCTCTTTTACTGGATTAAGCAAATACTTTTGGAATGCTGTCCAAAACCCAACACCAGAGGTGACACTCATACTGATTCTGTGCAAACATGGGGACATGCAGTATATGGCATCAGTCAACTGCAACTGACCTACACCTATAGTTGGTGACATTTGCAGTGTTTTATTTTCTGGCTTTGGTCTATTCTGCTAATGATTATGTTTTCAAAAAACACATGTTCCAAAATAAATAGTCATTTAACCATAACCTGCATTTAATGGTTGTGAGGGTGTGAACTGTCATCATCATTATGTTTTGATGCTTATTTTCATTTTCTTGTGTGTACCTTGGCTCATGACAAGTCTATAAATCATATTCTGTGTTTGCTACAAAAATATTTAATTAAAAAAGTCAATTGTTGTGCCACGCCTTATATTTCAGGTATGTAAACCCATCTGGCTCGGCCTTTATGATGACAAAACCTCCTCAATACCAGACTTCAGAGAACCACAGAAAGTAAAGGAGTTCCTTCAAGAAAAATATGAAAAGAAGAAATGGTAAGCCAGGTTTATCAGCTGGTAGTGCGCAGACATGATGCAGCTTTGTCTTTGTGTCTGTGTGTTTTTTGTTTTTTTGGTTGGTCTGGCTTGGAATGTTTCACAGGCAGCCCACAGCAGTTAGCCTCGAGCGAGCTACCAAATACCCTTCTTTAAATGCACCGAATTTAGGTCATTACACTCAAGCTGCTCTATGTGCAAGATTTGTTTCATGAAGTTGGTTTTCTTTTGTGTTCAGCTGTGTATAAGGTTCAGCACAGTTTCTATTGTTGCATTGTGACTTGAGAATAATGACTAATAAAAGCAATTATTTGAGGCAAATTGAGATGAAGGCTGTCATTGACTATATTTATTTCTCATGATGTTCAAATATTAATTTAGACCATGAGCCTGATAGTTGACATCACATTTATTTGTTTAGGTACTTGTGCTTGTACCATCTCTCTGCTTAGTGTCTGACCCAAATATGAATGATGAGGGAGGATGTCTGGACATGCCTTCACTTGCTGCAAACATTCTCACATACTCACACACAGGCCATTCTTTTGACACACATACACACACACCAGTGCTTTCTTTGCACAGAAAGTTACCCGTTAGTTGTGTAGTGTCCCTTCATTTATGTTAGAAAGCTGTTTTTATAGCAAGTAACATTGCTAAATGCATCACACCCTATAGTAACAAATACAATCTTATTGATTTCCCACCCTATAAACAGCAAGCATACACACATACACACCAGAAATGGTACTTTACTGTTGTAACTTTCTTTTTTTAACGAATAACCTACTAGACTCACATCTGCTCTCAAACATTTCCTGTTGTCACATTCTGATTTGCATAAATCAGCTAAAAGGCTGGGGAATTATAATTTGGAAAGCCCCAGATTGTGCCAATTTATCTCAACTATTATTTCCCAGGCCAAAAGCCATTAGTATCTCATAAAGACCGAGACCAATTATGTGGGATATTTGTGATAATATTGTAACCTTCTAAAGTTTTTTGTTTTAAAGCAAGACCAAAACTGTTGTGGAAACTGCTTTCCAGGTATGTACCTCCTGAGCAGGCCAAGGTGGTGGCGTCAGTCCATGCTTCCATCTCTGGCTCCTCTAACAGCAGCACCAGCAGCACCCCAGAGGTTAGACCACTCAAATCTCTGCTCGGGGAGTCAGCCCCCTCCCTACACCTCAACAAGAACACCCCACCGAATCAGGTGAGATTCATGAAGTTATGTGATTTCATAATGATTGCATACCTATCATGGGCTGGTATGGGGTAACAGTACTTTACATAAATAACAAACGGTTCTATGCTGCAATGCTTTTGAGCTTCAGTATTTTTAATCACTTTTATTATTGGCATTGACTGTCTACTCTCTGATATAAATCTCTTATTTCCTTACTAATGCTTATATTTGTATGATGACACATAATAGACACGTGACCAATTAAAGGAAAACCATCATAAAGTCTCTTAGTAAGATGTTGGACCACCACATGCTGCCAGAGCAGCTTCAAAGTGCCTTGGCATTGATTCTTCAAGTAACTCTGCTGAATGGATGAACACTTTAATCGAATAGAATTTTTCCATCATAGGTTAAAGGTGATAACTCAGAACAGGTTTGTATTGATTTGCAGTCACGCTTCCCTCCATGTAGACATGTGGACCCAAACCACGCCAGCAAAATGCCCCTCCCCAGCAGAACAGAGCCACTAGCAGTTGAGCATTCTGACCTGTACCTTTCTCCCGGTGTCACCACACATGCAGTCGCCCACTTGTCTAGAATATGGCGATGGATGACTCATCTGACTAAATCACCTTTTCCCTCATCTCTGTAGTGTCTATGGTTTTTGCACCGCTGAACTCTCAAAGATGCATTTATCTTTGTAATGAGGGGTTTTTGCACTGCAACCCTACTATAATATCCCTCTCTATGTAATCGTCAATGGGCTAATCTTGCTGACACAGTCTGAGCATGTCCTGTATTGATACTCTCAGTCACCCGAGGAAGAGTTGCCCTTGCATATTGCGCTGACATCACCGTCATTAAATGTCTTTGTCTGATGTCTTTCCCATAGGTCTAAATGCAGATGTCACTTTAATCACCGTTGCTGTTGAAGCCAGTGGAGCTTCTTTGCGACTGAAGCTCCTGCCATCCATGTTCCAACAATAAACTTCTCTTTCTAAGTTATTTAGATCTTTTTGTCATCTCATCTTGATCATTTTATATATGCCATACATGAAGACAATTGGATATTAAATGCTTAATTGTGCCATTATATTACCATACATTCGTTACACCTGTGTGGAAGCCTCTGCATTTGTTATCTCTCTCTACTCGTTTTTCCTTTCATTTCTCACCTGCCTTTACATAGATTGGCAGTTAAACTCCCTGTAATTCTCTTTTTCAAAAGGCCTTCAAGGTTGTCCATGGATGTCCGCACGCTAACCAACACGTCTGCAGAATTGTCAATACTTTTCTTTTCTTCACCAGTCTCCAGTGGTGAGCCGTGGACATACCCACCAGCAGCAGTTCCATGACAAGAAGTTTGACCTCCTCAGTGACTTGGGTGGAGACATCTTTGCTGCTCCGCCCAACATGACTGCAGGCTCCAGCTCCGGTTTTGCTAACTTTGCACATTTCAACAGCCATGCAAGTAAGGAACAAATGAATAACTTAACAAAATAAACTGAACTGTTCTTACATGTTAGGTTAAAGCAAAGTGAAACCTCACTTTGCTTTGTTGTATGGCCATAAGTTTTAACACCACGATGTGGAAATGTGCAGTCGAGATGACTCAACATGATAAAAATCACTGGAAAAGAGGTAATATAAAGAGGTAATAAGCAGAAACTAAGTCAGGATGAAAGCGTTCTTTTTTTAATGTGGAAAGTCCTGGCTCAGTTTGTTTTTTCCACAGGCTCTTATCAGGTTCATCAAATAGTGCACAGCGTGTAGATGATTACCTTCACCAGTTTCGGTCTCCTCTGTAGTTAAAGGTGTTCATTGATGAATTTCCCACAATTGATTGTGCATGCCCTGTGTTTAAATTTAGCTGCAGTCAACATTTAAAATGCTTAATACCATATACTACCATACATTACAAAATGGTATAATGGGTGCTATGGTCAGACGCATTTCCATGGTTACTAATGCCTGTACCTGGGCTCTTATTGTGGGGGATAATGTCCTCTCATTCCCCCTCAAAGAACCATCCAGACTCACCTGTAATGCAGTGACTAAAGTGGCATCATCTCAATGTGGCAAATATGAGCACAGATGGACCTCTGATTGTGTAATACTGAGCGCACACACAGCCTTAGATGCTGTATCGCATTAGAGATTTTAAAGCTGCTGTGCATTTTATTCTTGCCAAACAGAAATGATGTAAAAGACGAAATAGAACTTTATACATACATCATCTATTTTTTTTAAGCACAAAATCCATTGTCTTTTATTTGAAATCTGTCATTCATGTCCTTGGTTGTCGTGTCCATTCTCTTATCTCATCCATTGTTTTCCTCCTGTTGTCTTTTTTTGTTTATCTGATTGTCTGAACCTCATCCCGACACCACTTCCAGCGGCACAGAATGCCAACGCCAATGCAGACTTTGCTAATTTTGATGCATTCGGGAGCACTTCTGGGTCGACGGGTGGTTTCCCCTCTGCACCCCAAGCCCCATTCCAACCAAATACAGGTAGAGCGAGTTCCCTTGATTGGACAAATAGTCCAAGTCCTCAGATGGAACTATTAGCTTTATTATGTGTACACAGTTTTATGTTTTTGTTTATATAACTGGTACCAAAACAAAACTTGATATTCTCTCAAATTTAGTCATAGGCAACTGGATTTGTATTTGTCTAAGAAGACAGTTTCGCCTCTTATCCAAGTGGCTTATCCTGACTTCGTAGGCTTCGGTCTGACTAGTCTGTACTAGTCTGCACTAGACTAGTGTGGACTAGACAGACCGAAGCCTATAAACTGAGGAAGCCACTTGGATAAGAGGCAAAACGTCTTCCTAGACAAATACAATTCTAGTTGCCTTCAATTTGAGAGAGAGAGAACAATGACCTGGATAAATGGGAATATTTACAGACAAAAATGTCTGTAAATGAAAAAAAATGTCATAAACAAAATTTCCACCTGTAGTCTCTGGCTGTCAGAACTAATAAATATATAAAATAAATACAAACACCTATTCACATGCAGCACATTGCCAGCCATGTTTCATGTCAAGTCATCAATTTCTTTTTTTTGTCACTTATGTTTTTAATTATTGCGATGCATATCCTTTCCTTCCAAAATCATCACCATATGTGCATTGTATTTATAACAAAGAAATTTAACTGAATCTGCAGACTTGAAAGTGTGTGTGGTTTTCAAGAACAATTCAACTAATTGTACTTGGACACCTCTGTTTAAACTCACATGACCTCATGTTTACATGGTATACGCCTAAGGCCAGAAAATCACAGGATATGACGTGTAACCAGTGTCCACCAGAGGATAACGTGCACACCAATGCAAACACACCAGAAGCATGCGCTAGCATAGCTCTAAGCTTCTTTTTACAATGCTAACCTGCTAAATTTATAAAGTTCAAAGTGGTTGTACATCACAACTTCTTACAGAGTTGTAAGATTCCACATCAATGTTGGGATAAAGAAGAAATAAAAATCAGTATGCCGAATCTTTTTAGATGATAAACAGTATAACACTGTACCGTTATTAGGTAGATGATTATAGTGATACAGAATATGCAAAACACCAGGTGCATTACTGCTTGAGCACTGTAACCACAAGCTGTGGTAGTGAATTAGTAGGATGTCAGTAATCCGGTCTGTATTTTCCCACAGAAGCAAACCATGATTTCAATGTGCAGATATCTCTTGTTGTCCTTAACTCACCTGTCTTAGTACTTCTGGCCCACGGTTCACTTGAACCAGTTTATACTGCACGTTAAAAACTTTCAAGAGCGACATCTGTCACTTAACCAAACCAAACAATGACTTCCATATACAAACACACTTAAAACATCCTCCCCTTAGTCTTATGTTGTGCACTACTATGCCCTCTGCTGGAGGTTGTGCCTAGATAATTATCTTCATGCAGAGGTACACAGTGGTCGCTTGATGTCTATTGTTGATGGATAAAGCTCTACTCTCTCATGGCTTTATGAGATAATCCTTCTCTCACAGACACTGCCTGTGCTGTCTGCCTGGCCTTAGCTGTCCGTTCTATCTCTGTTTGTCATCCTTTTGCTTAAGCAGCACTTGATTTTCTTTGACTTCACTCTTTTTCTGGTATGTTTTTGTACTTTTGTTTCTCCACCCCTGTCTTACATTGCTCATTGCCCCATTTCTCCCTCCCTCTTTCGTTTATGTATTTTCTTTTGGCTGCCAGCGTTCACTGTGCTCTCATCCAGCCGCAGTATGGGTGAGTTTGCCACTGCTCTGCCTCTCCATGGTGCACACAGTAAGTCTCTCTCTGGGCTTTTTCCTCTTTACAGCTTTCACCCTCTCCACTGTCTTTAATGTGAACTCACTCTGATCCGCCTCTGGATCTAATATCTGTCTCAGCATGTAGCTCTTTTTGTGTTTAGAACTCTGATTCATTTGATAACAGCAATAATAATCTTTGAAAAATGCTGTTACTGCTGAGAATCACTGTTGACGATGGGTTGAATGGAAGAGCTTATGAAAAAGAATGGAAATGAGAATTGATGGAAAAAATTCCAGACACAACTTAATTATTCAAAAAGTTAGTTAATACATTTGGGTTGGTGTTGTCTGTAACACTGTGATTCACAGTATGGTACTGGACTCGGATGTAGACCAGAACTCAAGAATAGTGCGGTTCTGCACATCATATCTACCTCTAAAACAAGTAGTTGATAATTTTGTGACATTCCCTAGAGGTTCTTTGGCTAATGGCCAGCCAGTATCGAGTAGTGCTGCAGAGGACATGTTTTTTTGTAGTGTTAAATGTCCTGTAGAACTTTTCTCTACCCCAACTATACCAATCATGCAGCTTCTCTCCCTAGCCCTCCCTATTTATGCTGTCACCAGAATCAACAATCAAGGTCCCCCTTATGACTTTAATCTCTTTCTTTCACGCAGGTAGCGCCTCAGGGGGACTAGCAAATGCTAGTTTTGCAAATTTTGACAACTTCCCCAAATCGTGTAGTGCTGACTTTGGATCCTTGAGTGCCTCCTCCCAGAGTAACTCCACAGGCCCTGGCAGAGATGCTGTACAGAGTACTAGTGTCCCTGCTGATAGATACGCAGCCTTCGCTGACCTGGATAACATGTTTAGCTCTGCCAATACAGAGCAAGGTAAACTTTTCCTGCCTAGCCTGTTTCATAGATCTTAGTTGGGTGGATAAAGGGTTACTTTAAAAAAAAAAAAAAGATGGCACAACAAAAAAATGTAATCATGCACTTACATTTAAGTCCCTGTGAGTGTTGTTCCCAGTGCAGGGAAAGTAACTGTCTCTCAAAGCAGGGCTGATTTGGATTTCCTAGCAGACATCTACTTCCGTATCACTAAATTATGGCTAGCCGAGGCTTTGTTGCATTTTGAGATGGCCCTACCATTTTAACTTACCTTTTTTTCCCCCAAAACCTTGTTCACTAGCCTCAACACCACTGAACTAGCTTGTACACAAAAGACAAGCCACTGCATGTGGTACTTTAAAGAATAGTGTACTAGTTTTCATATGCTCAATCATCTGTGAATTAAACCTGGGCTGATACTAGTTTATTCTGTTCATATAACAAAATGGCTTTTGGTGCAAGGAAAATGCAAATTTCCTAATGACTGTACATTTATTCCCCATTATTTTAATAGGTTGAGTATGGCAGCTATCTCGGGACCTTTTCCTTCTGTCTTTTGAAATTTGAAGAAAATTTCATCCTAGATCGCTTAAGTCGAGGTGGCTTGAACCCAGCTCTCCTGTTATGTGCTTCTATTCCAGGAGGAGGTATTCCTGGCGGGGCGAGCTCAGCCTCAGCGACGGCAGGAGCGAGCGGTTTGCCTCAGAACCAGCCAGCGGCGGGGGACCGTTACGCTGCTTTAGCTGAGCTTGATACAGTCTTCAGCTCCTCAGCCCCTGCAACAAGTGTTTACAACACCACCAGCACCTCACAAGTGTGAGACACTACGCTTAACACACACTGACATATAAACCACAGGTCCAGAAGCCTAAGTCTTCTTTATTTTTACAATTTATTCATTTAAATTGCTTAATCTAATTCAAGAGTAAAAAATTATGATTATTAGTTTCAGGATTCACTGAAATGCTAATATATTTTTTATTGGCTCCTAATGCAAATTTTTTCCAGTGTTTTAAGCCAAATTGTTCACCTGAAGACAATTTTTACATACAAAGCAACTTAACATACAAACCTACACTTGCCACTCTCCATCATACAGGATTGTGTCTAGCTTTATTGTTCTGGCTTTACCTGATGAGCCTATGTGTTGGTTTGTTTGACTGCAGAGGTATGTTTGGCCCAGAGTCTGGGGTGTCGACAGCCCAAGGACAGCAGGCCTTGCCTGGCATGACTCAAGGTTTTGGAGGTGAGTGAGCCTGTAAGGTTTTTTTTTTTCTTTTCAGTGCTTTTCTTGAAATCAATCAAGATTTTGTGACAATCCTGGTGTTGGGGATGGGTACACCAGTACATTACAGGAGGTAGTAGCTAAATTTGACAGCTTCTCTTCCTCCAGTGGGATATTGAGGAATTTTCTAGTTGAGATCCTTGGGAGTAGGTGGTTGTTACGGGAGTGTGGAGTGAGTCAGTACCAGTCTGTGATGAGGCTTGCTGCTACTTGGGTGTTGTTGGGTTGGGTTGGGTTGTTTCTTTTAGTCATCCTGCTCTACTGGTTATTGAGGCACTTTGGACAATTATGTTATTTGGAAAGATGCGGATGCCATACAATTAAAGCATTGTTTCGGAAACTTTGTCTTCCTGCGTAGGATTCTATGCAGATTTTAATTTCTACACACACACACACACGCACACACAAAACACAGGATATATCACTGCATATAACATTGATTTTCTTTAACAGCTCCGTCAACTAATCCGTTTGTAGCGGCTGGTGTTGCCCCAGCAGCAGTCCCCACCAACCCGTTCCAGAGCAATGGGAGAGCTGCAAATGCAGCAGCAGCGGCAGGTTTGTTCAGTCTGTGTTTGTGTGTGAATGTAGCACTTGCAGTACACCACCAAATCAGCTCATTGGATTAATGCAACAACGATTAAAATCCCATAATAATAGTATGGGCAAGTAATAGTACAGGTGTGATACATCACTGTATTGTGTAATCGTAAATGTATCATTTTTGATTTCCCTGCACACCAGAAGTGGCATCCTTTGGAAGGCCCTTCTACAGTTGGCAAAGAATGTGTGTCAACACTGAGGCAACAAGACAACTAGTGGAAAACATTAAAATATAAAATGTCTGAATACAAAATATGCTCACCATTTAAAAGTAAAATAGGCCTTAATTAAACTAATGGCTGGTATAGTGTTGCCATTCACTGCTGTGCACAAGAGAGATGCACAGGAAGGTTTTTAAAGTGAGATTCAGTTCCTATAGCAAACCTGAAAGAGGAAAATGTTAGCATAAGCATAGCCACAAGATTCAGAAACCGAGTATAACTGGGTACATTTCACCACAGGGGAGCATGAGCTTAAGATGAGTTTAAAGTGAGACAGTGTTTGGGACCTATTTATAACTTCCCTGAATCAGTGATAGAGGAGTATATATGGGGGGTCATTTAAGTTACACTATATATTAAAACTCTTCTATGTAGTAAATGGAGCAACAGAACTGACCTAGCAGAGAGTAGCTAAACATAATTATCTGTGAAAAATGGCAGAACATCTTTTCACAGAATTTATTTCTAGTTGATATCATCCAGGCCCAGGAGGATCAAACACAGGCAGGTATACATAATATTATATATAGTCTGTTTTTCAAATGAATTGGCCTAATTGTCCTTTTTCCTATTGTCTTAATAAATACAGGATTTATAATTACTTAACGTTTTAATAATATTCACCTTTGGTCTGTGGGAAATGAATTATAGGTACATTGACATTAAGATTTAGAGGAAATCAACAAACTAGAAACATTTTCCTGTAAGCAGTCTACTGTTATTCTTTTCAGTATTAAATGGTTATATTGGCAGCTTAGGCTGAGCTTACCTTTTTGTTAAATTTTGTCAACATTCTGTGGTAGAAAATGTTTTTTTTCACACACATATCACATCTGCATCTGGAGACATGGATTCAGTGGCTTCCTCAATATTTCATTTTTTTCCTTTTTTTTATTCAATAGGCATGGTACATACAATATGAATCTAAGATTGCTATAACCCCTATAGGAGGCTTGAGGCTGTGACATCCTCAGCAGGGAAAAGCTTAATAGACAGGTTTGCTACAGAGCAACACCATGGATTACAGAATCCCGTTATTTGCCCGCTAAAGGAACGATGGCTAAACCTCCTGCATGTTGTAATTGTTATATTTATAATAAAAAAAATAGTTATTTTTTGACATTCCTTGTTGATTCTTCTGTAATTACAAACTGTTAACCTTATTTAAATTAAATCAAGTTTACAAATCTCTTCCTGATACATATGTATTATCTCTTGTTTTTCTTTAAGCCCTTTTTATATATGCATGTATGTGATTTTTGTCATATACCCGTAGATTTGAATTTATCAGCTGCTCTCCTGCTGTGTTGCAGCCACATTTGCCACATGTTCCATGAGTATGCCAGCTGGATTTGGGAATGCTGCAGCCTACAACCTCCCCACCAGTTTCAGTGGAACCTTCCAGCAACCCTTTCCTGGCCAGGCTCCCTTCCCTCAGCCACCAGCATATCCCCAGCAACCCAATGGTGTGTGTGCATGTGTGTGTGTGCACGTGTTTGCCTGTGCGCGTGTGGGACCGTAGACATATTTGCACAGATGACTTGCTTACATAAATTCAAGCTTGCATGTAATTCTGGCTGAGTAGTGAAATTGTTGCACTCTGATTAGCTCCAAACTACAAATCCCTTCAATGTCCCTCTTAATATATTATTCTCATATTGTTTTTCTTTCGCTTACATTGAGCAAAAAAGTTGTATTTAAGATGATGATGTACATATGTTTCAGGTGGAGGATTTTCAGCCTTTGGCCAGGCCAAGCCTGTTGTGACTCCTTTTGGGCAGGTCATGGCTGGACCTATGGTCTCTAGCAACCCTTTCTTGGTTAGTATGATTTTTATGATTTATGTTTTACACGGATGAACTTTAATGATACTTGAGTTACATTAAAAAGGCCACTATACACTACTTTACTGTCAGTTCGATTAAAAATATACGAGTGGTTGAATTTCTTTCATACTGGATTTTAGTTGACCTTACTCTCAATAGCAAATGTATGTTCTGTTTCATGTATACCTTCCAGGGTGCAGCTCCATCCGCACAGTATCCTGCAGGAGGCTCTTCAACGAATCCTTTCTTATAGCGATCCATCCAGTCAGCTCCACTACAGGGTCAACAACTGGCGCGCTTGCACCTATTGCACTGTTTTGTTTCACAAGTAGCTTTAAAAACACAATGTTTGTAAGGATTTGTATTTTCTATCACAGTTTGTCACAAATGGAACAATATGACAGACAGTCATGCTGACAGTCTATGGCAACAAAACAAAGTGATGGTGTGTGCAGAGGGAGAGGTTGATCCCCTCTTCTCTATTTAACCTGTGAAACTGGCCTCTACTGAGCCACAATGTATAATCAAACTGGCTGAAAACTTAAGTTATTGCAAACCATATATCTCATTCGTTATGCTGCAATTGTGTACATATTTTTTTTTCTTTTAGGAAGTTAACTCTTTGTGCATATCAGTATTTGTATTTAACACACACGATTTAAGACAGAACCATTGCTTGGAAAAGCAAAGGAGTACTGCCAGGAACTGTATGTGTAAAGAACCAAACCGTTTATTTGTGCAGATACTTTTAGGTAAACAGTTTCACTAAAGAAAAGAATGCATGCTTTTTTTTTCTTTTTCTTTTTTTTTTTTTTTGGGCAAGAGGTGAAAGAATTTGTGAATGCTGCATCGATAGATAGGCAGGGGACACATTTCTCTGCCATCCTTCGCTCTTCTGACAGGGGCCTGGGTAGCAACGCTTCTGAACTACAGTCATCCACATCCATGTGGGTAACAGGAATGACTGACGGACTGAAAACCACTTACATTGGGTATTAAGAGAATTTTAAGTTAATGTGTAAATATATACAGTATATATATTAAAATGAATTTTAAGTAAGAAATGACCAAACCATTCATTTATATTGATGTATGAAAACCTTGTACATCTGTTTTGTATAAAAAAAAAAATCTGTATTCATGGTGTTGAAGCTTTTCTGCTTTGTAGCTGGCATGTGGCCACTTGGACACAACAGGGGAAAAAACAGAAGGTGTTTTTAGCTCAGTTAGTAATTCTAAATTAATTGTGTTCAGAATCTGTGTCCGTCAGAACCTGATTCATTATTCTCTGGAGGGTTTGACTCTTTGTTGCGTTTTCGTGCTCTCCAAATGGTAAATAGTCCCCGCAGTGAAAAAAGAACAGCAATGACTGAGAAGTAGCTGGCATATATGGTGAACTGCAAAAGAAAGCACAATTTTAGTTTTTTTAACAGTGATGAATAGACATTAACACTTCTGCTACACCTATTGAATTCCCTGGTTTTATGATGTGAAGACCCACCTGAGGAATGATGGTCAGACCCAGCCCTCCGCTGTCAACCACAACAAAGGTGATGATCGTCTGTAGAGCCAGGGCACCAAAGGTGTTCGCTCCAAAAACTAGTGCGTATCTTTCCATCGATAGGTCAGCTGCAATTTGGTACCTTATGAAAAAGTATTATTTTGTAATTTGCATATACATGCATGACTTAGTCTTTTTCTATTCCTGGCTGATTTATGGGGTAACATATTTACATAGACTCACATGGCTATTGTTATCAGTAGCATGTACAGGCACTTGAAAAGGACGTAACCAACGTAGCAGACCCAAATGTTGCCAATGAAGGTCATGACGAAGAGTGATGCTGCGGCGAGTCCGGAGAAACCACCCAGGGCCAGCTCCCCCCACTGGTCCCATTTCACCTCTGTGAAGCCTATACCATAGGCTGTTGCTGCACCTGAAATGCATAGATTTCAGCTCCTTTAGTGGAGATCACATCTAAATAAGCAGTTTGATACACCGTAAGTTCTGTTGCCTAATACAGACCGGTATAGAAATGATCTGATAGAAAATTTGTTTAACAAATTAATTGAATGCACTCATGACTTTGCAGTCCTGGAAACTTTTATCTGATGCTTCTTACTCAACAGGTTGGACGCTGCCTCCACCCCGCCATTGTAGATGCTGAAGTTTTGAGAAGGCTGCACATGCTCCCACAGCACCTGCAAGGAATATTGCATTGTTTTTAAGATTATGACCATTATGAATTCAGAAGAAACTGATGACTGTAAATACATACAAACTAAGTAGTTGTGTAGAATTAAAGGTCCTGCACACCCATACAGTTCTGCTAAAAGTGAAGATGGGAATAGTGATGTTGGAATTTTGTGACATCACACTCGATTAATGAGAACTTTGTCACTTAAAAGCACAGGTGCAGTTAAGAACGATAAATATGCATGAATCCTATTATTTAAAATTCATTACTTTGGTACCTGCATGATGACTCTGCAGTATAGTTTTATTAGTTGTATCAGTTCCACCTGTGCTTTAGCTGCAATTATAAGTGAAATTGTCTGCTGTGGAAAAGGTGTGTCCTCTATTTAGTGAAGGAGTAATATGTCAGGCACATAAGCGCAGCTCTAATCTGCCAAAAGAGTTCAAATTCAGATTTCAAAATGATTTTTAAATCATTGCAATTTCAAGAGTAATGCAGTAATTGTATATTAACATTTCATTATACATATTTATAAAATTCAAACCATGTCTTTAATTTTCCATTTTTTTTGTTCATACTGCTTGATTAATAACTGACCTGCACATAGTTGACAGTCTGGTTATAGCCACAGGTGGCCATTGCCCACCACACTGACCAGTATAGCAGCTCTCTGGAGGAATAGCACTGAAGGAAGTCCCTCCACAGCTGGAGGAGAACTCTGCTGCAGCTCTCTGCACCAACCTCCTCTGTCGTTGGTCCTATTTCTTCCAGTGTATATCCAGCATCATCCCGTCTTTCTCCTCCTTCCTCTCGCTTTTCATCTTCACCTGTATCTTCCGTGGGTACCTTTGATCCGCTTGTTGGTTCCGTTGCATCCGGACGCTCATCTGCATGACTGTTTCTTCTCTCTGTCACTGTGTTCTGTCCGGTATGAGTGCGGTGAAAGAACATGCTCTGGTGTGGCATAGGTAGGAGGCAGGAAGTGAGGAGCGCGACAGCGGTGATAACCAGAGTAAACACCAGGATGTTGCTGTAGGACATGAGGTCGAAGCTGACGAACAGCTGGCCCAGCACAGAGCCCACTGTGTAGCCCATGAGCTGGATGCTGCGGCTGTAAGAAGTGGCCTTCCGGTACCTCTGCAGATCTATCACACTGAAATAAACCACATTCACATTGTCATGTCTGTACTGTGTGTATTTCAGAATTCAAATCCCTGGCAATAGCGGTGCTACGCTTTTCCCTTTGAGCTATATGACCTGTAGATGTAGGAGAAATAGGCCACGTCGCTGGCTGTCACCACCCCGTAGAAGAACTGCATGGCCTGCATGGCCGGCACGCTGTCTGTCCAGAGCAGCAATGCTGTGGTAATGAAGAGTGTGACACACTGGAACACCACCACAGGCTTGTAACGCAGCCAGTCAGTGAGCAGGAACACCGGCACCAGCACGGCTAGGTAGGAGTACGTCCATACTGGGAAAATCTGATTGTTGACCTGATAAGGAAACACTAGTATGAAAGGATGAAAGGGATACATGTTGAAAGATGCCACGCATGTTAGGCAAGCACCGTTGCTTCACAACAATAAATCAAAAGATTTATAAATGTGTTGCTTCACGACAATAAATCAAAAGATATATAAATGTGATTGGTGTTTTACCGCTTTAGTAATAAAAGACTAATTATCTCTTTGCTGTGATTCACCAGGTCATATGATGACCTGTCCGCTGCTCTTTGGTTACTGGTCATCTCTTGTGTTGCAGGATCTGGGTCGTCAGCTTTCCCATGGATGGATCCTTCCTCTACCTCTCTGTCATTGTTTTGTTATTTTGCTCACTTGTATTTATATATCCTTAGTAAATAAATCTTCTTTTTTTTACTTGCAAACTTTGGTTTGGTTGCCCTTAATAGACCTTTTTCACGGCAGCCGTATTGACACGAAATAGTAGGTAAACACAGGTGTTAATGATACTTTCCAGTGAGCCAACATGCACAATTCCAACTGTTTGACCTGAATGGAACAGAACCATAATTACTATCATTGGTATCACCTGTTTATCTACTGTATCATGTCAATATGGCTACTGAGAAAAAGGTCCATTGTCCACTGTCAGAGCTCAGTTGGGATAAAACAGTACTTAACTCCTATTACTAACCGCTTTTCTTTGATCTCGTCACAGGGTCGGGGAAAGATGTGAGGGAGCAGTTAGAGTTAGCACAAGTGTTGCTGAAATAGGCTGCTGCTGCAGGGCATTGTGGGATAGTATTTCCTTTCTCGACATGAAAGGATGGTTCAGACTAACCAGTGCTATGCATTGGAGCTCCTTTCCTTAGCATTTGGATAATTCAATAAGCTCATATCTTGGCTGCCACGCTGTACTTCCGGTTAATATCTTTCAGATCCTTCTTAAGCAAAGACAACGATTTGCCACGATTAACATATAAAAGTACATCACATCAAACACATCAGACATTTTAGATTTTGTTGTCAAATGCTTCAACAGTCACAATATGAACTGATATAGCTGCTACCCCACGATTAGTACTTTTTACTTTCTGAATTCGATTTTTATGGTCCATGACTTGCTTACTTGAAGTCATTTGTTTTTTGATTTTTTACCTGTTCTGTCGTCAGATTCTTGTCTGGTCCTGTCAAGTATGGGATGAGGAAAGGCTCCAGGGGTTTAACGGTGCTGAAGAATCCATACGTGCACAGCAGAGTCGTAGGATATCGCCAGTCTGACCTCCACCTCTTGATTGCCTCCATCTTCAGCCACTCTTCTAGCCGTGTGAGGTGAATGTGTTCCACTGTACACTACTCTTTCTGTCTTGCCTCCTTGTGGGAAACCTCCTGTGGTTATCTAAAGTGTCAAGTTTGGTTTGTTAATCAACAACCAGGTCAAAGGTCAGCACAACCTTGGACATGGTCCCTGTCAAGCTGACTCACACGTCATAAATTAAACAGGCAGCGACACAAATCTAAGGACTTTGTTATATCTCACTAATCACTGGAAAAGTGGACAATATGAGCCTTTAATCGTTCTGTTTGACCTTCTACAAACTGCAGACATAACATGTTTTTTAAAAAACATTGACTCCGTAACTGAATCCCATTGCTATGTCTCTACAAGCATTAGTCAAGTTTATTTGTATATCCAAAATCACAAATCATAGATTCACCTCAGGTTTTACAGACTGTGCAACAATACATCCAACATCCTCTTGTCCTTAGACCCTCAAATCCAGAGTGATAGTGCTGTTTATGTGTGCATTTTATTTCCTTGAAAACAAGTAGAACAAGCACCTGCACCTGCACAGTGACTATGTTGACCTCAGTCAGAAACGTTCAGCAAAGATCACCTCCGTGCCGGCCTCTTGTTCGTTGGCATCTGCCTGCTCAGGACGTTGTCGGTTTACACAGGCGGTGTACGTTCCTCGAATTAGAAAGAGCACGGAGATGGCAGCGTAGTAGATCCCATAGATGAGGAACTGCAGGGAGAATCTTCTGTCATCCTCAGCATTATTATTTGAGTCAATGTTAAGGATCTGGCTACATCACCCTTATAACCACCAGGTGTCACTCTATCCTCACATTTTAGTGTTTGTTAATCAATAGAAAGCTGCTTACGTTCTTGATTCAGGGTGACTTCACCCAGATCATGTCAGTGAGGATAAAATGATGAAAGTAATACATAGTTTAGTTTTCTAGTTTATTATGCTGATTGTTATTGTGCCTTTTTGTCTGGGTCATCCATAAGAAAGTTACTTGTACCTGTGTCGCAATGTCCAGTCCCAGTGCAGCTTCATCCACAAAAATACCAGTCATGATGGTCTGCAGTGAGAGGGCAACAAAAGTGTTGATCCCAAATATCAAAGCGCAGCACTCCATGGAGAGGTTGGATGCGATCTGAAATCTAGGAAGACAAAGTGACTATAATTTCTAAGAAAACTATATATATAAAGCATGATTTATGAATAAAACCACTGTAGGATCCTCCTGATCATTCAGCTTAGGAGTTGAGGAAGTCTACTGTCCCTCTATGTACAGACAGGCACTGTTTAAAACAATCTACAGTAGCACTGCAGAGTTATCTATGTTTGGAGGAATCCTACAATGGCCTCTATTGTATGTTGTCCCTGCTGTGAACTCACGTTGTGATGGTGATGAGAAGCATATAACAGAATTTGAATAAGATATATCCGGCATAGCATGCCCAGATATTACTGGTTAACGCCATCAGGAACATGGCACCTGTCCCTAAGGATGAGAACAACCCTAACGCCAGCTCTCCCCACACGTTCCAGGTCACCTTCATGTAACCCACAGAAAAGGCTGCTGCAGCACCTGGCCCACATCAGAAGAAAAATCAAGTTAGTCTCATTTCATGATTCATTCATTAATCCCAACAGTGGCATGTCTTTCACAGATAGTTGGTATGAAAGGGATCGTGGCCTCTTAACAAAACCTTATGCACACACATGCCTCTACAGTACCTCATTATTGTGAGAAACTACTTTCACCCGGCACTGATTCAACTATCAGCAATAATCAGGGAATCCATTATCTCTCTAACTCTATCTGCTTAATTGAAGCTATTACTCTTCTATTCATGCTCAGACAGGTTGAGTGTGAGCCAACACGGCCATTATTCCCTCTCGACAATCATCATACATTTTCCATTGAATCGGTTCTGTCTTCATAGATGCGGATGCAGGGCATTATTAAAGGGGAAACCACAAACAGCTGACGGTTTATTACTAAAGCAAAGTAAAAAGACATCAGTTCAGGTATGATGCCCCCTGCAGGCTCCTCTGAGGCAGCGTGTCAATTTAAACAATTTAGATCTGACGAGTGGAACTGGGAGATAATCGATCAGTTAAACGTGTGAAACACACATAAACACATAGACTTCTAAGTTGGCTATAAATTTCTCTATGACTAATAACAACAGCTAATAGAATAACAAATAACAGAATAAGTAAGAGAGGATATTACTCAAAGGCCTTTATTAGGGAGCTACTTAACTGTCATTAAGCATGTTTAAGCTAATAGGCACTGTCTATAGGTAAGCTGCTACTAACCGTCATTATCAATATTTCAATTAGTTGGAAAATCACTTCCAACATTTTAAAAAACATTTAACTTCAGTAAACTTGCAGCCGTTTGTGGTTTCCCTCGTAAAGAATTAAAAGTAACTTGACCAGGACCTGGATCATCAATCATCAAAAAATAACAATTAGAATTTTCTCTACTACATTCAGGTGTGAAACACATGCACACACATGCTTGATGTTTGTGCTACAAATTCTGAATTGATTGATTTATGTGAATAAATCTCAAAAGAGATTAATATTTGCATTTTAATACTGTGATAAGGCCGGCTGAGAAGCTTTAGTGCTCAAATTCAAATCCTTCATTGTTAATACCATAAATATCAATTGGATATTGACATTCATAAGATTCTGAATCGGACAGAGGTAGCTCAAGACCACCAGAGATATGAACCAGAAAATATATTTTCTCTCTCTCTCCCAGTGTGATTCTCTCTACCGCCAGCACTGCTACCGCCAAACTTACCTACAAGGGAGCACACAGCTTCTACACCTCCATTATAGATGGATGATGTGGCAGATGGTTCTATATGGTCCCACATTAGCTGGATGTAGTTGAAGACCTGCATATATCCAGCTGTAGCCAGAGCCCACCACAGGGACCAGTAGATTAAATGCCTGCATGAAGAGAATTATTGCAGCAGATTGTGATAATGATGATAGTTAATAGACACTTAACAAAAAGCACTATTACACGTATAACATTCCTTTTTTTTAAATTTCAGGAGCACCTCACATTCGCCTGGAACACACTGCATGTTTTACAGCCGTGAGCCCTCTGCCTTTTTCTGTCTGTTGCTGTACACATGTATTTGCTCATTTGCTGCAGTGAAATATGTGAAGCTATGATACTGTACCTGGAAGAGTAGGACTCCAAGAAGCTTTGCCAAAGCAAATAACTCCCAGTGGCCACGTTTTCCCCGCTGCACCAGCCAATGCTACCATTACGCTCCATCTTCCCTCTCCCTGCGACAACCTCCTCCTCTTCCGTCACTGGTTCCTCGGGCCTGTCCGCTCCCACCCCCCCCTCCTGTTGGGACCGCCAGCCCAAAGCTGCAGCCTTTTTCCCTTTGAAGAACATGCTCCTCTGGGGCATTGGCAACCAGAAGGAGATGAGAAAAGCCACGCTTACAATCCCCAGAGTGAGAGTATTGATGTAGAAGAGGTCCACCCCTGTCGATTATAACACACTTCTTTAGTGCCTGCTTGAATTTTTAAACTCAGCGCAGTTCCTTTCAAAATATATTTATGCATGCTGGCAAAAGCTGATTTCTCTCCTTTTTTTCCTGTAAGAAAATATTTACCATCTGTCCTGAGGTGTATTCTTCATCTTAAAATGATGAAAATACAACAATATGATATATATCTGAGGCTGGAAGGCCCTACCTGCCAGTGAGATGAGCATTTGACCCAGACTGGCACCAAATGTGTATCCAGCAAGCATGGCACAGCGAAGGTAACCTGTAGCTCTTTGGTAATATTCAGCTGGAATCACGCTGTAAATGTAGGAAAGGTAGGCCACCTCTGTGGCAGTCACAACACCATAGGTTATCTATTAAGGGGATAGGAACAGTTTTAAAATGAGTGCAGTCCTCATGCAGACATCATGCATTGTTTCTTTAGCAGTTAATCTTGCGTATGAATATTAACTACAATAGTTCCTTAGTTACATTTGTATTTTCTAAATGAGGTATATTTGTATGTTAATAGACAAGTATGTCAAGAGACAGTATTCCTGATGTCTATGTAATAGGGCTATGACTAACTATTTTGGCAGTTGATTAATCTAACCATCATTTAAATGATTAATCAATTAGTTGTTTGGTCCATAAAATGGTGTAAAATGTCAATATCAAAACTGAAGATGCAACCTAAACTATATATATATATATATATATATATATATTTGTCTAAACCAATAGTCCACAATCAAAAGATCATTTATTATTATAGAAGACAAAATAAACCAAAAAATAATCAGATTTGAGAAGCTGGAACCAGAGAATTTAGACATTTTCATCCAAAAAATTATCAAATAGTTGCCAATTAATGTGGTTGACAACTAATCGTTGAAGCCCTGCTACATAACATAGGACAAGTGTTACAGGAGGAACATAGTTTTCAGTGGACCTGAACGAAGATCATAGCAGGAAGTCCTGGGGCAAAGCAGAGCAGGACATAGTTGGTGACCAGGAAGAGCCCCTGTAATACAATGATGGGTTTGTGCCTCAGAAAGTCAGTCAGCAGGAATACAGGGAAAAGGAAGGCCAGGTAGGAATATGTCCAGATGGGGAACAAGTAGTTGTTCACCTGTGGAGGAACATGAATGTTGATCTAGGTACAGTGCTTTGGTAACAAGCATATCTCACTGTTAATCAAAACTGAGGTGCAATTGGTTTCAGATAAGCTTTCCTTAAAATGAGTACTAACTGAATACAGGCCGTGTGTGTACACGTATGTGCAGTCCTTTACTTAAAGGTCCTATATCATGCAAGTAAAGGCTTTTACGTAAACGTTTTTTGTTACTCAAATCAATTTCTTAAAGTATTTTACTATGATGTTATATTTGTCACATTTTAAGAGGAAGTGAATCTCTGAAACTGCTGTCTCTGCTTTGTAACTCCGATAGGAAACGTGTTCATTTTTTAATGTTAATAGTCAATGGGTAACAGCTTAATTCTCCCCTGCATAAATTGCCATATCTCTTTTTTCTCTTCTCCCCATGACTCAAAGGTTAACCTGATATAATTTGACTTCCTGAGTGTAAAAGATAAGTAATGTGGTTATAATGACTGTGTGTGGGTATTGGCAAGAACAGTAAAATAATATAGATGAAGAGAAACTTTTTTTGTATTTATATATATATAGACTTAAACTGTATTATATTTTGTAAACCGTACATGAACATATTTTATTATTTTCTTTCTTGTTAGAAATAAAACTTGAATATCATGCAGCCATTCCAATCCAGTTTTTCTAGCCTAATGTTTATATAAACACATTACAATATGTTTGCTTCCCTTCTTTTTCACGTGTACTTTGGCTAAGGCTAAAGCCTAGCCTTTAAAACCAACAGAAGAAAACACTTGCTATATTAGGACGGTGGTGCCCCCAATTAAAGAACAGATGAAGGTATATCATGCTGTGTTTCATATTGTACACACTTTAAGTACCTAAACATAAGTTAATGATGTAGCTGACATTACTTAGTTACTTTCCACTTGTGCGTGTGTGTTTATCTGCTGTTCTTACCACTTGTCCAGACATGTTCTTGTGGGGTCCTAGTAGATAAGGTGTGAGGAAAGGCTCCGCTACTCTGGTGTAAGCAAAAAAGCCGTAGAAGGACAGGACTGCGGTGGGATAAGCCCAGCTAGAGGACCTGAGCTGGGTCCAGCAGCCCATGATGTGACTATGGCTGAATGGCTGTGACCCGACCAGAGCTTCCTTGAAGGCTGCTCATCAGTCCACGCATCATATTTATAGTCTGAAGGCGTATGAGCGGCAGACTTTAACCCCGAAGGTGAACAGAGGGGATAGCCAAGCATTAAAATAAAGGAGCGGTAACTACTAACAGCCAGTCAATAAAGTGCCTGTACGCGCACGTGCGGACAGTGCGAGGGAGGGGGGGCGGTTGCGCAGCGAGTCGGTCGCCTTGGCAACGCTTTGTTGTTAAGTCCTGAATACAGATTCAACATGAAACTCAAGCGGTTCCTCCTCAGATATTATCCACCAGGTAAAACTTTTTATCCAGCGGCGGAGTGTTGGTTTGTTTCAAGGGAAAACGCTGCAATACAAGAGTGTTTTTTTTTTTTTTTTTTTTTTAACTTTGACAGCAACTTAGCTCTAATGCTACCTTAGCTCTAACGCTAGCTCACTAGCTTTCCCCGAAAGTCACAGCCACAGGCTTAGTCGTGTGTTGGTTTATTGTGTGTTTCTGAGCCTTAGATCTAAACCTAGCCATGTTTCTGCTACCAGGTATAATTCTGGAATATGAAAAGGGAGGATATCTGAGGACCAAATCAATCGACATTTTGGATTTGACCCCAGAGTGCGTGAGTTGTATCCTAATGTTGGCAAAGTTTGACATTTTTTATTTAACTCGGTGTAATAACTTGGTGTTGGTGTAAGTAAGTGTCATGTTATTACTAAACTAGGAGCATTGAGAAGGATCCCTTCATGGCCAATGTATAGGAACAATTAGCAACGAAAACTGTATAATTCACACAGCATATGGATATTGTTTTAAAATAATCATAGAAAATGTGGCTTTTTAATCTGTAACTGACCTACTAAGCTGTATTTCCACTGTTCTGCATAAATATCTCACGCTCTTTATATGGTGTAGTGGGAAGTTGGTGAAGCTCTAACGTTATATTGTGGTGGCATTTTATTTTATGACATTTTATGAATGAATGTAAAATTCCCCACCATGCAGAACAAACCCAGATGAGTTGGTGGCAGACATCAGGCAATCAGAGCCTCTAATCACAGAGTCCCGAGCTGATCAGGTCAAACAGCTGATCATCCGACTTCAGCAGAAACAGGGCCAGCAGGAGCACCACCGGTTCTGTTTCTTCAAGGTCAGGTGTATGCATATGTATCTTGTGAAAAAAGTGTGGGAAGCCCTCTGCCTTTGATGTTAATCCAAACTTTTAGGGACATGTGGATTGTATCAGACTAAAGAATCAAACATCAAATGCAGCGATTTAACCAGCAGCAGTTCCTTGTTGAGATATTCTTATTGTGCTGTTATACATCTGTGACAGTTGAGTAGTGATATTAGCGGTCAGTGCTCCAAAGAGGCACTAGAGAGCAGCAGTAGGTAGGGTACTGCAGAGAGAATCTGCTGTTCTATATGAGGAGAGAGAAGTCTTTCATCACATCAAAATCACATGAATAATATATGGACATTACATGTGCAATCTTAAAGATGAATGAAGTCAATTACTATATTGTCTTAGAGGTAATATTTTCTAATCTTTATCTCTTTGATTGCTTTTACAGGAGCTTAAGGCACACATACTGCCACTGACAAATGTTGCCTTTAACAAATCAGGGTCAAGGTGAGTTTATCTGCAATACATAAAAATCTGGAACACAGGATCATGTTTATTGTTTGTTGTTTCACGGATGTTCCCTTTTTTTTCACTCCGCAGGTTTATCACCGGGAGCTATGACAGAACGTGTAGGATTTGGGACACCGCCTCAGGTGCAGAGCTGCGCACACTAGAGGGTCACAGAAACGTGGTGTACGCCATCGCATTCAACAACCCCTTTGGGTAATGAGCTGTTTCAGCAAACGTTTCAAAACATGTGCGAGATACAGTGCCCCCTTGACGAGTATTCAGCTGTTCAAAAGAGTTTTTCATCTTAAAATGTCATTCCGTCTTTCTGAAATTTAGAGACAAGATTGCCACCGGTTCTTTTGATAAGACCTGCAAACTGTGGTGTGCTGACACAGGCAAATGCTTTCATACATTTCGGGGACACATGGCAGAAATAGTAAGAATGACATCCTTTTTTCTGAATGAGAATTATCAGTTGTTTCTGGTGCCGTGCTTGATTTGTACGCTACAGAATATTGCACATTGCCTGTATTTATGCACACTTTTATGGTCACTTCTTATCGCTGTTCCTGATACAATTTTCTTTGGCCTTCGGTACCTAATAAAATACATCTCTGCCAATTGCTTGGCTTCGTAGCTGGAGCCACCCTAGTAAATTGAGAGTTGTGTCCTGTGTAGGTGTGCCTGGCATTCAACCCACAGAGTACACTGCTGGCCACAGGCAGCATGGACGCCACTGCCAGGCTGTGGGATGTGGAGACTGGGGAGGAGGTGGCCTCTTTGACTGTGAGTTTGTTTTTCTTTGCCTTCCTCTGCCTCTCTTGTTTATTGTTGTCAATGAGGCTCACATCGATTCATTAGGGATGCACTGGTTAGCTTTGTCATTCACTTCGAAGTGTAATTATTTCTAAATTGAGCGTTGTTACCCCTGACAATGTCGAGCCTGTTTTCCCACCTCGCGTATCCACCAATGATCTGATGGCGAATGTGACTTTTTGAATGTGTCATTTTTATTTATTTTTTTTTATAAAAGATAATCCTCTCCGAGGGGAGTAGCGAGTCTTCTTTGATGTGCAGACTGCATGTGGGTCTGTGGTGTGACTGGGTGGCTGGCTGGCTCTCTGCAGCTTGCTCTGTTCTTTGAATGAATCACACCATGAAGAATCGATCATTCTGACTGCAGTCAATTGAGCACAAAATCCTAAGTGCACACCATTTCTTTAACAATTTCATTTATTTCAAGCATAATAATCTACCTTGAAGGCTATGTTTATTTTTACTAAGTAACATATATTTCAGATGGGCATTTTTTTATCTGTGAGAAGAGCTAGGAGGAGAGAATGAGAGAGGGAAAGGAAATGAGACAGTGAGGGATAATGCTGTCTTTCTTTGATTCCAATCAGGGTCACACTGCGGAGGTCCTCTCGCTGTGCTTTAACACATTGGGCAATCAACTAGTCACCGGCTCCTTCGACCACACTGTTGCTATATGGGATGTTGCTTCAGGAAGGTCAGGCATTCATTATGACCGCGCTCTATGCATCCATTTGTGTTACAACTGTGGCTTGTGCATTTGTCATCATTCACAGCAGGTGCTTTATACACGCACGTGACTCACCCCTGCTTTCTTTTTTTCCTCAGACGTGTTCACACTTTAGTGGGTCACACGGGGGAAATCAGCAACGTCCAATTTAACTGGGATTGCTCGCTCATAGTCACAGGCTCCATGGACAAAACCTGTAAGGTGAGCTGTCAATTTAAAGGAGCTTTTTTTTTTAAAAGGAAGTCCCTTTTAAACTAAACTAATACTACTTGTATTACAATTTAAACTACTGCATAGACACACTGTATATATTTGATAAATGCGTCTTCTTGCTCACTTTCAGTTTTCCCCTAGCTCCTGTCTCTAAGGTCTCCATCATTTAAAAGAGGAAAAATTAAATCCTAATTCCTTAATTATGCTGAGATGAGTCATGCCTACGAGTAAGAATTATCCACATCACTGCCGTCCTCCAGGGGAGATGGTTAAAATAAAGCCACTTAAGACAGCTAACAGCTACATGGAAGCATATTTTATGCAATTGTGTATGTTTTTGTTCATGTGTGTGTGTGTGTTCACAGTTGTGGGAGGCTGTCAGTGGAAAGTGTGTTGCCACCCTACTTGGACACAAAGAAGAGGTGCTGGACGTGTGTTTTGATTTAAGTGGTCAGCTGATTGCTACGGCCTCTGCTGATGGTGAGACTAACAATTAATTTACCAGACGTTTACACTACCAGTATAGTATTATAGATCTACTACTTTATCTTATTTAAGATTTTATATTCTTAATTTTATAACACATTTCAAAAATAATCCACACCCCCTCCAGCATCGTGTTTTGATTACACATTTTAAATCCTCATTGCTTTAAATTGACAGAAAAGACTAGATTTGCGTATATTCTGGTTTCATTAAAGCCTCAGTGCAACAAAGTAAACATTCTGCCTAGTTCAAAAAAAGCAGTGCATGTACACTAACAACCCTGCCTGTCTGTGCCAGGTACAGCGCGGGTGTTCGCTGCAAACACACACCAGTGTCTCCTAACACTAAAGGGCCATGAGGGAGAGATCTCTAAGGTGAGTCACTGGACCCATAATGGCTTCTCTGCCTCAGCCTGAGAGGAGTAAATGTCAGCATGGCTATACAGTAATAGTTGTATTATACATTTTTTATATGAGGTTTCAGCTTTTGAGAAAGGTCAATGTCAGAACTCTTCCATGCATTTTGCATCCATTTTCTTATGTAAGCAAGGATATTGGAACATAGGGGGGCACAAGTGGAAACGAAACAGTTTGGCCGAAGTTTTCAGTTAAAAGTCCAAATTCACTATAACATGTGTTGCTTTGCCCCAAACCCATTCTTTCCTACTGAAGATTTTATTTTAAAACCAAGTCATTATTACAGTTTATCTTAATTTTATAGAATAGAACATTTTATAAAATATCATCAGCGTCTTTACCAAACACTGCAGCAGAAAATAAAAGGTGACCTATTTACAATGCCCCTCTTTACTTGGGATTCCGGGTGGCGTGATATAAACAAAATTAATATTGCATAAATGATCAGCGCATTATCGGAAAAATTCATATGATACAGCGCTTCATAAAACATTCAGAATCACGTATTAAATATTGAATAGTCCTCTGGTCCTGTTTGGGAGTGAGTTTAAACGATTATGACTGGCATTACAACTAGCAGATGTGAATGAGCTTGTGCATTTGTGTCCCTTAATCTCTGGCTACAGCTGTCCTGGACAGCGCTGTAAATAGGACACTTCCACTTGCCTTGTTAATGTGGGATAAAGCATGATGCTGAAGTGGAGGGACAGGAGTCCAGGCTTCAGGCTGTTTTGTACTTACTGTGTCACATGGAGTAGCTGGAAAGCGAAGCTTTATATATATATATTTTTTCGCAGGACCGTAGCGACCCTGCTGTTGATGTGACTGATTGAGCCTCTTCGTTCCAATCTAGACTTTCAATCTTTTCTTGGAAATCTCAGTGAGCGCTGACTAAAACGATCTGTGTCATCTCTGACACAGAGAGAACAAAGTCTGACCTTGTCTAATCAAGCGTTGAATTCGGTGCATCGAATGTTGCACCTGAGGAATCACAGATAATCACACCTCCTCCGAAATAAACCTGCGTAACAGGGCTTGTACCTTAATGGGAGTGAATTTACCCATTAACCACTTTGCAGTGTGTGTGTGTGTGTGGGTGTGTATGTGTGTGCATGTCCTGCAGGTTGTGGCTCAGATGGTTGCTGTGTATGAGGGGCTGAGATGCTACCTCTGTTTACTAGAACACATCAGGCAGTTAGCAATAAATAGGCCAAGTGGAGAAGTAATCTGGAGGATTATGACACTAATCTCTCTAATAGCACACCTCACGACTCCACGCCATGCCTCTTAACCACAACATTTTAGTCTACGTTTTAGTCTTTTTGTGTATCTCCCAATTTTTTGCTTTTATTTATTTTTTTTAATATATGTCAACCTCTTAAATTACTTTACCTTGCTCTATTTACTTGTTTTAAATCTAGGATGTATAGACAATGAACTGTAATGTAGTCACTGATTCTTAAGGCTCGGATACACGTTTCTATATGAATTCTACTTCATTTTTTCTAAATGTTTTTTTTTCCTGCTTGTGAGAGAAATCCTTCCCATTTTGAAAAGTCCATTAGTTTTACTGTTGCGCTTAACTCTGGAAAAATTACAACTTTGCACACGAGATATTGCATTATCCAAATGTCACATTTCGAACATTTGAACTTTTGAATTTGTTAAGCACGTTTACAGGCTTGTTCCTAAAAATGTAAAAGGAAGAAATAATCATAGGGGCTGGTAGAACCTCTCCGCTTGCAAGATCTATTAAAGTTGGTCTTGCAAAGGGTTTTACATGTGTGTTTTAAATATTATGATTTTTCTACAAACTAGTAGTATAGTAGACTGAGAGAGTAATGTAAGACAGCATATTGCTCTAGCGGCATTCATCAAGGGCAGAATCACAAATCAAAGCAAATTCAGCATGTATGCTGGCAGCTTTGAATATGCCTAATTTTCTAACTTTTCCCATGTGAATTCGCTATTTTGGAAACCAGGCTGTAATTAGTTTGCATTATGGAGTTCAGTCACAGTCTTGTTTTGTGTTTTAATGCGTTTTTTGATTTTTGATTTATCACAATTTTTGAAGTACCAGGATTAAATAAAAGCAAGACCGGGATGAAATTAGAACATTTCACGCTCAGAGACTCACAAATTCAACGTCAGCATTAACATCACATTCCATTAGGTAACATTATATTACATTAGATAAAAATCACAAATAGCTAAATAGCAAAGGGGAGGGTCTCCCTTTACTTATCTGTCAGAAAGCTATCCCAAGTAACGTGCGCATTGGCCAGCACTATATAGGAATAGATAAGATCTTATTGATTTCCTGCCCTACAGACCCACATACCCACACACACACACACACACACACAAAATGAGATGACTTCATAATTGAAAATGCACTCAATAATAATAAATCTCAATAAAAACAGGAACTGAGGAAACACCATCACAAATCTTATTAACTTACAGTGAGAAAACATCAGAGGCAGGGTTTGGAAATAGAATATAAAATAAATATATAATAAATAAATTCTTGAGTTGGATTGCTTTTACTCTGTTATAAACACTCCTCTTTGCCCTCTTTCAAGATTAATACCCTTCATCATTCGTAATCTCTAAACTGAGTTACTTTGCCCATGTTTAGGTGAAAAGTGATTGTAGCACCGGACCCTTTGAGCATGTTTTCGAAGGAGTTTATGGAATAGCCCAACTGTAGATAGAAAAGCTGCCAGAGACGTTGCCAGTGTTGGTTGACATGGACTCTGGCCGCCCTGCTGGACACTGTAACGATGCTTGGACTTTGACAGCTTCTTTTGGTTTTACATGTGTTTTTTGTGTCTACCCCGCCCCTCTTTGTGCCACACCTGTTTTACCTGATTCAATGATTGTTTCGAGCTGTCTCTCATTTGCCCTTGTGTTCCCGCCTGTTATTTAAGCCCTGTTAGTTTTCTGCTCCGTGATAGTCTGACTGTGTTCCTCTGTGTCAGAAGTAGTCCTTGACTCTGTTCCTGGAGAATTTGCTTCTGCTTTGTGGAGTTTGTTTTTCTTTTGTACTTATAGATTTCTATTCGAGTCTTTTATTGGAACATAACAGGCACCACCTTTTTGTTATCAACCCAGTAATCTCCTATTGAACTGCGTTAATCTTCTGTTGCCCTGATTTTTTTTTTTTTAGATTTTTCACTTAATAAATCTGATTATCAACGTGATCTGCATTGGGTCTCAGTCTCCTGAAAAACGTAACAGACATGTTGCTTGTCAAGGATTGTAGTGCCCCCTATTGGTAAATTACAGAAAAAGCCCTGTTTCTGAAGATTAAGGTTTTTGGTTAATTGTCTAAAACATTAAAGTGGATCCATCTAATAAGACATACTGATAAGAGAGGCCTTTATCTTCTAAGAAGTCAGGGTTATCACTTATTGAAGCGCTTGTTTATTTTGTATCTACTTCTTTCCTGATGTTTTTTTTTATCTTCTTCTTCTCCATTTTCTACACTCGTCTCTTCTCCCACTCATCTTCTCCCTCCGGTCATTTATCTTTGCCAACTTCTTCTCTAGTCAGTTTCCATTTCCTGTCCTGGGGTTGTTCCTTGGTGCTCAGTTTAGATTTTTAATGAAAACACACTTTGCTTCCATGTCCATCTAGAGAGTGTTATTTAATCATGTCTTCCTTTACCTCACTGTGGGGATAAAAAAAAAAACACTCAGGGAACATTAAACCTGGGCTCTATAACACAATCAGCTTCAGCCATGATTTTCATAATACTACACTGGAGAAAAATCTGTACTAAGTGGAGCCACCAGTGCCTTTATCCTCCTCAAGTATTTAAAGTTAAATGACCTCGGTGGCATAATGCAGCTGAAGTGTTCTAAATTCACCCGTTTTCCCTCCCATTTGTCATTTCAGCTACTTGCGGTTTTAATCTCTTTTTCAGCCCTCTCCGATGCTCACTCTATCACTCATGTAGCACACACACACACGACACGCACGACACACTTGAATAAGACCAACTCTCCTGATTCTGCCTCTCTTGGTAGATCTGTTTCAGCCCCCAGGGCAGCAGGGTTCTGACTGCCAGCTCAGACAAGACAGTTCGTCTGTGGGATGTTCAGTCTGGAGTCTGCCTACAAGTCCTGGAAGGGCACACTGACGAGATCTTCTCCTGCGTCTTTAACTATGAGGGTGACACCATCATTACAGGTAGAAACTGTCCCACACACACACACACACACGCATACATTCACCACTTCTAACACTTACTGCGCATCTGACAGCCACGCACTGCTGTTGTAGCAAATTGAATCCTCGAGCAGCGAATGAAGCGCTCATCGCTCCTCACACAAATGCTTAATTTGCACATTGTAGATGGAAAAACATGCAGCTGTGTCCTTCTATGTGCAACCACCTGTTCATGTTTGTGATCTCTTGCAGGCAGCAAGGATAACACATGCCGGATCTGGTACTGATCCTTCCCACGCCCCAGTAGATGCTCAGGAAAGCAAAGACATGGACACAAGAAGGATTTTGCCTGTAACTTGGAGACCACTGTGTATTTTTCTTATGTGTTACCAAGATCTCTACTGACATCCACATTTGATGTGATAAACATAAAATTATGTTTAAACCATCTGCATAAAATGGTATTACAAATCATTGTTTATGTTTCATTACATTACTTGTCTCTCTATTGTTCCCTCCTGTTATATAATCTATTTGAAGCTGCACTTGTTCCATAACTTTTACTAACGTTTTAGCTTTTATTTAACTGTTGAGTTGATGAAGACCATAATTTCACTGATACCTCCTGTACTGAGCTTTGTAGTGATTTCCCTCTGGCTGAATGGAAGTGCACCAGGCAGGGTTTAGTATCTCTTTCTAAAAGGGAAGCACAAGGGAAGCTCATTGTTTAATCTTACTTTTTATCATTATATTGTCCTGCGATTTATAGACGATTTTCTAACCTAATATTGAAACCTGTGCTCGATTTGTTCTGGCGCTATTTAAAAAAATAACAAAGTACACCTCTAGTAAACCACCACTCTGTCACAAATCAGAGCACAATGCTATTTTCCAAGCCTTTCAAAGTGAGTACAAATGAATGACATAGGAAACATTAGGTGGTACAGCTTACCGAGAAGGGTACTATAAATACCTACCAGGTTTTATTCAGTTTTTCATGAAGTTAAATAGTAAATATATCCACTAGGATTCAAATCTGCCCAGTGAACTTCCATTATATTGAAAATCTGGCTGAAGGGAAATCTCTACAAAGCTCATTACCGGAGGGATCAGTGAAATTATTGTCTCAATACTTCACATACATGCCAGGAATGTAGGAAATGAGGCGAGATGTCCAAAATACTCAAGTATCCCTTTGACAAGATGGTACATTTTTACCAGCGGTGCTGGTTGCTGGCAACACAGCAACCAGCACCGCTATCTAACATGCTACACGGTTACAGCATGTAATTCCCTGTTAAACATCTTGTCATTTTTACATTTATGTTTTGTACAAATTAAACGAAATAGATGCAGTGAGTTAATTAGGGAGTTTTCTCAGAATGGTATCTAACTTGTAGCTATTTCGAGTGACAGCTAGTGACATGTTTTTTTAGGAAAATTATGCAAACAGTATAAATACTAATGTGGATAAATGTACTACTGAGCAGTGTTCTGTTGCTTTTTCTGCGGAATGTTATGAATGATCAAGACTTCTTGTATTTCACATCACAGAAATTTATTGATGTCAAAAGATAAATACATTCAGTTCTACAGTGAGAGTTTACAGTTGAATCGTGTGTTTCTTTTCCCAATGCTGATGTAACACTAGAGTACTACTAAGTAGAGAAATAAACACAACAAATTCACATACAAATTCAACATTACAAACCTTACTCTGTCTTCCTGACATAGTAAAAGCTAAAGAGAGCAGTCCATTACTCCAAGGTGCAGCAGTTCCAAATCTACAGTATATACAGTACAGCTATCCAAAATAATCAGTTCTCAAGTAACAAGATCTACTTACTTAGAACCGAGTTTCAAGGTCACAACAGAGGTGATAGGTTGGCCAATGAACACAACAAATAAATGGACATTTTTGCTTACTTAAAGCAAATGTGCACTCCTAAGTGGCTATGAACAGAAAGTGAAAGAGCATTTTCTGGGCATACATTTTAATCGCCTCTTTTACAAATAGTTTTGATACAAAAGGTCTGAGCATGTGGAGCTAAAGGGTGAATTGAACCTGATTTTCCTATTTTTTGTTGGTACTTGTGTGATGTAATTTGGTTGTGAGAATCTGGAGCAGTTAAAACCTGCTGACAACAATCTCATGAAGGTTAGTTCACACCTATTAGGGATGTCCAACCTGTGTTCCCTACAGATTCCTCTGTGTGTGTGCGTCTCATAAGCTGAATCTGAAAACAAAATGTGCTTTATTAATGGTCCGTTCCTGACATAAAACACAACAAGGTGAGAGAGGAGTGAGGGGGTGAATGGCTGATGGCATTGTGCTCTTGGCAGGAAACACTTGAGTTGTGATGAGGCATGATGGGGCAAACAGCAACAGGTTAGAAGAGAGAATGAAAGAGTGTGTGTGTGTGTGTGTGTGTGTGTGTGTCTGCAAGATGAAGAACCTAATCCACTTCACTGGGTTTCTAACAACCAATCAAACAGGCTGGACAGGGATCTGCCATTGTCTTCTTCATGTAGCTTACAGAACCGAACCACAGCGCCGAACAGGTCAGCAATCCGCCACGCCTTTTCAGACATCAGATGGACCACCCTCTGGAACTATAAGAACACACACATAATCACTATAGTATGTACTGTACGTAGTTCATAATTTTGCATCCATATACATCTCATCTCATCTTCTATACCCGCTTATTCCTCATTAGGGTAGCAGGGATCTGCTGGAGCCAATCCCAGCACGTTACAGCGAGAGGCAGGGATACACCCCAGATGGTTGCCGGCCTATCGTGGGGCACACACAATTCACACCATTCACTCATACATTCACACCTACGGGCAATTTAGAGTCTCCAATTAACCTGAGTATGTTTTTGGACTGTGGGAGGAAGCCGGAGTACCTGGTGAAAACCCATGCAGACACGGGGAGAACATGCAAACTCCACACAGAAAGGTCCCACACCCAGGATACATAATTCCTAAAATATGACCTATCTGAGCAGTCACAGTACAAATCATAGAATTTATGTAAAATCAATTATTCCAGCAGCTATCAGCAAGGTCACTAAGGTCAGTGTATATATATATATATATATATATATATATATATATATATATATATATATATATATATATATATATATATATATATATATATATATATATATATATGGTGGTTATTTTATAAAAAAATATATTGAAATTGTACAACTTTTCATACCAGTAAATGAATTGCATTCCTGGGAAGGGCTTCAATAATCAAAGAAAACTGAAAACTGTCTCCTTTCTATTGTATTTTTGTATTTGATTGGAGTTGGTAACAGTTTGCCCACCTTTGCAAACCTCTTCTCTTTGGACTTCCTGAAGTAGAGAGCAGGAAGGCCCAGCTCGGAGGCAGCAATCCACTGCAGGGCCACTCTCAGCTCTGTGTCCACACACTCCGGTTCGAGGTCACAGTTTACCACCAACAGCTCCCTGAGGTTTCTACTGCTGCTTACTGTCCTCGCTGAACAGCCCTCTGAAAGATTAAAAATGACAAGACATGCTGCATCAGGGCAGTATAACTATTATAGAAGATATTGTTATATTTTAGAGAACCCGAGAGAGACGTTTTCTTCAAATCAATTCTCTTTTTCATGGTTTCCATACTTGTTTCGTCGTATATATCAAAAGCAAACATGGCAAACCTTTTTTAATCAGTTATGTATGTTCAGAAATCCACAGCAAGTTTTGCTTTCAGACAATCTTTGATCACGCATTGTCATTAAATAAAGACGACCCTTGTATTGGGACACGTCTGAAGGTGTGGGTGCTTTTTCATAATTGATGAGCGTCCTTAATGCAGAGCAGATCATCCATTTGAGGGATTAATCACACAGACCCAGCACTTACTGTACCTCATATCACTCAAGAGCTCTTAGTGAGCAGAGAGACATGAAAGCTGAAGGACGAGGTGAATAATTAAAAAGTTGATGGCATTGAGATGACATACGAATTCATCACTGCACTTACGGAACATATTCTCCTTGGTTCCTGCCATGTGACCTTTCTCCGTCTCTTCACTGCATAGGGGAGAAATACCAGTCAAAAAGTTATAATCACTTAAAGGAATAGTTTGACATTTTGCAAAACAACTACTTTCTTTCCTGCTGAGAGTCGGGTGAGAAGCTAATACTTATATTCATAGTTAAAATATAGAACAGATACAGTCTGTGTGCATTTCTCTCTTTCTATGTGGGACCTTTTTCTAGGGTCTAATCATTTTATATGAATAAAAGATAGAATAGATTGATGGGGCTTCTTTTCTGTCTATTAAACAGAACAGTATTATCTCTGTGAGAGTGTGCAGGCTAATTAAAAATAATCTGTTAGTCCAACAGCAAATGTTTAAAACAACAAACAGTGAGTGACACATTAATAAGAAATGTCTCAGCACTGGCCCATGACAATGACAGTTACCTAATTACTGTGCTCTGGGTGAGCACGTCAGAAAAAGCCTCCAGGTCTGCCAGGCCGAGGCTGGATGCACTGCTGGTCCCGTTCCTGTAAACCAATAAAAGACAAGAGATAGCGTCAATCACATGTTGTCTCAAGACATCCGACATGATCGCTGACTTGTAAAGAGAACAATAACGAGGCGCAGCGATGCAGGGCGTGTTGTTCATTAGCTGGTGATTAACATATAAATAGCAGCTGTAGGAGAATCGGATGCTCATGGTGGCAGAGTTGGTGATTTTAGTCTGGCAGCAAGCCTGTCTGGAGATGTGGATGAGGAAATCTGGAGGCAGTTTAGGTGGGTATCGTGGATATGCAGGGCTGTGCAGCTGTGCCCTTGTGTCACAACATGTTTAATGGATGAGGTGGAGTTAAAGGAAACAGTTAGATGGAGAGGTTGCAAGGAGCAGCGAGTGTTAGAGTGGTGCAGAAAAACTACCTTTGCTGTTAATTAAACAAAAAGCATGTCATATACCCACACCAACCACATGGAGCCTGCAGACTTTCCCTTTTCTCTCTGATCTACACATGTTGTGCCTTTAAAAACAAATGCATTTAAACATGCAGTTTATGATGCTTATTTGGTCCAATATCATGGGATATAACTTGTTTTTTAAGGTTTCGCATATTTAAATATTTATTTAATATATTTAATATTTAGCATATTTAAACTAGCGAACACAGATCAGTTACTCCAGGCTATTTATTAAATGTTGAAAGAGTAGGTTAAAACAAATGATAATTTGATGAAGCAGAGAATGATGTAGCAAATGTTCTGATCTAGAGGCTTTCGATGTGAGAGGTCACATCACATGTAGCACCGCGGCCTACTGCTGCAGCTAGTTGTGCATGGGGTGCAAGCAGCCGCGTCTCGCCCTGTATGCAAGCTATGGAGAGGGCTTCGTGGACTGAGCTCTCTACCATACACTGCCTCAGCAGGTGTGAATATTGCAGCAGCGGGGAGCAAATTGATATTGGCACAGGAGAGCACGAGTGTCAGTAGCGATGGGCCAATGGGAGTGGGTGAGGGTGGGAGTAGCAGCGTTTGGAGCAGTGTCAAGGAGCAATGCTTACTGACCCCTCACTCAGCTGGATAAAACTACTGGTCTCCTCGTGGGGGTCATCCTCGGGGGTAATATGGGACCAGCTCCCCATGCTCTCTTCACTGCTAGCACTCATAGAACGCTTGTCCCTCTTCACTACTGCAGCCGCCACCACAGCTGGCCTGTCCCTCTCACTGCTGGGGAGAGCAAACCGTAAGATGGTGGGTGACCATCGGCTGGTTGTGCACAGCATCTTCTGCGTGTGTAGCTACTTTGGCTGTTTTTTTCCATTGTTCTTCCAATGTTCCTCAAGGCAGTAAACATCAAACTGAAATGCATTTCAAAAGGCAGTATGTGGAAAGTCATCTTTAATGCATCAGCAAACTGCTTTCTCCAGGTGCACTGTTTGTTTTTTTCTGTGTTTTTCAGGAAGCTGATTAAATTAACTCATAATCAAATGAGTGAGGGCTGCCATCCTTGACAAATCTAGAGGGAAATCAGGTTTTATTGACTAGGCAAGTGATTGACTTTGACTCTTACTCAAGGGGCAAACGCATGCACTCCACTTGTTCCCAGATTAAATGTATTGTAAAGAGAAAATTAGTATGTACTTTGACTTCTGTGGCCTGGGAGCCTTTTAGCTGTTTTCCTCTAATTCCCTATTAAGCTTAGTCTTACTTTGACCTGAACAGCCCCACGGTGGATAACATACGAAGACACTAGAAGCTTTCTGGACATGCTACATCACCTAGACAGTGTAGGTCACAGCCTAGATATAAATGTGTCAAACCTGCACACTGCTAAAATATTTTCCCAGTGAATGGATCCTCTTTGTGCCTGTCACTCTTTGATCAAGCTCCAAAAATAGCTTGAAATGCTTCGGTGGTTGTGGGGCCTGAATTTTATTTATTCAGGGCTGATTTTCTTAGATGACTTTTGATGATCTTATGCTCTCTATCTTACTCTTTCAAACAAAAGGATCTCTATCTGTATCACAATGACTACTGCTGGGCTATAACAAACTTTCTGCCTGAAGGATTGGTCTGACTTTCACACAGAATGTTAGGAACCAGCACAATACCTGCTGCCGTTGGCTGTAGTCCTCTCTGTACGCTTAGCAGCTGTTTCTTGTGGTGTTTCCTGAGGTCCTCCTGCCTTTTCATGGCTTTGAGAAGTCTCTTCTTCCTTCTGATCTCCCTCAATGTGGATCAGTGGCACATCTCTAGGGCCCCTTATGCGGGTCGCGCTGCTGTCACTACCTCCAGTGACAGCTTGCTCTTGGCTGGACCTACTCCGACTACAACTTAGATGAGATTGTTTGAACCCTCTCCTTCTTTCACCAACAGGCATGTGCGGCTGTGGGTGTGGCCCAGGTGTGCTTCCAGATACATCTTGCTGGTTCCCAAGTGCAGACTTGCCAATGTCCACAATGTCAGCTGCCAGGCGATTGGCAAACTGCTGCACATGAGGCTGGGAGTCTCCTGCAGCTTCCAGCTCAATACTGTCCTCTGGATCAACAATGATCTTGTTTTTTCTCATCAAGGATTCAATAGAGCTTGACCAGGTCTCATGAATTAGCATATCAGTGATCTGATCAGTTTTACCCCTTTGATAGAGGCATGAGTCTGACTTGCACAGACCTGTGGCTGACACTGAGTTGGTTGGGTAGATATTCAGCGTATCTCCATGGACATTACGGGCAAAGCCGTCAAATGAGTTGGCTTTAATGGGCGAGTTGACAGTCAGCCGTGAGTCTGAGGAGCGCCGGTCTGGAACAGAGGACTGACGTATGCAGAAAGGTGTTCTAGGAGAGGGTGGAAACAGGCTGTTGCTCCACTCCTTAGTCTTGGCAATGCCATACTCTTTATTTTCCTTATCCATGTCTCGAAGCATAAACCGGTAGAACTCCTCTGAGATGCTCTCTGTGCTGGACTGTTTGGACAGACAGGATGTGGCCCTGACATTTAAGTGACCATTTTTCTTGGATGCAGCCTGTTGCACAGCTGCAGCCAGAATGCTGCTGGCATTTTTCCCTGCATAGTAGTCCAGGAGAAGGTCAAAGCCCCTGCCCTCAGTCTCCATCTGGTTTACCATGAACCGTGAGAACTCATCTGTGATGCTCTCACAACTTGACTGCTTAGAGATTGAGCTACTGCGGCTCAAGTTCTGACCTAACCGACTGCCAGGGCCCAGGGTGTTTGGTGTGCCTGAGGGATCTGCCTCTTCTTCGGGAATGCTCTCATAACTAGCTGCCTTCCCACGGCTCCACCTCTCACACTGCAACCGGCTGCGTGGCTGGCCTGCTTTGGAGGTGTCCACCACATTAAGCTCAGGGCAGTTCATGATCCTGGCTGTGACTTCAGACGCAAAGAGGGCAAATGGGTCCTGTGGTTCATCTGGGTTTACTGACTCATCCACAACGCGGTTCACGAGCCGCTCCATCAGTTCTGGTTGCTCTTCTGTTTTTCTCTTGATCTCACTAAGGCGTGGTGCCCGATGTTTCTTGGAGGCTGCATTGCTATTCTGACCCTCTTTCCTCCTGAGTACCGTGCGGCAAGCAGGGATCAAGTAGGCCTCCGGTCCCTCTGTAGCTGTCCCTTTCAGGGCACAGAACCAGGGTTGCTTCCCAGTAGAGTTCTCCAAGTATATGGCAGCTAGTTCAGTGGCCATAGACACCACCGTTGCTGCTAAATCATCAGCATAGCAAGTAATGGGTGTCCTGGATTCTGAGTCCATTTTCCAAGAGAGCAGAGAGCTGGTAGAGTTGAGGGAGGACTGAGGTGTAAGGGAGGACTGCCTGCTGTCACTTCCCATCACAAGTCGACCCCTCTTCTCTGTGCCGTGAATTTGGATTTCACTCAAAGGCTCTCTGATGGCACCACTGCTCTGCTGGTGGTCAGACCAGTCTTTGGTAGGAAAGGAGGTGGATTTATACTGACTTTGTCTGCATGATGGCTGCTGCTGTTGCTCTTTGCTCTGTGCAGTGGAGGCAGATGCAGCGAGATCATTTTCCTCAAGCACACGTTTCTCCTTCTGCCCAGAAACCTTGCTAAGCTTATCTGTGCAGTGTAGTATATCACTGTGGTTATCACCATTAGTGGATTGGCTATAGCCAACTAAGCACTGCAATTTAATTAATGGATCCTTGCATTCCTTGGTGGAAACAGGCTCTTTTGCACAAGTATCACCCTCTTGTGTCACAAACGACCCTTGGTCACTGATTTTCCTTTGTGTAAGACAAAGGACGTCAAACAGCAAATTGTTGACACTGTCCTGCAAAAACACCTGGATGCTTGGTGCATCTTTTCCATTACCCTCCAGTTCTTTTTTCTTTTTTGCTTTCTCTAAAGCATGCTTAAAGAGACTGTCTGCCACCTCATTGATCAAGTCATCCACCTCTCTTTCATCCACGTAGGATTGTTTTGGACAAGTGATGCCATCTACTATCTTGTTATGTGTGGATTCCAGCAGGTGAGCTACACTCTTGTAGCCTTGTGGCTGAGTCAGGACCTCAGCTGCTTCCCTGTGTAGGACCTCAGCAATGTTGGCACGAAACACTTCAACACTGGTACCTTCAGCCACACTGCAGTGTAGCGTGAAGACTGCAGAGGCCTCAGCAGCAGACATCAGACCCCGGGATGCTGTATAGACATCAGCGGAATCGGCTTCAGAATCACCACCTTCCCCAGACTCCGCTGTTAGCTCCACAGCTGCTACTGCACCAGCTACCTGTGCCATGCCACACATAGCTGAGGAGAAGGAGTAGTCTCCTCTTTCCTCTGGCTCCTCCTCCGTGTCCTCCTCTGAAGCAGATTCCATGGCAAGCTGTTCTGTCAGCTGTGGGGTCGTGATGGTGCCAATGACACTGGCAGCACAGGCCAAAGCCATCTCTACATGTTTGGATGGGGGTCCTCCGTTGTTGTGGGGTGTGTGATCCTGTGTCCCATTTTCTGGTATCTCTGTGGCTTTGGCAGTGATATCTTGGTCAGACATCTGGTTCTCTGGCCATTCTGTGGCTGTGTCAGAACTGTCTGGGCTTTGAACGATCACAATCTTGGGGAGTTCAAAGGAGCAGGTGCGCTGTTGTGAAGGCTGTTTGGTCTGTGAAGGACCAATGAAGTTGGAAGGACGTCTTGAGAGGGACACACTGACAGCAGCCTCAGATACAAAAGATGTCTCATCTTGAGAGAGACGTATGAAAGCATCTTGCAGTACTGATTCAGCCAGATTTGTGGCATAGTGACCAGCTGACTCCATAGTGTGGTGGCTGGGTCGCTGAAGGATTTCCCTTTTCACCTCCCTGTCCTCCCAGTTCTGATGATTGGCCAGCTGTCCCCTCTGACATGTAAGTCTGACACCGTGTTTCTGTGCAACCTCTACCAAGCTGTCTGCCAGGTCACCAGTCTCCAGCTCTGAGGCAAAAAGAGAGGGAAAGAGAGAGAACAGGGAATGAAAACTGTCCACACTGATTACAAAGCAGCTCCTTCAGTTCCCAAAGTTTCACAGCAAGAGCAGAATATATTGTTGTTTTACTTTTCACCGACCACCACAGCTGGATTGTTTCTTGTCTCGTTCATTTTCTCTGTGTACCGAACAGACAATTATTTCCCATATTGCTACCACATCGTAGATTTTATTCATCACCTGGGTAACCCAGCAGCAATACATGAGTACTTCCTTCTTGTCTGATATATTTTTAGTCATTATAGAAATCTTACAGTGCCTGCTACTGCCTCATTTGTGGTGTTATTGCAATCTCAAGGTTCATTTCAACTTTATGTGTCTGCTTAATGAAGAAAGACTAGAATAACTTTAACAATTTAAAGAGTGTCAGTAATAATGCCAGAATAGTTGTATTTTGAGCACTGTACATTTAAAAAAATATATTGTTAGTACATTGGCCTTAAAATTCCTCAGTTTTTTAGTAAAAAAAAAAATTATAGACAACAATTAGGCGTAGGCACAGAAAACACTTGGTTAGGGTTAGGAAAAGATTATGGTTTGGTTTAAAATGATCAATGTGCAACACACACAGCGTCACACACAGCATTTCTCTCTGGCGAGTGAGCTGTATGAGATCAACTTTGAGGCTGTTCAGGCTGTATAATGCCATGATTATATAGACAGATATGGGATGAAAATTCTGAACCATTGGCTATAAACAGGGTCATACAAAAGACAGAAAGAGGAACCCAAAGAAGTGCACCGTTGAGTGTGAAGTTGCATGGATGAGCGGTTCTTGAGAAAACAACAATACAGCTAAATAAATGGCTTATTCCAAACAGGCACATTTTTAATGGGTACTGCACTAGTTAATATGCACGTTCAACATGCATCAGTGCATACAAGAGCTTAAATGTAAGCAGGGCATTTTCCCAGTAATTGAACATAATGTTGACTTTCCCTGTTTTGTCCTTTTATTCAGTTCTTACATTGGTTGATTACACTACTGGATGAATAAAGACGTTAATTAACCATCAGTCAAGACTTCGTCCATTTTTATTCGACTGGGACGCTACAAATGACATGAGCAGAAATTTAGCCAGACTAAATTACATGACCTTTTCAAAATGTACTTGTATCTTGATCTCTTACAAAAAGCTCATAGTGGTAGACAATCAGTGGATCCATGTGTGGTTTTCTTTTCATTGAAGTGCAGTCATCCATGAGAAAATAGTGCTATGATTCAACCATATAATATGGAGCCCCTCTGGTGACATTGAATAAAAAATAAATATCGCATGTCCAAGAGATACTAAAGCATGGCCATGGATAATTCATGCATGGCCACGAGTTACTAATGCATGGCCACAAGACAGTTATTGATTTCATTTCCATGAAGATAGTATTGATTGTTCTTGTTATTGGATATTGACATTCACTTTAACTACGCTTTCAATCAGACATCATGACAGTTTCATCTTAACTAAAGACTGCGGGTTATAGCACATTCATTATGCTGTGATATATGAGCAGCATGTTACAGTGGGGGAAACTCAGGATCGCGAGGAAAGTGGCCAGTAATTGTATAGTATATAACAGTGTGATAAGCCTGTCATAACATGAACTCTTTAGTTAAGCTGAAACTATCATAATATCTGATTGAAATCTCAGTCAAAAGTGAAAGTCAATATCCATTAACAAGCCAACTTCCCCACGCTCTCCTGCTGAGAACTGATCATGTCTAACTGCATTGAGTTGTCATTGTAATTCATTCCCGTATTAAAATAAAATGACGTCAACTCAAAGTTTCCATGTTTAGGAGCCCGGTATAGTGTGCCGTTTATCATGATGATGTCACTGACAGGGATTATCATGTGACCTGCCACATACAGGTGCTTCTGTCACACACCCATCTGTGTGTTTTTCTGAATGAAGAGTCTGAGAGGGGGGTGTCAATTGCTGGCCGCTTTACTACTGTTTGTGTGTTGATTAAATCACTATTTTTGACACAGTTGATTGTAGACTGATTACTTCCATATTTTACCTGAAATAAATATGAAAACCATGCTTCTGTCAATCTTTACAATTACTACAGAAGCCAGCGCACCAGGCCTTGTCATTCCCATTACATGCCTTTCATTTATAATGTTTTTTGAAAGATGCCTACACCATGTTTACTGAGTTACAGCGACAATCAACACAATCTACATGGAAATGAAAGCAATAACTATCTAATGGCCACACATTAGTATCTCGTGGCCACATATCATTTATGTTTTCATACACTTTTGCTTTTAAAAAAATATATATCCTGCCAAGTAACGCACAAACACAGACAAAAAAAAAACAAAACCTCTTTGTTGAAGGTAACAATGTTCACCATTTCTGAAGCCATCGTCCTCGCTGTCGTCTCCAAGGTGTTCCGAGGCAGTCAGGAAATCTTCCTCTATGGACGAGATGGAGCGATTGGTGTCGTCATCGACTCGCTGCCCAGCCGCCCGGCCCTGCTGAAGCTGCCGTTCTTTTCCCCACTGCAGACCGATCAGGAACTTGTTGATCTCAAAGATGATGTTGCCTGGTTGGTTGGAGCGTCTCTGTCCGGAACACTGAACCAGGCACACGCCTGTACTTCTCTGCTGCGGCAGCTGGCCCTGAATGGAAGATGAACAAATACAAATTATGCATGCACGCACAGTGACATACATGTATAATTCTTGTATAAAGCAGTATGAGCTACACACCAAGCATGCATACAAAATAAATTGACAGTGCCTACATTATAACATGAGCCTATAGCTATGACTATACTATATCTGAATACTGAATGACTGTGTTCTGTAGCTTTATACCCATTTTTATTCAATATTCTACAGTATAAACCCATTGGACCTGCTCATGCAAGTTTAATTGACTGTGCAGGCTCCTCTGGCTGAGTATTGATTCCAAAGGTGTTTCTAAACAACGACCGTATTTGGTGAGTTTCAAAATGTCTATGGGTCACTGGCTGTGAAGAAACATTGTATTAAAAAGGTAAGGGCAAATAAAAGTGGCATTAGCTAGTCTATACATATCCTGTGTGTGTTGCAGTTGTTGCAGTGTATTTATTCCCTGTGTTTGGTGTTTAACAATTACTGCGGTTCTGTGGCACAAATGATGCAATTTTATTATTATTTTTTTTTTATTGGAGTGAATGGAAGAAATAACTAGATAAAACGAATGCATTTTTTATGCAGATTTTTCCCTTCGCATGAGATTCGAATTTAATCACAGAAAAATTGGTGCACAAAAGAACAGCTTGCACTCTCTGCCTCGCTCTCCAAATCAGTTAATTCAAAGGCTTAAAATACTCCCGAAGGACATGAAGACATGACCGCAAACTCACCTGAGAGGGGGAGTGTGGGTGTGTTGGGCAAGCGTCTGAGGATTCTAGGCCGCCGAGCAGTAGGATCTCATTTTCTTTCGGCTGGTGGACAGTCAGTAATTCGACAAGCTTTGGCAGGTCTGGAGATACCAAAGCCAATTTCTGCAGGAGACATGCCGAGCACAGAGACAATGCAGCATGATAACAAGAAAGCCTTTTCTTCGAGTGACTTCAAAACTGAACGTTAAGTGTGAAGCCTTAAACATGCGGAACGATTATTGATCATTCGCCCCTGCCACAAAAAAGGCTGCGAAATTCAGCAGCATTATCTCAAGAAATCTAATTCTGGGTAATTAACTTGAATCCATGGCAACTGAGCCAGTGGTTATAAGTGAAACACAATGAAGTTCCTGGGAGATAAAAAAAAAAAAAAGTGGGTGGAAAAGAAAAAGAAAAGGGGGCACACTCAGGAGGGATGAGAGCAGCGAAAGGATGAGCTCACCTTGACGCTTTTCTCATCACGACAGTCCGTTTTCTGAGGGTCCAGATTGACAAAACAGATCTGAGTGAGACATACAGAAAGAGACCAAGATGGAGCATTAAGCACGGACGGGAAATTATAGCATGAAAGCAGAGAGCTCAGCATGAGCAGAGCCAAAAGTGTCTCAGGGGTCAAACGTGAGAGCTGAACCGGTGAAACATCTGCATCGCTGTCTCGCTTCTTTGTCACAAACTCTACAAACCGGACTGTATGATTCACCGTATGAAAACCACAGCAGCTGTCTGTCGTGCCTGGATAACCACTGTCTCTCATCGTTCCTTCAGAGAAGACGCTCACTGTCTCTCGGGGGAATGCAAGCACAAAGCGTAAACCAGCAGTGATTTTCTTTCCTTCTCACTCCCCCCCATACCCCCCGTTTCCTCCTCCCTCCGTCCCCACTCCTTCTCTCTCCCCCTGTCACACTCTCTTCCTCCTCCTTCTCCTCTCATCTCACCCGCTTTCCCCTCTGGCTGCAGGTTTAATGGCCTGTGATTCAGTCCTTGTGGCGGTGCTGGGAGTCTGGGGCTGTTCCACAGCTGCTGTTTGATTCTACAGCCGCGCGGCCTCTGATCTAACTCGGCATAGCCAAGTTAGTCCTGTGTGGCTAAACGGATAAAGCACAGCTCCCATCCGCGGCGGGATTGGCGTCAGTTCCCACTCGAGCACACAGCATGTGGCGCGCAGGATGCTGCAGAGTGCTTTGGCAGAAGTGTCACTTTTGTGTCTCAATCACAAAGACATACGTTTCTATATATGTCTTGAACATCTAAATGCTGCCGTGCTTGTCATCACTAATCAAAGCTAGTTGTAATATGAGTCACTGAGGCGTTCTCAATCTTTTCCAATGCGGGCTCCTGCTGTTCCTCTTTTACCTCTGCCATTACTTCTATCTGCTCCACCTGCTGCTATCTCACCCCTTTCTCTCCACGGAAAAAACAATATAGTTTCAAATAATTACTTCCTGACACACCGGTGTTTGAAATAATTTCCCTTGAACTACATGAGGTGCGGTGGATTTATTCTGGTTGGCTTCTTCATTTTTCTTTTTTTTTCATTTATCTGTGTTGTATTCAACCAGATCTGTTCCCAGGAAGACATGTCGAGGTATAGGAACCGCAACAGATCCGGCATCAAGGTCTACACGCCCTGCTATTCGTTCTTTTAAAATCATGTAGTCAGATTTTAAAGTGGCGAAGAAAAAAAAAAAGACTGCTGCCATAAATGGGTCAATATGAATTTATATTTCAAAATAAGACTTAATGCAATTTTTCTTGGTTTGCACCATCAAAGCAAAAAGCTAAGATTAAGATGAACAACACCGCAAAACAACAAGAACAGTGCTGCAAAGCCAGATCAGATGAGTCAAAATGTCCTCCAGCTGAAGCCGTGCTGCAGCACACTCACAACAAGCCAATTTCCCCCTCACCTCCACTCTGCTATCTTCCAGTCAAACATAATATTCCCAATTTGATGAAAATTGCTGCTCGAAAATCAGTCAGTCAAGTGTAATAAAAATGTGAAGTCAATGAGAGGCGACAATGAGAAATTATTTGAAAACGATTTCCTGTCTCCCCTTGATCAAACGAGTACAACGAGTCAAACTCGAGTATGAGTGTGTGTTTTTCCCCCCCTGCCCTTCCTGAACTGTGTGTGCGTGTGTGTCACCTTTAACATTTATCCGAATAACAATACCCTTGTTAGCTTCAACTCAAAATTACAGCAATTACAGCTCACCGAGGAGAACAAGCTGTTTTCTCATTTGCATGTCTGTTGTTGTGATCAGTTTAGTGAGTGTGATGAGGACCTTTCTGCAGAATGGCTGTTAAATGTCAACAAGATACATACATAACCCAAGGTTATTCTACACTGAACCCAAAGACACTAGCTTAGTATTACCTCTTTCTGACCCCCATTGTCAGAATTAAAAAACACAGCCCTCGGATTTGTCTCCCTGTATCTGGATGCCGATATATTACCCACATGAGTTCTGATTCACAGCATTTTTTTTAAAACTTCGACAACACATGAACAAGAGGTTCAGCAGAACTTGCTCAAGAGCACCTTGGTACCATTCAGTTGCATCACGTTCATGGAAATCATCCCAGAAAAGCGGTGACGACACACTTTCTCCTGCCTGCCAACACATCACCTGCTGGTAACACACAGTTAGAGCAAAAGAGGAGGCGAGTGATCCGCAACTTTGACCTTGAGAAGGGTGAAGCAATTTAACCCCACCAGACAGTAAGAGCCAAGAGGCAGTTGCTCTAAATTTGGGAAGCAGACCGTTTAATTCACCTCTGTGTCCACGTGTGAGATGAGCCAAGGGACGCGCTCCGATTCTATCAGTTCTTCAGATGACACAAAATGATAAATAAAGCACTATAAGATACATGAAGAGGGGAGAAAGGGGGAAAAAAGAAATACAGATATATGGGGTCTTGTAATCAGAGATGTGATTGTTTAAGAATCAAAGAATCAGAGAATCTTGGTTTGACCTTCTTGACATGAACATCTGCATTCTCTCCGTCCTGTGTCAGACATCTGGCGGCAGCAGCAGTTCCAGGGGGCTCTCCAAGCTTTCTCGCTTCACTGGACGCTCGGATCATGTGCATTTACAGCTGAGCCCAGCATCCGCGCAGCCGGCCGAAACGAAACTCAGGGTGACCACTAAGACAAAACTGGTCGGCAATGACCCTCAACATCACACAAATGTGGAAGCAGCCTCAGAGAAAATGGGCAGCAGCAGAGTTGAGCATATTTTACATTAACTTCCAGCCAAATGGAAATTATTATATCACAGAAACGGCACTTGTCACTTGACAAAATAAAACCAGATCAAGGTCCATTTAAAAGCATCTTCTGTGAAGATTAGACTGAGGAAAAAACTAGTAAATTAGACTTGAGTTGAGATTGTTCTGCCAGAGATGATGACAACTAGAGAAGTAACACAATCTCTCATCTATGATGAGGAAGGAACGCAGAAATGTTCTTGTCAACATATTCCGTGCATTAATTATCTTAATGACAGTATAGAAGAGCTTATCTGATGAAAAGGATCCGCCATAATAATTACCGGCTTTGTTAACTTTGACCATCGTCATTTCAAAGACTTTTCAGCGTTCCTCTTATTATATCCCAGCGTGGCTACTCATGTGGCATTGTGTCGCCGGAGCTAAAAAGGATAATGTGATGTAATTATTGCTGAATTGCCTTAATAAAATCAACCAATATTGTTACAGGAATTAACTCATTTCCCATTTTCAGCCCGTAGACCTTGGATTATCTTGTAGAAAAAGAAAAAACTTAGTTGCACACATGCACAGTTCAAATGTTCCAACTTATATTTGCATAAAATCCTATTTGTCCTTGGTCATACAGCACTTGTCGGTCAGGCAGGTTTCTTCTTTGCCTATAAATATTGTAACACATATGCAGATACTTAGCTACTGTTTCAATACATTATTGTGTGCACAGACTTGGTCAATATATACAAGCGTTATGAATATATCTCCTTTGCCCACCGTGGCCTCATCCCTCTACTCTGATCCTCCCACACACAGCTGCTGCTCTTAGTCCTTCTGTCTCCTGTTTGTCTTTAACTGTGACTTCAAACACACAAGTATTGTTGCTATTCTGAATATGTTGTCCTTCATATTGTTGTTTTGTGCTCTGGCCCCATCACTGAAATAATTACTGTCGCTCCAATTAGAAGAAATAGAGCGGGATGTGGTTGCCTCTTTTTTAACCAGACTTATTTATGGGCTGTGCAGATTAATGTTCATGAAGCGTAACAGGATTAATGAAATTCCACATACTACACATGTTGTCCAGGCTTTTCAATTCTGACTGAGTTGCCTTGTACTACTTCAGTTATGTTACTACTCATAAGAAACTATGCTGAAATAAAGATGAAAAAACAGTGTGTACCTAATCATCAACTATGGATTTTAACTGCTGGAAGAAAAAGGATATAAGCAGCATTATGAAATGTGAAATATCCATTCCTGAGTCTGCCCCCAGACAAATGTATATACAGTAGACATATTCTCTGAAGATTTTTTTAAAGTCTATTTGCAAAAAGTTCATATGAGCGAATAAACAAAACAAGACGAGATTAAACCATTGTGATGAAAATGGCTAACAGCAGGTTATGAGCAGACCTGAAGCAGTGCATGTTAAGCAGCTTCTATTTCTTTGAAATGACTATGATTAAATGTGTTACTTTCACATACGTGGAAATGTTTTTATACTGTGTGTAATATAATGATCTCAACAGAAAATTCCATTTGAAATAACGACACACTGTGTGATCCTTTCCAAACTTAGACATCTCCTGTGAGATTGTGTCGATGGTCAAATCCGTGCAACAAAGTACACGTTTTCTGACCTGTGTTGTATCCAGGCCATGATTAGCTAATGGTTCTGTATTAGTAGTTACTGTACCTGAGTCTTCATGGCATCAACAGCTTAACCTGCATTGAATATTGAAATACCCACTCAACAAAAATAGAGCAACTTCCCCAAGGCCCCGGACCTTCAGGGCCCCAAAGGCACTGCAAGTTCACTGTGTGGAAATAAAGTCATTTAATTGTCTGCAAATGTGTTTGGTAGTATGCACAGTTAAAGAAATAAAAAGGGAAATGGTGGGTGAACGGGTAGCCAAGAGGTTCTCTTGGATGTCTCGCTGCTCTCTATCTGCTGTAAAATACTGGGAACACCTTCCAAGGTACCACTGTTTTTTTTCCCACTATTTACACATGCAGCTCCATTCTGGAACATGTGAGAGAGACTTTGTATTGAAAGTCCTCGTGGAATGAAAAAGCCTTTTTAATCCTTTCAGATCACATCTCTGCTCTCCAAATTCAGTAAATTAATTGTTTTGAGCGCCACACGACCCACGTGAAAAAACGACTCGTTCCACTAGCAGAATATGGTCCATGTGGTATGATAACACTTGGGCAGTCTAGAAGAGCTGTACAATTACATTATTTCATTCACAATCTGAGTCAGCAGAGGGCTAACAGGATGCAGCCGGCGGGTGTTCTGCACATAAAGAATGCACAGTATGCATGCATCCAGCCAGCAGGGAGTGTCTCCACAGACACAAGATTTAAAAAACTCAGTCTACTGTAAAATACAGAGAGATTTACTTGATGGTGAAAGGCTTAATCAGCATTATGTGAACTACTTTGGCAAGATATTGGACATATCAGATATATATTTATCTACACTCCAGCTGTAGTTTCTGATGTTGATAATTCGAGGTAAAAAGGTGAAAATAGTGGAGTTTAGAAGAAAGAGAAGATTTGTCTTCCTGTGATCCTGCTGTAAGTCAACGGTCTTTCACCGCCGATGGCATATTTAGTCTGTTCTCTCTCTCTCTCTCTCTCTCTCTCTCTCTCTCTCTCTGGGCTCAGGAAGGGACAGGTCAGGACACACAACACTAGCCGAGTGTGTGAAGTGTTTGAATTCTGTGATGAATGGATCGCTGTTCTTCAGGGAGCGCAGGTTCAAAGCAGGAAGACAGACAGCCGAGAGGAGAGGAATGGACAGTGTTAGGAAGATATACCTGCAGGATTATCTGTACTTTCTTGAACAGCTTTGGTCAAAAAAAAAGATTTTCTTTTCTGCAACTGAACGTTTTGGCACATATTCTTACAAAACAACCGCCGGCATTAAAGTTGAATCAATCATACTGAGACTTTTCAGGTTATATACTTATACAGGTTATTTTTCTGCCTTCAGTTGTGATGATGTCTATTTGTTCTTCGCAATGTCTTTAATTGCTATATGCTATTATTTCATTCTTTTAACCCAGGTCTTTGCCATTCTGTTCCAATGGAAATCAGAAAAGAGACTCAGTAAATAGTTTCCTCGCAAAGAAAAAAAAAACAACAAAAACACAGGTGACATATTGCTTCCTCTTCAAAATGCTCCGCCCTGTCAATTCGCTCAAGGGTGTGATTGAATTCAGTGTGACTATCACAGCAACCTGACACTTCTCTGTGGCTTCATGCATTAAAACATGAGTGAGCGATCAAGGGTGACAACATGACGCAGAAAGAAGTAGGTGATGGAATGCTTGAAATACAAAGATTTTATCTGAATTCGGGGCTTCCCGCGCTCACTTTTTTGGGATCATTTCTTTTTGCTGAAAAGGCTAACACAGATTTGATTTGCTTCTAAACAAACAGTACTTGGAAAACTCTATCCAATGGTCTGATTTGGGCGGTTTTGGATATCAAGGTGTTATGAAAAAAGTCTAAATTAGACTCAGTAAAATCTGAACATGCTCTATATAACTAGAATTATGTAGCGTATTACAGATAATCACCTCTCTATATAAACTGTGGTCTGAATCTCCGCTGTTTGGGAGTTTTTTAGTGGCTCATCCTCTCTTTCTGTTCGGGTCAGCTGTCATTTCACCCCTATGTCTTTCACTCTTTCCATTTTCCACACTTGGCCTTCTCTCTGCCTCCCTGCAATTCAGGCCAGGACAGAAGAATTTATTTCTTAAGGCTGTGCCATCAATCCCGAGCACCCCGTTTTGATTGATCGGCTGGGTAAACCATTGAAAGCCTTACAGAGAACTGAGCGTCAGAGGAGAGCAATCCGTCATGTCAAAAGTCCAAGAGCAACGCCGCAGGAGGGCAGGCCCGGCTCGCAGAAAAGTTCCCTCTGATTCTAAGAAAACAAACACAAAGTAAAGGAAATTCCAAAAACCCAGGTCGGCGCTCGAGAGACGAGAGAAGCCATGGTATGAGCGATGTTTCTGCTTTCGAGTTGGCAGTCGTCACAAATGGCATTGACGAAACACAGGATGATTAGGAAGCAGAGTTATGGTGCAATATGATGCATACGTCTATGACTTGGCAGAACTATATCTAATGGTCAGTGGGGTGTGAAAAGACCATTTTGCCCTTCAGAAAATGACTAAACTTTCCAAAAAAGCATCATTCTACATGGACATTTGACTCCCTAGACTGTATAAATAATGGACGTAACCAACTGTGGACTTTTGGAGCCTCAATTTGTCATTTTGACTGTCATCGTCTTGTTTTTTTGTTTGAAGCCAGAAGTAGGTGAGTTATACAAAAAGTTATCCTCTGTATAGTTGGCTATAAACATGTTTATTTCTGTAAAGTTGAGCATTCAACATGGGGATTGACTCCCTTTTGGAGCCAAACTCAAGTGGCAAATTGAAGAACTGCGGTTCGCTGGTCTTCATTTTTCAGCCGTGGAGGTTGCCGCTGACCCTCGGTGATGTCTGAGGACCGTTCAGTGACTCGGTCAGTGGAATATTCAGACCTGAAATCCTGAGAAGACCTCTGTTTTAACTCTCACACTGCTCTTTGAGTCCTTTGTGTGTCTCGTCCTAGATACTACAGCTGGTGTCTGGGGGTGTCAGGAACATTCACTTCGGCACATGGCTGCCCACACTTACAAAGTGTGACATGAGTGTGTGAGAACGGTGCTCGCTATTTCTGTTACCTTGGTAATGATACTTGAATCATGGGAAAACAAATGTCACTTTTATGGAGCATCGGCATTTATTTATCCTGTATGAGATCACTACAGTCCACGAGAGACAAACAAAATATTGAAAGAAAATGCCGTGAAGTTTTAATTGCGGGGTTTATTTACAGCTCAGGGTTTCTGGTGTCAGTTAGTTGTGTTTATCGTCATTTACTGATGTTGACTTGCATGGCAAAGAAGGAAGTATATGAGATATTCAGCAGCTAAAATGGGAGAAAATTGATTTTACTGCTGAGAAGATGAAATTCAGATCACTGAAGTGCGACTGAATATGTTATTCATATTGAGGAACTACATTACTCATAATGTTAACAGATTATTTATTTCTTGAACATGCCCACCCACAGTACAGTAATGACCAAATTTCACTATAATATGTGACTGTGTTAAATTAGGGATGTACCCAAATGAAAATTTGTGGCCAAAGCCAAAGCTGCATAATAATATATGAATATCGAATGTGGTTGTTAAGTTTTTCACTATTTTTTTTATATTTTAGATGTTTTTCAAAGAAACATCTTCAGTAAGCACACATCAGAGAAATACCTTCTGCTCAGTATCATGCAATGGGGTTCAATGGCTCCTCAAGCCTCTGAAATCCAATGTTCACTAAACACTAAATGGTTGATCATCCAAAGCCATGAACTCCATTAGATTCTTTCCATTTGCTTTGGCGCTGTCCTTACTTTTCAAAGATGTCGGCCATGGACGGGGTGGGCATACTGTGACCAGCTTCCCTTTTAGCTGCTGCAGCCGTCTCTCTCTCTCTCTCTCTCTCTCTCTCATACTCAGCTGCTCAAGGTGTTTGACTTTTAAATGACAAATTAGTAGCAGTAGTAGTAGTAGTTTAGTAGTGCTAAAGTTCTCTGCAGAGTTCTCAGTAGTTTGGTCGAACTCTCGACTCCAACACTTTAAAATAGCTCCACATTTCCAACATTTTAATGAAGCCACCAGGTCATTGTGTTACTGTGTGATTGTGTCACACACATTCTTCTTCTTTGGGGTTTTAAGGCAGCCGACATCCAAGAAGTTGCACTGCTGCCATCTATAGGACTAGATGGACTGTATTGTTCATCACACGCCACTATTCGGCCTTGCTTTTAACTCACTCTATCGGAGTCTAAATGTGGCATTTTTTGCAATGTTCGGATATATATAGATATATTTGGTTACCAAATTTTTTTGTGCGTCCTTAGTTAAAATTATCTATTCAGCATGTTAAACGAAGCTGCTGTGGCTCAGCAGTAGAGGGATTGTCCACCAATCAGAAGATCATTGACCATGACATCAGATGAACCAGTGATGTGATTGGGTCACATAAAACCGTCCCTGACATGTCAGAATGTCTAGTTAACAGGTGTTTTCTGTAACTTTTCCAACTTTGCTCCACGAATGCAGTAAGCCATTCACCCAACCTTCCTCCTCCTGCTAAGAAAAGTGAAACTCCAGAGGAACGTCATCTGAACTATATCACCACGTCTGGAAATTTGACATCCAACCTTTCCGGGAAAGTAAAGTGTCAGCATTTTCCTCTGGAGACTGGGCTCCTGTCTAAAATGTACCAGCAGGGACAGCAAAAAGCACACACTAAAATATCAAACTTATAAATTTAAATATCAGTATGTTTAGAAAAACAGAGAGAATGGAGACAGGCTGACAACTCATGCTACAAATTTTACAAACCTGACTTTGTTTTCCGACAGAATAACATATCAGGTTTTAAGTCTGAAAACACAACAGGGAACTGTGCTGTGTTGTCAGAAACAGGTAAAAGAAACAGTGTTTGGTTTCCCAAAACGAGCTGAAATGGAGACGGCAGATTCTGACAGTCCATCGACTGCTTTGGCTCGTGTGCAGCCGAGCAGCTCCAGGTAAGTTCGCAATGATAAACATAACTCACTCCAGCACACCATTTGCTTTATGATCCTTGCACACCGGTATGATATATCCGGACTCCGTGAGGAAAAAAACGTTTCGGAATTGAAAGCAAACATGCGTAATTCTGCTCAGCCTTTCCTAAACGGCAGCTCTGCCAGCTGTGAACACCATGTCAGTCATGTCGCCGTGCAGAATGGACTGGGCAGCGGCACGGATCGGCCACGGCAAGTCTGATTGGACGGGAACGCACGCGATGCATTCTGATGAGTCCTCATGAAGAGAGGTATAGCTAATCTAAAGCCTTTTCCCACTCATCACTGGGCGCCAATTTAAAAGATAATTGCACATTCCTTTTGAATTTAATGTCCGTCAGCATCAATAGGAAGCTTATGTATGGATTTTAGTGAATGAATTATTAGCTATATAAAGCGATTTGAGTAAATCCATGATCAAGCAACTTTATTTTACAATGGCACCATTCAGCAATGTAAATAAAGGAGGTTACATCCCTCTTCTCAACACAGGAAGTTACACATCAAACCCTATGAGCCTAAAACCCTCAAATAAACAGCAGCATGGGTGCAAACCTCCCAGAGGAGAAAGACAGATGAGATCATATTATCTGCCTTACACTTCAGACTGTAGCAAGCACGCCTCCCACGGCTTTAAGACTCTCCACTAGAGATGGCCTGGCCCATATTTGTTTGCCAAAAGGTTACGCATGTTTCATCATCGGCAGTATGCTACTCACCATGGGGCAGCTGCCCTCCGCCTCGTCGTCCAACAGGCCCAGTCTGCACAGAGCCTTCTCATTCCTCAGCCAGTAATCCGACGAGTCCAGCACACTGTTACTGCACAGCACCTGCAGAGCACAGATAAAAAAAAATACAAAAAAAAAAAAAAAAAACGCCATCATACGATATGATCATATATATCAGTAAATCTCATGACGGCACACATGCACCCACGCCTTCTGAGTCACTCATTTACTTTCATTCACTCGCCTCTGTGTCCCCCTCTCCTCCAGTTGATGCAATCAATTGACCTTTCTCCAGGACCTTTATTTCATGTTAAGTGTCTGTGTCACAGAATCAATGAATCAATGATCTGTCAGCTAACTAGACCTTGCACAATATATATATATATATATATATATATATAGTTATATAGTTATTGTTTTGTCCCAGGAGGGACACTTTAATGAAGCCTTTAGGAGGAGACCTGCGGCCATGCAGCTGCCTTTGACAAGACTATTGACTTTGCTGTTTTAATAACCACCCAATTACAATGGCAATTTATTTACAAGGATGAAAATAATGTTCCCCTCGAAGCTAATCACAGTCCTGTGTAAGAAGATCGTTTGCTATGTTCAAAAATCGCCACTAAAGTGCAGCGGGTGAACAATTAAAATCGCATGTGGTCATTCTACGTTTAAGCTTGACGTGTGACAGGTATTAGGTACACGTTGTTCATTCTCGTTGTGTATTTATAGTGACAACCTGCCCCCCGATGCCTGCGCCCACAGGAATAAACCATCTGTGCAGGCCCTCGGCCAGGTGAAGGTGACGTACACTCAGCTGATCTCACGGGAGTGATCAAACTGCTGGCACGGGTCAACGGAACCTGAGGCCCAATTAAAAGGAAGGCGCCACGTCGTGCCTCTACAGGACACTTGAGTGGAAGCGAGTTAAGATCATGAGTGGTAGGCTAATTAGGGAAGCCGGGCGAGTCCTCCCGCACGCCCACACGCTCGTGTGCATGCAGTAATGCGCACACACACAAATAACCTGTAGACCGACACGTACTTCGAAAGGAAATTCAATCTAGCCTTCACCTCGGCCCACTGATCTGTACTATTTCCCCCCTCCTTGTCTCTCTGGTACTGGGAGGTGATAAATCTACTGGGCTGACCCCAGGGCCCTCGCTATTCCTCTTATTACACAACCCCTGGGTGTCACAGGCACCCCCGGAGGAGGAAATGAAAATCTTTTGCGCTGCTGGAAACACACAGATAAAGTGGGTTAGGAGCAGATGTGAGTGACAGGCGTACAGCTGCCAGGTGTACGGGCGCGTGACTGTGGAGCAGACGGACAAGGGACATGCGGCGGTGGGTGCATTTCAATCCATCCTGACACAAACAAACAGCTTTTTTTTGTTGTTTTTTACCTTCTTACAGGCGCTGATGGACGAGGCCACGGTGCTCTCTGTGCTGCCCGCATCCACCTCAGCCGACTCGGAGCCTTCGAACATGCCAGACGGCTGGAAGTTACTGCGGACGAAAAAGGGCACGGAGTTAACGCGGTCAGAGCGGCTTCTCATCAAGCACTCAACACTTCACTTCTAAAAAGCCCGGGAACAGCGGGGATGAGTTATCTCCGCTCCGGCCTGTCCGCCAGTCACATCTGTTCACGTTGTACAGCAGTCGCTGCCAGCAGGAAAACTATACTCTGCAGGAGAAAAGTGACCGAGATGAGATACACCTTCATTTATTGATGAGTGCAAGTTGTTAGTTATGAGAAACCCCTGTAGTATCTGCTTAAACGTTTATTTGGATGTCTGTGATGTTTTTTTTCCTGCATGAAGCTTTCTTTGACATGAAGGCTTTTGCAGCTTTTGCAGCCTGTGTCCAAGATGACATGCAGCCAGTATCTAGTTTAGCCATTTCTGTACGTAATCTTTGCCAATCTTGTAATCTGACAAGTTCGGTTTTAGCGGGACTAACAGAGGTGAACACAACATTCATTTGGCGCATTGGACACAGCGATTGGACTTTTGATGAACCCATAACATCATCATCGCAAACTACACAGAAAATATATCCCAGGACAGCGTCATTATCCTCTGTGTATGCTTTTACTGAGATAAGCCAAGTCGAAAGCTTATCTGGAATAGCATTAATGAGGATCAATTTGGAAAATAAAGAGGTCGCGGATGCATATTCAAATAGGAGCAGCTGCTTTTTCTTTTTTTTCTCCGCCTGTAATCCACATTTCAAACTGAGCGAATGAAAAGCATCCCATTTTAAAAGCCAGAGGGATCACGCAACTGTATATTCGCGGTACATGAACAAGCCTGATGTAAATAATAGTGTCACAGTTAAAAGTCAGTTCGCTGTGCTGAAAAAGAGAGAGAGAGAGAGAGAAGATGTACTGGAGATAAGTGGTTTTGATGTGCTTTAAATAGGCTTCTGTAGCTGCAAGGCACGCACGTGCGCGCGCAATACGCGCACACACGCACGGAGGCAGTGATTCTGCGGTGAATGTGCTTGGTGCAGAAAACTGGACGGGGGGCCACTGTAGAAACAAATAAAAAAAAAAATAATGTGGGAATAATAATCAACACGCGCAGACATGTCTGCGGTGGACACGCAATTCTCGCGGGGAAACCGAAGGAGGGGCCTTATTACACATCCACGGACAGGATAGATAAAGATTTGTCACGCACGATCTCCCTTCTCATCTTTGCGCCTAACGACCTCTCCATCACCGCGGATGATGAGTGACAGGTCGCTGCGCTCTCGCGTTCCCGCGGCCCCGAGAACCCGGCAGGCATCAACCTGATATCAGGACGCAATTAACCCCTGAAATGTCTGTCTTTCAAGGACAGCCCCCCCCACCATTACTTCAGAGGCCGACAGGCAACTTTTGGTGACATCCTAATAACCAGAGTGACAAGTTTAGGTCCACAACGCTGCAGAACACTCCTGTTTGAAACGCTGCAGCTGCATGTGCCGCACGTTTTCTCAGTCAGGCCACGCAGGCTGAAACATCTTGTTGTTGTTTCAGTCTCCTGTGGATGCGGCTTATTTACTCATGCGCGCTTTTTCTCTCTCTCTCTCTCCAAACCTAACCACAGAAATGACACATTCCGCACAGAGAAAACAAATCCCACTCGCGAAAAACACTCGATTTCAATATGTGATAGAAGACCCGGTGCGCTGGCATTTCACACTCACTTTAAAGAAATCGATAGCCTTCTCTTGTTTTAAATGGGCGCCTCAAGCATCACACACGTGGAAGAAATGCAAACGGGCGACAAATACGCTACAAAGTGAACCCACTCACAAATACAAATACCACAGGCATCATTCGGGTGTCTGTAGTCAGAGTCATTGCGCTCGGGTGATTGATTTGGTTTGAGAAAATGCGCATTCGCTCATTGACACTGTGTTTAAAAGCCCGGGATAGGAAGCGGTCTCTTACCTCGGCGTTTTCAGAAGGCACTTGGCGTCTGCCATTCTGCAAAAAATAAAAAAAAAAAGCAAAAGAAGAAGAGGAGGGAAAAAAAAAGCAAAACTACTGTCCTCAGTCGGTGTGGTTATTATCCTCCGTGGGGGCAGGGGGACGCGGAGCGGCGGTCTACAGCAGCGCAGCGCCTAGACGCGTAATTGTCCCCGGGACGCTCTCCGGTCCAGATGCGCATCCCCGAACGAGCACTGAAGGAATCCCACACCGCTTCGCAGAAACTGGAGGAGGACTGTGATGGATTGAGTCCCGCTGTATCCGCAGCAGCAGCAGCAGCAGTTCTGCCTGCGCGTCTGTCCGCCAAGTGCCGAGTGCAGGCGCAGCGCGGGGAGCCCCGCATGGATCAAAAGTAACGAGCTGCACGACGCAGACAAGGGCACGGGTAGAAGAGATGTGGTGACGCATACGCTTGTGTACAATCAGAGGCGAGCGCACGCGTAGCCTACGTAGGTTTTATCTGCGCTACCGTGATGTGAACATAGGTAGAGTCTAAGCTTTCGGCTGCATGTACATTTCACTTTAATTGTTCCGTCTGTTCGTCCAGGCAGCTGATCCATCTCTTTATTACAACGTCAGAGGGTCAGTCAAAGTCAAAGGAGCTTTACTGTCCAAAGGGAAATAGGTTTGGAGCTGAGGTCATAGTAATAGCACGCACACACCTCTAACAGACAACAACAGGAAGGAGTTTAAAGTGGATCAGTTGGTGATTCTACCCAAATGTACAAATACAAATAGACAGACTGCGCAATCCGTGCAAAAAAAAGCATTCCGAAGACTAGAGCAGCAACGTTTAATCAATAAAACAATTGGTTTCAACTATTTTTATAATCAGTTCAAGTTTAATAATTTTGTGGTTTCTATAGTCTTCTATAATAGTAAACTGATGATCTTTGGGTTGTGGGCTGTTGGTCTGAACAAAAAAAAAATATTTGGTCACATCATCAGGTTTGAAACAGTGGTTGATATTTTATACCATTTTATGAACCAAACGACTAATTGATTAATCAGTTCAATAATCAATCAATCAATCAATCAATCAATCAATCAATCAATCAATCAATACAGCAAAAAGCAGCAGGAATAAAGGAAAACCTTGTATTTCCTGGTTTTCCTATAGGGTAACAGTTTTAGTGCAGCAATCCTTAACACCTGCTTATACCACAGGTCTATTAGCTGAGCTTGACTCTTCCTTAAGATCTTACTGGCCACTTGAGTTGAGTTTCCATACCAAGCATAAATACAGAACTTTATAACTGATTCAATCAAAGTTCTCTAAAAGAGTCATCATGTCAGAGGATGTATGATTAGTGAATGTAGTGTCGTGGTGACCTGGTGTCGTAGTCAGTGTTTTGTGCTGTAGATTAAAGTAAAAGCATGGGAATATGTCTGAGTTAACCAGCTATGTGGAGCTCCTGCTTAACTGCACAGCCTGAGTGGTATATCACTACTCACACACTCAACACTCACACTCACTCATCTGTACAATGCAGCAAATCAAAGGGAGGCGCCACCTTGTCACACTATTAACCCTCATGCACCTTTACCTTTTACTGCAAGTTAGAGTCCTGAAGGACCAAAACTGCCTTATAGCAGGAAATAAAAAGGATTTTAATGCATTTCTTTGTTTGTCCCGTGTTGTATCTAAAAATAATAATAACACTTGGATCCCTAACAGCAAAAATACCCCTTTCCCTAAGACTTCTACAGCAGATCATAGCATTGATATTCAGAACATGTTTTTTGGTTCAAACTTTTAACCATCATAACTAGGAAAGAATTCATTTTCAGAATGTTAACCCTCTAAGTGCCAGTGCCAGTTTTGTGTGCCAGAGAGAGAGTAATAATAGCAAGTAAGTAATGTAATTCAGATAAAATGTTCTTTCACTCTCAAGTCAGCAAAGGCTTGTATGCAATGGTATTCTTTCACATAACGCATTGTTATACCACTTCGTCACATACAACAGCGGTGACTTTAAAACCCCTCAACTCTCTTTTTAAGAAAACACTTAAAATAGTGCATAGGAAACCTCATCATTTTCATTATTGTATCCTCAGTAAGTACATCTTAGGTAATAAAAGCTATCAAACATTCTTGTGTTTAAGGTTTTAAATGGCTTTGCCCCCCTCCCACAACTAAATAATTTGGTATAGAAAAAAAAATGTGAATAATGATGGAAGAAGTACTAGAGTATTAACAAGGGGGAGATTGTAATATAGGTACACACACTTCAATGATGATAAGACATGATAATAATATTATTTCACTGGTTTCCACTAGGGACAGATATGAACTTCATGGAAAACAGGATAAAATTCATGATTAGAAAACATCTGTGATTTTGAAGGCTTCAGTCTGGAATGAATGTATAACATCATCAAATTCATAATTTGTTGTTGCCTTGGTAATGGTTTGGGAAAAAAATGTACAGCTTTTATGGTTTTAAATTGGGGCCCTTTTTTCTATAATGATTTGAGTTGTCTCTAATTCGTCCACATGAAAAATATGAGAAATGGCTCAAACTTCTAGTGGACACTATACATTTTGAATATGACATGATAAGATGAATATTTCATGCTGTAATAGCAGCGGGATCAAATTGGCAATGGGGGATCAAAAGATGGACAAAAATTGAAATGACAAAATTATACCCAAAATAAATACTAGCCAAAATCTGTAAGGGTATACATTAACAAAGACAACATTATTGACAGATACACAAGAAATACAGAGCAAAAGAACCAAGCGACGCAGGAGAGTTTAGATTACTTAACCACATTACGAGATTCTGACTGTTACAAACTGTTTTCATCTCACTGGCACTATACTCTGAGCTCCAATGGCCTGTGTAAACTATAAGAAGTAAACACAACTGAAATAGAAACACATATCAGACATCTCAGATTTCCGATTGCCACTTGAAACAGTCCTCATCTCCATCACTTTAAGCAGTAAGTGAGCTTGTAGAGTGTAATACCTACACTCTCCGTCTCTGATGGCTTCTCGGTCCATTAGGGAGGCCGCTGAAAAATCAGAAGGGGGTAAAAGGAGCTGTGACCTTCGGTTCTCTATTATCCCACTGAGACGCTGTTGGAAAGAAAAAAGTGGCAGGCGGAGAATGAAGAAACTGCTGGATATTCAAGACGAAAGGAGCGAGAAAGCAGGGGTTCCTGATGAAATCTTTGAGTGTGTGTGTGCGTGATAGAGGATGTTTTATGGAGTATAGTGCCGAAGTGTATGTTTACACTCTGCAGAAAGGATCATTTCTGCCAAAATGATTGCTTATTTTCAGCGAGCCCTCTACTTCAAAGAAGATTGTTACAGGCTGTTATCAGCGACCATATGATTTTCTCCCTCTCGATGAGATGCCATTTTTTTTATGTCATACATATATAAAAGTTGCCCGGCGTCTCCTAGATATTTAACTGAAATACCTGTATAGAAACAGATTGGAGACTGCTGAGAACAGCTACAGTAGATCATTAATCATACATGACAACTCAGCCAATTTCCCCAAATTTCTCATTACAATTTGTTCATGAAGAGATTCAGATATAAATAGCAGAAGTCGTGCATTAGCAAGCACTTCTCACCAACTGTTAATGCCCTCTGTGGATATGTGGTGTACCACCTCATTTCATGTTTCTCAGCTGAGGAAAAGAGTTATTTTCTTTCCCGGCAGATATTCATATTACCTATGAAACTATCACAATGAGGTGTTAAGAAAACATGAACCTACCAGACCTAATAATTAAACAAAAATACTTGCTTGAACATTTTTTGGATAAAGGCCTTTGAATTCCCAAGATATTGTGTAGAAGCACAAGTGCCAGCAATAAATATAGTTTATTGCTGGCAGATACTGACAGATACTGCTGAAATATGTATAATGCATCAAAACTATGTATTTCAATATGTATGAAAATGTAATGTGTTTTGATTAGTATAGGCACATAAGAAAACAATGCAGTGTATGCATACTGAGTATGGATGGATGCGTTTCGTTTTTTACTTAAAAGACCAGACAGATCAATGTCAGATAGATACAAGAAAACTACATCTAAAAATAAACAGGTTGTAGACTTGGGAAGTATGAAGTATGAAGCGGGAGATTTATTTTGGTTTTGCCAAGGCAAAAACTCCCACATGGTCCCTCGGATAGTGCAGTCTGGCTGTGTGCATGACTGACCTTAAAAAGGTGACCCATATAGAATATCACCCCAATCCCTTTTATCACCTGCACGTCTAAATATAGATGTAGGATCAAAGTTAAGAGCACATGCATAAGCATGCATCAACACATTTTTAAAAAAAAATATGAGCACATTTCACACACCACCTCATTAATATACAGCATAGAGATGTAAAACTAGTGGATACTGATTAGTATTGAGAAATGATCAATTAACCGCTCATTGGCCATTATCAGGCGAAGCCAATACCAGTTTGCCTGTTCACACAGCATGTGACTGGATTAAATTGATTCAGGTTGTTGTTTCCTGACATTAATCTTCTTAAAAGAAGAATAATATTGCTGAGCTCAGAGACATTCATGACTGTACAGGTTTCAGAATAAACCCAGACATACTTGATGAGTGCAATTTAATCAGGACAATTTTTTATTCACATCATGTACAATAACATGAAATGTGAAAAGTCTCTGGCATATAGACCCCATCATGATGTCATGTTATAATGAGGAGAGTAGTGAAGCTGAAATTAGAGTAGACGTCCCCCTTATGGAGTCTAGACACTGGTGATGATAAAGAGATGCTGAGGTCTGGATAATGAGGAGAGGAGGAGTAGTTCCTGTTGAGCTCAGGCCTGGGCGCTGCAGTGGGTAGAGGAGAGTCACAGCAACAGCCGACATGACAGAAAGGAGGCCACATTTAAAGTTTGACGTCTGAGACAGGATTGGCTGGTAGGAATCGCTGCAAGATCTGATTGGTTTAACTATGAGAGTTAACGCCCCTAATCAGCTGATACGAGCAGCAGGCGAGCGGGAGAGAGAGAGAGGAGGGGGAATGCCATGAATGCGTGAATGAAGTCTTGTCTTCCCGTCTAAATTTATACTTAGATGCATTATAATGTGAGTCAGAGGAGACTACTTCGTACAATTTTCAAAACGCTCAATCAATGCAGTAACAGACCTAGTATGCTGAGGTGTGAATGTAGGTAGGGTTGGAACTTCTCTTTCATCATTTTTTATGCAACAAATTTAGTCACCATTGTGTGCAACATCAAGAATACCTTTGAGAAGACCTCATTTGTAAGATTCATCCTCTTTTTTGGAGAATCCAGAGTACCCTGTAGAAATGGCAAGACAAATCCTTTCAAAAGGGTTACTACTGGATGTCAAGGTGGCTCAACGGTTGTTCCATATTAGGCTCCTTGGGTTGTAGTTGGCTGAGGACAGGCAGGCTGCAGCATCATGGATCCAAGCCTAATCATCACGAGTGCAGACGGGTTGTGAGCAGCGTGGGGTGCAGGTTGAAAGGCTGCAGGCTGGAGCACAGGCTGAGAGGCAAGATAAAGGTTCTGGTGGCTGGCATGCTGCAGGTTTGCTGACTGGAATGCAGGCTGGGATTCACAAGTTTTCATGAAGTCCATCCATCAACACTGGTAGCAATTTCTTCAACCAGGACTTTAAAGCCACTGCCCAGCATGCCAATGATAGGGCTGCCTCTCTGTCCTATTTCCAGGCATTATGAAGGCACAAAAGGTCAGAAGTCGCCTCACATAATTATTACAAAAACAATCCTACTGCTGGGACCATATTTGGTCAACCTGTTCCGTCAGAGTGGTGTGAGTGTTAGGCAGCAGTGGACAGACCCAGGAACAGTTCATTTTATTGTCGAACGTAAAGACAAAAGCTTTCAGTGTGGACGTTAGGTCCAAACTCTTCAAACAGCATGACAAAAATCCAAAGACCTGACAAGTGAACAGAGGATCTTGGTCTGTATATGAAGTGCGAAGTAGATGATGAATGTCCTAGGGTAGGGGTGGGCAACCCTGGTCCTGGAGAGCTACTGTGGGTGCAGGTTTTTTTTTCCCCAACCTCGCAGGAACACACCTGATTCTACTAATCAATCATTAGGGCCCTTGCTATGGAGCTTCATTAGTGGAATCAGGTGTTACTGCTTGGCTGGAACAAAGACCCACAGTAGCTCTCCAGGACCAGGGTTGCCCACCCCTGTCCAAGGGCATTTGGTGGACAGCTTGAGGATAGCAGGTCTGGAGAGAAGGAGGAGAGTACATCAGAATGGAAGAAGTTATCAGGAGCTGGAAACGGAGACGGGGAGAGATGGCAATGACTCGGGACGAGGAAACGGGGACAGATTGTGACACAGCATGCAGGGGGCTGATGGTTTCTGAGGATTTCAACATTAAATCTTTTTCCAGAAAAGATTGCAGAAGTTCAAATCGGTTGGAAATTGTTTTCAACAGTTGCATAGCAACAGTGAGTCTGTTTTTCTGTGTTTTCAAAGTGACCGACAGACCGACAATAAACCAGTAAATTATAAAGAAATACAACACTGTTGTTCCACGGTTAGTTATATTACACTACCACCAGGAGTCTGACAGACACACACTAAATATGATGCCTTTTATATCCTACTTCGGTGTCTTCTCCCTTCACAGTCTTTCCACTTCCTCTTCATTCTTATCTTCTCTTCCTCCTTTTCTCTTTCCTCTCTTTTTTTCCATCTCCGTCACTCTCCACACATCTTAATCCAAAAGCTTTTCAGAGGGGAGAACTAATCCAGTGCAAATTTTAAATAAACGATGGAGGGACAACTAAAGTGGAGAGGAAAGCGCAGACTGCGCTCATCAGAGGAGAGTAGACATCTGACAGAGCTGAGAGTGAAAACCAAATGAAGAAATAAACAGAGCATCAGCTGGAGTACAGGCCATCAAAACCTCGCACAATGGATCTATTTTTAATTTTGTCACTGACTACAAAATAGAAGCCTGTCACGTGAGAGGAGAAACAGGAGGGAGAAAAGATATGGTGAATTTGAGTGGTTGTCACGTGAAAAGATATTTATAGTAAATCAAGGGTGCAAAGGGTTCAACCTTGCACTTGGTGGTGCCTGTGAGTGGAGTGAAGGTGCAGTCAATAAATAAGTAAACAGGTCTTGTGAAAATGAAAATGAGTCAGGAAGCTTGGAGCGCCGCATGTAATACTACAGACACTTCATGTGTTGAGGTCTTGTACCACTACTTTGCCGCCTTTATTACTGTACTGCAGTTCAGAGGTCACCTCGGAAAAAGATACAGAAAATATGATTAAAGGACCTCTATTTTGATATTCTCCCAGTTTAATATTTTAATTTGCATTTAATCTATAAAAAATATGCTGTAATTTTTATGGTCCAAAAGGTAGGTAGCCCTGTAGCAGCATTGCTGTCTGTCTTCTCACACACTGATTCTGAAAAAACCCTGTGTACCCCCCTTCCATCCCTGTTGAAATGTCCAGTCTGGGTGAAAATGCCTCTTGGAGAGCTGGGGTCAGTTGGACAAACAGAAGCAAAAGCCCTCCAGAAGGAGGGGGTGGCTACCAACCAGGTCCTTAAATCCATTGCCGAAGCATTTAACGGACAAAGGCAAAAAACATTAAAAAAAGGCTATACTGGTTTGCTGTTAATGACCCAAGACCGGGTGATGTCTGTTGACCTGGAGAGGCAGATGGAGCTGAGAGGATGAAGGAGGCTCAAGAAAGGAAGAGGTGAAGTACCAGGAGCTGGTGAAGGATTGTCTGAGGAACGGGTGGAGAATCAGGTGTGTGCCAGTAGAGGTGGGCAGTCAGGGATTTGCCAGCCACCTGCGGCCCACTGGGCATAACAGGTGCCATCTAAAGAAGAGCCATATGCAACAATGTGGGGGCAGCAGAAAAAGCCTCCAGATGGCTCTGGATGAAGAGGGGAGAGCGGTGGGGGCAGTAACAAGCCACTTGCACACAAAGTGGATTTCTGATCAGCCTCGATCAGGTTGTCTGGAGGAGGATCTGTTGCCTGATCCAAAACACCCAGTGACTCCAGGAAACAACACTGACAATGTGTCCAATTGTGCATCAGGAGATGTATTGATAAAAGAATAAATAATATGATTAAAGAAGCTCTACTTTGCCAATTTCTTACCATGTTTCCTTCACTCTCCTCCCTACCGAAACGCCAACTCTGGGTCATATTTCTCAGAGAGCTGGAGTCGGCCAGAGAAACAATATATATATATATATATATATATATATATATATATATACAAATTGCAAACTTACATCAGTTGGCTTTACAATCTGTACAGCAATATCCTCTAACATGTTTGATTTGAATAAGGAAAAACCTCAGGAAGAGGTGATATAAGACTATAAAATGCATGTAAACTGGACTCTCTGCAAAGATCACTTACATCCTGCCTCACCCAAACTTACAGTAAAGTTGGAAGAGGATGAAGATGAAGGCAATGTTTTGTGTCAGGCCATCCCTGCCCGCGTGGCAGAGGATGTGGTGGCAATGTTGTTACAAACTGACACCCAAACAGATATCTAGTTTTAAATGATGGAATGTGGTTGGCTGGAAAAATGTCATAAACATTACACAAAGGCCAATAGGATATATTTCAAGACTCTTTTTCACAGAGCTTCTGTCTCTGATTATCTAATGTAATCATCTCTGGGATGTAAATCGTAAGTAAGTTGGATCTCAAACATGAGGAATGCTTCAACAGACTAAATCAAACTCATCCTGAACTACAGGCCATGGGTCAGAAAACTGGCTGTGGATCCATTCTAGCTGTCCAAACCAGGCCAGGACAACATCTAGTCTGTAGTAGTCTCAATACCAGACACTGTTTTGTCAAAATAAAACACTGCTCCCTTGTAAAACACAAACCAGATGCGCATAAATGAGCAGTTTCAAACAAAACTCAAGCGCTTCAGACACACACATACAGTAAACACCTACTGGACAGTGTAAAGTAGCTATAAACAGGAAAGGCAGTGTTTATAGCTGACAGTCAGTTCTCGGAAGCCTTTAGAGGTAATGGCCTTATTAATCAGTTTAATCACAGCCACCACTCACCTCAGCTATTCTAGATTCATTTTGTTTAACCTTTACATCTATCTTCCTTTCCACCTGTGCTTTCATCCAAATGGAAACTTACGATCATGTCACCTGATCATTATAATCATATAAAAAAGGGTTTGCAGGTGGTGACATGGCTGATTATTAGAGCGTTGGCTCTCTTTTCAGTAAACACATATAACAATAATAAATTAAGGCATTATGCAAAGCCCCAATATCTTTTTTTTATAATTCACTTCTGCGTTTGGCCTGCAAAACAGTTATTAATGTATGTGTTCTTTTTTTGCCCTATTCGTGGTATTTTTTTTTAGGATAAAGCTCAGCCCATCCTTCATTAGGGCTATCGAGTCAGCCCCTTGTAAAACTGCTGAACTTTTTACAGACTTGTTCAATATAATAAATGTCTCACCATATATTTCTGCTGATTGTTGCTGTGTTCATGCATTTGTATGTTGCAGCCGATCCAGCATCCTTTCTGTTCCTTCTGGCCTTTTTTCTGGGCTGATATTTCCACACTCGAATGATAAGTGAAAGTTTTAGATTTGTACAACATCTAGTTGCTCCTGCTGTGGCCTTCAGAGGAATTTCAGAATGCCGATGACACATTATTGCAACCTCACCGACTTAAATCTACTCCAATCCCTTCATATTCCTTGTGTGCTTATTTCAAAAGCTCTTACAGTAAAGCTTACACAAGAGCTGCAACGAGCTGATCCAGTGATTCACAGCACATGAATTAATAACTATTTTGTGATATGTATTCAATAAACTAAAAAAAAAACAAACAAACAAAAAAACAATATGCCTTTAATGTTGATCCTGATTTAGGTGCACTTTGGAAACTTGCCAACTGGCAAGTCCATTTCATGAGGACCTTTAATCCACAATTTACTACCAGCTAGTCTACTCCCTAGAGCAGCAATATATGCATGCAATCATGAAGCCCCAACTGAAGCTCATGCTAAACATATTGATCCTGTTTTACTATGTGATGCTTGGGTAGATGCAGATGCGAAGGAAGCCTGCCTCTCTCACAGATTCAGCTGAAGAACAGAGCTGTGAGAATAACATGGAAAAAACTACATAGAAAAGGGATGGATTAATATACATAAACAATATATGGCAGTCTAAGGACTGGAAGACTCACTGCCTGCCTGAATATTTGTTCCCTTTTTATGCAATATTGTCACATGGTAAAGATGTTGCAAGGGGGTGGGCTGGGGTGGGGTGCAATGCTCAATTATAGTGTGCACTTATCCAAAATATTGAACTCCATATGTACATGCAAGAGCAGCACCCTTGCAGCTGAAGGAGAATCTGAAGAGAGGAAGCACTGGAGGAAACCCAGACGGATGAGACCCATCAGCTGGACACATGCCAGCCTTTGCAGAGAGGTGCCACTCATCAGTGAAAGAGACCCGGTGACAGAATCAACTGTGCGGCCACATGTCAAGGAGAAGAGCGCTGCTCTCACTGAGGTTTAAAAACCTATAAAGCGGGCGGATGCTACGTGGCAGCGAAGAGACGGACGCTTTCACTGAGGTTGAAAAAAATTACGGAGCCAACAGTTGTTGCAAGCCAGGGAGAAGAGGCCTGTTTAGGGGCCACAGATAAGAACATTTTTGGTTTAACACACTGATCACGACCCTTGTCCTGTTACTCGTTGCTGTTTTTGTCAGTACCCCCGTGACTCATCTGGTCCACAAGCAATGCACTAAAGCATTTGTTAATGCTGCACAGATTGACAGACATGAACACATTCTTGACCTCTACCCCATCTCAGACTGGTATCCACTATATCACGATGAAGACGACCTTGTTGCAGTTCTTAAATGACCTCACCAGGTCAAGCAATCATACAGTTACACATGCTACAAATATAATCACGTTATCATGTTTTTTTTCTACATTTGATCATTCTGAAACTTACTGTATAACCTTTACCTGAGAAAACCTGAATACATATTAAAGTAGCAAAGATGAAATTGGTCTTAGGGAGTGTGAGCAGTGAATATGCCGTTAACTATTTAGTACTGCTAGAAAAGAGCAAAGTTAAAGTGCTGCGTCAGAGGGTAGCCATATTCCCACAGTCCCATAGATGGGAATAAAACCAGACAAGGATGTTTACTGGAAGAAGTAGCCTTGACAAGCGTGTCAAGGTACAAAAAGTGTGAAATATTTTTCATCTGTGTGCATACAACTATGTGCGACACCCTGAGCATTAATAAAATGTGACAATACTGTAAGAGAATTTCGTCCCATTGCTCTTTGTCAGTATTGTCATAAGGTTTGCAAAACTGTCACAAAACAGGCATATCTAGACATGTTTTTCTACCCGCTGTGGGACTTTAATGAGATATTAGAATATTAAGGCGAGGGTGGGTGTTCGTATATGTCATGTTAAAAGATGTCACATCCAGGTTCTTTTTCTCTTTTGCTTTCTAAAAACGTCTCTTCTGTCTATCTCCTTGGTCTATATCAGGTGATGTATCTTCCTGACACTTCCTTTTTACTTTGCATAATCACACGATAGCAACAGAAGCAGCTGCCTGTGTTTTCTTGAGGAAATGCAACGTGAGGATGTCGGAGCCGGTGCGGTAGAGGTTGTCGGCGGGATTGATGGAGGCTGGTGAGAGATGGAGGATGGCAGGAGAGGCGGTGACAGCGCCCGCGAGCCGTGTTGTACTACAGAGTCGGTGGTGGTGGTGACAGATTGCGGTTCCGGTCTGCTGCTGGGAGGACCCTGCAGGTCCGGGCCAAACACAGCCAGTGGGTTCATTTAAGCCAAGTCAGTGACAAGGTATCCATTTACATGCTGGGCAATAATACAATAATTGTATTTAATAGTGTGAGAACATGAATATGTATGAACTTGGATGCATTTCTGAGAAAAATCTTGAGGTGACTTTAGCCTGAGCAGCAGCCGGAGGGGGCGGGGGCGATATGTGAACACAATGTACAGAAGCTGGACACAAGATCTCCTCATGATTTGATATTGAGTGTTTGACTGCTACATGCAGCCTGAGTCAAAACTTCCCTGTCAGATCACTAAGCTGCAAAGCTCAGTGAAAACCTGACCAGCAGGTGGAATCGATTTCCTGAGGACTTTGTATAATCTCTCCCTCTTGCTTGCCTCTTTGTCCCTGCTCCACTCTCTCTTTCGCACCGTCTGAACGTCTCTTACACTCCCTCTATCCGTCCTTTTGGTTCCTCTTGGCAGTTGATTAGCGCCTGTCCATCCTAATCTTCCCCACACAGCCTTCAGACTTTTAAAAGACATTTTACTCTCAGATAGAAAAAATAAATAGGAAGGTAAAGATGAAAACGTACATACAATGTGTGCACACTGATGTCAGCCAGACCTATCAGTTGTCGTCCTGTGTGGTTGTTGCGGCCTTAAATAAACTAATTGATCTGCCAATTGTGTGGTTTTATATCAATACAACTGAAGGTAAATGAGTCGTACTGACACTGACAAAATCAGAAAATAAAATGTTATATCTAAGATAAAGGACTTAAATGTCAGCCTGTTTTAATAAATCGATACAGAGGTGATAAATATGTCTGGGGAATTGATTCTTTTTTTGGAATTGGATCTTCTGGGGAAGTGATTTCCTGACCCACAATATTAACAATGCAAACAGTGAGCATGAATCAAAACAAAAAAAAAACTGCCTTCATAATTTTTTTTCTTAATATGATGTTTTTTTTAGTTATTTTGTTGAACATAAATAATCTTTAGATTCACTCCAATATTACAGCCTCAAAAACTGCCAAGGAATTGGATCAAAGCCTTTCTGGAATTTGAACTTGGAAAAAAAAAGAAAAAGTGAAAGGTGCCTGCTGATTTAATTGTTAATTTTTAATCAGTCATGTTGAGGTGGCCACTGGGGGTGCAAACCTGTTCAGTCATTATGGACCTGGCTTCAGCAGCCATTGGATGTATAGGGCCACGGAGGAAATACTGCCAACATCAAGAGAGAACTTAATTAACATTCACAAATAACATGGAGAACAAATGGTCTACCAGGTGCTTTTGACTGCACGATTCAATTATGGCTTCTTACTGGCAACAGACTCTGTGAAGGTCAATGCTGTGTTGTAATTATGGAGCATATATGCACTATATCAGCACTGAGGATTAATGAGAGGCAAAGGGCTCTCTTTAAAAGGTTAACTATGCCGTCAGTGATTGTGTTTTATAAGCACAGTAGAAGAAGGCAGATAATGAACAGATAATTACTGTGGAATTCTGGGTCTCTTTGAGCTAATGAGCAACAGAAGTCCTAATGGCGGCATATCTACATGATACGGCTTATTATATATGCCAATAGATTTTAATACATTTAAATAATAAAAAATAGTTTGTGTTTTCTTTATGAAACCCAACTTATTTAATTATGACATGAAGCCCATATGTATGTTTTACTCATAACATGGTTCTATGACAATGTTGGTCTGGTCAGAAATATTAACAGAAATATTAACAAGTACAACTTTTGGATGGAATTGATGACTTTAGTGATCTACTGACTTCAGACTTTTTTCTAGTGCAAACAGGGTCTCCAATATATATAATACCCCAACAACAGAAACATCAAATAAATCAATCAAAAATGTAAATAACAGAAAGGAGCATTTGTTAGATATTAGAAGTTTACCCTTAGGGTCTGTACCTCAGTCAATAAGATGAGCGACAGTTCAGGCTTTACTGGGTTTATATATGTGTTTCCTAATCTGTTGCTTATATCGGTAATAACTGGACATCATCATTTCTCTGTGCTTTCCGAAACCCTTACGAATCACTGTTAAAAAAATAATGATACATGAACATGAAACTGCTTTATTCTGTGTTTTTATTCCCTTTTAATCACTGGGTCTGTTTGCTTTGGTGAGAGACCTCTGAGGATAATTTGGCTCCCAGTAAAAATCTCCTGAATAATGAACACTGAGGAAGAAAAAGAAGGAAACCTAACTGTAAGAAGTGGACTGCACAATGTAATGTGTCATCTTTCTTTTACATGAAAGCCAAAGTTAGTATTTTTCCTACAGTCAGATGTAGCGCCCCAACAATATTATTATGCTGAATCATTCTGCAGTCTTTTTTCAGTCTATTAACTATTCATCAAATCCGATTGTACCCTGACCTTCATGCGTTAATGTGTTACTGGCCTAAAAAAATATATATATATATATATATATATATTAGTAAAGTTAGGAATAGAACTTCATAAATGTTTGCAGAATTTCTACTGTAATTCAAGCATATATATTTAGATTGAAAGGGTCAGTTCATTGTAGTAATATATAAAAAGTATTCATATTTTTCGTAGCGATTTGTCTATTTTTAGACATCTGACGAGTAGATAAGCTTTTTCTGCTATGAAGTGTTGCAGAGGCTTGAAGCCATTCATTAGCTTGAAGTATCTTTTTAATGTTGATGGATGACTACTCTCTTTCCAAAGTTACGGCTGTACAAACTACATCAGAAAAAACTGTTATGATAATATTTTTTTGAAAAAAGTACTCCAAGGTTCACCCTTGTCCCACTTCCCTGGTTAAGATGAAGAATTTTGTATACCCAATATGTGTTTACTGGAACATGAAAGCAGATTGTCAGGCCATATCAGATGAGAAAACAAAACAACATCCACCAAAGGGGCAAACACAACTGGAATTGAAGAAAGAGGGTTTATGTGTGATGAAGCGGTGAGGAAAGGGACAGAAGGAGAGAATGAGTCAGCAGCAGCTCCCTCTCTCTCTAAGGACAGATGTTTCTCTAAGATTAATATTCCCACTCAGAGTTTATTCATCTGTATTATCCCAACCCTCACCAGGTGATTTCATGCCTCCTGAGCAGCGAGAAAGGCCCTTTTTCCCTGCAGCCGCTATGTCCGGCCTGTCACAGATTTTAATAAATGATACTGATAAACCAGGCTGGTGGGACGGAGTATGAGGCGCGGCTAAAATTAGCCCCTCGCAGAGCAAGCATTGATCACGTTGTTTATAGCCGCGTCCATGCCATTCCTGGCTTTTCCATTTCGACATGAATCTTTAAACTGTAGAAATCTTTACCTCTAACGCCTCTTCCAGGCCAGCCATAACTCACTCGTGCTGTAGTCGGCTGACAGAACATTGCTTTGCGCTGAAGGCGGCTGCAACTTCAGTCCAGTCTGTTGTTCCAGTCCAGTCATTACACCTGTTCCCATTCTGTGGTCTTAATTGATCACAGATTTACACAGGTGGCCATCAATTATAAATTACTCTTTCTGCTGTTTCTGAAAGTGGTGGATGTTTTTTTTTTTCACCTTGAGAAATAAGGTATGAGCTCAATGTTATTGATCTGCTGGCAGTCATTCCCTATGGCCTGGGAGTGGTTGATCAAATTACATACACTTCCGTTCAAAGGTTTGGGGTCATCCTGGCAATTTAGTGTTTTCCATGAAAAGTCACACTTTTATTTACCAGCATGAGTTGTAAAATGAATAGAAAATTTTATTACATGAGCCTTCTGATGCAATGAGCAAACACATTGTACCATTAGAACACTGGAGTGATAGTTGCTGGAAATGGGTCTCTATACACCTATGTAGATATTGCACCAAAAACCAGACATTTGCAGCTGGAATAGTCATTTACCACATTTGCAATGTATGGAGTGCATTTCTGATTAGTTTAAAGTTATCTTCATTGAAAAAAACAATGCTTTTCTTTCAAAAATAAGAACATTTCTAAGCGACTCCAAACTTTTGAATGGTAGTGTAAATGTATACGCCAGTATGTGTGTGTAAAAGTATGACAGCGCTCTAATCAGACATTGTCTGTTTAGACTGGACCAAGAAATCCTCAAACACGAATGGATTACTTTGCTTATCTTGTTAATCTGGACCCAGTTCCTCATTCACCTTTATCTTCTCCTGCTAATCCTGTGTTGTGCCTGTACCATCTGATGCTTTCACCATGCAGAGCTGAGTTTCTTGCACATTTTTCCTGATTACCTCTTCTCTTGTGAAACTGTAACAAATGGATTCCACTCAAATGTGATGCACTCAGTTGCAGGTGAGGTGATATGAGATTTTTGAGGTTTCTTTTTCTGCATGTGCAGGTTGTACATTGTTTTATCCGTGACTTCCAAGATGACTGCTAAACATGATCCCATTCTGGTGCTATTCTATGCCTTCAAGTTTAGAGAAAATTGGAGAATTGCAATTTAAGGACATCAGCTTCAATGGAACCTATTTACAATGTTCTCCGTTTTAGCATGTTCACATTTGCTAATTAACACAAAGTACATCTGAGGTTAATGGGAATGCCTTTAATTGTGCAGGTATATGGTAATAAAAGAAACGGACAACAGCAATTCAAATTCTGGCCTTGAGAAAAACACTTCAGTTCCTGCAGCTCGCCTAGGGTCCTAATTTAAAGCATCACACACTACCAGGCAAGGAAGGGTTATGCTGTCAGTCATTCTGAAGGAGACAAACACAGATGCAGCAGACACAGATTTTCCTATATTTTACTTATACACACTATGCATATTTAAAATTATTTAAAATGATTTGACTGCTAAACATGTTCTCATTTTGTTCTAATGACATAGCATAACTAATACTGTTCTGAGAAGAAATAATTTAACATTTTTGCACTGACGGGTGTTTCAATGCATAATTATCTCCTTGTATGTTAAGTAAGTAGGCTGAGGGTTAAAATTCTATTCTGAATGCCTAACCAATCCATCGCCACTGTCCAAACTCGAGAGATGAGATGGTAATTTCTTTTACAATCCAGCAGCATGAACACCACGACGGCGTAACGATCATTGTTTGCCGAAGAAACACTGACTGATGCTTTCTTATCTGCAGTGTGTGCTCAGCCCAGTGGATAGACTACAAATACTGAGTGGAAATACTGGCAGTTTACACACTGTTGTTTGGATAGGTTGGCCTTGCTCCACCTCCTCTTGCTCTCCCTTGCTTCCCCGTTTCTCTTCGCTGGAGGTGGAGTGCCCCTAATCAGCAATCATTTGAAAGGTCATGAATGAGAAGCTGCAGGCTTGAACACTAACAGTTTGCCTCAGTCATTTGCTGCACTGAGCTGGCAGCTCCTGAGATGTAGTTTAACGAAATTGGCTCAAGACCCCCTTCGCTGTGGGCTGCCATTCCCTGTTTTCTCCCCTTGCATCTTTGTCATGATCATATATCAGGCTTTTGTTATGAATGCAAATAGGAAAAACATTATTCTAATTCTCTCATCACAGTAGGTTGCCACCTCTCAATTATTTTAAGGAAATAGGCCTGACGTTGTGACACATCGCGGTGGGAAAAGCAAAGCTATGAATGACACTTGAATTCCTTTGTGCACCAGTTTCCTCAGATTCCTGGTGTTGTTAATCAATGTCAGTGTCATAAAATGGCTAACCCCTTAACTGTTCTGGCTGAGACACGTCCAAATGTTTGTTGTGAAAAAGGCCTATGGCTCACATTTTTGGCATCGCTAATATTAGCCACATGAGCTGATGGCATTAATGGGCTCAGTCAAGCAGACGCGTCCACATAATACAGCTTATGAAGGACAATGTAATTATCACATTACATCTTGATAACTCAATCTGTTCAAAAACTGTTAAAAAGAGGAAAAAATGGCAAATTGTGGGTTTACTGAGGATTATGTGCTTGACTGTTTTTTTTTTGTTTGTTTTTTTTTTGTTTGTTTGGGAGCTGTGACTTCCTGGAGTCTCAGATGGTTGCCTGGCAACCATGATGGTTATGACTCAATGATGACAAGATTTAAAAAACATACATATATAATGTGTTAATTATCGAGGTTTAGAGATGATGGTTTCCAGATTTTGTTATGATGGTGGCTCTCAGTTAAGAAAAAAAGTTTTTGTGCATGGAAGAGGTTGTATTTTAAGGCCCTGTAGCCTTTCTGATTACCATTACCATAGAACCGTACCAGTCTCTGGTATTTCTTTGTCTATTTTAGCAACCCTATTGGTTGAGGTACCTAGCACACAGGACCGGGACCCTCTGCCTCCTTACACAGTGGAAACACAAAGCTGTCCATTACTGAATCAAACTGTACCCGTACTGATCTGTACTGTAACATCCCGTACTGGCAGTGGAACCAAGGCTTTAGTGAGTTGGGCCAAATGAAAGTGCCCTCATAGTCGTGCGCAGACTGGCCTCGGAGCAGGTCTGTGTGCAGAGATGCTGGGACAGATGGCTGAAGCCAGATTTACTCAGGCGTCCGCAATGTTGTCCTCCGTATTACAGATACAACAGCGTCCATCTGATCCCTACAACCACACAGCATCTGCTGATGCATTTGTGTGTGAGAAAGAGCGTGTGACAGCTTGTCATTTTGGAAAATTTATATGGCAAGATGAGACCCTCGGTATGCATTCCCCTTTGTGCCAGTCAGTGAGACTGTTCTTCTGTCCCACTCCATGGGACCACATGCTCCCCAGCGTCCTGCCTCTTCCCAGTTTCACCCTGAGCTTTGTTTCACTCGCAGAGTTGCTTTGGTAAAATGTAAGGGAGAGAAGAGTGTGAAATCACAAGACCACTGGTGATAGATTCGGTTATACGGCCCCTTCATTTATCCTGTGAGAAGAGATTTCGCGTAGCCTCCACAAACACAAAAATCACACTTACTGTATGTTACAGTATCTGTTGCTCAAGTTTTCAAACAGTTTCTTTCACCCTGGTAGTAATGAGAGGTGTGATGATGGCACAACACTCATAACTATGTCTTTCTCACCTCCCACCATCAGCTTGAAAAGCCAGAGTCACTCTTTTTTTTTGTCCCCTGACAGAAGAAAAGGGGTTTGCAGTAGAATGCATAGCACGGTAAAACAGTCTGTAAAAGCAAGAAAACTTACTATCAACAGAAGAATACATTTCACCCCAACACTGCTATACCACTTAATATCCAAGTTCTTAACCTTTAACGCATCTGTTAGATTTAGCCATCTGGAACCCGAATGACCGACCGAAAGATGGTGAGATGGATTTGAAGATGGGGGGAGGACATACAATGTAAGCTGAGAGAAGTGATGGTAGAATGGCTGAAAGGGCACAGGCCCTTGTTCGGCTTAATGGCTTAATGGTGAGCTCATTCACGCAAAGAGAAAGAGACAGAGACTGCGAAAGAGGGAAAGAAACAGAGAAAATCATTGCTGATTTACACCTGCTGTTAGAAGCCCCATCTTCCCTCTGATTAGTCTACTTCAGACAGAGCCCCCTGAGCACTGATTACGTGCTTAGAACATCAGACATCTGCACACAGCCTGAATATACGTCTATGAAGAGCTTTTGATTTGTTTCCGATTCTGACAAGGCAGAGCTAGCACACTAGCACTTTAATAGCTGTGGTCATTTCCCCCAAACAATCTGTCATCTCCTGGAACAGCACGCTGGTGTGTCAAGTCCTGCAACCCGGAATCACTGCCGAGTGTCTTTTTGTTCAACTTGACGTTAGATTGTGTAGATTGCCATGCAAGATGCTTGACTCATGATATACACATGTACAACAAGAGTGCAGCTGTTGGCGTTTACATACAGATAATCTTCTACTTTGGATATGTAATCTTATTTTCTGATTTACAGTAGGGAGGGTTCCATATGTTAGACTTTAAGAGGCTGTAATGTGTGAATTTCTGGTAGACAGCAGGCAATGAGCAGATACATCATACACTGAATTAATAGCAATTAAATTAATTAATACCCCTTTACCTTGAAGTTTAGGAAAAGCCAGCAAGTATACTATAATCCCAAATAAGTGCACCTCATGGAATAATAAAATAAAAATCTCAATATATTTAGTGCCTATGCCCTTATCTCTAATGCTTAATGTTAATCCTTTAAAGGACAACGTGTAGCATTTTAATGAATTTATTAGTTAAAAACAACACATTAATCCATAAGTATGCCCCATCGGTGTCAAATAAACCACTTCCAATAGTCTGAGCGAATAATTTATCATATTTACATTGCAAGGGTAAATCAAGGGTAAATGGAGGATTATATTCTATTCTGTTTTCTAAAACCCCCAAGAACGCCTAAGAGGGACAGAAAACAGTGTGTGCATTTTAGCCCAGAGCCAGCGCGACTGGAGAGAATGGTGAAAATGCAAATTCGAAAGCCTGCACTGCACTTTCTTTAAAAATGCAAGATGATATTTGTTCCACATCAGGATAAAGGTAAAAAGAGAATTAAAAAGACAAAAAAAGGCGTCATATTGACACAGCTTCTAGGCACAAACCATCTACTGTAGAGTTTAGTGGTTGCAACGTACATTTGAAAAAACAAGGTATTGGAGAGACTATTACTTTGAATACATTTTCACCATGACATGGGGGAAAATACACAGTATCCCTGTAAGTCATTATCAATCACCAAACATTCTCATATTGCAGCTTCTCACTTGTGAGTATTTGCCACTTTAGATTTTTTTAAGTCCACTTTGTGAGATGTCAATTCATGAAAATATTCACAATTTTCTGTCATTTTATCCACAAAATGAATCATTTATGAACAATCTGTGTCATCAAAGTAAATAACTGTTGTCTTACATCAAGTTTTTATTGTCTATTCATCAGATATCATGTTTCCCTTAATGGCATGAATTATGAAGATGATTTTCTGGCATGACTGGCAGCTGTGTGTGTGTGTGTGTGTGTGTGTGTGTGTGTGTGTGTGTGTGTGTGTGTGTGTGTGTGTGTGTGTGTGTGTGTGTAGACCAGTGAAGACAAATACTGCTGTGCATCAAGTCTTTTTTGGTTTGCCTGGCTGACTTCTGCCCCCCAGGAATGACAAACAACTGAAACGAACATGAAAGTACAAATAAATGACCCACAGCATCATATTATTCCAAAGTCCACTGAAGCCAATGTTACATTACCAACAACAAAAAAGTTCCTGCTCCTTCACCTGCCCTCTGATGTTAGATAACAATGCACACTCTTTCCACTACCTGCCCTATTTATTTCTCTGTCTGACTTTGGGGTCGTGGCACCTGTTATGCAGGCCGAGCTTTTGAGCCATTGGTGCTGTTCCAAATGATGAGGTGTCCCTAGGAGGGCTGTGCTCTCTCAGCAGCCTGGCATCCATTAGTGCTTTATGACCATCTCTCTGCCTCAGCAGACCCGGTGCATGCAGAAGTGCTCACCTTTTCCATTTTCCTCATGCTTTCTCTATAACCGGAGTCCCTGAGGGACCCCAACTTAGGCCCTGATGATAAATTGATAAATTGCGGCAATTAAGCAATGTAAGCACCTCTAGATTGGAGACAGACAGTAATGGGGTGGAGTAACAAAATGTGCCCCCATGTCAAGGGGAGAAAATATGCTTTAGTGATGGTTATCTCGATTCGCTTAGACAATAAGGTGAAACTTAAATTATTCCTAGGGAGAAAAAAAGTGATGCATGCAGCAGCAATAGAAAAATTGAATGAATGGAATTTGGCAAATATTGAGGTTACATGACTGCAATTTGTGAGGCAGCACGGAAGGTTAAAGTGAATTCCTATATTTGTATAATAACAGTGTATATTAGTCAAAGACTTTTAACTGATTTACAAGGTTAAGAGAGGTTCCACAGCTCATAACCTAATTTTTTTAACCTAAAAGGCTGCACACTTTCCTCGAAATGTAATTCACAGTCAGCAAAAACAGCAGTGAATCCTGACTGAACCGTGGATCACTTTTTCATTGCTTTGACACAAAATACTTCCAGTCACCAAAAACTGTTAATTTATACAGGTCGTGTTCACATACTACAACATAACACAAAATTACTGTAAATTACACTACAATTTGCCACATTTTGCTACATCTACAACCACACAGAAAAAAATGTTGCTCATAGAGATGCAAAGTTTATGACTTCACCACCGATCACCTATAAACCTACGATCCTAAAAATGTGTGTAACGTTTTAGTTGCAGAGGTGATGTAGCCAGGTGTAGCGGTCAAAGAGAATATGGTTTTGTTTGATCAATATACTCTACATCTAGGACATAGCATTAACAAAAGAAAGTGTTGTTCTTACAGCTCAGTAAATGCCCGCAGCACAGTGAACAGTGATGACAGCATCTTCGATCTGATTCGCCGACCTGGGTTCAAATTTATTGGTCCAAGTTATATATCTGAAACACACAAAGATAGTTGATTGGATAAAAGAGTTCATTCACATATGCGGGCTGAACAGATGACTGTCGCATGGCAGGTGTTTCACTGTAGATGTATGGATCATGGATGTAAACAATTCAAAGCATAGCAGTATGTCACCACACACAGAAAAGAGCAGGTCTCTTTTGCATTTTTATACTGATCCACACTGCTGAAACACAAAGAAGAATGTACTGACATGTGTTTAGATGAGGAAGAATTATCACAAATTATGAATTTTCACTTCAAAACACAGTTACTGTGCTTTTTATGATTATTATAACATCAGACTCCAGCACCCTTAATAGTTAACTTAAATTCCCAGCCCATCTCTTAAAAGTACATCTCAAAATCCATTTATTTATATAATTTAATATGGTTACATATGCTTAAATTGTGAGTATTTATAGCATCCATATGGCTTTTATACCATATGGCCACCCCCCTCTGTGTCGGAACTCAGGCCTATGCAGGCATGCGTCATACACCCAACACTTGCTGTTGCTGTATTAAAGACCCCCCCAAATGTGGTTTCATATTCACAGTTAAATAAGCAACAATCAATCAGTACATTACATACATAGCAGAGTATAAAATGTAATTATCAGATCAGATTTGCTACATAAGGGAATAAAAAAAGGAAAAGAACTACTCACTTCAAACCAGTGCAAAAAGGAAGGAAACCACCTTCACATAGAGACAAGGATTTTGAAGATTGTATGTAGTAGTAAGTAGTTTGAAGCTGATCATCATAAAACAGGAATACACAATATAGCAATAATTATATAATGAATGACTTTTTAACAAAATAAGGTTTTAGGGCCTTTGGATGTGACGGACATGCTTTTATTTTGAATAATCCAAAAAAATATTCTGTTAGGAGTCAATCTATTTTAAAAATGAGAGAATACAAAATAATTTGTTTTTTTTTAACATTTGGGAGAGGTGTTGGTTAAATTTAGAAGCTGCAACTTGCACATTATATATTCCAATCATATTCTCCAAAGTGTGTATCTTGCAGGAGGCCATGCACAGTATCAACTCTAGTCCAGAGTCACTGTTGTAAAGAGCCTTTGGCAAAAGCACACACACCCCAGGGTATTATAGTTAGTCCTCAATAATTAACTGGATGTACATGAGTTTGCAAGCAGAATACCTTACAGTGACTGTAATGGTAGGAAGAACACCATCTTTGTAAATTGTAAAGGGACCTTTTCCCTTTGAAACTGCAGCAAACTGTAGATAAATACATACACTCACTTCTATGCTTCAGTTTATTTGCAGATTATATGGTTGTCACAGTGCTGTGATGAGGTCATGGCAAGTTGTAATGAGGTTTCCACACACATTAATGAAGTTATTGGGCCTTTTAATGAGGTCATAGCGCACAATGATGAAGTCATTAGACATTGTGTATATGAGATTAACTTAAGCATCAACACACACATTAATTGCTTCCTGTAACACAATAAGGCCACATCCTCTTGATGATTGCCGAAGAAGGTTGCAAACTTGATTCATTCTTACTAATGCATTTTATCCAACAGCAGCACACGCTGGGATTCTGCTGGGAGTCAATTTGTGGAGTGTCAGCGGGTGAAATCTGTTATTTACAATAGGTGCAACATAAGGAAAAATTAGGATAAGCATTTGTCAATTACAGTAGTTGTATCGTTAGATCCGTTAGTAAAAGTAGAGTACTGTGTGTGGGATGGCAACTGTACTATATGATGACGAGTGGAATTTAATGTGAACATTAAGAAATAGGTGAAAGTGGGAAAAAAAAACACTTCAAAGAAGAATGAATAAGCAGCAGTGTAGATATGAAATAAAATAGTGAAATACAAAGAGTTTACTTTGGAACAAAATTTACTTTATCTAAACACACTCTCACATATTGAAAGCACTGCATGGGGTCTAACATCACTCAGTTGGTAGACCAAAGACCGGATTACCAATTGCACAGATTTGGCAACTGCTTGTGAACTCCAGAGGCTTAAAAGCTCCAGATTTACTTTGTGTCCACTGGTTTGTGCTAATCTAATTGGATTCTATTTGGGAAGATGTTTTAAAGGGGACTCATTATTTCAGTTTTGTGCTTACATGTTGCATATCTTTTAAATTATTTGTGGTGAATCAAACTAAAACCAAGCAAGTCCGGAGCCAAGTATTGCAGCTCAGGGAAAAAAAAAATGCACAGATTGTGCAGTGAATGGGAGGAAGTGAGGGTTAATTGGAGCTCAGCAGCTCCAATTTTGGCCTGGGGAGCATTGAAAAGTTAATCTGGCTGTGCACAGAGAACAAAATGCTTTGAAGCTTTAAACACAAAGCAAACGCGCATGTTACATGCGCATTGTCTCTTTCTGTAAAATCGGTCTTAGAAGCGGACTCGGGCGCAGAGGTGTCAATGAGCTTCTTTATTGAAATAACAAAATAAAACCCTCGACAGAGTGAGGGAAAACAAAAAACACTCCAAAGGAGGCAAAACTCTAATCTGCTTTATGAAAATTTATCAAAATCAAAAGCACTCGCAACAAGGAAAATAAAAAGGCTGAAAAACGTAAACTAAACTAAGCAGTAGGAAACAAATGGCTATACTAAGAACGTATACAACAAAATAAAAAACACTCAATCGAGGCAAAACAAAGAAACACACGAGCAAAAAGGCTTTGGTGATCGGTACTGGGATGAAACACTTCGACACAAGACAAGGGGAGACGCAGGCAAGATATACACAGGGTAATGGGAACAGGTGGAAACAATCAGGGTGGGGCAGACAATCAGACCGGTGACACATAGGAAGGGCAAGTGACCTGAAACGAGAGGAGAGTTATCTTTCAAAATAAAACAGGAAATGACAAGACATAACAACCCACAAGACCTCACTGCGGTGTGACACTTTCTCCCAATGACTACTGTCAGTCAGTCATTTTCTATACCTGCTTATTCCTCAATAGGGTCACAGGGGTCTGCTGGAGCCAATCCCAGAGCCAATCCCAGCGCCTTACAGCAAGAGGCAGGGATACACCCCAGATGGTCACCACCATTCACTCACACCACCATTCAGTCACCACCATTCACTCACACACTCAACTGCCAACAGGCAATTTAGAGTCTCCAATTAACCTCAGCATGTTTTTGGACTGTGGGAGGAAGCTGGAGTGAAAACCCACGCAGACACGGGGAGAACATGCAAACTCCACAGAAAGGAGTGGCCCAGGACCCAGGACCAAGGAGGTCTTGAACCTGCGACCTTCTTGCTGTGAGGCAACAGCGCTAACCCCTGAGCCACCGTGTCACCCCCCAATGACTACTACAGTAAAAGACAACAGCATTCTCACACTTTGTAACGTCACCATCAGCATTTCAGGGCACATAAAAACAACACACAAAAAACACAATGCATTTAAGTGCCGTCAGCAGAATATCACTACTAGCAACACCTCAGCCTCAGCAGACAAGACATTCAGCACACAAACATCCAGACAGCAACTTGTCCCTTTCAACCATTCTCTTTACAAAACACTAACAGAGAATATGTGATTGATACTGTATTGATGATGAGCCCTCTTGTTTGGCTTGACTTGCCTGTGCATTTTACCAGTTGCTCTATTTTATACAGCAGGTGGGTTATTAGTGCAACCAGGAGCACCCAAAGGCCCCGGTGTTAATAATATATTTGCAGTACTTGGATCTGCTTCTTGTTTGGAGCAACAAGCATTACTTGTTTCTAAATTTACTCGTCGGTTAAACAAAAAAAAATCAACTTGTCTACATTGGTAAAAAAAACCTTGAAAACAGTCACAATTTAACACCACTTTTATTTAAACTTAAAGAGCCATTAGATACCATTTTGCCATGGGTGAGAGGGGCCATAAAAGTCCATATTTTTAATGGATAATATTAACTGGGCCCTCCAGTTAATTGTTTTTATAGTTTTAATATGGTTTCAGATATATTGATAACATCATGAGAGATTGAACTTTGTGCCACAGTACTCTTCGTCTGGGGGCCCCCCTCTTGGAGGCCTAACATGGTTTAGTCCAGTCACGCAATTCATGCACTGGCATGGATAGGAGCCGACTGACATTAAGAGTGTACAGGAACCAGAAATTGGTGCTACACCCATACCATTTACCACACTTTTAAACAATCAACGGTATTTTAAATACTGCTGATATAGTCGCCACTTAGCACTGTTTATTAATCACTGTGCAACAAACCATTGTAATGAACTGTGTTATATTCTCTGACCAACTGGGATCAGTGTCTCCAATTTAAACTGCTGAACACTGACAGATTGCTTTGTAAGCACGGCTACCGCTAGTAGTGCTACAGCTAGCTTGCTCTCAATATAGGTTAATGTCCACATGCCTGTACCGACTGTGGTTATGCAGTGCTCCAGTGGAGTAGTTACATGCCAGTTTAGTATGACAAACCTGCATAGAACCCTCTTTTCATTTTCCATTTTTGAAATAGTTCCAAACAGTGCTGCTTTTCCAAGACGGCATCCTTATCCCATAGTCCACTACGCAGGTATTTTACATCCGAACATTTTTGAGGATGTGCTGCATAACAAGAGTTAAACTGACTTGCATTTCTGGTGCAAGAAACAAGACCATTTATGTGACAAAGTAAGGAATCTGTCTCTCCATGTGTCTGTGTCGCATACCTCGAAAACCGTTCTGCTTGACATTTGTAGAGTGTATTGCTGGGTACCCAAACAAGTTGTTGAATTTGGTGCAATTTGCACACGCAACACGTTTAATATGGCTTTTACATTGCATAATGTATTTCACAGGAAGGCAAATGTCAAGGTAAAACCGGATTAATGAGCCATTTCACTATCTCCCGCAATATTGACACCTGCTTACATTTACGTCATGAGTTTTCACACATCACAGCTGTGGCAGTCTTTCAGTGTCTCAGGTGTTATACTGCATTGGCACAACAGCTTGCTGAGAAGGAATTACGACTAACTCAGCATTTGCTTTAACATGATTGCAGAACCAGGGGTGTGATTTGCCACAATGGACGTCTTCAATTAATGCGTTAGTGTGTAGTAATTGTCATATTTTACTCTGTTGTGATTTATAATTCCTCTGACATAATAGTGCTATCATCTAGTGGTGAATACAAAGGAATCTATTTTAAACTGCCAGAAACATTCAGAACTAAAGATTCATCTCAGTGATATTTCAGTACGTCTAACGTGGATGATGGAGAGGACCTGAGGTAATTGGGGTCACTGTGACTTTCGGTGAACATCAACTGTTCAGCTTTTTCATTAGGAGCATGGAAATCATGATGGCAGCTAGCGTGTGTTCAAATACCAATAACTGACCTGAGCAGCAGTGAGAACCTCCCCTCTCTAATTTTACACATTGTCACGTTCAACGTTACAAAACAGGGTTAATAAAGATTAGAAAGCAGCAGTTAGCATGTGTAGCATAGCTGTGTCATGCTGCATGTAGCCCATAGACTGTATACAAATAAGTTGTAGCGTTAGCATGGGTAGGTCACAGCTGTGTGTGTGTTGTTTGTGTGCTCCAAAAGAAGTTACAGAGCCGATACAAAGCCACAGAGCTGATGGACTGTTAACCTTACATGTGAATAAATATATAGATGAGACATATGTTTATATATGGTGCCTCCTACTGCAATCATTTAAGTGAATGCTGATTGTAGCTTTTCCCACTGAAGACAAAAGTCAAGTGTTAGTGGGTTTTTTGTTCAGTGTAAAAGAGACTTTTGTCACCACTGCTGACTCACTTACTCCATCTTGATTAAGTTTGATAACCTTCACCCATCCATATTCCCTCCTCACCCCCCCGCTAACATTTTCATATGCACCGCCATCTGTATGCTGTCTTACTTGTTCATTTCTCACTCCACTTATGTGCTGCGTAGTTGTTATTTTTATGGCAGACTCATAAACCACAAACACAAACAATAGCTCTACACGGGGGGAGCTGCCATCACCATCAGCAGAACCAGCACTCTTTTATTTGATATATTCTCCGGAATTAATACAGTGCTGACACCACTGAAAACCCTGCATGTGCACAATGCTAAGGGAAAATACCGTCATTACACAAAAGGTGATTCGTTCTTCTACTATAATTGGCAGTGTGTCTGTCTCTATGTATGTCCAAGCCAAACAGACAACACAGACAAGAAAACTTTGACACAAACTCTGCTGTAGAACATGGCCAGTTGGTGTCGGTAATAGACATTTATGTTTCTACTTTGCCAAAATGAAGACGTCTTCTTCTCATATGTACATGTTCAAGCCCAAATCAGACCCGAAATATATATATATCACAAGTATTTCAAGTGAAAAGGAGCAGGCTTTCAGCATTTAGCATGCTGGCCCAAGCATTTAAAATAATTATCAAGCCACTTCATGTTCAGCTTGATGCTAACAGCAACCTTTCTTTTGCTCATTCAGCTGTGGATCACATTTGGCTTGGTATCTTCTTAGATTGTCTGACAAAGTGGCTCCAGGATGGAGAGAAAGTGTGTGGAACAGTCAGAAGATGGTGGCAAGCTAAATAAGTCATCAAGAGGAATATCCTCTACTTGGGATCTTGTCACAGCTTGGAAAAGCATTTGCTGTGCAAATGCCTGAGCAAGAGATGTTGAAGCAAGAGAATGCTTGTTCATTCTGTAAAAGGCTGTTTGTCTTTGCTCCTCAGACTCAGGAATCCTGGGTACTGTCTCTCACTGGTTTTGTTAAAAGCTATTATTGTCTCGCAGCTGCAGACACTGGAGGTCTTATCAGAGAGTGACACTGGATCTACAACATTTTTTTCATTACTGCTGTGCGAGGACACATAAACAACCATTGGGTGATCACTAGTTTCCCACTGCTAGAAAATATTGTAGATATAGCAAAAGAAAAATTAAATCATCCTTCAACTCCATAGATTGATTTACAGCAAGGTCTCGACAGATATGTATGTAAATATTACACTGCTTGGCCAAAAAAAGTTACTACCTCTAAACAGAATCTCCTATTGGATGTTTTCTACATGGGTGATTATCTTTCAGGTGGAAATAAGTTATTTAACCCTAACTGATGCAATGAGTAGCCAGTTTTCTCTGGCTCAAATTGGGAGGGAGTGGTTCAGTGAGCATGAGACATCATCTTTACACATGGATTGGCCACCACTGTGGCCAGACCTTCATCCCTTTGAGAATTGTTGGTGTGTGTTGGAGAAGACTCTACCATCATCAATACAAGATCTTGGTGAAAAATGAATAGAACACTGGATGGATATCGCAGAAGCTTATTGAAACGGTGCTGCAGAGTATGCGTGCCATAATTAAAGCTAAAGGCGGTCCGATGAAATGTGTGCATGACCTAATTTTTAGGTGCAAAATTAGTTTTTGCCCAGGCTGTGTATAGCCACCTATGACTGGAAAGCAAAGGAAGGCAAAAAAAAAACACGATAAGAGGTCAGGGACAGTGAATTGTGAGTTGCACCATCTGTGAGTTCACCTGGGTGTGAGTGTAAAGCTCCGATGGCCAGTGGAAAAGCAAAAGAAAAAAAAAAGGAGAGGAGGAGGAAGAAGGATAACATCTGAGGGAAAGATAGGTGGAGGGTACGGACAGATGCACTGACATTTGCACAGAGCGTGAGCTCGCTCTGCCCACAGGCACTGCTGCTCCCGGCTGCTGTGTGCGTTGGTGTGGAATATGGATGGGCGGCAAATATTCCATCATCATGTCATACCGTAGCTTCTGCTGCTATATACCTGATTATTTTTAGTTTGTCTGGTGAGCATCTTTTGCACTCCATTTTCTTTCTGCATGAATTAAGTTCAATCTTATCTCATTTTTTGCTTGGTCATTTATGTCCGATCCCAAGTATGGGATCGGACATGGTACTGGCAGATACCTGATTAAAAAAAAGTAAAAGTTGTTGAATTACTCTATATGGTAGAAGAGGTAAAATTACTAATACAAATCCATAGACCGTATATATAATGGACATAGTTTATTTTTGGACTGAATTTGATGTGGAAATGAGGTCTTTTAAGCATCAGAGAGTACTGCATTAGCTACATGAGGGAGAGAGAAGAAGAGAAGTGCCAGATCAGCTCTGATCTGAATATATTCCGGATCCACATCCAGAGAACAATCCCAGCGACAGGTGAGAGCAGCACAGAGGGGCTGAGGAAAAAGAGGAAGAAGAAGGGCAAACATAGATCAGACCGGGGGTCTGGGAGAAAAAGATGTGACAAGAGTTTAAGATGTGTAAGCCCTGGATTGTGGATAAGCAGGTATTCATCACATTACTTTGATCTTACCTATTTAAAATAGCCCATTATGACTGATTTTTATTTTTTTTATTTGCTTCTGTTGTTTCCTGTATAGCCTATGCTTTTATGCATTGCAAAAAAAGTATATTATTACATTTTAAATGCAGCTTGCCTCTGACAAAGCACATTTTTTGTATTGACAGCTTGCTATTTAAGAAAATAAGACTAATATTTTCTTTAAAAAAAGTTGAAATTGACTAAAAAACAAAAATAAGCTAAACTCTCTGCCAGTGGAATAAGATAATTCTACTCAATATTGGACTTTTTGTACCAAAAAAAGATATTTTCCTTCCTGTTCCTGGAGTGAAGTTGGATGTTACACGCATTTTTATTTTCATTAGTGAAACATCCTTCATGTCACACCCTGTAGCCATCATTTCTGTTCTGATGAGTAAGAAATATTTCCTTTGTTTTTGACACTGACAGACGGACTGTGTTCGATTTTTTCCTTCTCCAACCACATCTTTGTCTTTTTGCTGCATGTTGATGTTTTTTTCCACCCTTCTCACTCTTCGCACACTTCAGTGCCATGACGTCTCTCTTTCCTCTGTATGCCCACTGCATATTTGATAACCTAGTGTGTTTTGGATTCCACATGCCCAGCCTGTGAATATACTGCGTTGAATAAAGAGATTTTGAGATTGGATGATTGATTTTTGTCTGCCTTGAAGGATTTGTGTGTTTGGTTTCAGCTTTTCTGAGTACCCAGAATATTTGCTTTTCTCTGTATGGCTGCAGGGTGTGTATTCTTTTATTTCCTTCAGCGGAACTTAAGGTGGTGATGGTTGAAAGTGAGAGTAGTGTTGGTATAGACTGAGAAAGTGACAACAGAATGAGAACATGTTTGTCATATTAATTATATTTTACATACAAATTCCATAAACACATTTAAACTTATGTCTGACTCATTTCTGCATTTTTGACTTATAGAAACACATTTTAACCTTTGTTTGATCTTAAGAAAAAAAGGAAAAAAACAAAATAATGTCAAAGGTCACAGGTGCCCACACATTCCCCTGGCAGTTTTAATGTCAGAGCAGGTTTCCGGGCTTTAGAAATACAGACAAAGACAGTTTTAAGAAAGATGGACATTGCTATTTGTTTCATAACAGTTCATTGGAAATGTTGCCTGATATGCGAGGAAAGTTTCCATTCTTAAAGGAATATAATCTCAAGCCTCATTACACGACTAAATACATAGAGTATGAGAAGTACCAGGGGGAGGAGAGGAATAAACAAGCCACCGAACTACAGAGAGGGCAAAACCTCTTCCATTAAGCCAAGCAGGATGGTGAAGATGACAATACCGATATGGCCTCAAGCCAATTTGAGTTTGAGACCCCTGTCATAAATCAGTGGCAGCCAGGCATTTATTTCGCAGTCTTCTGGATCAGAAACAATAATGACAAATGATTCCTTCGTCACCGGCTCAAGCCATATGTTTGCTTCTTTGTTTTCTTCCGTGTTGCCCTTCTCTCAGCAGGGAGAAGGGACAGATGCTGCTTAGCACCTGCAAGTAACAAATGGCCATTATTAAAATGTCAGCAAATCTCTATACATCTCTTGCTCACTATGTAATGTCTGGGGATCTTGACAGATTGTGACCAAACAGTTGTTCTGGAAAGGATGCCGGTGCTCCAGGATTTGTAATCATTCTACCCTGTCAGGTTTCAGCTGAAAGGAGCTTTGCGCTACTTTTATAAAAGAAGGCGGCTTAGAATGTAACATCAATTTTTTTTTTTTTTTTAGCTATTCCCAAGTGCTGCTAGTAGCTCTTTTCATAAAAAGCAAATCACAAGTAGATTATCAGAGACAGGTTTGTATTAACTTTTTTTTTCAAACTCAGTTTCATTTCATGATTAGTTTATAGCATATATAGCATGCCCAACTGTTACAGTCTACAAGGAAAAGGGGTGGACATGATGCACAGTATTGATCCTGAGCTGGAGCTTAAAGAACTCTCTTTTTAATTAAACGAACATTGGCAAATCTATCTGTCAAGATAAAGTTCAACTGATCTTTCTGTCAAAACTGACAGAAATCTGACAGATGGGTCTGTGGCTCATCACTGAAAAATGAACTGAAGATCGGTGGCTGCAGACGTCGTGGTCAGCGTGGCAGCACTCTAAGCCTGCATGAGTAATATTTGCTGGATGTAGAAGTAGTGGGTGGCCGAATGTGAACAGGTTGATACATCACAGCCCCTTCACAGACAACCTGCTTCAATGGTCTGGCCATTGCGGAGGAGTGGGAACCAATCCTTGTGCTGCTTTGACATCTGGTGTTCTCCCTGCTTTTGATTGCCATGAGAGGTGATTCATACTATTTTTCAGATATGGTAAACAGTTTTGATGTCTCGCTCTCTCTTTCACACATGTACACACAGACGGGAAGATGGGTGAGTGTCTGTATGTCTGATGTGGTCAGGTGCAAACATGCATCGCCCTGTGGGAGAGGACTGAGGTGACTCAGATGGACATAGAAGTCATTTTTCTACTGTTGGAAAATGGCGGGGTGTGCGGTGGGAAGAGCATGACAGATGATCAAGATAGTGCGTGTGTGTGTGTGTGTGTGCATGTGTGTGCTTGCACGTGTGTGTGAGAGAGAGAAGAGTCCCAAGGGCCTCCATCACCCCACTCACTCAAATAATTCCTCTGGCCATTGAGTTGCTTTGCCCACACTAATATAAATGCACTTGACACTGGGCCAGGCTGTTTGCTGTGTGTGTGTGTGTGTGTCTGCTGGCAGGGGAACAGAAACCTAACTCTGGTATGTGGAGCTTTAGAGGTGAAACTGAAATTAATGTGTTTTGCAGGTCGTGTACCACACTTGGGTGCAAAAAGTGATCATGCTCGCGACACAGTACGTGCACACACATGTTTATGGCCGCCACAAGACAGCGGCAGGTCTATTTTTAGCACAAACCGATGTGTTTTGCTGCCGGTTATGGTCATGGGGCTCAAGCAGCACAGCTCCATAAGGCACTTAGGAGCAAACATAGCCTCAGCACAATGCCGAAAACAAAATAGGCAATAGAAGGGCATTTCTCAACCTGGCAATTTCAGCTCGATGCATACCCTGTCTGTGCAAGACATGTTTCAGACGCATTTTTACAGATTTCTGTCTCTCGTCCACCTAACAGGACAGATTGACTTTGCTTTCGAGTGTCTCTCTCAACTGGTTCACAGAACGCTGACCCAAAGCATCCTTTTAGACTTGATTTTTTTTTCCTTCCGCATGCAGGTATGTGATTGTGACCGCTACCACGTTATCCAGAGTGTACATCAGCGCTGCAGCTAAGTGGATCCGCTGAGAGCAGACTGCAGCAGCTGCTGCTGCTGTTTTTACTACACAGCTGATTTAAACACACCTTTATCAAAGGTCTCCCAAGTCAGCGTGAGGAAAATATAAATTAATTCAATGATAAGTGACCTTTAGCTAATACAGTGGGTACGTTCAGCCTACGATAGTCATTGTATTTAATTGCAGTCATCTTTTTATATAACACATAACATAAAAACAATGCATGAATAGAAATAATACAAGGCAGAGTTTTGTTAATTCACTTTTTGCTCCACTCAGATAATTTGCTACCATGAGTCTCTCAAGCTAGAAACTGTAAACCAAACTTTTAAAAGGCCAACAAGGACTATAGTAGTGATGGGAATTTCTGCTCTCCATTTGAACTCTTACACCTTTTGTAAATAAGCCAAATTTAGCGCTGTTTTGCCTTGTGATTCATATTAAAACACTAAATCCTCTGGTTAAAAAATTGAAATCAAAGTTAAAACAGTAAAACTCCTGATTCAAAATTAAAATACAATTAAAACACTAAATCCTCTGGTTAAAAATTTAAATCAAAATTAAAACACTAAATATACTGATTCAAAATTAAAATAAAAGAAACAGTACCCCATCGATCACTTCAAAGAGCTGTTTCTTTGACCCGGTTCACTGGCGACCGACACACTGTTAAACTATAGCGTGTTTATGGAAGCCAGATTTACATCCGAGACCGCAGGCATCGTGCAACAAAACAATGTCAGCCCGGTGCGTCGCCAGTGTTTCCACCGAAAAGGATCATGAATTTTCGGTCATAACCGCTGTTCCGTGAAGGGGGAGGCTTGAGCACAATTTGTGCCTTTCTATTCTATTTGCCCTTTCCCAGGCCGCGTTGGGCTCAGCCAGCAGCAGCTGTTAAAATGAGCCGCAGCAGATCTGAGCTTTCACACCTGTCACAGGTCATCAGTGTTTTCAGGCACGACTAAAAATGATCTCAAGGATGGATCAGGTACTGTGGTTATTTATACGATTGTGTGTTTTGGGATACGACGATGATGGTGATGAAAAACGAGTAAGTGTAAATCAGTAAGTGTCGCCTGGCAAGAACCACACCACGGTGATGCACCTCTCACTTTTTACACATCCACTTGGCTTTACTGGACTATATGGAGAGATAAACTGAGAAACACACTAACCTTTCACACTTAATTTTCATTCATCCATCCGCACCTGTCACCATCCGTCCCGCCTCCCTCCTCCCTGTGTTTGTTTTAGCAGTCTTTAATGGCCCCCTGCATTATTTACATCTCAGGGCTATTTTCAGACGCCTTGAATTATGTACATACAGTGTCTAAATGAGGCTGGCGAGCAACCAGGAAGCGTTTCTTAGCGTTACCGATTCCTGGCGTGCGTGATCAATCCCAGAGAGCGTGTACTCTGACAGACAGATGTGCGATTCGAGACGCATGAATAAATAGCGCGCGTATTGGAGTAAATACGTGGCCTGCATGAATTCTTATTCACAGCGGCGTGCAAATATCTGTAGATCTGTGTGTGTGTGTGTGTGCCTGGCAGCCTTGTAGCCTTGCATTCCAGTAACACTGTAGAGATCAATTCTCCCTGCGTCCATTAGTGAAGCGGCCTGACCCTTCGGGATAAGCTTGGAACCGGACGCCAGCACTGTAGCTGCCCACCGTAGCGTGTTCTCTCATCCATTTAATCCCTGTCTGCCCCTTTGTCTCTTGCTCTCTCTCCTTCTATTTCACCCTTTAACGAACCCTCTTAACATTCTGTATCACAGAGCATTTATCCTTTTCTAAGGTTTATGTCCTCTCATGCTGATGAAATGCACCCCCACCCCCCCCCACCCCGTTTAACAGGATGCAAAATAACATGAATCATCAACATCAGTGGCACATCTGCTGTCAGTAAGGTTGATAAACTGAACTGAGTGTTCAAGTGGACCATCTTTAGAAAAGATGCATTACAAGTTTGAGGTGCCTCGCATTTATCATGTGCACGGTTTAGCATCTACAAAGCGCAGATAATCGTTTTCTGAGAGCTACTCATATTGTTGCAATAAACAAAATGTCAGGAAGTTGCAGTAAAAAAATCTTTTTTGCTGGTTTCTGTGGCTGAACTATAGCTCATGCTTTGGAGGTGTGTCATGTTTGCTGGAAAACTGCCATTCAGTATTTAGCCAGTTTAATGTAGACGTAGACTACCGCAAACTACCAGCAATATTTTTTAGGCTTAATGCCTTTGTTTTTTTCTCCGAGATCACAGAAATTCACTCTATAATTAATTACCTAAAATAAATATTAGGATGCAACTTGTAAAAAAAAAATGCAGCAGCCATAATATCAACAGAAAACCAGGGAAGTAGAACATATTACAGTTGCGGCATCATTACACTGGCTACCTGGTTTAGGTGCTGGTTTAGCACCTTCACTCCTCTCTGTTTTATGTCATTTAGAACTAGTCAGATAAATCCAAGTAAAAAATCTGATTGGCTGCTTGCAAGTATAGGCTACACTTGGCTTAAATTGCCCATCAATCTGTTGTGCAACTTTCATCTGCATCTATACTGGAAGGCAATAAACATGTAACTGTACAATGCTGAGAAATGATTTCTTAATGAAACTGTGGCTAAATGAACTTAACATCAGTTGCTGCGTTCTTGCACATTTCAACTATCTTGAGCTTAAATGAGGTGAACCTGACACTCCACATAAAATCATGCAGCATTAAATTGGCTTAGTGCAAAGCTGTGGACACTCATTACTTGTGTGAAAAAAAAGGGAAAAAAAAGAATCTCAACAAATGCATACTAAGGTTTAATATCACTTAAAAGAGAGATGAGTAGGAATAAGGGTGAGTGAATAGACGCCAAGCCAGCTGCAGCATTGGTTCATTCCAGAAAAGTGTAAAAATGGAAGGTGCCCAGCTGTTGATTTGTTTCTATTTGTTATGATTTCAGACGAGTAATAATTGACTGACACATGCTACTAAACAAATGATGGCTTACTCATTGTGTAGAATCAGCTCTGAATGACTGCCAGAGGAAAAATAAACATATGTCCAAATGAACATCACACAAAACACAAAAATCAGTCACGTCCTCAATCACATTTCCAACTCTGTCAAAAGCACCGCCTCTTTTTCTGTGCCCGTGTCAAAGAGATTAATTGATTACATACTGCTCATACAGGCTCATTAGCAGACTACTCGCCCAAACATGTGAGGTTTAACGAGCTCTGGAGGGTGGGGGGGTGGGGGGGGGGTTGCAGCCAGGAGCTTGTTAAGGTTTGTCTTAATTGCACTATCATGCTGTTTGTTCGGTTTCTGTGGTGATGTGTTGCTTCATTGACTCAACCCGTTATCAGATTGGATGCGGTCTCCGTGCTATAGCTCACTTACGCTCTCTGGCCACAGAAAGAGAAAACTATTGGGTCTGGTCTGTCCCCCTCTCCTGTTCTCCCGAGAAGCCGAGGAGGAACCGTGGCTCACTCTCCCTTGCTGCATCTGTCGTCTCTCGCTCGCCCTCTTTTCTATCGCCACCGAGGGAAAAATTAATACATAATACTGAATAATTGAATGCTAATCTTGCCTTTTAATTATCATGGCAACGAACGGAGCTCAAAGCATTCTGTACCGCCCTATGTATTAGTGTCACTTTCATTATACAATTCTGACATATAGTCTAGATGAGTGAACAAACTCAGGCTTTTTCTCCTGCTGTTGCTCAACCCCCTTCACTCTGATGACAGCCCCTGCTGTAGCCACTAATCATACCTAAGCAATTAAATCCATGGCAGCCAAAACACTGAGTTTACTGATTTTAGGATGGGCATGTTCAACTTTTCACTGAAATGAGGAAGGTCAATTCCTCATTCAAATTATGTATGACACTTTTTGAATGAAAGTTATTTTGTATAGCCACATGTTCAGCATCAACAACAATAGCAGTACAGTGCAAATGCTGGATTTCATAACACTCTCTTATAGGTTTAGTCTATAGGGAATTCAGTGTGATTTATAAAACTATGTCTATTGGAGTACATACATGCTAAATCGGTACATTATTTTCATTCATGTATTCGGGGAGCCAGCTGCTTCAGCCAGAGATGGATACAGCATGCAACAGTTTGAACAAGAAAAAATATAATAACATCCCTCTGGTAATTATGAAGATGAACTACAAATTAGGCAGTAATAAAAGGGTGCAGCAGTGGATGTATTTGTAAGTGAAACTATGTGATTATGTTTGTACTGTGGAAAAGCTCAGAGAAAACACTGGGGAGGTAGAAACCGGAATCATAAAGCTGAGGAATTAAGGCTTCAGATCTGATGGAGTGCTCAACAGATCAACTTGGGAACTGTATCCAAGAATATCATTTTCAGAACTTATTGAACAAATCCTGGCTTTGATGACCTGATTATACAACACTGACTACAGAACCTTCTACTAAGGCAGGATTAGGATTTAAACCCAGTTTTGGAAAGCGACAAACCAATTTTTTTCTTTTTTTTATGTTGCTGCATTTAAACAAGGTAAAGTGATTGGTAATGACTGATGTTGTGACAACTACTGCACTGACTGATGCTCTGCTTCTGTTTAACAACTGTGTTGTTTTTTTTATCATGTTTTATACCAATAATAACATCATTCACCTGCCATCTACTGCACCATGCATCTATGATTCACAAGACAAGACAGTCCTTGAAACAATCGACACTTAAAATTGACCTAATATGGATTATTTGATTTGGCATCCCCACATATATTTGTTTGTTTTACTTGGCTTGTGCCTAATCATATGGGGTTCAGTACATTGTGGTCAGATGCCTCTGGAAACTGATATGATTCTCTCATACAGGCTCTCCCTGCCCACAACACAAGCCTGGTGTACCTCAGTATATTTTATATTCGTGCCCACACTGTGCCTTGGTCTTGATACTAGAGCTCTAATTTGATACCGCAATCTCGCTGTCGCCCAAAATTGTCACTTAACAGCTGTCTAGCTCTGAGCTTTTGATCTGCCACTTGATCAATTTTCCGCCCTGTCAAAACCCATTAGCCAGTCACAGCCTCTCGCATGGGAGCCAAGAAACAGAGAGGGACACTGACCATATCATGGAACACAGATCATAAACCCGCGGACAGGACAGACATGGCATGACCAGCACGCGGTCGCCACAGACAACAGGCAGAGAGAGCAAGCAGCAGAGACAAATCTACATCTTATATCTGAATTCCTTTATAAGTATTGATTATAGGGTCCAATATTCCTAATGTCTGGTGTTTTATTGCTTATGTTATTGGCTTCCCTTTTACAATTACTAGAGTTTTCTTTTCTTGGATTTACTGCCCTGCTGTGTACACTTTCATGGCCATGAGCCCATGAAACTAACAAGCTTGCACTTGAACAGTATATCTGTCGTCTACAGCGGAATGTCCTCAGTACGTCTTTCACAAACCTCTCATTTGTGTGCAAAAGTGATGAATGGACTTAACATAAAAGAAAATGGATCAGGAGTATTGTGCTGCATATTATACTGCTGTTTCATTGGGAGCCACACACCGGGGGTACATGATGCACATCAAAACAACAGTTTTCCCATGCATGCCCACACGTCCTGTCCTGTGTCAACACACAATACATCTCCGGGCATAAAAGTGCATCAATTTTCCATGAAAAAAGTATTTCATTTGCTCCAGTAAAGGAAGCATAAAATTCGCACTATGCAAGCTTGCAACATGAGGTGAATTCCTCTCATGTTGAATTTGACATGTTTAAATAATCAAAAGAAACAACTGTGTCCCATGCATGAGCATGCGATTTCTAGTAAAAAACCACAAATATAACTGAAATCACCCGGCTGTTCTACCTTAGATTCCTCCATGTTATGTTATTTTGCTGCTAGCGGTCTCTCAATCGAAACAATAACAACGTACAGAGGTGACAATGTCATAAAGCAGTGGGGAACCATGGGAGTTAACTTCTCCAGTTAGGGTTATTTCAGGGTTCATCATAGAGAATGTTTTTACTGGCAGCTGAATATATCTTCAGAGGTCTTTCTCCAAACAGACGGACACAGGGTGTTCAGAGGGACCACGATCCAGGCTGCTAGATTGTGTCTGTCATAACTTAACCTCCAGACTCAACCTCCCCTCCATCTTCTCCTCCTTGCAAAAACAAACAGACCCAGAGATTAAAGATAAAACCACTGAATAATGCAGTTTTACCTGGAAAAAAATATGTTTCTCCAATGATGTTCAGTGCTGTGACCCGAGCTAATGCTAATGTTTTATGAAATTACAGCTTTAAGACATTTTGGAAGGTAAATTGTTCAAATTGTCAAAAAAAAATGTAATTCTTATTATAGTGTCTGGCGGCATAAATATTGAAATTGCTGTATAAGTGGCTAAATGGCATTTTGAATGAACATGGCAACCAAATAAATTTGATTTCACCTTGTCAAATAAATACCAGTAAATAATTCTGAACGAAGGTTCTTTCATGCTGAGCTTTTGTGCCGCACGAGCTGAAATTCCTTCCAGTGAGAGGAACATAATGAGAGTTGATCTAATGAGGTACCTTTTTCAGAGTAATGAGCACAGGTTGCTAAAGCTTTTATCAGACGGCAGTATAATTGTCCAATCAACCTGAAGAGACACATGACGAACTAACATAATGACTCTGATGAGGCCTTATTGAAGCATTAAGTGTTATCACCAGCAACAAGGTTAGAGAACGACAGTGAAAGGACGTGTCGCTCCTTTCTTTTTGGAAGTCATCTGACTTGGTGTCGTCTTTTACTTCATTACACAAACATCTTGTCACATATTAACACTGCAATGAATCTATTATGATCATGTTTGTCTGGCTCACAGGTATGTAAAGGTCTGCTTTTTAGTTACAAGTTTGAAAATGACCTTATCAGCCAAAAGTTACCAGGCCTCATACTTTTTTTCAGCTCATCAAACCATTGAAGCACTTCCTGACCTCTGCCCTACATGACGAGCCAGAGGTAGCTTCAGCTTTTCTGACTCATTATTTAGTCATCACACTCTTCGGTCAAGCAGAATGAGTCTTTAATGTGGAAAGCAGGGGATGATTCTAATCGATAACTTCAGTAATCTCATTCACACTCCAGTTTGATGTCACTGGTCAGGTTCATGTGATGTGTCTTCTCTACTCTCTCGCAAACATTTGGCTAACAGAGCACAGGAGGTAACAGTACGATCAAACTGTTGCCATTAAATATTTGATGGTAGTCCTGAAAGATGAGAGCCCGAGAGTGAAGAATGACACAATGAATCCTGATAACGACGCTGTGCAGACACTGAGAAAGACTTTTACTGAAGAGCTTTTCAAGACCTATACTTTATTAATGGGAAGATTTAAATTGGAACGCTGGAAGAGCTATCTCGCTCCATTGTTAGACGAAGTTGAAAATAAAATATATCAAATCTCGAAACCTTATAAGTGTGTGTTTGCTGCAGATTTTCTTTCACTTATTTATATCAAGGCAGTGATGCGCTGTGGGAGCCCTGAGCAGAGCTAATGTTCGTGTTGGCGTCACTGCTGGACTCCTCTGTTTGTGGTGTCATGTGGAGACAATCGTGTATCTTGTTTCATGAGAAAGAAAAAAAACATTACACTACTTTTATAAATATCTCAGCTGCAGTACTTTGTATATGTGTGTGTGTGTGTGTATGAGAAAAATCGAGGAGGCAATCATCAAGGGAACAGGTCAAAGCTTTACATTAGCATTACCCACAAATCAATAGGCCTCTGGCTCATGCTGAGAGGTGAAGTACTGATATTAGTGAGAGTGGCGTCTCTCCTGGATATAGACTGCTGTGGCACACGCACCTGTGGTCGTGCATGTGCAAGAGGACTACACACACACACACATACAGAAATATTTTTAGATGTCTGTTTTGTACCTGTGTGTCTTGTCATCTGACTATAGTTAGTCATTCTCACAGGGGTTCGGCACAGAATCAAGTCAATTTTATTTATATAGAGGCAAATCATAACAAATGTTATCGCATGACACTATTCTAATAGAGAAGGTCTACACCATATTCTTTTTAAAATTCCCCAACGAGCAAGCAAAAGAAAAAATCTCTCTTTTAGCGGGAAGAAACCTCGAACCTGGTTCTTGGTGGGCGGCCATCTGCCTTGACTGGTTGGTGGGAGAGAGAGACAGAGAGAGAGAGAGAGAGAGAGAGAGAGAGAGAGAGAGAGAGAGATGCATAGCAACAGCAATAATAAAAGAGAAGTTCCACATATTCTGCACAGGAAGGTGCTTCACTGTCTAGTTGTTGGGTGATCATATCTGCATTGATGTTCCAGCCTCACGTGATTCCCCCTGATTCTGTTTGCATGTAGATAGCAGTAAATCATGTCAGCCTGCATTACGCCTGACTGCTAGTGAATGTGGAAAAAAGCTCTGCCTATGTCTGTCCAATGGATGCATTATGTAGCTGCCAAACATCTGCGATGGTGCCGTGTGCGAGATGTCACGTATATATGTTTGAAACGAAAAAGATGAACCTCTGAGACAGAAAAATGCAGCCGGGCGGTGCAAGAAAACTAACACCCCCCCACCACCACCCTCTGTGTCTTTTGATGCAAATAATGCAAGGTCAATGACGATCAAATCCATTTGGTCCTTGGATATACTGTGTAATTAACTGCTGTAATTAGGGATGGTACAGATGACAGGTGATGAGATGAAAGGGAAGAAGGGCAGTGTGAGTCTTTGGGGATAAAGAGACATAGGGAGCGAGATACACGGCATAAATAGTGCAAGAAAATGAGAGACAAGAAAAGGGATACATCTGAATAGTCACAAGTCATCAGCTGATTATAATTCTGTATCCTGTCTGCTCTTTGTGCCTATACACTGTAGAGCAGTTCGATATAAACTTGCATCTATATTTGATATAAAATGTACCCTATATTTCATGCATTTTCAAACTTGAAGCACAGGTACATGAGAAAATGCATTATTTATTTATTTATTTAGGCGTCTCCCCCTCGGGACCCTCTCGCTCATTCTCACTCCCTCTCAGCTGTTATTTGATGCCAGTCCCATCAATATATGTGAGGTGATGTGGGAAAATGACCCTAATGGAAAATCAAAATGCTGCCACTGTGGGGAAAAAAAAAAAGTGTATCTGACCCCTTAATGCAATTAGTTATATCTGGACTTGATGATTGATGGGTAGATTGGCTTGTGTGTATATTTTTTCCCCCACTGATAATTGTGTTAGAAGCAGTGAGTCTAATGGATGCCAGAAAGTGAAAAAGAAATTATCACCACCATCATCATCATCATCATCATCATCATCATCTTTCGGACCATTTCATGCATTGCTGTTCACCTGTTTCCTTTAACAGCCCATTAAACTCTGTGTTTCATTAAATTTGCACGTTACATTATACTAATGCAAGAAAAGCAAAGCTATATGCCATGATAGGAGCTCTTTGAAGGGAAAGCCTGTTTTCTCTTGCACTGAAACTATGGTTTCCTTTACGTTTCAGAAAAACTGACAGCGTGCTATGTTTAAAGGTATGGAAATGCATACTAAGGACATTTTTTTTATATATATTCAAGAAAAATATTATGGCATGTAATCCACGTATTAAAAGGGAGAACTCTGACATTTCAAAAAGATTCTGCAGATGTATGGCTGAAAATAAGGCCTTAATGCTTTAATGTCACTGTTTAGTACCTTGAGGAGTTCTGATGAATGCATTTTCTCTCCCTTATGTTTGCGTGTGTTAGTCAAGGCTACGATTGTGTAATGTGCCAATAGTGTGTATAGTGTGACACATTATTTGTCAAATGTAGGAGATTTTACAATATCCGATATCAATAACTAAAATCTCTGGAAGTATAATGTAAGACCATTGTAGGTAATGTTGCAAATCACTGAGAGGAATTGTTAGATTGTCATAGTCATCAATTCGATGAAGTAAACTGAAAGAAAAATGACAGCATCTGTCCACAGATTCTCCCAAATTCTCTCATTGTCTTATCTGGTTGTCTTGTGTTTTTGGGGTTTTGGTTGTTTTTGCTCTGTGTATTTTCCTCCTGTGTCTAGGGGCACATTTAAACTGAAAATGGTACGCATCGATTTGCCACTGTATCCAGTTTTCTTGAAATTGTGTGCAACCGGCTTTGAGATGCATTATCTCATGTTTGGTGAGTGTATCAGAGGTGTTGCCCAATCAGGGCTGAATGTGCCTCTGGTGTGTCATTTTATTTGTTTATTCCTAATAAATACTCTGCATTTCATCTTGTTTTCCTGCTGTCATTTGGATCCACTTGGTCCACTTAACAAAATACAACATTAGTTTAAAGGTAGGATGTATCCACACGATCAACCAACCAACCAACACAAACTCACAAAAAACATGAACATTGAGAGTCGTTGTCTGGTTTGTCCATTCTCAGCTACTGTAGAACATGGAGGTGCAACATGGCGAGCTCCATGGAGACCTGGCCCACATGTAAATAAAAACGACTCAACATAAAGGTAATAATAGCAAAACAATTCTTATTTTCATTAAATTATAAACTATGTGAAGTGCTTATACTTTAGAATGCACAATATCTCCATTGCAGCAGTAATTATATATTCTCCTACACAACAGCTGTTACAGTCATAACAATTGTGTAGTGTTTTATTATGTGTTAACATCACAGTCAGTCAATACAGATATTTCATTATCCAAAAGACAAATCACTTGTTTTGTTTAACTATTACATATTTGGGTGAAAAGATGGATTGTTGTGTATATTGATAAAAAAAAATGTTAAAAATAGTTTATATTGATAAATATATTGTCAGTCATTTGTAAAGAATTCACCAATGATTATGGAAATAATTGAATAACCTACATTATTGTATTGATATCTAACTAAGCTCCTCTAATATGTGTTACAAACTTGGGTTAATGCATCCTAGCAACTGAAAGTTAAGGGACAAATCAAAGAATAGAACATGAAAAAAAAAACAAGCTGTGAGTTTCACCATTATTATTAACCAGCTTCTTTATTTATATTGTTTAGCAAACTATATGCAGACAGGTAAAAAAACAAAGGCTACCGACTACATTGTATTTCTCTCTATCAGCAGTTCCATCTGCAAAGCACAATAGCTTGTTATTGCAGCTAAGTTGTACTCTACTTATGGCAGACAATTGTAGTGGCCTGATTACAAATACCAATGAAACTGCTTAGGTGATTAGAAGCATTCACAAAGATAAATGTGTATTAGGCTTAATAAAGCCTCTCCATTCTCTCTACTGAAATGACAGTGGCTCAGTTTGTGTCTCGTTTGCAACGTGCAGAGCATGTATCCAAGATGTGTGAAAAAAGAAGAGAAAGGAAAAAGAAAGTGAAAATTGCTCTATTTCTGTATCACGGCTGACTCATCAATTGTGTGAGCATTTAGCTGGGGAGCAAAAACTGTCAAGGATCTCGAGTGAGTTGGTGCTCCACGAGGAGGGCAGGGCTTTGTTGTATTATTTCTAGAAAAATGCTGTGATCACGCTCATCGTCTGAGCTGCAAGCCAGACTCTCCATAACAGCGTTTAACTCTCACTGTAAATTAAAAAAATAATACAAAAAGGGTGTAATCAAAATGGTGATATTTCAAGTGATTACCTGCATTTAGTTTGTATGTGTATCTGCATGCATGTACGGTATCTGTTTTTCTCCGGCAAAAAAAAACAATTGTGCTAATTTGCTTCGCCAAATACAGGTTATATAATAGGTAACCTGTTTGGATTGTGTTCGTGGCAACGTTTCTTTCAGTTCAGGAGGTGCGACTTTCTTCTGCTGTACAGAAATCACAGGGAGGAGGAATCCACCTCTACATTAAACTGAAAAACATGATGCTGAACGGATTATGATTTCTATCACTACAAAAAAGCCACAAAGACAAGACAAGACAAGGCAGCAGTAGAGACCCGGTGCACGAGGGCGAGAAGCAATCCCGAATGCCCTGGAGCATCCACGGACCAATCAGGACTGGCCGACAGCACAGACAACTCCAGTCCCTCACAGCCAGCAGAAGATTCTGTACATCAGCCATGTCAACCATTGCACAGTCACCCAATGCCACACGGACGCCAAGGAGACGAGAGTATAATTGAACAAAGGAGCACCTGCACAGTTAAAATGAGGGAATGAGGAAGGGGGAAGGGGATGGATGGGGGATCCTCTGAGAAGGGTCTATCTTCTGTCTATTATGAGACGATCTACAATCTGAGATCTAACCCTTAACCTAACCTAATATTAAGGTCTACCCTTAAAATACAATGTCTGGGTGGCATCTAAGGGCCATAGTCTGCACTGGTAGCGTGACTGGTAGGCTAGTATAGGCATGTCTTGTAGCTGTCTTGTGGGTGTGTCTGTAGTGGGTGTGGCTTTAGAAGTGGGCGTTTCATTTATCACAGACAGATACCGTTGGACCATCCTCCTATATATGCTTAAGCTACTGAAATACTTTGTTTTGGGGTTGAATATTGAAAGGTTGAATATTTCCCTTCACTGTAACCATGAGTTTTTGCTTTCTAAACTTTAAGGGCCACCCCAGTAGTCACTCTGGTAAATCCTATGTGCTTACAATGTACATTATTAATACCATTTCCAAAATAATGCAAGTGGTACAGATGCTCTTTTTAATTAATGTTTCACTCTATCCATTGGTTTCAGTTCATTTTATTCAGCTATCAAAATTGACTGGCACTGTTAAGAATTATTTGGAATTAGATCCATCCATGAAGACCTCTAGCTGAGGGCCACACGTCACTGCATCAGGTAACTGCACAACAAAAAGTTCTGTGTCAAGATTGAATTCAAATCTCACAGTCTGCTTACTGAAAAAACTGGTTTTCAGCACAGACTTGCTTATTATCAACGGCTCCAGCATGGTCTATGATCGGCTCCCTTTTTTGTCATCATGCTCTGAAGAATGATTAGGTTAGTGAGATGTAGCGAGGGAGACAGAAGACGGAAAGAGATCCCAGACAGCAGAGATCAGCAGATGTAGAGAGAGGAAGAGGGATGAAGAGCATCTGCCTACTTTGCTCCCGGCGGAAGAATGTTTGTCACCACAAGCTGCTCAATATGAAGCTAGGAGCCAATTACAGTTAAATATTAAGCATATGCTTATATTGCATTGCTGTGGGATGCTTCCCCTTAGAGGCAGTGGCAGAAATTAATTAATTAACGGTCCCCCTGACCCATCCATACACAGTTTACCTGTTCTGAATAGGTCATTTACTACACTTTCCACGGGAACTTTCATTTTATCTGCTTTGCTGTATAATGCATGTCATTTGCTCGCTTTGCGTACGAGACAATAAGCGTAATTAATACATGTTAGGCCACATAAAAACACTGAAATGTTGATTAAGCAATTCACAAAGCACTAACACCTCATCAGATACAGCAATTACAAAGTGAGCATGAGCAGCTGTGTGAAATGTTAATTGAGATGCACAACAACAACAACAACCGTGAGGCACAGGCAGTCGATAATTATGAGACCTCTGGTTATTAGACATGCAGAAAGGCAAGTTAGATTAATGTCACATTTGCAATTATGAAATTAAACTTCAGAATCTTGGAAAATGTCTTATAAGTTTAGGTGACTATGACAGAGAGTGGATACATTTAGTTTGTAAAAGCTTTACGATGTTTTCTTGATTATTACTTACAATGTCTTACAGGCGCATGACATCCAATATTGTACTGTTGTGCTTTTTTGAACCTTTCATTTGATTATTTCTTTTGAAAAACATCTTTTTTCTTATTATTTGTATTTTCTTCTTTTATGTTCATTCACTGTTCTTTTCTTTTAATCAGTGAGCAAAGTCAGTCAGTGAGCAATCAGTGCATAACTTGCAAAACCAAGCCAAAAAAAGTAAAAGGATTTTAGTTTTCTCTTTATTGTTTTTCGCTTACAAATTCAAAAGCCTGCATGTCATTTTAATGGACGACTGACATTGTTTCATATTAACGCTGACATGTCTTGACAGATTCTGAACACGTCACACTGCAATTTGTCAGGGTAGCATAAAGCACTTAGAATCACGAGTGATTTTGCTTTTGAAATGATGACAGGGCAACAGTTGCTGGTGTGAAGAGAAAAGTGAGTGAAACAGTAACATGGTCTGGGTAAATACTGTTTTCTGATTGGCCAGAATCTGTGCATCAAGACCATTTAACACGCAAGTAATTCAGCTCAAGTTTAATCACCTGTTCTAAACTCATCCTCTATACCACAGCTGTCAAATTTACTTGTTATCAAATGACACAAGCAGAACTGATCATCATCATTAAAAGAATACCGACCAGACTGGGAAGTGAAACACCAATGGCTGATTTTGATGTTTCTTTCTAATTGGAGAATACAACATAAATGAGAGGTAGCAGAAGAAAAAGAAATGGAGATTTAAATAAAAGACACTAAGCGAAAAACAGCACGATATTTGGTAGCTATGTCTCCTCGGCAACCTAATTAATCTAAGCTTATTTTAACGTACAATATTGGAGTATTGAGGGATGCCATCATTGCAAATGAACCTTATGGGATGGTAATGTTGTTCCAGGTTTTAGTCAGGCCCTCATGCGTTACCAGAGAAATGCCAGGGATCTTTAATGCACTTTTCACATCTAGGTCATGCACCAAAACCTAGCCCTTATTTGTAAGTTGGAAAAAAAGGCCCGCCTTTAGTGGAAAAAAGTCAGAAAATGTAAACAGAGACATGAAAATATGGAGTTGATTTTATTTTCTCTGTTTTGCTTTGCTTAAGGTCTGCGGTCCTCCTCTTGATACGGAAAAAAAAGAAAAATAATCAATTTGGTGATGCACTTCTCCACTTCTCCGGCTGTGCTTGTTTTTTAGTTCTTATTCTAAATCAGCACCCCTTTATTCTCTTTGAACTTCCTATCTCCTCTCCAATCATGTCTCCTGTCTCTCTCATCTAGTTTCTTAACCCATATCATCTGATTTTTTATTTTCTGCCTGTCCTCTCGGGGATCCTTCCTTATTTCCCCTCTCTTATTTAGCTTTCATATCAAGTAACCGTTACACGTGTTGTCTTCATCTGTATTTCCACTTCTTCAATATTTAAATATGTGTGTTTGTGCCTCTCGAGAATTTCTGGCTATGTAGTCCAATACCTGTATTGTCTCTGTGTCAGCAGTCCATGTTGATCTCTTGATTTAAGAGATGTCAGTATGAGGACATATTAAAGCGTTGTCACCGAATACATATTGACTATTCCTGCAGTTTCTTTACTACCTATTGTTTCATATGAGCAGGTGAAAACAGGCCAGAAATAACTTCAGAGCTGCTTTTTACCTTCTTCTTACAAAACAAAAAAATGCATGTGCTCAGTATGTGTGAGTAACTTTCTTCTGATGCTTTTTTAACATTGATCCAACACTTTTCATTCAAGCACTGTAACCGCTATTAATAGCATGGGTCGCTGGGTGGCATTAAGGAAAGGAATCGAGGCTAGCATTAGCGGAGGATGAAGAGGGGGGGCACCTGCATATAACATTACAGCCTCCACTCCTGAGGGCCTCGGTGAAATCGTTCACATGGGCCGTGAAATAAGCAATCTGCAGGGGATCTTTGGAAGCTTCCAGAGATGCTCCGTCTTGGAGCTTAGGTGATGAGTTTTGAATCTGAACATTGGGCTACCAGTAATTCAGTGTATCTGCTGTCACTCCACTTAGCCTCTCCATATGGGTCCCTCTTAGAAGTAATGAAGATGGAGATGAAGGGATTGTGGAGAGTAGCTTCTCCCTTTAAGAGCGCAGTTAAACGAAGAATTGAAGATCAAACTCAAGATTTCCACCGAGTGTTTAAATAGAGTAGAACAGAACAGAATAGAAAGCTTTGTCATCGTATATTATACAATGAAATATACAATTGGAAGGCTCCTACTGCCGATCAATGCATTTTTTTAAAAAAATCACTACAATACACATTCATCACTCCATAATACACACTTCACTCACACAGTGCCCATTACTTCATCACAGTACATGTCGGTAGAATGATATAGATATAGAAATGATTATTGCACAGATTATGATGTGTACAGGTCGTGAGAGGATTATTTGTTGTTTGTTATAGTTTAGACTTCTTATCGCCCAGGGAGACTGTTCACACCACTAATTAATAACTAATAATTAACTAATGAATTATTTGGTCTGCACCAGGCAATACAATTTTTACTAGGTAGCAGATAGAGTCCAGCACAGTCCACTTTCACACCTGCAGATGTACCAAAATTGGTCTGACTGACTTTTCATCAAGGTTTATCTTCAAACCAACAGGAAATTAAATAATTAGTATCCCCTCCCCTCCACGATGCATCTCGAATAGTTCATTTGGACCAAAGTTTGCATTCTCACCAGAGGGACTACACCAACGTCCGTCACTTTGTGCAGAGTCAAGCGGACCAAGACCACCTCTTTTTGGAGGTCTCGGTCTGCTGCATGGTCTTGATTTAGTGCACGTGAGTGATTTTGCTTTTGCACCAATAAAAAACAGCCTAACCAAGCACCTTTGGTTTAAATGGCTTGTTTGATGCGCACAAACTGCTGTTGGTGTAAAAGCAACCTTAGTGAGTCTGGAGGTGCCAGTTCTGGTGGACTTGTAGCACCTCAACAGCAGGTTAAGCAGTAGGACCTTGAGACGTCTTCTAGAGAGGGCAGAGGGCAGAGTCTATGACCTTTTGAAGAGCTCTCCTGTCTGTTATGATAATGAACTCCAAATCGCTCCTGAAGGCTGTGACTGTGTATAAGTGATTAGCTGCTACAGATCTGCAGTAGTATGACAGCCACCACCATCACTGGATGAACACCTGTAATGTAAAAGCGCTTTGAGAGGTCAAAAAGATTAGAAAGGCGCTATAGAAATGCAGTCCATCCGGCATTTACCAGAACACCATGATGCCGTACGACAGAATGTTTTCAATGAGGGAATGATATAAGGCCACCAGCAGTTTTTGTCCCAGATTGTTCTTTGCCTCGGGAAGCATAGACGGTGCTGTGGCTTTTTCATGGAAAAGAAAAGCTCCCTCCCTCTGCTCAGTAAACAAAAAATCTGAATAAAGAAATAGCATTTCCTTTGCTGGCCGACAGGTGATCATTTTTCTTTGCTGCATACTAATGTAAAACGGGATGGGGAGACATTTAAGCTGGAAGCCTGTTTTCTCGAGGTATGAGGGAAGGGACAAAGGGGAATTTACTCAGGACTCAAATTAATTATTGTTGCTCTCGAGTGATTGAACAATGTGCTATCACAGATCGCTGATTATCTGTTGTCCATTAAATGCATACAGATGTCAAAAGAATGTAATAACAAATCCACTCTTTCCTGTTTCGGACGTCATTCTTCACTTCTCCTGACCGTGTATGTACGACAAGATAAATCCATGTGTTAAGGTTTACTTCTCCAAGCTGTAAAGCTGCTCAAACAAAAACAGGATTTGAGTTTGTGTGTATGCGAGCATGAAGGATTATGGCCACAGAAGTCAACCTTCGCTCTTGACCTGTGTTGCATCAAGGTGGCTTATCTGCAGCAGGAGGAGCAGCTCCGGTGATCTATTGCATTTTTCTCCCACCGTATCAATTTAATTAAACCTAGTTCGGTGCACAATGTAAAAGCTTCTCGCCATTACTGTCACTGTTCATCCTCTGCAGGTATTTGCATTGGAATATTGCTACCATTAGTTTTTTTTTTCGAACTACTATGACCTCTAACCAGTGTTATATTGCCTCCATAACCAAAGACAGCAAACGTTTTAATACCTTTGAAATGGAACAGCTGCAAAACAGTGATATATGATTCTGTATTTCTGAGTATTACCCTAAACACAGCCTTTTGCTCATTTTTTATCAGTCTTATCTATTTAGTTCAATAGCAATTGGAAATTTGCCCTCAGTGACCAACTTTCTTAGAAAGTCAAAATCCATAATCTGTCAACACACTCATTTTGTGCAAAAATGGATTTAAAATCAAAAGTTAAAACATATATATGAGGCTGATTTAGTCATATTAAGTGGATATCTGTCACATTTTTGGCCTTTTTAGCATCAAATTCCTTTTTTGTCCTTTTCTGATTTTCTGTTTCCCTGTTGAGCTGCCATTGGCATCGCTGAAGCTTCATATTTTTTTTTGCACAGAAGGAGCCTTGTGGATTTTCTCCCCCATCATTTACAATATAAGCACATTGTGATAAGATCTCTAATGTCCAATGTGAACAAGAGGAGAAATGTTTATTGCAAGAAAAATGTTTATTTGGACACCCAACTCAGTGTGAAATATTGAAAATTAACCTGTCCTTTAATTTATCTTAGACAACCTCAAAAGTTCATTGAAAAGTGCCATATCTCCCTTAGCTGTATTCCGCTCCCAAACCACTCATTTAATTTCATTCCATACCATTATGTCTGTATCATCTGACCATGTGAGCAGCATTTCTGCTTAGTGAAAATACAACAAGTGGATGTGGTGTTGTGGAGCTCTTGTTCTGCCGCCTATGACAGATGCCAGAGGCTGGATGGTCTCCTCCGTAGAAGGGAAAGATTGAGCCATGGTTTACAGAGATTGGGTACACACTGGAGGGGAAATAATGTATTCATGACATTTTAGATTTTCTGTGTTGCTGTGTCATTTTTGCCTTTTAAGCGGAGGCAAGTCAGAAATGTTGACAGAACTCACTCTCTCTCTCTCTCTCTGTCTCTCTCTCATGCCGCAAATGCAATTCAGACTGAGCTGTGGTTGGAGGGCATTTGAAATGAACTCCTCAAAGGCCCCGCTTAGGAAATGAAATTGCCTTGGCTCTGGCCTTTTGTCACGTAGCTCCACACTGCATATTAATGATCTGTGGCATGTGGCGTAGCGCTGAGCTGTAGGATTCACACGGTGACATGAGTCTAATCAGACTCTCCGCACATTCGCCGTCGTTGTCCGTCATTTATCTCCTCTGTGTCTTCCTGCTTGTTTTCTCATTAGCCTTCCCTAATTTGCTTTTATTGTGATGGTTCTACAAAGAGCCAGTAGCTGTTATTACGGCTGTTGCATTTGTTTCACGTTTTCAAGAGCAGGGGACATCAGAAATAATTACCAATGTTACATCTTCGGAAATGACTACATTTCTAATAGGAGTGATACATTTACGGAAACTTTACAAAACTGAATGTTTGAAGTGTATAAATAAGTTTCGCCAAACATCAACTGGTGGCAAACATTAAATAAGGTAGAAAATGTGAATTCAAACACAGACATTGTATAAAATCAGTCCACTTTCCTGCAACAATTGATAGGCGACAGTATTGAGTTATTGCTCATATTTCATCATGTCACGACTGAGCATACTGGTAACTAAAGCAATTTGTTAGAGTTGGAAGTGGGCTGCAGGTGGTTAATGCCAAGAGAGCTATCTAATGTGTAACATTAAATGACCTGCCACAATTGAGAATTGCCTCTGAAGAACACGAGATGTCCATCAAAAATTCACAAAACAGAAAAGTTCTTTTCCATTCTGTCATTCAACTTTTCGGTTAATTCAGAATTCACAGCAAAATACAATATCTTTCATCAAATTAAACATTTGGAAAATGCAAAAAAATGCTAAATGGACACATTATTGTGTATATATTGCACACTACACAAACAAAAAACAAAACACACAAAAAAGCGGTCTTAGTCTATAAGATGATCAAAGGCTTAAACACATTGTTTTCCAGACTCCTTTAGATTCTAGAGAGCTTTTATTCCGGGTGCAAGGCTAAGAAAATAACCGCAATCTGAAATAAAGCGCCACTCTCAGCTAAGTCCCTCTCTGCTGGATGCATGCATGGGAGGATAGATGAACATTACTTCATTGTGTGCTATTCTAATGCTCTTCTGCTCCACTTAGTGCATGTGCCTCACACAGGAGGCAAAACGCTAGAGAGATAGAGGACTGGGGAAAAAAATAACAAAAAAGAGATAAAAAAAAATAAATAAATAAATAAATTACTGTAAATCTCAGGGTGAAAAGTGAAAATGATATCATTCCCTCTGCGAAGAGACTATAGCGCTGAAGCCGGGGAGAAATAAAAATGTTCACACGTTGACAAACTTCTCTTAAGTCATCAGTGTCCTTTGGGGGAAAAAAATGTGAGGACTGTAGATCTTTTATCTCGATGGCGTTTAGAGGATGATTCTGGTTTTATCTGGGTCTTTCACTCAAGGGCACCATGTCCTTGGGTGCTTTAAAAAGTATCCATAAATAAAAATGTATTATTAGTAGTATTACCGATAGTAACATGGGATATCAGAGTGGAGAACAAATATATCCACCAAAAGACAAAAAGACAGCAGCTGGATTTGAAAAAGAAAAACAGAATGAAAGAAAGGAAGACACAAATCAACGGAATGAAAGGAAGACAACAGAAGATAGAAAGACTGTCTCTCATCTCCATTGGAGCTTCACTGCTGTTGACCTATTGAAGATGAAGAACAGCGGTTGCTCTCCTCCCATCGCATACACAGCAAATCATGCAAACGACTTCTCTGATGTTGGACACAAAGTGTGCACAAGCTCTGACATTACCATGCACCAGAAAACTATTTGTTCTACTAGATGTTCCCTCTAAGACGTGTCTAGCAGCATGCAGCGGTGTATGTACTATTACAACATAACTGATGATGTTGCCATTTTATCATGTTGAATATGGACGGAATCTTTAAGACATTTAGAGATACATTTCAGAATCAGAATTGCCTTCATTGTCACTGTATTCCTACAATGAAATTAGAGGTGCTACTCCTTGGTGTCCGCACAAAATACACTCTATAAATACAAACAGATTAACTATAAGGTACTCAAGTACTAAATATACAAATATACAATATATACACAAGATAAAATAAGATAAAATACTGTTGTTAAAGAAAATAAAATACTGTGATTAAGAATAAATACTATGCTAAGACGTATCCAGTGTAAATTGCACGTTTCACAGTGTATCGCACATATCTCTGCTATATTCTCCTTCTGTGTTCTTCTGCTTTTCTGCTGTTAAATTCCAGATGCAGCTTCCTCTGCTGCAGCGGTCAGTCTCTGATGATAAATCAGCTTCAGCTATTTCTATACATTCCCTCATCCTTTACTTTCTCCTTTAAGCAAAAATACATATTGCATGAGCAAACAGTTTTCCACTTTGTCACTTACACACACACACACACACACAACAATCTGGCATAAAACATTGTTACCTTTAGTAAATAAAGGGGAATGCAATTACCCATTAGCACAAATCCTTAGTATATATCTCTTCCTCTGTTTCTAGATAAAACATATTTTGGAATTTCTGAACTGTAAATTGTCAAGTAGCAGCCGCCTCTGACCCATATACAATAGTATGCAATAAAACTGCAGTGAGTGAACATTGGTTGTCATCACAGTTGATTTAACAATAACATTCTATGTGTATAGCACATGTCTTGGCACCCGAGGCTGCTTTACATGAAAATAAAACAGAATCACATTAATAAATTAAAACAGAATAAAACAGAAGAGAAGTGAGTAGTAGTACCCAAAAACATTGGGTAGGATGAAGATTAGCAGGTAAAGGTGAGCTTAAGGAGTTAAGTCCTGAGGGCCTGTTTGACAGATGGTGGATTGACAGATGTGGATGGGGAGGGTGCAGCAGTAGGAAAGGTCCTGTCACCTCGGGTCCCTGGTGGTGACTGGTTGAGGTGTGGTGGTGGAGGAGGTCAGAGAGCTAGGAGGGAGCAAGGTTGTATGTGGTGGGTATTTTGAAGTCTATCCGGTGTTTAATTGGGAGCTGGTTGGGAAGGACAGGGGGGCGGCGGAATCCTATGGATCCTATGGAAACATATCAAAGATTACTGTGGATTTTGTTGGGTGAAGCCTAGACGATGCTGTTGCAGGAAATCCTGAGGTTATGAGGGCATGAATGAGAGTTTCAGTAGAGGGGAATGACATGGAGGGATGGAGGCGGGCAATGTTCCTGAGATTAAAGAAGGCGGTTTTGGTGATGTGGAGATGATGGAGAGAGAAGGTAAGGTCAAGGAGGACGCCTGGTTAGGGACAAGGGTGGAGGGAGTGGTGATAGAGCCATCAATATTCAGGGAGAGGTTTTGGGCAGTAAGGGTGAGAGAATTACCAAAACCAATGAGGAGGATTTCAGACTTATTCCAGCTGAGAAATGTTTTTAAATAAGAAAGGCAGGCAGTTAGATGGAACGGTTGGTTGGGGTGATGGTCTTGGAGGAGAGGTAGAGTTGAGTGTCATTTATCAACCTCACTCTAATTGAGAGGGAAATTCATTGCATGAACTAATATTCAGGTTAGTTCCAATCTCCCCTCCTCTGTACTCAGTTGGCTTTTTTCGGTTAAAAATAACTATTCTAAATAATAGCCAAACACAACTGTAATATTAAGTAAAAAGCATGGCACAGCTACGTCAGGTTGAATTGATTATTATTCTCTTCTGATGGACAGGTGTCTCCCAGGTGTACCGGAAGGGTGAGAAGACAGAGACAAGGTGACAGAGTCAGGAGCTGACAGAGAGAAGAGTTACAGCAGGAGACGCCACACCCGACAACAACTGGGCGTCAGCCCAGAGGCCGCGACCTTTCCTAATGCAATATATTTGGTAGCGGCCAGCCACTCCGTACAGCAAGATTAAAAATCCAATTCCACACTGTTTAAAAAGAGCGAGGCGCAGAGGTAAAGACCGAGCGTGTGAGAGAGACTGAGTAGGAGAATAAAGGAATAAAGTGTTCATTTATCACCGAGTGGGAAAAAAAAGCCCATTCATCTATAATCCATTAATCTAGGACACTTGTGAGAGCCTCATTCGCGCCTCTCTCTCTCGCTGTCTTATGACAAACTGAGCTAATCACCGGGCAGAGAGTGGAGAAACACAGGCACAGGCAGCTCAGCCCACACTGTAAAAAATACTGACACGACTTGGACATACATGCTATGGACTGAGGCTACTACAGAGATACCGTACAACATGAAACCATGATTCACTAGCTTGTGCAATCCTACAGGTTTCTATTGACGAGACTGAAGAAACAACACGCCATTCAATCAAATGTGGTTTCTTGCGGATATGAGCATCTTTTCCTGACAGTGACTGACAGTGTCTTTTTTAGTTATTGTTGAAACTATTCCCTTCCCTCTTGTAATCTGTAGTAACATCGCCCTCCCCAATCTTATTGGCTTGAATTAAAATATAATTTTTCCAAGCAGCAAAGAAGAAGAAGAAGGGAAGAAGAAACCTGAAATCTATTTATGTATCCTTGTAAACCAAAAATGTGTGCAAATTTATTTCCTTCCTTCATTTTTTGTGAAACTGATTTTTTTTTAAATGACTTTAATTGCTGTATTGTTTAATGGCTTGTGGTATTTTTTTCGTCTTTTGTTGGTGTATTGCTATGAATAGTGTGACATGATTGGTCGGACTCTATCCTGTGTTTAAGATGCAAATAAAACAGGAACTGCTCACAAGGAACTCTATACTGTGCTGCTAGTATATACAAATACAAATAGCTATTTTCATTTTTTTAAACTCTAGATAAGATCTAGAAACTGTCCGATGCATCAAACAGTCAGAAAACAAAGAAATGCACACAGCCTGGATTTAGATACTTGTAGCGTATGCATTTCCTCGACTTTGGAATGTCATGCAGTAGCTGCCTCCATGTATAGAGCTGTCCAGCATCCCACCCCCAACGTCACACCCTCTTTTTTCAGCGAAAATCCACCAGTCAGAACCAAAAAGTGCATTCTGTAGTTCCAGCTTTGCACCGAGAGTCAAATAAAATCCAGAGTGATTGATATGGAACCTTTAATATACAAAATTCGCTCTATATTTAATAGTTATTTATTGCAATTTCATTGTATACTTGTAATGACAAATAAAGCGACTTTAATTGCCAAGCATGTCTCGGTTGGATTGGCTTTACTGAAGAATACAGTTTAGTTTAGGTTATCCTGAAAAGGCCTTCTGAAGGCCTTCAAAAAGGCTCTGTTATTATTACAGCCACTTGAATCATGTGGGATGTTGCATCGATCTGTTTCTGTTACTTTATTGTCGGAGCTCCACAGGGAAGTCACGGTGCAGAGAGCGTCGCCTCAAGTGCTACGATGAACCCGACGCCTCATAATCGCTGACCAGTCTCACACCTTTTTCTCAAACGCTGGTGCGACACGGATGGGTTTTTTTTTTTTTTAGGCGAGGTTAGAATTTCCATCACTTTTATCAGCGCAGGCCGCTCTGTGTAATAGAAAACAATGAAGAGATTGACGGAGAAGGTAATCTGCTGCTGGGTGATGAGCCAAGGGATCCAGGGGCTCCTTGGCCGGCTATGATAAGGCCAAACTCATCCCACTACACCCACTGATGGGGTTCAGGCTCATGCAATGGCTGCCATATGAAAATACATTTGTCTCCACACAGAGGGACACTGCCAGCTCACAAAATCATCGTTTCCACAGAAATATTCCTTTTCGGCAGAGCCCTACACATACATATACATGGAGCCTTTAAGCCAAGGAAAGAGAAACGGAGAGAGAGAGAGACAGAAAATAGAGAGATGCATTTTAAAAACACAACAGCATCCATTTATTGTAATGTTACCTGAACTCAAATCCCATGTTTCAGGGCACTGCACTGTTGATTGCTTTGATGTGTTTGGGATGCAGCGAGGAGTTTGGGTTTTATGTGTGGTCTGCTCGTTTGCTATCTGAATAATTCCCAGCGCAGATGCCTCTTTTCATGTCCTTTGGTACTCGAAATGAAAAAAAGGGGTTTAATAAAACAACAAGATGGAAGCTGCTGAGCTGAAGCGGTGAAATTTCTCTCCATACCATGACCTCTTTCTTAAGGACACACTGAATCAAAAAGACTTTGCCTTCAGCAATTAATTATACTGGACTTCTTTTGAGGCCATACCATGTATATACACAGATATTTGGGAATTTGAAACCTCCAATACAACGTATGCCAGTTATGTAGCAGAGCATATTAAATTTGAAAAAATAAACATCTCTGGTGGATTCAATAATCTCTTTTACACAAGGGGCATATGCTCTATGTTTATAAATTCCCAGGAGGCTGCCTTTAATAGCTTATTTTATATTTTTAAGAGGTAGTTGCTAATGGAGTGGATGAGCTGTATTGGCTGCAATGGCCTCAGTGTCTTTTGGTCAGATGGTAACGGTTCACATGTCCATGCACATTGACACACCTTTATATCAATGTACTTTAAGAAAGAACTGAGTATTTAAAACCTAAAGAAGACATGTCATGACCCAAACAAAGATGAATATGTCACAGTTTAACTCTGCTATACCACGTCTCCCAATACGATTACCAGAGGGTGCTCAAGAAATAGTGAATAAGAAAAGAAATTCCGAGAGCCAAAAGTTTTAAATTGATTGAAACTTTGTCCCAATAGGAGTTCAGACAGTAATCCAAAGATTTAATTTACAGAGAAAAAGAAGATCTTGACATTTGAGGAGTTGAAACCAGTAACAATTTGGCATTTTTAGCCATGCATGCTAGAGGCTTGGCTGAATGAAAGGCAATTTCAAGTTACCATTTTGGTCCAAACTGGAATATATTAATAAGTGGATGAATAAACAGATTCCACAAGATTTGGTACAGAGGTCAATGTATCCCAGAGGATGAATCCTAATACCTTTGGCACCGGGAAAGACCAAGGACAGGCTGGAGAGACTATTTCTCTCAGCTGGCTTGGGAACGCCATGGATGGATGGATGGACACCAACAGGTCAATTATCCAGTGAAATATTAATGGATTGGCACAAAAAAATGGCACACATATCAGAAGTGCCCATAAGATGAATCCTAACATCTTTGGTGATCCCCAAATGTCACCAGATTTATTTGTCCAATACTTTCGTTTTACTTAACGAACAGTTTTTGCTTTGTAATGACAATTACAACTTAAAGAGCCTCAAACGTGGGTGTAGATTATGCTCTGTTGCTTTGTAAATTAAACCATTCATTCTTTCTCTTACACCCTCTCTCCTAAACAACCTTTCTTTCCCTTCATCTCCATCCGTTTCAACCCTTCCGTCTCACATGTGACACGTTTTCACCTTTCAGGTTTCCTGTCTCCTCCTGAGGCTGATATGGAGTCTGAGGCACACAAACGGACAGAAGCAATGACCCAGGATGAAATCATTTCTGTTTATGCAACAGAAACACAAAAGAGACAACAGAAAAACAAGCACCAACATACCAACTACATATCTATGATGTACTGGGTGTTGTAGGGTTTCCTTGAGGATTTGGTGAAGCCTCTATAAAGCAGTTCTTTAATTGCTGTCTAACAATCACACATTGAAAGCCTTTCTGTAGTTTAAAGTAGCCTGGATAACCATCCTGGCAACCATCTGGTCATTTGTTCATATTAGAGGCGTGCTTTATGGAAGCCCAGAGTCATTTATGGGATGCTATAAATGTCTATCAAATGCATCTTTACCTAACTTATAGCCAATCGTATCAAACATACCTGATGAAGTACCCAATGACGGTGAAATTCAGCGATAAAAGATGCACATTTTTCAAAATAAACTTTACTTGAAAACTGTTACTTAGAACACTTTCTAAGGCTGCATTAAAAGGTAAATTACCTTCTGACTCCATGTTGGATCCACAGTTATTAACAAAATCGCTTCTATGTTTTCGTCACCCTCCCCCGTTCTGTGATTGGCTGCCTCACCGAGGGGAAAACTGGGTCCTGACTGAATTGCAGAAGTGAATTTGCGTGCAAGGAAGGATGGGTACACCCAGGCTAGGTTAAAAGGGCATAATTCTTCGAATTTAATATATGGTTGTATGCTTTTGTATATGAACGTGTATGAATAGCATAATTTTTTCATTATTATACCACATACAGGATGAGACCACACACCACACACATCTTCCAGCTCCCTCATGATTATCGCGCACTGTTCTTGAATCACTTGAGCATTAACATCTGCACATTGTGGACCTAAACACAATTAAAGCTCATGCTTCATTAGCATGGCCTGGCCTGGGATGCTGTTTACTCCTTCCTGTCCAGTTGGCTGCGCTCTGGTGAATGTCAGCTGTCAAACGGCTGCTCATGCTGGAGGATCATCATCGCTGTCCTGACAGCACGTTGTACAACCCCAATCCCCTCTGTGCGCCGAGAGTCTCCCGGCAGGCGCGCTGACACGTACACAAACATACGACAGACCCACGTGCGAAAATGACGCCCTTCCTCTGCAGTTGTGCGTATGATGGATTTGTCCCGCGAGGGGCCATTTCACCTCCGAATGCCACCGTTTTTTCTCTCTCCTCCCCTGGTGCTCGGATCCTGTGATCACATTCAGGTAGAGCTATTGGGTTAAAACTCACACCGACCTCGCAGGAAAGGTGACATATGACGTTAATAAAAATTCTCGCACCTGGGAGATTATGAGTCACATTCAATAAGTTGGAGTAACACAGAATCACATTTGTTTGCTTGGGGGATGCAGGGTTATAGATTAACAGATTCATAATCAGAAAATCAATACTGGAGTCAGAGCCTCAGCTAATCACAAATCCAAATGAAATTCATCAAAAAAAAAAATCAATATAGGAGTCAATAAATTATCATCTGTGCTTCCATGGCTGATATGTGTGTGTGTGTGTGTGTGTGTGTGTGTGTGTGTGTGTGTGTGTGTGTGTGTGTGTGTGTGTCATCATAAACTTTCATGAACAGATGGCCAAACAGTTTTGTTTAAAAGGTTGGATTTCTATTAGGAGTTGGCTGTGGTCAGCAGTGCTACCAAGCAGGGAAAAAAAGTCAAGTAATTTAAAAACTGTGTCGCCATTCACCAGAGATTTATGTTATTTTAATGCCACTTTCACAGGCCATAGGGTCACTAATGGGACCATGCGTGTGTGTGTGTGTGTGTCCATATGTGTATGTGTGTGTTTAGGGGCTGATCTATCCAACTGCTCTCCTTTTCAGTCAAATGGAAAGGCTCACAGTTTGACCTATTTAGATTATAGTATTTAAAGAAATGTTAAAATGCACAATTCAGAATTCTGCAAGTGGGTTGGTATGCTCTTTCTCCTGCAACACATTTGCATGTGGGTCAGAATCCCTCCAGGCATCATTTTTATCAAGAATGCCTCTCAGGTGGTTTATCGTTTTTTATCACTGGCTGCTTGAAAAGACATAGATAATCACAGATTGTGTCTGTGGAGTCATCAAAGTCATCAAAAAAAGACGAATAGCTTTATTTTTGCTAAAAGTTATCCACCAGGAGTCTAAGACAAATCAAAAGGAGCTCTGCCACATTTTACTAAAATTACTGAGGTCTTATTTCCAATAAAGTCTTAGTTATTGCTTCCACTTATACATTTTCTGTCCCTCTCTCTGCTCCACTTTTCCTTTTCTTCTTGTCCCTCCATTGTCTCGACTAGAGTGACAGGGCATCAGACAGCAGAGCTAATTGATTGCTGTGTGTAGCCGACAGGTCGCCGAGCTGCGTGATTATGTAACCAGATAAGTGGATTCGATTGGCTCGCCTGGCCGTCCGGTAACTGTGACTGTTCCAGCCAGGCCAGAATGACCATCAGGCCACTGGGAATCATCCCAGTGCTTCCGATGGCCAGTCCACCCCTGGCTGCTGCATGAGTTCATTCCTCTGTGGGTTTCTCAGCCCTCTGAGCTCTGGGGCTCAATTTAAAATTAAAACTACATTAATCTTAGACTAACTGTTACTGTGTTAAATGTGATTTTTTTAAATGTTTTCTTTAATCAACCATTTATTTTAGCTCATAAGTTGATTTGGCAAGGAGGACACACCGTTTATCAGCAGACAAACATGCATGTCAATGAGTTAGCCTGGAGGGCAAAAATGTGCTGTCCTTGGATATAATCAGGCATCCTAAAAATAAATTCTACATAAATTTACACAAGCATATTGTACATTTGCACTTTTTTCTTTAAAAAAAACTACTAGAAGGCAAGTTGCAGTGCATACATTTAAATGCACAACATGTAAATGTATGTAAATAATCAAATTATAAACAAACCGAGTGGATCAGAGCAGTCTAAGTAGAAAACATGTAACAGTTGGTGGGGACAGACTGCAGACAGATGCACAAGTGAATCAGCTGATGATTGGTACAGGGCGGAGTCCTAAGCAGCGGTGGTCTGCAGTAGCTTTGCCAGAAGGTTTTGACCTTCATTGCACACCGTCGACACCCCTCACAGTCCTCATCTCAAGGAGAGGCAGGACATGGTGCTTTGTCCTCAGCATAACAACTGATCCAAACTTCCTATTTACACCATGAGAATGGACAGGAAATGATCTGAGCAGTGGCCTTTGTACAGGTCCCGTAAAGTCTATAAATAGACAGTCCTGAATGGAGGCTGGATCATTTGTGTTCATTGATGGTGACACTTTCTGCCAAGAGTTTGAATAATTTAATACCCCCACCACCCCCACCCCTCCTCCTGTCCAGGCTTGTATGTGAGAGAGAGAGAGTGTGTGTGTGTGTACATGAAGGGAGAGAAAGGGGCTGGAGATAAAGAGGAGAGAAAAATCAAATGAAAGCATCAGCGAGTGACAGTGACACAAACACAATGAGGCACAAAGCTGGACAGAGACATAAAGAGCGCTCTGTTTTCATTATCCTCCATTGTTAAGAACAATAAGCCGGCACTGCAGCAGGGAGCAGAAACTGGCCTGAGAGAGTGGACTTGTGATATGCCATTGTTTCCAAACTATTATTAACTCATTGTTCTTTGAGATCTACACGGGGCATTGTATTAGCCTCTACAGTAGCATGTTATTAGCCTACTCAGTAATTCGCCCGACTCTATAATTGTGCCAGGGTGTTCATTAGACTACTTACACATTAGTACTTCCTGTGAAGATTGAAGCCACAACTACATTGAGAGAGAGAGAGAGAAAGAGAGAGAGAGAGAGAAAATAAAGCGGAGGCCAGCAGGGATTTATGAATCTGGGGGAATGATGTTGGTTATAGAGTGGTGACGACTGTTCGTAATTAAAGCTGAAAGCCAATCAAGTTGGATGTTTGTGGGTCACAGGGGGGTTAACCTATAACATGCATTTAAACTAAATGCTGAGCATATAACATTTAAAAAATGCATTTAACCATCACTACATAATGTAGTAAGCTTAATAACGTATCACTTATTCAGTAACTTGCAGTGTAATATAATTACAGTCAAGTAAAACTGACATGCTGAACAATAGAAGGAGGGAATGTGTAGGAAACCAATGTGTAGAAATTACATTCAGATCAAAGACCATTACTATATGGAACCCTCTATGGAACTAAATCTGTGTTTTTGTGATCTTGGTGTTGTCGAGGATAAATTTAATTTCGTATTTCGTTGCCCTTGTACAGTGGCTTGATTGAATTTTTAGCTTGAAAATATAGTTGAACAATCCTGATTTGTTTTGGCTGTACTGTATGATGCTGCTTTTAAGTCCTCACCTTACAGTACGACTCATAGGAATTTACAAATCCTCCTAGTGAAGATAACCAGGTCATTCTGAATGAACACATCATAATACTAACTAAACTAGACATAATGGACTATTTACAGCAATAACAACCTAAAAGAAATATGGAGTTATTCCTCCATAAGGTGTAGAACCCTATAAAACCATTACCTTAAAATTTACCTTAAGAATTACTGTTGAAAATCTATTTTCAGCATTGTGTCTTTACTGTGAAATAATAATAATATTTAAAACAATTGAATGCAGTGATTCAGTTGTATTTATAGTTGATGACTGTAAATTAATAAATTCATAAAAATAAATTATCTACTGCAATGTCAGTTGTATTTACAGTATTTTGTTACTTTTTGACTACTGTGATTAACAAAAGTAATTCTTCTCTACTGTGATTTTCTACAGTAATACTTCAACTACTGTGATTTATTGTATATATACAGTAATAGTAATAACTGTTTAAAGTGACGTTGCTCTGTTTAACACAGTAAATAACTGCAGATTTCACAGCAGAGATTTACAGTGAAAGTACAACACTTTAGTTGTAGAGTTCTAACATAAATAATTGACTGACATAAACCAAGAAAGCAGCTACAGTCACTATTGTTACAAATAAACCGCAGCCTGCAGCTCGAGATGTCTGGTTCAAATCAGTTAAACAGACATTTTGACTTTCAACGACAGCAGGGAATTCATCCTCTTTTGTTCGTTTTTTGACAGCCAGCGATTAAGTGACACAAGCATGAAATGTGACAGCACAAATACCAGAGTCGGAGCTTCGCGCTGACAGTGACGGCTTCTCTGACAGACACATTAACTCGCTCAACCCCCTGAAGCACCTCGTTATCTAAAAACAAGATCATGTTTAAAAGCCCACAAGTGAAAGTGAAGCAGCAACACATAACACAACACAGATACATCAGGGAACGATACAGCGGCACAAACCTGCACGCTGTTAATTATTTATACTGTACCGTGGCCACGGTTGAGTCAGATTGACAGGAAGGTGTGGAGCAAAATGCGAAAAATGCAAAGCAAAGAGCAACACCTGCAACTTTTGAGTATTTTGAGAGTAGCGCTACTTGAAATGTATCTTTGGTTTGTGAACTTGAGCCCAATTTTTATCAGTTAGTCAGTCATTCATCTTCTATACCTGCTTATTCCTCATTAGGGTCGCAGGGGTCTGCTGGAGCCAATCCCACCGCGTCCCAATCCCAGGCAGGGATACACCCCAGATGGTCGCCAGCCAATCGTGGGGCACACACACCATTCACTCACACACTCACACCTATGAGTCACCACACAGACAGGGGGAGAACATGCAAACTCCACACAGAAAGGTCTTTCATAATCACCAGTTTTAAAATAGGAGACTGCATTGATGATGACGTTAAGTCAAAGTAATAAGCCATGGTTTCTTCCAAAAATAGAATGCAGGACATGCAGTATCTTGACTAGCAAAAGTTTTCTGCAACTGCAAAATATATTTCCTCACAGTTTATTTTTTCCATACTGAGACACATAATTTTACACAGTTTACACAAATATTTGTATCAATCAATGAAAAAAAAAAATCGAATTAGGCAGCTTTGTACAGTATGCACAGCATTGTCAGAAGAGAAATAGCTTTTAGTTGGTATTTGTCTGTAAGTGTGTATTGCATATTTCAAACATATGTCGTTTGCCCAAAAGTGTAAACGCTTCATTTAATGTACCGCTGTGGTGTTAGATTTCATATGTGTGCGAGTGGGAGCGTTTGCAGCACTGAAGTTTTTCTTAAACAGCAACAAGGCAACAAATTAAACAATCCCCGCTTGGATAAAGATCGCAGAAACAATATTGGCAACCTGCAGTGAACAAGCTGAGCCTTTGGCCTTTGGAGCTTCAGTGTTTGTCTCACTTTATTTTCGAGTGTTACTGATGTGATGTGTGGTTGGGTTGAGTAAATCAATCAATTTCATTTAAAGTGCAGAATTACCATGCAGCATGGCCCGATACACTTCACAATTAACGAGAATGCATCGAACAAAACCATGAGTTTTACATACAGCAGTCTTGATTTGAAGACTTCTGAACATGTTTCTTTAGGGTGATTGAGAGATCATAGAGAGATAAAGGAACAGTAGGCAAATGCTCTGATGCCAAATGATTTTCAGTAACTGCAGGACTAAGCAAGAGACAAGCACCAATAGAGGAAACAGGTGTATATGGTGTAATGGTCTTAGATAGGTAAGGTGAGGCAAATCCATACAAGGTGTTTTAAGTTAAAAGAAGGATATCAAAATCAAGTCTTAATGCCACCTCCCATGCTCTTGCATCCATGTCTTTGTGTGCTCTTCAACGCCCACAAGTTAAATCTACACAATTCTAAACACTGATCCTCAGTATAAACTACCTTTAGTAGTCCAGATATAAAATACAGTGTAGGTGCAATGTATTTTCTTGTTAGTAAAGTTTGTTTTGCTGTCCTCTCGGCTACTCTTTCTGAATCCCTCTGTGAAACGCCTGTATTACATTGAATTAGTTGATTTTTTTTTTTAAAAGGTCAACACAAGAATATAACTTAAATATCACCCCTTAAGTGTCACAGCTAAAACGTATCTCAAAATGAAAACTGGTTCAGCATTTCCTATTCGGAAGCTGGAAGGAAGCCCCGCTCAACTGCATTACGCTAATCCAGTTACTGCAGTGCGCCCATAATGACTCGTTGTGTTTAACAGTTAACAGCTAAGCACCCTGGGGAGAAACTGACACAGCAGGCTTCGGATCGGACAAACGCTATCTAATGTCTAAACGTTGGGTGCGACGCGTATCGGTGGCGAGTACCCTTTTGATGGATGGGCGGCCAAATGTTCATCAGCTAGAAGTAGTGTGTGTGCATATGTGCATGTGTGCGTAACTGATAACTGCTTGCCGGTCTGACACGCTCTGAGTCAGGAAAACTTCACTTGGCACTCAGCTACGCGTCACACTCCCAACACCAACATTACAAGCTTATCAGAAGAGGCAAAATATGCTGCACCCTAGCAACCATGTAGAACCGTGAGGTTCAGTATAACATATGTCAACACACCTGTCATACTATAGGGAAGTGAATGAATCCAAGATGAACATAGCTGCCCGCTGGGGTGGCGAGGAGCCACTATTGCAAGAAGAAACAAATAATTGCAGCATAGTTCAGGAAAACCTTTGATACACACACACACACACAGATTTGAAAAGGCTTCCCACCCGTCATCCACACAGTTGTTGACATCCACTGAGGAGGCACATCAAACAGCGCCACAGGTAAGACGGCCAAAAAGCACTCACCATACTCATGAGGGTTGATCACATTGCCTTTGTAGTGAGGCCGTTCTCCCCCTTTTCTTTGTAAAAGGTGCTTTTAAAAAAATGAGCCCTCGCTCTCCTGCTGCGCCTATCGCTAAGGCTCAGGGCAGAGGGTGTTTCAGTGTGCATGTGTTTGTGAGTATGACTTAGTGTGCCTAATCCCCGCTGAGTAGATTGGGTGCTAGGCAGCAAGTGCTCACAGGAGAGTTAGAAACACAAAACAGGGGTTCAATTAGGATTTGTTATACGGCGGTGTCCTGTTTTCTCAGGGCTTTGCGAGCACCTCTGTTGTCAGATTTAATTATGAAACGCTATCGAGCGTTACAGGATCACGTAATTTACAAGTGTAGACCTTCCAGCACCGATAATTTATAGTATCACAACACTTTCAGGGGAAAAAAACATTTGGCCAAGCTTGTCCTCGCACAGTGAACACAAACACCATTCTGTGCTAAACGCAGTCTAGGTGGGTAGCCATCCGTCTTAATATTACAATCTAAGCAATATGCCACCCGCCACCAACAGAAAAATATAGGAGTTATGTTTAATGATTGATGGTCAGTCTATATGTGCTGATCCAAGTTAACCTTAGACTGTATACTGTATGTTGCTGTTTTTTTTTTGAGCCAGCGAGCATGTGCAGCGAGCAAACCTTGGCATTTAGTAGCAAGTAGTTGCCACTTGAAATTAAAGGAGATTTTGTGAGCTAAAAAGTGAGTGAGCTAAAAAAAAAAAAAAAATTCTCAATTTGCTCCAGTGTTGAGCAAAAGCATGTGCCAAATCTCCAGCCAATGTGTTATAATGGAGATGCATCCCCCACTGTTTTTGGCTTCTATAAATTATATCGTGAGTGTGTAAAACTCCCCAACTGTCGCGAGAGCCTTGTGAGAGTTGTTGTGTTGCAGGAAGTGAGAAACCCGAGGGAGCCGAATAGCTGCTAAACAGGGCTGGGGATGATTTTTCATGCGCCCAAAATAAAGTGAGTCACGAATCTCGTCAGATTAAAGCTGTTTCATGCCGTAGTTTAGTTTAGTTTGAAGTTGTTGGGTTTTTTTTTTGGTCAATTTTAAGATCAAAACAACTCCTCCCCTCCACCTTTGCTTCTCAACCGGGATATTGGAGAACCTGAGCTACACAAATCCAATATTATTTGAAAAAAAGAGGAAAAAATAACTCTTATAAAGGGCAGAAACAGCCGGGGCGATCACTGTGAAGTGTGCTGCCGCTTCTTGCTTCATACTGGGCTAAAATGTGAAATCTGTTAGATCTGAAGGTCTGTTAGGTCACTCCAATAGACAGCAGTATTAGCAAAAAAAGGGTCCATGTTGAAAAAGCTGAAATTCTCTGTTAACATCTGTGCAAACTGGCAAACTGAACTCATTAATTAATGTTAATGTAGTATCAAAACTATCAACAGAGACGTCTACAGCCAACTATACTTACTGTCCATTCTTTTACTATTAGTATGTTCTAAAAAGACAGTCATTGCAAAATATGACCAAGTTCACTTTTACACTCCACAGTGACACAGATGCGGTGTATTCAGCTTTGACAAACTGATGAATTCATGGAATAATTACGGAGCGCATGGATGTATGAACAGCAGCCTCGTCCATGCCCCTGTGCTCTGGAACATGTGTCATCATAATGAATCTGAATGAGTGGTAATTGAGCTGATTGGATGCATTTGTACATTTCTTTCCAAAACAATGACATATTGAGGGCATGTAAATGACAACGCCTGTGATCAATATTTGCATTCCTTAGTCGAGCCATTCCTAATAAATACTTATTTCATGTCACGTCTAAGTAGATTAGTGGGCCGTGTGATTAGCTCTTGAGAGAACTAGTCCTTGACACAGAGGGCAGCAGAACAGGACAACAAGCCTGATCCCCCGACAAGACGGTGATAAACTGAAGAGTCTGGCTTGATCTTTATCACTTCCTTTAATTAAATATAGATGGCACAGAGACATATTCAGTAAATCTAAACTTATTTAAATTCCCTCCCGGGTACAAATATGAACCATTCCCTCTCTGGGTGGACGTGTGGACATGAGGCGTGTTCCGATTTTATCATTTTCATATTTCCCAAGAGAGTGAAGCCAGTCTTTGTTCAACGCTGGCCTGCCAACTGAGGGCAAATTCAACACATTGGGAGCATTTACTGTGAGTGAAGGAAAGTTACACACACGCATACACACACATGCACCCAGGGGGCTATACTACCACTGTCACATATGCTTTGCCTGTGAGCAGCTGGGTTTTCTGAACATCAGAGGACCCCAGCTGCAGCGCAAAAGCTGGTCTTACTTTGCAAGATTTTTTACCTACACAATCAAAAAATAAGCGTCTTGTTCCATTTTCTTCTCAGTGTTTCCATTCTACAGAACTGGATTGCTCCAGAATGAGGAGGAGACATAAGGACGCGTTTTCCGTGTCTTAGTTCGGAGGCTAAAGTCCCCGGCGTATTTGAAAACACACACAGATGTCAAGAGATTAATTTGCGTGAGTGCACCTTGACACAGGATGCACTTATGTCTCGGTTGACCAGCGGGACTGCTCTCCGCACCTCTTGACCAACAATTATTTCATCACTTGTGAAGGTGGCTTGCTGCCAGCTTTGAACTCTGAGTTGAGTTCATACGGGTTGTTGTATTTCATTGAAAGCGAGTGTTTTTAAGATGAAATGAAGGGAAGCATCAAATGTGAAAGCACACTACTGCTACTGCCAGTAGCCAGAAAATACACTGTGTATTTATTGTGTGATAATCCAAAAGTTCGATTATTGTAATAATCAAAATGATGACCTTATTTAACCTATTATATATAGCTGCTAAAGTCTGACTGTCTTTTTGTAAAATAAAAACATGTTTTTTTGGTTTTGTTTTTTAAAATGAAACTTAGAAAAGTTTTTTTTCAGCAAAAAACAAAAAAATGCTTCCTGATATCATTGACTTCCTGCCTTTTTCCCAAGAACGTAGAGGAAAGAGGTGATTCAATTTAAATTGTTATTATTGTCAACCCTAATTCTATATATATATATATTTATATAACTGTTGAACTCTCTAGAATAATCCCAAAAAATTATTTTGTACCTGGGATAAATAGTATTTTGTTTATGGGCATGTTTGTTTAAGCTGCAGCTATAATTGCCAGTCAATAAAATGCTATTTTGTTCAAGGGAGAGTATAAAATATTAATTAAAAAAAATAGATATATAACATGATTGTTAGTGAGTCAATTGATATATGCATAAAAACTTTGAATTAGGCTTCAATGTGTTAATAGTAACTAAAGCAAACCAAAAATAATGTTCTCTTTATCTGACATACAAATAAACATTAGAGCTTAAACTAAAAAATATTATTTTCTTAGTTAATTGTTTAGTTTATGAATTGTCAGAAAAAATGAAGCATGTTATAATTACCTACACCTCGAGATGTATTCAGTCTTGTTATGTTTAAACAATAGTTGAGAACAAAAAATATACAGTTTACTCATCATATATGCCATAGAAAAGTCTATTTCTCAGATTCTGGCTCATTAACACACTTTGAAACTAAACTTTAAATGATTCCAACACTTATAATCATCTATAATTATTTTGTCACAACAAAGTCTGGAAGGATACAAAGGATACATGATGAATATAGGAAATTAGTTCACGTTTGGCTAATCTATGGGTGTTCTATCATTATTGTACAAATCGGCTTAAAAAACGTTGTTCTATTACTGATTATCCTCACAACTGGACATGTGTAAGTGCACACTACTTCTCAAAAGCCAAAGATAAGACAGTGAAAGTGCCAGTCTGAACAAAACCCTGGTGACTCTACAAGGCGTAATGATTTACAACAGCGGATTATCTTGCCAAAATCTGGCCTGATCTAAAACTGTGTTGAGCTGTAGTCGGAAAGCTTTGCTTCTCAAAAGTGAATATAGCTAAGGGCCCCTCTTATCGGGCAATCCAAATGGGAGCATTTGTCAACACAAAGGATGCGTTGTTCTGTTATTTCAATTATAAGATTATTTTGGATGTGTAATGTGTCCATTTAAACAGGTTTAAACAGGGCTCTTTATTTATTTTGTCAACCTGGGAAAAGGAAAGGTAGCCCTTGAAAAGAGCCACTCAGACCAAAACACTCCTCAACCCCATCATCAACTTCATCTGCTGCAGCCCCAGCCTGCAGTCTTTTTCTGTTAAGAAAACCAATCAGACATCAGTCTTCTTCTGCCCAGAGGGATAAAGCACACAAATACACACACACACCCACATACACACAAAAAAAAGAATGGTAAGGGACAATGGGAAGAAGGAGAGAGGAGAGAAGTGAAAGGGAGGGAAGTAGAAGAAAGGCATCAGCATCACAGCTGGGTACACACACACACACACTCACACACACAACCAAAGCAAAGATTGTACGGTACATTAACTGAAAGAATAAGACATCTACATTTTTTTCAGCTGATTTCATGCAGATGTTTACAGTACCTCAAATATCAGCAGTGTCCTAAATGATCATTTCTGATTCTGTGGTTGGACTTTTGCACTTTTCTTTTATTGATAAAGACGTATCATCGAAACACACATTTCTGGTGAATATAGGATTTCTACTTAAAAAAAACTATATGGACATAACAGAGGTTGACAAATTGTTTCATAATCTCACACAAAATCTCCTCCAGATATGTTTGAAGGCATATAAATACATTGCTTTTGTATTATTATTTGTGTCTGACATGTTTCGTTTTTATCCACTTTTGTGTAAGTTGCATATTGGACAACAATTGGCTCTACATCTATCTTAAGTCATGCACCTCAAACTCAAATTTAAGGTTAGCCCAGAGAACGATATATTAGAATGTGAATGTCAACGAATGTCAGCGAATCCAACACTACCAACTAAAGGAACAAGAAAACAATGGTTTTGACTGGAGAGGGGCTTTAAATAGCTCGACATAGTTCAGCCAGTTTGTTTATGAGTATTCTATGCTGCTTTTAAAATGGTGATGGTTGTTTTTGTCACTGATACATCCCACTATACTTCTTCACAGCATGTTTTTTTCTCTGAGCTATCATTGTGCATGTGCTGGTCTGACTCGCCATCACTCAACACGTGTCACACAAAAAAACGATGACAGCTTAGTGCCCCATATGGTCCCAACCTCCACAACAGTCTCTGTCTGTAATTCAGCGTTAGCATTAGGAGATGAGAACACGCGAGCCGGTAAAGATAATTGGATAGGTGAAAGGAATAGTGACTTGATAGAGGTGCTTCTTCAATTTAAAACTGACAGGATAATCGTGGAAAACAAAGTGATTAAAATCGTGTGCGATGGAGCAAACCAGCCAAGCAGGAAGCACCGCAGCCAGATATGGAAACTGAGTCTCCACTGTAGCGGGCAAGGGCTTTGACGGACGAAGGGAAAGAGAAGGAAGAGGGGAGGGGGAGAGGGAGCGGAAGAAAGGTAGCGACTCACGGGAGGCATCTCTTGTGGGCAAAACAGAAAGGTAAACAAAGCGATAGAAAGTCTATGAAAGCAATCAGGGAGAATGACTGAGTAACAAAGCGAAAAGGTCATGGCCATAATTGGGGCCATTCATCATGGGACAGTTTTAGAAGTAGGTGTTATAATATGTCTGACAGGTGTTTTTTTTTGGTTGTTTTTACTAAAGTGTTCTCAGTACTTCCTTAAAAAAAACATTTTAAGGAAGTAATAAAGACTCTACTACTTATCCCCCCTACAAATCCAGGATTTATGAATATACAAATATTATTCATTTCAAAAGTTTGCTGGATAAAGATGCCTCCTATTTTAGTCCATCCTGTGTATGCACACTGGAAGCTTTGACTTTTGTTTTCGACTGGACCACGATTGGCTCTATAAATTGTCACAAATCATGCTTTTAAGTGTGCACCGAAAACTCAGATTTAAGATGAGCAGAGAGAAAGTTTCCTCCTTCAGCAGATGATTGTTAAAATGGCCAAAAAAGGTCAAACATCCAACTAAAGGAACAAAAAATAGAGTTTTTTGATTGGAAGAGAGGTTTACATAGCAATTTAGAGTCTTACATTAACCTAAGCATGTTTCTGGACTGTGGGAGGAAGCTGGAGAAAACCCACACAGACATGAGGAGAACATGCAAACTCCACACAGAAAAGTCCAAGACCAAGGTCTTGAAACTGCAACCTTCTTGCTGTGAGGAAACAGCACTACCCACTGTGCCGCCATGTGTCCCCTCGAGAAATATGTACACTGCCCTTTAAAAGTCACACTTTTATTTATCACCATGAGATAATTGTATTACATTAGCCTTCTGACGCAATGGGCAAACACATTGTACCATTAGAACACTAGGAGTGATACTCTTCATTGAAAAAAAAGTGCTTTTCTTTCTTTCAAACGTTGAACGGTAGTGTATAACTTAATGCATAACATACCGTGTTTCAAATGGAGTCTATGATACATTATGTAACTACAGTACACTTTTCTTTTTCAAAGAAGCAACACACATGTTTTTTTTTCACTACATCATAAAATGCTTCTTTTTGATTTACAGCATGTTTTTCTCTGAGCTATCAAGTGTGCACATGCTGGGCTGACTCGAGATCACTCAATACATTCTCAAGGTAGTACCTTGACTTTTTAGTGGACTGTATGGTATCATCCTTCACAACAGCAGCCTCTGCTGCTAAATCACATTCAGCATCAGCAGATGAAAGCAACACACAGGTGGGACTAATTGGATAAATTAAATGAAGATAGTTCTTCAAATAAAAAATACAAACAAGAGAAGCACAGTGACTGAAAAAGAAAAACTAGCATGTAGTTAAAAATATGAAAGGATTGAAAGTTGGTAATTTTTACTATGTTCTCCTGCCCACATACAAAAAAAAACACAGGAACACACACACACACACACACACACACACATATCAGAGCTGCCAGTAATGCATGAACATGGACATAAACCTGCATCATCGTGCCAACTACCACAGACTGAAACTGGGTCTCTACTGGGGTGGGTGAGTTTTTTTTATGCACCATCCAAGCACACCAAACTTTCTTCTTTTTTTCCCTTTGTAGACACACACACAACCACCCACATTCACATTGGATTGTACTGTGTGAGAATACAGTCAAAAGGTTTCATAAATTGCTTGTTATTTGCTATTGTGTCAGATAAATCGCTAAAAGAGAAGCGCTAAATCACTATTCGTTGTAGACAAACTGTGATTTTCTCTGAGGTTTTATGGTTTTTGGCAAAACAGGACGTGGCCTCGTTGAGGCAGGTACAGAGAAAGAATGAAATACCAACAAAGAGAATAAAAAGAGGCAAGAGCAGGAGAGAAGAAAAGTGGCATCTCTGAAACTGTGGCAGAAAGGTAAACAGACCAATAGAAAGTCTATGAAAGGAATCGGGGAGAAAGACAGAGTACAAAGCAAAAGGTCATGGCCATAATTGGGGCCATTCATCATGGGACAGTTTTAGGAGTAGGTGTTATGTGCCATCCATCCATTGAGCCACTGGCTCCCTGAGTGGATGTTGATAAAACGCTCCTTCCCCTCCCTCTCTTAAAAACTCCCATCCAGCGACAGGCTTCTGTCCATTTACTGCTGCATCAGGCTTCAAAAGCTGTTTTACACACTTATTAGATTATAACAGTATGGGAAATGTGCACCGTGTTGGTATGCAAAGTTCCAATGGCTTATCTGCCAGTGCCCCTCGGGGAAATCTAAATTGTTTTCATCATATCTGTGAAGGGGAACTCCGCAAAATCATTAAGCAGCTGAAATCCTCCACTCAGTCGATGTCATTCCCACTTTCTTTTTTGAATAGGTTTAAGATAATATTATTTTTGACGTACTTGACATTGTAAACTGCTTTCTAGAAACAGGCATCTTGCCAGATGCACTCAAAACAGCTCTAGTTAGGCCTTTACTCAATAAGCATACCCTGGATATTTTATTTTGAGGAATTTTAGGACCTTACAACCTAAGATAAGATTGGGTAAGATTTTGGAAAAGACAGTGCTAAAAATACTTTGGTGCATTCTCGACCTGAAAATGGACATAGTTCAGAGTCGGAGTGAAAGTAATAAATGATTTTAGAATTAATGCAGATAACTTTTCAATCCTTGTTCCTCTTGATCTGTGTGCTGTATATGAAACAATCAACAGTGAAATATTTTTCAACTGAGTTGAAAAGTGCATTGGACTGGCTTAATACCTACCTCACTGACAAAAGATATTTTATTAGCCTCGGCAATCATGTCAGAGACGAGCGTGATTTTCTTTTCGGTGTTTCTCAGGGTTCAACTCATGGTCTGCTGTTGGTCTCCCTATATATGCTTCCAATTGGAGATATTGTTCATGATCATAGTGTCAATTTTAAAGTAGATGACACTAGTTATACCTATAAGAAGTGCCAGAAGATGAGCAAGTCCTACATCCTTTGATCAGCTGCTTATCCATCACTGTTCAGTGGATAACTGAACTTGAGTTTGGTGATTCCATGACTCCAACCATTTGATAATGTCCCTCAAGTGTACACCTATATCATTGAGAGTGCTCGGGAACAGAAAACACCTTTTACAAGCTTCCATTATGCTAGAACATATAGAACCCTGGGAACAGAACATGGAAACATACTGGAAGCACATGTAGTTTTAGGAAACATAGGACCCTGGGAACATGGAGGTGACCCCCATATCACCAGTCATATTTGACTTGGCCCTGACCTTAGCGATGGCCCCGAGAGAGTTAAGGCATGACTAGTTGAGGCTGCCACAGTTCAGTGATGTTTCACACCCTTCAGGACCGTGATAAGGTTACATGATAAAGTCAGGGCTGTGGAGGTCACATTAGAAATGTACCAGAGATCCATTATAGAGACAAACAGAGGCAGCTGTGGCTCAGAGGTAGAGCAGTCATCCCCTTTTCAGAGGGTCAGCGGTTCGATACACAGCTCCTTGGGGCTCCATGTCGATATGTCCTTGGGCAAGATACTTAACCCCGATTTGCCCCCGATGGCTGCACCCTACAGTGTGTGAATGATTAGCTTCCTGATGTGCGGGCAGCACCTTACAAGTCAGCCACCGCCAGCAGCGTGTGAATGTGGGTGAATGTGTGAATGAACACTTGCAGCGTAAAGCGACTAGAAACCTGCTATACAAATCAGTCAATCAATTACCAAACATGAACAGTGAAGGATTACATGTAATTTGTGCGACTAAATCCCCCAAATATGTGAACTACGTGGGATATTTACACAGACAAAAGTATTTGACAACTTTTCCAATTCCTCTATGCCAGTTTGGTGTTCTTGAACCGTTTTGATTCGTCCTTGGACCTTAAACAGCCCCTCTTAATCTTTCTGTCAGCTTTCCCCCGCAGGCTGTTTGACAGCAAGCGTATAGTCTCAGTAGATCCAACCAATAAAGTTTTATAACCTGGGCTCAGACAAACCACTGGTGTGCACAGCAGGGAGGACAGGACTGCTCCTGCTGTTTTCATCCTTTTTAAATTGAAATATGGAGAGGTACCGCTAATAGTGACGAACCTTAAGATGAACTCTTTACAAAGAACAATTATAAAGTGTTCAGAGTAAACTGTTGATGAGATTGTCATTATTCTTGCATGTTTTAATTGCATATTTACATAAAAGTACCAAAAGTAAAAGGTTGGTTGCAACAAATTTTCATTACTGATTAATCTGCCAATATATTATTATTTGCCTTATTCATCGTCAGTCAGTCAGTCAGTCATTTTCTATACCTGCTTATTCCTCATTAGGGTCGCAGGGGTCTGCTGGAGCCTATCCCAGCACGTTACGGCGAGAGGCAGGGATACACCCCAGATGGTCGCCAGCCAATCGTGGGGCACACACACCATTCACTCACACATTCACACCTACGGGCAATTTAGAGTCGCCAATTAACCTCAGCATGTTTTTGGACTGTGGGAGGAAGCCGGAGTACCCGGTGAAAACCCACGCAGACACGGGGAGAACATGCAAACTCCACACAGAAAGGTCCCAGACCCAGGACGCAAGGCGGTCTTGAACCTGTGACCTTCTTGCTGTGAGGCAACAGCGCTAACCCCTGCGCCACCATGTCGCCCCTTATTCATCGTTTTATCTGTAAATGTGACCAAAGTGGTCCAGACATCAGCCCATGCAGCCTACCAACATTGCTTCATAGAGCCAAGTGTAAAGAAAGCTAATAGAAACCCCTGAAGCAAAATTATGAAAGTATTGCTTGGTTTCTTAGTGAACATGGTTTGAATTCTGGTCAGAGCACTAGTAACAGTTATTGAGCAATGCCTCTACATTAGCACTAGACTAAAATAACTACTTCCAATATAACAGAGTGTACCAGTTCAGACATGACCATAATCAAGGCAATCGGAAGTAAATCCCTTGAGGACAAGACTGCAACTTCAAAAGAAGGCTTGATGATATGGGATTCTGTATATGCAGGCATATCAACAGCAATGACAACTATCAGGTAGCCTCTTCAGTAACAAGACAGCTACAAGTACCTTGGGATTCTACAGTCATGTGGGAACCGCAATGAAATGCAACAACATCCAAATACCTCCACAGACCAGACAGATACTCAATAAAATAGAACAAGATCGAAGCATCAACACACACGATCATCAGATATCCATCTGGTGGAGTAAGCTTGCCAAGAGTCCAAATGCAAGCTGTTGATATCGACACCGTGAATCTCTTCTTAATGCATGGATAATTTTATCACAAAATCCACCACCCAGTGATTCCATGCCAGGCGGAAAGAGGGGGGATGGATGGAGTGTCAACGCTGCTGTCCTGAATGATCTGCAAAAGCATCCATCAGTAAAATGGCATGAACAGCACTTTTTTAATTTGATGTTTATTTCTCTTGAGACCAAACTCACAGCGGAATAATCCCAAATGACAAAATGTGACAAACATTCATCCAAGGAAAAATAGATGGGATGATGCAGAATAAATAGCCAAAACACCATTTCTCATAGCTCAACTATATAATGCAAAAAAAATCATCATGGTTCAATCCATCATGGTTCTAAATACCCCAAGCATTTAATTTTGACTGTATCAGTGCAATGAATACTGTACGTCTTTGCTGATGGAACTATTTTGGGTCAAGCAGAGTGGAAATAAACATGGAAATTTCAAACCCACCCAAGGCCAGGGTTACTATGGTCTAAAGAGTGCACACTGTAATTTGACTCAGCTAATGCTGTTGTCGTTCCACTAATGCACAATATACATTACAAATGTTATCCAGGAGCAAATGAGAATATTAAAAATGTAAAGACAAATGATCTGGTGAGAGTGACTTCAATTAGTTTTAAAGATGAATTTCTCTCACACAGACACAACTCCTTGAAACAAAATCGTTTTACACAATATGAAAATGTTTAAACACTGTGGGTCAAGGTGTCGTTCCACACAGAGTTTTGCATTTTACTGATGTGAAGATGATGACCTTTGATCCGACGTGCAAAGCAAGTTTTGGAGTTTGCTTTGTGTAGTGCAAAAAACTAATGAATCCACTCTGAGGACCATCTGTTTTGTTGCTATAAATGAATAAATAGAGAATCGTGCTTCATTTGGCATGTTTCTTTCTGTGGTTTTAGGTAAAGCCGCTCTAGCAAAGATATCTTAAAATGTATAAGGCTTAAAAGCTTGAACCACAAAGCAAAGAGGGGTGTTCCCACTTACCTAATTGGCACGACAGATTTGTCCTGTTTGCCCAAAGTAAGCTTGAGTGGATGTTTGTAGGGGATGAGTGGGGACTTTCAAGGGGGAGAAGACTAAAACTAACAACTTATTCAGGACTGAATATATGTGTAGGAGACCCAGAGTAAGGCACAGAGTACAAGAGGCTCTTTTTACTAACCCAACAAAAATGAGACTGTCTACAAAACCATATACATCATAACTAGGCCTATAAAACAAAAAGGGTCAAGCAAATATACTCTAACCAAAGAAACAACATAACTTGAACTCAAACAAAACAGACCTCCCACTAACACAGAGAGGGACCTTATGTACTGGCTGATCAGACCATTTGCCAACAAGAAGGGGGAACTTCAGAAACATGAAATAACCCAACTCAATTATAAAAAAAACAGGGCAAAGACTTTTTAAATTATTTAAGAAATAATAATCTTTAACTTAAACTCAATGCTGTGTCCAGCCTTTGATCTGTCCCAGTTGGTCTTCTCTGCCATTTAATGACTGTGCTTCATGGTTAATTATGCCCAGGCCTGATTGGATCCCCAGCAGCAACAGCAGCAGCAGTAGCAATACCAATACCTTCTGCACCCAAAACAGACACATTAGAAAAGCATTAACCATCAACTTACCAGCGTATATCAAAAAGCTGCTAAATAAAGTGTATATTTAATCTGAAAGAAGCATATCTGTTATTTGAATTGTGTTGTAAAATGTAAAGTAAATACAACTAAAGTGTGTATTTTATATAAGAGAAACATGCACTTATTTTTTGAAATAAGCTTAATTATCAGAAACTATATGTAAAAGAAAGCCTTAAAGTGTATGTGTCAGAAGAGTAGCCACATTTGATGTGGCCATCACAATATGAATATGTACAGAGATATTCGGCAACTATAGTGATAGTAAATCTTTTCCAATCAGTCATTTTCTCTACCAGCTTATTTCTCATTAGGGTCACAGGGAACCGATCCCAGCACATTACAGGCGAGAGGCAGGGCTGCACCCCAGACAGGTCGTTAGGTACACACACCATTCACTCACACACACCATATGCATATTTTTGGACTGTGGAAGGAAGCCAGAGAATGGTGAGACCATGCAAACTTCACACAAAAGGGTCCCCGACTAAGGTCTTGAACCTGTGACCTTGTTGCTGTGAGGCAACAGTGTTACCTACTGCACCACCATGGAAACAATTCTGCTGAAAGTCAAATTAGATACAGTGTACTCCAGCGATTATGCACAGCAATGTTCAGTAGATACAAATGGACATACAGCCAAAACAAGGACAGCAAAGATCAGTAAACATTGTAGTATATATGTAGTCAGTCATTTTCTATACCTGATTATTCCTCATTAGGGTTGCAGGGGTCTGCTGCAGCCAATCCCAGCGCATTTAGGCAAGAGCATGTTTTTGGGCTGTGGTAGGAAGCCGGAGTACCCGGTGAAAACCCACACAGACACGGGGAAAACATGCAAACTCCACACAGAAAGGTCCCAGACCCAGGACCAAGGAGGTCTTGAACCTGTGACCTTCTGGCTGTGAGGCAACAGCGCTAACCCCTGCACCACCGTGTCACCCTAGCTGAAGAGTGTGGGAGAAAAACTGGAAACTTTACTGCAGTGTGGGCGACAGAACTAAGACATTCATTAACAATATGCATGTTAGCACGACCAGCAGGTACTTACATTGTTCAAGTGATAAAAGTAGTCCCCGATTTTACAGGCGAGTAAACACTTTGGACAAAAGACATGCTTCCAAAAAAACTAGTCTTCCAGTTTAGAGGAGGCAGCAGCAATGCAGCAGAAAAAAATAGAGACTTACTGCCACAAAAAGATAAAGATAATCTGTTAAAAGCACACAAGCTACAGTTTATGAAATGCTAGTTTACATGAGTGGAAGCAGTTTAGCATCAGAAAAAAGAGGCCGGGGCACCAACAGTTTAAACAGCTCACCTCACTGCAAAGGGTGCGTTTGATTCGTTTTACAGCAGGCAGGTATGTCATGTGCAAGTTCAGTGGTACAAATACCATGATCCACCTGAAGCTCTAGCCTTTAGGGGAAATAGCACGCTTATTTCCAGGGCTATATTTATTAACGTGTGTCTCTATTGGGATATTATTGCATGATTTACAGTTACATATATATATATATATATATATATATATATATATATATATATAGTCTTTGGCTGATACAGACAGTTTCAGCTCCTAAGAACCCCCTCCTGATGAGTCTACTCTGTTCTGATTGGTCAGCACAAGGAGATAAGTGGAGGTAAAGTTACAAATCTAGTATCAAAGCAGGCTGAATCCTGGGCTTTTCGTTGCGTGAGAATCGAGACATCATACGTAACATGTGCTCTATTAACTCATATAATACCAATGTGAACTCAATACAGATGCCACTGTTAAAGTGATAAACTTTGCATCTAATATGAGATGAATTATTTTTAGAAATAACATTACATAACAAAAAAGACAAAACAAATGATGGGCAAATTCCATGCATATTATCAAAATAAACATTATCATTAACAGAAAAGAAGATACAGTTGAGCTGTGGGTGTCATAGCCATAAATCTACCTAAAAGTTTAGCTACAGCTTGGTTAGGCCTAAAGCAAATGTCTCACATGAAGCTTTTTCTGCACATTCCGACCATTACATTTGACAGGATGCACACCAGCAGCATTTGTTACCAGACTTTTCTTATGCGCGTGCAGTTTGACAGAATGCAATAAGACTGGGTACCAGGGGCTATGGACTCTAACAGTAATCAGCTGTGATTGGTAGTAGTCAGCAACAGAGTGAGTTGGTAATGGATAGAGCTCATTAAGAGATGAGTAATCTGCCCTTAAGGATTCTGTCTTCAGGCCCTTCACCTCGCCGTGCCTCTCTACCACTCACCCTCTCGCTCTCTAACCGTGTGGATGGCTGGACTGTCAGAAGGCTAACTGCACCGCTCGGCTGGAAAATGAATTGCTTTTTCATGTGGCGTGTTTGCTGTTAGTCAGACGCGGATAATATGTAAGCCTAGAGCCTGACATGTAGTTTCAAGCACCATGAATGCACCAGTGGCTTAGTTAAATTGCATCATCAACATCACATCAACATCATATCGCATAGATAATGAGTAGTAGCTGAAATAAGATGTTAAACATTTCACTCAAGGTCTGTATATGGGACCAATCACATTTATTCGTCAAGGAGCATACACAAAACCCATAATCTCGTTCAAGTAGAGAATGGATTGTAACAGATTAAGATACTAGCTAATCTTAGCAACATGAGGGCAAACGTAGTTCAAGCAAGGGCATGTGTATTTATTTAGACCACTTGTCCAGACTGGAATATCTTGACCACTGGATGGATGGATGTTCCTCTCAAAATGTGTTATGGTGATTCTGTAACGTTTCTTCTAACACTATCATCAGATCAAAAAATTGTGTCTCCTGTTGAATTTTTTCAAGGGGTCCTACATCAATGAGGACCTCCCATGGTCAGCTAACGCCTCTGCTGACTCCAACCTGTCTGCAGAGCTGCTTGAGGCCTTTCATCACTCCTCCAACGAGAGTTTTTTCACATACTGTATCACAGCTTGGTATGAAAACTGCCCAGATGCAAAAGGAGAAATATTGCAGAGAATCATACACTCATCACGGAAAATAATGGCAATCTCCCTGCCCACACTGGATGACATCTTCATGGCACGCTGCCTCTGCAGAAGCAGCAGTATCCCCCCACTTCCATTATCATAACATCTCAGTGTGCAATATTCTATACAGTACAATATTTTATATTTTTATATAGTGCTTGACTGATTTGACAAGTTTATTTTTATACTTTTAACAATTTATTGTGAATATGGAATGTATGGGCATGTGTGTGTGTGTCTAGGTGACATTTTTCTGAACTGATTTTTTTTTTTTTTTTTATGATTTGATTCTGATTCTGAAATCTGTAATGTGTCCACGACTTTTATTATTGACGAACTGCATAGGCCTACAGGACTACTCAGCTGTACTTGTTGCATACGTTAGCAAAGCAACATGCTATATGGTGAAACATGGTACCTGCTGCAAGTTAACATAGTAATTGTTAAAGACCAATGTGCCAAAATAAAGTTACACAGAGTTAATAGAGTGACTATAAATTGAATTGCTTTCAACCAAGCTCCTGTATTCCGTTTCAAGTCTTTGTTGGATAACGCCGAAGCTCCTCAGCTTCCTGATTAAAAACAATCACTGACTGGCTCTTTGAGTTCTCATTAAAAGTTAGGGTCTGATCAATGACTGCGCCCAAGTACTTAAAATGTTCCACCTCCTCGACAGGCTGGTGATTCAGTATTGATTCAGCAGTTATGACAGAAGCAAGCGAGCCAGCAAATCAGATGCAAAAATGCCCAGAATTCACTTTTTAAGAGGATGTTTTAATCTCATGTTCACCTGAAGTGACCTGATGTGTATTTCACAGACCAAACGTGTTTCTTGCTTCTTCTACATTGGTGATGTATGTTAAATCAAAGGAACCATGCTATTTTATATTATTTATTCTATTATTTAAGTTTCATGCATACTAACCTTATGCTCTCCCTTAAGGAGCTTTTATGCTCTTTGAGTATTGAGTATCTCCTCATTACCCAGCCTACCTACCTGTTAGTTATAAACCAGCTGTGTGTGTGAGAGTGTGTGTGTGTGAGAGAGAGAGAGAAAGATAGACAGAGGATAGACAGACCTGAAGGTTCAGGCAGAGAAAGCCTGCGGACAGTGAATACAATAACCTGTGAATTTACATTTTTCTGCAGAACGTTCAAGACAAAATGCCAGTTTATTTATTTATTATTAACACTGAAAATCGACATTTAAAAGATAGCAACAGACACACTGTTATTAGCATGAGCTAGAGCCATTATATATAACACGTATAAATTACTGTCACTTTTATCTTCATCTCTGGTTTGTTATTGCATCTGCACCCAACTACTACTTAGCCTTCTCATAACAGCCTAGTTATGTTTTATTTATTATATATAGGAATAAATATGTAAATGTCCTTTTTAACTTTGAACTCTTTAGTTCAGATGACAGATGTCAGATGACACCCTTTAAGTAGGTCTATCAGGTATAAGCTATAAATATAAGTTATGAGCTATAATATATCAGGTATATAAACCTGTAAGTTAAGAATTAGATTAGATTAAGAAATACCTAGTTCAGCTCATCAATGAGGGCTAAATGATAACTAAAGTCCTGAATTCAGGATAATGTAAATTATTATCTGGTGCGGATGTAAGGTCCTGTGTAACTTTACCTTTCACAAGCTTGAGGCATATAATACAAGTATACAATTTCTATAAATGAATGCCTATATGGAGGCATTGGCTATATATAAACTTGAATTTGAATAATTTATTTTAGACCATGACAGTATCATCACCATTACATGTTTTCTTATTTTTCAAGCAATCATGACATTGACATTGCAAATCAGCTAGAAAGCAGTCTGCTCTTCTTGTAACATAGAACAGATCAGATTTTATATCATTGCTCCTTCACCATCACGACCAAACACCTTCTGATCCATCATACTCATGTGATATTTGGTCGGTATATGGTCAGGGTGACCTTGAGTATCTTTTAGCTTTCTGTGGTTTAGTCATCATTAAACATAATAGCTCATTAAAGGAAGTTAAAGTATGATGCAGAGAGACCCCCGATGAGTAATAACACAAACAAATAGCGAGTAAGATCCCACTCATGGATTTAACAAGTAGAGCTCCTGTAGTTGTGACTCACACTGACACAGAGGTCAAGTCGTGCACTTAAACAACTTTTTTTTTCTTTTTTAAATGCCCCACTTTCCTATTTAGAGATCAGACCCCCTGCAGACACCGCATCATTACTGGTAACCAGCTTAAATCTAACCGTGACACAGGCCCAGTCTGTGACGATAGCTCTGTGTGAATAAGACTTTATCAAAGCAAGAGTGTCTATCAAAGCCAGTGGTCAATGTTTTGAGTAGTGCAGTCAAACATTTACTGTGGGTAAACTAATCTCCACTGATTGGGTTGTTATGGATTTTTTGGTTAAAACTGTCCTGGTTGATAATGACAATAAAGTTAGGTCAAAGTCCATCTAAAATTATTATTATTTATTCATCCCTCAAAAACTATCAACACGTATGTTAATGTATTGTTAATAGCAAAAACAATTGGTAGGTTAAAGAAAATAATCTGCAATAATCAGATTAATGCTTAATGAAAAAACGTTGCAGCCTTACAGCTATGTACTGTAAGCAGGGAGTGACACGGTATTTAATCAAAATAATGTAAAGCTAGGGGGCACAATGTTCAAGATAATAATTTCTCCTTATTGTTTCTGACCTTTTTACTCAAAAGAAAGTGAGCACAGGAATGACAGAACAGATGTTATCATAGAAAATAAAAATCTGTTGAACTTTAAAACGAAACCAGCACTTTGGATGAAACTCATTTTATGTATTCCATGTTTGCATTTCTGTGTATCATAAGCAAGCTGGTGGTGCTTCACATGGTACATTTGTAGTTATACTATGTAGATTTAACTTCAATATTTGTAATTACAGTATGTGGCCATATTTATTATGTATAGGTTTTGGTATTTTATATGGATAACTGAAACATATTTGTCATTGATATATATTATAGCTCACCTATAGACCTGTAATGTCTTCACGCTAACAGACCGTTAACAGAATCACTTTGACAATAAAAGCTCGCTTATATTGAGCAGTTGTTTGGACATTAATGTTTGATTACAGGTCTTTGTATCTGTCCCCTGTGTCTTGCTGTCATCCTGTGTTCCCTTAAGGACATCGGCATCAGAGAGTTTCTCAGACCCGGGCCAAACGGATGCTCCCCTGTCCACGGTTGGAATTGAGGCCAACCGCCTGGTTTGGTTTCTGAACTGCCTGGCCTTGCTGTTTGCTCTCACGAGGCCTGTAATGAACACAGAGGGTAGGCAAGGAAATGTCAGAGCACTGATGGGGAATTGTGATGTAATCACAGCGAAAGGTCAGAAGGAGGGAAGAGGGAGGAAAGGAATCCAGTTTTATTAAATAAGTATAGTGAGAATGAGGAGTGGAGATTGGTTGTCAACCAAAGAAAAACTAAGGAGGGAATCACAAAGATATTCCTGTTAAAGGTTATGGGATTATATTGGGCCGCTACTACAGCCTGTCCACATTTCAACCTGTGGTCGTCTAAACCCACACATTCACAAATATACAGTTTTCGTTCATACTTCATGTTTTCTTCTCTATGCTTGTAATAAGTAACACTAGTGCTACCTCCTCATAGTGATATTATATTGTAATATGTTCTTTTTTCCATTCATTTTGTTGCATCATGATTTGTCATTTTTATTTAGTTTTAATGTGTTTTAGGCCATTCACATGACTGTATAATTAAATATATACTATATACTTTTTATAATACTGAATGAATGAATGAAGGTCTTTTTTTCAAACATAAGAAAACACAAAAACCAACAAAAATTGGTCAAAAACAACAAAACATATTATTTCCAAACGGGAGAGTGCAACCTTCCATTAAAGGGCGGGTTTACAACTTTTCATAACCCTTCATTTTACAGGTCCTAAATACATATGAACTGCAATGTAGTTCAGCGCAAACTACTATATACATGTATACACTTTTTATTCTGTGTAGTGCCCAAATGAACACCAAATATGTCGTAATCATTCCTGCTGTTCATACTGACAATTAGAAGATCACTCATGTGCCTCCAATGTTAAAAATAGAGGAGATAGTCCACAAGCCTCCAGAATGTACTTGAAATATATCTGAAATGTATGTGAAGCTTCAGCAATCCAAATTTGTCATAACAAGTGGATATTTTTTTAAAGTGACTGTCTTTTTAGTAACTTATTTACAGTTTTAGTTATTGTCCTTCCTCTACAGATCTACAGGGAAACACTGTCTGATGAAACAAAAAGAAAGAATTTTATTCTAAACTCAAAATAACTTTGGAAGTTTAACTAACTCTGGTTGCTAAAGTTTTAAGATACTGCAAAATTTAAGAAAACCTTATAACAAACTAAGAACTGTGGATTTAGTCCTTTAGTCCTGTGCTTCATTCCCTATAAAAAAGCATTGCAGGTATTGTACTTTTTCTCAAAATATAGCTATCCATGTCCTTGCAGCTTTGAAATGGGAATATTTGTGGCATCACCTTATGCCTCTCTATTAATATTTGTTGTTTGCTCTTAAGTTTTGCTCTAAAGTAAAATGTGCACATTATTGTGACACACACCGTGTTTGATCTCGAACTCTGGATTAGATCCCTTTGAATCCTCGGAAGCATCTCATTACCGGCAGAGGCCGTGAATTCTTTTCTGTTAGGTGGATTTGTCCTTTTCTGTGTACCACAAATTATCCACAGAAAAACATATTGTTATTCATGAGAAAAGTCCATTTGTTTCAAGTGCATTGTCTGCTTCCCTAAAGCAGTTTCCATGCCTTATTCACTATTAATGTGCCGAGCGAGCCGTGACACCTGGAGATGAGTCCAAGGACGTCGTCTCATTAATAAGTCATATGTTGGGGACAACAACTGCAGCTCTTCAGGAATGCCCACAGTCTTAGGGAAAGAGTCTTAACCCTGTTGATCCATGTCAGAGGTGTACGAAAATGTGTGTTTGAAGATAAATGCGTTTGCTGTTAGATACTGAAAACACATTGACCCACTTGTAGGTGTTTCACAATGTCACAGCGGTTCAAAGAACAGCAGCTACTGCTCCTCCAGCTGCAGCCTGTTGAGTTGGATTTGAATGAATCTGTACATGTATCTGTGGTTCAAAACATTAAAGATTCCACCATCACACATGAACATGAGCAAAAGGCACACACACACCTATGGAAGTGTTCCCTTAGCACCAGCCTCTTCAAGAACAGCTCTGCAGTGGGATGTGACACATTGACAAGCAACATATATACAATATATACACCAGAGAGGGGGGCGGTGGTCTTGTGAGCAGAAATACACACAAGAACACACGGATGTCCTTGAAGGTGTCTGGTTACAGACCAGTACTGGTGACAGTCACTGTGGTCTTATCACTACATGGATTTTCACTTTCACGCTTAAAAAAGCCACAAAAAGTGGCTGAGCATTTTGCAAATAGCCATCAAATGAGTGCTTCCAAGCTGGAGGCAGATATAGCCGTTATAGTTACAGAGAGGTCGACCTGCATCATCCAGACATGCTGAGAATAAGGGAGGAAGAGGCAGAGTCAGGCAGTAACATGGTATGAATCATGAACAGAGTAACATGGGTTTGTTTAGTGGTCCACTGAAGTGACTGAAGTGAGGTTATTTAATCATTTAAGGATAAGGGAGTCATTCAATTTGAATTATAATTTCACTTTTATGAAACATTTTTTAAGACAATAAAAATGGTAGTTACTGTGCAGAGGCTCTACTACTAAAACACATCCAATGCAAGTTAAGGTTACTCCAGGAACAGTATGCAAAATAAACAATAAATCAATATGTTTTTCAGCAACAAATTGATGGAATTGATGGTGTTATCACTATATTGTCTTTGCCTTCAATACGTTAAACAATGCATATGTGACCTATATTGTCTCCATATGCTGTATATAATGTACTTGCTTACAGAATCTATGGATAATATTTGTGAAATTATTGTTGTAATTGTCTTATTGCAGGAGCAGAAATATGTGTTTTGTGTTTTGCTTTACAAATGCTACTTATGATGCTCTTTGCCAAAATGGCTTCAAATGTGCATAAATAGTTTAAAGCATTTTGTGTTTCTTTTCAAAAATCGGCCACTTTTATGTCATCAATTCTACAACCGGTAAGTGTAAGACTGTAAAAGCATGAGTGTAATATTGACCAGCAATAAAAAAGAAAACAAAAGAGCACATGACGTCATAGCTGTTTGTTTCAGATGTCTCAGGTTGACGGTGGTAATGGACCACATTACTCCTGGAAACCTTGTCAGAGCGTATTAAGTTTCTCTCTGTCAGTGTTCTACTACAGGTGAATAGAACAAATGCACAATGGTGTGGTACTAACGGCATCTGATTGAGGAACATGGACCTTACAAGACATTATCTTAAACAATAAATTTGGAAAAAAGTTATAATCTATAAATTATGAATTTAAATGAAATAAACTGTATATTTGCACCACTGCCATGAACAATATTGGACCATTGGACTCAGAAGTCATATTGTGGTGCTGCAGTTAAGCTACAGATGAATTTGTGAAATCTGAAGCATTCGCATTATAGTGTTGCTCAGAAATGGGAAATAAAATGAACCAGGATAAAGTGCATAGCGACTCTTTGCCAATAGTCACCACTGCTAAGGCTACAAGCAGCAATGTTGGACAGCACCTGCAAGCAGATGACCATGTCTCTTTGAGAAGATAAGCAAAAAAATCAGAGTTAGAGAATCAATAATATAATCAATAATTTCCTTAATGGAATTGCTTTTAATCCTATCATGTACTTTGGCAGAATTTTTCAAACTCATAATTATACCATGCACTTCTTCAGCAGTGGGTGAGTGAAACTGACCTTTACGAAACTACATGAGTCTTTGATGTTTGATGCCAGAGAGAAGAGAGCATTTACAAAAAAAAAAAAAAAAACTCATCATTAAAACCATCATCTGCCTCTCTCGGGTTATGAAGAGTGCCATCCATCCTTAACACCTACGTTTTTTTTGTAGCAATCAGTGAAAAGCATTTCTCAAGAGCACTAAAAAATGTCTGATAAGCTTTTTCAACATCTTGCAATTTGAAAACTTTACCCCATGAAACACCATTAATTAAAAAGACTTGAAGAACTCCATTATTCTTTTCGCAAAATTTGCAATAATTTTTTTCTCTTATGGACAGTCTGGTTATGAGATTAAAACTGACAGCTCGCGACGCTCAGCCGAATGTTCTGACAGCAGATATCATGGACCTGATTAGAGAGCAGTCAGTATGCGCTTCATTGCGTTTTGGTTGATTCAGGAGTCAACCCTTATAGCTGCAAAATGAATGGCCGGGATGTTCCTGCATAGGATGGTGTTTGATGTCCATGAAAGTGTGTCGTCTGTATTCAGGCTCCTCCTGAGTGTCGTTCCCTCGGAGATAAACTGACCAATCGCCTGCGTTATTTGCGGTGTCAAATTACAACTCTAGGCCTCCACAAAATAAAACTTTAAAACTCCCTTTAAAAAACTAATAATAAATTGAAAACAAAAATTGAAACTAAAAACCAATGATATGTCCCAAACTATTATAACCTTGCAAAAAACATATTAAAAACTTTATAAAGCCAAAATGTAATCTCATTGTCAATATGCTCTGTCCTGATGCGCTTCCTTTCTTTAAAATAGGAATGTGTCACACAGTGCTCGGTATCTATGCATTAAATATGACGATCCTATCACCGATGACAAACAGGAAATCGGTTTCCAATCTGGGATTAAGGTTATGGATCCCTTTCATCCAAACAAACAACCATCGCACACACACTGACACCATCATCAGATGGTAAGATAGCGCAGTGCTGTGAAATCCGCCACGTGTTCAGAGACGTTTTTGAAGATGTGTTAGTCTTCTCCCTCCTTGCCGGCGACCTGCAGAGGTTCTGGGTTCTCAGGTTCAGTTCACGAAACCATCTGAGACACACAGGTAGATTGCTACTTTAGCTAAAGGTCATTGCTGATAATTGCTTTGAAATAAATCTAAAATCTTGACTTTAAAGATTGACAGATTTCAGATTTCTGTGTCATATTGTCACTCTTTACCTTGACACTCTGAAGTTAGAAGACACATCACCCCATGTAATAATGTTAATGTGACTTATTTATTTTTATGTGGATGACAACGGTTTATTATCCACATCAGCACCTGTTCCGCGTATTCTGAATTATGGATTAAGAACTGGATCAAGTGTGGTATTATCCGCGGCCGTGATGCATTCAGTGCTCAGTGATCTCATCTTCGTACTCGTCTCAAAGGCTTTGACATGAGGGAAGGGAGGCAAATGTGAAGGGGCATCCGTCCAGAATTCATGACATTTCCAATAAAGAAACCCTGCAGTGACTGAGAGGAGACTGGAACATATCAAACATCTTGGCACCTCTCACAGTTTAAAATCACCAGAAAACGAAAACAGAGTAGTATCACCTCATAACATGGAAAAAGTCTTCCTCTGCAATGTATAGCTGTATGCCGGCTCTAAAGCCAGCGGGCCTGTTTTGTCAGAGAATGTTCCCTGTGATGCACAGAGAAAACAGTTGCTGTCTGAAGTTGTTCTCTACACAGAGAATTAATTACAACAGCAGACAGGTGAGGGAAACAAGGCACAGGTGAGACACATGAGGCAATCACAAAAGCGGGAAATCACAAGAAAGTGAAAGTGACACACAAGGAGAACTAATTTCAGATTAAATCATGAACTCGGCACAGAAAAAAAAACACCAAAATGCCAAAACTCTAGAAAACCAGACAGGACAGTGACAGATTTTCTCCCTCTCATTTCTGTGTGGAGGAGGAGGAGAGTAAAACAAAAAATCTTCCAAAGATATAACTCTTGATCTAAAGGAGCTGGTTATGGCTTTGGGCATGCCTGTTCGGCTGTTACGGAAGCTTAACTCTTTTAGTGTTTCAAAGGGCATCTTGTCATGTTTCTGTTTATCACTCTTTTATTGAAAGTCTTTAACCTTTTTTCTTTTATCTGCTGGTTTGCTGGTAACGGACTAGCTGTAAAAGAAAGTAACAACAGTAAGTGAAAATCTGCTCCAAGTTGACTGGAGTCCAGATAAAGGTCTTGGGGTCTATCTGGAAAGAACCTGTGGTCCAGAAAGCCAAAGAAATAATGGATCAGCCAGGCCACATTCTTTCTTTAGACTTTTCTCTTATGCCCTCTGGGAGGCGCTGCCTTGCACCACCAAGGAAGACGAAGAGATACTCAAATTCATTTATTTCTTCCACCATCAAGCTGCTAAAAGCTGAGAGTGAAACCAGATGGTTTTTAATGATTTTATATCTATTTATTCGGCTCCTGTTGACCTGTTGGCAGTGACGGGTAAATGTGAATGTTGGGTATGATTTACACTATTCTCTGTCTCTTGACTTGTTTGATTGTTTTAATTGTTTTATTACTGCAAACTGAATTGCCCTTCTGGGATTAAAAAGTCTGAACAGAGTGGATGAGCTACCTTCAACGAGACAAGATGGAGAGACTGAGGGTGCAAGTAAGTCTTCCTACTCATTTAAGAATTGCTTGAGCAGTTATACTTTCCATGCCCTCAAGCATGGAGGGTTCGACATCAAATTCATCTTCAGAGTGTGTACACGATGATTATGTGCAAAAAATCCACGTGTTGTTTTAGTAAGAGATGCAACAGATAGTGTTCCTGCTCCCAGAATAGTGAATTCTAAAGAAAAAAAACTAAGCAACCTGCAAACGTTGGCCCTTTAATGGAAAGTATGGAGTTGTCATGGTTTTCTCACCGGTAGCTGTATTATTGTCGGCTGTGGCTCAGAGGTAGAACGCTTGCAACCAATTGGAAGATCAGCCGTTCGATTCACAGCTCCTCCACTCAGATGATGTAATCTTGGGCGAGACACTTAACCCCAAATTGCTCCAATTGGCAGCACCATTGGTGTATGAATGAGTAGATTACATCCTGATGAGTGGTTGTTTTATGGCAGCCACCGCCATCGGTGTATCGATGTTTGTGAATGGGTGGATGAGCACTTTAGTGTGAAGTGCTTTGATCAGTTGGAAGACTAGAAAGGTGCTATACAAAATGCTGTCCATTTTTGGTAATAATAACTTCAGAAATAAGAATTATTATTAGTATTACCTAGTGTGGTGCCTGTAGGAAATATGCTTTCCTATACAAATACAAAGAAACTTGAGAAATACTACTTAATGATAAGATTACTTAGATGGAGGACATCCAGCGTAGGCATCCGCATCCACACAGAGTGTGAATTTATTTATAATTCACAGGCTACCATTTATGTTGAAAGTGCAGATCTCAATCTACATATCAGTTTTTTTAATTGTGTCGACAGGCCAAGTAAAACCGGACATATGATAAAGCTCTTATTTCGCCATGATACAGAGCTTTACACTGTATTGAAAGTGCTGCTGCAGGACAGCGCTATAATATTGTAAGTGTATGGGGTATTAACTTAACTTATCTTATTATTAACTTATCCAAAGAGTTCCACAAAAAGGATGCACACCATTCTTCATGCATAAGATATATCTGAAAACTGCGGTTGATCTGACAAACAGTCAGAGGGATACGCGAGCCACACACACAGAGATGCTTTATAGATAGAAGCACGCTAAAAGAAGAGGAATGGGGGAACGGGGGGCAGGAGGGAGGAGCTTAAAAAAAAATAGTGCATACATTGTGCAGAAATATACAAGTCCTCTCTGCATGTGCTCTTTGAAGGCAACCTTCTTTCAAACAGTACGCAACCAGCCGACTGCTTCTAAAAGCTGAGCTATGATGACACCAAGTGGACAAAGTACCTCACACCAGCCGTGTGTGGAGTCAAGTCTTGAATCCAAGTCAGAAGTGTTTAATTTTTTTTTTTTTCCACCAGCACATATATATTTTCGTCTGTGACCTCATTCGCGAACAATGACACTGTTTGGTCGGTTATTTATTTTCTGGGCTGTGATTTTGGCCCAGGCAGCGGGATACGACAGCGCCGGATCGGCCAACCGACTCTCTTCCCCTGACATCTGGGTGCAAGATGCCCAGCCAGACGAGCCGTGTCTTCCCTCCTGTCACCTATTCATCGCTTGTTTGTTTTTACTCTGCCTTAGACGAATTCCTTTCCGCTTTCCTCTGCTATCGCCTATGTCTCGTCGCTGCTTCTTCCTTTGGCCGTGAACTTTCTTCAGTAACGTCTTCAGAAGCTCTGCAGAGTAACAGGTTTGCAGATAACATACTTTGACTAACATGACAGTGATACACAGCAGACCTGTTGACATTCCTCCAGGATGTTTGAGCTTGTTGTTCTCCCAGACTCTTATCCCGTGTTCCTGACATACCGATTCTCAGCCCAGACATTTCCTGTCCCCCAGGGATTCAGGGCAGCATCTCATCAGCATCTGTAGACCCATGTGACTGCAAGTGTATTACAACCGTGATGTGCACAGAATCCTCTGGGCTTAAGGTAACGGGGATAAGAGAGTTTGTAGTCTCGGGTTGTGACGGGCAGGCGCCCCCTTCATTCCAGTCCACATTTCATTATGACAGGAATCCTAAATCACTGGAAGGCCTCAGGGAACGTGCAGTTCACCAGAAGGGATAAGTGAGCGGGGATCTGGTCATGATCAGAAGTAAAGCTTACGTGTGTCAGAGAAAGAATCTACGGCTCCTCATCATTCATTCACCCCTCAGCTCTGGAAGATACATCAGCTTCTCGATCTCCTCATGTTTTCTTTTAGTGTTTTAAACAAGAAATTTCATTTTAACCAAATTTCTTTATTTGTTCCTTAATCGTTAACACTATCCTTTTGACGGCTTATTTAAATGCAGTAGGTCTCTTTGAACCTTATGATGGCTTTTTCATAGGGGAAGAAAGTTTTGATAAGTTTGTAAAGAGAAATGCAAATGTAAAGCCCCCTGGCAATAGTTATTAAGCCTTTTTAACACAGAAAAGGACCAAAAGTATGTATCTTGTGCAATATGCATGTACTTTATTTCTGACTACACTTTCTACTTAAAACGTTTGCTTGCTCTGCTCCAAACACACAACATTTGAGACCTAAAATCGTCTTTATGCCAGGTTAATCACCCATATAACCCTTCACATCTTCTGCAATTTAAAGTTTGCTTTATCAGTAGAACCAGAGGGAGAAAGAATGTGTACATTTCCCGGTCTACTTCACACATATGTTACATATGTTTACAGTAACTCCGCCACAATCTTTTTCCAAAAGAGGCCCAGGCCAGGCCAGAAGCAGAGGGCGGCGGCCTGGAGGAGAAAAAAAAAAAAAAAGAGAGAGACCAACGGCACAGATAGTGAGCGACTAAGAGAGGTCTGATCGGAGGCCAGCGTTGGCACCGCTCCCTTCCCCGGTCGGACCTCAAGCGTGTGGGCCCTTGGCGCGAGGATAGACAGGCAGTTCTGGGACCTCGAGGAGGACGAGCGGCCAGCTGGAGCGGTAACAGAGTGGTATTGTGAGCTGACTGGCTGACTGACGCCTCAGTGGAGCAGAGATGCAGACTGTCGGGTGGCCTCTTTTCTGGGGGCCCCTCTGTGCGGATGCGCCGCCTGAAGTGGGTCAGACAGACACAAGAGCACAGTGGAGAGCAATCAGAGGGTGTACGCTCAGCAGAGCTCCGAGACAAAGAGGCATCTAAACAGGGAGGCTTGTGTACAGTGAGCTGGAAGAGAAGGGGGCAGAAGGCTTTGTTGACATAACGTTATAAAACCTCCAGAGCAGAGATGATTATCGGTATTGTGGTCAAATTATCTGCTGCGATTGTGGTTCACTGTGCAAGACTCCAAATTATGTTTAACAACAGAACATTGTTAGCTGGTGTTTATTATTATTAATATTATTATTTCTATTATTGTTTTATTTTATAAAAATATGCCAAAGGGGCTAATTTTCATTACATCCATGCAATAGCTACAAATGATAGGAACAAATATTTAAAAATATAATTAACAATAAAAAATAATGAATAATATGTGGGTGGGTCTTGCTGTTGCCTCACAGAAAGAAGGTCGTAGGTTCAAGGACTTTGCATGTCCTCCCCATGTCTGCATGGGTTCTCTCTGGGTTCTCCGGCTTCCACCCACAGTCCAGAAACATGCTTTAGTTTAATTGGAGGTTCTAAAGTGCATGTAGGTATAACTGTGTGAGTGAATAAAGTGTGTGCCCCATGGTAGACTGGCAACCAGACTGGGGCGTATCCATGCCTCTCACACGAAGTAGGTTGGGATTGGATCCAGCTGACCCCCATGACCCTTGTGTGGAATGATCAGGTATACAAAAATGGATGGATGGAAAGTATGCAGACATAAACAGAACCTGCACTACACAGAGGCAAGAAATATAAATGTTTAAGACCTACAAGATCAACAATGGCATAATGTGCACCAACCCACTGTCACCTGGACAAGCCTCTGTCCCCCAAAGTTAGTGATATACATTAAGATCCATGGCTTAAGGTAGGTGTAGTCATACAAATCATGTGTCTCCTTTATTAAAAAAAAGCAGAATATGGAGTTATAACTGACCAGTCTTATATGGGTAGAAGTATATGTATTATGTAGCAGACTGGTGTCATTTTAAGGTGATTAATGGCGGTAAACACAGTGATGGCCTTGCATAACGGCACTGTTGTAGCCTCTGAGAAGCTGCAGATTCATCAACGTAACATTCCTGCTGCCTTCAGAGAGTACAAGGCTTTAATTAACTGAAGGAGAAGTTTTTTATACAGTATAACATGTGTTTCAAGGTCAGGAAAATACTATATACCTGCTGAAAGTCACAACCACTTCACGTTGATACAGCTTTAAATTTGTGCCCGCCGAGAAAATATAAAGTTCTTCTATGAATTTGTTTCTCTTGCCGGGTTTGGGTCATTATAAAATATATGTGGAGTTTTTTGAACAATGAATCATGCAAAGCTACTTTAGTGGAGTCCCAAAGTGAAATATAGTGCTGGAAATGATAATAGCTCCCCTTTAATGCTTTGGAGAAGGAATAGTAGTTGGAACAATTTCTTATGTGTTGCGGTAAATTAATCCTGAGAGGTTCTGACAGAAAAAGCAGATTGGCCAAAACTATTTTGTCTCCTAGGCATAAAACAATCTCTTTCATAATTTTCTAGTAGATTGGCTTGGTTTTAATGTGATGTAAGAATGGAGTGGTGGCGGAGCCATATTGTGTAATAATCTGAAACAAGCAGTTTACTGTATTCACTCAGCTAAGTAAATTGTGCCTTTTCCAAAACATTGCATTGATGGAATCCTTATGGCTGCTTGTCAGGCATTTTTATTGCTTGTTTTTATTATATTGGTTTTAGCATGGTTTAATTGACGTATTCCCAAATTGGCAGATAGTATGTGATGTGTGGGAGTATCAATATGTTCTTGAACATTTTGGTTGCATGTGTTGTCATGCAATTCCTTGTGTATTTTAAATTGTCCAGTGTAAATTTTTGTTATGTGTGATGTGAAAGACAGATTTGAATCAACAGCGTTGCCAAGGTCTGTCTTTTTTGTGAAGAACATTTTCATTCACTTTTTGTAACATTAGGTTTAAGTCAGGATTGAACTAACCATATGGTAACTTGTACCATTAAGCAGATAAGTTTTGATGTAGCTTCATCTTTGTTTGTGAGATGTAGATAGACAACCTTGTCATCAGCATACATCAGGACGTTATCACTAACTGAAAAGGCTAAAAGGCCGTAAAGGCTAAACAAGAGTGGGCCTAGAATAGACCCTTGTGGGACACCAGAAGAAGAAACACTGAGTGTTGTTGTTATACTTTCACACATTGGGATCTGTCTGCAAGATATGATTTCATAAAGTTAAATTTATTCGGGGAAAAGTTCAACTTTGAGAAGGATTAGATTTACCATAAATTAGTCTTATCATAGATTCAGTTGTATCGCTCCAACAATAGATTTCTTTCATATCAAAAAACGTATCAGCTATGATTTCTAAGGCACTAGGTGTCTATTTTGGAAGTAATGTGTTCTTACATCAACAGAGTCAATAAAGCAGTAGTTTGAAGGCCTCATATATATTTTTTGGTTCTTCGTGCTTTCCTCACTTGTGATCTTTCCCTGTTAGTTTTTTAACCCATTAGCAGATCAGTTTCACATTGCCTCATATATAATAGCTATAAAGAAGTTAGCCACGGCCTTTCATGGTTCCTTATTCCCTTACATAAATTTACATTCATCATGTTCTAATTTAGTTTAAAGAGCCTGTTTAATGCATCACATTGTTTCATTCAACTCAATAAATCTGAGTCCAACCAGGGCAGGGTATTGTTCTGTCTTTTCTTGGTCTTGGCTTTTCAAGTAAATTCATCAATTATGTTCTTAATTAGGTGGTTAGCAATTTATCACCATCTGTCTCCGCATCTACCAAAGACAATAGTTTATTCAGGTCTGTTAAGTGCAGTTTCAAGGTTTTCCAGTTCACTTCTAGGAATTACGAACCATTCAGGCTGTATCGGAGTGGAAAAATTAAACCGTTTATTAGTCAGCTTCCTTGCCATTAGTGTCAAGTAAAGGCATTCATTATTCTTTTCGGTTTATTAGTGAAAATCAAGTCAATCAGAGTTTTAGTGTAATTCGTTTTTTGAGTTGAATATTTAACTAACTGGATCAAGTCAAGTCTATGTTGTCCTGCTTGATTCATCATCCTAGTTGAAATTAAAAATCTCCCATCAGAAGAATATTTTTTTTTAAGAATCACAGTCCTTGACTATACTCTGCAATTGTTCATAAAACACATAGCCAACAAAAAAAATGAGACAGCACAATTGAGGTGACAAGATTACACTTAGTCTAATACATTTCAGATTGTTACAAAATGTGCACTGTATTCACATTAGAAATTATATATATATATATATATATATATATATATATATATATATATATATATATATATATGATCAAAGCACCATCTCTTCCCTCAAGCATATTTCCCCTTAAAAGGGTTACAGAATTCCTTATTAGCAAGTATCTGATAAACAGAACGTTATTTGATCCTGTTTAACAACTGCTCAGCTTGGAGAATAAAATATATAAAAGAATGAAACTTGCTTTGGTGCTTCATTTGGTGTATAAATTTCATCATGGTGCATAAATGTCACCTGTGTTACCTTTTTTTTGTTCCCTGGATGTAATAGCTGAACAATCTCCTTCCTTCCAGTCATTTTCAAAATGATGATGATCATCATGAGGAGTTGGACTGTTAATGACAACATGAAAGGGCCTCTTTGAAAAAAAAATGTTCAAAGCAGAAGCTGTTGCTGCATTTTCCAGGGGGAGGCAGTGTTCTCATTCAGCGCACATTAACATTCTGCACAGCATCCATTTTGCCTCCAATTCTCTGCAGCTCTTAAGCTGTAAAATGATCGCCAGCCATGGAAGCAGCAAGCAGCCAGTTATCTTGTTATTGATGTGGGCACTTTGAAGAGAAAGGGCTGCCACTTTCTGGTGGGCGACGGGCCGGGGCACAACAACAACACAATAAAAGAAAGATGGAATGTCAGGAATGGGAGAGTAAAACCTACTTCAGAGGACGGACAAAGCTATGGCTGTCACACTTAAAACCTGAAACATGCTCGGGATTACCGTAAAGTTAGGAGTTGCTCGGGGCATCGCGGCCACACGCGGTGAAGCCGTTATCAAGTAAAAGACAGTAGATGCTCAGACCTGGTCGCAATTCAGTCTGAAAATGGTTTTCAAATATTTCAACCCCGCCTACACTTGGCACCTATAATCCAATGAAAAAAAAAAAGAATGAATAGCTGGTGTGTTATACATCTAAACATCTCTTAAAGCACACACACCATGACATGCTGATGATTAGATTAGAAACTACCTTGAATACTTTGAGGAAAACCACACTCCAGGATGCAGCAACATGTGTGTGTTTGGTGGTTATGCTTTACATCTGTCTTGGCGGCCTGTCAAGGCATCATCTGGTTACCCATTCTGTTTGTTCTGAAACTGAACATGCTTTGTATTTATCCTCCCACACGCGACCACAGCAGGGAATCCAGTAAGTTAAAAATCAGGCCAAGTTTAAAGAATAAAAAAAAAAAACTCTTTTAGTCAAGATCTGGTGACATGCAGGGGAGGAGAAAAAGAGGAAACCGATTTGTGGATTTTGAGACAAAACAGACCACACGGCCACACGACTGGTCTTGGTAAATACTTTATATGCAATTGTTTCTTGATCTTTGCAAACACTGTATAGAAAACACTTAAGGTACCATTTTTCAAACATTTAAAGCGTGTCCGAGCTTTCAGACAGACATGACACAGTAATCTACAGCTTTATAAACATTCTCCCCCCTCTGGCCTGTCCATACACCTCAACACACTTCCCACCACATGCAATCCCTTCCACACGTGTGCACACGCACACGTGCACGCACACACGCAAACACACACGCACGCACACACAACCACCGCTATCAGGCTCTCCATTTATTATTCACAGTAGGCTTTATAACACTGTTTCTGTATCTTATGATGGTTCTCAACATATTTTTTTATTATTTAAAATAGCTATCAACATTTATGCTGTAATATTTGGAAAGTGATACATTTGTATTTACATAAGCTTATTGAGCGGGATTCAAATACAATGTGTGTGTACATATGTATAATCATATATGCAGGTGTATGTGTGTGTGTGTATGTGTGTGTGTGTGTATGTGTGTGTCAATAATCAATTTCCACAGATAGTACTTCCAACACAGTCCAGTTAGAAAAAAAAGAAAGTGGTGTGGAGCTCCGGTAGGTTTTCTGCCCCTCAGACGCTCTGAGAGGCGATGCAGGGAAGCGAGGGGAAGCTCCCTCACAGCTGTCTGTGATAGCACGAGGAGAATCTAAGAGACAGAACTGACTGGAGATGGGATGTAAAGTGCTCGCAGCACTTTGGACTCATACATTCAGCAGAGGCCATGAGGCGTCAGTTGTTATCTTGGACGGCTGTAATTTCGGGTCCTACTACAACCTCACGCTGAGTGACTGGCACAGTCAGACTCCCGTATTATATATATATATATATTTTTTGCCTTTTTTCATTCCGTACATGTTTAAAAGTAAGAAAACGTGGCAAATGGTCACAGTACCATGCCTGATTTTAAAACGCCTCCGTAAGCATCAAAAACGGATGCTTCCAGGGTGAGGAGAAGCCTTCACTTCCAGCTAGTGATAAAACATCCCCTCCTCTTCCTCCTCGCCTTTTCTCTTTCACACACGGAGATGCGAGCACTCATGTGTACATTCATATACACAAAAGTACAGAAGTAATTACACCTACACACACACAGACACACACACACGCAGAAAAAACAAAGGTTTGCACGCACACATGGCCATGCATACACATCGGGACCTGGGTAAGAGACCAAACTAATGTGAGAGGAAAGTGAGGCACATAATCTGACAGGCGAAATACAGCCTGAATTTTGGTATACTCAAAACATAATTCAGATGTGAATGATTAAGGTGTCGCAGGCTTTCAGCCTCAGTGAGAACTTCAGAAATGTAACATCTACTTAGCACCGTTACTCTCCCGGGTGCCTTAGTCTGAATCTTTAAGTACCTTAGAAGTAGAAGCTCTGGCTCCGTCGTCCACATGACGAAAAGCCATATTGGCAATTCATTTTGGGGTTCAACTTGGACTAAGGTACCATCGTGGTGACATGAGTAGTGTGTAAAAAGGTTTAAGCTTTTCTTTCACATCCTCATTTGCTTTTACCAAGGTCAAAAGGCATTGTAACAGAGATCCACATAATTAAACATTTAAAGAATTTATGTGCTCCAACAGTCTCATAAACTCTGGGTTTGGGACCCTAAATAAGTCACAGGCTTATTTCTGCTGGGTCCTTACATGGCAAGAGTAGCGATAGGTTTTTCATGAGTTGGGGTCTGAAGAACATGGACTGCGTGTCGTCGTTCCCTTGATGAGAAAAGCTTAAGAACCACAAACAGTGTCTCTGCTGGGTGCAGGAGTGACAGTGGTGGGACATGGATATGGATATGTCTAGTCAATCTCTTGAGGGCATGTACAGAGGTGCTTGAAAGGCCCCTGTGGGTCTTTGAGAGACATTCAATCAAAGTGGTAGCACTCTGTCCTCTGTGTTTGATCTGTGTCTTTTCGTAACGCGTGTTTCGTCGTCATCCTGGTTGTGTCGGTTTACAGGGTCAGTTCGTTTTGTTCCAAATTGATAACAGAAAGAGGGATAGTAGGGGAGAATGAGAGAGAGCAGGTAATCTGTCAATCCTTCCAGTCACCCCTCGTTTTGTCAGGAACGGGGTACAGGGGTTCAGGCGGGTGTCCGTTCAACCGTCGTCTGGGGTCGAGTCTTCGGGGGTGGACGAGTCCTCGGCAAAGTCGTCCGACGAGCCGCTCTTGTGGATGCGGCCGTCGCTGCGCATGCTGTGGAAAGTCTTGCGGAAAGCCTCCATCATCGAGTGCGCCAGCTTCTTGGCCTCCAGCTTGCTCTCGCACTCCACGGCGTGGCAGTCCATCTGGAAGGACAGGTCGTCGTTGATCTCCCGGTAGATCCAGGCGAACACGTTGGACCGGACGCTGTGGTCGGCTGTGCAGTAAGCGATCCGCGCCACTTGGTAGGTGTCCATGGTTACTGAGGCCTCGCCGTGCCCGTCCAGATGGTGGAGACGCACCTGGAAGGGCCGAATCTCCAGCAGAGAGTTGCCCGGGGGGCAGGTGCCCTGCTGCTGGGCCAGGGCCCGGCGCTCCACCAGACCGATCACCGCTGACTCCGTGCAGCCGGACAGGAACTGGGTCCCAAAGATGGTCACCTTGCCTAGGTAGGTCACCTGCAGGAAATGACACACACACACACACACACAGATGCTATTAGACTCACACATGTAAAACTAGAAAAAACTATTAGAAACATAAAAAGAATAAATATGCAGTTGGCCACTGATACACCACTAAGCTTTCAACTGTTGGAGAATCACAGCTGCAGATGGAAAAACAACAGGAAAAGGATCTGAACACACCATAAAAACGTCACAGATCATAATCTGTTTAAAAATCCCTGCTCCTCAAGTTGAGTGTTCCCTGTAATACTGAAAGATTCCTCCAGGAAAATGTCAAAAACAATCAGGCCAAAAGAAGCATAGCATCCGCCTATCAGCATTGGACAGTTCTGCCATGCTCAACCTTAACACATAAATAATATCAACGAGGTGCTGCCATGATGTGAGTAAATTGATGTCAGTGTTAAGGATGACTTTTTATCTCTTTCTGCTGGAATGAACAGTTGAGGCAAAATGTATATTTATCAAACAAATTTGGATGCAATTTCTCCATTTTAAAATGACCTTTTTCGATATTAAAAACTTTATTTTATAAAAAGGTTCTCAGCTAATCGATGTGGAGCAAAAGTGGAAAAATAGCACACCACTGTCAGCTAATTGATGTCATCTTCATTATACATCTTTATGTTCATTAACCTAAAGGATGGAGGTGGTTTAAGTCTCTCTACAGGGAGGAATATGAGTTTTAAGAGCCAGCGGCGGTGATAAAAGGCTTTTCTAATTTTCGGTGGTAGCCGTGCTGACATGCTGACGGCTGTGTGTGTTCTTTCCCGAAAGAGAGCGAAAACACTATGTTGAAATGTGGCTGCAACAAGGACCATAGAATACCATAGTAATGACACAGCATACCAGCATAGCGATAGACTGAGGAGATGGAGAGGGATAAGGGGAGAGGGAGAGTTAAGAAGTGAACAAAGCTGGAGTTTTCAGCGGGAAGGTGGCCAATCGGAGAGCAGTCCAGGAATAATGGCTGACTTGTGTGCTTTCTCTACATGGCGTTCTTTATGGCTTTATAAAAATACACAGAGGAGGAGCCTGCTATGAGTCAAACACTCAAAGAGTTTTCACTCCTGTCTGTGTTTATACTGGGGCAGGGGAATACTCCTCGCTCTCAAGAGTTCATTACAGCTGGCCTACATGCAGCCCACATTTGACACACGGCTGCTGATAACATTTGTGCAATGATGAGTATGGATATGAAGGAACAACACGTAATAGATCAGGACGCAATATCAAGCCAGCCTGTGCTCTCAATCGCAATTTTCCCTTAAGACATTTAATACGTCTTTCATCTTCAAGTGTTTTCAATTCTTCCATGTTATCACTGTGATAACAGCGGATCAACACATACCACTGTCAGACACAGAACACCAGAAACTTGACAGAAAGCAGAGACCCAGGTCCGGTTTTATTTATCACATGATCTGGCTGCTTCTCTTCCTTCGCAAGTTTTGTTTAGTCTGCAACCATCAGTTCGACCTTTCTCTGCCTCGAGTCTGGCTGAAAGGGATCTTTCAGAGGGCACATGTTAGAACAACCAGCCAGTCACCGGGCACCCGAGTCCGCCAGCCTCTCGGTTAGATGGGTGGTTAAGACTCGCGTAGGATAGGAGTCGCATTTATCAAAAAGCTACAAAAGTGCAAACGCCGATGAATGCACAAACATGTTTAGTTAAGGTAAAACGCTGTAACTTGCCAAATTCTTTTCTGAAGACATGAATCTCAAAATTCTGAGGCCTGAAGAGTTCGTTCCATCCTTAATTACAAACAAACACCCCTGATAGAACAAAAAGTCATACAAAAGATAACCGTAAAAGAAATAGTGTAGAAATGGAAGCAACAGTACCACAACAGAGGGGGAGAAAAGGGGAGGTAGTGATGAATAGGAAATGGCAAACAAACCATAAAATGTAGCCTTGTAAAATGTAATATTAGCATCCAGTACCCCTCTACACTTAAAGCAATAGTTCAACAATTTGGAACATGCACTCATTTCCTTTTAAAAGTGGAATAAGAAGGTATCATGACTCTGCATTACATAACTGGAGCCAAGAAGTGGGTTTCCTAGCCTAGCATGAAGACTTGAAGAACACAGCTAGTTTGGCTCTGTCATAGCTAAAACAAAATACACCTATCAACATCTTTAACACTTGCTAATTAACACACTGGATCAAGTTTAAATGTAAAAAAAAAGGTTAACTTACATTTTGTAATTTTTTAAGACACACTGCCAAAGTTCCACCCTCAGCTTGATACGAAACATGAGAGTTGTATCAAAGTTGTTCTTATCTCACTTCAAAAGAAAACCAGTATATCCCCCAACCTTTTAGATTGTAGAGTAATTCTTTTGAAGTGAAGGAAAATGTTGAAAGGTGTTTCCAATAAAGCTGCCTTTTATAAAAAAAAAAATGGCACATTTATGAATATATGACAGCATAAATGTTCTGCAAACAAAAAGTTAGCAAAGCACGCTACAAATTTAATGCTCAAATCAGAGATATGTCTCCAATGTACATGCATAATATCGCATGTGGCAGTCAAGCGGGCTGGGCTGATGAATGAACACACAATATAGCTTAATTCATTCAAATGATATTCAAAAAGCTAGGAGGAAGGTTTGTGTTGCAGCTGCCCCAAAATTATTATCTGTAGCAATGCACCACATATAAACAAAAGCCAGTATCCTCCCACTACGGTGGATGGTGGCCCTGAAATACCACAATTGCAGTATGTCATGACATTGATTCCCAGTTTCCTGTAGGCAACAGCAACAGATCCACTCAGTGAAAGCAGCTGCTTCCTCACGCCTGGTTTTCATAAGTGGCGACTGCGGGGTGGGACACGCAGCCTTTGTACCAGATCTGGACTCAAGTCCGTCTCTAAACACTTTGCTCAACTAGAGATTGAGGAAAATCTCCAGCTTTCATTGCTGAAACAGTTTTTTTTTTTTTTTAAAAAGGCTGCATTGCAAAACCATACCAAAGTCTTTAGGGTGGACATTCATATTGGGGTGGTGAAGAAGTTGTGAGCTTGTAAACTCTGCCAACTAGCAACATGTGCATTAGTAATGGGGAAATATACTACACAATATGAACAATACAAAATTGGCCTGCGCAAAATTTCTATTGCATCATCACGATAATGCATGTTGAAGACGAAATCCGTGACCCATGAAAGCGGAGCCGCATGCTGCAAGTGGCTGCAATGCATGATTATACATGGCTGAAAGCTAAGAGGAGGTGCTGGTCAAAAATACCAGGCCTACGTCCATTATTTGGACGGACGAGGCTGCACCTTGCCATATTTAAAACATTTTGTACATAATGTTAACAGTGATGTCGTTAACAACTTGTTCTGCGTCAGTGACACATATATTTCCAAAATGCAGCTAAATATTTTTATTGGTTAAAACAAACAACCTTTTATGAGGACACGATTCATCTGTCTGGCCCGACTACGCATCTGCTTTGAAGGACATTATAGGAAATTTTAAGTTCCACTATGGAAGAAAATAGAAAATAGGCAATAGTCATAATTACCAGTTATATATTTTCTCGAACCATTAGGGGCATAGGTTTGTTGGCGTCAGGTTTTGCTGGCCAGACACTTAGTAGGTAGGGAGATCACCCTGTATCGAGAGGCTACAACGGAGCTGTCATTCAGCCGAGTACCAGAGGTTTACAGGAGCAGCCCCAAGGTGTTAACCGCACCGACACCTTATCGCAGCCAAAAGGTTGATCATTCAGCCCACAAATCAAAAGACTGTGCCAAGAAACATCAACCATCCACACTGTGCTATTTGTATGTCAAACAGCAATAAAGAGTCATTAAGGACTTTTTTTTTTCCCTCCATCTCCCTCCCCATTTTGATATATCGAATTACTCATTGAAATGAATCATTTCTTCTGATTGCTTACTTCCTAGTGTAATGAGGGCGGACTGCTTTGCCAGGTTTAATTTTCTTAGAGCATCTGGGTGTAGGCCAAAACACAAAAAGGCAGCTAATGTCTTCTGTCTATCTATATGAATGATGTTATCTGTGATGCAATGGTTTTGGTTTCTAGGGTGACATACTATAACATTTACTTCGGCTAAACCGGCAGATTTGTTTTTCCCCCGTTTGTATTCTGCTACTCGTCTTGACTCCTTGTGAAACTTTTTATTGCCCGACAGTGAATATCTCTGTACTAACAGAGTCAATATGTTGGTAAAACAAGAAGACAGAAAGACTATATAGCCAATCAGAGAGGTAAATGAGGTGAATAAGATAAATAAGCCAATGAGTATCTACAGTGATGTCCAGTAGTTTGTCTTTGGTGGCTGCTGCTAAATGCTCTGATAAGACATTTATACATTATAACTCATTCTGAGTTAAATAAACCGTTTCAGTCAGTGATTGATTTAACAAGTTAGACACAACAGGTAGAGACACTGAGAAGCTTCACACTCAGTTGTCAACATTGAAGGATAAACTGGAGAGAAGAGGCTGCACGCACATCATGTTATGAGAACATCACAGCCCTGTTCTGGCATGCCAGCATTATCTTATACACAGGTGATCCACCAATTTGACTACCTCCCTTCCCAGCATATTGGCAGAATAACTGAACGACCTTGCTACTTTATAGACAGCACAGTAAGGTGGCATAATGCCAGCATAATGCTGCCTTCAACCGGATGTGTAGTGTAGAATGATCAAGAATGGTAAAAAAGAGGGATAGGGAGGGTGGGGGAGAGAGAAAGAGATAAGAGAGAGAGAAATTTTGCGATAAACAAATGTAATTCTTACAGTTGTAATAATATAGAACATACAGGATTTACAGAGTAAATTGGTTACACATTGTCAGAGTTTGCAGGTCTGGCCATCTATTTGGGCTTATGGTTAAAATTCTCAGTTTCAACTTCATCACTGACTGACTGGAATTGTTTTGGAGAACTGAAGGTGTACTTCAGCTGGCTCTTCAATAAGTGATGTGAAGAGGTTAAGGTTGTTTAACTTTTGGCTGCTGTGAGCCAGACAAGTAGAAAGGATACAGTCCAGACCAACAAGTATGGGACAACAGGTGTGTGTGTGTGTGTGTGTGTGTGTGTGTGTGTGTGTGTGTGTGTGTGTGTGTGTGTTTTGAGTTTCAACATGCACCCGAAGAGGAAATTGTTGAATTTATTGAGCAAGAAAGATTACAAATAAAACTAATAAAAAGTGCCTTGCACATGGAAACAGATACACCACTAAAACTTTGATGTTTTTTTGATCTGCACGAATTGGATTACCCATTTCAAACGCAACAACATTTTTTTTCCTCTTGGGCTCAGACAACAGTGACCCCATTTATACTTGGTATTAAAAAGCGGTCGAAGTGAACATAGCATCTGTATAAAGAATGTCGTATGTTTGTGCATTTATGAACACACACTAAATGTGGAGTTTATTAAATTTGAGAATATGAGATGCTGTCTGACTGAACTCTGTAGATGACAGTGATCTACTGCACAATCCTCCTCATTAGGATTGCTTTGCAGGAACTAATCAAAGTTGCATGTTGCAATATCAGAAGAAAACCATATTTTCAGTCCAGGCAAATGGTCCAATTTGTCACATTAAGGGATGCATGCGACAAACATATATATATTTGAACTGAGCCACAAATCACATCATGCACATTTCCAGCTCTATATTTATACATTTGGGCTCTTTTTGTATCTTTTTGCATCTTTGCATGATTTACAGTGTGTTTTAGCTCCTGTCTCTTTAAGGCCACTCTCCCGATGAGCCCACTCTGTTCTGATTGGATAGCTCCCGGAAGCCGCCCCTCATTCTTTACTCCAAATGAAAACGTATTTGTTATATCTGTTCATGCTGTGGAACAACCTTGGCAACAGAGGTTACAGCCCCTGCCCTACAGTGTGTGTGCGTGTTAATCAAAAATCTCCAAAGAGATAAAATCATGTGTTATGATTGGAACAATGAAGAGACACTGACTCAAACGATTATAAATTCTGCCGGCGGAGAAGAAACATGATGCAGGTTTGACTCATCATTTAAGAGGCTAGATGCTTTCTGACCCAGACTTTTGAGACGGAAACTTGCTGGGGGCGTGTGTCGCTGGACTTCCTACACATAAAGCTTTGGATAAAATTGATACATCAATCCATCCATCCCAGACCAGACCAGACCAGAGCACATCTGTTGTCCTGTGGTCTGGCTGCCTGCTCACCAGTCGTCTAAGTGCTGGCATGTCAGGCAGGCATCTTAAATCATTCCAGAGATCTACAGAGTCCTCCCCTTTGTTTCAACTTTCCATGTGTTTCTCTTCCACTCTGAAACTCTGTTGTCTCCTCTTCCCTTAACTTTCTCCTCTCTCTCTCTCTTTTTTTTTTACTTCCCTGCACACATCATCAGTTTCCACCTCCACTCTCACCTCTCCTCTATCCTCACATCCCCTCTTCTCTTCAGCGCTCCCATCTACAGCTAATTGATAACAGTTCTATACCGTCAAAGTGAAAATATTGATCATATGTGAAGCGATACAGAGACAGAAATCAAGACCAGTGAGAGGAACGAAGGCCTTGGGGGCTGCAAAGAAGGAATGATACAGCACAGGGAGAAATGGAGCACAGAAACAGGGCAAACACTGACTGAAGAAAATAGACAAGAAGACGAAGAAAACCATGAAGGACAAGTAAACGTTGAAATGTAAACTGCAGACAAAAAAACTAAAAATTAATGATATGTATATATATATATATATATATATATATATGAAGGCATGTGTTCATTTCTCAGCCGGTGTGTGTACTGTACCTGTGCTTTGTGGGAGAGACAAAAGACAAACAAAGAAAGGCATGGGAGAGTGTTCGTAAGTGTGACACAGAGAAGGGAGGAGCATGGTTAAACATTTGCATGTGTGGTGAGACATGTGGCCACCATTACTGACTCTCGGTTTATGGAAGATATTGTCCTTTCCCATTTTCTTTCTCTTTCCCTCTCTCCCGCCCATAATTGCCATGCTTACTCAGAGAGATTAGCACCCAGATATCGCAAACTTCTAGTTCAGTGGTTCCCAAATTGGGGGTTAGGACACTTATAATAAATCTGGGGGTCACAAAATGGTTAACGGGACTGAGGGCTGGCAGTCGGTTTGATGGTCGATGATAGATTAAAGCCATGGGATCATTAAAGCTATTTAAATTCATCTTGGCGTTGCCATTTTGAGAGACAGGCCATCAGTATTTCTATTCGTAATCTAGATTTTTAGTCTTATGATCTAGATATTTCCTTTTTAGGCCTCCAAGTTCATTCTGATGAAATGATCAGAGAAGGAAAACACAGTTTTTGGTTGAATTGCTCATAACTTACATCCACACTAAGACCATGACAGGGAATTGGATGTAGATATTGTATTTGGTCTCAGTGGTCAAATACTAAAAAAGGTTGCAAATCACTACTTCCAAACATCTTGGTTCATCTGTGCTAAAAATATGGCTGTAGCAACTCAATTTTTTTTTTTTTGGCGACTCAGATCTGTCAGTTGAATACAAAGATTTGACTTTGTAAGTGAACGCAAAGAATGACAGGAAAAAAAAAGTGATGGATCCACCGAGGGAGACAGAAAAAACATCCGCAAGCCCTGCGAGAGCACCAGTGGGAAGAAAGACAGGAACATCCTGGTCCACTCATGCACTACACACTCTATGTGTCCGTCTGTGTTAGCGTGTGTGTATACTTGTGTGTAAGCACACAGACATGCGTGTGCGTATGAAAGGTGTAGAGCTAGGGCAGCTGCTGCTGCTGTTGCTGCTGGAGCCACAGCTGGTTCCGCTATCAGCAGAGAAAGGAACAGAGGAGATGAGAAGAAAAGAGGAGGAGGTATGGGAAAAGGAGGAGGAGGAGGAAGAGAGAGACTTGGAGGAATCAGTGAGGACATACCTGTCCCTGCAGAGAGGCTTTGGGAACATGGAGAAAGAAGAAGAAGAGGGGATGAAATGACAGGAAAGAGGGGCTGAACGCAGAACAAGAAGGCATTTGTTGAGGAAAGCAGTTTGGTCCTGTTGGATAAGGTCTGGGAACAGAGTCTGATGTGACAGTACAAATAGTCACCAAAACTTTGGTGGAACTTGTCATTTCAGCATCAGGCTCTTTCCCAAACCAAATTCAAGGACAAACAGGTGGTGCAGACAAAACACAGTCTTTCTCTCAATCTGGGCCCATTTTCTTCCCCGACTCCACGGTCGTAGTTTTTTCCATTCAGCAGAAGGTTTATGGCCTTTTCCAAATGGCATGAAATGAGATGAGTTGTTTTTGTTCATACCTTAATAGCGGACTATTTGGAAACCTATCAGAGCAGTATCTGGCAGTGGCGACCTGAGGTCGTCTGCCAAAAGTAAGAAAAATACCTGGTATGATCAGTGTCCAAAAGGAAGCTTGAAGCTTCCAAAATGTCAAACTCTCAGGTCATTTAGGGAAGATGGGGTAACGAGAGATGATCATCAATACTACGGGGAAATCTGTTCATTTGCTTTCTTGTGGAGTCGAGTGAGAAGATTGATGCCACTCTAATGTCTGTACTAGCCGTCAGGCGATTAGCTTAGCTCAGTACAATGGCTGGCAACAGCAAAAAGCAGCTAGCCTGGCTCTGTCCACAGACAACAAACCGTCTGCCAGCACCTCTGAAGCTCAACAATTAGCTTAACACATTTCGTTTGCTAAATACATAACAAGCTGAAGTGTAAAAATGCCAATTTTTTTTCTTATGCTACTTTACAGATTACCAATGAACAAACAATTGGAGACTCTGGAAAGCTCAAGAAATACTTAATATTCACTAGATTTCTCATCATCTAACAGAGTCCTTTGGTCAAAAGTTGCAGTCCAGTGGTTAAGAAGCCGACCACATAACTCACCATGTATGATACTCCTTTTAATTATCAAATACAAAGCAAACAGATACTTGCATCCCCTTGTATGAATCAAACGGAGTTGAAAGTAGGTGGACATACTATATTTTTGGGTATTCTATACTTGAATAAAAAATAAGTCTACTCAGTACTTGAGCCTATCAACCAGTGTCCGGTTATCCTAAATATATTACATTGGTATGTTAAATTAATGAAAAATATGCCTGATGTTATGTGTTTATGTATATAAATATGAATCCATCTATATAAAAATGAATATCATTATCAAAAGCGCAGTGTGAACACAAAACACTGTGTGCTTAAGTTAAAATACAAATGTTGCACTGTCAGAGAGGGAGGTTACCTGGTTCTCCCTCAGCAGGCCCCTGCGTCTGGATCCCCCTACCTGACTGGGGATCCACTGCTTGGGAATGCAGCATTCTTGAGGAGGTTGTTAACATTCCTCTAAACTTATTGAATCAGCACAGCTGGCTCCACGTGCCAGGGCATGCAAAGATGGACGAGTTGTTGTTATTTTTAAAGTGCTGTGTGTGTACTTGCTTGTTTGTGTTGGGTGGTGAGAAGACGGTGCTGTGTTTTTTGGAGTCTGTGTGTGTGTGTGTGTGTCGGTGTAACACAGAGTCAATGTAAGTCAAGACAGGCGCAACTCAGTGTATATGAAAGACGCTTTCACATCCACAAACCCTCGCATACAGCCTACTATAGCTTAAGAAATCTCCATATGACGGTACTAAAATTTGTTTAAGTAAGACTCCACATTAGCTTTCTACATCGGTGACACTGGTGCCAGCAACATTTTCAAATACTGGCCGCAAAAATTTGGTCTCACCCCCAGATTTGCTGCAGCGCCAAAGTGTATTCCTGTGTTTTTCTAACCATCACGTGTGAATATTTTACTGGATCCATCAGGAGTCGTCCAGATTTTTGCAGAAACATTGGGCCTCATTCACAAACAGTCTGCATGCACAAATTTGTCCTTAAAATATATGTACAAGCATTTTGTGCACATATCCCGGATTAATTTATGCTTTTATAACTAAATTTTAATTTGTATTGACTGTGAATGGCAAATAAAATTATTTGACAAAGAAAAACTTAAAAAAAAAAAAAAAAAAGTTGCTGATTACTGTTAATTCTCTAATATAGACAAGCACATCTAGGTTCAGGCCTTTATTGGAATGAGGCCAAATTTAGAGACAGGTCCCCATTTCTATTTCAGCAAAGTGAACTAAGTAGAATGAAGAAAAATTAGATTTTGTGCCTATTTGAACGTGAATTTGAACTGAAACAACTAGGTTAATTTATTGAAAAAGTACAGTTACCATAACATTATAGTATACATACATAACATTTACAACAAATATCAGTTTATTATTATATAGGCTACATTTCACTTTAGAAATATGGTAACAAAAACATATTGTGCAACTGTGGTTCCCGTTATAATACAAATAATAATAAATAATTTACATCATGGGATAAAGCAAATATAACTGAGGGGTAGCAGTATAGTAAAATTATTCTGCTATAATAATATGAATTTCAGAGCTGAAATCACCACATGAAAATGAAGAAATAATCTCTGATGCAAGGCAGCAATTGTTGGGAATTTAGGTAACAACCAGGCTGTAACAATAGGGATTATTGTTAGAAACCTTTGTTTAGTTCAGTGTGACACATGGACATGTTTTGAAGTGACACCACCAGAGTTATAAGACTGAGCTGAATATTCCCTACACACAAAAATGTATTTTTTTATATATAATGTGTGTATAAATAGAGTAAATATCTAAATATGGATGTAGAAAAACCCATTCATTCATGGTGACTAAACAAAGGTCATTTTATTACAATAGAATATTTAAATAAACTTTTTGGAACGTAGTACAGCCATAGATGTGAAGGGCACAGCGGCGAAAATGAGTGAAAAGAGAGACAGAAAGATATGACAACTTAATATGAAACAGCCTTAGCTCTGACTCTTCAGAAAGTACAAGCTTTTATCTGTGAACAGCCAAACAAACCTGGGTCAATCAGTGGATGTGAGGGAAGCCCTGAACTGCAGCCCAGTCTGGCTCCTCCAACACATCACTTAGCCTGAAGCCAGACGGCCATATCGCCGCCCCCGGTTTCCATGCAAACAAACAAACAAACCCTGCCCTAACAAACTAGCATGCCAATAATTCTATCACGCCTTAATTTATATAATAAACGCAAGGATATTGATACAAGGGCTCCAACAGATAGTATCAAGGACACAAAGCAAGCATTCAACAGGGAACAGTGAGCACCAGCCGTCTCACGTTCATCATCTAAATGTCATCAGTGTGTGTTCTGTTCTCTGGAGAGGAAATGGTGGTACATCCAGCACAATGACTGACATCAGAATACCAAGTGCAGCGAGACAAAACCCTCTCTGAATAACAAATTAGATAAACATGATAGGGCCAGTCTGGCCCTGGGCTGCTGACTTGAATGACCTCAGGTTTCGGAGAATCACACGAGCGTTAGTTTGGTTTTCACTAAACAGACTATAACTTATTTATTAGCAGCTTTTTTTGCAGCAGCAGCAGCAGCAGCAGATATTTTTGTCCTGTGTAAAATATCAATACCTGTAAAAGCACAGGTGTTGCCGGTCATTTCATTAGGTCTCTTGTATTTGCATGTTCCGGTGATTCGTGACAGTCTCAGTGGGACAACACGTCTAACCATTTTAAAATCTAGTGTCTGGACCAGGAAATTTATGTATAGAAATAAAATTAAGGCAAAGAAATAACATCTGGGGCAATTAACAGCAATTGATAACATTTCTCAGAGCTAAGGGCAAGACTTCTATTCATAATTAAAATGAAATGTTTAGCCACAAGCTTTCTGTGCCTTTTAAAAAGCAGTTGTGTATACACTATTAAAAAAGAATGCTACAGCTACCAGTCAGTTAGCGGAAAAAAATAAAATAAAGGTAAAGAAATGGGCGAATTAACAGCAGGTGATAACATTTCTCAGAGCTGAGGGCAAGACTTATATTCGTAATAAAAATCAAGGTTTTAGCTACAAGCTTTATGTGCCTTTTAAAAGGAGTAGTTTGACATTTTGAAAAAATACACTATTGAAAAATAGTGCTACAGCTATTCAGTTAGCCTAGCTTAGCAAAGCAACAACTAAAAATGCAACATCTTGTTTGTTTTTTTTTTGTTTTTTTTGGAGATTGAACAAAGAAGACATAATATCTTAATTTGTGAGGTTTAATTGTGTTAGCAGGCAGTTTTTTTTAGCGTTGGACAGCTAAAACCTAGCTAGTTTCCCCTGTGTCCAGTCTTCATGCTAAACTAAGCTTAGCAGCTGCGAGCTGTGGCTTTATATTTAGTAAGAAAGCGAATAAGGAAATTTCAAGTAGTTCTAAATCTACTCAAACAACGGAACCACGTTGTATTTCAAGTAATTTAACGTTCAGCTGGATGTAGGACTGTGGAGCTGGCATAGCTGCAGAGCGCGATGAACACATTCTCTCAACAGATGTGAAGTGGATGGCTCCGACAGCGGCAGGCTAGGCAGGCGAAGATGAGAAGTGGCCTTTCATCCATGCTAGCTGTTAGCTTTGGCAGCGGGAGCGTGGCCCTCAGCCAGCTTCCCTGCCTGCCTGCAAACTGGGAGCACAACTGGGGGCTGGGAAAGGACTGAAAGCTAGCACAGAGGGCCGAAGATTGGAAACGAAGGTAGGAAAAAAAAAAAAAAAAAACAGCCCGTGCAGATAATGAATGGTGTCATATTGTGTTGTAGCATATAAAAGCCGACCACGAAGGATGGAAAAAAAAAAAAAAAAAGACCATTGTTTCCTCGGTTTTCTCCCTTTTTCCCCATTTCAACAGTGAATAGTAAACAATGTCTGGAAGCAGAGGTGCTGAAACAGGTGGCAGACAGATATGCAGACAGGCAGGTAGTGACTCAGACAGGAAGTTACACAAGCCAACAGATGCAGGCGGCCAGACAGACTTGCAGACATATGAGGGATTTTTTTTTTTTCTTCTTTCTTTTTTTTTGTGGTTGGTATGCCGCTGAATAGCTGTAGTGGTATCCATGGCAACGTGACTTGGCATCCTCTGTAAGGCTGGAAAGAGCAGGGAGCACAAAGGAGACAGCGGCGGGTGGATGTCGGGATTCACACTAGACAGAGAGGGATATCGAGTCCAGCTCTGTGCACAGTTCACCTAGGTGATACATTTATATTTATCTTCTATCATCCCAGTGATTGCCAATAGGAAGATTTGGGATGTGGCTGTTGCTATTACCTGGATTTACTAATGCACATGGAAGCTTCTTAACGCCGTCTGAAAATCAAAACTGTTAAGTTGTTGGGTGGTACGTCAAGCCAAAACACTTTGCCAGCGCATGACTGGTATTTAAAAACAATGAGTGAGCTGGGAAATTAAGTATGACGCACTTAACACCAGGAAAGAGATGAGTCAGTAACATGTGACAACACTACCTCATGTTAAAGCTGCAGGACTTAAGTTTTTATTATTATTATTTATTCAAGTATGTCTTAATGTGGATGGGTGTTGTCAAACCTTCCTTCTATCCCAGGATCTTTGATAGCAGGATAGAGATATTCCCTTCTCAAGGTTTTACATGAGCCTCGTCCTTCTAACCAATCAGAAGAGGCCATTTCTATGCAGGTAGGAGATCACGGCTGTCAATCAACACATGAACACATTTCTGGCCTATGGCAGTTTACTTTGTCTATTCGGAGGTGCCGTGTGAAACTCGTTCTACGGCTCCGAACCCCAGCTGTGCTCATGCTTATGGTTCTATTATTATACTTTTTACTCAAATAAAAGTGTGAGGCAAGAGTGGAGACTGTGGGCGAGTTCAACTCAGTTTACTTTAACACAAAAACCGCAGCACAGCCGTTACTGGACCTGTACAGTGTGTTGGGTGTTCGTGGTGCGGAGGGTCTGTGCAGCGAGAAGACCCCCCTGTGCTCAAAAAATGAAACTCAGCACAAACCTCCGCAGACACCGCAGGACACACTACTTTAGATGTAGAATAGTAGCAAATGTACATCAGCATCGGCCCCCGTCTGGCCTCGAATTTTCAAAAAACAATATTTAGAACCTGGGGTTTAACAGTCGAGTCATTGTCATCCATAAAATGCAGATTTTTATCGATAAAATCTTAATTTGTGTCATCAGCCATCTTCCATTCCCCCTCCCCGCATTATGGAGAAACACAATAAAAAAAAAAGGAAGTTCATTGACTTGTTTTTCCAGTCAGGATATTGAGAGTAGATACTCATCAGTTTCCATTGCGTATTCTCGGAATTTTTCACCCTGAAGAAACTGTGGTACACAAACACAAAAGGAAAACGCTGATTCTTTGAGGTCAGTTCTATCTGTGTTATATTTAATTTGCAAAACTCATGAGAACGCAGAAAGTGTTTCGGTGTCTTGTATGTTTTGAGCTAATGAAGAAATGGAAACAGCTTTACTTCCCCGCAGTGTTCACAAGAAGTAAAAAAAAAAAAAAATCTGGCCTGATTTTATCGGGCTTGGCAGGCAGCTGTTGTCAGGAGACAAGAAGATGATGTGCAAGGAGAGTGAAGAGTGTAACTCGTAAAAAGGTTTTGATGTAAATAATACAGTAGCTTAACAATGTCATGTCATATTTTTTAATAAAGCTGTCACCTGTCAGCCTTTCATCATACAACGTTTTCTGCGATCCATTTTTAATTCAGTGGATTAAAGACATACATCACTTTGTATTTTCCGAATTAAGATTGAAGGGAAAACCGTACTAATTACGCGATCGGATGAATCCAGCATAATCAGCAATATACTGCAAATTCTCCCAATGTTGCGTATTTCCGAACATGCGATAATTCTTGCAAAATAAAGCCAAAATACCACCCATCTTTAACAAAACCCATATAGGATTTCTACACCCCCTGCTGGCTTCAGTGTATTTACAAACACAATCATTTTCTTTTCTGTCACACACACACGCTTAAATTTCATGTCGCTGCAGGCGCTGACTGGTGACGGCGAACAAATCCCACTTGTCTTTTATCTCTGCCAGTGATCGAGCTGATCAGTTTCTGTCAGCTTTACACGATATACTGTTATACTGTTGTTGTGTGGGTTTTTTGTGTTACAATGAGTGTTTTTTCTCCATTACTGCTGCTTCTGCTGCTAAGTAACTTCTTCTATGTACTTAAAATATTAAGTGTAAGTGCATAAGTATGCATATTTGGGACGCAGAAGCAGTGTTGGTCTATTTATTTTTATGTCTTAAGCCTATTTGGACCTTTGATGGGGTTTACAAGTAAAAAAAAATGATTAACTTGTTTGTCTCAGTGTATGTGTGTGTGTGTGTGTGTGTCCGCCCCCAGCCAGAGAAAGATGTCATACTGACCTTCCTTCATGTCCAAATTTGAACTTTTGACAAAACGTGAATGAAGTCCCAGCACTTTTGGCCTCTAAACTGGCCTGGGAATATTCCTACAAGTGTTTGTTCATCTACATGTGGACAACATGTCTGCGTGTGTCGCTCAGTGATCCAACAAACACAGATGAATACCAACAACAAGCATCGGGACTGTGTGTTCCACGTCTGTGTTTCTTGGCAATCATTTCCAGGGGGAATATTTTCCCTCAAAATGTTAAAGGCAGCTGCCAGTTTTGAAATGTTTACTCTTGTATCCGTTTGCTTCTTAAGGTTCAGTTGAAAATGTTCAATTGTGTTGCTGACGTGCGTGTTAACGGACACGGTTTTAATATCTAAAACGACATTTAACTCACACGACAAGATTACAGTGCTGTGACGCTTGCACAACGCTGTGGCACGGACAGGCACACAGTTACTTTGCTGGAAGTGTTGTGTGTAATAACAAAGCGTGGCTGCTATTTTAATCTGTAGCCCTGTTTGTTTTCTGTTTCAAGGACAGAGAAAAGAGAATAGATTTTGAGTCAAACAGCCCATTGGAACAAACTCTACATCTGACACATAGCAGAGCCAGAGAGAGAGAGAGAGAAACAAATATGCCAGAAACACACACATTTCACACAAATAAGAACGTGATTCATACGCTACAAACTCGTGAGTTACAGTACAATAAAACAAAAGAGGGTATGCAAGTTGGATTAAGGCTCTATTAATGCTATTATAGATGTACTATTCAGGGACAGGACTGGATTCAGGGATTATGAGGTTCATGTGACTTTACCTTATATCCAGCATTGGTCCTGTTCTTTGTGAGCGGCGTGGTGGAGCACAGCTCGATGGCCTCGGGCTCGTGAAAGATCACCGTGGGCAACGGCTCCTTCCTCAGCGTCAGCACGTTCAGCTTGGTCTTCAGCATGCTCTGAAAGTGCTGATGGAGAAAGAGAGGAAATCAGTCTTTTCGGTGCTTTCGGCGAACTTACGGTCCCTATCAGACGAGAGTAAGGCTGTAGTTCAGAGTCAACACTTTGCTGCAAGCAAAAAAAAGCTAAAAATTAAAAAAAATATCAACCCCCACATCAGCAGTTTTGGTGTGTAAAACAGAGTAAGATATGTCACTGGCCTCCAGTCACAAATATGGGAGATTAGAACTGTGTGAAATGTGAGGGTAGAAAGATTTAAAAGCATCGATATCAAAGGACACAAGGACACCATGCACGATATTTAAGGTGCAAGCTTTTCTAGATTTGCCCTTGCGCACACACAAACACAAATATGAAAAAAAAACACTGCAGTGTTGACAACCGGAGATGAAGACTGGACGTTTGATAGTAACGGACGTCTGTTGCGGAAGAAACTGCAACGTGAGTTGCAGACGACGGCCGCCCTGCGCTCGCCGCCTGCTCTCGCGCTCGGCCGTGGCCGCGGCCAGTGTTTCCTGAAACCGAGCAGAACCACATGGTCGATCTGGCCCCCGTGCGTTGTACGCACCCTGTGGAATTTCTGGGCTTCCTCGAAACAGTCGAGACAAAATGGAGCAGCTAATGCAATCAGGACGAGACAGAAACCTGTGGCATGTTGGCTGGTCTGCGTGTCTGCAGCCTTGCCTCAGTTATTTAGGATTGCATGGCTCTGGCAACGTATCAGAAAGAAAATAAATTGCGCAGTAAAAAAAAAAACAAAAAAACATTCCACCTGTGGGCGTTAAGTCAAGTTTAATATTCTTAACGTCAATTTTTGCTTATCAGTTTCGTTGCAGCTTCTCTGGATGACCTTTCATGGTTTTAGCAGGTTTTGTACGATATGTCAGGGAAATAGATTTAACTAGCTGCGCTTGCCTCAGGGGACAAACAAAGATACCCCATTGAGAAATTGAGTTGTTTCTGAATTTGTGAGGTTACCCTATGTCATTCCCTTTATTTCATACCTTGATTAGTGCTCACTTCCTGCCACAAACGGCTTTAAAATCTAGGGAAAAAATCTAGGGATTATGCTTTAGCTACTGCTTTTAGAACTTATTTACTATATTTATGAGTTTCTACTACCACAGTTTGGGGAGGGGGTTATGAACACAATGTACCTCATTCTTAGCTTTATGATTGCGGTTGAAAAGAATTTAGAGAATATTAACTCTAAAGAGGAAAAACATTTATTTAATGTGGATGCTTTCACTTTTCCTTTCATCTTTGGCAGAGCGGTTTTCCGTGTTGGACCTGCACACAAGGTCTAGTTTTTATATGACAGATGGTCAAAATTTTCAGGCGATGAAAGTGGTCAATGCTGCCAGTACAGGCAAGCATCAATCTTCTCTGTTGTGTTGTCAGGAATAAGCCAAGAACAACCGCACTCTACTTCAAATAATTAACAAAAATAGGGTGCATTTCACACTGGTGCATTGATGGTTGCTTCGCCAGTGCACTCTGATCAGTCAATTACTTATCGATTGGCTATAATATATGAATGTAAACACTATAATAATAAAAAGAAAGAATAATCTGCCTAATCCTATGACGATGCCCTTCAACACTCCATCTTGAGGCAGAAAGAAGTCTACTGGGGCCACAGGCCCACACTGATTATAGTGCACCATTATGTATAATAAAGAAAGGGGGGGGGGGCTGTCAGGAAAGAGGAAGATAAGGCAAGAAAAAAACAACAAGGAGCAGATGAAGGAGAAAAGGAGAGAAAGCAAGATGGAGTTGTGAAAGTAAAGCCACATGTGTGTAAACGCTTGCTGACCTCCGCGTCAGCACTTTACAGCTTCCTGACAGCGGCTCACATTCCTGCTGCGGTTGGCCCCGGTACGGAGAGAGGAGGGGCTGCTGGGGGTGTGTGGTGGGCTCCGTGAGTCCTCCACCCCCCACCGCCAGCAAAAAAAAAAAAAAAAAAAAAGACCTGAGCCGCTTATGGACCAACGCTGGAATTCTATTCATAATATTTTCACTGCATTTAAATGTTTTTATATTTCTCAAAACCAAAAGTCTCCTCATCAAGTTGCCTGTCGCCTATTCTATTTCTGACTTTTGCTTCAGGCCCGGGGAGTTTTCTGTCTTCGCCATCGGGCCAGTGTGGGTTTGGTTGGTTTTTAAGCCGGTTACAAAGGCAAGGTTCTCGTCTACGCTCTCCGTCTGCGCGCTAAACAATGGCTGCTGTCATAAAAAAAAACTCCAACGTCCAAATAATGTCCCTCCGCCACTTAAGGAGCTAGTCAGAGGAATCTGAAATACTTTCAGGTGCCAGATCAGACCTTATCCAAGTGTCCGTTCTCTGCAGCGATTCCCCAGATATGCAATATAGATTGCAGAATTTGCAGCAAGCAAAATGCCTCGTTAATGAGTGTTTCCCCGTTCTTGTTAGCCGTGCCCTCAGCGAAACACTGAGAACAGAGAAAAAGTAAAAGTCAGTAGAAGCTCTCACTAAGCTAAAAATAATTGCGTGGACATTAATAGTCTGTACTGCGTTTTGCTGCCGGCTGCAGGTTGAAGGTGTCCTTGGTGTGGGGGGGTCTGGGCCTGTTTATTTGTGCTAATGGCTGTGCTTAATTGCGTTGCATCTGCTCTCTTCATTAACTCCGTTGCTTGCGCTACGACAGCGGAGCGTCAGGTCGTGTTCTTCTCCGTTCATTTGAATGGAATGGCCTGATCTTAAGAAAAATTAGTTTTACTTTATGCTCCACCGAGGACGGAGCTGCTGAGCCTCCACTGAGTTGGCTGAAACCTGGCTAATGACTGTTATGACCTATAATACTGCTATAATAAAACATAAAATGATCAGTATTGAAGCGTATCGGATGACATGGCTCACAGATGATTGGTGGCAAAATCAACGTTGTCCTGACATGTTTCACCTATATTTACCGTAGAAGAACTTCCAGAAATTGCTCATGAGTTTGTATCTCCATTTTATACCTAAATCCATTAAGCACAGGACTGGCCCACCAAAGGCCAACCCGGGCAACTGGATGACTTTGCAAAGTGTGGAAAAAAGTGGACACAGAGTTTTAGATTTTCCAAGAAAAATGGACCATTTCCTATTTCTCCACAGGAACAGGAAGCCAGCTTTTTTATAATGTCTATGAAAGCCAAACTGGTTATATTGTTCACAGCACCTTTCAGTGCTCGAAGAATATAATATTTTGCGCTATTACCAGACTCATTATGGCAAACCAATACAAAAACTTGTGATTAATAAACGGTTGTAAGGCAAGGCTATACCTTCTTCTTGCCAGCATTGCTACACAGAGGAGCAAATTGTTTAAATCATAAAGTAAAAGACTATGTCATTTAAAATATATATTTTTTTCATTTTAGGAGCTTAACTGCTGGACAAAAGAAGTTTCCTACTTCACTGTTAAGTCCATTATAGGTATACAGTATATGCACGAGAGGCTTCAAGTTTCCATATCACACTAATGTAAGTAGCATATACAATTGGCTCCAAACTAGTTGTGATGTCACAAATCCTGCACGCATATACCTGCTTTAAACTGAGATGTAAGGAGACACTTTTCCACTTCAGCAAACGAATGTGAAACGACACAAAAACAAGAATCAAACACATTTTAGAGGAGGACTTTAAGCTGTTTTACTTCAACTCTTTATAGGCTACATTTAGACTTGCAGACTATTTGGTTTATGATATTCACAGTCATAACAAACGTTCTACGTATTTAGCAGCATAATTGTAATGCTAAAAGCATCAACACTGACTCATTGCTGCATGTATATATGTGATTAATGTGTATTTATAGAGCAAAGAAGATGCAATAAAAAGAAATTAGTCCTATCAGTGCTGAGCAATTTTAGTGTGACTCAACAATTCAGTTATATTTTATGAGTCTTCATGACCGTATCATATGTTTTGCTTCAACTCAGAACAACGTCATCCCACAATATTTGGCATTGGCTCGTTATCCAAGGGAACCCATAATATTGAAGTTTGGACGGGTGATCAAGGTCAAAACTGGGTCTTAGCGCCAAACAAACTCACTGGTGCCAGCTAATTTTAACCGATTGCTTTGAACGTCTCTGGTTACTGTTGGAAATCAAGTGTCATCAAGAGAAGTACGTCATTTTTTTCAGAGAGCCCCTTCAAATAAATACTTGTAAATTGTGCATTTAAAAATATGCTAATCCGGGAGAATACTCGAAACAATCACATCCATCGGAAATCAAGCAAACGGTCTTTGGAGAGTGCCTTGTGTGGTTTGCCTCCTGAAGTGATGAGCTTAACAGGTCACAGATGGTAAATTAAACTTTTGGCCCCCTGAGGGAGCATTCTTACAGGAAAGAGGTCCTCGGGGTCAATCTCATGGTAAGGCCACCATGCCCACCGAGACACACAAAAGAGGGGTTATAACGGATGGGATCCTTACAAAACAGTTTGACATAAAGTTAAGAAACTGGCAGAAGCAAAAAGGATAAACGTTCCGTGCCTAAAAAGGCATAAAAATCAATGAAAATACACCCTTTGGGTGCGCAAACGGCCCGGAAATAGCTACTGGTTTTTCCTCAAATTTGGTCCATTGGCTCTTGAAAATGGTGCAATGTGTGAAATTTGGCCATCATATTCATTTTAATTACTACTACTATTTAATGTCAGTGTGGCTACTGTTAAAAAAAGGTCTATTTATCTCTGGGTCTTATATGTCTGTAACATTTTGATATTCTCAGGGCACTGCACAGATTCCTTATAGACGGTAAGCTTTTTGCTATATGCAGTGACTGACATCCTGCCCCGTGTTTGTTTGGATCAAGTGGCCAATCCTTACACATTGCACATTTAACACAGACCTCAAGACCAAAACAGTTTGTCAACATTAGCCTGTCTCACATCTGCATCCACCAACCCAGACACATATGCAGAGGGCCCGAAGATGAAAGCGCGTGTTGAGCCCCGTACCAGATGTTGTAGGTCTGTCTCGTACAAGACAGTAGGACCTCACCGCTTGTTATCAGGTCATCGGTTCCACGTCTCGTCTTTACTCCCTAACCTTTCTCACTACACTGATGTAGCAGCAGGAAGCTGCTCGGCATGTGGCGGTAGTTACTTCCTAAACCCTAAAGCAGGACGCGTCTCCTCCAGTCTGCTTCATAGGACGACTTGGCAGTGTAACTTTCTAACTGTCCCACTATGTGTTTACAACCTCCTCCACTGATCCAGGGACAGTTTACGAGAAATGTGCCTGTGAATGGGCTCAACCTGTGGGAGGTCTGCATCCAGGCCCCAACGCAGAGGAAAATCTGTTTTTCTCAACTGTGATTGGAAGGCTAAGCTTGCAGGAGGGAACGGGTCAATGATCGGATGCTGCGATTGGTGGGTTGGCCGTTCAGGAAGAAGTGTGTATTAAATCACCCGAACCTCAGAGCCAGGAGACGGCAATCTCTGGCAGGCAGTAAAAACATCAACAACTCCTTTTGACATAAACAATGAACCCACTGCAACGTCTTAATTAGTCTGCGTAGAAGCAGGGCACATGGGATAAAAAAAACACAGGATGCTGTCAAGAACATGGTTTACTTGCTGTTATTCACTTTGTGTTTGGTAGAAAATGCAAATGTTTAAAAACAATATTTATTTGGGGAAAAAAAAAAAACTTTTCATCTTCCAAGTGTTTGAGGGCTTCATTTAGGAATGGAGGTTAACTAGTTGTTGTTCTAACAGTTGTGCCGTTCCAAAGCTGCCTTTGTCGCAGTCGTAGCCCGTGTTGAAGATTTTCCATTTACCCTGGAATCTCTTTCGGAGGGATTTGTGAAATAAATCCATAAGGGTAGAACCAATATTGACCCTTTTATTGTCCATATTTTATCAAATATCGATCATATATTGCAGCTAGCATTGGAGCTAATGGCCATATTTGTTTCCCATAATGCTTCACAAGAATCTTTTGACCAATCAGAGGCTGATCCAGCCAGAAAAACAATGGTGGCTCTACATCATGATGTTAGGTCATTCATCACAATGAAATTGTCCATCAGAAGAACCCAGCATGGTTTATCAGAAACCACAGATCTATCAGATTCCCAGAGCCTAAACTGACATCTTCTTGACATCTTCTTTTGTCCTCAACCCAAAAGATCAGTTTACGATCATAAAAGGTAAAGAAACTAGAAAATGTTCATATTAAGACACTGAAATCAGAGAATCTGGACATTTTTTTTCTTTTAAGAAATGAAGATTATTTATTTGATTATCAAAACAGTTGGAAATTAACTTAACCTAATATTGGCAACGAACAATAAATACACTAATATACACTACTGTTCAAAAGTCTGGGGTCACTGAGACAATTTAATGTTTTCCATGAAAAGTCACACTAAATTTTACCACCATGAGCTATAAAATAAATAGAAAATATTATTACATTATGCTTCTGACACAATGAGCAAACACATTGTACTATTAGAACACTGGAGTGATAGTTGCTGGAAATGGGCCTCTATACACCTATGTTGAAATTACAAAAAAAACAGACTTTGGAGGTAGAATAGTCAAGGAAAATTTCTAAGTGACACCAAACTTTCGAACGGTAGTGTAGTCAACGGACTGTCGTAACTCTAGATTTGTGTCTCATAAAGGCTGGAGCACACTTCTGCAAGCTGCCGTTTGGTATTTACAGGAAGCGTGTTGTGTGCAGACACAATCACGCGTGCCAATATGTGCGCATTCATGCCCAGACCGATGCATATTGTGCAATCCGTTGTTGAACTAACATAGCCTGTGCCTGGGAGGAAGGGCCCCCGAAACGGACTGAGCGATGTGGTCAGCGAGCGGTAGGAGTGGCGATAGAGGGAAACACGGACGGAGGGAGAAGAGCAGAACAACAGCAGCAACAAAACACTCCTGACTCTCAATATACTGTAAAAGCTGCATAACCACGACCTGTAAATCCTCACCCCCACCACCTCCATCTATCTACTTCTTCCCCGCCTCTTCCTGCCTGTGCATGAGACAGAAATGCAGCAAGACATCAGGTGTTGCCATGGCAACAGAGGACAGCGCAAGTGAGAACAATATGGACGGATGCCATAGCTAATGAAAACAACCAAACACAAGATAATAAAGCAGAAGCACATTCTAGATCAGCTACCCGATAGCTTCGGCTTCAGAAAAACCCACCAATCCGGATTCAATATCTCCATGCATGACTTGGGCTTCCTGTTTGATTTGATTGGATCATTGAAGAGTGGGAGGATCCAAGCATTTGCAGGAGGAATCGGGCAGAAACTAACGTTCAGTTTATTCTCCATCTTGGAGGGTTAGGCCATGATTGACAAGTGAATGTAATGATACTATTGGTTGAAATTGCTCTGTGCAAGAGGACAAGTGTCATCTGTTTCTGAACTAGAAGACAATTTTATTGTAATTTAATCAGATTTTGATAAAAAAAATCAAAGGAAAACATGTTTTTTTAACAAATATAGTTAAATAAGTGAAGAATTTGAACAGAGATATAATCTAAAAGAACTGAAAAGACTTTTTTTCCTTTTCATTTCAGGAGGACTTTAAAGGGAATCCAACATGTTATTGACTTGCGAAAGACGGATTAAAATAAGCATTTGTGTAGCCGAGGCCATGATTTTCTGACTTTCGGTTCCTTGTGTGTGTCATCATGCTGCAACCAAAGCTGGAACATAAACGTCCTACAGTGTCTTTTCTTAGCACAGACCTTCCTGTTCAATGCCCTTGTCTTTTGCGCTCCACGTTCCAACTTTGTAAAGGGAGCTTTCCGCTAAAAATGAATCGTCGCCAAGCTCCAAGCCAAGTCTAAATCTAGGCCAAATCTAAAATTTACCCAGATGGAGCAGCAATAAAATTCTGTGTGTTTAGACACACAGGAAGGATTCATGGCATTGTGGGAACACCCAGTCTTCCACTTTTGCACGACAAGCAAAAGAGACGGCATAAAAGGGTTGGGCGCGTTGACAGTTGCTACCACAACCTCCCAGAGGGGAAATGTTATTTGGAATTGGGAGCAGAGCTGTAGTAGATGACAATGACTTTGATGCAGAAAGGGTCTCAAGAGGCCTGGCAAAAAACTATGGGCTGAATTCACAATAAACAGACACACACACAGCAAGTAGCCTTGTGTAGTATCGGTCACTCAGTATCACTACGAATGTGGAAGTGGTGGGATGAAGATAGTAGTAAAAATGTCAATTTTCATTAAAGATATATTGAGCTGGGACATGTTTTCACTTAGAAAGAATTGGAATCTGGATGAGTTATTATTGGTCATGACATGGCCATAAACAGTGAAAACTTTGGCATTTAACTATAAAGCAAGGAATCTCTGTATGTGCGTGCATGGATCCTTGGCATTTCTCGAGAAACTTTTATCTAGTCTATGGGAGTGTGTTGCTCGAGATGCGAGTTAAGTACTCTGTCGAATTTGGCCTAATTAAGCCAGGTGGTGGTGCTATACCATGAAACTTCATATTTTAGCTTAAAACGTTATTTTTTTAAGTTTCAGTATCAAATTTCTTTGATTTCAAAACAAATTCCTGGATTCTGTAAGTTTAGATATACAAGCTACCATCATTTGCATCTGTACTGATTATCCGCCATTTAGAATTTTGTCTAGTTTTTGAGCAATCGTACCCAAATTGCGAACATGGACCAAAGATTTTGAGCCAAGTAGTAACATTTTTGGATTTCTTTATATTATTTTTAAGATTTATTATAGCTGGTGATCAAATGTATTCAAATGGGGCTTACATAACAAAAAAAATGTCATATCCTAGACCACTTTGCATTACGACAACCACACTTGGTGATCATGTGTAGATAAGAGTCACCAGAACAAGTTTGGTGCCATTTGGCCAATATTTGGCACTGTAGCAACATCAGTCCGAAACCTTAGTAGCCACTACTTGAATGCCACAGTAGTAGCTTCTATGTAGGAGACACAATTCCTGCATATATGTCGAGAAACATTCAGCTGATCGAATTCTTTGTGGACAGCTGCTGAGGATCCAACAGAGTGCAGCGTTAATTTTGAGGCATTTCTTGAAAACGCTGCAAATGGCACTCATCCCAATCAAAACCGGCACACTTCCTGAATCGCTGCACTCAGCTAATAACCAGATAACCAAACAACCAATAACAGGCATAACAACCTTCATAAAACATACTTTTATAAAACATCAGCTGTTGTGATAATTAAAAATCATTTGTACACACGCAGCAAGGAACCAGTCATTTGAAGATTGGTCCAATAGACCTCAGATCGATACCAGCTCATCTATAAGTTATGGAACTTATCCACTGTTCTAGAACCGTGGTTGCTAGGCGACACACAAGTACCACTGGTGGTCACAACCGGTTAGTTTACAGCTGGGGTTTATAATGGAACTGTATCGGGGTCATATGCGTGTGTGTTGTATAATCTACGGCTCCTAATTCCACATCTGACTGCAGGACAAACACCCGGAACTCTCTCGGTCTAAATAATTCGTGATTCCATCCTCCTGACGCCCGGGCAGAAGAGAGGATTGTGCAAGTTGACTTGGCAGGCAGGCGTCCGCAGGCCCACATCTGGAGAGCATTACATCTGCAGGAGAGCCAGGCTCGGTGCACGGCTGTGCCCCTGCTTATCAAACTACGTGTCATTAACCACGTTTTGTTTGCTGTTGTTGCACTTTAAGGGTTTTGTTTTTTTTGCCCTCCATTTCTAAAACAGGTCAAAGGGAGCAGGTTACTGGCCGGAGCCTGGTCTGTTTTTTTTTTTCAGCCATTTCACACAGGAATGAAAAGGGAAAGCAGAGACTAGCCTGTAAGCATCCTGACGTGGTAACATGAAGGAGAGAAAACACAGTGACAACAGGAGGAGGGCCTGCAGCTCTCAGCAGCTTGCTGCTGCTGCTAAAGGGGACATTTGGGTGAAATTAATGAAATGAAATTCAGACACAACTGGTGTGCTTTTTTTTTTTTTAATTTTCAGAATATCTCCAGTGGTGGATTAGCACCCGGAATGCAGCGGGGGGTACAGATCGTTGTTGCACCTCCGGCTTGCGTAACGTGAATAGCGTTTAAACGTAGCAGCTAGAGAAAATCGTACAAAGACAAAAAAAAGAAGAGCGGAAAACGAAGGTTCGGTGCTCATGACAAGAATTTAAATCACCACTGTCAATATTTCCCACTGAAAGACTCACAAAACATCTGTGTCTGCACAGCACGGGCTGTTGTGGCCGTTTATTCGCGGCTCTGTCGACAATAAGCTGCTCAGCCGGGTCCTACCTGCAATCGCTCCGACGCGGGTTGCCACATATTAGCAGACTCGAAGGTTCTCCGTCTTTTACTACAGCGTGTTCTCTTTCCGTAGCCCGGTTCACATCTGTTCGCTTTCACGGCTCGCCTCTCTTGTCCTCCTTCTATCCGGACTGGTCGGGTAATGAAGGATGTGTTGCTCCGCCTCGGCTGCAGTTGCCGCGCCGGCCAGCAGGTGGAGGTGGCGGCTCGGTGTCCGGTCTGGCAACCGATGCTGCTTTCAGGAGCTTTGTAGAAATCATGGTTGGACAGCAACGTTTTTTAAAGATAGTTTTTCCACATGTAAAATCTCTTAAAAACTAATATTTTTTATGCTTTCATACATTCATTTAATTTTTAAAGATTTAAACTCTTTGTCTTTTATTTTTATTTTTTAATCCTAATTTGTAAATGTACTTATTTGTTAACTTTTTTGTGTCTGTGAAGCAATTTGTACACTTGTTTTTTTTATTTTCTACACAAATCAAATCAACTTCATTATTTATTGTTATTATTATTATATACATGAGTCTTCATTAAATAATCACTCAATCTTTATATGTCACGTGACTCTGTCCATTATTGCATATTCATACTATATTTTACTCTGTCCAAAATTGAATATTCTTATTGTATATACTATTTTAGTCTCTATTTATTTTTTATTTTATTTTTATTCTATATTTTATATTTTTTATTACTGAACACCCCTGGGACCATGGAACCAAATTTTGCTCATCATATGTACATATGCTGAATGACAATAAAGAATCCTTGAATCCTCAAATCCGTCTATTTATCCAACAGCCCAAATTTATATATATATATATATATATATAAAGAAATGAATATAATATCATTTAGCAACACTGTTATATGCCTGATTGGAGGAGGGCAGTTTACTAGGGTCAACATGTAAATTTGGCCATGCTGAGCAAATAATTTCATGATATTACATTTTCACAGCATGTGATGTTATGCTGTCACGCTAATCCTGCATACCTTTAATCAATTTACCTTCAAATTATGCAATTTTTACAAATCCTTCTATCTAAATATCACACATCACAAAATTCCCTGACAACATGTACAGCAATATAACATTTATATAAGCTGTTTCAAACATTTGCAAAAACCCACCGTATGCTATCTAGCACAGACTGGTCTTCTCACAACTCTTTGGAGTTGTGTGGAAACCAAAGCTAAAAGCCAAGGAAATACTTTATCCAAACAAAATAATTACTGAAATAAAATTGTAATAAAACGGTATACCCCCATATGAGTGTCCACCTTGTTATATTTGAGAAGCACATTTTCTACTTGATGTCACAACTCTGGCTGCAAAGGCAGAAAATTTACTGCTAAAACAAGTGAGTTGCTAAGTGTGTCACTGACAGAAAGTGCCGAATTCACAGATTAATTTTAATGTAAAATCAACATGAACAATGAATGCTTTTTCAGCTGGACACCAAAAGGCACCCATAATGATGTTTAGCACCATAATAAAGAGGACTTCAAAGTCGGATGATTAGTCATACATACCAGACTAGCCAGCTAGAGCAGGAATGCTGGTAAAATGGAAATGAATCATATAAAAACCGAACATAAATGGAATGGCATCGTTTCAGTGGCAATAAAGACGTGGTTAGTTTAAATCTTCCATTCTCATACTTCCCAAGATTTTCAGAAGCAGCTAAGGACAAAGTCTATGGTGCATGGCCTCAGTCATGCCTACATATTTTCATCTTCTTAAGCTTCTGAAAAACAAGTTGTAACAAAAGTCCGCGTGACTGGTTTGAACTGAGATTTCTTTGGTGTGACCTTGCTATTCTAAACGTGAGGTCTGGAAATCCACTGGAGCATTATCCGTTATTCTGCAGAAAATCCGGAATTAATTAATCGGACTGCTGCGAAAGTAGCGAACATACAGTATTTTATGGGTGATAATTGTGTTTTGTTTTTTTTTTGTTTTATAATAAAGCCACACAACTGCTTCCATCCCAGTGACAGAATCTTACGGAGGCCTTGAAAGAGATTGAGAATTTCTGCAATAGAAGACATGTAGTTTGTGCCCTGACCCTCCAGAGCATAAAGAGGGAAAAGGTCAAGCGCAAAGTCTCTGACGCGAACCATAGGAAAAGGTGAGAGCCATCGATACCATCTGGTGCTCCTGCAACGTGACCGTGTTTGTGTGCAGACGCACCAACGTATGTAGGTGTGCTGAGCGACATGGCTCCGCAGTCACAGTCTGTATTTAGAGATGTTTACATGGGGAACATCTGGATGAAGCCTGAGGTCACCGAGGGCGTCCACATTACCAATAATGAATGACCATAAAAGGTTGTTCCCACGGCTGACGGCTGGGTCTGGTGGGTTTGACCTTGGGACACTGCTGGAAAACAGATGGAGTAGAGCACTTTTTTTTTTTTTTTTTTTAATTCAGGACCCGTGTTTTCAAAATATTTTTTATTACTTCAGCCCAAACTGTATTATAGAATGTTGTTTTTATAATCTAGGCAGATTTACAGTCACCTGTTTAAATGTATAGAGCTGCTGTATATCCATCATCATGATACTAAAATAAAAAAATAATAATAGACAAACAATACTTTACAAATAGTAAATAGTGAGTTTATAGCCTAACTTTGTATTCTTGTTTATCTATTAAAACTTATCCAATGAGGATAAAAAGTCACCATTTTTTTAACTGTCATTTACCAACAACTGGTGATTGTCTGGTCAGATTCATAATCTTTATTGATTTATTTTGTAATCTAAATAAAAATGTTATTTATTTGGTCATTTTTTAGTTTATTTATATAGTTTAGAAAGTAAGACACACAAAGACTTTACAACAAATATGTTTTTATGGTGCATCTGTCTTATATCATATTATATTTATTTGTTATATATAGGTTGTGTGCAATCTTTTCCTTTTCTTGCATGTCACTTGTACTGCCTCTACTGCTGTTGCTAATGCAATTTCCCCATTGTGGGACAAATAAAGGTTTATCTTATTTTAAAGGTTAGGGTTGGAGGTTCTACTGTTATATTTGTGCATGATTTATAGTTTAAAATGACTTTTTATTTATCTTATACTGACCCTTTACACAGCCGCTGTGTATGTTGCAAACACTACATAAAAAGTATATTGAGAATGAGAAGAAAAACAAAGAGTGTTAGAGAGTATGTGGAATTTAATTAAGGCTACAGGCAATAAAATCTTGTTTATCAGCTGCTAGTGGTCTATAAACATGCCTGAAGGAAATAAAACCATAGCATAGCAAACCTATAAAAAACAAAACCTATAAAAAAATACAGATGTCAGATTTAGCAGCATCTAGCAGAGCAGATTTAGAATAAATGGAATATAATATTTATAAGTATCTTTTAATAAGAATATAATTCATGAAAATAAGATTTTTATTCCTTTTGAGCGAATCACGTTTCTACAGTTGCCTAGAATGGACAAACCAAATAATGGCTCCAGAGACAGACTTTCCCATTTCATGGCCCTCATATTTATTCTATTTCTCACCACTAGACGCCACCAGAAACCCAACACTGTACCTTTAAATCTAGTTTATAACAAGCCAGAATTCACACAAGAAACCCGGTGAGTATGTTCACTTGAATCTTTATTGTTTACATCATTCAACATAGATAATAGGTAATCATGTGGTTGCTGTGTGTGTAAAATGAGAGAAAACAAGTCTGAGGATTAGCTGAGCCTATTGGTAAAACATTGCTTGACCTTGAGAGGAACAACACAGCTGCACAGACAGAGTTTTCCATTGGCAGGACACAGAAGCACACATATGCTGGAGCAGTCAATATTATCAACATTTGTCTTTATTTCTCTCCCGGTCTCCTCCTCTCGCCTCAAACCTTCAGTCTCAAGGCCATTCCAGCAGAGAAACTATTCAACACTGTCATTTCTAGAGGTGAATTTTGTACACTGGCATAAACAGGTACACCGAGTAAACCGACTATGTTTCTGTGCATTGAGAAATATACCTACCTATTATCCTAAATATCACTGAAATACATACAGTAGGATGGTAGGATCACAGTACTCCAGCGAACCCACTCTCTTTACTATTCATACACCATTTAGAAACTTGCATGGAAAGAACAGGACGATATGTATTCTTAAAAGAAACAAAAAAAGTCTCCCTCTGCTCCCGTGACGTGTGTTTTTATACATGTGTGTATTTGATCTACCGACCACAAATTACCCAAAGAAATATTTGGCACAATCTTGGCACAATACAACTGCAATGAAAAAAAATATATATATAACAACCGACAACGAAAGATTTTCAAAATAACACAGAGAGAACATCAAATCTAACCATGCACGAAGTAAGGCAACCTACTGCAGAATCCTTTTTTTTTTAAATATAGAAAAAGATACAGTGTATGCACCATGAGGAGTGCACCTATTTCTACAACACCTGCAAGGACTGTCAGCACTGTCCGCTGAGTTTACATTTAGAAACTGGGCTCCTGGGTTGCAGGTCCCACCTGCAGACAGACAGTCTGGTGCAGACTAAAGTCATCACTCTATTGTACAGCAGAGGTTACTGGTATTGTTGCCCCGTCATCAATTACTTAAGTAATGCAAAGTATGCTCTTATGCTACAATAAAGCCTTATCATGGACAGGAAAATAGATGTATCAAATTCCAGAATTTGTTCTTTTTAAACTATAAGTGTGTCTTGTTTCATTTTCTCCATTACATTCAATTTCAGTTTTTCGGTTTGTTTGTTCTTTTTTTCTTAAGAAATAATTCAGGATGTGTACCGACTTTCTGTGTATGTGTGCGCATGTGTGTTCGTGCACATGTGTACATGTGCAGTTATATATGTACAGCTTGTGATGTGCAAGGATGGTTGTGTTTTACAAATCCTTTGTCTTGATGAGGGTAACCAAAGGCTTGTCATCGGGACTGTAGTCTTCATAGGCGATGGGAGTGGCGTCGTACATGGCAGGCCTGGACTTCTTGCCAAATCTAATAGGACAACATAAACAGAAAGTGTGCGTTAATATTATATCACCAGCGCCCATTTTGCAAAGAAGAGCATCCAGTGTTTGTACCGAGTTAGAAGTGATATGGTCAAAACTAAAGAGCTGCTAACTTTTTTCACTCCATGTGATTAAAGGTGAAGTTCATAAATTTTAAAATTCAAAGTCTCTTAACAGCAATGCCAGATGAGTAAATGTTAGTTAGTCTCTCTCTCTCTCTCTCTCTCTCTCTCTCTATATATATATATATATATATATATATATATATATACACACCCTGCAGCGTGTGAGCTGTTGTCTTTCTCTTTACACCGGATCTTTTTAGCCACTCCTCATCTCTGATGGAGGCTATAATGGCTTGAGGCTACTACAGCTAGCATACAGTTGTGACTAGCATAATACACACAGATCTATGAACAATAGTGTTGGCGGATGAGTTGCACTGTGGGAAACGTAGGTGCTGGCTTTATGACAAGGAAGAAGAAGAAGGAGTGCATCGCTAAATCTTACTGTTTTAAGTACATTTAAGTACAAGTCAATTTAAGTATCGAACCTTTATTAACTTAGGGGAAATCACAAGATACAAACTGGATCCTACACTTCCCACAGTGTAATCAATAACATCATGATAGAAATCAATGTTATGCCTCTTTTAAACTCCCAAGTCTGTAATTCAGACCTTCTGTTTTCACATTCCCAACCGGTAATACCGCACTTCAGTCATTGGCTTCTATGGACAAATAATGCAACAATTGTGGTCTCGAAGTAATTTCGCAGTGATTGACACCATGCATGAGCCAATCGAAGGATGGGGTCAGGAGATAGCCAGTTTGAAATCCAATGAGGACCGACGACTAAAGTTTGACCACCTTTGGTTTGATTGACAGCAGTGTGAACCAATGGAAATTTCTAATAATGAGACGGTCCAGCCAATCACCAGGGCTTTTGAACCACATGTAACATGAGGCATGTGGGAACTGTGCTACTTACAACTTGGACATACCATTTTCGCAAATTAGACTGAAAAAGGGGATGCACCTTAAGAGGTTAATCACTGTGTTTAGTGGGAAAGGATCAGCTGACCTGGCGTGGCGGATGGAGGCGATGGCGTTGCTGAATTCGCTGTCGATGCTGCGGCAGTTGTAGAATTCCTGGTAGGCATGGCGTGATGAGCCCTGGTACTCGATGCGGCTGATGCGGCAGATACCCACAATGAGGATGATGAGCATGAGGACGAAGGCCACGCACAGCGCTCCGATGATGATGTAGAGGGAGTGGCGGGGCATGTTTGTCAGAGTGACCTCAGAGTGTGCTGGCTTCCACTGCAGATCTGACACACACACACACACACAGAGGCATACAGCTTTCCACATGTCCGATCTCAAACTAACGGAACAGATGTTTTCTGACAGGTTGACTTACAGATCTCACAGCCAGGCCCCACCCACCCGGGTTGACAGTGACAGGTGAAGCCGTTTGATTGGTCAGTGCAGGTGCCTCCATGGTGACAGGGGTTGCTCTCACACTCGTTGATGTCGACCTCACACTTCTCCCCTGAGCAGACAGGAAAGGTTGTGTTCAAGAACAACTGAAGCAACAAAGCCAAGAGCACAAAGTATTTACAGTCGCAGTGTTCAAGCTGCTGACACAGCAGCTTTTACACCTGGGGACACTGTAGCTTTTACCTTCAAAATGCACAATTGTCCTGTGTCACAATATGCACGGTATGGTCACTCTGATTGTATTCTTTGTGCCTTAATGGGAAACCTGAGCTCAGATGCGTCATTTGGATATAGCAAGGTGTGGCAGTCGCCATACCTTGACTGTAGTAAACAGATTTTTAATTCTAATTAGGGCTTTTAAAGTTAAAAAGCAAACTGAGGTTTGATGTTATTGAGACTTTACAGTAGCCTGAAGCATATTTGTCCACTCACATGTGAAACAATAAAAAAAATCCCTTTAAGATATTGTGATATGATTAATTTGCAATTGAAGAGTGGCTCAATTTGAAGTGATTATTGATAGTCACAAGATACAGCTTCTTGATTTGCTGCATTTAAATTTGCATTTTTTTTTTTATTTTTCCAACCCTAACTCCCAGACCCCCCTCCTTTCCATACCTTGCCTTAAGCTGAAATGACACCACTGCCTGAGCTTAATAGTCCTTGGTGCTCAGTTATATTATCACCATGGAAGTTGTACTGAATTCTAGCTCACCTGCTGGTATTCACATTAATACACAGTAGCAGTGCTCACCCATGTATCCGGGTGGGCAGACACAGGAAGCATTGAGTCCTGCACTCTCACAGCGGCCTCCATTTTGGCAGCGCATCTTCAGACATGGATCCTTGTAGGTTTCACAGTGTCTGCCTACACACACACACACACACACACACATCTTGTTTTAATATACCATGCTGCATACTCTGGCCTGGGAAACCATAACATACAGACAGATTATGAGGAAGCAACGTTTATTTAAAAATGTGTGCCCACATCTAAAAATAAAGTCCATATATACCTTCAAACTGTGGTGTGCAGACACACTCATAGGCATTGATGAGGTCCTTACAGGTGGCGTAGTTCTGGCAGGGCGCAGACATACATTCATTGTACTCCTCCTCACAGTACAAGCCATGGTAGCCTTAACGGGACACACAAATGTAAATGGTATATATATATATATATATATATATATATATATATATATATATGTGTGTGTGTGTGTTAGTCATTAAAGAATACATAAGTTGCTTTGCAGCATCGCTGATGCACCTCCAAATTTGTTGGTTCTCACCTTCATTTATCTAGAAAAGGGTTTTGAAAGGGTTTTTGAAAATTTGTGCATTTAGCCGTGATCAACAGTTAATCATAGTGGCCGTCTGTTGGATGTTTTCACATAACTTTACTGGAGATGGACCTGAACTGTAACCCTGAAATTTCTGTCAGTGTACTATAATCATCCCATTCTGCTTAATTATGCGCAGACATAATGTTGATTTCCACTGCTACGCAGATGATATACAATTATATGTTAATTATAAAGACTGGTTCCACCGATGTTTCATGTGTCTTGATATTTTCTGCAGTTGAAAGAATGCAAAACAGAAGTGATTATAATAACCCCCTCTAGCCTGATCACCATCTCTATACTCTAGTCTGTGTGTTTGAATAACTTTTCAAATAAAGGGCAACCTAGGTATCATCTTTGACTCTGAGTTGTCCGTTAATGTTGAAGTGACCAAAGTGCTGCAGTCCTGTTTTACACAACTGAGATAGCTATCCAAGAACAGGTCATACCTTGCAGATTTAAAGAAAGGTCAAGTATGCTTTTATCACTTTTAGTTTGGACAACGGCGATGCACTTTATTCTAGTATCAGAACATCCAAAGACACAAAGTGCTGCTGCCAGACTTTTGACAGGAACTAATAAAAGTGAGCATATTAGACCAGTCTTTGCTGCTTTTCACAAATTATGTGAGGTTTAGAATTGGTTTTAAGGATACCATATATAATGTAAATTTCCATTTTCATTGCTTCTTTGACTAGAGGAGGTCTAGGTGTTACATGGATATAACCTATCCCATTCAGAAACTTTGATTTGTTTGTACTTCCATAACTTTATGATGTCACAGCTATACAGTCAACACCAACCCCTCATCAGAACAGAAGATAATGAATATGTTCTAGATAGAAGCTTGAGATGGGAAAAATACAATGAGATCAGTTTTTGTACTTAAAACCACACAGATCTTGAGATATCAAAATTGCAAATGAAACCCAGAAAGCCCACAGACTGAGACCTTTAAAATTCTACTGCATGTTTTTAAAGCCTTGAATGATCAAACTGATCTATTGGAAGAATCGTCGAAAAATTAGACAGATGCTTATAACCACAGCTCATCTTTGGATCCATCAATGCTTTGATAAAACAAATAACTTGACTACAGATATCATTCGGTAAAACATTAAATTGTCTAATAAGTGTATGAATTTATTGTAACACCGATATTTTTCCACTGTGTTTCAATGCCATTAGGCATAAGGTCAAATGACATGCAGTGCACAGTATTTTCCATAGGATGGCAGCTGTGTACTGAAGCACAGCGAGCCATCTGAAAGCATGGTCAGCGCATGGCAGAAACAATCAATACCCTCTTCTGTGTCTGTTTGATACCTGGCAGCTTAAAAGACAAACGCAAAGTAGAATCTACAGTACACAATGTAATTATTAATTTAAATCAGCAGTAATTAGGCTGACAAATAGCTATAACGTATGATGCTGTCACACACATTCTAAACTGAACCACTACTTCATAGAAATATTCCACCATCTACGAATGGGGAACCAAAGTCTCCGGGGGACCAGTGTCTCTGGAGTCCCCGCATGACTAGTGTGTGCAATCCGTTTTCATTAGCTCGGCCCCCAGTTTGACTGAATATCTCGATCGGGTCCCAGTGCTGACAATGTTTCAGCGAAACCCTCCCTGGGAACAGCCGATGTCTGTTTTGGGAAGGAAAGAGAGTGAATTAATGAGGAGCCTAGTTAAAGCCTCGAGGGTCCTCTCTGTGAAATGCCAGTGAAATGTCAATTGCCTTTCCAAGACTCTGTGTGCTTTCTGCGGGCTGGCTGGTGGGCTGGTAGCCTCTCGTGTGAGCTGGATTACAGGAAGCTGGAGGATGGATCGTTCTATATCAGCTCCCCGGCAGCCTTCGTTCAGACAGCCAGAGATTTACACGACCCCTACACACATCCACACCACTTATACCACAGACTGACAAGCGCACAAACCACTGTATTCAGTGCGTGCACACACACACACACACACACACACACATACACACACACTCATACCTCAGACACCAGCTGGCATTTTGATGAGGTGGAGAAAAGGTCAATTTTAGTCCAATTTGTGTAGGTGTGTATGTATGTGTGTGTGTGTGTGTGTGTGTGTGTGTGTGTGTGTGTGTGTGTGTGTGTGTGCGTGCGTGTGTGTGTGTGTGTGTGTGTTCAGTGTGAAGTCTGGCGTGCTAATTACAAATCACCAATTTCACCAATCCTATTAGACAGGGCTGTCTCAGCGGAGACATTTGAGGTAGCATCTGTTCAACCAGCATACAGTCACAGACATCTCAGAGCCACACACACATACACACACACACACACACACACTTGTAGAGTAACTGTTTCACCATGGCAACCAGATAACAAAGGATGACAGAAATGAGGTGAGGTAAATGGCAGAAAGATAAAGACGAGCAAGGACAAAAAAGACAAGGGCGAAGATGGAAAAAATTATGAAAGACATATGGAAGAAAAGAACTACTGCTCTGGTGAAAGCAAGTTGATGTCGGAAAGAATTGGAAAGTGCTGGGACACTGTATGAATGAAAATCATTCATATATTTGCACATGGCTATCAATTATGGTGGGGTTATAAACTCGAGAAAATCTCATTTAGTTCTGTTTCATCAACATTTCAAAGCTTAGACAACCTTCATAATCCAAATGCATGAGTGAAAAGCAGCTGTGAAGCAATTCATCTGTGTCTTGCATAGAGAGTGCATCTTTATCTAAAAAAAAAAAAAAAAATCTACATGATCTCCAAAAAATCAAGCAAGCAACTTACACAACTTGAAATGATTTAAATGTCTTAATATTTCTATGGTTAAACTCACATTTGCCACAGTAAGAAGCAGCTGTAGAAGCCGAGAGGATGAATGAGAACATGAAATAAGAGCTCAAGATGGAGAGTGGCTCATACGTCCAAATGACAGATGGTATAAACACGGAGCAGGAGGAGGCAGGAGTTTCAAATTATGTTTATGGGCCACTGGGAAAGTCATGTGTCTCCAATCACAGCAAGGTAATTGCAAGACAATGGGTAATGATAAGTCATCATTCCACTCAATTGATTTCATCCCTGAAGCCCCGGCACCGGTCGCCACAATCGTCCCATCTAAAAATAACTCATCATATTTACTGCGACGTGACCGAGTCTTGAGTCCGAGCCAGAGCCACAAGTCCTCCTGCCTTTTACTTATCACAAAACTTTATGAGACGGTCGTAAAAAGACAGATTTAAAGCAGAAATAAAGAGGAAAAAGTGACGGAAGATGAAGAAGTGTGTAAGGTGACAAATGTAGCTGCAGCAGAAGCACACACGCGGTATTGGTTGTGTACTTTCCACTGAATCATAGGTTTAAACCTGCAATTCGGTTTAACCGATTCCCAATAAATAATGAGGTGAGCTCTTCTGTCTGGCAAACATTTCACTCTTCGCGCCCTCAGTGTGGAGGCGTTAGCGGCCGGCAGCGATCACCGAGCCGCTGAGATGACTGACGCCGCGGCTCACCTGGGACACACAGACACCTGTAGCTGTTGCCCACGCTGCGGCACACCCCGTGGGCGCAGGGGTTCAGGGCACAGAAGTCCACCAGCTGGGCACATGTTGGGCCAGTGAAGCCTGCTGTGCAGCTACAGCCGAACCCCAGGGGGCCGGGCCCTTGAGCGTAGCACGTCCCGTTATTGTGACAGGGGCTGGAGGCACAGGGGTCCACCTTCTGCTCGCATGTAGCGCCCTGGTATCCTGCAAGGAGGGGTTAGAAAGAGAAGGATATTATGAAATATGACCAGAAGTTATGGAAATGTGCCTTCGACCAGTCGTCTGGTTTTTAAAATCCTGATAACCCCATGCATATATTGCATGAGAAAACATCAGCTACAACACTAAATAAAGTATTTTTTAACTGTAGTAAAGCACATTGCTACCGTTAGAGCATCAATATCCACATCATCAATATAATAAGAAAATAGCTTAATATACTATCAGTAGTAGGGCTACAACTAACCACTATTTTGATATTTAATTAAGATTTGAGCCGTGTGTGTGATTATTTAATTGGGTAATCTCCTTTTTAAACATCTTACAGAATATATTCATGTTCTGTGATGATCCTCCGTGTGATTTCTATGATATTATGGATAAATAACTGATATTTGAACTCTTATCTTATTAATCATTGCAGATGATTTAGCTTATTTCAAATGTTTTCTCCTAATTTGGGTCAGTTTGGTCTTGTTTAACTTTTAAATGAAGTATTTTTTATCTCACATTGTTAGATCTTTTTTTTTTCAATAATCTAATTATATTTGCTCTGTCACAGCACCATAAATTGATTCTGACACTTCTGTAGTCACCTCACATGTTGTAGATTGCTTTTGATTCCAGTACATTCCCTTCAGCAGTTTGGTGTAATGTGTTGAATTTAATCATTCAGGCTCAACAAAGACTCTTCGTTAAGACTTAAAGCGTAAAAACGTTTCATTTCAAGTTTTATTTTCCTTTTTTTTCCTGATTTAGGTCAGTTTTGATCTTGTTTAAGTTTTAAATAAAGCATTTTTTATTTTTTTATTTGCAATATTCTAACTATACTTGCTCTGTCACAGTAAAATAAACACTATTGTAGTCACCTCACATGTTGTTCACATTTCTTGTGATAACAGGTTTAACTACATAACTTTTATGGTTGTTTAGCAGGAAAACTGAAAAATAGGCATGGGGCTTAAGTAGTTAATCCATAATTTTGAGACCACAGTTACCGAATAAATACTTAGTCCATTGTGTTTCTTATCCCCTACTAACACCAGCAGCACAAAGCTGGTGGAGTTGCAAGTGCAGACGGATTCCTGCCAGCCACAACACAGGTGAATCTTTTCTCTTTTTTTAATTTTTTTATTTCTGCGCTCCAAAGGAAACCCACGTCCTAATGCAAATAAGCTCAGAAAATGGGTTCAGAGACCTCGACACTTAAATACATGGTAATTTTTGTCTTTCGCTTTAATAACGTCTATTATAACATTTAACTCCAAATTAAGGTGCAATTTGTAAAAAGTCTTCAGAGTACAGTCTGCACTTCATTACATGACTCACCAATAATGTTCCCCCACAGCTGCTTTTAGTACCTTTAAGTAGCTTCCATCTTAGAGGATTAAATCTGTGCAGCCAGAATCATGTGTTCTTTCCAACTGCAGTCTCAAACGCGCGGGATGGGCATTTTGAAAATATATGTCGCTGACACACAATTTACAGCATGCACGACAGTAATTTATTCCAAGTTGTGCAGTGCGGGTCATTTGAAGTGTAGAAAGCAACCGCAGGATGACATAAGATTTTTTTCTCCCCCTTTCTTTTAAGCAAAAGGATAAAAATGCAAAATAATATCTTATGTAATGTAAACAAGCTACTTATAATTGCATTAACGTGTTTAACTCTACGCCTTTCCAATGCAATTACTTCAACTTAAAGTTCTGCTTGTTAGATAAGGCGAGCTTTTTTCCTCAGTGCAATAGTTAAAGCTAATCCTACTGAAAATAACACCCATTTGCATCAAAACTCCATGACGCAGTGTTCGTGTTGAGATTTTCAAGCAGAGGGCTGCAAAATGGAGTAAATTAAGAGGAAAAGAAAGTAAAGAAAAGAAAAAGAAAAGCACCAAAGCAACCGACTTGTCATGTTCGCGCGGGTGTTAGAAAGCGAAGAGAGGAGGAGGAGGAGGCCTGCGGAGAAGGAGAACTCGGAAGCGTGAAGGTGGATGAAATAGTGGCTGCTAAAAGCTCTGTGAAAACAGAGCTTTCATTCAGACTTGATGGAATTACGTCGGCGATAGAGAAAGACAGCAAGCTAAAGTACACGAGCTGGAGTTGAAAAATAAAAGGGTAAGGATAAGGTCTTGGACAACAACTTGAAACTTGTAAATCGAAGGGGGGGGGGGGGGGTGAAGGACGGAATCCATGCTACTTTCTGGAATAAAAATGGATTCCAGAAAATAGGCTACTGGATGCTGAAAATCTCCAACCCTGTGTGGTTGTAGAAAGGGCCGAGGGAATCGGAGTGCTGAGGGATGACGAGAGCACTAATAATGAAAAGCGCATTCGGCATGAGGACCAGTTTTCCTTGGTCGTAGCTGCGGCAGTACATCCACTCTGGGAATTCATAGTTTTAATGTTCTATGAGTGACTGTGTGTTTCTTCTCCACCTTTTCTCATTAGCTTGTGAGCCTCTGCTACATTCACCTATCCTCCTCCCCCTCTAAAAATAACTTCCTCCCATTCTTCCCCATCCCTTCTTCTCCCCTTTTGTGTTCAGCTCCCATGAGACCTGAAGGCTGTGCTGCGTTCGGGGTGTACACGGTGTGATATACTGCAGTGTGTGTGTGTGTGTGTGTGTGTGTGTGTGTGTGTGTGTAGGTTCTCTAATTTACAGTAACACCGTAGTAAATCCCTGCACTGACTACACACTCCATTGAGCTAATGAAGAGATCTCTCCCAAGCATCCATTGATCTGCAAGAGTTTATTTCACTGTGTGAGGAGGATATTTATCATCCGGCAGCAGAAAGACAGAAGTAATCTGCAGCAGTCAGGGGAAATTTTCACTTAAAGCTCCATCTCTCTTCCTCTCTGTCCACTGCCTTGTTCTGCTTGATCCTTTTCCCCTTTTCACTCCCCTGCCTCTCATTTTTTCCGTCTTATCCTATAAGCTTACAAACACACACACACACACCTACACAAGCTCTTGCATGAATTAAATTAGATTTGTTCTGTCTGTGGTTTAATCTCCTGCTGTTTACAGATTATTTGCTCTGAACTTTCCTTGTTCTAAACCCGGTTTCCCCCTCTGCCTTATGATTTTTTGTGTTTTTTTTGTGTATCTGTTTATCTAACTAACAGTGCGGTGTGACATAGCTGACATATTCCTGCTGCTGGCATTGGAACCTGCCAACACTAAAAGGAGTTCACAGTTTAAATATAGCTGGCCCGCTCCCGCTCACTCCTCCGCCCTGCTAGTTCTGACTAGAGGCAGTCACAGTTCTGAAGCTCACACTTTCCCTCCTGTCACAGACTGAGTGAGCGAGTGAGAAACGGAGAGGAGGGAAAATAAGTGAAAGGGAGTCGACGTGAGCGTCTTTTGAAGAGGAAGACAGCGACGTTTACTCAAGCAGATCCAAGAAATTCGTATTATTAATGGTATTTGTACAAGTCTGACTTCTTCATCGCTCTGTTGTAAATGCTTGGCTATGCGAGACATATCGTTGGTATGCTTTTAATGTTCTGTTAAATCCACCCTGTAAATACCAGGGATTATAATCCACTATTTATTATTTGTCGATCATCAAATGATCAAACCTTATTGATGCCTTGAATACAGGTGAGTCACTCGTTTTATTGGATCACGTTAACCCTCCTGTTATGTTATGGGTCGAATTGACCCGTTTTAAAGTTTGAAGATCTCGAAAAAAATGTTTTTTTTCCAGGATGAATATATATATATATATATATATATATATATATATATATATATATATATATATATATATATATATATATATATATACTTACAATCGTCATCTCATCTCCTATACCAGCTTATTCCTCATTAGGGTCACAGGGGAGCCTATCCCAGCACATTACGGCAAGAGGCAGGGATACACCCCAGATGGTCGCCAGCCAATCGTGGGGCACACACACCATTCACTCACACACTCACACCTACGGGCAATTTAGAGTCTCCAATTAGCCTCAGCATGTTTTTGGACTGTGGGAGGAAGCCGGAGTACCCGGTGAAAACCCACGCAGACACAGGGAGAACATGCAAACTCCTCACAGAAAGGTCCCAGACCCAGGACCAAGGAGGTCTTGAACCTGCGACCTTCTTGCTGTGAGGCAACAGCGCTAACCCCTGCATCACCGTGTCTCCATGTAATCAACGCATAAAATGAAAATGTTTCATCTCATATATATCTGCATGTTTATATCACATGATCAGGCCAATTTGCAGCGTCAAACTATAGGTGTCAAAAATATCAGAATATTTCAGCTGTGACACATATTACACACACAAAAACTAAATTTAAATGTTATATTCCAATGTTTTGTAAAACTATTGCCTTTTATATGTTGGTCTTCCAAAAGTAATCAAGTGGTGAAACATTAAGAAAAGGTTTTTCATTTTTTTTTTCTTTTTTACGAAAAACTAGTCACTTATCCTAATTAAACCATTACCTGTTAGAGGTAAGGAACACTCAGCAGCACTGGAGTTAATAATGACATTTTAACAATGCGTATTATCATCTTTATTCGACCATTGCTGAACATAACAGAAGGGTTAAAGGGACGTCAGATGCTTATGGTAACATGGTATAAAGGAATGGAATGAATGAGTTCTAAAACTCAGGGTAAATGTATGTAAAACTGCTCCCTGAAAGTCAAAAAACAGGAATTCAGCCTGCTCTGAATTCCTTTCCATTCCCCTTATTTCCATCATGAGTAAAGGACAAGATAAATAAGTGAAATGCAACTACCGAGCCATCAAAAGTCTATATGCTGAGATGCAGTTTCTGGAAACCAACCTGTCAGACCAGATAACATTCATCTGGCATGAAAACAGCCTTTTTTTATTGTAAATCATGCAAATATGTTCCAGTTGAGCCACAGAATATATAGATCTGTAAATGTGTGCGATATTCCCTGTGTAAATAATATTTCTGTCAGTATGTGAACCACGCAGGACAATAAACTCTTTCTCTATGAACTGCACTAGCAATAAAGTCTCTATCTCACCGGCCCGAGATCTGTCTGAAAATCTGTTTTTTTTTTTTTTCAAATATGCTGCAGAGTGACAAACAGGAATGAAAACATCACCTCCTTCCCCGCAGGGTGAATCCATTTCAATATCCCTGCTTTGAAAAGCTGCAAAAAAAAAAATGCAGCTTTCGCCCTCGGAGCCGGCCTAACGATTGCGTAGCTGATACGTCTCTGTTGACAGAGCTGTCACGCCATCCGTCATTTTATTTATTGCGAGCGCCTGTGACGGAACTGTGTAAGAAAAGATTGGACATGATGCATACGCGATCATCGCTTATATCGCTTTTTTTATTATATTCTCTCCTCGAAGAGGAAAAAAGACTGAAAAGAAGTTGTCACTTCGGCTGCAATCAAAGAGACAGGGACTCGGCCCTGAGGGAAGCGGATAAGGGCAGGAGGAACAACAGAGGAACAGTGGTTCTCATTTCCTACGCAAGCTCATTTCTCTTTCCTCCTCCTCCTCTTATCTCTCCCTGTTTATACATCCTGAAAGGTTTCACGAGGCTCCTTGGACTCGGAGAGTTAATGAAACGCTTGTTTGATACAAGAGCAAATAAAAACATAATTCTGCACGAAAAGAAATACCACCTCTCCTGGTAATTACTCGCCCAGAGGCTGCGCATCCAAAGACACATCTAAAACATCCTCCTCTGATATGATCATGGGTGAGGATGCTTCATCTCAGTGTTTCTCTCTCTAACTCACACAACACTCAACTATCAGCCAACGTTATATGGATGTTTTCTTTCAGATGTTCATTTATATATATATATATATATATATATATATATATATAGTGTGCTTACTTATCTTACAATACTCATCTCATCTTCTATACCCGCTTATTCCTCATTAGGGTCACAGGGGTCTGCTGGAGCCTATCCCAGCACATTACGGCGAGAGGCAGGGATACACCCCAGATGGTCGCCAGCCAATCGTGGGGCACACACACCATTCACTCACACACTCACACCTACGGGCAATTTAGAGTCTCCAATTAGCCTCAGCATGTTTTTGGACTGTGGGAGGAAACCGGAGTACCTGGTGAAAACCCACGCCGACACGGGGAGATGCAAACATGCAAACTCCACACACAAAGGTCCCAGACCCAGGACCAAGGAGGTCTTGAACCTGCGACCTTCTTGCTTCTTGAGGTAACAGCGCTTGCAACAGCCCCTGCGCCACCATGTCGCTAGGATTGTAAGATGGGCCTACAATACAGGCCAAAAGTTTGGACACACCTTCTTATTCAATGTATTTCTTTATTTTCATGACTATTTACATTGTAGATTCTCACTGAAGCCATCAAAACTATGAATGAACACATGTTTATGTTGTTATGTACTTAACAAAAAAAAAGGTGAAATAACATGTTTAATATTCTAGTTTCTTAGCCATAATAGCAAATAGCCACCCTTTGCTCTGATTACTGCTTTGCACACTCTTGGCATTCTCTTGATGAATTACCAATATATTTTTGGTATATTTTTATTTTATTTATTTATTTTTTTATTTTATATTTATTTTTGTGAATTATATTCACAATATAAGTATTAGTGGATTTTTTTGCTTTATCAATCAGTGGCTATTTTGGAGAAACTAGAATATAAAACACACATATACACTACCATTCAAAAAGTTTGGGGTCACTAAGAAATGTCCTTATTTTTGAAAGAATTGCACTGTTTTTTTAATGAAGATAACTTTAAACTAATCAGAAATACACTCTAACACATTGCTAATGTGGTAAATGACTATTCTAGCTGTGATTGTCTGGTTTTATCTACATGGGTGTATAGAGGCCCATTTCCAGCAACTATCAGTCCAGTGTTCTAATGGTTCAATGTGTTTGCTCATTGCATCAGAAGGCTCATGTAATACATTTCAATTTAGTGTTTTCATGGAAAACACTAAATTGAAGATAGATAGATAGATAGATAGATAGATAGATAGATAGATAGATAGATAGATAGATAGATAGATAGATAGATAGATAGATAGATAGATAGATAGATAGATAGATAGATAGACTTGGTTCACTTAATATATTTCAAATAAACTATTGAACGATTCATTAAAAAGAAATAAAACTGATGGCACTATAGGTTTGATTTTCACTACAGTTGCCAATAGATAAACAAATCCAGAGGTAATTTGTCTCAGAGTCTGTCAGACACAGAATGAACTAATAATAAGCTCATGAAAATTTCAAAAGCTCTCCTCAGACAAATCTTTTTGCACTAATGAAGTGGTGCTGCCACAGTTCTCTCAGCCACTCTCGCCGCTGTTTTTTTTTTATGAAAAAAAGATGCGCACAAGCTGTGGATTACGAATTCCTTTCCTCTGTGGAGACCTTGTTATTTCTGGCAGCCGCAGATTAACAATAAATCAGGTGTTGCGGTGTGAGTGAGGCCTCCTCCGGATCGAGAGAGAACCGACTGCTGGGAGTTGTACCTTGAACAATGAAGCCGCCTTTCCTGCCAGGTTTCACATCCATCTGCTGTTTCTTTTATGCAGCGAGATCCGTTGTTCCCCAATTCTTCTTGCCCCCTTATTCCGGGGGGCGTGCGCGCGTCCGCGTGCTCGTACGTGCCCCTGCGCTCGCGCTACTCTCGACACTTCCCGCGCGCTGGTAGCAAACTGTTAACTGCACGCTGCGGTTTTGGCAGAGATTTTGCAGTCACAGATTTCCCCAGAGAAGATGATGCAGGTCGCCGAGGCTATGAAGACTAATTAGAATAGAGGAGGGAGGTTTAAATTAAGTTTCTCTGTGGCACAGATACTGTTAAACAAGCAGCAGACGCTGCATAATAACTGATCAGAAAAAACACCTCTATGATTTTGTGTTAATATATTTCTACGCGTTCCTCTAGATTTTTAGACAGACGCCTCATGAGCTGTTAAAGGTATTTTTGGCAGGCGTGCAGGTGCAACCCCGGTGTGCGTCTCTGTTATTTCCTTGTGAACGCTGAACAGAAGTTGACTTTGAATCTGAAATACCGTGCACGCGGTTCTATATTAAGCGCATGCAGGCCTTGTATTTCTGGCGCTCCTTCTGACGCGCCACAGCACACATTCAGATTCGTTCCAGCATGCATGGCTTCTTACCTTCGGGACAGTAGCACCTAGGCCCAGCCAGACTGCTGAAGCAGGTGGCTCCGTTCTTGCAGGGCTGGGACAGGCAGTGGTCAACCAGCAACTGGCAGCGTTCCCCTTCATAACCTGAAGAGCATTTACGTTTATTCCAATGCAGCGTCCGTGCAGTACGTTACAGCGGCAACACAGAATGTTAATCATAGAGCTGAACACACCTGGTGGGCAGGTGCACGTGAAGTTGCGGCCTTCGCCCCCCTGTCTGACGTCAGCGCAGGTGCCGTTGTTCCGGCATGGTCGGTGGTGGCAGGCGTCGAATTCCTCGCAGAAGATTCCGGTGTAGCCGTCCTCGCACTCGCAAAAGAAAGTGCTCTACAAAAAAAAAAACACACACATCGCGTCAGAAGCCGGAAAGAACAAGTTTTGAAAGAGAAATAATGAGATTGCGGATAGCAAATGTTCAGTAGCAGCAGGAGCTAGATGTTAGATGTTAGTTAGATGTTCCGATATAGCGGGGGGGAAATGCGAAAAGGCAGAAAAATCATGAAAAGGTTCGCAACACCACGCCAAAGGGAACCAATGTGTCTCATTCGCTTCCTTTTACATCCTCTGTTGTCTGACTCTCCGAGCGCTAAATTAGAAACCGTCTTATTTTCAAGCTGACCCACATGCGTTTTTGACAATCGACATCAGACGATGAGCAGTAAAAATAAGGACTATTTGATGGTGTTGCACTGCCGTGATTTGTGTCACGTTCTTTCTGTTCTATTGGCATCACGTTGTGTGAAGCAGGTGGACCCAAATGCAAAGGGGAGAGGAGGACAGACCGGATCAAAAGCAGGGAGTTTAATAAAGCTGGTACTAAACAAACAGCAGGTGAACAGCCGGCCCACGCGGAAAAACACGCAACGCAGAGTATCTGACACACTCAGAGCAGAAAACAGGACTTTAAATGCATAAAGAACCAATTAATAACAACAGACAGGTGAGGGATCAAGACCAGGGTGAAACACATGAGGCAATTAATAAAGGTGGGAAAACACAGGACAAGCGGCACACAAGGAGAAACAATTTAAAATAAAACAGGAACCGGACAGAGAAAAAAACAGTAAAAAAAAAAAAAGAAAACTGTTCATGTGGTATTTCGAGCATATTGTCCTCAAGTGCTTTTGTTGTCATAGCGAAGTGAAACATGGCGAACCCATTTAAAAATGGCAGGAAGTATAAATGGCAATGGTATTAATCTCATGTTTGCCACAGCATTATGTAGGCTATTACACTAACCAACGTTTAAGAGAACGCTCTCCGCCATGTTGAGAGGTCAAAGTTCATCTCGTCTCGTCAGCTCGCGTATCATAAAGATTACGACGAGCGGGTGTTCGTGTGCAATTTTGATGCTTTTTGGTATTTACGATAATTACCATAGGACGTGAATGCAGAATAAATAAAGCTCATAGAGAGACACTGATTCTGATTATCAAAGGGCATTTGCTTCGCTGAATGCAGTGATGCAGCTCCAGTGAGAATGTTATAAGAAATATGGAAACCTGCTTGTTCCTATATGCAGCTGCTATATATAGTGTCAAAGTGGGATATACACAGTAAAATCTCCAGTGTAGTAACTAAATAAACTCTTTAAGTGTTATATTAACACTGGTGAAGTGTACTATATACTATAACTTCATTAAACCAATACTAATAAACCAGTAACATACCTGACTGAATAACAATAATTATGTTTATTTATCATTGCAGATACAGGGTGATTCAAATGTCTCTTTAAGGACTGTTAGCTTTATGTGATTTCCTATTCTAGTATGAGCTGGTACTGCAGCAGTTTAGACTTCTAATGAAGCTAAACCGTCTTCTCGATAAGTTGTCGATAAGTCGATAAGTTCTCGATATGTTGGGTTTTGATATGTCTTACCTCAGAGGGCTGTGTGATGCATTTGCCTTTGCCAGAGCACTGAGGGTCACTGAAGCTGCTGCCAGGCTCCACACAGCTGCTGGCCTTCACCGTCAGGTTGAGACGCAGGGTGACCTCCGGGGCTGTGGGGGCGCCCACGTGTATCACACCTACCACACAAGAGTTGAAGTACTTATGAACTACTCGTGTAGCTTGTTTGTTAAATGCTACAGAGTGTTATGCTAAATATATTTAATAAATTGTAAGATTTTATTACCCCTGCCAAGGAGGTTTTGTTTTAGCCGACATTTGTCTGTTTGGCTAATTGTTAGCAAAATACTACAAAAAGTGTTAGGCCAGATTTTCATCAGAACATTTCAGTATGCTAATTTTTCTTTGTGTTAGCTGGATCAGTAAACAGACACTTGTTTACTTAGATGTTCATCGTGACAACCTAAAAGGTGGAGGTTGTGTGTCCAAAAAATGTATTCATGCACCTTTAAACTTGCATCATTCTTAACTTGCTAGCAAGTGGTCACTTATTTTTTAGGTCAGCATTCGTGGTTCATTACAGTGACTTTAAACAACAGTCATTACCTCCACCAAGCAGGTTTTGACTCAGCCGACATTCGTCTCTTTGTTAGCAAAATATCTCTAAAAGCATGGGCCGAATTTTTGTCAAATTTTCAGCGATAATTGGGAAAGGTATCACGTAGGAATGATTAAATTCTGGTAATGATCCTGAAGAAATCCTGGTTTCTGGATCACTTTGAATTTTTGGTTGTTTAGTAACAATTTCGTAAATGGACCTTGGGGCCACCTGGTGGTGATAACTTGCACCTGCATAGTATAGCGCTCTCAGAGTGCTCTTCTAGATAAATATATAATCATTTCTTGAAATGAAGAAATAGAAGAAATATAGTTACTTTTAAGGAAGTTGATTAGAACAATGTTTTTCAGGTCAAAGATCAATAAAGCTGTTAGAGAGAATGAGCAGGGACCCTACTACATATATTAAACTCAGCCTATCTAACTTGTAGGGGAGATCTATAGTGCCATGAATTATAAACATACCTTGTTATCTTGCAATAACTAAACTAAATATACTTTTTTGACAAATTTATCCTTGTAAATTATATGTTTAAGTCAGGCTTAGACAAAATAGTACCAAACTCTATATCTGTTGAAGACTTCTGTGTTAGACATTTGTTGAAACTGTATTTTAAAATGTACCATGGTTGTCAAATGTTGCTGCTACTATTACTGACACATAACAATAAACTTCTCTGTGGCTAAAAGTTGTTAAGAAGTAACGGAGCCAGCGCTTCATCAGGACCGAAATAGTCTGAGTTCCCCTCCTTCTTGCCTCTCTCTTCAAGTTCAGAACATCTCTTATAATATCTTCAATCAAAGCTGACAGCCACACGGGCGATTGTGTAAAAATAGCCTCATGGTGAATATTAACGGCCATTTTTTTTTTTCCCCTGATGCGAGCCAATGAGCTGAGAAAACGCTGATGACGAGACCCAGACGGTGCAAGCTCCTCGGGCCAATCAGAGGCCTCCCCGTCGCCCCCTCCGAGTGACCGAACGACTGCCAACCCAATGACATCAGATCAGATGCTCGCTCGTGAGAAGACTGTGACATTCAGACGTGTCGAAGAGGAGGAAACGCAACGTCACTCCTGCTCCTTAATGACGCTGCGCAGGTTTCTCACAAGCTTCTGTATGCCGGTAACAACAGGAAGTCAGTTAGTGGGATCATTACTCATTTAGTATCTGGCCTGACTGCTCGCAGAAAGAAAAAAAAAAACACCAGTCTTTAATTTGACCTTCACTCTTCCACTCTTTCTGTCCCTCTAATCCCTCTGATGCCCTGCCTTGTCTCCTCTTTCTCTCTCCTTATCTGACTCACACCCACCCTCCATTATCCTTCCTCCCCTTTGATTTTAACCCCCCCCCCCCAATGTCATTTCCCAGTCTCTCTTTCTCTTTCTCTCTCTCTCCCTCCCTCCCCCTCTCAGGCTGTGCAGTCTCAGTTAGCAGACATGTCAAGGTCAGCAGACAGGCGGCGTGGTGAAGCAGCATCAGGTATGTAGAGCACACACAGAGGTCAGCCAGCCCTTCAGTCAAAAGAGTTGTCCCTCTCCAGGACCAGCTGCAGCTCACACCACAGTTTTGGCACAATCGTCTGAATACTCGAATTTCACAAAATGTCACGTCGTGGGTGTGTGGTATTAAAAGTACAGATGGAATATCAGCATACATATCTGTTTTTTTTATTCTTTTAATATGCAAATATAATATTCGGATCCACGTGTACGCAAACGTTACGCGATTCTCTGACATGTCATGAATAAACGCGGTAAATAAAAATGTATTAAAATTCCTTAATCCTCACCTTTTGGGAGATGGAGGTTGTAAATAAGCTATTTAGAGGTATTTCAACATGTTTCCTCTTTGGCTCCTCTGTAGATGTTATTGAGGGTGGAATTTAACACAAATCAAATGATAAAAACAGAGATAATCGTAGTTAAAATGATGCATTTCCTGCCGAACTGAAGGCATTATACACATTATACATTTTCAATATCTTGGTTACATTTGTGTTTTTCAATTCCGCGTATGTATTTGACCACAAAGCTAAGTGTTTTTTCATCAATTATCTTGTAAAAATCTGAAAGTAAATTCGTTATTTCAGTTAGTAACTTGTAACTTGTAACTTGTTCAGTTTGTAACTTTTTTACTGTGAGTTTCTCAGCATAAATCACCATCATGCTGCTTTTATAGTCACTGCATATTATCGATAAGGGGTTTCCATGTCAACAAATCTACTATATGAGTATATATTTGAATTTTAGCAAAATGCCTCCGATTTTGTGCGTGTATATTAAAACAGAAGTGATATGAAAACAGGTCTTTGGTAATGATTCATGCTTTATTAGCATCTGCGGCGACTTACTGAGGAAGTAGTTCTGTCCCAGGGGCAGCAAGTGGTCTGACACCACCAGTCCATCAGGGGCCTGCAGGAGCCACATCGTGGTGCCGTTCAAAATGGAAGAACGGAGGAAACCCTCTTCATTCACGCGCCACAGCACCGGGGCTCCGCTGGCATTCACCACCACCCTGGTTAGAGGGGAGGGACGGGTCAGGGAGGGGGGGGGAAGCAAGAAGCAGCAGTAGGGAAATAGGAAAATCTGGATTTATTCTATATTTTGTCCCGAACGGTAAGATATAATAAGTTATTACCAGCTGCTTTTTCAGCTTGTGTTGTATATTTACAGATCAGATAACGGACCGCACAAGAAGCACACTGGATCCATGAAATATTAGGAACAGAAGAATCCAGATGTTGTGCTGCGTCCTTGTTGTTTCATACTCGCTGCTTGCCGGAAATCTTAAACGGCATCAAAATGTCAACAACATCTGGCAAGATAAGACAAATGAATTAATACTCTATGTGAACTTCCCTGCTATTTCTAAGCCTTATACATTGAAAATACAGAATTAAGTAAATACAGGCAGTACAGCAGCCATGATGCTGACTGCGTCCCATGATTAAACCAGGATTTATGACCAAATGGCAGTCTTCCTGTTTGTTACTCCACCCTGGCATCACGGTCAGGTCTGGTGAGTAATGGCTGCCGGTGATCTGACTGTGGGATTTACAGCCGGTGTGGTCAAGCTCTGTCATTAATCAAGGCAGTTAAAGAGACGAACCAACAGAAAAGGGAAGAGGCGACTGTGTGGTCACTCCGATTCCACACTCGATGCTTTGATACTCGTGACACATCTAGTTCTGATATCTATTAAACTGTATTTCTGTCGCATCGAATGATCTTCATTTTTTCACGCTGCTGCTGAAAGGTTTCCTGCAGACATGAACAACGAGCCCTGAGCACCACGTCCTGCGATGAGGAAGTGATCAGACGTACCGAATCGAAATCGAGTTGAAGTTTACTGACGTTCATTCTCTCCAGAGGGTGAAGCCTTTAACACTGCATGCGCTTTTGTTCCTTTTTGACTCCTGTTGCCAAAAAGGATTTGTGTTACTTATCAATGAGCTTCATATAAAGTTCGGCAAACAGAAGAAACCTAAATCGAATCACACTTTGCCCATAAATCAACAGTAGTTCTCCTCAGTATGCCAGCACAGATTTTCCAAGGTTGTTCCCGCATGTATGAGAATGTGCCACATAGAGGTTTTCATTGTGGATTCAGGTGTGTCTGTTTCTTTTGTCTCTTCGTGTGATCCCAGGCCGACTCCATGATGTTGAGATCAAGGCTCTTTTCGGGAACATACCATCTGCTACGGGGCTCTTTGTTCGTCTTGTGGCTGAAGCTCTTTATGACCCTGGCTGAATGTTTGGGGGCGTTGTCATGGTGCCGAATAAATCTGGGAGCGTTCAGGCAGAACCGCCCCGATTGTTTTAAATTATTCACGATTCCCTTTACTGTCATTTCCCTGAGATTTTTCATACATAGAGCTCCTATTACAGCACTGCAGCAAAAGAAAACGAATTTTCTAACTCATTTCTAATATTAGACTGGACACATATGCGAAGAAACCAAGAAGCGTTTAGCAAGGATGAGCCTGATATTCAAAATCTTCAGAATACATGATGGCTTGATGGATAACGACCATCAAGAGGCAAATCGTTTGTCTCTTGCCTGTCGCCAGCTAAGTGCATCGAACCGTCCATCTAACCTCACATCCACGCTTCCTGCGTTGCAAAAAAACTATACGACCCACTTTTGTCAGAGATGAAACGCCATCAGTAGAACAGCAGAGCAGAGTTCAGGATATAAACGGATATAGCCTACAGCCACGTTTTGGGTCACGTTCACAGGTGGATAGGCACAACGGCTGTCCCAAAATCCCATTGAAAACAGGGAAGCTGTGAAGCTGCGGGCATTGACTGAATTAATAAGATGGTGGACAGACTACCAGCAGCTGAAATGAGTTTTCCTTTGCATGCTGCGGGATGGTGTTAGGAGCCCATATATCGGGGGAGCTGCTCTTCCTTTCAAGCCGAAATAGAACATTTGAGATTTGATATACGTGATGGGATCTGTAAATTATGCCCTATATTTTATAGTTACATTTCCTGCAGGTTAATACATGTTTTAAATTGTATCATGTTTTTACTGAACCTTATCCTAACAAGTGCAAACACACTGCTAGAATGCAAACATGCACGCCAATCAGCAAAAAAGGGTTATGTTGAAAATATACTATTAGGACAAACAGGATCAGAACAAAGCGGTTTCTTTATTTCCATGTCTTCTACAGGCTCTTTGAGTCTTTTTGTAAACTACCATTGAAGCGACCATAAAGGATTCTTATTTGAAAGTGAGCCAGCTTTAAAGCAGCAGCTAAAACCGTCCACTTTGATTAATAATTTGTGAGTGATTTGATTTTCAAAAACATATTTTTTTTTTTTATTAATGTAAGAACTTCAACTGTCTGAGTGGTTAATCTGTCACTGTTATCCTTTAAGGACTGAAAGCTTGACAAGCGTATAAAAGGGGAGGCGGAGCTTACTGCATGGTTGCTTATTTACTAAATAAACTTCAATGCAATTAAGTTAATTAGACAAATTAATCCTTTATTGAGTAATACTTATAGTGGTGGTGTTAATATTATTATATAAAATTGTAGTCTGTCTGTAATTTGCCAAAACAAAGTGGCAGGCTAATAACCGCTCTCACTCTCTGCAGCCTATTTGGAACAAAAGAGCTTTATTACATTATTTTCAGCATCTCTAAATCAATGTCACTTTTGTGCTTAATTTCCAAGTGGTGCTTGTGTGTTTGTACGTAAGCGTCCTTCGCTGCCTGCGTCTGGATCTGCATTCAGGTGTCGTGTGTAATTATACAGAATGAAAATTAAGCAGCAGCAGGGGTAGCTCGTAGCTCGTAGCTCTGCCGCCACGAAGAGGGCCCTGAGTCGTGCCTGCCATCTATAATGAGAGGCGATATCAAGGTCGCTCAATATTCACCTTGACCGTTGCTTCCACATAATTCGTTGACTTTGTTTCCAGTTATACTGTAATACCGTTTGGGAGCTGAAAAGAAAAGATGGAATCCACCTGGACTGGTGTAATCCGGTATGTCCCGAGCCATAACCCTCACTTGTTACAAAAGCTACAATTTGCTAAATTAAAACAGGTGTTTTTAGCCTTTATTTAGCCAGGTAGGTCCCATTAAAATACAATATCACTTCTTCCAGGGACTCCAACAAAACAGAAGAGAAGCAAATTGTACAGGTTATTGAAAACAGTCGTTTCTTTCTGTAAAAGAGCTATAAGGGTATTCGAAAAAGTAAAGTCGTTTTAAGAAAAAGCTGTTTTACCAAGCTCTGATTGCACAGTGGAGACCACGAATCCAACTGGTAGACTTAATGCTATATTGTCAGTTTAGGAATAAAGACTGGAGTTATAAATAAGTAGTTACACAATAAATAGCAACATGTTTATTTTCTGCTCTGATATAGAGAGGAACATCCTAAAGATTCATATAACGTGTGAGCTTATATTTGTTATGAAAACGTAACGCGGCGTGAGCACTTTTTTTTTTGTAGATAGAAAAAAGCCCAGTTTAGGCCTAAGCCGTTTCAATAGATTATCAATATTAACTTTAAAAGCCAACTTTTCATCGAGTACCTTCTAAAGTCAAGATAGTGGGATCAACTTCTTTAGAACGAGGACGAATGGGGGTCATATGCTAAGCATGCAGATAAAACGCTGTGCAAAGCAGCTTCTATTTTAACGTTTCCAGGTATTCTGTACAGTGCAAATTTTATGCAAATTTTGCCAATTAAAGACGCTTTTAGGTTAGACTCTGAAAAGAGTTCTGTTTAACACCATGCAGGCTGAATCATGCTGTTTCTCTGAGCTTTTCTTGTACCTGTAACCCCACCTGTCATAGTGCGCTAACCACATCCTGAGTACACTTTAATAAGGTGAGGACCTGATCCCATGGATGCAACTTTTGTTTAAAGGGCCCTACTTAATCACACAGGTGTTTCCACTTATTCTGGCTGATCAGAGCCAGCCAAAGTGTTTTGTCGTGACAGCGTTATCACAGCAGGAGAAGCGCAGGTGTGAAGCTGTGCATGCTGGATCCCTGCTCCGGTTTACCGGGACACTTTCATAAAACAGAGCCGTTGTTAATGTTATTAGTGGCACCTGTGAGGTCGCGGCGGAGGTGTAATCTGTCCTGCTTCAACAGGTGCGAGAACACTAACGGGAGAACGAGAGAGCCGTCGACGGAGGAGGTCTAATCGGGGGGGGAAGAAACACACCTGTGTGAATCAAACACGGAATACTCACCACCTGCAGGATTCAATGATACAATTTTAATGGAGTATTCCTCGAAGGAGACGTACACCACTCATAAGAAAAAAAGCGCCTTAATGGCTCTCTTACTTCACAGCCGTCTCTTCGGGCACCTCTAGGGACAGAGTCAGAGTTCCTGATGTCAGCTCACACAGCTCGCTGCTCACACAGTGCAGACCCTCAGTCACCTGGAAGAGGACGCACACACATTGTATATTGCTGTTCATGCAGCTCTGGAAAGAAAATAGAGGCTACTGCATTTTATTCTAAAAATCAGCACCTCTACATGTATTCCAGCCATTCCATTCCAATACATGCACACTTCATTTAGAGCTAATGTGGGTGCAGGTTTTGGTTCCAACCAAGCAGGAACACATGTGATTCTATTAATGAAGCTCCCTAGCAAGGGCACTAATGGTTGATTAGTAGAATCAGATGTGTTCCTTCTTAGCTGGAACAAAAACCTGCACCCACAGTGCATGCCAAGCATGAAGGCTGTGATAAAAAATAAGGTTTATTGCACCAAATATTGATTTCTGAACTCTTCTTAAGCGTAAACATTAGTATTATGTTGTTTTAAAACGAATTTGATCCTGTTTCTTTGCATTGCTTGAGGTCTGAAAACATTGCATCTTTTTTGTTATTTTAACAATTTGTCAATAAACGCTCTAAATGATACAATTTTTATTTGGAATTTGGGGGAAATCACAGTAAAAAACAATCAGAGCTGTAGAATTTGAAGATTCCAAGATTTGAGTTCAACACTGGAAGTTTTTTCCTCACCCTGTCTGCCTCCCACGGCACCACCAGCAGCCTCTGCCCGGGTTTGGGTTGCCATGGTTGCAGGGTGGGCGGCGCCGGCGTGGTGGTGGAAGGGACGGTGGTCGGCTGCTGCGGCTGCGTGGCGGCGGCGGTGGTGGAGGCGACGGGAGTAGCCAGCTCCGGGGCGGAGGGGGGTGGCGGGGTCCCAGTCGGCAGCCGGCAGGTCCAGCAGGATCTGATCGCACCTCTCCCCCTCGTAGCCCTCGCTGCACTCGCAGGTGTAAACCGGCTCCCCCTCCTCCCCGCCGCTGCTCCGGCTGCAGTTTCCATGGAGACAGGGGCTGCTGGCACAAGGGTCTGTGAAAAACTGAAATAAGGGGGTGGCGGGGTGGGGAGGGACAAATAGAAACAGAGTCAGAGAAAGAGACAGAACAAGCACATTATTTTCTAAATGTGTTTTTTCAGCTCCTGACTGCATTGCTGTCCTGCAGCACATACTTTATATATATATATATATTTGTCAGCTTCTGTCAGTTTTTTTCCAAGTATCAACCTGGGAATTCAGTTTCATTTCATACAGGCTCAAGGAGTGGACCTTTAACCACTATGTAAAGACTGTAAGTACAAGTCAAATCACTTCACTCTCCCATCAGCTTTTACGCTCTCTGCTTTGCTCTCTTTGCTTTTATTGCCTTGTAACTTGTGGTTCTAATAAACTGCTGCAGGGCTGTATTTCTCTCCCTCCATACATTTTTTCGTTGGCTCTCTCTTTCTCTCTCACACACACACACTCACATTTTACTTCATAATAAGGTCCCCCCCCCTATCATGCAACAATGATTAAAAAAAAAGAAAAAAAAATATGGACCCTGACAGCCTCCTTCATGCTGGTTTCCCTCATCAATAATGAATCTTATTTGGTGGAAAACATTGGGGTAGTATGGATGTTGAAGGTGAAAGAGGACAAAGCCGCTTTTAGGCTTAAGAATGTTTATAATCCTTTTTTTTCTCCTTTTTTTTCTGGCTGGGTGGGGGGGGGGGGGGGGGGGTCAAATCGCCACAAACAGCCTCAGGTATCTACAGCTCCAGCTGTCAAATTGAAATGTTTTCAGATAAGATTTTTAATGACACCACGAGAAAAAACAAAAGGCTACGCTGGAGCGAGAGCGAACAGAGGAACGATAATGATGCTCATACCGATACATGCACATTTGAGAATACGGACGTAAATATGTGTATGTGTGTGTGTGAGAGAGAGAAAGACAGAGTGAAAATCAGAATCACAGATCGTCATTAACAGTCTGCTCTCTCCCTGACTGAGTCACAGCTCATTAGTGCTAATCTCTCTCAGGTTCGTACTTGCGATGCCTCTATCAAACTTCCTCCTTCTGTTCCAAAGCCCGGCGGTCCCACCAGGCCACTCACACAGTCCATTGTTCTTATCACCACCCAAACAGCACCAGGGATTGACTCTAGCCTTAAACCTTTAGAGACAGCAGGGTTGGCTTGTCTGAGTTTTAGGAGTCCAGCTCGTGACCTTTTTCATATTTAAATACTGACTGATCTTCCGTGCTTACTGTTCCCGTCCAGGCAGCTCGGGTTGTACTCTAATAAAGCAGGACTTGTATCGAGGCTGCTGATGTAATCTAGAGTCTGTGTGAAAATAACATGCCGCATTTGTGTCCCGATAAGGATGTTACACATCAGTAAAGAATAATTACTTTTGCTTTATGTTTTTGTCTGAATTGATAAAACTGTGATTAAAGATTATTGTAATATTGAAAGAAACAATATAATTTGAATCATTTTTCAAGCCAAGACGTAAAAGACACACAAAATGAGTTGATTCCGGCGCCTGAATTTTGAGAATTTGCTCCTTTGCTTCTGCTTTTAATGCTGGAAGATTTATTTTATGTACAATTTTCTGAAATTCTTCAGACTAAATGATGAATCAATGAAAAAAAAATTGAAAATAATAATTTGTTGCAGCTCTTGAAACTGAACATCTGCACTTGATTGGTTGAAAGTCTGGTGATATTTTCAGTTCAGTTACATGAGATTGTTTCGTACAAACTGCAATTATGTTCAGTAAAGTGATTCTTGCTGATTGTGATTCCAAAAATGTTAGAAATGTCATTCCTTTTGTCCATGATTCAGCTCTAACTTGATGGCGTCATTACTATTCACTTGCTATCGTGTTTGGTATCATTAGTATTCATGTATTTGCTTCCGTATGATTTTGCTCGTTACTCAGCACCAACCAGCTCATATGCCCCGGGCCCTGGCGAAGCATGTGAATCAATTTCTTCTAAGCAGCTGATAATAACCCACATTAGTTCTTTTATCTATATTCACAACATGGACCGAGAAACAGAACGAAGAGATCCTCTGAGGCCAAATTAATCGCTTCACGAGGTGCTGTGATCTATTTGCTAATTTGGGACGGCCGACCTGAGGAGGGAGGATCAATACAGCTGGACGGAAGAGAACAGCAATGCTACTTAAGCTGTTGGCATCATCAATTTAACCCGGTGGAGGGGCTGATAAGAGTTTGTTTCTCCACTTATACCACACACACAAATAGTTCTTCAAACTCTGGTACGTGAACATGTATAATATAATTCTATTTACAATATAGTTTTGCATAAATGCAACACATAACCTCTAAATTACATCCTAGCCACCGCAAATCCAAGCAAAAGAAGTTAAATTAATTAATAAAAGTTAAATTAAAATGTCTTTTGTTGAGCTGCGTAACATCTAAAATGTTGTGCATGCAAATAAAACCAAAAAAAACAAGAAAATTCACACATACTCATGTTATAATTCAGCTAAAGAATTGGGCATAAAAAGCCTGATTATGACACAGGTTATTATCTTTTTTCTTTTTTTTAATGTGTGAGTGTAAAAGTTAGTTTAAAAAATCTGCGCTCCTGCCTGCACACAAACTGGGAAATAAGACCAGCCACTCATTCAGTGGTGGTCTGTCTTCCTCTGTATTGTTGCTGAAATCTGGCTGAACACAAGCTATTTGGAAATAGGTTTAGTTATGATGTCACAACAGGAGTAGAATCTAATAGTAACGGCCCCTAGATCAGTAGCCACCTGTGGGGTGGGTGGTTTTGGACTATAGAAACATGCTCGCTTTTATAAATAGATAACAAAAGTTAAACTATTTAGAGAAAAAGAAAAATGGGGCCCCTTTTACTTCTGCTGAATTAACAAATCTTTAAAATCTCTCACAGCCATGATGTTCTAAATTGTTTAAAAAAAAAAAAAAGCAAACTGAAGCCAGTTGCCCTCTAGGCTTAGTAATGAAATCAGCCCTTAATAAAAAAAAAAAAAAAAAAGCTCAGACAGGAAGACTGGCAGAAGTGCCCTTGAGCAACTAATTGCAATAAATCTAAACCAGTGCAAAAGATCTGAAGCGGATTAATAATTATTATAGAACTGCCCGATAGCAATGTAATATCAGCAGGGGGCAGGAGTTGAGTTGTATTGCAGCCTGTAATAATAAACAGCCACCATTATTTGAAGAAAAGTGGTTCACTGGGGAAAACAATGTTTTATCTTGCACTTCCGGTGATATTAAAAGAACCTCAATAACAGATTTTTCTACACAACTGTTGTCGTGTAAAGAACATGTACTGTCACCTTTTCAACAGCTCAGAAAACAGCCTTATTTTTAGCCTCACTGGGACTACTCGGTGTGTAATCCTTCGAGTAAAGCTTAAGAAAGATCAATAGCACAAAGGTACAAGGTTTGCCCTGTGTGGACCGCATAAAGCAACTCAGCAAGTGGAACTCAAATGCTTTATGTGCAAAAGTTGTGTGTTTGCTGGTCAGTTATTTAATCACAGCTGCGAATGGTGAACGCTCAAAGTCTGCTGAGGTGCAGCCTCCAGGGACTGATCAGCCAATCAGAACAGAGCTGGAGCCCTAAGCCGAGTGGCTGCATAAAGATACGATAAGATAAGATGAATAAGGGTAGACAGAGGTGTGCTTCAGCTCTGAGGTGACAGCGAGACCCTTTCCTCTTTCGTTATCATGCACAAAGTGAAGCTCCGTAAAGAAATGGATTTTGCAATATCTTGACAGGCCTGCCAGAGACACGGCCTCAACCTTATCCAACGCTTTTTTGATGAACGGGTACATCGACAGGTCTCATCGCCCCAAAATCAGCAGCCGACCTCACGGGTCAAAAGAAGAAAATCAAGAACAGTCGGTCGACGGCGTGCAGAAAAGGCCGGGAAGGTCAATATTAAATGTTCTGGGAGTTTTTCAACTACCTCTCACTTGTCTTAGCAAATTTTGCAGGATGCTCGAGTCATGGCTTTTAGGACTTTAGGTTTAAGTACTTAGATTGGCGACACTTTCTGGGAACCTACAACCCTGGTGGAGCTCCATTCATCTGCTGTTTGACAGCGGTAGTTAACCGAGCACTCCATTTCACCAGTTTATCAGCCACTTACTGTTTATGGCTGACTCATTTGAGAGATAGGCGATTATACTGCAGGGGTTCACTTTAATGGCCAGATCATTCAGTTAATCACACGCAGAACGAGTTGGGAGGGATGACTCACAGTGTATAAGAAAACACACCGACATGTGAGGAGAAGAGATGTCACCGAAGCCTTCGCAATAAGCACGGACATGCAAACAGGCATGATAAAAGTGTATTACAGCTTAGATTTAGATATGTATTATATGTCTAAGCTGTAGTCATACAGGCTGTCATGCTGTAGAGAGATGATCCGTCTAATAATCCACTTATTTCCACATCTGGGCTGTTTATCACCATTTTGGTTCCCTCAACACAACACACACACAGAGACAGCATTTGCTTAATCACTCTCTCATAAAATCGCTTGCATACAAATAAGACAAAAATATCTCTGCAGGATTTCGGGGAGGATTAGTCTCGTAGAAGTCGCTCGAGCGACTACAGGGGACGTCGGGAGGCTCCTATCTGGACGACGGCAGTCGCTGTGATGTAGCGATATGCCACCGAGCGTCTGCGGTGTCTGACGGCGAAGTCCTCAACACTGACGAGCGCTCTTCCAGACACAGCCGGAATCATCCCCGAGAACAGGGCCGTCGGGTTGAGTGGCAGCATGTGACGCTGCATTTAAAGCTTTAGATTAAAGCGGTTCTCCCCACCGTCACCCGAGGAGAGCTGTGTGAATGAGACAAAGCGACGGTTCAAGAGCTTCGATCTGCAGTCTGCAGTGAAGCCACAACCGTCCTCCTCTAATGCGTTGTTGTCTGAGCAATCATCATGGCGTATAACCTGTTACACGCCGCCATATGCAACTGTCGATCTGAGTTAAAATGTATTCGATAAAATCGTCTAGGGGTTTGTCAAATCACCGGTAGTGAAACTATACATCTGTTTCAGCTTTAGCCATAGACAGGCAGTTGGAATTCTGTCAAATATTCTGGAGCATATTTCATATAGAATAATCTATTCACTGAGTTATACAGTGAAACTCTGTGGTGAAACATCACTTTTTAGCCCCAGGATGGAGGGTTATGATAATGTGTTGCTCTCACACTGCAAGGAACATCAGCAGAAACTTCATGCGATGCGTCTACGAGGGTCTCACTTTTCATGTTGAGAGAGAAGCGGGTGTTTAAAAATTGATGCGTCTGATCTAGATCTATCTTCTTTTTTAGAGCGAGTGGGCGAGTCTTTGACAAGCATCGGCTGTTTGCTGAATTCAAGGCTACGGAGAGAAACTGGAGCATCGCTCTGCATTGTGTAATCTCACAGGAGCAGAACAAATATAAGGATATATAGAGGCTGGAGAGAGAAAAAAATACAATCCTGCAACACCCAGGCCATGCACCCTAAAACACACACACACACACACTTACATATAGATAAGTCTCCATAGATCGACAGCTGTGAAACACACGGTTAGGAAATTACTAGCAGAACTATAGCAGCCAGGGAACAAATACCCTGTAATTACATAATCAATCATGCAACAATTAGCTAGATGAACTAAATTAAACTTTCATATAGCTAGCAGTAATTTGTATCAGGAATACGCAGTGCATAATGAGCACCCGCTAAAACAAAATATTTAATTCATGATGGTGACAAAATAATACTCGAAAATCATCCTTCACTGGTAGAATTGTCCCCCTCATTATTCTCTCCAATCTGCCCCCCCCCCTCCCCAAGGTCTGGGGTATGATCTGGTTGCATAAAGAAGAGCCACAAATATCACAAAATGAAGCAAATGCATTCAGAAAAGCATGAAAATCACTGCTGGCCCATAATTAACTGTAGTAATCAAGTTAAAAATGCTAGAAATGTGCCATGCATCTCTTTTTTTTATGAACTGGAGTCGTGCCCAGAACCGGAGCAGGAGAAAAGGGCAAAATGAAGCATGAAAAAAACAAATAAACCAAAGAGTCGTAAGGAATCGACAAAGGGGTGAAGTGTTTTAGGCAGAAACAATGAAGATGAAGTAGAATTTCCAGATAAAAACCCAGCGTCAAAGTGACAGATTTCCTCCATCGTAGAACTGTGTTCGGGCCTCGGTTGGCTCGGTTGCATAACACGCAGTTTAAAACGTCTCATACTGTGACGTGAAGACGAGCTTGTCACGCAAACAGGGTTTAAGCGTTTTATATAATTCTCACATCATGATGCAAGGCTGAGTCAAACGTTTCCATTCTTGGCAGAAAAGGGATGCTTCTGTTCACAAGAGGATCAACATTTTTTTTGCCAGTGAGTCTAATCTCTGCTGCTTCTTACAATACAAAAGAATTATGGAAAACCAGCTGAGAAACTGCCTAATAACATTTAAAGACTTGATGAGTCCCTGTTACTGTGAGTGTTATAGGATCTGGCAGGTGGCTGCAATGGATTTTTAGCCATAAAAAGATGGCAAACTTGCTTAGTTTTAATGACTGCATGTTGGAATAATGATGAACATTAGTGATTAGCGATGCCTTCATGGTATGGATATGTAAACTATGTTAAATACAAAAAATTTTATACTCTCATATTAAATACCAGTGTACCAGTGTACCAGTTCTGGATGTTGTATTTCCTGTCAGTCTAAAGCCTGACAGGTCAAGTGATTTGAAACCTCTAAATATTCTGTGAGATACTGTGACTGTTCATTTAGCACCGGCACCCTGTCATGTTCTCTGCTTTTGCCCAATGCGCGATGTGAAAGGCTCCGGCCTGCACCCATGGACATCGTGTGGAAAATGTGGATAAAGACATTAGACGAATGAGATTACATAGCTTCTAAAATGTTTTCTTTTATGACTATTTTCAAATAGTAGCCTTACCCCGTCAATGATATCATTTCAAGAATATCCGAAGACAGGGAAATGCAGTGTTTAGAGCATCAGGTTTAGCGTTTAAGCAAAATCCTGTCAGTGTTCCAGGCAGACGTTGTTCTGATTTATTACAGCCGTCAGTCAGAAAACCACCCGGCATAAAACCTCTCATAATGCTGTCAGCACGGACTTTAAGCTTTAAAGGCATTTCAGATACTCAGTCTGATGCTATGTCTCTAATGGTCTGATCCTGTGCTGCCTTCACTGCTACAGTACATACTGACTACTAAATGAAAGATTAACAGTTTACACTGAAGTACACTATCCCACTATGTTTTGTTTTAGCTAATCTGGACGCCCCTCCCTATCTGCTATATAGGCAAGATGGTGACCAAGAGTTGACTGTTCTGCAGTCAACTGTTGTAAATACATTAATCTACTAACATCTATCTATAAATCTATCTATAAATCAAGGAGTAGCTGTGCTTCTGTGGCTCGTGTATCCCTCTGACTGTCAGATCAACCTCACCTTTCAGGTATAGTTTGTGCATGGCATCGTATTTTGTGGATTTTTCTCGATAGATATTCAAAATGTCATTATTATACAAGTTCAGTATGTAGTTAAATTTGTATGTAGTTATATGTATGTATCACAGAATTATCCTGCAGCAGCGCTTTAGTTACAGTGTAAAGCTCCGTGTCACGGCGCTCCTCCTCATGTTGACTTAGGTTGTTTAGCGGCTAATTTATTCCTCACGCTAACACAGGCTACTGCAGTGCCATAGCCGTCTTACTCCAAGACGGGTTCACAGACCCTCAGGAAATCCCAGCACTATCACCTGTGGACACAATAACATGCCCTGGTTCTTACACTAAACTGGGCACAAAAGTGTACAGGAAAAAGTAAAAACTAAGAGATGTATCTAAGTCTGTTTTTACTTGGCCTATCAACATGATTTGATATGTGTAGTAGTAGTAGTAATGTGATGTAGATTGTTGCCTGGCTCATTCTGTGCGGAGGTGGATTCCTACGCTGGATGTCCTCCATGTTACAGTAATCTCGTCATTAAGGAGTATTTCTCAAGTTTCATCATGCTGTTCTCATCTGCTTTCAAGTGTCAGCACTTCACCTCCTTCGGCCAAACAAGAAAAATCTACTTAAGCTTCCACTTTTCTACAGGAATACACACTTCCTACGGGCACTGCACTGGTACTCAAAATATCAGGAGTTACAGAAGCAATATAACAGTTTCTATCACAGTCATTGATTTAAGTAGGAAATTTAATAATATGACTAAGAATACATTGTTTTCCCTGCACTACCATGTTCCCGTCGCTCTAACCTGTCACAGTTGTCCAACTTAAATCAGTGTTATTGGATAAAGACAAAGAGCTCAGGCGTCGTCTTTTTCCCACATAACGAAAACAAAACAACATTTTAATCTTTTAAGCCTATGAGCCAAACGGAATAATTGTGCCGTTGTCTTGGGACTCAAGCTCATTAAAACACATTAACGCTCATGTCGTACAGAGAGTCAACAGAAACGGGCCAACGAGCCATTTTAGGGCTCATCCTTTAGTTGGAGACACACAGCGTACAAACAGTCCTCAGGCTTTTGCCTGTTTGTCGAAAAGAAGACAGAAGACGCGAATCAAATCATCCGCTGAGAAGAGAGTGACAGCTGTCTGGTAATATAAGAGCTGAGGTGACAAGGAGGATAAAAAAGGTTCCACCTGCTTGGAAAACACTGCAATACTTAGTAAAGAATTATTGTCAGTCAGTTTCTATACCTGCTTATTCCTCATTAGGGTCACAGGGGTCTGCTGAAGCCAATCCCAGCACATTACGGCGAGAGGCAGGGATACACCCCAGATGGTCGCCAGCCAATCGTGGGGCACACACACCATTCACTCACACACTCACACCTATGGGCAATTTAGAGTCTCCAATTAACCTCAGCATGTTTTTGGACTGTGGGAGGAAGCCGGAGTACCCCGCAACATCTCTAACCCCTGCACCACCATGTCGCCAAGAATTATTGTAATTAAACAAAAAAAAAAAAGCTTGAAATACTTCATTAAAACAGCAGAACACAAAAAATAGATTCATATATACAGTATGTTCATTATAGTGACCCTTTTACACAGTGGCTTAAAGATTAGCTCGGTAGAAAGTTAACTATAATGATCCCCATTGGGAAATCAAGGATGGCTCATGCCGTCTCTAAATCAGTGACATTTAATAAAAAGACAAAAAGAAAATGAAAAGAAGTGATGCATATGCACATGCATCACATGACACGATCTTGTGCTTCTTGTAGAGTTATTGGGAAACAGTAGCAACTCCCATTATCCTGTGCTACTTCTTTGACATCATCATGTTTTTGTTTTTTTTATAGTTTTGATTAAGAGCAGCAGAATAGGAAATACTGCGCATTTAAGAGTTCCTCCTTAAAAAGATGGAGAGGCGGTTTCTTCTCGAGAGGCTGCGGTCCTCACAACTTTACACATGTTTCAATGTGGATATGAATCACATTTTTATTCTCGCGAACCATTTTGGGTACGGAGTTAAAGTGGAATGAAGAGTGTCAGCTGTCAGTTCTTGTGTCTGTGCGGTGATTGATGAATCTCAGACAGGGTAAAAGCCAGCAGAGCTGCTAATGTCATTGGCACCAAACAACCGAGTTAGAGAATACATGCAGAAATTAAAGCTGCGCTAATCCTTATTTTCAAACGTTTCAAACGCTATTATTTTATAATTTATCTCTATAAAACATTTCAGTCTGCTATTTTTTTGTGTGTTAACTGGATGATTTACCAAAATGTTCATAATAACAACTTAAAATGTGATAATATGCAGAGGTTGTGTGTCCAAAAAAATGTATTCATGCACCTTTAAACTTGCATTTGCATTTGTTTGTCTGTCTGTTTTTTAGCAAGATACTGCAAAAAGTACTGGCCGGATTTTTGTCAAATTTTCAGTAAACGTTGTGAACGGTACTATGAATACAAGATAAAATTTGGGCAATGATCACTTTGATTTTTTTGTTGTTTGGTAACATTGTGGTAAATGGACTTTCAAACAAGCGTCATCATGTGTAGCCTCCTGGTAGTAATATGCACCTGCAAAGCTTGTTTTCTTTGCCTCATATGAAGATAAAGCTAATTACAGGATTAAGAAAAATGCTACTTCGACATAGCAAACTTCCATGAAGTTTGTGCAGCACACCATAATGCGGTAAAGCCTGCGGTAGTATAGCAGGAGAAAGACAGATTACACTCATTGGCACCACTAACACGGCCTTGCTCAAAGGTACTGAAATTGCACACTAATTGCTTTTAGAGAAGGAATTTTCCGCGACACAATTTGCTGCTGTCCACATTATCAGACTGAGCCAAGCTTAATGTGTTCCCTATTGATGCGAAGTGCCAGCTCTCTGCCTGCGATGGTAAATAAAAAAAATGTGGAAAAATATACTTTAAAAGCCTGTTCTTTAAAAACAAATGTATGAAAACTTAACTAACCTACATTCTGCAGCCATCTGCTTCATATTCATCCAAGTTGTTGTTGTACCATCAATAAAAAAAACAAAAAAACAAGACGATGCTTGTGCTGTGGCCAGAAAGTGTTTGTATTTTCGTCAGCAAGCCTGTAATCAATTATCTATTTCTGTACATCAAAGCATCTTCCGTCTCTCTCCCTCTCTCTAGCAAACTTCCCTATCTCTTCCTGGACCTTTTGCTTCAAAGAGCAACCTCTCTTTCACGATTTGGACCCGCGAAGACTTCACAAACACGCGTCGAGCACCTTGATAAATTCCAATCTCTCCTCGGCGCATAAATAGATGGAAACTGTGGGGGCGGGGGCGGCGAAGGGAACATGCTAATGAGGTCAAACTGCCCTTCATACTCATGAGAACTCTCATCCAAATAAAATATTGTCAATCTTCCTTTATAATCAAACTTTCCTCCTATTTCAGAAACACTTAGTTTTCATTGTTTTGTTTTGTTTTTGCCCATCACCTGTCACTCAACGGCTTGCTTCCCCTCCACCGGGGTCCTGGCGCTGTCATCAAACACATAACCCGCCGTGATTGCCCGACACCATCCCTCAAAAGACAATTACGTCCCAACCCTGCCAAATGCTGAAATTGACAGAGATAAAGGGATTGATGCAAGCAAATGAGACCAAGAGGAGAAGGAGAGGAGCGAGGAGAATACCAAGCGAGCGGGGAGTGATTTAAGAGAGGATGATGTGCTGCGAGGCTCTATTTATACCTATTCCAGTTGAGCCAGGGCTACGGGGGACGCGGGGGGGGGGACGCGGGGCGTTTCTCCTCGGGCGCCGGGACACAGTTGTCTGTCTTCTTATTCTATCAGACGGGGACTAAAGCGGATCAGGAGGTCTCGGGCTCTCTGAGTCTATCAGAAGTGGCTCTGACAGAAAGACAGGGAGGTTTTTTTGGGGGAGGGGGGTGTTACATCGCCCATATGCAGCTTTTTCACATCACGACGACAGCTAGGCTGTCTGCCTGATGGGTCATTTCTCCAGTGAGTACACTCCACAACAATGTAGTCATCCTTTATTAATAATATCAGCATGTTGATTTAACCCGTTAAAATCCAAAAATCCCAAATCGGCAGCAGCGTTGAGTTTTATTTATGTATTTCATGAGAAAACCTAGAACAAATACAAAGTGTTTATTTGTAGTAAAACACAATGCTGGTGTTACAGTATCTATATAAATCATTAATATCCACATCATCAATAAAATAAGAAAATTGTTTAATATAATATCAGTAGTAGGGCTGCAACTAACCACTATTTTAACATCCTACAGAATATATTCATGTACTATGATGACCCTGAGTGTGATTGCTATGATTTTATGGACAAATAATTGATATTTGGACTCTTCTTATTGATCAGTTAACTTTGCATTTCAGATAATTTAGCCTTTATTCCTGAATCGGATCAGTTTGGTCTTGTTTTAAGTTTTAAATAAAGTATTTTTTATCAGTAGTAAAACAAAATGTTGGATTTTTTTCGCAATATTCCAATTATATTTGCTCTGCCACAGTAACATAAATTGATTCTGACACTTGTGTAGTCACCTCACATGTAGATTTTTTTTTTTTTTTATTCCAGTACATCCCCTTTAGCACTTTGGTTTAATGTGATGTATTTCACCATTCAGGCTCAACAAAGACTTTTAGCTAATTTCTTAAGTAGAAACACTGAAGTGCATCAATAAAACTTATACGCGGACTAAACGAATCAATGCAATTATATTTGGGTTTTTGATGATCTAAAAGCCTCCGGCCTTGGACACATTCCGTTACGGGCGTCCGTCAGGGAAAACCGTGTAGTCCATAGAAAATGGAGGCACAGCTCGCACAGCTGCAAAGTATTAAAATAAATTGTGGATGGTGGAGGCCGCCTGAGGATTTCTAGGAAAACAAAAATTAACTAATAAATCATTGGCAAAACAAATAGCTTTTTCTTTGTGTTCATTTCCTGTCGGCGCAGAACAGGAAAGCACCGTAGCATCCCTCAGGAAGAAGAAGACGCCGTCTCGCTTTGCTCACAGTTTATAAGCAAACAGGCCGCTGAGCCTAGAATACACTGCAAAAACTAGATTCTTATCCGATCAGATTGTCTTGTTTTCGGTACAATTAATCCAATATCGAGTAGAATTATCTTGAATCTTGAACTTCCACGTATTCCGTTGGCAGATCACTTTTCTGATTTCTTATTTTGGTCATTTCAGAAAATGTTTTGACCAAAATCAGGAAAATAATCTGCCAAAAAAAGACAATTCTACTCAATTTGCACCAAATACAAGATATTTTCTCTTTTTAATATTCTTACAGTTTAAGTTTTAATCTAATCAAGAGATTAAATAGGACAAACTATACTGGGGGCCTTCACAATGCCTCCATTAAAAATGTATTAAGAACACCTTGTTAATCCTATTTAAACTGTATTTTAAAGGTCTCATATTATGCAAATAGACACTTTCGTGTTTGTGTTTTCTTTTTACTCCAGATAAGGTTTAGGGGTTATATATAAAAACTGTCCCCCATGCATCTAACTCTTACACAACCTGGACATAGAAACTTGCCACTTCAAGGCCTGTTTCTTCTTCCTTGACTTTGTGAGGTCATACAGTCGCTCTATCTATCTATTCCCGTCACGGCCAACCTGCCCACACTTTTATCCGTCTTTCAAGTTAAAATCAGAAGAGAGACCCATGGATATTTATGAGACAGCTGAAAAGTGACTTGTGCTTTGCGGAGCTTCGTTGAGTTGAATTAATATGCTTTAAATCGCTAAAATACTATGTTTGTGGTATCAAAACTGCAAATAAAACTCAGAAAAGCGCATGTTATGGGACCTTTCACATCTCCAAACACTGTAACTCTCAACACCAAACTCATTACTTCCCAAAAAAGTGAAAAAAAAGGATGTTGCCTGTAATTTGTGAGTCCTGTAACCTGAACTTTTGAGTGACACTCTACATTATCTCATGAGAGATGGTAACTGACAGTCCTCGTTGAGAAATTACAGCTTTAGCTTTAACATTAAGGAGTAAGGAGAGAGCAGCGGCGCGCCATAAATCACCGGGTACGTCTGTTAATCAGAGTCATGATTGATCACCAGGGCAGCGGTTTCCTCCAGTGAGTGAAAAATGAGCGTTTTCGTCTCTTCGGAGTCTCGGACAATTAAGGTGAGAAAAGCTGGATCTGTGTGTGTGTGTTATTTTTGTGCAGTGTCACATTATATTGGTGCTATAGGAATAACAGCACAGGGCCAACAGCTGCATTTTTTCTTTTTTTCCTTTGCCAAAGCATTAAATCGGATGCAGGCTCTGCTGCGCGACACGGAGCGCTCAATGATTTGGACGGACGCTCTCCTGACTTTTAAAGACGCCTCTCTCCGTATTGACATGCTGTTTCATCATTTACTCCCTGCATAAAAAGTTACTACCCCACTGTGATCCGGCTTTCCCGAGGAGCGAGACTGTCGGTTATTATACGTCACGCTGAATTTGCCGTGTAACAGGTTTCGATGTAGATAATTTCTAGTTTGTGTTCGTGCGAGAGAGAGAGAGAGGGGAATGTATAAAACGGTTTTAATCGGGGGGAAAAAAAACACCATAACGCGACGTTAAGCGTCTCTCACTCTCTGCGGCCACGGGCGGCGTCGATAGATGTTGCTTTGACCCACATACGCAGAAGGTTCAAGATAACGAAACCGATGTGATCAAACAGGCCTTGGGCGCAAGACGCGAGGGTCTGGAAGGTGGAGAAGACGTTTTGAACGCCGACCGTGCGATTTCCAGGTCACGTCTTATTGTTTTAAATAGCTACGAGGCAGCTGTTAGAATCGCAAAAATCCCTCTATGCTTCCCGTCAGGCTAAAAATGGCTCCTCGAGCTGGTCCCGCTGCCACAGGGAATTAGTCACTACGCTGCAAGTGGAACATCTCGTTCCCGCTGTCACCCAAAATCCCATGTAAATCATCGCCATTCATTGTTCCTGCTTCTCAGGCGGCGAGGTAACAGCAGGAATAATTCTGTAAAATAAAAAAAAAAAAAATTAAAAAAGAAGGAGAAAAAAAAACACCGGCCATGATTTGTTATGGTTCCTCTGTGGATTAAACAACACCACGCGCAGGAAGTAGCGCTGACATTTTCTGCTCGGTATTGTGTACTTTCCACCTTTTGATCTTTTGGCTCCGCTTGTCATTACATTACCCTGTTGCCATGGCGATCCTAGAGAGAGGAATGGGGACATGAAAATGAAAAACCGGGGCCCTCTAGTAGGAGGCGACACTGCGCATGTTTCACGGCTCTCCTCCCACCGGCTTTGTCCTTGAAGAGGGAGGGAAGAAATGTTCTTAGAAGCCATGACAGTGAAGATGCAGCTTTTCATCCCGTTTGAGCATCTGACATCCTGTGATTTGCAACAACGCCTACAGAACACACTCGACGAGGGAGAGAGGCAGAGCGAGGGATGACAGGAAGCGTGATCTGAAGTGACGGGATGTGATTCAGGGGATTTTTTTTTAACCCCTGAACAGTTGTGTGCGGTTAACTTTATAAAAGAACTAAAATAGAAATTGGAATAGATGTTAATAGATGTTTGAACGAATCGCAGGACAAGACCAAAAGTTTTTCTATATCTTAATACAAAATGCATGCTAAAGTGCCCCTTGTGAGCCAAAATGCATGCTAAATTCCCCCCTAGGAGCGAAAATGCATATTAAAGTGCCCTTTTGGGAGTTAAAAGGCATGATAAAGTGCAAATATGTACGCTAAAGTGCCCTCTCTAAGCCAAAATGTGTGCTAAAGTGCCCTCTTGGGAGCTAAAAGGTGTGATAAAGTGGCCATTTGTATATCATGAAACATGTCTATAGTGCCCTCTTCAATGAATGTGCCCTATTTTCTCTTTCCGCCCCTGTCCTTCAAAATGTCTTTGCACACCACTGCTCATTACTCTCCTGTCTGTGGAAAAATAAAACACAAGTTACAAACATATGTATTGCTAAGTGAAATCATTTCTTAAAATAGCTCAAATTTGAGAATTTGTAGCGGACTGTTTTTAACACAATCGGAATGCTACTGATTATTTATAGCAGTAATACTGTGTGAATCTGCATGCAACAACAATTTTCCTAATAAAGCCAGTGAAGCACTGCTTTTACCATCTTGTTGAATACCTTGGTGCATATTAAAGCCTCACACCTGCCGCCCCTCTCTGAACTCCTACCTGTTTATTTGACTAAATATCAGGGATTGTTGATAAGGCAGTTTAAGATCTGGTTCATCATGAATCCAATCATTTTAATTAAATGCTGTCAAAAAAAAAACCTGAAGTGATATTCAATGTACTGGTAACATCCATGTTATTTCTTTATTTTTTCGAAAAGTTTCAAATAGTTTATGAAAAATAAACTAAAAAACCAAAGAAGTGAAATCTCATAAATGCGTGAAAACCCCGCTGCTAAACAGCGGCTGGCTGCTGATCGGTGAGGTTTGATGTGATCAGAGTGGAGCTGCTGGAGGCGGATGAATCAGCAGGAGTTGAAGCTCCAGACAAGATCAATTCCTCCCTCTCATCAGCAGCTCCAACTCAAGTCTAACACGTAACGCTGCCTACCAGTTACCCAACAGCAAATACTCTATATACATAGATATAATCCAATTAAAAGGGCTACTTATACTGTACTGCTGCTGCTTTAATAGAAATCCAGAGGGACCCGTTTGTTTCAAATCAATCCTGAAAGAATAATGTCTCCTTTCCTAAAGTGAAGCAGCTGCAGAGTCTCCTGTGTTGGAGTTATGTAACAAAACGTGTGATATATGTCAAATATATTTATGAAATTGAAACCAAATATCCAGTGCAGCTTAGTATGTTAAACGTATTGAGCTAATAGCAATATTCAACAATACAAATTATTTTCCAGGACTTTTTCAGGACATTTTCAGCCACTACAGAAACAAATTCTCATGTCATACACTAATAGTTTCCCTACTTTACACCAATACTTTTATGTGCCATAAAATGTAATTATTAACGTAATTATTTATTAACATTAACATCAATTATATTCTGCTTATCGTTCTATATGTAAACTGCGGGTCCGACAAATATTTTTTCTATAAAAAAATAAATAAAGAAGTCAATTTAACAGATTTAGCGCTAATTTAGCCACGCTAAATCACAATCATTTATGCTAACAACAGTGGAAATAAAAAATGGAAACGGTTCAAATGAACATGTAATAGGGTACTTTAAGTTTTCTCTCCCAATGTGCCATAAAATGTAATACTTTTTATTTATTAACAATAACATCAATTATATTCTATCCTTCTATTGTAATAAATAAAGAAGTCAATTTGACAGATTTAGCGCCAATTTAGCCACGCTAAATCACATTCATTTATGCTAACAACAGTGGAAATAAAAAATGGAGATGGTTCAAATGAACATTTAATAGGGTACTTTAAGTTTTCACTCCCAATTTAATGATTTCCCACACATTTCACAGTTTTTTGTTTTTTTTTTTCATTTTCCAGGTTTTCCAGGATGCATGGGAATCCAGTTAGCATTGATCAATATGTCTTTGCTAGTTCCGGCTACGAGAAGATGTTCACACACATGCGCACACGCGCTACACGAGTGCTGGCTTGTGTCCCAGTCGGCTTCATTAAGCAACATGTTGTCAGATCAACTTGTGTGTGTCTGAGAGGGAGATAGCAAGCAGCAGTTCTGCATCTGTTACTGAATATCTTTCAGTACAACGGGGGCAACGGAGCAGATGATGATGCACGCACTAACTCTGCTGTCACTCCCTCCTCTTCACTTTAAAATGCAGCTTTCTTTCTTTTTTCTTTTTAAGTGCATTTGTTTGTTATTCTGATGAGACGTCCATGTTCCAAGTCTCAGGAGGGAGATCCAGAAAACCGGGTATCACGCTACAAAAGTCACATTCATTTCAGTCAAAGCCACTCACCTGTTACATAAATCCTGCTCATTTACGTCACCTGATCTACTGATCAATATATCAACTACAGTGGCAGAGAAACTTGCAGAAAACATGGAAGCCCCACTCTGGAGTCAATGTTTGATTTGTCCATTCTGGGCTACTGTAAAATAAGGCCTCTCAGAGAACAGTTTGCATGTTCTCCCCGTGTCTGTGTGGGTTTTCACCGGGTACTCCAGCTTCCTCCCACAGTCCAAAAACATGCCGAGGTTAATTGGCGACTTTAAATTGCCCGTAGGTGTGAGTGTGTGAAAGAATGGTGTGTGTGCCCCACGATTGGCTGGCGACCATCTGGGGTGTATCCCTGCCTCTCACCGTAACGCTCTAGGATAGGCTCCAGCAGACCCCTGCGACCCTAATGAGGAATAAGCAGGTATAGAAAATGACTGACTGACCGATCGAGGAACTCCAATGTCTGACTGCAGTGCATGTAAAATGAGATTACGTTTGTCTGCATGAGTTTGTATGTAGTGTGTACATATTATCTCCCATCAACATCTGTCATATGTTGCCACCCCTCAAAAATGCCTGCCCCCCTCTCGCCACCCCATCAATATTTTTCTAGATCCGCCCCTGAATGTTGGCTTGTTTAGCTGCTAATTTATTCCTCACGCTAACACAGGCTACTGTGGGCTATATATACCCCAAGACACGTTCACAGACCCTCAGGAAATCCCAGCACTATCACCTAACAGAATGGAATCTGGGCCTAAACTCAAACGCATTTAGCAGTAACATGCCCAGGTTGTTACACTATAGAAGAAAAGATTTATCACAAGTCCGGTTTACTTGGCCTATCAATACAATTTCAAAACTGACACAGTAGATTGAGATCCACACTTTAAATGTAAATTGCAGCCTTTTTCTTGATGTATGTCCATGTCTTACCCAATGTACAGTTTGTCGATTCAGACTATGTAACAACAAACGTAAAAAAATCTACTTAAGCTCCTACTTTTCTATAGGAGTACATACTTCCTACAGGTATTACAGTAGTACTAAATGATTACATTCAAAAGAGACAAATGAATTTAAGCTGATGTTGCATTACTTGTTTGTGGTCATGTCTGTGGTGCATTTTTTTCATGAATGGGGAGTAGGCAGCTGGTAGCTAGTTATGAGGAGAGGCGACGACTTACTGTTTGCTGCTAATGAGCACAACAACATCTATTTACTGTCAACCACTGCACAAATCTAAGGTGTGTGAGGCGCCGGGGGATGGTAATTAGGAAACAGGGGCCGAAGCCAAACATCATATAGGGCACTGAAAATGCTAAAGCCAGACCTGACATGTATCTGCAGTATATGAATACACGCGTAACTGTGCCAGTGTGTGCTCATGCACAGTAATAGCATTGAGAAACACACAATCGCACACTCACACCCCCCTTCCTGCCACATACATGTATTATTGCGACAGCAATGACATCAAGCCCGGCCATTAGAAGCAACAGTACAATGAGGGTGTCGGAGCAGGTTATTATAGGGGTGAATTACTGCTGAGTAAGAGCTGCTCTTCCCTTTTTCGTATGTTACGCTGCAAACGGTGACACAACTCACTGCTCCATTAAAGACAGAAATAGCAACGAGGGCAGACAAAAAGCAATAAAAAAAAGCCACCTAAAGTAAACCACAGGGAGAAATGTAATAGCTTCTTTTCTATCCAGGACAGGGGAGGGGAAACGTCAGCAAGCAGACTTGAGGAAAGGGAAAGAGCCAGTGAGGAGATGAGAGGGGAGGATAAAGAATAAATACAAGCTGGAGATGTGTGAGCAGTCAGAAGTGCTTAGAAGGTGTAACAGGAATATAAAAGGACAAAAAAGTCATAAGACAAATATTCATTTTAAATTGTTCCTGAAAGGTGAAATTATTGGAAATGAGCTTGAAGAGGTTGAAAACGAATCCTAAAGCCCCTGTAGCGACTAGTCTGGTCCCCCCCATGATCCTTTGATGCAGTGTCTCTTACAAAAACTTATTTCGTTGATCCTCATTTTCCCTTATCTCTGGGTTGTCACCTCAGCTAATTGCCCATTGTTGCGCGGTTGGAACGTTGAAGTCAGCAACCTCTGATTAAAAAACTACTTAAGATTCAAGCATTCAGAAGCGGCAAAATGTCCCATTCACTGTGTGAGCTGTAAATGGAACGTGCTAGAAAAGAAAGCATGAGGTGAACCGCACGGAACACAATAGAAAGTTAGCAACTCAAAAGGAACCAACCAGGAGAGTTTCATTATTGGATCGATCAATAGAAGATTGAGCGAGGGACAGTTTATTGTATCAGTTATTGAGTGCTGTAGTTGATCCGGCTGGACTGATGCATCACAGTATCACTCATGTATGTCACTTTTTAAAGTTTTTCATTTGTATGTATTTAGTCTTAGGCAACATGGTGGAGCAGGGGTTAGCTCTGTTGCCTCACAGCAAGAAGGTCACAGGTTCAAGACCTCCTTTGTCCTGGGTCTGGGACCTTCCTGTGTGGAGTTTGCATGTTCTCCCCGTGTCTGCGTGGGTTTTCACCGGGTACTCCAGCTTCCTCCCACAGTCCAAAAACATGCTGAGGTTAATTGGAGACTCTAAATTGCCCGTAGGTGTGAGTGTGTGAGTGAATGGTGTGTGTGCCCCACGATTGGCTGGCGACCATCTGGGGTGTATCCCTGCCTCTCGCCGTAACGCACTGGGATAGGCTCCAGCAGACCCCTGCGACCCTAATGAGGAATAAGCAGGTATAGAAAATGACTGACTGACAGTATTTGGTCTTAATTACCTTAATAAATTTGTTAATTGTACGTCTGATCATTTTTATTTGTTATTTTATTGGCAATTTGAAGTCAGGGAGAATCTGTCTGTCTGCTAGAAACATTATTTACATTAACATTTATATTTTAAATCGTTTATCATCAATGATATTACAGTTACATATTTTAAAATGACAAATTACCCCTGAAACATTCAGCCTAATAAATAATTCACAGTGATCAAAGGCCGATCACTGATCATATTCTGGGTCATTAAAATACTAAATTCACAATCAAAATATCAATGAATAGCCGACAAATGCAAATAATTATTAAATAACACACACGTTCTGCTGGTAGCAATGGTTTGTGTTTTATATATGCGTAGGTGTTTATTAAACAGGTAACAGACTATTGCTCTTTATTAGTAGTCGGGGCACATGCACCCACAAACACAAACTGCATCAGAAGTTGCTACCTCTGCTGCCGCCGTCATCAGAAACAGACGTCGCCTGACACTTCAGAGCAAAGGATTTCTTATTTCTCTGAAAACATATTTCCTCGAAGATTCTTTCCTCTGTTTTTTTTCTGCATCTTTTATGGGGGAAACTGCAACGCTTAGGAAAAGAAGAATTAAGGGAATGGAGATTCATCAGTCTGAGCCAAACTGGTGGACCAACCATTTCCACCACGCGGTACGGGACAGGGAGGAAAGGTATGTTTATTTTAGCATTACCAGTTTAGTAATCTCTTTAGTTGGGATGCCTGGCATGCCAGTGTTAATTTCGTAAGACGAGACCAGATGTAATATATTTGTCAACAATGTTTTGTTATTTTTTTATGACGAAAATGAGGTGAAGATGAGATGAAATTAATGCCCTAAACCACTTTTTTGTCAATGATGAAAACAAGACGAAATCTAATAAACAGTTAAATAAAAAAAGTACCTTTATTGAATGTGGGTCACTTGTATTTGTCCTGCAGCACTGCTGCTAGGCGTGTGTGTGTGTAGCATCCACCAGTGATGTCGGCACTAAATGCGGCTATGCGGTGAGTGCTTCTCTGGTAAATCCAATCGATACGCAGTCATTTCATGTAATAACCTGTGTTTCGATAACTGTATTCCTGCAAAAAACACTTTATCATTTTAGATGTTGCATCTGCATCTGTGTCGATGTGTATATTTACCTGCCTGCTTAAGAAAATAAAATTTAGTGCAATTTATCTTAGTTCAGACATTACGTTAGCAACGTTTCTGGTTCACATCAGTAATTTACTAGTGTGGCATAAGAAAACAGCGACATGTCAACTCTTTGCAGCTGATCCACTACACATTATTATCAACCTGCAGAAAGACTATTGACTTAAACTAGACTAAAATACTCTTGATTTACCATCACCATACCCATACCTGAACCGATCCCTACTGTACCGTACCGACAATGGAAATGCGGCTAAAGTGGCATGGTCACCCTGAAGACATGCCGCCAGCACTGCAAAAATATGATTTTTTTTTCCCAGCAGATTCAAATTGCACATGGCTTTAAACGGTCCAACGATAATCCCAATAAATGACCCATAACTGCCTGTAGCGATCAATATGCGAGCATTAAGCCGCGGCGGTGCTGAGTCGTGTCTACTGCAGGCTATCTCTGCATCATCCATATGCATCAGGCCTCGCTAAACCACCATGTCGCCGCCTGCTCATGCACTTCTCTCAGATCAAAAGGCCAGGTGATGTGTGATATGGAAATGACCAAAGCGATTGGCCACAAGCCCTCCTGTTCAAAGGCAGCACGGTCCACATCGTAACATCTAAGGACTTCAACATGAATAGCAGTGATAGCTCATTGATAATAGCTCAAAGCAGCCCCCCCCCCCCCATTTTTTTTTTTACTGATGGGTAGCTCACAGGTATCGGCAGGGTCTCTATAAGCAGCTTGTCATCAAAGTGGCATTACCTGCTTTCATCACCCCATCTGTAACTGATTACGTGCCGATGCATGTTTCCATTTGCAAATCATGCTGCAGTTTACCATAGATTTAGCTTAGTTTACGGTAAAAACGGTAACAGTTTACTTTAAAATGAGATTTCTGTTTAACTTTTGATAACGGGGCTAAAATCTCACAAGATATATTCTAAAAATAATCCTAGATCCTTCGTTTTATCTCCACACATATATCATACACAAGTTTGTACAGATAATTACTGAAATTAATTTATTTCAGGAATTCAAGAATGAAGCATTTGAAACAAGGTCAGAATAAAAAAAAGAAGAATTGCACAAGAAATCTTAAAATACATATTCAGAAGTCAATTTAAGAATCAGTGTTGGGGTAGTTACTAAAAAACTAGTTACTAGTTACTTGTGAAATTTGTAACTACATTACTTTACTAGTTACTGCATTTGAAAAGTAGCTTCACTACTCGTTACTTTACTTTCCATTTTTTTAAAGTAAATGTTAAAAGTTACCACATGGATACATGGACATCATAGCCTTTTCATCGCTTGATTTTCAAGTATCAGTAAAAGTTTAGCTTGTTTAGGTGGGGTCAGTTCATGAGTGTCTTCTTTAACAGACTGGCTAGAAGAATCTTTCGCCACAAGTTCTGTAGTGCGTCTCTGTGTCCTCCATTCTCCCGCTCTTTCCTACACACCAGCAACTACGTCACTCAACGCACTAAAATCCGGTTGCTGTGGCAACGGTGCCCAGACAAGTGCACAGGCAGGTCCAACGACGGACAGGATGCATGCACCACTAAAACATATTAGAACTTTTTAGACTGACAAGAGTGGTTTGGGTAACGCAGGAAAGCACATTCCTAAAGTTTAGTAAAGTAGTTACTGATATTTCCTGTTTGTGGTTTTCTTGTACATGTTACAAATAGGTAACATGCGAGCACATTTATACACAATCCCTACAATAATCATCACCAACAAATAATACCATAAATGATGTAATGCATCAAAGGAGTCTGATGTTACAGATGAAACAATTAGTCAAATAAACTAACTTTCATTTCAAGCCAAAGTAAAAAAAAAAAAAAAATTCTCTGGGTCCAAGTTTCAAGTCTCAAATCTGAGAATCTGCTCTTTAGATTAGATTAGATTACAAACTTTATTGATCGCACATCAGGAAAATGTGTGCGTTACTGCAGCTCAGATACAGAGAAGCAAGAAATATAAAGAATATCTAGATGCAGAAAAAATAAATACACAATTTATACACAGAGTACAAAATTACCAGTACAAAGATACACAGTATGCGTCAGGCATTCATTCATTATGGTTGATATTGTTTTGAATAACTTTATTTGTTGCACTTGCCAGAACAAGACATCTGAACTTATCAAAATTGGGCTCTGAAAAACTGTGATTTTCTGACTATTAATCAGACAATAAATAATAAAAGTGAGCATTCAGTCCTCCCCGAAAACTAATAAGCACTTAAAGAGCTGAAAGTGGACACTGAGTAACATCAGCGATCTGAACAAACCGTATTGCTGCAGTGCTTCAGTAAACAGAGCAATAGAAGAAATGCCTCAGTAGACGTATGGAAGCAGATCCTTCAGAGCTTCTGTCTCTCCTCCGACTAACAAGCCTGATATCAAAGAGACCAAAGGCTGATGATGAGCTTTGAGCTCTGCTTAATTGGATGTAGCTCAGGCTGCATCTGTAGCTGCAGAGTCAATAGCCCTGTGAGACGAGAGCTGGCCGCCACACACACACACACACACGCGCGCGCATTCTCACTAAGAAAAAAAAACGATTAAACAGCTCCAGGACTCGGCATTGTTGGCTTTCACTGATCCTGACAGGAATGCAACAACTTGTGCGTGGGCAGGTTGTCACATCCAGCCGAGCAGGAGGAAAAAAAAAAAACATGTTTTCTGTCATTACCGAACAGATGTCAGTTTCTGCTAAACACTTCTTTAAGCCGGCTGGATCCGAGTGGAAGGCTGTAGGAGGGAAATCTTAACGTTTAATTAACATCTTGAGTTTGCTGCTGAGTCTGGTGAAAATAAAAAAAAAAAAGAAGTGTGAGATCGTTTAACTTGTTTCCGATGCAAATCACTCTCAAATTGGTTGAAACGCAGCTTTCCTCGAGAGTTGTGGGTCTTGTGTCAACGTTCCGCCGCTTGAGCTGAATGTATGAAACATGCGAAACCGCAATAGATCTTCCCATCAGATGAAGGGTTTTTTTTTTCTTCCCCCCCCCAACTGGATTGAAATTTAATTGGATTTCAGAATCATCCGTCTTCTCACAGTTTTGAGGCTGAAGCCGACGCAGAGTCCTTGGTTTGAATCCAAGGAAACGTCAGTCGCTCTCTCTACTATCACCATCAAAGCAGATATGCCTTAAAAAAAAGAAAAAAATGTTCAAAAAAAGACGCCAACGACAGATATTGGCTCCTGAAAATCCCTGACGGTGACCTTTTCACCTTCAAACTAAGGGGTCACAACTCTGTCCATCTATATATTCACCTATAGTTGCCTCATATACACAGATAAGGCAGCACAGAGAAAAAGGAAGTGTTCATAGCATTTTGGGAAATAGGGTTATTCACTTTATTGCTTAGAATTAGATGAAAGGCTTGTATGGTAAATAAAATGAATAAGAAGCAACAAGCCGCACACAAACAAATGAGATATAATGAGCCAATCAGAGGGGTTCAGTGGTGCTGTGTAGCTTACACTGCAGATATTAAAATCTTAAAAGGTGAAGATATCTTGTTTTTGGTGCAATTAGCCCAATATTGAGCATAATTATCTTATTCCACTAACATAATTGATTTTATTTCAAGTATGGATCAATTTGGTCTTAAAAATATCGCGGTGGAATCGCATAATTATACTTAATGTTGGACTGATTGTAGTGGAAAAACAAGATATTTTCACCCGTTAAGGCTAACGGTTTCCCCCTGTTCCCAGTCTTCGTGCTAAGCTACGCTAACGCTGTTACGGGTTTAGTAGAATCAGTGCCAACTGCCCCCCATTCATCAGCATTAGGAGCCCGTTTTATTGGAAATCAAACTCACGACAAGAGTGATATCCTGCTCTTTGTTGTCTTGTTTGTCATTATTACGCTCCGTGGAAGAGCTGCTCCTCTCAATCGTAGCTGCTGTAATATCTACAGCATATCATACTGGTGTCATTCTATTCGATTATCTCTCTTATGTCAGTGTTGTTCATGCAATGGCTGTGATGTATATTTTCACTTTTAGCGCCGATTGTGCTTTAAAGTTTTTATTCTCAACGCCTACCCAGGGACTACAGATGAAAAACATAAAATATTTTCAGATATTAACCGATATTAATGTGCCGACCCTGTCAAATAAAGTAATACTGTGCATATCTATAGCTCTGAAAAATAATCTGAAATCAGCATCTCAGGTATTCCAGCCATTCCACTCCAGCATCTGATGAGTTCCAACACATACACACCTTATTCTACTTAAAGAGGAACCAGGAGTAGAATAAAGTCATCCAAGAACAATGGTAAAGACTTGGAGAGCATCCCAAGATGCATGGAAGTTGTGATTAAAATGAAGGGTTATTGCACTAAATATTGATTTCTGAACTCATCTTAAGTGTAAACATTAGTATTATGTTGCTTTAAAATGAGTTTGATCCAGTTTCTTTGATCATTTGTCATTTTCTGCAAATAAATGCTCTAAACGAAAAACGGAAATTAACACAAACCTATAAGTAATAAAATCAGAAAAACTGATAAATATGCATTTATATGCATATGCATGTATTTTTTTCCATGTATATATACAGTGCAGGCCAAAAGTCAGAAGACACACCTTCTCATTTGATGTGTTTTCTTTATTTTCATGACTATTTACATTATAGATTCTCAGGCATCAAAACTATGGATGAACACATGTTATGTACTTAATATTAAAAAAGGTGAAATAACTGTAAACATGTTTATATTCCAGTTTCTTCAAAATAACCACCCTTTGCTCTGATTGATAAAGCAAGATATTCCAATTAATTAATTAATTTATTCCAATTAATCCTGATAAAGCACACCTAGGCACACCATTTCAGGTGCCTACCTCTTGAAGTCCATCAAGAGAATGCCAAGAGTGAGCAAAGCAGTAATCAGAGCAAAGGGTGGCTATTTTGAAGAAACTAGGATATAAAACATGGTTTCAGTTATTTCACCTTTTTTTTGTTAAGAACATAACAACAAAAACATGTGTTCATTCATAGTTTTGATGCCTTCAGTGAGAATCTACAATGTAAATAGTCATGAAAATAAAGAAAACACATTGAATGAGAAGGTGTGTCCAAACCTTTGGCCTGTACTGTGTATATATATATATATATATATATATATATATATGCTAAATCACAGTAAGAAACCTGATGAGGCTTAAAGTGAAGCTTATCAAAGAGTGGAACTGCGGGACTTGTGAGTGCTCCGGAGGCGTTGAAAGGAGAAGGAGGGCGAACTCTCTCAGCCGAGATCTAAAAATCTTCATCACGAGGATCAAAAAAAAAAAAAAAAAAAAAAGCTCCATCACAGCTCCACACGAGCTGATCACAACGCAGCAGGACTGGCAGAATACGACCGCATCTCCTCCTCAAAGATATCACCTCTTTTCGATTAGACACTGAATACAAAGTGTGCGCAAATTCCACCACGATCTCGCTTTCATACCACAGCCCAGCAGCATTTCCCCGGACGGAGGGGCCGCGCGGCGCTGCCACGGCCCCATCGTGTTGTAGAGCGACTCGCGAAAGCCATTGGGGTGCTCAACAGGTCTTTCAATAACGAGTAAGCCGGAGGCTGAGGAGCTATTAACTCGCAGAAAGGCCGCAGTGAATTCCATCAGGTCAGCTTACAGGCTGTGACCCAGAAAAGGCGCAAGCCTATATTAAAACTTGGTGAGTTTATTCAGTAGAGTGAGCTTGTTTCCCCCCCTCGAGTGCTGCAGCATAAAACAGTCGGGATCAGCGATTTAGCCAGATAATTTTTAAAAAATGTTTAAAAAAACGTGAAACCATCGGCAATACTAAATTTGAGTTTTACAGATGCACCTTGATTTTTGAATTTAGGGACAGGTTCAGAAGTTTTTGTCCTAAAACAACAGCCAGGTGCCCGTTCAAACACTGAATGGGGGTTTTCTTCACTGTAATTATCCCCCTTGTTCGTGGCAGCTATTAAAAGATCTGCTTCAAATGCACTTTTCTCGCACAGCGTTTCCCTGTTGAGCTGTGGTGGAAGCATAGCAACAAAAACAGCAGGCCGAAGCTTCATTTTAGCTTCAGATACACTTTTTGTAGACCTTTTTTTGCCCAGGAAGAGGCTTTTGGATGTTGGCCAGATGAAGATGAAGGTCTTTTAATGGTCAGTATGAGCAGGAGGAATGATCACCGTGATTACCAAAAGCAGGAAACGTGCCACAATTGCAATAGCGCATCTTCACCAAGCGCCACAACCAGGACTTTATCTCTTCAAGGAGACATCCATTCATGATTTGAGCACTTTTTCCTCCCCTTATCCTCCATTCCGTCCTTTTTTTTTTCTCCTCCTTCCCCTATTTCTTCATTCAATCTCCTCTTCTTCTCCTTCACTGTCTGTGTTGTGACGCATGCAGGGGAGGGGGGGGGGGGGGATGCAAACCAGCACTGCAATCTCATCCATCCAATCAGGTCATTAACCAAATCTCAATTGACTGCTGCTCCCGTTTCCATGGAGAAGAAACAAGCAGTGAGATGGGAGCAAAGGCAATGAAAAAAAAAAAAATAAAAATCCCTCTCTGGCTCTGGCTCGGCGGCCCATGCCGGACTTGAGCTCTGGCGCATAACAGGAATAAAGCTGGAGTGGATGCTTTCACATGGTCCAGAATAGATTTTATATATATATATATATACACACACACAGAGAAAGATAGCTGCAAAATTTCCACCATATGCATGGGCTTCAACTCCGGCTGTGTGACAACACCGTCCTCTGTGGTTTGTGCAGCAGGCTGCAGAGGAAACAAACTGGAAGCTGCCCCTGCTGCTTTCTATTCTGAGAGATGAAAGCAGGACAGTCAAGGAGACTGTGACCAGGTCCCTGGCTAAATGCTCCATTAAACGGCTCCGGCCATGACAAACTACCAGCAGGCTCACCCTGTCCGCACCTTCCACCTTCACACACTCACAGCAGCACACACACACACACAGATGAGAAACATACTGCAATATACACGTGTAAACACAATAAGGGGGGTTGGGGGGTGGGCGGGTGGGGGTATGTCTGCCACCTGTTGGCGATTCTGCTAAAGTCCACCCAGTCACCTTGTCTCTTCCCTCCGTGATGCAGCAGCAGACTCATTTATCCTTTCCGCTGCTGGCGGATGCTCCCTATCACCCCAGCATGACTCAGAAGACCAGGCTGAGTTCACCGCCACCGATGCTCAGCCGCCGTCCGTTTATATTAAGCTCAAATGTGTCTCGAGCGGTCCGGGAGGAGAAGAAGAAGAGCGGGTTCACGCAGAGATGGACGAATTAAAACAAAATAGGGCCGCTTCAGGACTTTCGGGCGTCCTCTGCTATAAAGGAGTTCGGTTTGTGAGGAAACGGAGAGCCGTTAGAGTGTAAGGTCAACATCGGGGACATGAGACAAGAATGTGACAAAAGTGTGCGGGTGGATTAGCTCTGTCAGACCTGACCCTTGAGGAATCAGCTGGAGAGGTCAGCTGTAAAATGTACATCTTGCAACGTCATTCATTCATTAAATTCCCAGTGAGCCAAATGTAGAGGAGAAGGCCGCGGGAAGTAGTTTCAGAAAAAGCTGGGAAGTGGAGCTTAGGAGTTGAGAATCTTTTGTGTCGTTGCGTTAGATGGTAACGATTTAGAAATCAGATGCATAGATGAAATTAGACGCATAACATGGGAATAACTGAAATACGAATGATATTTTCATTTCAAAAGGGAGCGTTGCTCAGGGCATGAAGCGACATGAACGACTTTGAGGGCACGAGACACTGATGCTGTGGATCCTTCAACAGAACAACACTGGTGTTATTCATGACAGCGTGGAGACTGCGGGTCCTTCAGCCCGATTGTCAGTATCCCAGATGAATAAATTCTCCCGTGCTTGAGTTACTCCTTATCAGAACCACAGCACAGATATAGACCGCACATTTAACATTTTACAGAATCCAGTAGAACTTTGCGCTATTTCCAGATTGCACACATAAAAAAATGAGTATGAACGTCATTGAGTTAAAAAAAAAAGAGTCCAAAATACCCAGCAACTGAGACACACACACACACACACAGTTTTCATTCGTATCTCAGCACTGCCGCTCTTCCCTCCTGTTGCCACAGCAACGCAGCACTCGTCTCCTCGTCTCAGTGGCAGCACATGCTCCCGTTAAAAAAAGAAAAGAAAAAAACACATCCCCGAACAACAGAGAGCGATAACCGTCATCTACAGCACACACGTGAATCACAAAACACACACACACATAAACACACACACCCTCAGGCCAGTATAGACCCAGTGTCCGTACAGGTCGGTGGCGGATGCTCTCACCTCACAGTTGCGTCCGGTGAAGCCCTGGCTGCAGGTGCAGGTGTACTCCCAGCTGTCCTCTGGCCTGCCGGCGGAGGGGAGGGCCAGGCAGAGCCCGCCGTTGAGGCAGGGTCGGCCTTCGCAGGGGTCCGGGCGAGGTGTGGCCTGGGTCGGGGTGGGCTCGGCCGGGGCCGGGGTGTCCGGGGCCAGCTGGAACGGGGAAGGGACGGCCCCGCCGCCGCCGCTGCTGCTGCTCAGGAGCAGGAGGAGGAGCAGCAGCAGCGGGGACGTGGAGCGTGGCACGGCACCGCACGCACTCATTCTGATTTATTCTGGGTTCTGTTTCCTTTCTTCTCTCGCCTTTCCTCAGAGCTCACGCGGGCTGCTGTTGGCTGTGGCTGCACTCGGCTAAGAACTGAGAGGTGTGTGTGTATGTGAGAGAGAGAGAGAGAGAGAGAGCGAGAAGAGGAGGAGACTGTTTGGATGTTGAGGCTCAGCTGTGTGCTGACAGAGGCCACTGGCTGATGCTGTGGAGGCTGAGGAAGGTAAGGATGCGGGAGGAGAACAGGGAGAGGGAGGGCTCCTCGCTGTCTCTGAGTAACTGTGACGGTGATAGCTGACGACACCAACACACACACATACATACACCCCCCCCTTCACACACACTCCTCCTCCTAGCCTCACTCTAACACGCACGCACACTGTGCAGAATAATACAGCAGCTCTGCGCCCTCCTCATTAAGAGTCTCATCATCCATAACCTCTCCTTGAAGCCTGGCTTTCCAAGGAAGGGAGAAAAAGGAGGAAGGGAGGAGACGGAGAAAAACCTCATCAGCTTTACCGTAAGGTCAGCTGTTTTCCAGCGTTTCCTCAAGGGAGATGATGCACTCAGACGGTAGAGGAGTCTGACCAGCAAAGGATGAATCGGGGAGTGAAGGCGGTTTATACGACTAAATTATTCGTACAACTGTTCATAAACAGAGTTTATAGAGCTATGGAGCAGCCACAAAGGTCAGAGGTCATCGAGCGACGTCGAGCGATCAATCAAAATAAGAGCGGTCAGGGTTCCTACATCCGGAAGTTTTTATGAATCCACAATGGACAGCAGACATTCGGGGGCTGTGACCTGAAAAGTTTTTTTTTTTTTTATTTTTCTAGTGTTTTTAGGGCGATGTACATCTAAAATACACGTCTGTGCTGCTGATTCTGTAGCCTTTTCTTTACTGGAATTCAAAGCTGTCATGAATGCTCCGTTTTTGGGCATGGATCCTCTCGAGAGAGACAACACAAAGTCCAGAATCTGATGGCAAACTTCTGATTTACAGATTAACCGATTACAGATAGATAGTTTGGAGGCTAGTCTATAGATTTTTTTTTTTTTTACATGACAAAGTCAGTTTACCAGAGTATTTTAACAGTTGTATTATACTTTCTGTGGTTCTGGTGGAGGAATAAAAAAGTAACTCACACGACCACCTAAGTAATCTCAGTTTGAACTTTATGGCGGTATGAGGATGTTAAAAACTCAGGAGGAGGAAGGGTCAAACAAAACATGATCTTAAAGGTCCTCTCAGCCTCTGCCATTTTGGATTAGATCATTCTTATTTCAATCTGCCCCTGATGACAGCTAAACTTTAAGAGCATAACTTAAAAATCCTGTAACACACCCTAAATCGATAGGCTGTAAATTCCAGGCCAACACATGCTGATGAAGATCCTGTTATACAGTCGAAAACTCCAGAAAGAACACGTGCAAGTGGCCTCTTTTCATTCTGAAGAAGCAGCAGCTTCCGCCGTCTCCGACCTTGTCCCCTTCGTCATAGTTTGACAAGCTCGGTTTTATTTAAATGAAGCAGTCGCCCGCCTCAGAGAGGGGTGGCGTTATGATCAATATAAAACCGCGGTCGCTAATGAGACAGCAGCCTTTACACTCTCTGGCCTCTCCGATCTCCGTGATGAATCCTCCCACAGCGCAGTAAATCTGTCACTTCACACAGACACTGCAGCAGACAGCAAACTCATCTGCTGGGACATAAAGTGCCAGAGAGTGTGTGGCTGGTTGTGCTGATGAGAAGCACAGTTTGTCGACCGGTGACATCAGAACAGACTCAAAATGTCCGCCACTAGGTGTTTGCAATAAAAAAAAGGAGTCATTATAGGTCAAGGAAAAGCTGTTGGCGAACGTTTCCCATTTCAACAACAGCACACACTTTAATGACAAAGGTTTGTGCGTCCTGTTGAAACCGCTTCTCTTGTTTTTTTGTTTTTTTTAAGTGGCAAAAGTGGGTAAAGTTTGTTAGTAAAACCTGCTGTGATCTAAAGAGAAAGAGTACAGGCAAGACAAATAAGATTAATCTCCGTCTCCATGGAAACTCACCTAAACCTGTGTGTCAGGATTGGATGAATAATTAGCTTCACATGTATATAAATCAGCACGGTAGGGGGTTTAATTAGGGGATGTAGAACAGCAGCAGCAGGACGGATAAATAAAACTAACAAGGATGAGTCAAACAGTTACTTTATTTATGTTCAGGTAAAAACATGAACCTGATGCAGTAAATTATTGCAGATCTTAGAAACCAGCACATGAAGGATTTGGCCAGGAGAGCATACAGTGGCGCCCTCCCCTGGCCACAGACTGCAGGTGCACACCACGGTTTGTTCCAAGCCAGCAGTGCAAAGAAAAAAAAAAATAATAATCAACTACAGCAAGAAATAAAGAACAATATAGAAAATTAAAAAAAAAAAAAAAAATAGGTAAAGCAGACATTCCCACCTCAAACAGGGTGTGAAACTGCATATAAACTTTATTCCGTAAATGAAGTTGAAATGCTATCTGGCCGTGAAACGATAAAATGAGACCAGCCAAATTTTTTTTTTTTTGTGCCCAGCTACATTATGTGTTGAGGGTTGCTCAGAGCTCGGTCTACCAAGAGAACCCTACACGTCTGGTAGGGCCAAACAGAAAGACACCAAACTCTATCAAAATAAGAGCAAAACAAATTTACCTGATCAACACATCTGTTACAACTCTTCGTTTTGAGCTGAAGCGCTCTATAATAAGTAGGCCAGAACACAATCTTAACTTGGGTAAAAGGAGGGGGGGGGGAGAAAGAGATAATATGCGCTCATCACTACCCGCATTCAACCAACTGCAACCCTCGTTTTCCACAACTTTTAAGCAAAGACACACGGGGAGGGGGGAGAGAAAGCCGAACCAAAATGCACACACAAACTGGGGCCAATATAATACAGAACAGAATGCGAACAGACGAACTGAGGGGAGAAGACATGAGAACAAAGACTATTCTATCAAATGTGTAGAATGAGCAAAGTCTGCAAATTTGTCTGTACAAATGATCTTTGGAGCTAAAGTAAACCTAGCTTGCTCAATGGACCCCACCGCCCCCCTCCCCCCTCCCCATCCTCCCCCACACCCATTGACATTCGTCAACCACTCTGGAGAGGAGACATCCCTTTTTTTTTTTTTAAATATCACATAGCAATGCAATTTAAAATGTCACCCAGATGTTTTCATCTTTTTTTTTTAACATTACTCAACTACTGATATAAGTTTTACTCTCTCTTTTTTTTATATTTTAAGTTCTTTGAGTCATGGAACACCTTTCCATTTTTTTATTTTTTATAGTTTTTTTTTTGAGAGACCGGGGCAGCAAATATATATTTAAAGTCTTAATTTTTCTGCAAGCTGCTTTCTCTAACAAGAAGGCTGTACACGTTAGCCTTGATGTATGTGATTACAAAAAAACTAAGAAGGAAGTCATGATTTCATCAGTCGCTGTAGAAGGCATTTGAATGTGAGATGTGGCGAGATCAGGAAAGGTGGAAAGACTGCTGGCCCTCGCGAGCCGCAATCAACAGTTTCTCTCGCATGATCTCTATGCTGGAGTAGTCAGGCAGCTTCAGGTAGTTGACGCAGGTCATGACTGAGGGGAGGAAGTCGTCTGGGTTCTCCGTCGACTCAAACGTCTTCCGCACAATCGTCAGAGGGGGATTCAGGCTCCGGAAACCTGAGAGAAGAATGCATCGCCAGGGTGAGACGTACAGTACATACATGCTTTGACATTATATGTGATGTCCTAAGTGTGTGTGTGTGTATATGAGGGGACTCACCTCCGACAGGCAGTCTTGGACTTCCTGTGACAAACTGCAGAAACAGTCTCTGCTGCTCCGCGTCGAAGCTGCTCAACACCTCAAACAGGAAACGCACGGCACGACTGCAGACAGGAGAGAATAAGTGCATATCAATCATGTGTCTTAAAGATCCCATAACATAGAAAGGAAGATTTTAATTCTACATTTGACTTAAATAAAGAAAAAAAATGTCATTGTAGTGCAACCTGGGACTCAGTGGTGGTCGTTTTAATGGGTCCCCACTGAAATTTATGTGAACATTTCAAAAAATAAAATGCAAATTCTGAAAACAACAAATAAAAGCCAGAATAGTAATATAAAAAACAATGAATCAAACTGGATCTTCCCACAATGACTGCACTGTACAAACCTCCTCCGCTCTAATGATCAAAAGCACAGTTTAAACAATACATGACGCATTTCCTGACCTCAAAATATAATAAACAGCTCTGGCCTACTTCAGCACTCAGCTAAGTCGACTGGTTTTATTCAGAAATAGACAGTAAAACAGGCAAACACTTTTCCTAGTAAAATATGGAACACTGGAAATCACAGATAATCAGAGATGAGTAAAAGGCCGCGTTTATATGGAGGCAGTGTTATCTCACCTGTCGTGTGTGTAGCCGTGATCCGGTCGACAGCACTCCATCAGCGTCTTGACGTCCCACGTCTCTGATTTACTGCCGCACAGCAACTGGTCAAGCTGCAGATGGATAGAAGAGACGAAGACAAAGAAGGACTCTGAATTATTACTTTCTGTGCCTTTTAATCTATGCATGTGCAGTAAAACAAGGACTGTAGTTGTAGTGAAATATGACTGATCCACTGACCAACACATGTTGCAGTGACAGTAAATTATTTTCTTACCTCCTCTGGATAGAAATACTGCAGGTGATGCAGGGGGAAGACTGACTCAAACCCTTCCCTGAATGAATCAAATTGCCTGGACACTCCTTCATTTAGAGTCCAGTAAACCACCAACTAGAGGGAAGAAAAAGAAAAGGTTTACATCAAGAGAAAGAACTGTAAGAATGATGCAAGTATAAATGGCAAAAAACCCAAAGAAAAACAAATAAAACAGTATCACATACCCTGAGGTACTCCTCCAGGTTGTAGATTGTGACTGGGACGTCTTTTCCGCCCTTTTTCAGCTCAATGTTAGGGAATCCTGGGAGGGTGAAGTCCAAACCCAGGTCCTCCACTGAGCAGCCGTTCATGTTCAGGCTCTCCAGTGCCTGCTGTAGGGTCTCCCTTGTCTGCACACAAACACGGAGGGGTTTTAATCCCAACAGTTTGTGAACTTAATTTTCCTCAATCTACAGATGTAAAACCGCCTTGAGTCGGATGGAATGTGAGTCACTGTCTCTTTTACCTGTGATCGGTCCTGTTCCAGCCTCTTCTTCTGGCGGATGATATCCTCCAGGTGCTGGATGGACTTGGCCACACTGGGATCAATGTTCACCAGGTCATGTGAGCTCACAGACATCTCATGCCGTAACATCCACTTATAAAATGGCAGACCCAGGGGCAGGTCCAGCTGAAAAAGAAAAATAAATACAAATAAAATTAATTCACAAATAGAATTGAAATCAAAAACACACAGACACAGCACAAAGTATGTGATGTTCGAAATGCTATAGGATGTATTTGTACAAACTGTACATCCCATTGGGGCAAATCTGTAATTTGTGATTTTGGGCTACAAAATAAAATATAATACAAATAAAATTGACCATAAAGACTAACTTGAATCTTGTGTCTTCTCTTTCTTACACAACCTGTTGTAGTGTCTAAGTCTTACGATCCGATTTTGATTCACAGTGAGGTGAAAACTCACCTAATGCAAGAAAAAAAAAATAAAATAAAAGTTCTTACCAGTCTGAAGTCCATGATGGCTTTGGCCATTAGCTTTCCTAGGAAACGGAACTTCATTTTGATTTTGGCTATGTGTGCTGGTTTGGTTGTCCTGCCAAAGGGAACAGCAAATAGTCCTCTGGAGCTGAACATGTACTTGGTACTCTCTTGGCTTCCTGTTACAGCAGAAACAAGAAGCACAGTTACAATAAGTCATGTACGGTTTTACTATATAAAAGCATCTCTATTGACATAGAATACAATAATATGTATACATAGTAAACAACTGATTAAGTTGACCTTCGCTTACAGGTCAGAATGCTTTTCAGTAAAATGGCATGAGGTGGTACCTTTAGGATTGGCCAGTGTCACCTCCTCGCCCCTCCACAAGCCCAGATCGGCCCGCTGGAGCTCCTGAGACACTAGAGCGTAGAACTCCAGAGTGGGGCCGAGACCTGTGCCAACCTGGAAGAAGACAAACATTAAGATTCCTCCTCGATTATAACAAAAACAGCAACAGCAGCTAGTAAAATATAAAAGGTAATAAAAGGCCCAAAAAAAGAGAATAATTTCAGAATGTTAATAAAGGCACCTAACAGCCAATCTAGACAAAGTAAAAGAAAATAGATTTGAAGGAAAAGCCTTAGCTTCATTAATATAAATTAACTAGTACCTCGTTCTCATACTGAATCTCCAACATCGCCCTGGAGCTGCCGAGGTCCTGCATCACAGACTCTGCCTGTTTCAGCAGCTCCTCTCGGTTTATCGTCCTCTGGAGAAATAAGAGAGAAGGACGGAATTAAATACAGTCAAGATCAGTTACAAAAACAACAATTACAATTGTGTGTGCATTTTGGTTCGGCTTTGTCTCTCCCTCCCTGTGTGTCTTTGCTTAAAAGTTGTGGAAAACGAGATTTGCAGCCAATTACAGCTACCCTTAATTTAATACAAAAGCCTGAACTGGAAACAATACATACTAATTGACTGATCACACCCGTATTGATAAAATATCAGCAGGTGACAAAGTTAACAGGTGGATTCTATTAAATGATAGGTTTAACACTTCAATGTGGCAATACACCTCACCTTTTTCCTGTCCAGACGTGGTGCAACTCTGCTGTCCTGAGAATCTGATTGGTTGATTTCAGGGTTTGTGTCCAGTAAGCGTTGCATGGCTCTGTCGCGATCAAAGGCAGTTACATAGAATAACATTTGCCGGGTGTCAAACGGGAAGAAGAAAGGGCTGTAGAGAGAGAGAAAGATACGGGTTGTTACCAAGCTGTACATTACATGTGACAGCTCTGATACTAATTCCTTCTTTCAAATCGACAGTATGGAATATTTACCAGGTCTTTCCCAGCTCAATAAGCCAAGTGGGTATGTTCCCCGTCATAATGACCAGCGGGTCTTGTAGCTGACGGTTGGCTTTGGCTGTCAGCTTACTGTTAATGAACTCACTGGTGGCCATGATTTCCTTACACACAGCATTCTGCAAAAACAAACGTGTTACATTGTATATTTCACTTATTTCATGAGCAACATTATAACATGGAATTATAGAGCTTTATTTGTCTGCGGTCACTAATTCTAAAAGTGAGATTACAACACAACATAAAGCAGGTGACAACACAGTCTCTCCCTATTTTTCATAATTCTTACTTCATACAAGTAGAACCAGTATCTACTGATGGAGTGCAGGACCCTCAGCAGCAGGTTGACCTCTAAAGAAGGGTCGTCAAAAGTTATGGTCTCTGGTGGCTCCGAAGTGAGGTAAGTCTCTAAGGGATTGATGACGCTGGGACACACACCATCTAGAGGTGATGGGAATCAACAAATGAAATTCAGTTGTACACGATATTTTTATTCTTTAGTATTTTAGGCACAGTACGACATGACAGATCCTCACCATGCCACAGCTCATCCTGCTTCTTGGCATTGCGAGGTGAGGTTTTGGTGGGAGCAGTCTGGGCTCTGCCCCTCTTTCCACCCACGGCATCTTTGCTGCCATCCTCATCCTCTCTCACAGGCTTATACCTGTCAGAAAACAAAACGGGACATTTTGTCTCTACATGCTCTGATGAGCGTGTACATCAACATTTTCACCTTAAAAACAGCATCGCTTCCCCAGTTTAAGGAGTAGTGTTGGAAAGTTGATCTGCATGGCTAGACACTACTAGAGTACATCAGCAAGTGAAGAGTCCCTTCAAGTTAAATTCAAGGCTTTTTAAGATCATTTAAATAAAACTTAATCCCCATTTTAAAAGACCTACCTCTTTGCGAACTACTTCCATATAAAATATTTTTTTCAATAAAACCTCCCCTGTAGTAGGTAGGTCATCGTAATTAGTCAAATTACGGTCACTATTTTCAGGTTTTAAATGAGTACTACATCCATATAAAATATTTTTTTTTACTAAAACCTCTTGATAAAATTACATATTGTAAAAATTTTAAGACCCAGATATCAAAATTCAAGACATTTTCCTTTCTTGAAATTTCTATGGTATTAACAAATTCATAACTTTAATGCTTTTAAGATTTTTTTAAGACCCTAAAGGAATTGATAAAATTCTATTAACTCACCTTTAAAAAGGAATAGGGTGGTGATTTATTCATTTAAAAGTAAATCAATACTGGACAGTAAAGGTTAAAAAAGTCAACTTCCATTTGCCCCTTAAAAGGAACACTAAGAAGTACAAGAACTCTGCAAAAAAGAAACGAAACGAAAAGAAACTTATCCATGAACCAGTAGAGATTGAAGAAAATGCATTGTTACCATATTGTGTGCGTTTTGGTCCAGATGCCGGCTCGCCCAAGTGGGTTTGCCTCGTCGTCTGTGGACTCTCGTTCTTCTTCTGCCTGAAGACTGTACTGCCGCACAGCCTGGTAAACAGTCATGTTGTACGGCAGCAAGTGGTCACCAATGTAGAACTGTAGTCTATGACGCACACTACCAGAGTTCAGGAACTGGGCCGCCTGTGTGACAAGTAACATTTACGTTGGATTAAGGCAAATACATACATCTACACAGATTTGTTTGCATACAGGTTAAAAGATGAGGAGCAAACTTATTTGTTGTAACAGTGTCACATACCAGTGATTCGTCAATTTCATCATCTGAACCGTCATCGTCACTGTCTTCGTCCTCTTCTCTGATTCTGCCGTACCCTGTACAGACAAGATATCACGTTAGCAACTGCTTAGAATCTGGACAATGCAGAGAAAAGAAAAAAAAAAACACAAAACAGGATTCCTGATGTGTAGTGTATGTGTAGTCTACAACATAACTGAACAGTCCCTCACCTCTGACGACAAGATATCTCTCAATAGCTTGCACCAGGGCAAGAGGGTCAATCTTCACAGGGCCACCTTTCCACTGTTTAACATTAGTGCAATCTGGGTGTCTCTGCAGCTGACACTTCAGCTGATGTGTGTTGAAGAACTTAAGCGCCTGAGAGCCCCTGGAGAGAAAAAAAAATGATAGTGTTTAAGAGATTTGAGCCAGTAGAACTGTAAACAAAGGTTAAATACAGAATAAAGAGTCAAAGTTCGGTTCAAATTTCAAATAAAGTGCACCTGCTCCCGTTGCCGTTCCCACTGGGGAAGTCGTGCACTTTAACAGGGAACTGCTCCATTTGGCTCAGGCAGCTGTTCATTTTGTGCACCAGCGCCAGGTAAGGTCCGTTCTCTGTTGGATCCAGACGACCCACAGGCTCCATTCCTGGAACCTGAAAACCACAACAGAAAAGGTTAAAATTAACAGCGCACACACCACAAACACCAGGTAAGACTTTAAACTTGTAATGTGTATGTGCAGCATTTGCCACATACAGGATGTCTTTTCTTACCGGACAGCCAGCGAAGACATGGAGGAACCTCTTAAGCCGCATGTCACGGCAGAGCAAGTCCCTGTCAGTGTTGGAGGTCAGGTAGACCAGGAGCTGCTTCACCAGCCCACTGTGCTGGATCTCGAAAGAGGACACGTCAGATTCTGATACGATACAGGAGATCTCCACCAAGCACTCCGTACCGCCATCCACCTAGGAAACAGGAGGAGAACAGATCAGGAAATGTCTCATTGGTAGCCTCATAAATATGTCATATATGCTACGGTTTGTGTCGTAACCAACAACTCATGTTCCTTAACTGGCTGGTATACTGTTCAACAGTGAGGAGGCATGTTCTTTACCTGCAGGTTGAGCTGCTCAGTTGCTGTGCAAAGTCTCTGGAGTACATTCAGTGCAGGGTTGCTGCCGTCTACATTTTCAGAGTTGAAGTAGCGCTCCACAAACTTACTCGCCTGTTCTTTGATCCAGGCTTTGATTTTATCTCTACAAAAGAAAAATAAAAAAACACAAAACAATTTCAGACAGTAGTCTTCACACCACTTACCCGCTCAACCAGTGGCTGATCACACTGCTGTAATTTCATCCCAAATAATAATCCCAAACTCAAAGGAAAAAAAAAAAAAAAAAAAAGAGGACTTGTCAGCGTACCTGTTATTTGAAATTGAGTCCTTGGGAGGAGCTCTTGCCAGGCCGCTCACCCCTGCTGTGCGTGAGGGCTCCGAGTTGGCATTGTTAGTCTGGGCACCCAGTTTGCCCCAGGTCTTGGGATTGAGACTGGCCAAGAAGGATGATTTGGGTGACTGAGTACTGGTAGGGCTTTTAGCTGTTGAGAATCCATAAGGTAGATTAGTATATAAAGTAGATTAAGAACATAACTCAGAGCAAACAATGACATTTCTAATCATGACTGTGACTGATGATTCATGGACTTTAAAATGTGCTTTAATCATTGATAAACTTGCCAGTCCTGAACAGCAGTGGAAACTGCCATCTAAATTGTCGTTTCAAAATGAAAGATCAGTAAAGACAAAAAAATGCAAACATTATCAAATCCACTTTGATATTTTTTCTTCATGCCCAGCATTTCACAGGTAGCTTTCTTAGCATCAATGTAAATCCGCATTGGCAATTCAGGCGTTGCTGGCTGGTGTATATTTACATACAGCAGTAGTTATATGAAACAATTATTCAGTTAAGAAAAAAAGGAAAATCTTGGCCATAATAATTTTTCACAATAAAATGTGTCAAGATTCACTCTAGACTCCCCCCACATCATTAAATGCACACATGCACATAAACATCAATTTAAGAGTGACAGTAATTATAGAACTTACCCTGATTGTCTACTTTATCATCATCCCTTGGGGGAGAGTATTTGGGTCTTCTGGGCCCTCTTTTAGGTAGCCGTTTCCTCTTCAGGACATCACTTAACCGCCTGAGGACAGTGAAATGTATAAATAAATTGATCTTTGATGAAGTAAAGTAAAGACACACCTGGCCACACACTCACCCTTGTGGGCTGAGGTCCAGCGAGTCGTCCATGCTGTGCTGGAAGCTGGGTGAGCCCAGGTCAGGAGTTGCATTATTAGCAGATGTGGTGGATGCAGTGCTTATGGTGGTAGTGCACAGACTGGCAGTCCCACTGGGGCAAGCCTTTGGAGGACTAGTGACTAGAAAGCTCTCAGACTCTGCCAGGTTCTTAACCTGGTGCATTACACCTGGAGAAGAGATTAGAAAAAGTATGACTTGGAAACTGTCGGAAGAGTTTAAAGAGAAAGGGTTAGGTAAGAGTAACTTAGATCTGTCTGAGGATTGTAGAACTGTGTGAAATACTAGGTCTCCATCAAGGAATACTGCACTTGAATGAATAAACAAACATTTTATTCCCCTGATGGTGGTCTAACAAACCCGAGGAGTGGGTAGAGTGAAGAGAGAGGGGCAGAAGTGTTAGAAGGCTCAGTCTTCGCTCTCCTCACCTCTCACTCAACTATTATGTACGCAGATATATGTGTATGTACATAGATCAACTATTATGATGAATTTTCAGTTGAACGATGCACTACCTTCTCTCCTGAAATAGACACTAAAGACATCAGGTAGTTTCTGCATGAGGATTTCAGCCATTTGCAGAGAACCTACTACAATCTTCAGGTCCTGGCTGGACAGCATAGAGGCAATGTGACTGTGGAAATAGAAAAATCAGTTTACGATCAACTCAAACAGTACACTTGGGTCGCCTGTGATCAGGCATAATCTGTGTTTGATTATATTATTCAATACATATTTAGACATTTTCCAAGAAGTACTTTCCCTCTTTTATGATAAGCTTCCGATCCTGCTATAAGTCAAGTTAAAATTAGCAAACACTGCGTGATGCATTACCTGGACACAGAATGGTTCCTCAGTACATCCTTCAGCAGCTCTGCATCAGCAAAGAAGATGATCCTGAGGATGGCTCTAAGGCACTTGTGTCTAACAGCAGGGCCAGCAGATGAGCTGTACACCTCATACAAGACCCCAAACAGAGTTTTGATAAAGCACTTCGCCAGCTCAGGGTCTTCTTTCATCAGCTGGGCTCGAGCATCTTCTCGACGCACCTCCTGGTGACTCCCTGGAAGCAGAAAGTCAACAGTTAATTTCCCCTAAAGCACAACATACAGGTCAGCTATCATACAATGAAGAAAAATGTATTTGCCCATTTCTCATACAAAAATGTGAGAAATGAGCAAAGTAGCAAAATGTGCATGATTGACAGAGTGATTTGCATTCAGTAGCCTACATGAATGGTTGATTTGTCCAATTAAAAAAAAACAGAAACACTTAAATATTCTCTTGAATAGTTTTTGCTACAAAACTGGGTCAGTATGGAAATCATAACTGTTGTAATCCAAACTGACTTCAGCTGCCATCCTCCACAGAGAAGCAAGCTAAAACACCATTTTAAAAACACAGTTAAGACAACAGGTGGTGAGTTGGATTATTCCTTTGCATGTTTTATAAATGGATCAGTTCTCCTAGTGTGTGTCTGGCTCATATTTTAAGATAAAAATACACAAATGCCTGCATTACCTGTGTTGGGGTTGGCAAGAGGATTAGGCTTCCTCTGGATCCCACGTGCTGTTCCTGTGTCTTCATTGATCTGCTGCATAGAGTTGAAGTCAATTGTATACACACGGCCTAGAGTTGACAAGCTGATCTCATCTTCCCCATTCTGGTGGGCCGTCTGTAGCAAGATAATCACCAAATACACCCAAAATCAGTACTGCATTAAACTATTCAGGTACATTTGAGAGATCTTAGCATACTATAAATGGCCTGGAAGCCATTATAAAATTCAGCATTTTAAAAGCCAGTGTCTCCCCTATATGTAATAAGCAGTGCACTGCCACAGCATAAACATGCCCAATGCTTTGAGGAGAGTAAACGAGATAAGAAAATGGGAGAGAAAAAAGGCGAGAAGAGAGTTGATGCCTCTGTCTGATCTGTTAATATAATAATATATCTAGGTCTTTTCAGACAGGGAGCGATTGAAGCACCGAGTTAATACTTTTTCAATGAGAGGTTAGTGGGTAGGTAGGGAGACAAAGGAAATCAGACAGGAGGAGCGACAATCCCATAATACTCTCACGATTGTACTCATTTCACCCACACACCTACCCGCAGCGCAGTTGACTTGTGTTGAACTTTTTCCTCAATATGACACAGTTTACTCATGAAGCACTTTTCCACTTGACTGTTCACATGAGGATCTCAGGGAGTTAATAATATTCACTAGTAGTATTTGTGTGGTTGTTTATAATTATATATATATATATATATCATAACTTTAATCATATAAGACGCCTTTAATGTATGTACAACAAATGTATTGTATGTAAGATTTCCTCAAGGGGCTTTCTGGTCCCTGCCTATATACATAAGCATGATAATGATAATTTGTATGACCTCTGCTGTAATATCTGTATCCTAGGGGAAACACTGAGATTCAGTTCATTCAATAGTTAACTTTTACTGCAACAGGTTCAGAATTACTACATTATAAATGTTTATCATTGAACAAATGAAAATACACATCTCCATTAATGATGATTTCATTGCATATAGAGGTTTTAAAGCTCCGACATGTGGGCGACATAACGGCTTCTGACGCATTGCTACCTCGATGATGCGACTGTCGATGCGGTTGTACGGATGCCACAGTCCCCGGTCATCCCTCCACTGCCAGATCGCTCCTTCTGTTGTCTGGGCGCTGCCCTTCTTCAGCATTACATCAACTGCAAAGATGCCTTCTCTAGGCAGGCAGGGCATCAGCTCACTGTAAGAAGCAGACAAGTTTAAGAAAGATGCAGGAGTCTGTTTAATCTCGTTTCATTTTACCAGCTATTACCTGATGTGGCTTTGTTTGTCTTTAAAACAAGCCAAGAAGATAATAGTGGTTTGAGATAGCTACCTGACATTTCTGTCTTCACTCAAATATGTTGTAACTGAATAATTTTATTTGTGGTGCTCAAAGCCCTGTAAGATGATAACTGAAAAACACAATAGCAACACTGCTCTCCACTGCTGATAATCCACAGCTTGCCGTCAACAATTTGGGATCATTTGATTGGGAGAAAGCTGCTCCAAGGAAAACAGTTTTCAGCAAGGTCTGTTAACAATACTCGGTCACAGAATATATGCACAGTAATATACACAGTGGTTTCTCTTACAGCTTAGGACGAAAGGACTTCAAGCGCAGTAAATCAAATGTAAATAATACAATCATCCACACATCATCCAGTATGATGTGAACCATAGGACACCAGAATAGAGAAAAGATGGGTCTTACCATATGAGGGAGGTCAGTTCATAGAGCTCCTGGGGACTCCGGGGTACCAGTTCAATCTGCTCCTGGCAGCTGCCATTTGATGCACCGCACAAGAGGAAACGCAGAGTTTCTGCGATGTCTATTTAAAAAGAGGTGACAGGACATTTCTGTTGTTAGCTGCCTTATTGCATTTTCATCACAGTATTCAAATATTAGTGTTAAAAGTGTGCTCCGACTGGTCTTAATACAGGGTATTAAGTTTATTTTAAAAGACACAATGATCCAGAACCATAGGTGTTAAAAAATATACTACAATAATAGTGGGCGATTAGCTATTGGCAAGATCGTTAAATATTTAATTTAACAAGAAATACACAGTGGCTTTCCACATTTTTTATAGCCATATGGTCCTGGGAATGATAAAAAGGGAAATAAATAAGTTAGTCTCAAAACCGTGTGTCACTCACTCTGTTTCATAAGCTGCACCGCCAAGCAGGGGCAGTTGGAGCACATGAGGGAAAACATGCGCACAACCATGATAAACATCCCCGAGCTGAGAACAGGAGGGGTCACTACCAGCAGTTGCTGAATGTTGGTCAATAGGTCCCGTGATGCAACCTCCTGCAGTAGGTTCTGTTGATTTAAACACACACATTAGCTGTGTGGCAAACTGAGACAATACAGAGATAGCAAAAGCATAACTAAAAAATCGAAAAGTATAAAATCAAGGTACCAACCTCCTCGTGTTGAAAGTTGTCCACCAGTCTGGCGAAACAGAGACAAGTGCTTTCGACGGATTTCTTATCCTGAAAGGGGATTAAATGAATACAACCTTTAGAAAGTCTTAACATGTTACAAGGATTTAAGGCAGTTTTTTTCATGAGAAAAAGCTGAAAGAAAGAAACCCAATTTTTTTTTCCATATCAAGCAGTCATTACTGCTATATGAAGCATTTATGATGGCCTTGTCTTATTGCGTACACAAAATATGAATCACTCTTGGATCAGAAAATCTGAAAATAACTAAATATTGATGGTAATTTGAGTTAGAGCTGAAAAAGATTTTCCCAGTTGACCAGCGCTCATCAGTTAAGTCCATTATTTACCTAATGATCAAATTCTGTTAATTAGAAAAAACTGCAGAGTTTGCAGGTCCTTTTCTTGGGTCCTTTACCCTCTGAAATAATCCCACTCTTTGGATTTCCTGCCCGACAGTAACTGTAGTAACTGCAGGGACCAGCTGTGTGTTTGTTTACATGTAAGGTACAAGTGATGTGTCACCATTTCCTGAGTCCGTCATTTCATATTAAAACCTTTATTTATTTATCTTTAATGGTAATCAACAGCCTAATCAAGACCTAGCCGACTAATAGCTGGTGCAGACTGGACATCTTTGATACCAATTATTGATAATTTGATAAATAAAAAATTTTGACATTTTTTTTTCTCTCGAAGTGAGGTTGGTGATAACACTTATGTGTTACATATTAATATATTTCTACAAAAACCGCAAAAGAGGGACCACCAAGGATGGACCAAAGTACCACTTTTATAGTTTCATAGTTTTCTAACATGGGTAAACAAATACCTGATGTGTGAGTCTCTGAGTCAGCAGTGGCAGAGAATCAGCAACAAAGTGGAACTCATCTGGAGTAATGCTCTGGCAGCAGTTGGCAGCAATGGCCAAGGCATTCCTCTGAGCATTGATGCTAAAGAACTCTAGGTAGAGGAGGCAGTCAGCGAGCCCACCCTGTGACAGATGAAATGACAACATTACGGTGTGTAGTTGCAGCTAAACAAGAGTCGACCATTTGCATGTTATGACAAAAAAGCGCTACACTTACAGCCTGCAAAATGGCTTTGCTGTGTCGCCTTGACAACATCTCCAAAGCAGTCAAGGCCTGCTCTGCTACGTCGATGAACTGGATCACCTGAAGCTGCAGACAGGAAGATGACACGTATTAGCATATCAAAAGCCACCATTACTATTGACTATAAGTGATTGGGGACAGACAGACGGTGGCTTACCTTCTCCAGGAAGACAGGAATAGCATCGACCACCACAGCAGAGGATCGAGGGAGCGCCTCCATCATATATGTGAGTGCACGGGAGGCATGATTCATCTGTGTGCATAGATAAACACACAAACAATAGCATTACAAAAAGCAATTCGTATAAAAGACAAATATATTTACAGCAATAAAAGGTCACGTATACTCACAATATCAAAGTTATGCTCCATTTGTAATAGTGTAATCTGTGGGGAAAAAAGGAGATATTAGGTGGAAGCAACTCTTGACAAACTACACAACGTGGAGTTTTTTTTTCCCCAGCACATTAATATGAAGGTGAAGCATATATGCAAAAAACACAAAGTCCTGTATAATATCAGCGCTGAAAAGATTAATGGTTGAACAGAGACACTGAGACTCACCAAAGCGGGCACCACACTCTTGACAGGGAATCCACCAAGTGTTTCTTCATTGCCCATCACTAGCAGCTGGCACATTTCAATGGCAGCTTGGAGCTGCTGAGACTCATCACCTGTGGCCTGAAGGCCCTGCAGTAACTGCTGAGCTTTAGAGCCTGAAGACGGCAGGAAGGCATGATTTTAATAAGTGCAAAAAGTGCTTAACAATGAAATACAATAAGAGAGCAAGAGACACAAAACATAATAAGAAAACATAAATTAACGATTTGGAGTTTACAAGACAGGATAGAGAGTAGGAAGGTTGTACTCACTGGCCCCACTGCCAATGGTCCGGTGAAACAGCTGCGACATGCGGGGGCCAAGGGGCCCAAAGAGATGTGGGGGGAGACCCCTGGCCTCCAGCAGAGCTTTAGAGCCAACAACAGCAAAGTTTAGAGAAAACTCAGGGACATGTGTGCATTCATTTTTGTATGCCCAAGAATACAGGACACTCATATCTTAGAGGGGTTTTAACATACCTTGAAGCCTTCCCATTTCAGAGTCATCAGACTCACTCTCTCCAGAGGTGGTCATACCTACAGCTCCGGCAACTGAGCTTGAAGCTAGACACAAAACACAGCAAAATTTACAGTGATAAGTTAAACAATCAAGAAAACAGTCATTAATGTCAATGGCCTTAAAAAAAAAATCAAATTAAATATGACTCAACTGTTTAAACGTGTGAGAAACCTAAAATCCTTGATCATCCAAAGGCTCCACAGCCCAAATATAGGCAGGTATTTTATTGCCGAACATAAATGAAAAGAAGTGGCGGGTTACCTGAAGCCCCTTGTGATGCCTCATCAGTGCGTGCAGCTGACGAGTTGGCCCCGTCCTGGTTGTTGTCGGAGTCGGCCATTTTCTCCTGTCGGCGAGCGTCGGCTGCCCCGCGCTTGCCCAGGCCTGAGCCCCGCCGACTGTGACAACAGTAGCACAGGCAATATGAGCGATCACAGAATAATTCCAAGTTTGGTGCATTCCGTGTCATCCCCCTAAAGCCGCTCTCACATATACACTCTGAACCAGAGAACCAGGTCCAGACACTGTCATGTCCTGCCCTTTCACACATGCAGCACACCTCAGGTCACTGTCCATTGTTGATGCATTCACACATAGTAGAAATACTCTGGTTCTAAGTGAGGGTGGTATGGCATTGTATAGAGCATGCAGAACATGACATCACAGTCTTTTCAAATCCATTTTATATCTTCTTCAGCCCAGGTGGACAGAAGTTCAAGATTGTCATCGTCTCTCAGGTATTCAGGTTTTTGGTATCTCTTATGTAAAAAAAAATGCCCTTCTCCTGCAGCAGTGGATGTTGGTATTTTGCTCCAGCCACATGATAGAAACATCCCCTTGCACCAGTGAATTCACTGCTGTATTCACAGATACTCCAGTGAATGTTTAAAGTGAAGTAACGCAGGCTGCATAGTAGGGAGCTGGCTGGTTAACATCTGCCTGATTCTGATATTTGTATTCATACATACAGCTCCCGTGGTTGATAATTTCAGGGTTGCACTGCATGCCTGAAAGGGGGCTTATGTGAGAGGTATACATAGCATTGATTCAACATCTGGGTTTTTATCTGTTTTAATGGACACCCTACAGTCCAAAAAGGCAAATATATTCTCCTACATCTGCCTGTGTAGATATAGTACTTATTGTCCTGCGAGGACTGAGAGAATTAAATTGCTTTTTCTGACATTGTGTGATTGGGAACCACCACTGAGCTGGCCAGTGAGGTTTTTGGATGAGAGGTAAAACTCAAATTATAAAGAAGCTTCAGCTGCCTTAGACTGAGCTGCTAATTCTGTAAAAAAAAAATATCCCATGACCTGAATGACTAAGGGCATTCACCAGAAATACTGATCTGAAAACCAAATATACAGACATTACCCATAATGTCAATGATTGAAAAATAGGACCTTGAACATTCTTTTTATTTTAAAATGATCAAAATCTATTTAGTATTTAATGTAAGGTATTCTTTTGGATTGCATAATATTTTGAGTGGTCTTGGTGCATTTCATGCGTTTTTGAATTAACTTTGTATGGTTTTGCTTCAACTTATCCTGACCAAAAGGACAGAAACACCAGCATTTTAACTAGTCAAATAAATGTACAGGGCTGCAGAAAGGTGGGATGAAAGGGATGGCAGTTCTAAGACTGTCAGCAGGGATGTGCTGATCTGGTAAGACACTAGCAGTGCATGTCAGGATATTACATAGAAATGATTAGTCTCCCCCCAATGATATGAACAAACGATGTAACTTAAGACTGACATTTTTAGTGTACAGTATAATTTACAATTTCTGTAGTTTACAGTCTACACTTGGTGTGATTTATACCTGGTGCTGGCACAGGAGCCCGTGGTCTTCTGGCGTGTGCTCCGCCGAAAGCTGGGGAGCTCTGCTGGAGGAGACTCGCTGCGCTTCTTAGTGGATTTTCTCAAACCTTAGAAGAAAAACAGAGAGAGTTATAAACAAAGCACCAATGCTGATTATCACTTGCTTTTGGTTTAAATATATATCAATCGTACACATTACAAAAAAACATTACTGTGTTTCAGAGGCTGCAGTGGGTTCAAAAGTGAGAAGATCATAATACTATCAAACCTGATGCATCCATTGGTACAAACCCTAGGATGATGATATGATTCTGTTTTTATTTTACATTAGTTTCATTTTTTTTTTTATTTGCTTGAGAAAATTAAGATTAGTTATTCTTCTTTAATTGATTGACAGCCCTATTTATTAATAAAACAAATAAATAGTAACATTTGTGGTACAAATAGAAGGATATTAATATCAATCCTGATTATAGCATGATGCCCACCTCCTTTCCAACACCTGTTTTTGTAAAAATACATCATAGTAGAAGTACTTAGTCGCACATACCAGGCTCTTGAATGCGATCAAAAATGATTGCCTTCAACAGTTAACAAGACTGTTCATATCATCCACTTACTATAAACAGACCTTAAGACAGTCATTAGCCTAGCAACATGTTGTATTGTCCCGTGTTAAGAAGGAAGAATTACTGTAATGTGGATATTTTCCACTGTATAATTTAAGTATTAAATTAATGTTCTCACTCGGTAGTGACAGACAGGGGATAGGCTATGTTAAGCTTAGGCCTGTCCTACTCCTTTTCAAACAGTGATACCCGTGTTTCTTTTTTTGTTATTTGTATTTTTATTCGCCATGTTTAAATCAAGCTCAAAATACAGCTAAAAACAACGACGAAAATGAAGGCTAAATAAACACATAACGCAACACTGTGTGCAGGAGTCAGTTTTACATCTGAAACGTATCCAAGTCTATGTCACAACTACCCCTGGAATCCACAACAAGTTTTACAAAACAGAAAGGATGATTTACTGAACATACTTCAAAGTATCATTTGGCTGTGGTACCACAATAGAAAATATTTATCCATTTCACCATTAATGCTCAGAGATGTATGATATATCTTGGTTGATATGGCTGTGAGAGCAGAGACTAATGATGGGACGGTTATTTTACAATATGGTAAAGGCGCCAGACACTAAGTAGCTTTAGTGTTGTCTGTTTAGCGCCCTGTGCCACCGACTACATGGGTATTAATAGTAACCCAACCATGGCCCTATGACAGGACAACCTTCATGCTGGATCTGTGACTCATGATTCAGTAGTACAAAAATAAACATTTTAAATGTTAAGACCAAAATTAATTAAAGATAATAATAATTAAAAAGGACCATTGATTTATATTTTGTACTTCATTTGACCTTACCCAAATGTCTCACTCACTGAATTACACCAGGTCAAATAGCTTGCACTCATGTAAATATCTGCACAGGTTTCCCAAATACCAAAGTTACAATTGTCAAATGCCAATCAATACAATTACAAAGTCTTCCTATAGTTTAAACTGCGGTAACAGTCGCCATGATCCAAATGCCACTGCCCAAATAAAAGCGTCACAGAATCACCAACACACGCAATGTAATTGTATACGCTTACTCACCATTACTGCTGAAAGTGACACAACCTGTGTGTGTTAAAAGGTATTAGAGGCTGAGCGATGAGCACATTGTGAATGAGATGCAGTTCTTTCCTCTGAACAGAAGCAGCTTATGAGTCCTCCCCTGTCCTCAAACATACCCCTAGTCAGCTGGTGGGCCATCAAGCCAAGCCAACTTAGGAGGGGTCTCTCCATTTGGGCCTAGGGCCCATGGCACAGAGCCCACCTCGGTTTCTATCCTTTCACCACCCTAGAACAGCCTGACCCCATAATGACCTGCACAGCTACTACTCACTTAAATGTGTTAACTAAAAACAAAGAGTTTCTCCAGTAATGTCACTGTATAGGGTTACTAAGTGTCTACCAATCATATTAAGACATTCAAAGGGCATCCTGTGGATTTTCTGATGGCTAGAAGCACCATGGCAGCACTGATTTTATGGATACATCCCCATTTTGTTTTTCAAGCACAGATGCTCATAGCTGCAATACCCAATTCCTGCCACTGATTTACACAATTCTACTGACCAACAGTTGGTGGTGATAATGCACCAAGTACACATAGCACTGCACCAACAAAGGCAGGGAAGAAGAAGAAGACTGCAAGCTGGCAAACATGAATGTAAACAAAAGCATGCTTTTTGTTGAAACAAAGAATGCAAACATAATTTTTGTCTGGTTATGGAAAAAAGGTTTTTCATCAGAGAGCACTGACCACAATCTCAATGCAATTTCCTGCCAAATACATAACTTGGTCATAGTCAATTATTAATTTTTATTTAACCTTTATTTCACCAGGAAGTCACACTGAGATTAAAACCACTTTTGAAGTGAGACCTAGTCAAGACAGGGCCAAAAAGCACATGATCCCTTGATTGGATAAAAAAAATAACAAGGCCTTATCAAAATAAAATTTGGTAATGTTTAACAGCAAAACAAAGACACTGTATGACAAAGGATTATTTTAAACATATTACTATAGTATATCAACATCAGCCTCAGATCCTAATGGAAACCCTTTTGCACCATGGGATCACTGCATGGTTTGGCAACATCACAGTCCAGTCCAAAACTCAAATCAACAGACAGCTATGAAGATTATGAGAGTCCAGTAGCACCCCTTTCTTCAAGCCAATTTCCAACAAACCGTAATCAGGACAGGCAAAAAAAAAAAAGAACCTAACTCATTTATTTTACCACAAATATTAATGTCTCTTTTAGATAATGGTACAATAGACACAACTGGTTGAACTCCTTTGTTCCCCTGCCTATTAAAGGTCTCAACACCACCTAGGTTGGATCCTGGAGATGTCATAGATGTATTCTTGTATGTACCTTTTTATGATAATGATGCAAATGAGCATGTGTAATTGTAATATTGTCCTTTTTTATTTTTACTGCTGTATTTTTCATGGTTCTTACTGTGTTTGGATGTCCATATTCTTATTGTAAGGCAGACACTGAAGACAAAGACAAATTTCGTACTGGGACACTAAAGTCTATCCTCTCCTGACCCTGTATCACACTGGCTCTAACTAACTGGTACTAAACCTTTTGCACATTTTATAGGCAACTATTCTCACAATTCATTAATTCACAGTTAATGAAATTGAATGCACTGTTACCTCAGCTACCTAGCTCCCAAACGATTAGAGTCCATTTTGAGAGAGAAACCTGCTACCTCAAAGACAATCTGCACCACCGTCATATCATAACTCACAAGTTGTGTTCACAAGTTCTAAATTCCAGTATAAGACCTACTCTTCCAAAAAGTCTATAAATGTGACTCTCATAGTCCATCACACCTGTGAAATGATACATTTGCTCCATGCTGACAATTGAGCGACCAGCAGTACTTATGTATTGAAGCACTCTCCAGTTTCAGGTTACTGGTACTTAAGTCTGAAATCTGAGCCAGCCCCTCCACTCAGTGAAGCCCACAATCAACACATGTGAGCTCAATATGCTAGTCCAGACACACATTTTATTGTATGTAGTGTGTTATTAATTGAATTCATTTGAGATACGCGTGTATTATTTAAGTTACATGGATGTCTACATAAGGGCTATTTTATAACTATAACCATGTATAATTAATTTTTTATATTAAATTCAATAATTTTCTGTATGATTTACCCCATTAATGTATCCGTTTCATTTTAGTGGCACCAAATATATCTGCTCCCAGCATTGAAGAGTAGGGTTTTGTAACTGATGCTATGATGCTGCTTAGGTCACAGGTCCAGTGACATTTAATCCTAGAGAGGCAACAACCATCCTAGCAAATGAGAATTGTGTGCTGGCCCTTTATATGCATGCCCGTTTAAAATGCTCAAGCTTTTCTTCTAATCACAATCCCATTTAAGAAAACTCTTCCCCTCAATAAATAGGGGGGGTACAGTACATAAAATTGAATAGAACACATTTCTGAAATAGTACTAAACCATACTGAAAAGATCTCTTCACAAAATTAAGTGAAATAAAGATCTTTTGTCTGAGAAGTGGATTAAAATCAATGTTTATACTATGAGGAGGGTTGGGGTTAGAGAGGATTCAGAAAGAGGTAATGACTCACTTGCTAGTTTAGCTTGTAATCCTGATGGCCCAGGTTTGGAGGTCTCGGTTTTTGAGGATCCAGGCAAGGACAGTTTAGGTTTTGGCAGGTTAACTTTGGGGTTGAAGCGTGCTGCCCACTCAAACTTTGAAGAGCTGGCGGATTTTGCCTGCTCCTTATCCCGGGTACTACGACGTGGGGAGGGGCTTGAGGCTGAGCGAGATCGGCGTGCCTTGGTCTGGTCTTTTCCCTGTTTAACTCTGGCACCCTGCGTGGTGGCACTATTGGTGCCTGTGTTTGAGGAAGAGGAAGAGGTGGAGGCGGAGGAGGAGGAGTCTGTCACGTTGCTACACCCAGCTTTGGCTGAGGCGGCCGATTTAGACGCCAGCTTGGTGGGTTTTGCAGTTCTGCCCTCGGTACGAGTGGGGAGGGACCCAGCGGTGCTACTTAGACCGGGGAGAGAGTCCGCTTTCTTCCGTTTCTGGACTGGTGAGGCCCCAGTGGCCCCGCTCTTCTTGCTCTGGCCTCGACCTGACGATGCAGGCGGTTCTGAAGCAAGTGATCTCTTCTTGGACTTAGCTGGGCCTTTCTTGGTCTCTGAGGTATTGTCTCTGGGTGGTGGGAGCGATTTGGGTTTCTTGGCAGGGGTCGGTCCAAGGGTGCTAATTTGGTCAGGAGCGTCACTTCTCTTCAGCCCTCGGGTGCCCTCACTCCTTGACTGGTGGTCTGGTCGCTCTTGCTCAGATGTCCCTGCAGCCTCTGGGTCGTCTTGCAACACAAATGAAGCCACGGACAGTGTAAGACCGCTTCTGCCAGGGAGCAAAAGAGACAACAAAACACCATCTAAGAAAACTCCTCAAGCCATAAAAAAGCGATGGTTACAATGCCACATTCATTGTACTCATTCAGATGAGACAAAACTGATGTACAATATTAATGATGTCATCTGACAAAGTCCAAACCCTATCACATACACACACAATGAAGAACTAAATAGAGAGGACAGGTACCTTCTTGAGCTGTGCCCTCTGGACTGGCCAGTGGCTGAGCTGGGTGCGGCTTTGGAAGCCTTAGAATTAGGTCTTCTACTTTCAGGTGGGGAATTTGCTTTATGTTTTACCTGCTCTGACTGCAACCTGTAAGGTTGGACATTAAAGAGCAAGTAACAGTGTGGGTTTCAGTAATTAGGCCACAAAAGAAAGATTTAATCAATCCCCAAATAATTTGAGGCTGACTGCCTTTGCATATCCTGTGATCATTAACACCTCTGGAGTAGCATGAAAGACAGCTACAACTGAGTTAATCACCATTTGGCTATGATTAAAGCACTACTATACAAAAACACAACTGATGAACTGGGTACAAACAGCCCCCTACTCATTTAATAAAATGTGCTGCTCCCTTACTACAAACACAACATATGTTCCCCACAGACTGCGATTACTATCCTAATTCATTGGATTGAGATTTTTGCTAAAACCGAACGGCAAGTGTGCAGACAGACTCACCTTCCCGCGACTGTATGGTCTTGTGGCTGGGCCGCAGCAGTGTTCCTCTGTGAACGGCGCAGTGACCCCCCTGGATTGGAATTAGGCCGGTTGGACATTGGCACCTCTCTCCTGAAGGGACATACCCTTTCTAGACACTACCATTCACTGCAATCAAAGAGAGGAAGAAACCATATGTGAATGCTCCCCTACCACCAGTGGGTTGATTTAAAACAAGTTGCTGGGCTTTATGTGCTGCATGTGACAGCTGATAAAGCTTTTATACCATTAAGCCCAAGCTCACCACTGTAGTAAGTCTGAGATGATCCGGGGCATGACTGCCTCATCAATTTGAGACTCAAAACTAGCATTTGTGTAGATGTGCAGAAAAAGAAACTCAAATGAGAAACTATGTGTACAGTATATTTCAAGCAGTCACCAATAGCATTTCTTTTGTTTAAAGCAAGATTCTCTTAACTTAATTCATGCGCCATTTTACAAATGTATTATATTTACAGACTATACACACTTGATGTGAATTACTTGCAGTAGCTTCCAGTAAATGACCTTTAAACCTCAACTATTACGTGTATGAAATTATGGTTCATACATAGATATTGTTTTAAGAAACATCACAGTGTGCAAAAGCTCAAACAAATTTGTCACTATGTAACATGAGTACAGATTGGCCTATACTGTAAAAGACCTCAATTGTAGTTCTACTTTTAACCTCACAGTGAATGACAAACTGAAATTCATTCATCAACAATTATAATAAAAGGGATCATTAGAATATAATTTACATTAAAATAACCCAAGATTAATTTGACTAAAACCGTACAAAAGAGAAAGTACCTTTAAAAGTACCTGATATTCTTTAAAATTCCCCTAGCATTCCTAGATACCAAACTAACAGCTTGTTATTGGTGGGGGAGGAGAGTAATCCTTTAAGTCACCATGTGAAGGAAACTGTCCTAAACATATTATAGTATCAATGAAATTCCCGTAATCAAAGACAAAAGGCATAACAGGAGAGGTGATATGTGAATGATATGTTTAGCACACATATACACACATAGTATGATGAGTTTATCAATTGGTACACAAAGACTACTGAAACACAACTTAAATACATTTTGCCATCTAGAAAAGAGATTATTGAATTACCTAATTTATTAAAGGTTTAAACCACGATATGATTGATCATAAAAATACGCCATACTTGGCAAGCTCACAGGGCCATTTTAGGCCTGCACTGACAGTGCATCCTAGTCTTTGTTTATTCGTCCATTCTGACAACTGGTCCCCCACACTCGCCTCTAATGGGATTAGTCAAGCACATCAAATGTTCGGCAGCTTGAAACACTAGCGGGTTCTAAGTTTCTTCTAATACACCACTAAACAAGCACGACTGTGTCCAATTTTTATACTCATGATTTACAGAGGCCTATATTTCTGACGTAGTTCCCTACCACCGCCGACTAGCATGTTTAGCACTCATATCCTAGCTGGTAGCATACATTTTGACAGTAGTCGCATCCGTACCTTTAAGAAAACTCGTGTGAAGCTTGTAATCGCTGCGTTTTGATCATTATGGCGAGAAATCGGTGAAAGGCTCGTAATCACATACCGGAGAGTCGCTCGTTAAAGTTACGCTGGCTAACGTAGCAGAGGTTCGGTGGAAATGCGTAGTTGGCGTACCGGTGTCAACCTATTTAGCGTTAGCTCCCCGTCTAAACGCACTGCCTAATTCTAATAGCTACCTTGTTTGTGGTATGAAACGGCGAAATCGTCACTGAATGGCCAAGACGGGGCCTTCTTAAGTGGCAAGTAAACGATTACGTCCACCTGAGATTAGCTTCACATCGAAAATGGAAGCATCGACTGATCAGAGCCGTCTTGTCCACAGCAGTTTAATGTAATATCACGTTAGCTCGCAGACTACCTTTAAAACCAGCCAAAGCTAACTTGGTATTCTGAACCTGACTACCGACTGCCACACTGGTCTGTATGTCTGGCCGAAGATCAAGTTTAAAGAGAAATTATATATATATATATATATATATATATATATATATATATATATATATATATATATATATATATATATATATATATAATGTTACATGTCTCGCAAGCGGGTTAGCTCACCTTCTACATGTTTTATGGGCAAATCAAAAATACACAGGTGTCAGGTTGATGGGTAACCAGGCAGATCCTGAATCACTCTCTTAGCAACTGTCAAGGGGAATATTGAGCCGATATCTAGCTGTGAGGTTGCTTAATGTGTTCTAAGCTGACAAGGCCACTCTTTCACTAAACAGCAGCAGCTAGCCTCGCAGCTAACATTAGCCAGAAACAAGTGGACTACTAACTAGCGACGTGTCAAAATAGCACACAGATTCTATTTAGAGTGAATGGGACCAAAATAAACCGTCGTATTAAAGTTGAGCATCCGAGCCACAATGACAACTACCGAGGCTAATTATTAGCAGGCTAACGCTAGCTTAGCTGTTTCTACCAATGACCGCTCACAAAAAATAAACAACTGGCTCCTAGCTGGACTAGCTGGTGTTATCGACTGGTTGTTGGTTAACAACAGCTAGCTGTCCAACTGACAGTAAATTACCGACCTTACAACCAGCGCGTTGGCTGCTGCACGGCAGCCCCATAGCGTTAACTTAGCGTTAAATCAAACAAGAGTGTTCCCAGCTAACCTTGGCATGCGAGCTAATTAATATTAGCGAGCCTTGTTGTCGCTTCTGCCAGCTCGACAGGATGCTAATGGGATTTCTTTGACAAACTACAAGCTTCGTTACAACACACAAATACATACTTTTTTTGTGGGTGGGGCACAATTTTGTTAAAAATTGTGTTAAAAATGACTAGTTTGTCTAGCTAACAGCTACCTAGCACGTTAACGCTAGCTAGCAAAAAAGAAATGGCCTCTTGATACCTTTTTAGACACAAAAAACAGGAAAGCAGAGACGGGATTCGCGATATTTTCGCAACACTGAATCATAATTCCCCCAATGTGATTCGGTATTGAATCACTTCGAAGGTCCAAAAGATAGTTGGTTGAGATGTCACTGAAAAATGGTAGCTTTTGGTATAATGTTGTTACCTATTTGTTCCAGTGTTGTAGTTGTAACAGACAGTGCACCAGCTCCTCTTTTCTCTCTCTAACCCTGCTACTTTCACATCAGCTGAGGGGCCTACAACTGCAATATACATCCGCCTGATTCATCCGCTTAGGGACTATTTAACGTTAACGTTACTTCTAGCTTTCGGCATATGCTTGTTTTTAGACAAACAACGCCAGTGCGAGCACTACGTCATTTGCACTGAAAACAGATATTTAAGCTAGCTAGGAAGAAGAAAAAGACGGAACTATCTTATATTTACGAGTAGCGTTGTACAAACATCAGCGCAACACTGAAGTCATTGGTAACATTAGCTTGTCACAAATGTGACGTATCAGTCCGCTCCGCTGGGTCTTGACCCCCTCCCCCTCCCCGTTAATAGAACCACATAAAAGAGTTAAATGAAAATATATGTAAATTAATTTAATTTATATTACTTTTTTGTCATAATCTAACACCGATGTAACAAAACATAATATCCATATATAATATCATAAAACTAACTATAAATGTATGTATATATAACGTTAAATGTGAATTATTTAAAATTATTTCAGTTGCTTTTCAGTTGTCATGGTGACAATTCAGCGTCCAAAAATGACGTCCTTGCTAAGTGGTCAGTTGTTTCAAATCGGTGGTCAGGGTCCAGCTCCTACAAAAGATTTTTTCCAACTTGTTATAACCAAAGATGAGGTTAAGTATTTGTATACCTTTCTATTTATAAAATGGAGTCACAAAGAATCATTATGAAAAGTTTAAGTGTTGATAAAGCCACTGTTTCACCCAAGTTAGCTTAAAAGCCAGTAAACCTTGCTTGGCTAGTATGAGTTATATTTACTTTGTTGGCTTCTTTGAGGTGAACTAAGGCTAAAGTAATACAGCCATTATGCCTTTGTAAATACTCTAATTTGTTATTCAATATATTATTATTTTACATAAATAGTCTTTTGGATCCACATATCCATCATATTCATAATGTTGCTGTCCTATGATATTAACTCCTCATGTCTAACTTTAGGTCATGTGGAGATCATGGAAGATTTCTTTGCGAGTGGAATGCCGGGGTGCTGCACCCACAGAGCTTAAAACATCCCATCACGATTTCCTACATCGGAAAATGCTACAGGGTGAAGTTAATTTGCCCCAATTTTTTCCATATAATCAATATGTCTATAAGAATGTCTGTAGAAAAAATGTTATAATTTATCAGAGTCAAAGGTGACTCTATGTGTATGACAAAGACAAGCATCAAATCATTACATATGAGGCTAAAACCATTAAACAATGACTACATAGTTGATTTATTTTCTGTTGACTATTTGATGCCCAGGCTCTACTTTCCATCATTTTACCTGCAGAACAAGTTGGTGCCATTTTTGGACAGAGAACCCTTGAATATGCAATATCCCTTTGCCAAGGAAATTATAATTACCTGGAGCGCTTATCTGAAGACATATTGCTAAAAATCCTGTCCAACCTGCAGCTGAAAGACATAACACAGCTGGCACAGACTTCACATAGATTCAGAGAGGTGAGAAACTCTAGTATAGTGGTGTTCATATCAACCTAACACAGGTACATCAGAAAAGCTGCTGTTGTTTAAATAATGATATTCCATAAAGGTCAGTTATACATTTGTGCTCATATATATTTGTACATTGACAACCAGACCTCTATTTTGTTTTTTTTGTGTGTGTGCTCTGATTGGAATGTGCCAGCTCTGCAATTCTGAGAAGTTTTGGGAGCAGACTGTGAGGACTCGCTGTCCCGAGTTCACCGATGACATGGAGGGTGTAGCCAATGCCATGGGCTGGAGGAAGATCTATTTCACCCTCTTCCACACCAGCGGTACTAAGGAGCAGCAATGAAGCAACATAACATTTTGAATATTGTACTATTGAAATATAAATGACAGCATTTTCAGTGATGTTTCATGAGTGTTCAAGTTTTACATTTTTGTGTTAAAATGCCAAATGTTCTTTAAAACAGATCAGTATTCCTATTATTTTGACATGTAATGCTATTACCATAATATTCAATACATAGAAACAATTTCCTGCAAATTAAATGTGTTGCAGTGTACATTGTGTATCATCATAGTCATTATTACATTATTATTATTATATATTATTATTAGAATATTAACGTTACATATTTATAAGCATTTAATGTCCCATATTGTTAAATCAAGCATACATTTGGAAGACATATGACAAAAATATTAAACTAGAGTTTCTGACCTAATATTAAGGTCAATGGTCAATTTCACTATTTACTTCCTGTTTACATTTGCCAGTGAACTGGTCTTGCGCCCTCTGCTGAAGGCCCTCAGCAAACAGAGCCGTCTGCCTGCAGCCAATCTGGTTCCTGTGCATGGTCTGTGCTTTGTTCGCTTTTGCAGCCAGCAGAGGGAGCAACATGGCAATAAAAACTAGAGTCAGATGATGGGAGGAGGATCAAGCAAATAAACCCTTGGGTAACGTGTGCAAAACAAGTGCTGTAATTCTGGTTACCATGTCCAGGCCTAAAGACTACAACACACTTATTCTGGATTATTCTGATTGTACAAATACGTCTGTAAGGGCATCCGACACCGATCCTACCTCACCTGAAACCTGTACAAGGCAAGCTACAGTAACATAAGACAAAGGTATGCAATGTTTTTTTCTGCTTCTACAAAAAGGTACCTTAGTGGATCAGATTCAATATATGGTGCAATAAATGTAAGCAAAAACAGCTGTATACTAAAGTAATGTCCTTGTTTCCTTTATAGCTGCTGTCGCAAAAAAAGAATGGAAACACAGGCACATAAATCAAAGCGCTTCCAGTGTCCTGTGTTAACAAGAATAATGTGTTTTTCTACAGCTAATGATAAAAATCAGGTCCTCTTCCATAAGCAATTAGGCTCCCCTTTATATTATAAATATTCTTCTTGCGCAAATGATAGCTGGGCGGTTGAGTGATCTGACATGACTGCATGCAGCCCTGAATGGTAGGTACTATGGCCTATTATTAGCCTCTGAACACTGGATACCGCCTTCTCAGCTGAGTCTGGTTCAGGAGGAAAATATTCATTATGTAACAATAAAGGATCTGTCTCCCAGACCCACTTCCTGAATACCACAGCAGCAACTATGCCCCAAACCGAGGCAGAGCGGAAGCCTCATCCATTTATTTGTTGAAGCGGTGCATAGCCGTGCTGCTTGTTTTCTACTTATCCCTTGCCTCCATACATTCACCGCGCCACCCCTCCTTCTCAGCTTCTCTTTGTGGGTCAGTGATGCAGCGGGAGTGACGCAGCAGTTGCAGCAGCCTCCAGAACGCAACTATACACAGCACTAAGAGGAACAGAGAACTTCTTGCCAGAACTGTAGTCCACAACTACCAGCCAGCTGTGAAGAGGGAAGATGGTAAAGGCCTGATCTAGGCCAAAGGGAGAACGGGAGCCGGGTAGTCACTATCTTCCTCCAAACAAACACCAGAGAGACTTCCACAGCGGCAGGGAACAGGCCCAGCAAGACCTTCCGCACAGGCAAATATTGGTAGGCAACTCAAAGTATAAGTGCTTGTCGCGGTAGCAGCATAAGAGCTACTAATAGGTGTCTTTGAATGCTAAGAGTGTGAATGCTTTGAGAATGAGGATGAGGCCTAGTCAGCCTTGTACTGCTGATTCGTCTCTCTGCAGATCAGCGTCCCTACAGGCCACAGTGGAGAATCAGAGGCACAGAGGCTTGTATACTTTGTTCTGTGGTTTTGGACTCATCCTAGCTGTGGTACTAAGTGTGGGTGACAAGGTGCTGCTTACATCATATTTGATACAGTCCAGTGAATAAAATAATAATCCGCCATGGTTTGAAGTGGTATACAGACAAATATCAAAGCGTTTTAAGCATGAGCAATGCGTTCCAATTCATCTTAGGATCATTTTTGAATGAGATTTTTTTTTAAACCCAACATTTTCTCCATTCCTTAAACTAAATATCAAGTCCCACTCCTTTAAAATATTATATAAATAAATATAAATTATGCCCTTTCATGAAAAAAAAAGATTAATGACAGCCCAGGCAGTTAAAATGGCACAATAGTTAAAACTGGTTTTAATAACATTTTGGATTTAGAGGATTATTTTTTTGACTTACCAGGTGCATTACAGACTACAGCTGTCCATCAGGTATACAACACATACTGTACATACTATATATAAGAAATGTCTTTCTGTTGGAAGCACCAAAAGAAAACTGAGATGGATGACACGTGACACCAATAGACAAAAAAAAATGGTGTTTTATTCTTTAAAACATCTCTTCCAAGTATAAATAGTTAAGATGCAGTTAAAAGGTGGCTCCAAAAAACTTCTCTCGTTCAGTTTAAGGCCAATATCTTTTGTCTTAAAGGGTCTTAAAGTTTAATTTAACTTTTTATGTGTGTCTTTGCAGTGAATGTGAGGATTAATAGTTCCATTAAGTTGACATTTGACTGGCTGGAGTGTCAGTAAATCAGTCAGCTGGTCAGTGGTTGCTGCATTTCAGAAAGGTTCCCCCCTAGTTCCCCAAATTTAGCTGTATGGCTCCAGTTATAGAAGCTGTGCAATGAAGCCACATTTTCACATGATACCAGCCCCTTCACCACCATTGACTGGCCAAACCCTCTAACAGGTGGCTGCTATGAATGGACATAGTTGTGATACCAAGAGGAAGACGAATATCTTGGAAAAGGTAAAGGCCTTCAAAATATGACCAGCAACAATCTGTATATATGACAGACACTCAGTGATGTGTGGATGCTGATATTGAGGCTTATGACACATGCTTTGCACTCAGGAAGAATTAAAACACCATCCCGTATTTCAAATAGTGTTGCAGCCTCACGCTAAAATTGTTTATTTTCCCCTCACCAGCCTACAATGAATACCCCATATTGATGAAGCAAAAACTGAATTTTATGCAGATTTATTTAAAATAAAATACTAAAATATCAGAGTGGCATAAGTATTCAGACTCTTTACTCAGTACTCGGTTCGGGAGCCTTTGGTAGCGATTACAGCCTTGATTCTTCTTGAGTAATGTCACAAGCTTTACACATCTGGCTCTTCGGAGATGTTTGATTGTGTTTAAGTGAGGCCTCTGGATGTTCGCTGTCATCCATAAGCCACTCCTGCGTTGTCTGTGCTCTCTGTATTTTGGTCTGTTTATCTCTCCTCAACCCTGACCGGTGCCACAGTCCCTGCTTCATATCATGATGCTGCCGCCACGCATGAATGATTCCCGGTTTCCGCCAGACCCGATGAGTAAGCTCGGCCGAAAAGTTTAATCTTAGTTTCATCTTTCTTGTGTCTTTCACTGAGGAGCGGCTTCCATCTGGCCACTGCTGTAAGGCCCATATCGGTGAGTGCTGCAGTGATGGTCGTCCATCAGGAGGTTTCTTCCATTTCCACACTGGATCTTTGGATCTCATGGTGACCAGGTTCTAGAACCTTCAGGTTCAGGTTCTAGGTGCCCTTTCTTACCAATTCCCTTCCGTCCTGATTGCAGTTTTGCCAGGAGTCCAGTTCTAAGAAGAGTCCTAAGTTGTTCCAAACGTCTTCTGTTTGACAATTATGGAGGCCGCTGTGCTCTTGGGAACCAGATGTGTGCCTCGCCACGATCCTGCAGGCAGTTCCTTCGACCTCGTCATCAGCTGTGAGATCTTTTATAGGCAGGTCATGTCGATCTGATTGAAATTACCACAGGTGGACTCCAAACAAGGTGAAGAAACATCTTAAAGATGATCAAGAGACAATCAGAGGCAGCTGAGCTACATGTCATGCATTACAGCAAAGGGTCTGAATACATATGTCAATATGATATTTTGTTGTTTTTTTATTTCTAATGAAAAACTCTGTTTTCGCTTTATCACTGTGGGGTGTTGAGTGTAGAATGATGAAGGCTGGTGCAACATAACAAATTGGGAAAACAAGTCTGAATACTTTCTGAGCGTTTTGCATATGTTCATATCAAATGTATGTCACTCAAAACAATACGAAAAGTTAGACACAGTCCCATTTTACAGCAAGATTTCCATTTCTGAAACAGGACTGAATACTTTTCAAAATATGGATATGCTGTATTTGATGCAATAAATGTGTGCAACATCTCGCCCTTTATTCATATATTTTTGATGCAATTTTACAAAATCCTTTTGTTACATTGTGATTTTTTTTTGTTTTTCCAAATTGTGTAATATAGTGGATTGTTGCATTTTGTTTAAATGCCGCATTTACATGTATACACTTTGAAAAAGGCTGAATTACTATGGGAAGTCAATAAAATAAAACTATAAACATATATATATACACACAACAAAATATTTTCTCACCAAACTGTGCCATATAAATTGCTAGTGCTAAAGCACAAAATAACACTCTCTGATATTATAACATCATGTTTGTATATCCTGACTCTGTAAAAGTCTTATAAAAGGAATATTAGCTGTTGATTATATATATATAATATATATATAATTTTTGTGCACATTTTAAAAGTCTTGAAGGCTCAAACCATCATTCTTGGGTCACTCCACTCTCAAATGGATTGTCAATTATTTAATACAGGATGTGACATTAGACAACTAAATCTAACTTTGTTCATTCATGTTTCCTTATACTTTAGTACTTTCTTACATCACTAATTCACAAAACTGCAACGCAGTCCAATATCTATAAAAACCTGTCAATTAAGAATGTAAGTACACTAATAAAAAAGTTTTATTTAAGGTTTAAGACCCTGAAAAGATGACACACCGACTGCTTTCCAGGCTAATGTAGTGGTCTTCCAGGAAAGACGTCTTGCTATCAGCACTAAAAATAGACGACTGATCCTCTGGTTCATTGATTTCATGAAATAACAGTAATGCCTTGTACTGAATACGGAAAAGAGAAAAGGACAAAACAGCTTTGATTCAGTGTGGTTATAGTGTAAGCGAGGAAAGAACAAACACTCCACAAATAGTGTGTTTCCTTCCTTTCATGCGATGAGTGCACGCACAGTGATGCGGTACCTGCTACTTTGTCTTTTAGAGTCAACGGCACATGAAACGAAACGGCTTTGAAACTAGATGAAAGTGGGTCATAGCCAGCATGAGGAGAATACCTACAGTCATATGACCTTCCATTCAGTTGTGTAAATAAAAGAGCGGCTTCTGTCTCCAGAGGCTGGCGAGAGGCTCAGAGTGCCATGTCGGGTTCAGCTTCCACCCCTCCCCCTCGTCTGCAGTGCTGACGCATCTGCTGCTTTTGCATCAATCAGCAGCCTCTATATAGGTATACCCAGAGTCATCGCTGATAGCGGGACTCGCCACCCCCCCCCTCGGCTTTGCATTCGGTTTGCATGTTCACTGCAATGGTGAGAAAAAAAAAAAAAAAAACACCGACGAGCGTCTGTCTTTCGGCTGCTGTAATACACAGTGGAATAGCAGTCACTGCCATCTTCTGTCGGGTTCTGTATTACCTAACCACAGTGACTGCGTAAGCGCCGACGGAAAGGCTTTGGTGTAATATACTGCTGCACAGGCTGAGACCGTGCATAAGCATGAAACAGATGGTGCAGTGATATGCATTCGTAGCTGCATCTCGTCTGTGTGAGAGATCATTTTGTTTCATGCAAAAAAAAAAAAAAAAAAAGACGTTTTTCTTTTTGGTCAACGTCGAAATGCATCGGGATCGAGGGGGAGATTTAATACGGCACTTGTGCCCAGCAGAGGACTCCTGCTACCATTTCGATGCAGCTGAGCGTTTTCTCCGGCTGTTGCATCAAGCACAGAGCTGCTGCGTGATGTAGCACCCAGCATCTCTCCGCTCTCCCTTCAGCCCTCTGCCATGCTTAATAAAAGTTGCCGTTTCCTGCTCAGTGGCTCTAGAGCGAACGCCTCGGTTGCCCAGCTAGCACAAAGGCAGCCCCACACTCCAGTCTAGATACATGCTGTATAAACTGTGAGCAGGACAGACGAGGGACAGTCAGAGGAGGGCAGGGCAGATCTAGCCCAGAACCTGGGCTGCATGGACAGAGGCGAAGGACGTTGGAGCTGGAGTCATCTGCACACAGAGAGGGAGGGAGAGGAAGAAAGACGTCAGAAACAGGTCTGCTTCTGACAACATCACTGTTCAGCGACCATCATAGAACAAAAAACAAAAACTACTTTCGCCTTGCTCACATGAAACTGTGTTTCATGTATAGTAGTGTATATTGAGGGCTGTAGAAAAGGGATACTGCATGACACTGTTTCCTGTTTGCCCGCATCATTTTCTCTGATTCACTAAGGTATGTTTTGCATGGTTTCCCTTCGTTTTACAACCTATTTCTTTTTGCGGAAGTAACCTTTGCAGAGGTGTGTGAAGTGGCTTTTGCTTTGACATTTCGCTCTCTTTGTTTGACGGGACTGTCTGTATACTGTTTTTTCTTGCTGTAGGGTTTTGGTATGAGGAGGCTATATTTAACAGGTTGAGATGTAAAAGATCACAAGAGCTTTTAAAGTTAAGTTGGGTTGGGTGTGGCAAAATTACTGACGACAAATCCAAAATTTCCGCTCAGCATGTGGTGACAATAAACCACAGCATTTGTTGGAAATTGTAAAAATTGTAAAGATTTAGAGTAAGATGGAAACCTAAAAAAATAAGATGTAAAGATGAATCTGGTTCTACGAACAGCAGAAACATAGAAACTAGTATAAAAGCCATAGTACGTCATTTGCTGTTATCAGATGAGAAAGTCCTTTGGGTAGAATTTCTGCTGCAGACAAAGTCACACAGGCAAATACACAAAGGCAAACTGGATTGCTCTGTAGGCTGCTGTGTGTTGCAGGTTCTCAGGAAGGGCAGGATGTTTGTGGGAGAGAGGAGACCAAATACACGGACAGCTAATACAGTCACTTGCCATCCAGCTGAATCCCAATAAGTGCTGCGCCATAGCATGTTGCCATGACAACGGAGGCCTGTCTGAGAAAGAAGGCAGGAGGGTGGTTGTATTTTCAGTGATATGAGAGGCTTTAAAGACGGCGGCCATATTGTATTTGTCGCACATAGCACAAAACTGGAAATTACCTGACCCTCATTTTAGGAAACAAAAAATACAGTCATTTTACTACGTTTAAAATACTTTTTTATTTCTAAAGAAAAGAAAAAAACACTGTAGCTAGTGAAATGTCAAGGAAACTTTTGTAAAACACAAAATAAAATGATATATAAAATTGAATAAAAATTCATTTAATACAACTTGACACTATATTTGCAAAGGTTTAATCTCATGTGAATCACAAAAAATAACTCTCCCTTCAAGTAATTAGGCAGACAGAACACAGCACGTTGACAAGAGAGAGCTACTAAATATAAAAGCATTGCATCCACAGTAGCAGTTATCATGGCCACATGCTAAATTGCACAGCCACAATATGACCATCACAACAACTGTGAATGAACATGACAAATATAATAATAATAATAACTTTGTGAGCGTGTTAGATATTGATTGAGTCATGACTTAGAAGAGTAGCGAATGTGTTTCATTAGGCACAGTCAACAATCTATGTGAGACATGCTAAGTGATTCAATACATGAGTAGGCCGCAGTACGAACATCATCCTCTCTCAAAGCCACAAAGAATAAACTGTGACTTCCTTTTAAAAAAATTATTTTAGTTTAGTGTCACGATAATCTATAAATGCTGCTAAATCAATATACAAAAACTACGCCAGTCTTTAATCTTGACCAGAAATCTGTTCTACCTTAATAAACAAACAAATTAAAAGTGTCTCAATATGACTACTGTATGTTTGTGCTACATTACCTCATCTCATTGTTCCTTTCTCACTGACACGCCTCTCATGAGGCATTAATTAGCTGTTCCTTGTAGTTATTGGACAATAATAGCATGTGAGACGAGTAAATGGATGCTTTCGATGACAAGCAACAGACAATTGAAAATACAGAGAGCATGACTCACGAGTGCATATCATTTTCATATTAGCCTAGGCCTTGAAAGAAAAAGACTGTCATCATGACAATTGTATAAACAGACCTAGTGCAGAGCTGCCACAAGTGAATATAGTACCACCAAAGATGAATTATCAAATAATAAAGAAAAAGAAAAGCAATGACTGAGTACATTTTGACTCGTATTAATCAAATATTTTTTAAGAGGCAGCAAGGAACACCTTCACCTGTTTGTTTTCTAATGCTACCTGTTGGCCATTAGGCAGCTAAACTGCAATACATTGACAATAGACTATTCTGTCCTCTCTTCCACAAATATATACTGGGACAGCTGGGAATTAGACTGATGGCTCAAAGCAATCACATCCCAACACTTACAACTGATTTAATAGCCGTTACTGAAATAGCAGCAGAAATGGATTTTCATTACAGTATTTCATCAGTAGGGCCTGTCCTGTCATAAATTACTCAGATAAAACTTTAAATATGTATTATTTAGCCTTTGTTTATAGCCCACTGACATGTAACATCTATTCTACATTAGAAAACCAGGTAAGACAGCTGCATCACATTTATGGTATTTACAGAAAGAAGCAAAAACAAGAAAAGGGGAGAGGAAAATGCCACTTTTGAAAAAGAGTGTAGTGGCATTTGCATTAATATATTACTCTCAAACTAAATATGTGACCACATAAACCTTTTTTCTTACCAACCTACTTTGTGTCTACACGAATCACCATCACTGTGGTAGGACTGTTGCCAATGGAGCTGATCTGACAGGACATTACTGCCATCTAGTGTTTAAACACTAGAAGAGATTAATTCTGTTTAAATAGAGAAAATGCACTAACCTTATGGATTTTTTTCTTCATTTTTGTAAAACTGATAAATTCTTCTGTTTTGTCTTTAGATGACTGTGGCATCTCCCTGCACTCAGAACCTGATGGATAGTGCTCACCCTCACGCCGTGCTAAGCAAGCTCAACGAGCAGCGCTCACAAGGCCTTTTCTGCGATGTAACCATCGTGGTGGAAGATGTGAAGTTTCGGGCCCACAAGAACATCCTGGCGGCCTGCAGCGGGTACTTCAGAAGTGCTCTGACGACTCCTGAGACATGGAGCTCTAGCCAAGTGCTGGAGCTGATGGACCTGAAGTCTGAGGTGTTCGCCAGTATCCTCAACTTCATCTACTCCTCGAAGGTGACGTCACATGCAGCAGAGGACACAGGGGGGCTAGTGGCAGCAGGAAAAAGACTTGGTATTCCTTTCTTAGAGAAGCTTGCAGAACAAGAGGGACTGGATTCAAGCATTACTCAAAAGCTTTCCCAGTGTGCTAAATCCATAGACTCCAGTGTAGCCCCAATGCCTACAAAAACAAAGAAGGAAGCCGTAAGGCCTGAGGAGATAGACAGTGCCAGAGGGCCACGTATCACCAATGCCTTCTCAATCACTGAAGTGTGTCCTGGGAACAATCCTTTCACTCCCCTGGTTCAAAATCAAACTGATGGTGAGAGGCAGTCACCGGATGTGGGGCAGCTCCCAGCAAGTTGTCCTACAACCCCCTCCCTCAACGGGAACAATGAGACCACTAATGCCCTCTCAGAGCACTCATATGCAGTAAGTCAGGCCACCGAAGAAAAAGATACCAGTCAGTGGGACAACAAGAAGGTCTGTAAGCCAGCAATATCACAGCCAAAGCAACTCATGTACCGAAATGCAGGTCCACTTAAAAAGCGCCACAGGCTGAGAGGAACTTTGTGTAGAAATATACTTCCGACACCAGCTGAACCACACACAGATAAATCAAATACCACCACCCCCATATTAGCTGATGGAGCAACGGCGGAACATGTTGCAGTCATGACACCACCTCCACTTTTTTCAGAAGCAGAAAAGAACAAGCATATAGAAGCAATGCTTCCTGTGGCCACTGACAATGTCCAAATGGATTTGGGTCCACCAACTCTTTCTCCTCACCCAGAGGACAGCATCTCCATCTATGGATGTGAACACTGTCCAGAGATATTCCCAAATAAAGCTCTTCTCACCGTTCACTCAGAGGTGCATAAAAAGCGTTTTGTTAGTCATTTGTTTTGCAAGTTTTGCCACAGAAAGTTCATACACCTCAAACGGTTGCGCAACCATGAGCAGATCTGTCCCAAGCCTGTAAGAGGCCCACCGATACTAGACACCAGTGACATATTGGCCAAAGACGTGGACCTCCATTCAGGTGACATGCCACACATGGAGAACATGGTGACACAGCTTACTTCTGCTGACGTATCCACCCCTTCTAGTCCAGAGCCTCTTCAAATGGACCAAACAGAGCCTCTGCAGGATGAGAAGACAATAAAGCCAGGTGGAAATCAGAGGAGATACAACTGCAGGATGTGCAAACGAGTGTATGTCACCCTATCCAGCCTGAAGAGGCATGAGAATGTACATTCCTGGCAGAGGGCTTATCCCTGTCATTATTGTAATAAAGTATTTGCTTTGGCAGAGTATCGTACCAAGCATGAAATCTGGCACACAGGTGAACGCCGCTATCAGTGCATTTTCTGCCTGGAGACATTCATGACATACTATATCTTAAAGAACCATCAGAAGTCTTTTCACGGCATTGATCCCACACTAGCTGTGAAGAAAAAGTCTGCCAATGGTGGGCTGAAAGCCAGTGTGTATCCAATCAAACTCTACAGGCTCCTGCCTATGAAGTTTAGAAAGAAACGATACAAGACATACAGCAAGACGTATTCAGAGGCTGTTGAAAGAGGTGATCAAGTTCCATTAGATAACTCTCTTATCCCTCCATTTGAAGAAAACGGTATGATCAGCCACCCCGATGCTGTTTCATTCCCTTTGACATTCATGGCAACGACTAAGACAGTGTCTCCCGTCATGCCTCGAATTAGCTTTGACAAACCATGTGACCAAGATATTGGCCAAAGTTTGAACACTGAATTAGAAAGTCACCACAGAGGCACAAGAAAAGACACTGAGCATAGAGGGTCCCTCTTCAATTATCTGCAACCTGAAACAGATTCTCCTGCAAGGGCTCAAAAAGATAATCCTCTCAATCTGATTAACTCCCAGCACAACAGTCATAATGTGCCATTCTTAAACTCATTGAACACTGTTAAAAAGCTGGGTGAGTTATCAGCTTCCGCAAAAAGAGTTGAGGAAATGACCAAGGAGATACTTAAGTCAAGCACTGAGAATCTAGTGCTTGATAAAAAGGTGGGGGCAAAGACAGAGACATACATTGCCAAGCCAGCATGCCCCGGTCCATCTGTGGATGGTGATTCAATGCCTCTCTGCCAGATAACAGTGAAAATAGGCAATGAAGCCATCATCCGCCGCAGAATCAAAGGATACAAGCTCTTCCCAAGGAAGAAAAGAAGAATCAGAGAACGGAGCGAAGTGGAAAGGCAACACTCTCCAATACGAGACAACTCAGAGAGCCCCAGGCTCCGCCTCAGACCAGAAGTTACTGCCGCCACAGCCGCCATGACATACGATGATCCCAATGACTGTGACACGGCTGATAAGCTCTGGCGTCCTTACTACTCTTACAAAACGAAAAAGAAGACAAAGAAGCTGAGATTCAAGCACAGACAAGCTCTGTTTCACCGTTATCCTGAATCATCTGTAGACAGGGCTGCAGCCAATGAGGCCCAACTTGAAAGCTGGAGGACAGACGAGAGTGTCTCAGGTGGGAGTGGAGAGGTGAAGCGTAGTCTTAGCAGGAACTGCAGCCCCAGGGCTATCTACAACTGTGATATCTGTGACAGCACTTTTATCACAGAGACTGGTTTGAGAGCACACATTATTGGTTCCCACCCATATTTCTGTCGGACCTGTGGTAAACAAGGTCCCCCGGGTGAGGCACCTGCCGGTAGTGATTACATCTGCAACAGCTGTATGGAGAATGGCTCCTGCTTTGATAATACACCCCGGAGCCCGAACCCAGAGAAGAAGTATCGTTGCTCCTTCTGTCCCCAGCGCTTTCTCTACCTTGCCACCAAGCGAAGCCATGAAAAAAAGCACCAGGAGACAACGGAGGAGGGATACAATTATGATAATTTCATACCAAACTCTAAATACTCAGCACACCTGAGTGAAGACGACAAAAAAGACTCCATCAAAAAAGAGGAGACCGAAAATCAAGAGAGTTCCGACATGAAAAGTGAGGCGGAAGGAGGTTATTTTTCCTTGGATAAAATTAAGCCTAAAATTGAGGATACAGCTGACTTTATGTCTTTGACTCCATACCAGGACATGTCATTTTCCAACATTAAAAGTCCATTGTCACCCTGCAGTGATTCACTGTTCTCTCTGACACCCTCAAAGGTGAAACACAAAATGGCCAAAAAACGAATCAATGCTGTGCATTCTACGCACCTCACTTCAAAAAAACAAGCCTGTGACAGAGGCGGCGATAGCAACAAGGATAGTTTGATGGGGCCGAGAACAAACAGTCACAGTGATCGAGAGAAGTCCTGTAAACTGTTAAGGAGAAATGACTCCGACTCTAAAGGTACCCACATTTCTATACACAAGCCAGAGAAATGGGTTTTCAAAGAGGAGCCCTTGTTTTAAACCCCTTTGTGGGTAGTAGGAAGCTATAGGCAAAAAGAAGAAACTGAATCAACCTTCACTTTGAGTCACTGCTTTAATTTGTAAATGTAAGAGTATTGTTGTCTTTGTAGCAGAGCTCAATAATATGCTTCTGCAGGATAACAAACACTGAACATGACGATGTAATGTCGGTGTAAGATGTAATATCTTCCCTCCTAAACTCAATGGACTGAGTGATTTTTCACCTTTGTAGAAGATATTTTTTGGATAATATAGGACCTTCTGACACAGACTGTACTTTTTCCATTGTCTATGCATATAAGGCAGACTCAGTGACATGGCTGTAACATCAAGAAACGATGTGCATTTCAGAACAAGGGTGGAAACCTTCACCTTTTAATATACAGTATATATGGGGACAATAATATGAGTGCTGCATCTGTCACATTTACGAGTCTCTCGTTCAGTTATCTGGACATGGTGAGTTGCACTTTATAGTTAGACTATGCTAATCTGTTGGTTAAATGCTTTGATAATTCAATAACAATTCTAAGTATCATTGTTATAATTCTAATGTCTACCACATGGCACCATTGAGATTAAAGTTAGTACTTTTGTGTGTTTAATATGTATAAAACCTGTCAAACTATTTAAATAAATATTGTTGATATTCTAAATAGTTACACCCTGTCCTCCTTCAGCCAAATGAAAGATATGCTATCAATTAGTGACTGATCAACATGTCAGTGTCAAGTACACTGATGCTCCAATACTGCCCCTGACAGCAAGATTTTTAACATATATTGTATAAAATCTGTTCCACAGCAAAGAATTTCCTAAATATAAAGCCACATGGTGGTCATCTGCTCCCCCTGGCTCTTCAGGGACCAACAGCCCTTCTGAGAAGCTCATTCCTTCAGTTCTCTGCACATATCTGAATCTAGAGTTGGGCCTCAAGATACAATCTCCAGATGTGCATGACTTCCTTTCTACTTTCAATGTTCTAAAACAGAGCTTGCGATGTAACAAGTGTATCATAGGTTTTAGTACATCTCAGCGCACTGATTATGACATGAAGGGAACATTTTCACCATATCCCAAGAATCTGCCATTTAATAAGGGATGACTATCTATTAGAGATGTAGCTGCAACATTATGTCAAGTTGTTGTGATAATAATAATAATAAATCAAATTTATATAGCCATTTTCCTATTCTCAAAGACATTTTACAAAAAGACTATACAATTAAATAGTGATGAAGTTCAAACTGATATTCATACTATTCCAGATAAAAGCGTGACTTATTTTATGAACCATTTATAATTTAGCTAATGACATCCAGAATATTTGCAGTTTAACATAATTAAATACATAACTAATGTAAGGATACATCTTCATATTTTAGTAGTATAGTGAATATGCTTTCACAAAATATAAGATGTAAATATAACAGTATAAATTATAGTATGATAACCGGTTAGTTTTATATGCTTCCATTGTTGTAAAAAATATATTAAATATATTATTTATCACATTTAATAAAGGATCATAATATAATATTTGCTTTACATGGCCCCTAACTGAATGATCAAAGGAATGTGGCTGGATAAAGATATAAAATAATAAATATTTAATAATAGTAATAGCATTAATGTGATGATAGTGGACAATTGTGAAAGTTGCACATACACGCTTGTACTCACATGCCTGAGTTAATGGTAAGTATAAATTACTAACAAAAACATTGAGATAAGGTGATAGTAAGGTCTATAGTACTAAATATAAATTTTATAACAAACGTGAGGTACCACAGTGATATACACTTTAACCAATGTTAATAACAATGAAGAAAACTATTAACCCTGATCCTTCTCATCTACCCATCACCAAAGGCCAGTCATATAATATATTATAGACATTGAATTCCATACATAATTAGAGAAATGTGACTTCTAATAGGCCTAGATAACTGGCTAGGGTACAAATTACATTTGTTTCGTGAAGTAATACTACTGGGGGAAGACCATAAATCAAAATAAATAAATCAACATGTACATGATACTAATGTTGATTATAAAATTAACTAAAAACTTAAAATACAAAGAGAAAAGGGTTGTAAAAGTTAGTGGTTACAGTACCTGACTGTCTTTTCGGGTTCTCTGTTGCAATCAGTGAAGAAGATCAGGTCTGTATTTTATCCTTGAAAGATATAAGACAACATGGGATATCAGTCATGGGATTTCAATACAGACGAAGGTGAAATATTACAATTGGGAAACATAAATGACATAAATAGGCCTGTGTAGATTCTCTATTTATGTTGGAAATAATAATTGCAATTTGCTGACATACCTTTTGACATACATTTTTTGTGCAGTAGCAAATTATACTGGTTTTCTCAATATATATATTGAAAAGCACTTTTAAATAAATATGAGACTGCTAGCTGTTAAAACGGGGCTAATAGATTAACTAGCTCTGATGTGTTTGCAAATAATATTATATATTTAAATCAAATTAATTAATATTTAATAATACTTTGCGCGCTTTTGTTTCTAATTAATCCATACAAGTTTGAGGCTTCGTTAGTTTCGCTTTTGAAGTAATGTTAAAAGTGAAACCGTTTTTAATCAATCATTTGATTTTTAGCTATGTTAAATCTGCGTGTGTCTTAATAAACCAGTGGTAACCAGAGCAGTGGTAAATCATTCACAAACACGGTGAGAAAGAGCATATGTCTCACGCAAGACATGTAACATACGGACAGAGCGCTGGTATTTGAGATAAACTTAAATGACTATGGTAGCTTTATAAGTTTCTCTGCCAAGTGTTGCTGCTGCACTTGGCGGAGAACCTGTTGCATACTGAACAACGCTACGGCACGACATTAAAGCCCGTTTAAAACTCACACCTTCTCCAGGTTGAAGTACTAGCCAAGGCAATTGGGGGTCGACTTTTGAGGAAGCTTGATATTTTCTCCAAACGTTTTGAGCATAGACAAATGCTAGATGGCGCATTGGCCGCCGCTGCTTTCATTGGAGCGATACGTCAACGCGGCCGCCATATTGGTCAGGGGAAACCGCGCCTCTTAATACGTGTACGCCAATGAAGCAGAAGGGTCTATCCACAATGGAATTCATAGCTCACTTAATTTTCAATTTTCAAGCGGCGGACATATCATACGATGCCAAATATAAAATACAACTTACTTGGTCACCTGTCAAATTCAACTAGTTTAACAGTAAACTTATTACCTGTAAAACGTTATTCCATGCCGTTTTGTCATTTCTTTCTTTGGAACATCCAAAAGCAGCACAAGTCTGGCATGTTTGTACAGGTCAGAACCCCTGAGGAAGATGGCGGTGGCAGAGACGCGTCTCACAATCCCGGATGTTGCTTCTATGGTGTAGTTATCTATGATTTTGAGGCTCCAGTGTGTACAGAGCCTGGCGCGACGCTGCAGCGGTTGTATGGAAAGCCAAGCAGTTCAAAAATATTAGTTAGTTAGTTTTAAATATAAAGTTTCATGCCCACAATCTGTTTCCCCAAGGCAGTTTTGAATGCTACCCAAGCTAGCTCAACTTGTTTCTTTGATATCTTTAAATCCATCCAAATACATCCATGACTAAAATCCTTAATCCAGTTGAAGAAAATAAAAAAGATGTACTTAAGTTGGATTTAAAAGACAATTTATGATAGTTTCCCTGTTCCTTGTTATCTTAAATGATCTTAAATTAAAACCATGAATTTATAAAAAAAAAAAAAAAAAAAAGAATGTTGAAAATCTTTGGTATAATGAAAGTATATAAATCATCACAGTTTAACATAGGTTTAACATAGTCATTTCTAGGAACTTCTAGGAATCTGCATTTTCATCAGAAAAAAATAAATATTGTAGCTTTTAAGGTATGCACAATTATTCCTATGGATGAATGGGAAACTTCATATTAATGCATAGAAATTTAGAATTTGATGTCATAAAAGTTCCTTTTCCAGTACACACACACACACACACACACACACACACACACACACACACACACACACACACACACGCACACACACACACACACACACATATATAAACTAATAAACTAGAAGAAACACCATTATCATGTGTTCATCTATAGTTTTTTGATGCCTTCAGTGAGAATCTACAAAGAAAAGACATTGAATGAGAAGTTGTGAGAAGTTTGGACATATATAAATATATATATATATATATATATATATATATATATATATATATATATATATATATATATATATATATATATATATATATATCATCACTACTATGAATGGCAAAGGCATGCACAACGTGTTATATTCTAGTTTCTTCAAAATAGCCACCCTTTCCTCTGATTGATAAAGAAATAAATTCCAGAGAAGAAGAAACACCATAAACATGTGTTCATGTGTTCATCCATAGTTTTGATGCCTTCAGTGAGAATCTACAATGTAAATAGCCATGGAAATAAAGAAAACATTAAATGAGAAGGTGTGTCCAAACTTTTTGTCTGTACTATATATATATATATATATATATATATATATATATATATATATATATATATATATATATATATATATATATATATATATATATATATATATATATATATATATATATATATATATATATGGGATATTTTTGAGCCTGGCATACAGAAGAATTGAATTCAGCACCCTTCAAAATACCTAAAAACTGTGTATGCCAAAAATTAACACGTAATGCCTTCAGGACTTTAAATAAGCACATTTTCCAAAACCCTGCCTAGTCTATAAGGCGTTCATGTGTTGTTAATGTGTCATTAACATGTTGTTAATGTGTCATTAACATGTTGTTAATGTGTTCTGAAGGCGTTGTTCACATGTTGTTTATGTTCTCTGGTGTTAACACGTTAAGGCGTAGTGAGTGTTAAAAAATCACGTGTTTTTGAACTGCTTGTCTTTCCATACTTGGGCTGCCTTTCCTCCGCTCTGCCTGCATTCATAAACGGATATGATAAACCAGCGCTGAGCGGAGCAGCGACAACACTCAGCTCGGACCATGGCGGAAGAGGACGACGTGAGGATTCGGATTTTACAGAGCCTGCGGGGCAAAATATGTAAGTTTGACTGGCGAGCCGATTTTTTTTTCTTTTTTTCCCAGTGTCTAACAGGAGGGAGAAGGTTGGGAGAAAGAAGCGAGTGTTGAGGGGAAGCCGGAGGGGCGCGGCGTGCTACCGACAGCCGCCAGTGAGGAGGCAGAGACCAGAGACAGCCAGTTCATCTGGTCGGGCTGCTGCTGGTTAACTTAGCTTAGCCTGCTAGCTGTAGCTACTAGCCGAGAAAGATTTCATTCATGGAGTAGCGCTGCCACACCGACAATGAAGGCTGGGTGTCTGTAATAGGGGAATTGGACGTGTTAACGTTTCAAAAACGTGGGCGTTTTGTATAGACTTGAGCTTTCCTCGTTAAGTTCACGTTTTGTGGGAAAGCAGGCTAACCACTACCAACACTCCAGTCCATCGCCATCCAGGCATCTGACAGTTCAGTCAGTCAGGGACAAGGTGAGATGATCATACATAAACGCGTATATAAAACCACCCAGGCAGGAAAAAGAGAGTTTAAAACGCGTCCTACTCAAGTTATTAGTCACACATACCCGACCTTAAATATAAAGCAGTAGCTATATCACTGCTGCCAATAATTGCACATTATATCACACACTGGTATGTTGGCTGGTGGGTGAGGAAGTGACTAACCTGATGATCAGAGTTCAATATCACCACATAGCTGCACAGTTTGCCTTCAGGTCTCTGAATAACAGTCTCTGACTTGCAGGAGGAGGCGGCCCTCAAGGTTTAAATAAAATACAATTAGTAAGTGTCATCACAGATTAAAGATCATTGCTGGAATATTGGTGGAATGTGATTATCTTTCACAACTAATGAAAACTCTGGATTAAACTTCACAAGAAGACAGATTCCTCATCCTCAGTCAGACTGGCCCCTGTTAAACATTTCATCCAGAGATTCAAAACACTCCGACAGTACAGGTTTCTGTAATGCAGTTTTACTCAATAGATAGCAGTGTCCTTAAAGTTGTGTATCTTCGCTGTTAAAAAACATCCGTTAGGCTACAACACTGTGGCAGCATTCATCCTGTGATGCTATCTGAAGTAATCGATTATGGTTGTGATTAAATTTTCCACATTGCTTCATCTTAGTTAGAGATGTAAAAAAAAAACGTGTGTGTCAGTCTTTAAAGAACAATCTCGAAATTTTGCCTTTGTTTCCAGTTTGTAAGAGAAGGGAGGTGGTGGAGTCAGAAAACTTTGCACTTGGAATCCTTTTTGTGTAAAATGGCTGTCGACTTACTTTACACAAATTCATCTGGACGATCTACAAGTTGCTTGGCTCTGTATTCACTGTCAGATGAATATAGGCTACATACTATGTAAGGCTTGTATGCATAGGCACACAATAGGAAGACAAATGTCAGTTTCACTACTATGAATTAATGAGAAAACGGTAAGCAGAACAAAATAGAGGAACTATAATGGCATGTAACACACTTTGCAGTCTTACGAAACTCCATTCTTCCTCGTTGACGCTTTGTCCTTTTTCCTTTAGCCTACATCAATGGAGGTGGCATTCTGTAAAGATGTATTCTCTTCTCATAAACAGTGTGCTTTTTTTAATAGATATATGCCTTATTTGCCACGTTAGATCGGTAAATTTAGGAAAAATACAAATGGGCTAAATATCTAAATAGTTCACAGTTAGATCAATATTGTTGAAACATACTCTGACCTTTAGGTCATGGTTTTCACAGAGTGACATACTTCTGTTTTACTGGAAATGTTGCTGAAGACAAGGGTTAGTTAGCTGCAGTTTACAGTATGTGTGCTGTGTTTGTGCCTGTGTGCATATGCGTTTGTGTGTTTTCCTCCCACCAGCTCATTCTGGTCCAAACTGTTTTTACTGACCATTTCTAAGATTAACCATACACCCTTATTAATGGCCTGTTAAATACCTGGTGTCAGTGGTGGCTTTTCTTAATTGGGACCCAAGTTTAGGCTACGTGTTCATTGGTAAAGGACCAATTTAAACTACTGTCTGTCCCTTTTAATCCTCCAGTCAAAATCTGACTGAGAATATATATCAATAGTGCTGTGTTTTGAGTGACTCCTCTCAAGATGTATTGACTTTTTTTTTTTAAATCTTCTCCTTTTTTTGTTGTTGTGTATTATTATTACTATTAATAATTATTATTACTATTATTATTACTACTAGATTGAATGCATGTTGCATTCAATCTTCTTTTGCGTGTGTATGTGTGTAAGAGAAAAGGTGTTTGTCATTTGTGAATCAGCGCAGTACTGTCACCATTGGTTATGCTAGGAAGTCAATGTTTCATGTTTTTAACCACATATGAGTCTCAAGTCTACTCAAGCTACATCCGCTGTGCAGCTTGTCATGATAACTAACAGCAACCAGCATCCCCATACGAATATGAGAATGTTGAATGCAAAAACCCATTTTAAAATTGTATCATGTGAGATTGTAATTTAATTTTTTTAATAAAAATCATCCATAATTTAATTTAAATGTGTTTTTCTTCTCTTAAGACAAACAGTAGAAATCGAATAATCTATATACATATCAAATAATTATCAGGGATGCCATATTATATACTTCGCTAATGTATTGCAATGAATTAGCAGTGAAAATAACTTTCAAGAATAAAAAAAGCTTTCAATGCCTATGAAACTCGTGAAGGTCTGTATATTTGCAGAGCTATATAAATGCTACTGTTGCATGAATGAAGTTGGTCTAAAAATACTGTATATTTTCATTTCATTTAAGGCAATCTACGCAGGATTTTTCTATAAATTAAAAAAAAAACCTCATACAGCAGTAATCCCACTCAAACATCACTTATGACCCACGCAGACAGGGATGTCCCAAAATGCACCACAACAATGGGAAAAGTAGGAAATACAACGCGTAGACGTTTTTTCAAGGGAAAACCTGCTTCTTCTGCCTTTTAATTTGGGAAAGATCCCTGTCATGTTGAGGCCAGTCAAGATGCTAACGATGCTTCTCTCTTGGCTTCTCGCAGGTGAAGCTAAAAACCTGGGTTCGGTCTCGGGTCCAAATCGACTAAGGGACCTCTGTACCTTTTCCACCATAAGTCTGGATCAGGAGGAGGTGTTTCGCACCAAGGTGTTTGAAAAAAGCGTCAGGTAAGCAGGTCACTCCCGTAATATTTTGAGTGTACATTTTAATCCAGATTCCAGTTGACAGCCCCATCTTGTTACTGTCTTTAAGTGGAAGGTTTGAAGCTCTTACTGTACTGTTTGGTGTTGATGAGACTTTACATTTATTCTTTGTTCTGTTGTTCAGCAGGGACCAGTAGCTTTGTTCCAGTTTACAGTGTCTATATGTTGACCTATTGTAAATGAATAGTGAAGTTTAAATTGAGATTATTAAAAGGAACTTGGCATTGTTATTGACAGCGAATTATGGCATTTTTGCAAAAATATGGTATTTTCGTTGGGTTTATGGGTTATTGCAAAATAGCAGAAAAAGCAGAAAGTATTAAATTATAAACTTTGGTATCCTTGGCAATCAATATTAGGGGCAGCTCCCTATCATCAGTTTAAAAAAGGCAAGTGTAATGTAAGTAGAACGAATATATTCACTACTGAGTAATAATTTATTTTCCTGGTCAGTTTAGTACTTCATGTGACTAAGTAGAAGAATAAGAAAAACAACAAGGGTAAAAGTTTTCACTTGTGTTCAGAGAGTTTTAGTGTCTGGGGTTTTATCATGTAAAGTCATTACACACCTCATCTATAGCAAGCAATGTTGGCTACACAAGAAATCCAAACATCCCTATGTTTATATGCAGGCGTTAGTTTCTGGTTCAGTGTCCGTTCTGCGCCATTTCCTCCTTTAAGTAAATCTTTTAACTTTGCAGTGAACCTTTTGTACGGTTCTATGGTTGCTTTAATTTGTCGAATCAATTTGCACTTTCTACTGTACGAGTAACTTGAGTAATATTTAGCGCTGAAACAATACATTATTAAATCCATCTGTTTTAGCTTGTACCGCCTTTATCGAAACACACTATATGTTATACACTGAATCCTTTGGGTTATGACTGACGATTTGTTGGTTTGATTATTTGACAGAATATCTGATTGATTAAAAGATAATGCAAATCCATTAATCTCAGCCCTCCTAATATTTACATTTACACTGGAATATACAGTAGCAGTCAGTGTAGAGACAGCCTCATACACTTTCTCATTCAAGAGAACCAGAACAGATGGTTTGGACCATATTTTACAATGCATTTCAAGGATAATGTTGATTATCATCATTTTTTTCAACATAAATGTCTGATTTAATAATTTTCATAACGTATATATGGTAGCCATGTATACAGTTTTTATGTCAGTGTTGTGGCTTCACACTTGTGTCCTTCTGAGCATTGTATTCAGTTTAGTGACCTTTTATGTTTAACTGGGAACCTATTCTGTAAGAAAGGGCTCACTCAAATGAAACCAAAAGAAGCGCACAGACGAAAGCCTTTCGATATTATCTTTACTTGCTGCCGTTATTCTTTGTGTAATATTCAGCTTGTTTTCAGAGCCGAAGTTAAAACAGGTTTAAAAATCTACCTGAGAACTCTGGTTTGTTGCAGGCCTATCGTGGGAGAAATGTCAGCTTTTAAACACAGCCATTTGATTACATCTTAGAAACTGTCAATACGTGACTCAGAGCTGGATGTGTGTGGGGTACCAAATGAGCTAAGAAACAAGTGATTCATTGAACATCTCACTGTAAAAAATGGGCCTGCCTTCTCGAGGTATTTCGCAACAGCTCTTTTTTTTTTTTCTCTCCTGATTTCGGTGCCGTTCAAAAGGATTTTACAGGCTCTGAGGAAGTGTGTCATACTCTCTCTCCCCTGTCTTTCTCTCAACTACCGTAACCTCTGATTAGCACATCTTTACAATTACTCAAATTTGTTGTTTCCTTTGCGATAGTTTTTGATTTCTACCAATTTTCTGGTGTCCTATTTCTAATGGTTTAAAGGCTGCATTGAAGCTCTAATCGCAGCTAATCCCCTGGACGAAGCAGGCAGGTTAAAACAGTCATGGTCAAGTGGTTCTACCTAGATATTCTCACATTATTTAGAAGCTAGAATGACAACAAAAGGGAGGTAAGGTAGTATTAGTGGGTGCATGTTTGAGTGTGTACAGAATGGGGAGGTTAAGGGTGCATAATTCCATGTGATGTTGAGTAGGATGCGTGGGTGTACGCTGGAAGTGTTGGCCAAACCTAGAGCGGAAGTGTCAGGCAAGATATTTCACCATCCAGGATGCAGAATTGTAGAGGGAGTCTTCTATGTAGTTATTGAAGAGCCAGGTCCTCTTGGTACCAGTAAAGCGTCTTTATTATACAGGCTTACCTGAGATTGAGTAAGTGGAACCCTTGAGTATAAATGATCAAGGCACATGACCTATAAACCGAAGTAATATCTCAACAATCTCGACTTAACTGTCCTAAAACGAGGCAAGGCAACTTTATTTGTATAGCACATTTCAACAACAAGATAATTCAAAGGGCTTTACATAAAACATACAAACCATTAGAAGCAATTTAAAAACAGTTTATTGAAAGGGGGGAAAAAAAACACAAAGTTAAAATTAAAAAAAGAAAAATCAGAAGTTAAACTTAATAAATTAACTTAAAAATCCAAAAATTGAAATTAAAAATAAAAACAAGAAAGCTATAATTTAAAAAAGAGTTGATTTAAAAAGGGAAATAAAACTGTTAAAAGTTACAGTGCAGTGAAAAATAATTAAGAAATTACATGCAGCCACAAACTGAAAAATCTTCAGCTCTGACTCAAAAACAGTGAGAGTCGCAGCGGATTTGATAAACCTAAGATAAAATCAGTTATAGTTTTACTTGAACATATGAACAGTCAGCCCAGCACAACTGTCTTAAGTACCCTTTAGTTTGCTTGGGACAGGTGGTCCATCTGCAGCCGGCACGTTCATCGAGGAAGTGCTTAACCTACAATCGGCTGTGTCACATCAAGCTGTCTAGCTTGTGGTCCTGGTTGCGTGGTAGTCATGTTGGCAGCAGTGAGTGGCACAGATGCTCGGGCTCTCTGTGTTTCTGCCAGCTCCTACAGGGGAGTCAGTTCTGTGCTCAACGGAAGAGGTCCAAACCGCTCTGCAGCAGGTTTAAGACAGTAACACATGACACTCTTATCACGACACAATTCGACTAAGAGTACGTAGTGGATAACATGGGATTTGTATGGGTTTCAGCCCACCTGTTTCCCTGTTACAAGTGGGTAAAGTAGACGATTGGATGCATTTAAAGGAGCAATGTGCAGCGTTCCCGACCCAGCTCCTAACTAACAGGGGGCAACATTTCACCTCCCACCACACTCCGCTCCCTCACCTAAAGAAAACACATTCGTAACACCAATACCGATGTATGAATTCAAAGCGGCTCGGCTTCCGCCCATAGGGATTCTGTCATCAAAGCATTCAGCACAGCCCTAGTTACAACATACAACCAACTTCCTCACTGACTTCCAAACTCACCGGCAATCATGCCGCTGCAGTAAATGTTACCGGCTGTAAGGTTAAGCTTCTAATGGTTGATGATCTTGAAACAGATATTATTCTTATGCTAAATCAAGGAGCAAAAATTGGTTAATTGGTGGATTGAGCTCTTTTTTCTAGTATAGAATAACAGAAGCAAAGCAAAGAGGGAAAAAAAGTTGATGTTAGGATGTGACAGATAACAGGATTACAGAAATAATATCTTACTTGACTTGGACACCCTCAAACTCCTCCTGTGCCTTCACCATGCATTTATCTCATCTCAGTAGAATTAAAATGATGATTTGATAATTGATTAATATTCACAAGTTTTTTGAAGAAACTGGCAAACCTTTAGTAGTTTCCGCCCTTCCTTGTGGTGACTCACTACTTTTTTTTTTTTTTTTCCAGTTTGATGTGATCGTGTACTGAATACTTTTGAATACTTTTGGGTTTTTGAATTTGTGCTCAGACAAAACAAGCGATTTGAAGAGTTCTTCTTGGGCTCAGAGAAAATGTACATTTTTCTTAGTAGCTTATTAGTATACGTTTTCGAAATGGTACTTCCCAGTACATTACAAAATCCAACATTTTTTTTAGGTTTTACTCATTTCGGCTCTGACGTCAGAGATTATTCTTTAGCATTTGTAGACTGTATGACAGCATATTGAACAAATGGCAAGAAAAATTCCGAGGAGAACGGATGGTTTATGGTGAGAGATCTAAAATAACGACACAACGCAAACATTCACCACCACAGCGATGAATCATGAGGGCACCCTGTGTCGTCCACCTTCTGCTCGTACAGTTCAGTTCCCAGGAAATCCACAGTCCTGTGTTTATGATACGTGGGCACATGTATAACAATACATATTGTTCTCTTTAGGTTGTAACACAATGCCAGGTTTATACGAGACTTTTCTTTCTTCTCTTTTCTTTTCCGTATTATCTGGGGCCATAAATGTGCCCTTGTATCAAAGTGAAGCAATCGCCTTTATCACCTAACGTCAGCATGTTCATAAAATAATTAATTTGGTGATCATCGTGCTTTTACTGTAGCCGGATTAGGTGAACAACAAGGATGTAGATGGAAAAACCACAAAAAGAACGACTGCTGAAGTGACAGCAGTTGTTTGCCACATGCACGATTGCATTACTCACGTTGCTTTATCATGTATTAACTGCAGCTGGTGTGACTCACTGTCTCGGCCTATCCCAGCAATTTCAAAAGACAGTGCAGATGCTCACCTGCTGGGTACAGAAAAAAAGAAAACTACTACAGACCCGGGAGGGCATCACACAATAAGGTGGTTTAACTCCCAGTATCTGCAGGTGATGCAGACAGTCTTTCCAGAAGTCAAGTGCCAACTTGTGTGATGTTTGTGGAACACACTCTAAAGTGTGTAGAAGAGAAGCAAGATGCTTTTTTTCACATCAGCATAAATTACAAAAATATATATATATCTAAAAGTTAGGGAGTACACCAATATGAGACTTTAAAGTTGGGTAAGACTAATGCAGCCCATGTCAAGAATCAAGCGTCAGGTTTTACAGATTATTGATTGATCCCGTGTCATGGTTCAAATAAGGTTACAGAGTTCTATCTGCTAATCTGGTAATATGTCACACATCACACCACCGGCTACACACATTCTCACATGCTTCCTTTTTTCCCCTCAAAGCTGCAATCCTGTTTCAGTTCAAATCTCTGCCTTTTATTCACAGCCCATTATATGGAGAGGACTTCTACTTTGAGATCCCACGTCTATTTCAGTGTTTATCCTTCTATGTTTATGCTAAGAACGTTTTCCAAAGGGACCTACCAGTCGGTAAGTCCCAATAAGTACATTTACACAAGTGTATTTTCCTGTCTCAAAGGACGAGTCGTAGTTGCATGAGCGCATGTTTGTTTGTGCTTTTCAGGCAAGGTGTCGATCCGGAAGGATGACCTGTGTAAATACAGCGGAAAAGAGCTGTGGTTTAACCTTCATCCAGTGGATCCTAACTCTGAAGTCCAGGTAATTTCTAAGAAGGCATTTTTAGTGATGAGTCACAAACATGTTATAGCGTATCCCATCCTGATTATAATGTAAAAACCGAAGTTCTGCATAACGAGCACCACTCACAGTTGGCTCCGCATGCATGCTTTGATAACGGTTGGCACCCCAACATAACAAGCAGGAAATTCACTTGCATGTAGTCTAAAATTTGCATACAGATAAGATCATTTCCATGTCAAAGTAAGGTTTAATAGTCTCTGTCCAGGCTGTTGTGTTTTTACAGTTTGAAATCCAGAGACAGGCTGAGCTCTGTTCACTGATTGGCTGCTGCTGCTGTCAACCCACACTAAAACACTGAAATTGAACAGTCCAGTTGCAGGACAATGATTATAATGTTCATGAAAAAAAAAACATATGTTACAGGATTAAGTTGGGTTGCATTTGATCAAAAGCAGCGTAAGATTAAAATCCAAACGTTCCGGTAAAATTTATGAAGTATTTGCCACCAACTCACACCCACGTTTGTTGTCATGACTGCGCACAAGATGGTTACTTTGACTTTGCATACTGCCTAATTCCAGGTAGTGATTATTTTATAAGAGCAGCATGTCGACCTGCTCCTAGTCAATATTCAAAGTTCATTATTTATTATTCATTCTATGTGTTGAAACTGTCTTTTTTTTCCCTTTCAGAATTTTATTGATCCTCGTTTCCAGGGTTGCCCTTCTAGTTTCTGTAACATTATAGGACATGTACAGTATGTGGGTTGTTGTATTTCAGCAGTTTTCCTTTGATCAGATGGGTTTTGTGGTCTGCTTGTGTTGGCTGAAACTATAGCACACTACCACTTCTGTGCTGCTGTAGGTAATGTGTTGACTCTAGCTGCCATTAGCCCACGCCACACTATTCTGGGGATGTGCTGCTCCACTGATTCACTCACAAGTAGACACTTTCAACTGCAAAGTTACATCAGTGAGTGATGGAGGTGTTATTGCAATGCCTCTCGGTTTGTAGTCAAACAGCAGCTGTGTATGTAACATACCCTGCGAGCTGTGGTGGCTCATATCCTAGTGAACCTGCTCTGTTAATGAACACAACTGCAGTGGTAGGAATTGTCGGAAACAAGACGAGCGACGTTTCGACCACATTCACTCATTAGTCCAAATAGGGAAGGTTATAAATGTGAGTATAATATATGTTAATTTGCTGACGATAATGGCTCACTTGTTTAGCATTAAATAGGCTGAGAGGTCCATCTTGCATCAGAAAGAACTACTCACCATCTCAACCAAGTGCTGAATTGCAGAGACAGAGTGCAAGTGCGTGGGCATTTTGTTTATCTCTCTCTCTTTCTCCCTCTTTCTCTCTCTCTCTCTCTCTCTCTCTCTCTGTGTAACACTTCCGAATGCGAGACCAGCAGCCTTCACCACATCCGACCCTGTAAAGATCCTTTTGAATGATGACAAAATTCACAGCTGCTTGTCGCACACAGTGCCTCCATTAACCTAAAACGGCATGTGAAGGACCAGAGAGTAAGAAGAAGCAATTTGAAATATGACAGCGAGAGGAATTCAATGAAAGTATTTATGCATGTCTCTAGTAAATAAATCAGAAAATGGGATTGATGGTTAGGCAGGCTGAATAATGCATACATAATACATCCAACACTGTCTCATTTGACTTTTTTAAGCAAATTGCTGACTTGGTGAAAACCTGCTTTAACCCTAACTCTAAACTGGAATTTAACGATAAACTCCAGACCTGATGTCAGACAGATATCATCACATGAGTCATGTTTAGGTTCTCACCTGTTGCCTCTCTTCTCCCCATGTTTACAGGGCAAGGTTCACCTGGAGCTGAAACTGAGCGAAGTGATCACAGAGAATGGCTCAAGTTGTCAACATTTAGTAGTCCGGTGAGTACCTAGATCTCATTTTGACAAGTTTTGAAGAGAAATTAAAAAGCTGACAAGCTCATGAGTCTCTCTTCTAGTCTACAATCAAATACTGCCTCCAGTCTGTTCTCCCTGAGTTGTTTCCTGTTTAAATTCATGTTCTGGTTTATTGATACATTTTTAAAAAAAAGCACAGAAAATAAAGATGCTAACCACCTACAAAACTAGATATAGCCTGCGGTAATATAATAAAAAGGTAGAAGGCACAATTAAAGGGACAAAACAAGATAACTTTTAAACCCTTGTTTGGCCTTAACTATATAATAGTATCAAAAATATGGATTTGACAAACAATCAGAAACATAATCCTTTAAAACCATAGATGAAATATTATAATAAGTCTTAAATGTTTATTATTTTAGATGAGTGGTTCCAGGCGTTGGGGGAGGCACTAAAGCCCAACTGTCCTGAGAGGTTAAGGAGTCTTTGACCACACTATTCGTAAAACTTTTAGTCAGTTGCAACAACAGCAACTTTAATTTACTTAATGGGGGAAACATATAAACTCCCTTCTGTCTTCTGAGAAACTGTGATTAAAGTAGCTCTAAAACAACTAGACAGAAAATTAGATTCACAGAACGGTAATCTGCAACTAATTTATAATCAATTCATCTTCAGTTCAAGCCTTAAAGCAAAAAAAATGAAGTTTCATCTTTTTCAATGTGAGGTTTTACTCCTTTCCCTTGTCTCACATTGTAGTATATTAAATATCATGCGGTCCTTACTCAGACAAAAAAAATATTTTGCAGTTGCACCTTGGACTTGGAAATTGTTTATCTTTTGTTGCAGCATATCTAATTATTTTCAGCTATACATATGTTTTTCAATTATTATTACAAGACATAACTTTAAAATAGAACCAGGTAAAAATGTCCTAAATAAAAAAAATCATATTAAATATTTGTTTAAAATGTATTTAGAATATTTGTGTTGCCCTTCATATAAGATCTATTTATTTATTTTATTTAATGAATGTGCAGAGATAATACTTGATGAGATTGTATCAGTCCCCGATCTTTGCGCAAAAATTCGACCGTCACAAGCGCAAACCAGATACCAGATAATATCCAGAGGCCACGGTCTGCTCAGAAGAAAGCATCATTGTAGGATTAGGTCGAGCAGACGAAGAACACGTTCCGGGCTTGCATGTGTCAGACCTCCCGCTGTTTATATATGTTGTTTTGCAACCCCCCCCATTCATACTTGAGGAGCAGTATAATGCGGAGGAAGTGATGGCATCTGAGCAGGAAGCCTGCGCTTCACACACTGCGAGCACTGTGGTTTTCTGCTGCCGTCATTCACCATGTCACTCAGATTGTTTGCGTGAGCCGCCACGTGTGTTTAACCTGCCCTCTCTCGGCTCTCTTCACGCTCGAACATCAGCCCCGAAGCCAGACAGGACAGCGGAGTTAGAATCACGGGTATCAAGCTTATAATTTGTGCACATTCTACGTCTGCGTGCCATCCTGTAGCGGCACGATTACACCAGAGGTGATCAGAGCGGGCCGAGGCTCAGAAAGAAATCCATGCAAAGGAAACTATAGGGAATATTGTCATGACACCCGGGAAGATTATACACAAACATCCTGACATTCTCTCTGCTTGTATTCTCCCTTCGGCCTCACTTAGTGAAGAGCTGAATTCATTCTTATTCCCCAGTGACTCCTGCTTAGCAGCCACATCCTGTTTAGGGTGCCTACAGTGTCTGTTTGTTGTCACCTGAAACTCCTCTTTAAAAAAAGAAAAAAGCAGTGGTCCCTGTGTGACATGAGCCAAACATGAGGGCAAAGCAGTACTAAGTGGTGGCTGGCACTCAACCTTCATATCCATTGTTAAAGTAACGTGTTGTATTATGGTATACGAATGAGGCTGTTTTGTTTTTGGTAAAATAATTAATTTCCTTTAAACGTAATTCTGTGTTTTTGTTTGAGAATATGAGAAAAAGATTTTTTTTAAAAATGATGATGCAATGGAAAAGGTTCTTATCTGTCTATCGACTTTGTGACTTCTGTTCTGCGGTGGCACATGTGTAATGCCGGAGGGGAACGACTAAACGCAAAACTTGTTTTTCTGATCGAATGCCCGCTTTTAAAAATGCCATAACTGTGTTTTTTTACGTTGGTGGTTGTTTCTGAAATAGTTAATTTCCAATATAGTTAATGGTAAACTTGATAGAAGTTTCTTGTTTTACGTAACCTCCCTTGTTTACTCAGTGACGTTGTATCATAGAACATAGAGGGTTAAAAGCAAATGCTTTTCCACTTTTCCACTGAGGCATCTGTTGAAGCAACAAGAACATATTTACCATTTATGCTCTGAAGGAAGCTAACCTCTTTCAAGGTTTAGGTCACCTGATAATTGCTTGAAATATGGAAAATGATGTTCCAAGGTGATCAGCTGCACAATATCATGCGGATTGGAACATGGTCTGTAAATGGAATATATTTCAGAGCAGTACTACAACTGATAATATTGATGTAAATGAAGACAGTACTAAGCATCTGTTTTTCTAAAATCACATTTATTATATTAATTGATGTCCCTGTATGTTACTTGGTGACACCTATAGGATAATCGAGTGCCAGGGACTGCCTTTGATCAGTGGACAGAACTGTGACCCCTATGCCACCGTGTCACTCGTTGGACCTGCCAGGTAATTCTGACACACACACATACATACACATTAAAGAGCACACTGTTTCTACGCATGTTTGTTGAATGTGATTTGTTTTATTTATTTGTTTCAAGCATTTCGTATTAAATACAGAAGCTGTTTGCTGTGTTAAATTGGCAGTTTTATATTCATTCTAACAAATGTAGACTGCTGGCAATTTCTTCAAATATATGAAGATAATTCAGTTATTTTTCGACGATAGAGTTAAAGCTACAAACGTTACCATATATACTAACCATATATTCTAACTTCTCTTTTCAGGTCTGACCAAAAGAAAACAAAGGTAAAGAAGAAAACCAGCAACCCTCATTTTGAAGAGATCTTTTCTTTTGAGGTAATTACACATTTTGCTGTCTAACCACATGATAGAATCGCAAAATCCACAGTTTATGTAATCCTAATAAACCAGAGTTTTGAGAAGTAGCTGGAAAGTTTTATTGACGCCTGAACTGGTTGACATGTCCATCCTCAGGTCACACGGTCCAGCAGCTACTCTAAAAAGTCTCATTTCCAAGTGGAGGAGGAGGACATTGAAAAACTAGAGATCAAGTAAGTTGTTTTCCCTCTCGTTTGTGTGTTTTTGTGACTCTTTCTGTCTGTCTCTCGCTCCCTCTCTCATCCCCCCTCTATAGTCTTGACAGAAGAAAAATTAATTCTTAACAAATCGAGGACAAAAAAAGTGAATTTGGATGTGGTGTGTTCTGACTACTGATAGAGAGCCTTGGTTTCTAGTTAAGGACATGTGGGGCTCCCATCACAGTGGACTCATAGCTCACAGGGTAAGACTAGGCAGAGTCAAAGGTAACCACTCCTGCATGGTTTTGAGGTTTGGATTTGAGGTGATGTCATTATTGCACGGGTATTGTATTGGCTTTAATGCACCAAACAGGTAAGCCACTGAGAAGTGATTTTGCCATTGTTTTGGAATTAATTGGTTATGTGTTTGTGCTGAACACACATGGCAACAGAAACTTAACTTTTTTATATTTCAGTGCCGTATGTTCATACGTCACGTCACATTATCTCAATTTGCACCTTCTGCCTTTTGCAGAGTTGATTTGTGGAACAACGAGAATCTGGCCCAGGATGTGTTTCTGGGAGAGACGCGGGTGCCTGTCAAGATCCTGCAAAATGACCACATCCACAAGGCCTGGTAGGAAGTAGACCAGGAAAAAAATACCTTCACGTTTGAAAGGTTGAGAAAGGCTTTATACTTTCCAGTGTCCCTGTGCCTCTCAGTTCTACGCCTGCTGCTGGTGTATAATGAAGGCATAAAGCTGAAAAACAGGTCACAAATATTGACCTCATACTTCAGCCACCTTTTCACACACATAGACCTGTTGAATTCCCTTAAAAGTTTTCATATACTGCCACATGTCTGTAAATTAATAGGCCCACTTTAGATTTTTAGGAAATGATAATCAGAGACTACAACGTTTTTCTTTTGCCGTTCAAAACAAAAGGAAGTTAGCCTGCCTCTTTAGTGGAGGTTACTGGACTGTGAAACATGAGGAACAATGACGAAAATAAGTTCAGGACTTCACTGTTCTTTCCCTGACTGAGCACTGATACATTTGTTTCTTTATAAATGTATTAAATTGTTGGCAATAAACAAAAACCATGCCAGACACTGTGATTGTGACATTGTGACTTGGTCACCCTCCTGTTAACTAGCTCAAATCTGTACACTTAGGAGGTTGCTTTTTCTTTCTGTCTCGGATCTTTGTCCTGAAAAATCTGCTAGGACGACTTGTACTTCTAAGTTTTCCATGCCTTTTTAGAAGGCGATTTGAAAATCTTCCTAGAATTCTTAGTGTTCTGCATTTTTTCCATTGTCTGTGTGTCTGTGTCTGTGTGTTTCCCAGTTTTGCGTCAGTGTAGGTGATATGGGATTATGCCAGATAGCAATCTGTTAGTACATGAGGGCTGTGAGTTGAGTGCGTGGGTGGTTTTTTGCATGGTGGCAGTACCTCATGTCCCATGTTTATGCTGGAAATAGTCCATGGTGCACACATGAAAATCAAGCTTCATAAAAATCAGAGCAGGTGATCTGTTGACAAGTTCACGTCTGTGTGCCACGATTACAGATTATGCATTTTAAGTGCTTTCAGTGCGTAGATGCAGCTTTAGAAGCACTGCGGTTCAACTTTGTGTTTGATCAGTTTGTATCTTGCGCCACCTGTTGGCTTTTACAAGGATGTGCATGCAGCACAAATATGAGAAATTATAACTCTTCAACACATGCTTTAAAATGAAGTAGAAGGTAGTCACCCCACTAGAATTGTTAGAATGTCTGGAAAAACAAGGAGCAGATGGCAAAGACAGTTGTTTGATTTATATAGGATAGACAGGAAGGCATTAGCTTTGTTTAGTAGCCCTTAGAAACCCCCTTTACGAGGAGTTTGAGCTGCTTTTAGAGCAACAGTAGCTGCAGTTACAAATCTTCTGTAAGAGAGGTTTTACTGTATCTGTAATAATCAGACATTTAGTCACAGCTGATCTTGGTATGCATGTTTTTTTTTTCTTTAAACCAGTGTACAAATAGTAATTTTGCTTGTTGATTAAAACATTTCTCTGTATGAGCCTCAAATACATTTTTCCCAAAGAGCACAACTGTTGCACTTAGAAGACCATTCAAGCAAGTCACTGTGTTTATAAAGTGTATTATTTTATTTATATAGCATCTATATATAAAGCAATTCAAATCTCACTTTCTTCAATATGGGACCTTTTTAAAGCAATAAGTGCTTGAAAATATTTGTTTTATTATTTTTGCTTCTGTGTAATTCTATACACAGTCGAGCTGGGTTTGATTAATCGTGGCATTGCACTGCATCGTTTTCTCCCTCCCATCACAGCATTTTAACAATATCTCTCTCTTCCTGTGGTCTAAAAGGTATCTCCTCCAACCTAAATGCAACAGCAGCAAGTCCAAGTCTGATGACTTAGGATCGTTGCGTTTGAAGCTGACCTACATAGAAGACACGGTGCTGCCATCTGCCTGCTACACACCACTCTGCAACCTGCTGCTCAAATCCCCAGATGTGAAGGTAGGACAGTTAATTCTGAGACAAACAGAAATACAATTATAAACTTTATAGACTTGCAGAATGTATGCTGACATGCGCCGAAGCAATTCCGGGGGACAGACTTCTCTCTATAGATAATAATAATGATGTAGATTAAATTGTGTGATCATAACACACCTTCACACTCTACAGATTCAGTCACTTACTGTCTTTTCTCCTACTCTTCATTACAGTCATTTTGTGTCATTTTGCTTGTCTTTTTGCCACCATCAGCCCATCTCAGCGTCAGCAGCACACATCTTGGGGGACATCTGCAGAGAGCGATACGAGGCTGTTCTGCCCACAGCGCGACTGCTGCTCCACCACAATCGCTTTGTGCCTTTTGTCTCCGCTGTGGTGGCGTTCGAGCTGGACAACACTCAGTGAGTCGTCTCACATGCCCACGCTACAGATACAGAAGTCATGGCCCAGTAGTTACTTCTCTTAGTTTTAAAGTTAACTTCCTTTATAAAACGGTGTGTTATTTTGTAGTTCCTGCCATCATTCTAATTGATTTTGATTTAAAAAAAAAAAAAAAGGAAAAAAAGTTTCATTTAAACCAGAATGATTTACAAGGGGAAATACTCCAATTTTTGTCACCCTTGAAACTGACCTGTCCTTTTGATGTCTTCAGTTAATCCGTACCAACACTAATTTGTCAATAAATGTTCAGTTCTATTCAGTCATTTAGGGAAAATCACTGCTGCTGTGTTCATACAGGGAGGCTAACACTATTTTTCGTGGCAACTCACTGGCAACGCGCTGCATTGATGACATGATGAAGATCGTGGGAAAGAACTATCTGGCTGTTACCCTGAAGCCCGTAATAGATGAGGTATGAACAATGAGGAAACGCATGCAAGCATTTCCAGTATTGGTGCGAGAATTTGCATGAATCACTGAGGTCAATATGAAAAACTCCAATTGAATAGCTGGCTTTCTTTGCAAAAACAAGACCTAGTTTCAATTCCCTCCCAAAAGTTTGCAGGAATAATAATTATAATGTTTTAGGCAATGCCATCTTCCTCTTTTTGTTGTTGTATGTGTGACTTTATATTGTTGTTTGTTACCATTTTAAAGTATCATTTGAGTTCTTTCACTCGTAGAGTACAAAATAACACAAAAAATGACATAATACACACAATCAGCCTTTGTTGATTTCACATTCACAGATTATGCTTGGCTGTAATTTTTGCTTGTGTTTTTATCCTGTTTATAGATTTGTGAATCCAACAAAACATGTGAGATTGACCCCAATAAACTTAAGGAAGGAGACAACGTGGAGGTCAACAAGGTGTGAATGCTTACAGACTCAGTTGAGGCTTACCTTTTCAAAAATCGGTGCTTGTTTTCTACTGTATGATGACATGCATGTTTGTGTTCCCTCTGCAGGAGAATCTGCAGGTTTATGTGCAGAAAGTCTTTTCCTCCATCACCCAGTCCAGCGCCAGCTGTCCGCCACTTATGTGTGATGTCTTCAGGTCACTGAGACAATTGGCCTGCAAACGCTTCCCAGGTACAAACTTGAGCTGGTATAAGAGGCTACTGTGGTATATTTGCAGCTATTGGTCACAGGAACCAGCCTTATAGAAGATATGTGTATGTTTTAATGTAAGAAGAATCATTTTCAGATCATTCATCACAGAAAATTAATTTCTGCTGTTCTATTCTTCTGAAATTGTGAAACACTGAACTCCAGTGTAACAGTGTACATATATTTTCTGTTTTTAATTTTACAATGTACTATATTATTTCATTTGAAGCACAGGGATTTCAAGGACATTGTGGTTGGAGGAAGTTAGAGGAGGGCTTTTAATGCATAGTGATAAAAAGAGAGGATTAATTCATTTGTACCATAAACAATATTTAACACAGGTTATAAGTTCAACCTTTAAATATATTTGTGTGTTTGTATTAATGTATTAATTTGAGTCCGTCTGAATGTAGAGCTGCTAGAGTTGCTTTTTTTCCATTCATATGTGTTCAAAGGTTTTATAGGCTGAATGATGGTAGATTAAAAGTCAACATTATTTGCTTGTTGTTCCATGTTGCTGGTCTTTGAAAGCTAGAATCTGTCCTTACATGTTCTTTCTCTCCGCAGCCGACCCTCATGTCCAGTACTCGGCCGTCAGCAGCTTTGTGTTCCTGCGGTTCTTTGCCGTTGCTGTTCTTTATCCACACTCCTTCCAGCTGCGATCCCATCAACCTGTAAGTGTGTGGCCCTGGCGCCACAGCTAAACATTCGACGAATGCAGACTGAGTTCAAATATTTCTGACACAATGCTGTCATTTTCCATTTCCTTTCATTCTAGGATCCTGATGTTTGCCGCACACTCACGCTCATCTCAAAAACCATCCAGACCCTGGGTAGCTGGGGTAGTTTGTCAAAAAAACTGGTAAGATGAACAGTCTAAATACTTTCCCTTCCAGTGGCCCCATGGGACTTTAATTTGGAAAATTCAAGTTTATCCTGATGTCTGTAGCAGACATCAAAACACGTCAACTTATAAAAGACATCAAAACATTGATAATGACAGAAAATCCGTAATCGAACCATCAGCTCAAATAAAAATGAAGACAATTCACACAACGTTGAACCAGAAAAAACAATATCAAATCTGATACTATACACTAGTGCAATATAAAGATCATGTTAATATTTTATGACTGCATCTTTGGTGTGTGTAGACTGGTCCACCAGTCACAACCAGACGTCAACCTACTGCACAAGTGTGAAATATGGACCCCAGAAATTAATATAAATAGAAAATACTACTTGTCCATGGTGTCCGCACCATGGATCAAGTGAAGTGCTGTGCAGAGGCAACAGATTAGTAGAAGATCATAAATAAAAGTTTAAAGTTAAGCTGGGCCCTGATCACAAGCGATATCTTTGATAAAATCCTCTGTTTTTATCTCTCACGTGTTGATTTAAAGTCTCTATTTTCTCTCCTTTCAGTCTAGTTTCAAAGAAAGTTACATGTGTGACTTCTTCAAATCATTCCAAGAAGATAAGTGTATTGAAAAAGTTAAAAAGGTACTTTTTAATTGCTCTCAAACATCTATAGAATGTTGCTGTTCCTTTTGTTTGTTTTTCTCATTTTGAATTGTTAACACTGGTATCTTTGTCTACTCTGTTTCCAGTTTCTTGATGAGATATCTTCTAACGTGTACAAAGGGTCCATTGGTTTTGAGGATGCTGTGGTTCTTAAGGAGGGGTGAGTGTTCAGTGTGAGCCATGACAGAATCCACAGGAAAAGGGATATGAGATTAAGAGTCATGGTTTTCTGTGTGGAGCTATGCTTGGGGCTTTGCTACTCTCCCATTTCCACACTGAAACGGACTCAGAACAAACAAGAAATGGTGCATATTAGGCCAAATACCATTACTTAACATTTTTTCTACTTCCTGTCTTTTTTTTTCATATTTGCCCAAACTGTTGTAAGCTGCATTCACCTTAAATCAGCGCCTGTTGCTTCTTTTGTTACTCTCCCCTACAAAATTGAAGAGAATGTGCATCTCTTTATCTAAAACTTCTGCAATGCTCCAGTGTTTTTGCAGTAGCTGAGATCTATGACCGAAGCTAAAAGAGGTTTTAAATTAAATCCTTACGTTTGCTCATTGGAAGGTTTTACTCATGAAGAAGTGTAAGGTACAGCTTCATCCAGAGGAGATGGAAAGAGAGACAGAAAGTTGGTTACCCATAGTGTTATTTGTGAATATTTGTGAAAAATTGTAAGACCACCAGTTTGGGCTCTTTAGAAGAAGCCATTTACTATTGCACAGTATGAAAAACAACCTTGACAGTTGCCTTTAGCTTTATTGTCCATCAGAGAAAACGGGAAACATTGTGATTAAGTTTTTCACTTGAGTTTTGAAAGAAAAGACTTGCCAGAGACATCCAGATTTTAGTCCTCATGTGGCTCAAGCTAAATACATTGGATCAGCCTATAATACAAATTAAATTTAGACATGTATCAATAACACAAAAATCAAGTAAAATTTACCTCCGGACATTAAAATGACCATGAAAGTATAATAAACTTTGCTTTAATCTCATTTCAGTGTGATAAAGCTTGATGATTTTTTTGTGAAACAAAACTCAAAATAATTAAATGGCACCGACAGTATAGTATAAATATATATATAAATATATATAATATAAATGTTTATTTGCTTCCCTCCAGTAGTTTTGTTTAATCTTCATGTCGGTGTGTCTCCCCCACAGGGAAGTTCAGAAACGTGGCCAGGGGAGAAAACGCCTCGGCAAGAGAAACTTTAAGAAGAGATGGCTCCGAGTGACCAACAGAGAGCTCTCCTACCATAAAGCTAAAGGTGAGACCACCCTCTATCGTCTCATACCAGATGTCTTGTTCTTCCAGAGCCTGTCGTCTGCTGCACGCTGCCTGTCACAGTACCGTTCTTGATAAAACCACCAGATGGTGCCAACGTATGGCCTTTTCCAAACTTAGTCTTAGTGGGCTTAACTGAAATGAGTTTTTTTGTGTATTAAGAGTGAAGTGGCTATTTGCCAAAAGTTTTCTTCCAAAATTAAAACTTACAAATGAGTCAAAAATACATCATTCAGTTCATTTGTAGTCAGGCAAAAATGAAGTCCATTGTCCAAGATACATGTTTAGATGGATATTTTCCAGATCATGGGGTTTCTCTCTTACTCTGGTTAATAAAAAAAATAAAACATTTTCCTCAATCCTGCCAAATTCACTAAATTACTCACCAAAGAACTTAATTTCATTCCGTTATAGATAGAATTAATTCACATTTCCTCCATCAATATGTACATATGTCTGATTTAAATATTTTTTGTGTCTGTCTTAAATGGCCAGAAAGCTGTCTTCTCATAGATGCAGATTGTAGAAACATGTGAAGCAGAGCAGAGAATTCCTTCTCTCCCACACATGTGACTTAATAGATTTATGGATCATTTTCATCCAAAAAAACAGAGTAAAGTAGGGTCACAAGATGGTTATGTTATTTTTATATTAACCGATGGGTCATTATTTATGTGGCTTTTTAAGGAAGAGGTGAACAGACTGAATATTATTGTTATAGAATTAAAGAAAGTGCACAGGCTCGAGAGATGGAGGCAGCGGTGTGATGTATTGTAGGGTTGGAGTCTGGTGATAAATTAGAAGGGTTAATCAGAGGGTTAATTGGACTCTTAAGTAATTTTTTTACTCAAATAAATCCAAATTTACCGACAAAATAAATGCTGATTTTCTAAAACATCATCCATGTTGTTTCTTCAAACAAGGTCTGTTTTAAATTGGGTATTTTTATAAGGGAGCCAGGCATGGGCTCGGCTATTCAGGTTTATTTTTGGTTATGTGGTTAATAGCACATTTTTTTGTGGTGTGCCAAAGTCAGAACACATTTATTATTGATTTACACAGAATGACTTCTTCTTTCAGGGAAAGATGCCCTGTGTACCATCAGTGTCAAAGACATCCAGGCAGTGGAGAAACTGGATGAAAGTGCCTTTAACCGGAAAAATGTGAGCCAATTCCCCTCAGACATTTAGTCATCGCTTGTTGCAGTCCAACAATTTCTTTATTTTGACATCAGCAGATCATCAAGTTGTTTGTAGCTTCTCTTTATACCTGGAAAACCTTGAATATTTGCAGCTTTTATGTTATCTTAAGACGTGAAGAAGGAAAATAACAACATAATCTAATGTGGATCATCTTGAAAAAGTTGTGAAGTGAAACTAAAATAATGAGAAGAATTAATTTTATTTGTAAAGGCTTTTTTTCGGTGCTTCAACACACTTTACAGAACAGAAAATGCATACCGTAAATTCTCTAATATAGACAGGTATTCCATTATTGGCCAGGTGTCTAACATTTGGCCGATCTCAATATTGGCGGGTAAATAAATCACAATCTGTAATAAAGGCTGTGGCTATTATTAGCATCAACATATTAAATGTGTAGATGAACGCAAAAATAAACAGATGAGACTGTTTAGCTCATTGAAAAAGTTTTTTAATGTTCTGTATGCATACCGTAATCAAATAGAAATAGAAGACTGTCTCTAATTGTGGCCAGTAAAGGCCTGGGCCTATATTAGAGAATTTACGGTAATGCATACAATCACACTGAACAGGTCAGTTTGTTGAACATAAACTCATGTAGGAACTGCTGTTTCTCTCGTGTCAGATGTTTCAGGTGATCCACTCTGACAAGCCACTGTACGTGCAAGCGGGGAACTGTGTAGAAGCCTGCGAGTGGTTGGACGTTCTGAGTCAGGTCAGTCGCTGTAACGAGGGACGCCTCGCCACCTTCCACCCATCCAATTACACCAACGGAGCCTGGCAGTGCTGTAAGAGCCAGATCAACAATGCACCAGGCTGTAAGCCGTGCACTACGTGAGTCTTTCCCCTCATCATCATCATCATCACCACCAGAACAAGAAAAATACAATTTATAAAGTCTTTAATATTCTTGGACCATGTGTTGCTGAGCACAATAAACACTCCATAAAGCTGCTCACTACTGTTTTGAAACCGTGCCGCTGGCGCTAAATTCGACTGTTGCTTGTCCAAAACTAGAGACCTAAAAAGTAATGTTGTGTAGAGAGAGAGGCTGTAGAAAGAGAGCACAGGCCAAGCAGTAAATGTGTTAAATAACAAACACAAAACGACTCATATCAGCTTGCCATAAACTGAAGTGTGGATTGACGTATGCATAGTGAAAAAGCAGCTTTTCACAGTAGCAGCTTTACATTTGAGTCTTACTTACAATTGGGCCTTTAATGTGCTAATTACTCTAGCTATTGAGCTCTAGTGCTCTATAAATAATAAAATTAATAAATAAAGGTTTTATTATTTGATAAATGTCCCCTTTTATGGCTGGACTGGCAACTGATCAGCTATATAACCCCTAATATCTGTCTGACTGAGTGAGGAAGTTACACAATTGGCCGAATTATTCAAAATACATTTATTACATACAGTATTTCTAGTGTCTTTCCAAAGAAAGCACTTCCATCTTCATGGTAAATAAAATAAAAGCAATATAACAATATTATACTTGTGATTAGGAGAAATAATATATAAAACATAAACAAAACTTTTTAAAAATGTAATTATGTTTTTATTACCTTGGATTATAACTACTACATTCCAACATATGTCTTTAAAATGCTGCTGATGTACAAAACCCTCTAGCATTTTATACTCACTGATCGGTTTGTGGATTCCTTATTTGTGCATTAGTCTATAGTTAACTGTGGTAATGCTATCGCTAACTTTGGCTAGTGAAAAGCTTAAACCTGTTTAAACAAAATGAACTTACAGATATCAGTAAACTCCATTTCTCTGCTACTCACTCTTATCTAACACAGGTCTTATACACTTTTGTTCTCTCTCCTGTTTCAGCACCATGCTGGCCAACCTGCAGCTGGACATAGACTGCGATCGGGAAACAGAGAGAATATTCTCCCTCCTCTCTTCAAACGACGCCAAGCTCCAGAACATGGAGGGTCAGTGTCTCCTCCTGAAGTGTTGGACCCGTTTATTAGAAAAAGAGAGAGCAGGATTTGATGATTACAATTTTTGTCAAATTTCACAAAAACTCTTCCAAACCCCTTTTGGCTTCTGTCATTATAGGAGGACATAACCTCTGTAATGATTTACTTATAGCTGGGTTATAGATCTGCAGCCACTGGTCAGTTCCTGGTGCCCAGAGTTCAAAACAACTGTAGTGAAACAGCTTTTAGATCAATCAGCTCCTCGGAACTGATATGCAAACTGTAGCCAGTGATATCAGTTTTTATCTTTTCAACTTGTCTTTACTTTTATTTATCTTATTTCATACTCTTCTTCTCTTTTTATTTTTATTTTTGCCTGTAAAGCACTTAGAATGAGCTTTTTGAAGAAAAGGCTGTCATATAAATAAACTTGCCTAGTTATGTTAAGATGTGTGTGTTCACATTCAATCACACTTTAATTGAATAATTGAAATGGTATATTTTTCATTGTTTTGGCTCTACTCCAACAATTACAACAGTGGCTGTGAGGTTGAAGTCACAGGTTTTTATGAAGGGGTTAAGCAGGATATTGCAGCAGAAAATATATTGTTGTTGGCTGGCAAAGTATGTTACATGACCTCCAATCATAAAGACTCAAGCTGTCTACTGATGATGTCCTCAGACGCATGCGCCAGCATGGCTGTGTACCAGGGCCCTCAGCGAGAGCAGGACGAATACTCCAAGTTCACCATTCAGGAACCCAAAGAGACCTTTCAGACACTCAGACAGCTGCGAAACATCATGGAGGAGCTGCAGAGACAGCACGACATCCTGAGTGACACCACCGCGCTGTACGGCAGCATGTAAGTCTGGACCGCTAGATAGTCCTTGAACGTTCTACTGATTTCAGACGACGCCATCTTGAGATCGAGATTTTTTTTTTTTTTTTGCTGTTTTCCTAACCCAGGTTTTGTTTTCATCAACTATTTTTCATGTGTAAACTACCTCCTTGACTTGACACTACTTTAGGTTAAAAGAATTTTCTGTTTTTCTGTTGTAATAACTGCTGTTGCTCAAGCACTCGATGTAGCCTATGTATAGCCTATGTTTTTTAATCAGTTCTTGACTTTAGGTTTCATTCTTGCACTAGAGTTATGGCATTTATTGGTTTAATGGTATGATGTAAGTTTCTGTGACGCTTGTGAATGTTGTCAAAATCCAAATCTGTGCGAAAAATCACAATTCAATCCTTTTCTCGCCGCTAGACGTCGCCGACACACAGCCGCGCCTCCACACCGACAGGAAACTCACACATCTGTTTTTGTTTCCGTTGCAGGGACAACCCCATCGTGGGCAAAACCTCTTAACCAGGGCAGCCGGGTGTGGCCAGAGTCAGCCACGCCAGCAGGTGGCGGTACACCGCATAGAACGCCACAGAGACACTGGTGGCTCCCAGAGCTGCCCCCGGACACACGCCCACTGTGTGCAGGAGAAGAAGGAGTGATACGCTCTGACCTCCAGACGTCACGAGTCCACTACAGCAGCGACAGCCTAAGAACAGGAAGTCCAACGAACCCGGTCCTCGATACGAGCGACGCCCCCCCCCCTTAGGTGTCCCCTCCTCTGCCTTTAGGTCCCTTCTACAGAGACTCCTTCGTCGTCTTAATTCACGTCCTCTTTTACAGCTGTGTGGAAAAAGGCATCGTTAGATGGTGTGTGAATAGGCTGCTATTTCTTTTTTATTCACCCAGTTTTATATCGACAGCTGCGATGATGCTCTCACAATTCCTTTTTTTTTTAAAGATTTGCTCTGACATCTTTCCTAAGAGTTGAATGATAATCATCATCTTTCCGGAGGACTGTCCTCCACTTGTGCCCGTGTACACTATATACATTCTTTTTCTACTCTTTCAGTGTCCTTCCTCTTCTGAACAAATGTATATATTTTAAGAGTACTTTTGAGTTAAGTGGATAAAAAAACCGATCTGCCTTACTTTGATGGATGTTTCTTTCACATGAAATGCTGAGGGAATAATGCAGAAGCACTTTAAATATTTGGAGCACTCCAAATGAAAGAAATGATTAGATACATGGTATCAGCTTTCCCCATTTTGGATCAGTTACATGATCTCCAGTACATTTGTGTTTCATTCCTGTACAATAACATTTATATAGCTTGTAGATTTTAAGATATTTTTCTTGACCAAAGACAATTTCATAGGTTTGACTTGAAAAAAAAAATAATTAATGTATTTTGAATACAAATGTTTTAAAAAAGGAGACAAATTATATATATATATATGGTTTATGTGTATGTTTTTGCTAACATATCCTTTACTTTTTAGTGACTTAAAGCAAGCAGATTGCATGCGTTTTTAGTTTTGAATCCTGATAGCACATGATTGTGGTGTAGACTTGTAGTTCCCTGTGATTGTGAATCTTGTTGGTACGGTGTCCATCGGTTCTGTGCCGTCACATTGAGAATGGAATAATGTAACGGATTATGTCATAATAACAAATCGTCCCCATCGCGCCCCAAATTAGTCCCGACGATCGCAGAAACCAACAAAGACGTTGTGGTTTTTCTTTCTTTTTTTTTAAACGAGCATCACTCTGCAGCTTCAGCTTCAGTTTTCCCAGCTTTAGACAGCTTTGTTTGAAATGTGGCTCCCTGCGGTCGAGTTTAGAGTAAATATTGTTAGCTTTTCCACGGTTTAGGTGAAGCAGCATTCTACTGCCAAAACAGTCGAGTTCTACAAACGTCTGTGTGATATAATCGTTTAAAGATGTGTTCGTTTGGTGCCATCATCACCCTATTGTTCCAACTCACAAATGCATATCACAAATTGTTAGAGCCCAATGTGGGGTCTTAGAATTTCAAATTTTATTTAAGAGAAAGAAATCTATTAAATTTCTAATGACGTAAAACTTAAACAAGCAACCAAATCCTTTAAAACACTTTAACATGATTACTTGTCTTAATCGACAAATCGTTTTTCTTTTTGTGCTGGACAGAACTAATGAACAATCTTTTTGTTTAATCCTGTTTTTTTTTTTTCCCCTTATAATAATTTGCCCATTTGAACAGCGAAGTGTTGAAAAGATACAAAATAAACTTGAATTTATATTCACAACAAAGGTTGAACATGGAATGCTGATAATACAGGGTTAACCGTGTATTTTTATTTTGCTCGTGGAAACAACTTGTTTTGTCTTTGGTCCGTCATATATTTCTAACATGCATGTCTTGTATATTTAACTATATATTTTTCTAGGAAAATGTTTTTGTATCTTTTTGTTTTGTTTTAATACTGATTTAATGTGTTGCTATACAGGTACCATACCTTGTCCTTGTCTTCGCCGCTTTATTCAAGTCCGGCTGTTTTTGTTAATGCCCCCCTCCCCTCCCGAGTGATACCTTCACTGACCGTAGGTGGTTGTAGTTGCTGCCAAACCTCCACTTGTTGATAGCTAACGCAGTGTTACTGAAGTGAACGTCGCCTGTAAATTCCCAGCAGGCTGCAGCTGGCACTGACTCTGTTCACATGCAGGCTGGAAGTGAATAAACTTGATTGGAGAATAATAAAACTATACGATTATTGACTTTTTTTTATTTTATTCAGATTCCAGTTGAATTGGGTTCAACTAGATTCCTCTGAACATAAACTCAAACAGTGATACATAAATCTGAATCTAAACTATTTATAAAATAATAATAATTATTATTATTATATCAATAAGCTTGCATGTCAACGTCATTGCTAGTTTTAAAAAGGGCCAGTACTCTCTTTGTTGGTTGATGTCTTCTTTTAACGTGCTCATTTGTGTATGAAGATGTTTTGGGATTTTATTTTCATTCATTGGTCACTGATTTGTGATTTATCTATTTTTTTTTTTTTTTTTGATAAGGGAAATTCTTCATTATTTGTTTTTGTTTTCCATGTTGGCACATTTCCCTCCAATGAGACCGGTCCTTGTTAGAACGTGGATGAGATGCACAGGGATACGGTAGTTGATAATCATGGATGACGGTCAAATTCTTATAATTAATATTTGCCAAACTATGGAGTAGAGTGCAAGAACAAAAAAAACAATTTCAGGGTCTGTTACCAAATGTTTCGATAAATTTCTTTTCAAATACGGGCATAAAATAAAACCGAGTCTTTCCTCCCTGTCATTGTCATGGTCAACTTACATCTGTTCTGTCAGTTGGAAGACTTTGCTAGATTTTTTTTTATTTTATTTTTTTATAAAATCTAAAAACTTCTCGTCCAGTGTACAGTCAGTAGTTGCAGAAAACAGAGGGCATCTTCACATCTCTGACTCATTTCTTCTGAATGTCTGTTCTTTTTATACACAAACATTGTATTTTCCATACATGGTCTTTTTTTTTTTGTCCATTTGAAACAATTTACAATAAACACTTTGCCAATGATTCTGTCGGTGTCATATTTTAACTACAGCTGAAAATTAGAAAAGACAAGATAATATGCAGACCAGACTGCAGTAGTTGGAACACGCTGGGGTTTGTTGTTGATATGGAATGATTTCTAAAGAAAATTCACTGATGCGGCAAAATATCTAATCTTTCCTGGCAGGTTGCTGGATTACCTTTTGATTACTTAATTAAATTTCGCCCCATCCTGCCACTAGCTTTACCTTCACATGCATTACGCCTGTTTTCCATGCTGCTTCTTCCCTTTTTTTCCCTTGACCTGGTTCTTCAGGTGATCGAGTTTGGAAACTCATATAAGAGAACACCAATTTTTTTCTTTAATAATCCTGTTTATCGACACCTTCTTAAAATAATCGCCTAAGTCATTTTTTCTGATTTTTCAGGAAACAAAAAATTGAACCATTTGTTGAATATATGATTTACTAACAATTTTAATCAAAACAGTTATAACAACAGATGCTTATTGACATACCAACAACAAGGTCAATCTTGTATGGAACATACGTAAGAGAATTAAATGATTTAAGCTAATTTTCTAACATGCCTTTGTGACTTAGGCAATTATTTTAAGAGGGTGACGTTATGTAAAATGAATTGTGGTCAGTCTGCAGTCATTTATAAAGCCTTCATTTTGTTCTAGGTTCATTAACCCATTTCCTGTGCTGCAAATTCTGAAATCTTTTTGGGTGGAAATATCACGTTTTTGATACCATTAGTCTAATATTGAGTAAAATGTATTCCAATTTGTGTTCCACTTGAAGATAATTTATCTTATTTAATCAATTTTATCATTTTTTAATGAAAAATTTTAGTCTTGTTTACTTAAAACAAGACCAAATTGACCCAAATCAGGAAAAAAAAGAAACTTAAAATAAGATAAATTATCACTCACTCTGGCAGTTCTTGACAGATGTGAGAAAAATACAGAAGGACAAATTATTATATACAGAAGATAATCTCTCACGGCTTTATATTAAACAGGAATGCTCTTAATTGCATTGCTTTGTTTTCCCAGCATTAAAATACCTGTTTCATATACTTTTACACATTGTGAATTTCACAGTCAGGCTGGTTCTCAATCTATTATTAATATGCACTATTGTTTTACTCTCTACAACAAAAACTACCAAAGTTTATTACAATTCCTTCCTTAGTGCAGCTGTTTCATATTATCGGTCAGGCAACGTGCGTTGGCACTTGGCTTTTCCCTCCTTTGACCACAGCCCTTTAAAATAATAACGTCTCGAGCTCCGTCTGCATCTTTTTTCGCGTCCATGAATCTAATTTCTCATGTTCAGAGCCACGTGGCGACAGCTGTGAAAGCAGCTTCATGTTTTAACTGCGTTTAACTGCAAACACCCGCATACACAGACCTTTAAAGGATGAGGACGCTAATGCGCGCGAAGGTTTCGAGCTTAAAACGACGTACTGGCTTTCAGATATGACAGTTTCAAGGTTTAAATGTGTTAATAGTTAACGCTGGTTTGACAGGTAGCTCTTTATAGAGTATATTCCCCCCAATTTCAGGACAACAGAGCAGCACGATGATCCTAAACATACACACGCGGCAAGAAAGTGAAGTGCTTGTGTTGAGCCAAGAAGTCACAAATCATAAATCTGCCTCTTGGACAGTAATAGCCCTCCCCACTTAGACCATCTGCTTGAATAATGAAAATAAAAGAACCTCAGATAGAGAAACAGAGCAGGGATGATGCATGATGTATACCAGTGTTAGCGTTTAACCAAATACAGCTGCACATGACTATTGACTCGTGAGTCTTATTGATCTATGGTCAGAGAAATGTCATAATTATGTTTTTTTTGTCGTCCTTCCATGTGTTTTCTTCGCACGTTGTTTTGTTAACGTTTCGTCAAAGTTCACAGCTCGAGCTTTTCATTCAGTGCAGAATTCCCAAACCTCCCCGGTTCTCTCTCCCTGCTCCAACAAAGCTGATGCAAATGATCAAGTTATCGAGCGGCTCGAGGAATTCATAACGATCGTTTGAATCATCCGAGTTGGACCGGGGAGAAGCGTAAATCAGGCAGGACGGGGGTGTGGGGGTACTGCAGGAGAGCTTTGGGAAGCGCCGAATTAGTGGTTTCACACGACCACTGAAACACGTCAAATACAGCGTATGTGCGGAAAGGACAGAAAAAACAAGGGGTAAATGGTGAGGTTTTTTTTTGGAGGGCGAACAGTTATAAGCCACAGTCAAACTCACGAGTAAAAAAGATGAAAGAAGTTAAAGATGAGGTCGAATTATCATCATAGCACATCTGGGCAGAATCAATCAGGGAACAGCATGTGATATAGTTCATAGGCTTATGCAACATGCTCCTCCAGACCTGTGTTGTACTGTTATGAGCTCAAGCTTTGTTTAATCATTTATTCAACCTCTATTAGAAGGTCACAGCTTTTCTTTTTAAGGGAAAATCCACTAATCAGACGGCTGGCACACACTTTCGGTCGGGGGGGCTATAAAGTGTTGAAAGTCTGACAGGAAAGTATTAGCGTTTAAGGCTGAACTGTGTACCACAGCGTGAGATGCCTTCACATTACAAAGCTGAACCTGTGAAAGAAAACAGACGCTTGCAAGTTGTTAAAAGTGTATTGCTGAATACACAGGTCATACTGAGGCCTGATGCTACAATCCTTACCATGACACTACACACAGTTAGAGAACTTTAAATGCTATGTAACAGTTTGAAGGGTGAAAAGGGGAAAGGATTTCCGAAAGTGATCTTTAAATATTAATGTTATTTCCTGGTTGAAAGCTCACGAAGACCATAAAAGCTACAGAAAACAATCATGATATACCTCCGCTGCAGCAGTTATTGCCTTATAAACTGAGGTTTAACTTAACTAAAAGCCTTTTTAACAGTGCTTATATTGGGCTGCTATGAGGGCATTGATTGACAGCGGTGATTGGTTGAAGGTTGGCTCACATGATGAGTCTGAGTCTGACTATATTTCAGTGGATTTCATGTTGATTACGACACCTGCCCTGTTAACACATTTGAACTTAAAGTACCGTAATTTCCGGACTATAAGCCGCAACCTTACCCCTATGCTTTGAACCCTGGGGGACCTAAAATGTATTTTTACAGCTAATGGCCACTAGGGGACCTACTAAATATCGCTATGGCCGATCCATAGAGATATATTCAGATGCATTTTATAGTCCGGAAATTACGATAGCTAAGTTTATGTGTGTGTGTGTGTGTGTGTGTGTGTGTGTGTGTGTGTGTGTGTGTGTGTGTGTGTGTGTGTGTGTGTGTGTGGTGATAAACGTTAGGATGACCTGCATTCTGTAAGTCTGATTCATCATATGTGTATGGGTGAGGCAGGGTTTAAACATGTTAACGAGGGCCAGGTGTTATTTTATGAGCCTTAACGAGCTGTGGCCTGAGCTTCAAAAGTTACCATGGCAACTTGAGCTGATTACCAATGATGAGGTAGAGGCAGACAGCATTTTTTTCCCTCTGCGCTGGTCTCCCATTTGAGCTTTGACCGACAAAACTCGGAAAATAACACGGACCATCATTGCTGTGAGGACTTCACAAAAGGTTTGGTGTAATTTGGCGTTTCTACAGTAAATATTTTGGAGATACTGGTAAGTTTAAAACCAAGGTCTGTTCTGCTTCTCTCAATGAGGAGCAGAGACAGATGTGGCTACATTTAGAGGCTGCCCATTCAGATTCAGGAAATTTCTCTGATATTTTTGAGCACATTGTGAGAATCAGACGTTTCAGAAGTTTCTCTACAAAATCGGGAAAAAAATAATGTGTCCGATTACAAATTGTGGCTGGGAAGAGAGCGTAAAGAGAAAAATTCTAGATTTTTTTTTGTTCTCCTATTTTCTAAGTGATGATGTCACCCACTGAAGCAACATTCCATCCCATAGGCTCCCATCATTGATCAATGATTGATTAAAAATATGTATTACCTATCAAAAACGTGGAAAATTACATTAATACACAAGAAATGTGTCTACAGTTTAAAGTTTAAATGGAGTCTCTAGGTGAAAATATGCCCGAGCATTAGGCAGCAGCAAAAACTCTGATGATTTGTTAGTTTTTGACCTTGTCCTATTTGTTCCCTATGAGAAATTTGTATTTTTCATATAAAAATCAATCGCACGCCATTGTAGATCAAGAGGCAGGTTTTGATTGGGAATGTACTGTACTCCCTACAACTAGGAAATAGCTGAAGGGAGTAGGCTCAGTGCCCTGGAGCCCCAACTCCAGAGCCAGTGATCATGAACTGAACCGAACAATGAGAATCTAAATACTTCAGTCTGTAGTTTTCAATAAAAGAAGTCGGCCCAAAGCTCTCATATTCTTATTCCAAGCAACATGCTTTTTTAATCTCCATAACCTGGTTTACTGGGCGACGCAATTTCCCAACACCAGGCAAATTTTGCCCAATGTCTCACTGACATTGTCAATGTTAAACCCACAGTATGTGAAAGAATTCTACTTCATGGTCTCAATGTTCTCTTCTCTTTGAGGTTACTCATGCAAATCCATGCAGCTACTAGCGAAGGCAGCATCACTCGCAGTTGCTGCTGCACTGTGACCTAATCATCATTGGCAGGATGCTGTGTCAGTCTGCAGGGTCTCTGCAGAGGAATGTGTGCGTGACAGCCTCGCTGTTCTTGATCTGAGGTCACTTGAGACCTGTGTCTTGAAATGTCCCCTTTTATGTTTTGCTGGAAGTCATTTGAGATCCAGCTGAGCCAACTGGTTGAGCTGATATTTGAAACTATGTAGCCCCCTTTACTGTGGTCAGCCGTTGCCCACCAAACTGCATTTTACTGTCAGATGCAGGAGGTTTTAATCCTATGACACTGTTGTCGTTGTTCCCTCGGTGTCTGTGTGACTCGCTCTCTGCTCTGGATTTACACACCGAAGATTATTAATGTATATTTTTGATTTTTTTTCTTTTTTTTTCTTCATGTTTGAAGACAGGAAACAAAGCAGAGAGAGAGTGACACATGTTGCACAACTGGGTGTTGAACCACAGACCGACGAGCCTCTGTTTTTTTTTAATTTTTTGAATTTTTTTAAAGGAAGTCATGTTTAACAGAGGGAAATGTTATTCACACAGAGCTAACAAGATGGCTTCTTGTTTTTTTTCTTGATACCATACCTGCCTCTCACTTTTCATACGATTTACGCTTGTGCACACCTGGACAGAGGACTGCACTGGAAGAAGGAAAAAATAACTCCTGCATACTGACAATCTCAAAAACTACCTTATAAAGATCTGAGAACCTAAATGTTCAATTAACTCTATTACTTTACAGTGTTTAATAAACAGATTTATAGATCTAAGGTAAATTTGAGTTTAAGCAGAAAAAATGAACACGTTTTCAAGACAAACTCAAGTCAAAGGACACGTTCAAAATGTTTTTACATGACTCTTTACTTACTTACAAAATATATGATGGATGATAGAATCCAGACACTGATGCTTTTATTTGATATGATTTAATTTGTTCAGTGATCAGTCTCTTATTGCATATATGTTTATGTATATCATTAAACGTTGCTCGGTCACACGTAACATTTTTGTTTCTTCATAATTCTTGTTGTCCCTCAGTTAGACATGACTTTGTTATAACACAGACTTAGTATTTGGGTGCTGTCTGGTTTAAATCTAAAAGTTTAAGTTTTATTATGTGTTCATTCATTCAGCTCCACCCGTTGATGTCTGGATACGTTCAGGGTTGCAGTGCATGTCTGAAAGGGGATAAATACTATTATCTACTATGCAAATGTTGAAAAAAGACACAAGATATTCAGCCTAACCTGACATATAATTAACATTTTAACATGGAATCATGTAGAATACCAACTACAGGACCACAGTTAAAAAGAAATTACATACATGCATGTGACATCTAAAAGGAGGCTCACAGGACAAACTACAACAAACCTGCTCAGAGAATTCAAATTGTATTTAGTCAATTGTATTGCATCAGGATAAGGTTCATATGTCTTATGTGTGTTTGTAGTTTTGCAGATGTTTGTGACTTGCCCCCTTGTATGCATGCACATGACTTATTGTGTAATTTACAAATCAAGACCTTTATATTTTCAAACAAAATACAGGAAATTATAATATATGCATAGAAATGAACGTTGAAATGGAGAAAACCTCTGAACAAAATCTTTATATTGCTGCAAAATAATAATATCAGGATGTCTTTTCTTTTATTAGTACCTGCCTTGCTCTTTATTTCCACTGAACAATAATAATAAAGCATTTTTTTTTGTCCCTTAGTCTGTGGTCAGTGTCTGGTGGAGCGCTGCAGGTCCAGGGCTGCAGGTCCAGGGCTGCAGGTCCAGGGCTGCAGGTCCAGGGCTGCAGGACCAGGGCTGCAGGTCCAGGGCTGCAGGTCCAAGGCTGCAGGTCCAAGGCTGCAGGTCGGGTTCAGGCAGAAGTGCTGTGGATTCTGTACGGCAGTGGGGCGAAGGCAGGGGGGTGGGACTCTGAGTGTGGAGTTGATGATGAGGGTAAATTCTGTGAGGCAGCTGTTCCTTCTACAGGGGGGAAATACACGGAGGCTCCCTGGATGAGAACAACGGGACAGGAAGAAAAAAACATGGAAATAAATTACGGTTAACAGTGATGTTATGGTAACCGGTATCTTCTGTGTGTGTGTGTGTGTGTGTGTGTGTGTGTGTGTGTGTGTGTGTGTGTGTGTGTGTGTGTGTGTGTGTGTGTGTGTGTGTGTGTGTATTGCAGCGTGGACTGACTGGGTGGAGCTGGTGTATTCTATTTGTGTTGGTGTCCATCAACAGAGGAGCTGTAGGGAAGGGTGCTGCCTTCTCCGAGGTCTTGGGAAATTGGTTGCTACTCTGAGAAAAATAAAGAAACACACACACACAAAATATTATAAATAATTTTTATATTGATTTACAGAATCCCTGTAGTCCAAGAATTCATAACTCCACATTTTACAATCATAAAATGTTCAATAACATAAAAACATAGATATCATTATTTTAATCCCACTGTCTCTCCTGATTGACCTGAGCTGTCTACACCCCTGGTGTTTTACTATGAATTTAGTATGATGTGGTTCAGGAAGTTAATAAAAGCTGTTATGTGACACAGAGATGAGTGTGCAACAAGCTCTGTAAAAAGTCTTTGAATCTGCACCTCAGTGATGTCTTGTTCTCCATTTGGGTGGTCTGCCTGCAGCACACTTGAGGTTAAACCACAAAGGTTTATGAATCAATAAATTTTACAAAGTGATACAATTCTCTGCCTTTGTAATGTAATCTGCAGCAGCTACACAGGAAAAAAAAAACGTGTTCAACATCTCCAAAATTATTAATTTAAATATAATGACATTATCAATCTCGATGTTCTAGGTACTTCAAGATAATACGTCGCTACTTTCGTTATGAAAACTTCAGGGACTTTTGGTGCCAAATTCATTTCATGCTGAGGAATAATAACATCTCCTCTTATACATGGACGTTTATTTTCACACCACACACACATATTGCAGGAATGTGGGAGAATAGTTGACTGACGTGGGGAGGAAAATCTGAATGCGTTTCAGTAATCTTCAGATAACTGAGAGAAAACTATGGCAGCTCATTCTTCTGCCTGCTTTATTTACAGAACGACCGTTTGCATGGTACCGGTATAATGAAAAGATCGCAGCTCTGGCAGCGTCCTGTGGAGGCTGACGGGAGTTCTCGGGGTCACTCGGTGCAGAGCAACTCAATCTCTGTCGGCGGGGGTCTCGCCGAGTTCTCAGCAGACCGCAAACGCGCTGCATCTTTGCTGTTTTTAACGAGGTATGGTTGGTCTAAGCAGTTTTAATGCAGCTTTTAGGCATGAAATCAAACACCAGTCAGATTGAGGTTTTTGTTTTTGCTGGGCCTTGTCAGACATCCATGGTAGAAGGAACCTCCTTAGAGCAGTGGTTCTCATTGTTTCTCATGTCAAGGACCCCTAAACTGACACAAATTAAACCACGGATCCCCAAAATTTTGTCCTATGGTCCCCATCTGATAGGATTTTTGCTTTTAGATATTAAAGAAAGTGCATGAAACCCAAGACAAAACTCATTGTGTTACTTATGGATGGACTACTAATTAAAATAAGTTCCCCTTTTTGCAGCGGACCCCCTGGACCCTACTTTGAGAACTACTGCCTTAGAGGATAGACCGATAGCTTCTTCCTCTGTGATGATATTTTACAGAAACTGGTTCAACCAGAGCAAGAAGGTCGCAGGTTCAAGACCTCCTTGGTCCTGGGTCTGGGACCTTTCTGTGTGGAGTTTGCATGTTCTCCCCGTGTCTGCGTGGGTTTTCACCAGGTACTCCGGCTTCCTCCCACAGTCCAAAAACATGCTCAGGTTAATTGGGGACTCTAAATTGCCCGTAGGTGTGAGTGTGTGAGTGAATGGTGTGTGTGCCCCACGATTGGCTGGTAACCATCTGGTTGTATCCCTGCCTCTCAATGTAACGCGCTGGGATAGGCTCCAGCAGACCCCTGTGACCCTAATGAGGAATAAGCAGGTATAGAAAATGACTGACTGGTTCAACCAGGTCAATGCAGGAGAACAATAGAATATCCAACTACAGGTGATGAGTGCAAAGAAGCCCAGGCTGGTCGGGCAAGCACAGCCTCAGGATCACCTATCTACCAAGAGAGCTCTGAGCACAACCAGCCAGATTTGGACAGATGTGGACTTTATATGAACCTATTTTTTTTTTTTTTAGTGTTTCTGGTTTGGCAGCGACTCTCCAGTGTTCTGCAGCCGTCTCACCACAGCATGTGTGACTCTTCACATTCCTAATCTCGCGGTTAAACAGAAAAGAACAAAACCTTCCTTCGCCGCCTGATGTGGTCTCAAGATCATCTGTTCGCTATTGAAGCGTCAACACATCTACCAAATTAGTGGTGCTGACATTTAAAACGCTTGTCATGGATTAGCAATGCATTTCCTGCACCCGATTTTAGCAATTCTATATTCTTTGCACCTGACATCAGTCCAAAACATAGACTGTATGGGGTACTTCTTTGAAACAGGATCAATTTTAATAAAGTAGATAATGTGCCAATAATGCAACCAAAGAATACTGATACCACAAAATTGCAATATATCTGTTTTATATGTTTTAAAATACCATGTAATAACATTTCTGTAAGATTAAATCTCAGTGAAACAGCCTGGAATTTCAAGTTAAACGTTTTATATGCACACTAAAAAGCTGACCATGCTGAGCTGTAAAGCAACATTTGGGTCAAGTAGTTTTTTTTTTCTTTTGGTAGATGGAATAAAGTTGCCTTTTATTTAGTGGATATAAACTTCAATATTAAAAGTAGTAGCTCAGGCATCAAGTTACAACTCTAAAAGCTGCACAAAATGAAGGTTCAGCTGGCTGTGCAACCATCTCCTCATAATGAACTCCAGGCCTGAGCCACCGATCTTTTCGGAATCTTTTATCAGCTGATCACTGCGATGATGCTCACTGACAGGTCTCTAGATTCGGTTAACATGGTGCCTTGAGCCAGAATAAATCTCCACACAATGGGTCCCATGTTGGTAGAATATCATGGCTGGCACATGGTCAAAATATTCTGTGAGCCACATCCGCACATTTCTGTTATCCATTTAAGTCTTGCGCATGAAACACAATGACACAGAAAATCCTCAAGTCAGGATGGGTGAGAATTCATCCACACATATGTGAACAGACTCATTTTCATTTTCATTGCTGAGAATTAAGGTATAGAGAATGCTGCAGTTTGTTCCTGGTTAGCGTTATAACATTTAAGAGGGAAAAATAAGTTTTAGTATTGAAAGAGAAAAAAAAAGGAACCGTTAAGTACACTACAGTTCAAAAGTTTTAGAACACACATTTTTACATTTTAATTGAAATTTAAGCAGCCTTATAGATTTATTAGAGCCCTATATATATTTACTGTATATGTGACAGAGAAACATACACAGCCTGTATTCAGAAACTGTTCCTTAAAACAAGCAGCCATGACTTATGTGATGATGTCACTACTATACAGTGACACTTCTCACAACCATTTAAAGAGGAGGAGGAGAGGCTTCGATCTTTGGTACTTAAAATCTTGTTATGAAATGTATAATATGGGACATTTAAATGGTTCAAAAATAAGTAGTTATCTACCCGACCCAAAAAAAAAAGAGATATAAATTTTCAGCAATCAAGTAATAGTTAACAACTTAGATTTACAGCTTTTCTGCAGGGATGGACTTAAAGTGTGGAAAGTTGATCCAAACATTTCCTACAAGTGACACAAGTTTTGCTGGTTAATTAACCCCCATCTGTGTATCAGCATGGATGAAGCCTGATGTCTGGGTCTTTTCTAGGACTAGAACTCTAGAGCTAAGCAGAACCCCATGATCTAGACCGAGTTAGTCAGGAGTTCATCCTACAGCAAGATAATCCACATCGTAGCTCTGGGCTGTCAGATCATCATCTGTCAGATGACACATTAAATGCAAATTTTAATAAAAACGGAAAAATCAAGATGTTCTAAAGCTTTTGACCGGTAGTGTATATCCAGATAAAATCTTTGTGGAAAGAGACGTCATAGTGATATACTCGCTTGCTTTTAATTGCAATGTAAACTCCACACATAAAATGTAGTAGGTAACTTCAGAAATGCATGCGTGTTTGTGTGTCTTACCAAATCCTTGATGCTGCCCAGCACTGCTGTGGTCAGTATGCCTGTGAAAAGGGCCACGAGGTTCAGCCCGGTGAGAGTCCAGATCAAAATGTACAGAGTGAAAACTTCCTCGCAGCTGCGCACTCCAACAAACTCATAGTAGTTGCTGAGATAGTCTCCGCTGCAAAGCCAAAAAACAGCTATGATTAACTGGACAGGAAGTATGACAGACATCTGTGATGGAGAGCTGGTGTGATAAAGCATGCTCATTTAAAAAATATATAAAATAAGTAGTAATAATAGATGCACAATGATGCATTATCTCACTTGGCGCAGTCGTACAGGTCGCAGCAGTAGCAGGTGCCACTTCGTACCGTCATGCTGCAAGTCTCCTTTAGATTCCAGCACTGCACCTGCAAGACGAGACAAGTTCAGCTGTTTTAGCGTGTACCACAGATAAGACTATGTAGATAAATACCCTCTTAGTAGTACAGGATAAGGTATGACTCATCATTCACATAATATCAATCAGTACTCACAGAGGTGTAGTAATTTTCATAAACGTAGCTGCTCCCACTGCTGTAATACTGGCATCTTCCTGCTTTCAGTGGACGCATGTCCTGGCAAAGATTTGACAGATGAAGTAATGTTAGCCACAGGACTTCATTTCTGATCCAATTTTAGTGAGAAGAAAATAAGAATAAAAAAATACAATAAATTGAGTTTATATATATGCGCTAATCCAGATGGACGATGTGAACGATGCGAGCCTAAACAGTGTTAAGCTTGGAGTCTATTCATCAGCAGAAGGCTTTTCCAAAGCACACGCTGTCCACCGTAGGCGAATGTTGCCTTTGGCTCTTTTGAGGAGGTAAAACAAGATTCACTTTGCTGGAAATTGTTCCTCCGGTTTGGTTTGGGTTTGGTGTATTGATAGCATTTTGAGACACATTACTATACGCATCACACTTTGTCAGCGGTGAAGTCGTGGACTTGCTTCCATCGTGGACTCTAACTTGTTTGGTTTGGTTTGAATTAACGCTGATGCTGATTGGACCTGCTTTGCTTTATACAACTCTAAAAAATAAGACACTGTATCTTTAAGGTGCTATATATCTAAGAATTCTGAAGAAATTTACATGTATTATTCTCTTTCTAAGGGCGACACAGTGGCACAGGGGTTAGCGCCGTTGCCTCACAGCAAGAAGGTCGCGGGTTCAAGACCTCCTTGGTCCTGGGTCTGGGGCCTTTCTGCATGTTCTCTCCGTGTCTGCGTGTTCACCAGGTACTCCGGCTTCCTCCCACAGTCCAAAAACATGCTGAGGTTAATTGGCAACTCTAAATTGCCCGTAGGTGTGAGTGTGTGAGTGAATGGTGTGTGTGCCCCACGATTGGCTGGTGACCATTTGGGATGTATCCCTGCCTCTCGCCGTAATGCGCTGGGATAGGCTCCAGCAGACCATGTGACCCTAATGAGGAATAAGCAGGTATAGAAAATGACTGACTATTCTCTTTCTATTGCAAATGAATAAGCAGATTGCAACATCATTTGAAGAGTGAGACGCTTTCTCAGGGCACCTTCATACCACTAGTTTTATTATTTGGCCCGTACCAGGCAATAACATTTTTACTGTGTAGCACATAGACTTGTGGTCCATTTTGGCACCTGCAAATGAACCAAAATTGGTCCGATTGACATTTTATCAATGTTTTCTTCAAACAAGCAGGAAATAAAATGATTAGTATCCCCTCCCATGATCCCCTCCCAAAGAGGAACTTTGGAGTCAAGCGGACCAAGACCACCTCCTTTCGGCGGTCTCGGTCTGTTGGGAGTGTGACTGATGTTTTCATACCAACGAAAAAAATTAACCGATCTAAGCACCTTTGGTTCCAAGGAACCATTTGGTGCACACCAATTGCTGTTGTTGTGAAAGGCCCGTTAGTTCCCTTTAACAGATTGTGGACTGTTTTCTATGTAATTGCTGGTTTTGCTGGGAAAATACAAAGGCCCCTGTTGCCCCCTTTACAGCGCTAACATGGCGCAACACTATAACTTTGGCCTAGAAATATCATCTACTGACGCCAACGTACCACTGGCACCCAACGCAACACAGAGTCCATTACAAAGTCCACCTAATCACAAAAAGAAGTGGTGTACTTCATTTATCAGTCCCAAACTGTCACCGTTCTGATGTCACAATCAGTCTAGGGTTGGACCCACGGTGCTGTGATTTCTGAAACTTAAGCAAAATATATAGCACCATAAAGGGTTTATTTCGATATTATACATTTCCAACCTCTTCCACATGTAGCGTAAATACAACTACCATAAATACAAACTAAAGTAAAGAAGTTAAATTGAGTTTAAGACAGGTCAATTGGTTAGGCATCCTTTAATATATGTGCACTGATGGATGCTCTTCGACAAAGCAGCAAAGACAAACTGCAAGTCCGGGCTTTTTTTTCTCTATTGTGCCTTCACAATGGATGATTTATGTGAAAGGAAATAAAACAAAATGGGTGAATATTGTAAAGGCTGAGCTATAATTTGTGGGATCTCGTTCCCTGGTCAAAAGCGAGTCATCTGCCAAAAGAATGCGGTCTGAGAGGCTGCCCGTTCAACCAGTGCAGCAGTTTATTATTGTTTCATGGTCTCCTACCGCTTCGTTTCATTGAGTTGGTACAATAGACTGTTACACTAACATGCATACGGCGGCAGTTAACTCACCAGGTTTAAGACAATGCAGACGCCATCGATCACCACGCACAGGAAAGAGGTGACGATCCCGAAGCTGAGGAAAACTATCGCAGCAGTCAGCTGCAGGAGGATAAAACACAAACGAGAGAATTTGCATATTTCTGTAATGATCATTCTAAAAAAAATACACTAATACGGCAGAATGATAAATCGTTCCAGTAATAAAGATCAAAACATAACATACAAAGATGAAAAAAAGAACATAATCAAACATCAAATCTGCGAGCACTGTGAAATAAATATACATATCTGTGTACACATATACATGCCCAAACATACAGTGAATTCAGAAAGTATTCAAACTCACACACTTTTTTTTTTACAGTTCCAGAAAAGGTACTTGAGAAAGTTCTGTAAAACTACACTGAGTTGAATTTTTGTACTTAAAATTGCAAATATATCATGTTAGGGGTATTAACAGTTCTGGAGTTCAGCCAGAGTGACCATCAGGTTTATCTTATCAAGGCCCTTCTACACATTGCTCAGTTTGGCTTTTTTTTTTTTTTAGCTTTAGGAAGATTCCTAGTCGTGTCTAATCAATTGAATCCAATCAAGGTGTCAGAACGTCTTAAAGATGATCAAGGGAAATGGGAGGCGCCTGAGCTAAATGTTTAAGTGTTGCAGCAAAGTTTTCGAATACTTATGTCAATGTGATTTCAGTTTTTCCTTTTTAACACATTTGCAAAAATAACGTATTGAGTTTAGATTAATGCGGTAAAATGATGAGAGAATGGCTTTTAGTATAGTCAAGTAGCAGGTTCAGCAGGGCAGGAGGAAAAGAAGGACACTGCTGTGCCTAGATAAGCATTTCTTCGAAAGCCTCAGAGAATCTCAGTCTCACAGCAAAAATGTGAATTATTTGAACAGCGACAGTTCAGAGTTATATTATTATATTACTTCTATATCTTTCCTCCATTCCTGCCTCTTCTATATCACATTCCCAGTTTACTACATCTTGGAACCATGGAACATTATTCACTTAGAATCACTGACCAATAACTCCACCTTGTTGCAAATGCCCCCATTGCTGTGTCTTTATTCTTCTTGTTCTTTACTTGAACTGTAAACTTCCTAAGAGCCAAATCTGATCCGAAATATGGGAGTTGACAACATGAACCACAGAGAAAAACGTCAGCAACAACCAAAGGCCGCATCTGTTTATGGGCGTAACCATGTCCATATATTTAACCATGTTTAACATATATAACCATGTCATAACGGTTTTAAAACAACAGGAAACCGCAAAAAGCATGTAATGTCCCCTTTAAGAAGAGGGCCGTTCAAATTACAAGAGTTTAAAAGTGGGATTATGTCCGAGAATTAAAGGCCAATCTGACAACACGATAATGCGTTTACCGTGCATGCAAGGTTGACTTTTTGGCCCCGAAGACGAGGAAGCTCCTGCTGTCTCAAAAGTTTATTCAATAGATAGTTCTCGTTCACATGTAGGACATTTGGTTTTATGGTAGCAATACAACCTCAGCTGACTCAAATCATCAGGAATTAACCTCCGGTGACCTCAAATAGCCAAAACAAAATCTGGGTTTTATTTCCTGATGGATCTCGCCACCAGCAGGGGAAAAAAAAATAAAATAAAATGAACGACTGCACAGGTGCAAAAGTGGACATTCGTTAAAAAAGCAGATATATCTAAGTATACCATGTATGTCCCAGATATGACACTGATACATGGGTGAAGAGGTGACTGACAGTTGGACGGTTTATTTTAAGAACATTGTAGAATAATGAGATCATAGCAGGCCAGTCTCTAAGCAACAACATCATGTTCTTTTCTTAAATAAATCACATCACCTCATTTCCTGTTCTCATGCTGTCAAAGAATTTCTACTCTTCTATCGAATTGAGATTATTACCTCTTAAAGTGTTTTTTTCTGATACCAATGAAAAGATAAAAGAGCTTAGTGAGCGAGAAGTAAAAATGATCAGCGGAGGAATGTGTCAGACATGTATAAAGGATGAAATAACATTAAGATGATAGCGCTGGAAAGGAATGTGTGTTGAAGGAGTGCAGTGCGCTGTTCCTGTTTTAAAAGCCCAACATGGATTCAAGATGGAGAAACCAAACATCCCCGCCAATTTATAAGTGACCGGAGCAAGGGGTCGTATAATGGCTGCACGTAAGATGAGGTTTGTGAATGGACAAAAAGGGAAATAGCAGCCTCTTGATTCATATAATTTCAAAGAGTCACTGTGGGTGGCCACCAAACCGCTACACCGTGTTGCGGAACAGCTGGACGCCACGCTAGCAGCAAATGTCTTTCCACACCGAAAGCACGCTCCACTTTGGCAAAGGCTGGCCACGCTCGGGGGAAAAAGCTGAGGAATAACGACGGCGGAGGGTGTGAGCGTGCATGTGTCAGATGAATCGATAAAAGTAAAGCAGAAGAATATACCAGCTGCTTGCGGTTTTCTTTCAGGCGGAGTCCCACCAGTCCCAGGAACGATCCGAGGGTCAACTGCAGAGAAAATAAGTTCACAATGGGTGTTTCTACATTAAAAAAAAAAAAAGAAATTTAGTTCAGTTCCATGAGAACTGTAAAACTGTTATGATTTAGTTTTCTTCATGGAAATAAATCTGTAAAATGAAGCATGACAGGGAAATATTAGCATTTCACATAGCATAAATCTCTCATTTTGGTAAAAAAAATGTAAGGACTCTGATGAGGACTGTTCCAAGTAGTGTGTTTATGATATCAAATAAAGGATAATTCAGCAAAAGCATGGGCTGAATCTCACCACTGAAACTAATTTTAGTGGATACAGTTTGGGAGAAATTTCAAGCTCGTGCTGTTCCAGAAAAACAGAAGAAAACTTGAATGCCAGTCATGCAATCACGGAAGTGTTCATGTAGACGTCTGATTAAAGCACAGAACTGGCAGCCATCAACTTTATAGCCAGCTTACAACCGTGTCTGTCCCAAGCAAAATTATTGCAAGACCTCAAAGACTGAAACAAAACCGCTGGGCGACCAACGGACTGCAGCTTTAATTCCATAATGGCTGTCACATGCCATAGAAATGTTTCCTAAAGTTGATTTCCTTTTAGCTCCAAACTGGAAACCCCAATCTTTCCTTTAAATTGAAAATCATATCAATGTGTCATCTTGCCGCAGCTCGCTGAATAAATCAGCAAGGGATTCGGAGAATAGGACTTACAATAATTCCAGATGTGTATCCAGAGACACTCAGGCTGTCCGTGCGGCTCGTCGTGTAGATTCCCAGCACCACCAGCAGCAGGGACAGGCTGAGCATGGCCAGCACCAGCCACAGAGCTCTCCTGACCTTTACCACCGTCTCTGTCACCCGCAGAGAAAGAAGAAAATACACATAATGCATGGCAAAGTAGATTAGCGTATTTGCTCCTGGCAGTTGTATATTTCTAATTTCATTTCAAGGTTATAAAACTTATTAAAATTCGATTTAATTGAATTGAACTCAATTTAATTAAACACCAACGCACCAATCCCACTGGCCCTGTCTTGTTCAGCTCAAATGTCATGAACATGTGCAATTCAGCCTATGGAAACTAGAGCTGCGATGACTATTCGTTGAGGTGGCAACTATTTTAATAATTGAATAATTACCTAATTATGAATGTCTATCTTTAGGTTGTGGAACTTTGGTCAGAGACAAAACTTTGGTCATGAAGCTGTTACATTGGGGAATTAAGAAAATAATCAAGAGAATAATAGCATAAAATGAAAATAGAATAAATATATATATATATTTATCCAAATGCAGATATTATTTTTGTCCTTTTCTTGTATTTACTATATATATATATATATATATATATATATATATATATATATATATATATATATATATATATATATATATATATATATATATATATATATATATATATATATATATATATATATATATATATATATATATATATAGGACTGAATCACTGAAGAAAACTCACAACAATGAACATGTAAACTAGACCGTCTTATGACCACTGAGCCAATTTTTATATTCTTCCTTTGCTCAACTATGGAGCCACTCTGGTGACATTTGAAAAAACAAACCCATAAAAAAAACCTGCCCATGACTTTGGTGGCTGCAGTTTTGGTCCATGAGGTGACATTTAAGTGGTTTTGGCCAAGAGTAAATTGGGGGAAACTAAGGAAACCATTTGTCACCAAGCATTAGTCATTTATTCATCATGTTTATCTGTCATCATCAGGAGCCAGGATGCTCCTTTTGACTTAAACCTACAACGAGCTATATTAATATAATGAAGCACATCTGTTTGACACGATGGGGTTTGAATCTGAAAACCCATCATTAAGGCTATGTTAAAAAAAAAATGCAATACAATGAACAGCATAGAGGACAATAAATCTCACTAAATCTGGAAAAAAAATCATTACTTAAGCAGCTCTCTGTCACCGCCTTCCGCCATTTCCATCTCTGCATTGTAAAATTAAAGCAAACCTTCTAAATATAACCATGTATGTGCTCAAAACATGCAACTTTCCCTCATAGGTGAGCAGTAAGTGAATTTTACTTGATTAAGATGTTTAAAAATAGTCAAGCTGGTGACTATCATTACATGTGGTGGTTATAAAATGATGTAATAAGATCAAAAATACTCATTTCTAGCAATCTAGTTAATCCTAGTTGATACAAAAGAAACCTATTATCCTGAAAAAGTAGGATGCTTTTTTTAAGCAACAAAAAAATTGGATCTCCAAAATTCTTGTTTTAGGGGGAGGTAAATTAGGCTGGAATCGATCCACACACTCAGAATGCTGCATCCACAATTCTAGATGTAATAATCTGTAAATAGTTGAGATATTTGATTACTTTTAGCCCAAAAAATGTAAATATAGTTTCCATTTACCTAAAGATTTTAAATAAAACTACCACATTTTATAAATAATTATATATGTGGTTGTTGAGAGTGTTGAAAGTTGACATATGCACTTTATAAGACTAGTTATGTTGCCGTCTGTTCAACATTACCCTATAAAAATCCACATGTTTCATTAATCTACTGGGTTAATGAAACTGGAATCATCATGGGAGGCCACTCAGTAAACAGAAGTCTCATCAACCTGTCGAAAGAAAGCTGCTTCTCTTTGGCTTCATAAGGGTCAGGATCATAAAAGTGATCATCTCAACATTTCAGGTAACCAACATAACGACTCATATAGAGCATGTCAACCCACTTTCATAAATTTTCTTAAATAAATTGGGGCTCTAATATTTTAAATATATTGTTACTGGTATGTTTAAGTACAGAAGTAAATCAAAATTATATATATATTTACAATAAAACAGGTCAAATAAACTATTTAAAGTTTATTAAATCTGCAGGATGGATGCAACACTTCTTCTAGTGTTGATAACACGTCCCTTGTATCAAGTTAAAAAAAAAAATAACTCAAAAGACAAAAAGTTGCTTATCAAGATAAGGGAAATTTATGTCAAAGGATCGTCCGCGTAAAACATCACATCATCCATTTATACTAAAAACAAGAGCAACTGGATTTGTCACCTAAATATAACATCATTACATTTGCAGGTTTTGCAGTAATTTACCTGTTGCTGGGTTCTTTACCACTGGTTTGTTCTGGTCCATCGCTCCTTTGATCCTTGCAGTCATGATCGATGATAGATCCGCTCAGTCTGGAATATTGAAGCCCCTTTTCTGTCACACTGGTTATGAGTGGCTGCTGTATGTGTGTGTGTGTGTGTGAGTTACTTCTGTGCAACTGAGTTTGCAGAGTGCATCTGATACAACCTCTGTTGCATTCAGGGACAGTCTGAAACCTGTGTTCACATCAGTGTTATTTCTATGTTGCTGCAGCAGAGTGAGGAGCAGGGGTGTAGTACATTTAAACTAGTATTATTAATCTATGTGCACAGTTTTATTGGAAATCTGTCTGAAATTACCTATAAATGAATGTGGATGATTCTCACAGTATCTGCTTTATACTGGATTAAAAGATTCTTCTTCAGTTCATTAAATCCATGCATTGTCTGAAAGCAGCAGGACAAATCTGTTCACTGTGTTTAGCTTCATTAAATCACCTCATAACACCAGGCTAGAAATATTGCTGAAGTAATGTTGTTCCGATATAATCATATAACAAATCAATGAATTTATTCATTTATTTATATCATTATTATAAATACTGATGAAATAATGAATAAACTCCTGCATTTGTGTTTGGCTGCAGATTTGTGGTGAAACCATCCAGACAATTCCATGAGAAAACCTTCCTGTTTATTAAAATGTCATTATCACGTTTAACTAGCAAGGACTGGTGCGACTATCTGAGATCAAATCTTGGTTTTTATCAAGAACAGACTTAAATCTGCATCAGGAACTGTACCACATTTAAAAACAAGATACTGTGACACGTCTTTTAAATTAAATTGTCTTGTTTTAGGACACAAATTAAACTGCAAAACAAAGTTTGACACATTTCTAAAAAGAATTCAGATTATACTTAAATATAATCAAATTGTCTTATATCAAGTGAAAATGTCTGTTAATGGGGTAAAGCAATTTTGCTCGGCTAAAAATCTTCAAACGACATTTTTTTTTAAATAAGATTACTTTTTCTAATGTATTTTCTTTTTAGACGATTTTTACTTGTCCTGGTTTCGAGCATATTTTAACAAACTAAAACTGAAAAATAGAACCAAGGGTCGTGTTTGATGTAGTCTCTGCCTCATTGATCACCATGATCTTAAAACTGGAATTAGTCTCCTCAGTCCTTCATGTAATGGGGCTACTTTTCACTCTAAGTGATAATCGATAATTCACATTAACATGTGTTTTAATGGTCATTGCTGACTCAGCTAATTTACCAAGAAATCTGTGACACCTCAACATTATATATATTAATATATTGCACATATTTAAAATTTAAAAAATAAATCTTGTTTTCAATGGGTTTATTATTACCTGATGAAATAAAAAGTAAATTTAAAAGGCTGCTTTTAATAACTTTTTATGCTCTTTGTAATAGATGAGGTATATGACACATAATGTCTCATAATGTGAAGCTTTGCTGGATAATGTAAATAGATGTATAATTTAAAACATTTGAACATACGATGGTTAAAATAAATAGTAAATAGTGAAATTCAGGGTTTTGAGTTCATATTTAGGCATCTTGCTGTTCCTCTGCAAATCTTTATGCACCAGGTTTCAGCTATAAGGGCTTGAACACTTCCTCATTGTTTCAACCAACAGAAGATAATGAAATTACAGATAAAATGCCATCTATATCCAGACCAATTACGAGAGGAAATTCCTGTGTTATAGGCTTTTAATTTAGAAAAACACAACAGGCGCTAGCTATCCTTCCAATAAATTCAAATTTCATGAACACATCCACAGTAATTTAGCCTTTGGGAGAGGCAATAGCTCAAATCCATACATATTAGTGAGAATTTATGTTTGGGTTTAGCCTTTTCTCTGTGACCACCCAGTCGTAGGAATCAACCAAAGAAACCTTTTGTGTGATAAATCATTTTTAGGAAGGTTGACATACTGAGATAAGAGTCAGCATCTACACACACACACACACACACACACACACAATTTTTACTGCTGCTGCCACTTCCCTGTTATTTTTTCTGTAATGCATAGTGAATACAGTTATGTTACTTCTCACTGTTTGCAATATACTGTACATTTATTTTTGTATTTATTTATTTTTACATATTTTATGTAATTGAAAGTAATTGATGAGCTTTGTGATCTGGCATGTGAGTGGTCTTATATGTGCATGATAATGTTTATGTTAATTACTGTGGGATGGAATCGAAACAACATGATTTTATTGGTAACTTAATTTAAAAAGCCTTGTGGCACCATCCTGTATGATGATGTTAAACATGTTCCTGCATGTTACCGGTAGTGTGTCAGAAATCCACAAACGATAAGTGATGACCTGACAGTTCACTCCACCTCAGTTGGCCGTGGAACTTCTTTCTGTTTATTTGGGGATTTCTCAAGAAAAGCAGATGTTTCCTGTCATTTTTTTGTTCATCTTCTACAAAGCATTAAGAGAACAGGACTGATGAAGACGGATAAAAAAAGATGCATTAGATGCTCCCATAATGAAAAAAAACTAAATCATCATCAAGATCCTCATTATCACCTACATAGCCTTCAACAACCTGGGGGATAGAGCCTTTGCCATCACTACCCTGATTCTCTGGGGGAAAAAAACTTAAAACCACATTTGAATATATGCAATATAATGCAGAAATGCTTATTTGTGATTGCAGGGACACCTTAAGCACAATTTTAAGGTTATTATCCCATTGTGAAGTTCAATGCAGGGTTTCTCTCATCACTTAAAGGATCCTGTCACACATTTATACAGTAGTTAAGTGTAATTGAAGCTCAGGATTATTTAACGTATCATAAAGAAAAGTGAACACTCCTCTATCGTTTACTGCATTTCCTCAATATTTCATATCTCATACACAGTAGTAATACTTGTATTGTTTATTAATATATTTTTATCATTGTCATTTATATAGCAACATTTTTACATGATCACTCACTTTACCTGTAATTACTTTTATATCAAGCACCTTATCGTATATCCTCACTACTTGTTTTTTTTGCACATTGCCTGTTTAAGATAGATTTGTTGTTATTGTTTATTGTGTTTTAGCCTTCTCTACTTTTTCTTTCTTTTATAACTGCTGTAACTAAATTTCCCCGTTGTGGGATCAATAAAGAACGTCTAATCTAATTGAATCAGTCTGGTATTAAATTGGTTTATGTTACCACTTCAATAAAATAATTTATTTTTAGATTTTACAATGAATAAAAGCCACTACTGAGACTTGTTTTCACATTTTTTCACAGCAATAAGGTATTCAGCCAATGTCTTAATGGTTTATTTTATTTTTGTGTATTATATTCTGGAATTTCCTTAGTGGAACAGACGTCAAACCCTTGAAAACAGCGCCCTCTCCTGTCGCTATGACAACAAGACGCTCGCTAAAGCTCCTAGCAGCTAGCGGCTAGCATCCGTCGCCGCTCCGTCCATTTTGTTTAGCCTAGCTAGCTGTGCAGCAGAGATGGATGACGGTGACGAGCCGGGCATAGTGCTCTCCCACAACACTTCTTCGGGCTCCAAGTCGGGCGGAGACAAGATGTTTTCCCTAAAGAAGTGGAACGCCGTCGCCATGTGGAGCTGGGACGTGGAATGCGACACCTGCGCCATTTGCCGGGTGCAGGTGATGGGTGAGTCCGGGGAGCTGGAGGCGTTTAGTCGGCTAACTAGCGCCACTGAAGCTAACATGCTAACAGGCAGCTAATGTCACCCGGTGTTTCGGCTTAACGAGTGACCGTGTTACCCGGTGACTTTCAGCCGTGCTTCGTGTAAACTAGTGTCGTCCACGAGAGGCATTCACGTGTCTTCGCGTGTTGGTGTCTAGAGTGAATAGTTTTAAATGTCGCCCAGCTGGAAGTCCCCAGATAACACGGTCACTGGTTGATCCGAAACACCGGCTCTTAACTCTGTTGCTGCAGCTGTAATATGGTTCTGTTCCTTTTGCAGACGCTTGTCTCCGATGTCAGGCGGAAAATAAACAGGAGGACTGTGTTGGTGAGTTCATGTCAGCGTTTAAAGCACGTGTTATTAGTGTTTAGTGGTAGGAATAAAGCTAGGTTAGGGTTAGGGTTAATCCACAGCTAACATTAGATAGCTGGCAGATAGGCACCGAGCCAGATAACTCGAGGAAGAGGCTTTACATTCTTCTTTCTGCAGTTTAATCTAATTTAAATGGACTAAAATCAGACAGAATTTGCAGAGACAATGACACGCATTATTATCATGCGTGTAAACGAGTGTTATAATGATACAAGTCAACAATTGATAAGAGCTAAAAGCAGAGTAAATAAGATTTAATGCATACCTACATTTTAAACCACTAGTAATCTAAATCTATATCACTGACTGATAGTGCTCAAATGATTTATTGATCAGTAAAATATAATGAAAACATTTTAATAATCAATCAGTCAAACAAAAGAGCCCAACACTTTCCAGTTTCAGCTTCTGAGGTGTGTGCAGGTGCTGCTTTTTACATCACTGTACATTTATCTTTTTGAAGCATTAGCAAAAGAAACAAGAAAAAGATGTTAGCTAGGGGATTGATTGACCCTATTTTCTGACACAGTATAGATTCTATAACTCGTTGCAAATATTTTTTAAAACATGATATGGTGTATATACCATTTATATGGTATAAATGATTTAGTTTTAGTTCTGACAGTATTCTGTAGAATACTGAATACTGTTATATTGTTGTCACTGTAATAAAAAAAATGCTTGACAGTTTGGGATTCTCAAAAGCTTCAGTCAATTTCTTCTGTATATGGTATTAGTCTTCTCAGCATTTTACAACTATTTTAGAGTAACAATTATTATAATATGAATGGTACAAACTGTAAAGCCCATTTGGGCGAATCTGTGATCTTTGGGCTTTACAAATAAAATTGAATTGGAATAAGATATAACAAATACCATATTTGTAAGCTTATTTTTTTTCTGAGAATGTAGCATAACCAAATATTACAACATCTCCTTTTCAGTAGTCTGTAAGCTCTCTCAAGATGTCATAGGTTAAAAAAGGAACGTAATTAAGATCTAATTAGTTTTCTTGTTCATTGTCTTCCACTGCTCAGCTTGATCCTTCACGTTCGTCTCTGTCTTTCAGTCGTGTGGGGAGAGTGCAACCACTCCTTCCATAACTGCTGCATGTCTCTCTGGGTGAAGCAGAACAATCGCTGTCCCCTCTGCCAGCAGGACTGGGTGGTTCAGAGAATCGGCAAATAAGCTCCGCCTCCAGTCTGATCCTCAGACGACACCTGGATGCACCCAAAGTGGTGACAGACTTGACAATGATCATTACACAGCCACTGTCTACAACTCCCCTCCTACAAATGATTGCATGATCCAGTACTCAGAGTTTCGAAGAAAGAGGAGGGTGAGGAGGGCCAAAATAAGCCTGTGCAGATTCCCTGGTCACCGATTGGTTGATCTGACCTGGAAGGATGAAGAGTCCTGAAGACACAAATGAAACTTGTTGCAGTGTTTGGTCATATGTCAGCTTTACATTATTATTTGTGATGGTGTGTGATGGCACATCTTGAATATATGACTGTCTTTTTAAAAATAAATCAAATTGTATAGCTGTAAACATTGTGTCCAGTACTGTCTATGTATGGGGTGTCAGAAAATTGGATCTGTAGGATCAAGAACTAATTTCTTTAATCAAAATACTAAGATTCATACTTTGCCTTTATCAGACAGATTCTGAAACAAAGCTAATTATTTACTTGTACATCTACATCAATGTTGAGAACTTTATTTCAAATGTTAGGCTTTTGTTCAATGAAAAAATTGATATAGTGGAAAATCTTTAATTTAATGGTAAACATGGTTTTATAAGATAATGTCTCAAAAATTCCATTTTGCTTTTAGAACCAAAGCAGGTGTTATGCTTGACGCAAAATAAAACAGAGCCTGGAGGTTTGACGTTATCCATTCTGTTAAATACATGTTTTTTCCCTTTTGAAATAGTCATCAGAAAAGGCCTTTAGACGGTACCACACACATGATCCTGACAAGACGTGTCAGAATATGCTAAAAAACAGCACCTCGACACAGAATTAGAAAACACCAAGCTCTTCTTAAATGTGAAAATGACTAAAACCTTTACAGAAAGTGCTTTGGCAGTGAAAGTGAACTACCTGGACGGCAGCCATCCTAACCGCTATACCACCGCGAGCATGTGGTGGTAAGGCCTGGCTCCCTCCAAGTCCAGGCTTGACCTTCTATTTGCTTTCAAAGTAAGCACAGAACCCATCCAGAATCAACCAAATTTAATCTGATGAATGTGTGAACTGTGGAATAATGCTTTGGAATTGGGTTAATATTAGAAAGGTTCTAACATAAAAAGTGCAGCAACATGTTAGAAATGCTTTTGTGGATTTTCTGCAGCTGCAGTAGGACAGCTTGAACACAGTTTCTTTGTTGGTGAGTATTTTAAGTTGGTCAAAGTATTCTGGATAATTTATTTAGAGGTGCAACTAATGACTGGAAGATCATAGCTTGAGAACCTTGAGAAAACCTTCAGTGAATATCTTGTTTTCTTAACATCTTTACCCAACATGATATGCGATCTATTATAATATAGTAGTACATATCTATAGCACAGCTACTGATTTTCATTAGTTTATGTAAGTGCTCACGTTATTTTAGCCACACAACGTATAGGTAGAAGTGCAACAAAAGTACAGTGTGCTAATATACTGCATATTGATGATCGGTATGTATCTCAGAGGCTTTTTAATGTCAGCAGTGATAATGAAGTGAGTAAAGATGAAGACAAATTAATGAACGATAAATTAAGTGCGTGCTGAGTGTTCGGCAAAGACTGTCCACAGCCACATCATTGAACCATTATGACTGTTGTGAACATTAGCTTCTTAGGCTGCTTCCATTCAACCAATTTGTACTAAATCAGTAAAGTCCTCCCTCTTAAAGTCAATGTGTTGTATGCCTACTATTAAATCCTGCACATATTATAGACAAATTGCTCTCTCACTGTCTTCTTTATCCCATAACAAGCCACAATCAACCATAGCTTGTTCAGGTCAGGATCTGCCGCCTCATCATGTCGTGCCGGCAGCCCAATTACTGCACACAGGCACTTTACATCTAAAAATAGACGAGTCGAAAGCCTCTTAAGTTCAAACCACATAAGTTGCTTTCCCTGAGTGCTATCTACAAATAAGCGTGCATACACTTAGCTACCAACAAATCCCAGAGGACAGTCACTTTTAATGCTCAAAGAGGCGGGGTGCAGGAGGTGGAGGAAGCTCGGGATGCAGGTGCTCGAGGTGTTCACTGCCTGGAGCCAGCAGATGAGTGAACCTGACTGCTGTAGTTCATTGGGCCCTGCTGCCTACGGGTGTGCCACAGGATCCATCCGATATGGGTGACCTGGTAGGAATAGACAACCTGGTGGCAAACACAACCTACCTAAAGGCTCAGCAGATAGATCTCAATGAGCTGAAGAAGCAAAGAGTCACCCTGACATTGCCCAAACCAAAGAACCCCTCTGGTCTCCGGGAGGAGGTAGGAACGCAGTACGAGTCGCTGTGTGAGCAGCAGCCTATTGGAAGAAGGTTATTCCAGAAGTTTCTCCAAAACACCAACTCACACTATGCAGCTACGGCTGAGTTCTTGGAAGAGCTGCGTGACATGACGTTTATTGATGCCGAAGACAAAGAGGAGGCGCAAGACAGAGTCCTCACCAAGTTCTGCCAGCGTGATTCCAGGACTTTTCTCCACTTCCTTGAAGGAGAACCACCTGAAAAATACAAGGAGTTTGATGTGGTGGTGATGAACCAGACAAGAGAAGCCGCAAGGAACTACCTGAAAGGCAAGCCTTTCTCTGAGTACCTGAAAAGCAGCTACTTTAATGCCTTTTTGCAGTGGAAGGAGTATGAGAAACAGAAGATCACTGATAAATACTTTTATGAGTTTCGGACCCTGGGAAAAGGTGGCTTTGGAGAGGTAGGTGTCCAGTGTTATATGGTAATCTGAAATTACTGTTTAGAAAACACACTAGAAAAGACACTTCAAAGACTTTAGGATGTCTTAGAAAAAAAAACATAAAAGAAGAGCAGGCAATGAATAAAATTGTCATCTAAATTCTAATGTTGCTCTGTCTCGCAGGTGTGTGCAGTGCAGGTGAAACACACAGGCCAGATGTACGCCTGCAAGAAGCTGAATAAGAAGCATTTGAAGAAGAAAGGTGGCGAGAAGCTGGCCCTTCTGGAGAAGAAGATCCTGGAGAAGGTCAACAGCCTTTTCATCGTAAACCTTGCCTATGCTTACGACAACAAGACCCACTTGTGCCTGGTCATGGACCTCATGATCGGAGGAGACCTCAGGTTCCATATCTACGAGCTCGGGGAGCGGGGCATCCGTATGGACCGCGTTATTTACTACACGGCCCAGATAACCACTGGGCTCCTCCACCTGCACTCGATGAACATCGTGTACCGTGACATGAAGCCTGAGAATGTGCTTCTGGACAGTAAAGGCCAGTGTCGTCTGTCAGACCTCGGATTGGCCGTTGAGCTGCCCAACGGCAGAACAATCTGCCAGATGGTTAGTGACCTGTCCCCTAGTTTAGCCTGCCAGTGGCAGACGTTTGCACTGCACCAGTAAAACCTGGGACTACTTTGAGTACTTCATTCTCTCTTTCTATCCACTATTATAAGTACCTTATCAGAAATAACTGACCGAAGAGACATAAGTGCATAACCCTGTGCAACTCAAACAAATCTCATTAAAAGGTGCCTGACCTGGGCATGTTAGCATTATCTGGCTAATCTTTGCTTCACTAATACCAGCGATGGCTTCCACGTGTCTGTATGAGATGAGTCAGGAGATACACAGCAAGACTCCACTCACTACAGACAGCCTGGCCAATGAAGCCTCAGCGGTCAGCTGAAGGGCCTGATGAAGTGTGCCGAATGCAAACATTATCTGCTGTAACAGGGTTTTATTGTCAGGGCCCCGTTTAGACTTTTGCACATTGCATGCTTGTGTCTGTATTTGTGCCTCCATGTTTCATTATTTAATTTAGATTTCCATCATGTGGAAGATGCTATCTAATAGACTAAAGTGAAAGTAACTACCTCTAAACTGGATTATTCTGTCTTGTGTCACTTAAAAAGTGGTGGTCCACTTGCAATAGACCACAGGTTGGGAACCACTGCACTATAGCATACCTGCTTTCAGTCTCAGTGTTCAGACTATTTACGGCAGGGGTGGACAACCCTGGTTCTGTAGAGCCACTGTGGGGGCAGGTTTTTGTTCCAACCAAGCAGGAACACACCTGATTCTATCAAACCATTAGGGACCTTGCTATGGAGCTTTATTAATAGAATCAGATGTGTTCCAAAGTGGCTCTCTGGGACCAGGGTTGCCCACCCCTGATTTACATCTAAGCTTCTGCGTATAGCAGTGACTACAAAACCTTTTGGATTGTGGCCCCTCAAAATGCTGCAAAATCTACTGATCAACATTGTTGATCATCTGGCAACCACTTGGACATAAAAGCCTTAATAGACTGTAAGCAAAATGCTTAATGCAAAAAATGCGAAACACTTGTATAAGTTTAACCCATGAGTTAGGGAGGACTATCTGAATATTCCCTTATTCTTCTTTTTTCCCTATGTGTCATTAGGCTGGTACGATGGGCTACATGGCTCCTGAGATTTTGAGGCAGGAGAACTACCGCACGTCTGTGGACTGGTGGGCTCTGGGCTGTAGCATCTATGAGATGGTGGCTGCCCGTTTGCCTTTTAAAGACTTCAGAGAAAAGGTGCAGAATGAAGAGGTGACCCGCCGCACCTTGGAGGACGAGTGCAAGTTTGAACACAAACGCTTTGATGCCCCCACCAAAGCCGTCATTGGCCGCCTTCTAAAGAAGAGAATGGACCAGCGCCTCGGGTGCCAGTGAGTTAAAAAAAAAAAAAAGGTTTCTCATATTAGGTTAGTTAGTGTCATTGACTCAGATCCAGGGCAACACGGTGGCGCAGGGGTTAGCGCTGTTGCCTCACAGCAAGAAGGTCGCAGGTTCATGACCTCCTTGGTCCTGGGTCTGGGACCTTTCTGTGTGGAGTTTGCATGTTCTCCCTGTGTCTGCGTGGGTTTTCACCGGGTACTCCGGCTTCCTCCCACAGTCCAAAAACATGCTGAGGTTAATTGGAGACTCTAAATTGCCCGTAGGCGTGAGTGTGTTAGTGAATGGTGTGTGTGCCCCACGATTGGCTGGCGACCATCTGGGGTGTATCCCTGCCTCTCGCTGTAACGCGCTGGGATAGGCTCCAGCAGACCCCTGCGACCCTAATGAGGAATAAGCGGGGATAGAAAATGACTGACTGACTTCTGATCCAATTATAAAATACTTAATACTCACGAAAACAGGCTGTTCCTAAATTTAACGTGCAAACAACTAGGTTCAGACATTCAGAGGTCAGAGAAATTTTCTTTCACAAGCCAGCACAAGGGACACTCATTGTGTAGCCACATTGTGATTGATGAAGTTGACCTTTGTAAGATGGAATTGGGTGGTATACATGGAACCATTGTAATTGTCATTCATAACACCTGTGCCTTTACTGTAATCAAATTAGAAAATGCAATTTGAAAAAGACCTATACAGCCCAGTCTATACATGTCCCTACAGCTCTGAGAAGATATTATAATAAAAAAAAAATGAACCAACTTGTATACTTTAAATAGTTTGACCGAATAAGACAACCACTACCAGTAAAATTGTTTGTTGGTTTGTTTCCTCTACCCAATATCTAGCAAAACTGTAATGTGTTTGTTTGTTTTTTATTTTTTTAAGCGGCGATGACCCAAGAAACCACGCCTTTTTCAAGAGCATCAATTTCCCTCGTCTGGAGGCGGGGCTGGTGGAGCCCCCCTGGGTGCCGAAGTCGAACGTGGTCTACGCCAAAGACACAAACGAGTTCTGGGTCACCTCGGAGGTCAAGGACGTTGAGCTCGATGCCAGGGATGAGAAATTCTTCAGGGAGTTCAGCACGGGCGCTGTGGCCATCCAGTGGCAAAAAGAGATGATTGACAGCGGGGTGTTCGATGAACTGAACCCGAAACAGAACGACAACAACCAGGTGGCTGTATGGAGATCGAGGACGTGCGTCATTTTTTAAGCAACTCACAAACTCAAACTCTACCCATAAATATGGAATAACACTCCTTTTGAATACTTGAAAACATGCATATGTCCTTTAATTTCATTCCTCATCCAGCTGTGAAGTGCCTGGAATAACGCTATAGCCCACATCAACACGTTAAGTACCTTCGACAACTGCTTTTGGCCTTAATCTTACTGAGAAGAATCACCCTGGAAGTTAATGGCACATCTGTCTCGTGGTAAAATAAACTGTAGCACTTTTTTTTTCAGAATCCTGTCCGGATGGAAACACATGCTGACATTGTGCCGCTGCTTTATACTTTGCCCTCTATTTCTGGTGAGACAGCAGACCCAGTGCGTTCATAGTTTCCATTACATCACACAGCCATTTTGGCAGGCCTAAGCGTTTACATGTGTTTGTAAACAAGCAGCATACCTCATCACTCAAAGACATCAGAATTATGATCAGTGTTTGCAGTAATGCACCACACCAGTTTGAAAGAGTGAAGTGTCACAGAAGATGCCATGAAGGCCTCCTGCTCATGGGTGAGGACCCGCTGCCTGCGGCCTCAGTGCAGCCGACTCATGTCTCCCAGTAGCAGACATTCACCACTAAGTGCCGCCAGACTCCCATGAAGTGCATTCACCTCCCAGCACCGTTCCTCCTCCTCCTCCTCCTCCTCCTCCTCCTCCTCCTCCTCCTCATCATCATCATCATCATCATCTCCCATTAGCCTAGCTATGCTGCTCCGGTATTTACAAGCACTGCGTGACTCATTCAGTTTTACCAAGGGGATGCAGGGAGACAAATTGTTGTACTTTTCCACTAAAAAAAAAGATATTAACAGCTTTAACGAGGCAACGCCAACCTCCTTTATTACCCCCTCAAGTCACCCCGAGTTTACATGCAAAACACAACATAATTAAGAGACGTGAACTATTTACAACATGGCAACAACAAACAACAGAGCTTATCTATTAAAACCGAGTCTATGCAGCCTTCACAGATGGTTACTTCTCGTATCCATATATGGCCAGTACTGCATGACAACTGCAGGTAGTCGAATATTAGCTCCAGCGATGCACAGTTATTGGAAAGATTTGGAGGAATAAGGATTTTTCAGCCCCCTGATGGACGACAGTGTTTACAAAATAAAATAAATGAATATAATATATATATTTTTTTACATGTTTTGATGCATTTTTAATGTCTCTTATCTTTTTTAATAAATGTCTGAGCAAGTCAACAACTGTATGAGATATGTTGAAGAAAATTAAACTTTCCGCACAATATCCCTGCTGCTTGTAATGATTTCAGTCCCCAAATGTTTTCTACATGATGATGTTTAAAGTTACATTCATGCGGTTATTTTAATTATCCTCTTGTTGCTCAAGTCAGGCTCTATTATCGTCCACCCAAACAGCCAGCATCAGTGTGGGGAAAAAAAGGAAACAGGAAGGTGTTTGTGACTTTAAAACATATCAACCAGAGGACATTAAATAATTACAACATAGTGTCGCCTTGTTCGATTCTGAGTGCAGTGTCCTACACTCCTGCTCTCACATAAACATGTGTTGCGCTAATGCCTGCGAGGGGATGACCTTACAGGGCTGAGAAGTGGTTCCGTTCACGCTCGACCGTCATAAGATTAGAGGCTGGTTCAGATGGAAATCCAAGACGCAACCCGATCATCGTCGTCTGCGACGGCGGAGTGGCAAGTCCACCGTGGACGACGTGACGACAAGACGAACGTGGCAGAAGGTCACCAGGAACATGTTTTTATCAGGCGCCTACAAGCCTCTGCCAGGATTTAGTTCCCCCCACGGCCCCGTCACAGAACTGCTGCCTCTGACACACAAACACACACAGAAACGCACACACGCTGCACAGGCTGTTGCACACTTGCGCTCATGCATGCAGACGCGTATGCATTCAAATCGATGCATCTTCACATGCTCATGTTACAGCTGATCCAGGCAGGGAAACCCACACACCTCTAAATGAACACTTTCACACACACGCACAATCTTATTACCTTTGTAGAAGCAGGCATGAGGCTTTATAGATCAAAGCAGGACAGGGTGTAATTTGGTATCTGCGTTGGTTACATGCCCATGGATTCACATCAAAGGCGTGCGCCACACTTCAGCTCTGCCCTGGCATCCTCAGGATGGTATCACACCCGTGATATTGCTGCTTTATTTTCCCCTTCTTTGGGTGTGAGGCGTGTGCCTGCCTGCATTTGTTCCAAACGTGTGTGTCTTGCGTGCATTTACAGAAACACCGAGATGAGAATCGGAGTGACTGGTGTGTGCATGTGCGCTCACGGTGCACGTGAGCAATCGGGATAGGTGAAAAAGAGGTAGAACGGTGGAGACAGAATGGCCATTGTCTGTGCGGGGAAAGTGAGAGGCAGCCATATGGAAGAGAGATTGAACAGGAAGAAGAGGGCAGGTCATTTCTCGCCGTCTTCACGCTCGCAGCCGGCATGTAAATGACGTCTTTATTTTTTCTGGTATGAAATCAGATTTTCATGTCATTTTATTTTATTACAGTGTAGAAAGCTCAGGACCTAAAACCAAATGGTGTGAGCCTCGTTGTGCTGAGCCTCCAGACTGACCCCACTGCTGCCCAGGAAGTGTTTAGTTTTTGGTTAACGTTCAATTTTCTAGGCTTCATTGCCTGAATTCTTAACATTTCCACAAATAAGTGAATTCCTGCAGGGTGGTCCAACAGAAACAGAGCATGTGTGTGTGTGTGTGTGTGTGTGTGTACATGATATTCTCCCCACTGAGGCCCAATGGGCAGTTTCCAGGGCGGCCAGACCTCAGACCCTTTCCACTGCCAGAGACTGGACAACATCATGGATAGAGCTTGATCTCACACACACACACACACACACACACACACACACACACACACACACACACACACACACACACACACACACACACACACACACACAAAGTTGTAAACAGTCCCAATCTGTTAGCTTGTCCTATCTCTCTGCCATGTTTGATCCCTTCACTGCAAAAATCATCTGTCTATGTCATTTAGTCTCATGTTCAACCCTTCAACGACTTTATTTTTCTTAAAGGAAGAAAATAATGATGCCATTGGGGCAAAGTAATGTCACTTCTTTCCCATCAAATCAAGTGCCATGTTTGGAAATATTCTAGAAATGGGCAACGGAACGACATTAGGATCAAGAAACACATTTGCAAAGAATTCCTGAAATAAGTTGAATTGTGTTGGAAGCACAGAATGTTATGTCACCACTTTAGCGGATTGTTTTCATTTAATTAAATTAAATAGGATTTTTAGGAAAGATGGAAGAAACTAAAGGGATTTTTTTGTAGGTGAATTTTGATTTTATGCTTGAAAAAGGAGCCCCAGACACCCGGGGGGCTTAGCAGCAGCAGGTTTACTCATTATCAGTTGGTTGATTTGCCAAAATGTAGGTTTTGGATCTTAATTATTTGTACTTCACATGGTGCATATTCCTGGATTTTGTTAAATTTCTTAAAAGTAAGTGACACCGCAAACCAGGGGCTGCATAATATTTTTCTAGCATGTGAGAATTGGTTGGTTTCTGGATCTCTGTTTAATTTGGCTTGGCCTGTTTTGCTAAGCAAAGCAGATGTATACACATTATCCAGTATATTTATATAGTATATAGACCTAAATTCAAAATTCAGCTTTTTAACTTTTAACAGTTTACCCCGTTCCATCACTCTGCTCTCTGGTCAGCTGTCACTATGAATAAAACTTCTCCCACAAGTAGAAAATCCCAAGGAAACAGCTCAAAGTTCAACAAGTTACAGCATCCTGCAACCCGAGTTGGCTCCAGTATAAAGCGTTCTGATGTTCCTCAGCCCTCCACTGCGGAGACTGAAGATCAGCACATCAAATGCAGGGAACAGAGATATAATGATACAGAATACTGTATCAGGGAAACACTTTACAACCCCTCTTCCTGAACCGTAAAAGAAAAAAAAAGGGTCACGGTGCATGTGTTAATGCACTTTAATTACAGTACAGCATGCTGCCTCGGGGGTCCCTGCCCCCAGAAGGTTTTTGGCTTGTGCAGAGGTCTCGTGGCGGCAGGTATAAAAGCAACTGACTCCATCAGTGTTGGATGACGGTGACACAAAAACAGAAATATAAGCTGTGAGGTAGTATTGGTTACTAAGAGTCATCCAGTTTGATTTAATTAGCTGGTACTTATTGCATTCTTTGTTAGCGGTGTAATATGACTGACAGTTGGCGCGCCAGGCACCCTGGACTCAATCCAAATCCATCTCTGCTGTTAGTGTGAGCTCCAGACTCTGTAACCTGCCTCCTTCAGTCTGTCACTGGGCTTCAAACTCTCAGTATCAGCATGTGTGTGTGTGTGTGTGTGTGTGTGTGTGTGTGTGTTGCGTGTAAATTCACTCCTATCACATCATCCTATGACATCTGTGGTCTATGGATACACAGCTGCTAATGGATCAAATACTGCAGACAAAGCTGTTGCTGTAATAAAGCAAGGTGTAGGGTGTGTGTGTGTGTGTGTGTGTGTGTGTGTGTGTGTGTGTGTGTGTGTGTGTGTGTGTGTGTGTGTGTGTATTAGCGGGTCTGCTCAGCACTAAAAAAATAAAAAATAAAAAAAGAGACAAACTGCTCCACATACTATGACCAAATGTTGTGGTATTTCCTCGCAGGTACTCCTCATACCATGACTCATTTGGTCCCTGTATGTGAGCAGGAAGACGAGGAAGAGGTATATCCAGATTCTTGGCACAAAACGTCCAGGCTCCTAAATGGACTGTCCCGCTTTCTCGTTCATCACAGACAGGCTGTCAGCGGCGCAGCCAACTTCTGGAGAGCGTCCACGTCTGTGACAGCGGACTGGCATCCCAGCTGTTTTCGGATGATGTCACATTCGCGCCTGCACAAATTGCCCCAGATGAGGGAGATGAAGTTGGAGGCGTTTAAGTAGCAGTATCGTACAAGTAATTAAGGTTAGAAGGATTGTGAGTGATCATTGGTTTTAGGGTAACGGTTAAAAAAGGAGCTTATGGAAGTTCAGTTTTCAACTTACAGTCTTCATGCTTCCCTCAATTTGTGTCATGTTGTGTACAGAAAGTTTACTGTTGTTCACAGAGGAAACAAAGATGGCTCTAGCGTGACTCATGGCGCAAATAGCAGGAGCAGGAGAGGAAATATCCGAATTCTGAAGTTTTAGGTCAGGATTGCTGAGACCAGTGTTGGATCGTGACTCCAGCATACTTTTGAGGTATATGCAGTTTACTTGAGTATTTCCATTGTGTGCGACTTGATACCACCACTTCACTACAATTCAGAGGGAAAGATACTTTTCGCTCCAGTGCTCCATTATATTCAACCGCTTTAGTTACTTTTCAGATTCAAAGTTTATATAAAATAACATATGATATGGTTACGACTCACATTAAAATGGTAGTTACTTTTTTTGGCTTTTGACCGGGCCTGGTATTTCATCAATTTAGGCCCAAGGCCACTTGGCCTTTGGAACCAATGCAGCAAGGCCACCAATTAAAACAATGATATTAAGTCTGCAGGAAAATGAATTGAACTTACGGTTAAGGGTGACATTATTTTTATACACTACTGTTCAAAAGTCAGTCAGTCATTTTCTATACCTGCTTATTCCTCATTAGGGTCGCAGGGGTCTGCTGGAGCCTACCCCAGCACGTTACGGCGAGAGGCAGGGATACACCCCAGATGGTCCCAAGCCAATCATGGGGCACACACACCATTCACTCACACACTCACACCTACGGGCAATTTTAGAGTTGCCAATTAACCTGAGTATGTTTTTGGACTGTGGGAGGAAGCCGGAGTACCTGGTGAAAACCCACGCAGACACAGGGAGAACATGCAAACTCCACACAGAAAGGTCCCAGACCCAGGACCCAAGGAGGTCTTGAACCTGCGACCTTCTTGTTGTGAGGCAACAGCGCTACCACTGAGCCACCGTGTCGCCCTGTTCAAAAGTTTGGGGGTCATTTTCCTTATTTTTGGAAAAAAATACGCTGTTTTTTACTATGAAGGTAACTTTAAACTAATCATAAATACACTCTATACATTGATAATGTGGTAAATGACTATTCTAGCTGCAACTGTCTGGTTTTTGGTGCAATATCGACAATATTTGGTGCAATATCTAGGTGTATAGAGGGCTATTTTCAACAACTATCACTCCTGTGTTCTAGTGGTACAATGTGTTTGCTCATTGTGTCAGAAAGCTAAAGTGTGACTTTTCATGGAAAACACGAAATTGCCAGGGTGACCCCAAACTTTTGAATGGTAGTGTACATAGTATAACTTAACAAAATAATATATATATATATATATATATATATATATATATATATATATATATATATATATATATATATATATATATATATATATATATATATATATTAAACTAAAATCAAAGAATAAAGTAACTGACAATCACTGATAACATACATCACAGTTTGATAATTAGTTTGCTTGGGCAGAATAACGATGCCCCTCTTCAGGTCAGAGTTTCATACTGTAGCACTTGTCTTTAGAAAGTGTGAAATCTGACAGAATAAAGTCACTAATTCCCCCTGTCAGCTTGCTCGGGGCCGTCTCAATGCATTTGCTGTAAAGGTGGAAATACGTGTGCAGTCCCAAATTTGCAGTTGCAAGTGACGTTTAGCTTGACCGCAGCGGTTTTCCAGTGGTTCATACTAGGCTCAAAATCAAAGCCACCACTGGTTGTGTGTGTGTATCGTTTCACTGGAAGTTTCCCAATATGAATTCAGAATCTTAACAAAAGACACTGGTGTCTAAAGACCTTATTGATGGGAAAGAGGCAGAGGAAAAAGCAGCAAAATCAGCTGGGACCATGTGGACAGGGCAACAGGAGGCCACTGTGGCTGCAGCGCATGTCATTTTTTGAGGGGTCAAACTGAGGGGGCACAGTGGACTTGGCCGTCAGTGGCCCTTGTGAAATTCATGCGTTCCTTGTGACTCGTTACAAAAAAATCTTTGTGTAGCTTTGGCTCCCTGTCAGATTTGAGAAGCCTGTGAGTTGTTAGCAACTCCACCACAAAGACATTTCCCCTTTAAACTGTCAAATAAATAACTGTTCAAGACCCAAAGAAGTATAATGCTCCAATATTTTTAACAAAATTAAGATTAGAGAAAAGTTGGGAAACTAATCCTCAATTATGATACCAGAACTTTAGTTATGTTCGTAAGAAGGCCCTTTGGAGGAGGCCGACCCAAGGCTGGGAACTGGGGCTGCAGCTAACGATAACTTTATTTATTTTTCACAACTCAAAGATATCCAGTTTGCCGTCATAATGGACTAAAGAAATCAGAATATATTCACATTTAAAAAGCTGCAAGAAGAGAATTTTTAGCATTTTACATGAAAAAAACAACTTAAAACAACTAATTGATTGTCAAAGTCATTGACAATTAATTTCCTGTCCCAATTAATTAGTTTATTGACTAATTGTTTTAGCTTTATTGGGAACCATTGGTTAAACTAGACCAGCTACATCAGTCAAGTACTTACACATTGATTCGTCAGGATGAATAATGTGCAAAGGATCTAAATTCTTCTCCATTACTGACAGAGACAAACAGGGCAGCTGGGTTGTTCCAGGTCAGATGCAGCATCACTTTGGTGCTTCCTGTGCATCACTGCAAGGAGGAAGAGGGCTGCAAAAAGCAGGAAAGCACCTTGGCTGGATGTGGAACGGACAAGAGGAGAGTAGGGGGTAGATCGGCCAGCTCTGCTGACCCAGCAGCTGGGAGTCATCACAAGGGTCAAAATACCCAATTAAAGCTGTGCATCATCTAATGACATCTGATCCTTTGTAAGAGCTAGAGTTACCTCATCAACAGATATCTGGAGAAAGAACATATGCTACTATAAAATCTGACTTGGTAGTGACCAAACTAATGAGATCTGGGGGATTCAGGAGGATCTGATCACAGAGCTGTTCAAAGAGAAAAAGAACCAGGGTTGCTGGAAAGTTGGCTGGATGGATGCTGTATTTCCAGTTTCATAAGAGGATATGCTGCCATAGCTTTAACATGAAATATTATAGTCCAATTAAACATGAGTCAAAATATTTTTTAAACCTAATGAGGAGAAAAAAAATATTACTAATGTCGGTACCCAGATGGAAAACACTGTCTTATGCACTCTCGCTAGCGTGATCTCTCTGGATGCTGCGCCTCAGAGGCAATACATCTTGTTTTGACAGACAAGCTAATTTAGGGAGCACTACTTTAGGCTCTTTCTTGTTGCAGGGTATCTCTTGGCATTTAAAATCCAACCGGGCTCAAGTTGCCGGTTCAGTAGCGGCGGGCCATACCGCTGAGAATGCTTTCAGTGGTAACACGCCTCAAATCTAAAAACTCCACACTGTAACCTTATCGCTCTTATTTTTATTTTTGGTCAATGACGTTTTATATACCCGAACATATGATAGATTAATGGGCCCAGCTTTATCTTGTAATCATCGGGAAGATGTGGTCTGTTGGCCCCTACACACAAATGCATGCACACAAATATGCCAGAACAAATACACATGCGCACGCACGTACACACATACACCACACACACACACACACACACTGCCCCCAGATGTTTCTTGACATGGTCTGCTGTGACTCCAATACCATTTGTTTATCCCTGCATGCATAGTTAACTCTCCATGCCCTGCACAACAGAGCTCAGCAGTGTTCCACTGGAACTCTTTTTTTTTCCCAGGGTCTTACAGAAGAATAGTCTTCAGTTCACCTAAAACGGTAGTTTCGGGTAGAGGGGGACACGGTACGACACCGCAAGCACAAAAGGAATGTTCATTCAAATACTGGCGCTTCACCACTGCTCGAAACACCAACAGGACATATTTCCGTGATACATATCAGACATGCCATAACAGGTGTCCCGAAAGTGTCACGCAATTCATCTCGTGTTTTATGCATGTTTCCTGCGTCGTAAACCTCTGAAAGGAAAATATGGTTTATTTCAACGTGTGACATATCATGCACGTTTGCAGATATAAATTTTTTTTCATAAAACTCCTCATTTGATTCATACTATCCCTTTTTGCAGCTCCTAAGTTTACCCTCTGTCTCTTTAAGGCCCTTCTCCTCCCGATGACTGCACACTACAGAAATTGCAAAGATCTTGTTTTTGGTAGAATTAGTCAAATTTTGAGTAGAATTATCTCATTCCACTGGCAGATACATTTTATTTTAAAAAAAGAATCAAGAAAATAAAGTTTGGAATAAGCTAAATAACCTGCCAGTGGAATAAGACAGCTACTCAATATTCTAACTCTACTAAAAACAATATATTTTCACCTATTTCAGTTTTTGCAGTGCACTCTGTTCTGATTGGTCAGCAGCACCCTCCGGAGGCTGCCACTCAGGAGTCTTCGGCCGGCTGCCATGAAACAAGCTATTTTAGTTTCATGGCTTTTTCTTGTTCTTTACTTGAAATGTCAAATTCTCGAATATGTCCTTACACATTTGAGCCGGAACATGAGAGTGGACAATGTGGAAAAACCTTAACAGTAAAAGCTTCTGAATGGACAGCCGAAAAAAATCATATTAATTGATCATTTCCAACTAATTAATTATGCTAATTATTAAGTTACTAATGCAGAGGCGATTATGTATTATGATAACAAGTATGTATACATTTATATAGTCTTTACAACTGTGAGGACAACCATAATGTTTATGTGGCCCTGGATAAAATTGAGTTTCACATCCCTGCTTTCAAAAGTAGTAATTTGACTAACTCCTGACACCTAAAGCCTTATACTATCCTCACAAAACTAGAATGGATTTTGTCCCCCATTCACTTACATTAAAAGCACGATTAGAGGGGATGGTCTAAATGTCAGAATGAACAGGAGGAATGATTACTGCAAGGAAAACCTGCTTCAGGGGTCATTTGGGCTCCTGGCTCTTGTTTTAAGACAGACATGGAAAAAATGTGAACCCGCCCTTTAAAGATCAACTCTGCTCTGTCACTGCCCACGTCGTCGTACTCTCTTTGTACTGTACGTGCAATTCATGGCAACAAAGTCGTCTCCTGTCTTTTTCTACTTTCAGCCTCTCCTGCTTGAGATTCTGCAGCCACTTCCGTGCTCCTACAGGTGAGAGTTCTCCGCACAGCTGCTCCGGGTCACATGCTTTGTCAGATTGTTAACACGTAATAAGCCCACACACTCTTGTAAACATTAAAAGATGGCCTTTTTCCCCTCAGCGCGACGTCCCCTTTGTTGTTGCTTTGAACACATACAGTATATCATTACTCCTGCTGGTGTGAGGGGATGGAGCATTCTTGGAAGATCTGTAAATATTATCTCTCTCACACTCACACACACCCACAATGCACGCACACACTATATATACATATATCGTACATGCATATATATATACACACACACACACACACACACACGTACAGTCAAGGCCCTGGCATGTATGAAAAGAACCCTTTGATGGTGTGGCCCTCACTCATTTGCCGTTTGAGTTGGCATTGGCACAGTTCTCCCGTGGTCCCTGCAGGCACTCACAAGCACGCACACAAGCACGCACACACATACACACACACACACACACACACACACTCAGCCCTGAAAGCTTCATGGAGCCTGCAGGGAGTCAAACTGCTCTCACCTGTTGTCTCTGGCAGCCTAAGAGGAGACGATTAGCGCCCAGCACTGACAATATGCTCTTTGTTCCCCCTCTTTCTCTCACTCTCCCTCGCTGCCATCTCACACTCACAGTCTGTCGCTTCTGCCACCGCTCATTTCTCCCTCTGCCTGGCCTTCTGTCTTTCTCTGTTTCCACCCCTCAATGTCTCTCTGACACTCTTTGTCCGTGCGTCCATGTAGCTCGCCTACTATTTCTGTCTCCCTCCCGCTTTCCCTCTCGCTGCCTCTATCCGCCTCTAATGCCCTTGTGGCCATGGGAGCAGTGTGTGGAAAACAGTTGAGCACTTTATCGGAGATCATCGAGGTAATCCCTTGCAAATATGCTCCGTGATGGCGCTGTGCACATGTGCTGCAGAGGGTCTCATCACCGGACCAATCGTAACGGCTCCAGGCCAGATTTAACTCATATCGCCGTGCGAATAAAGAGTCGGAGGTCAAATGTTTTAAACATTAGTATCAATGTACAGTATGAATCAAGCTCCAGAGAAATGTGCGGTTCACAGCCCATGTTCCACTCTGAATGCATTAGCATGTATTAGTGAGGCCCGGTCATCCTTGACCGGCATCTGTGGGTGAGAGGGCATAGCAGAACGCTGCGTGCGTCCTTCCCGCCAGGAAGAGGACAGGGGTCACAAACAGCCCGCGGGTGACATTTTCACCGGCTGGGTCACAGACATACAGCTGTATGAAGTGACCTTTATGACCAGAGGGGAAGACCTCTGTGAGATCTGGGTAAGTTGAGCTAGAGCGTTCCTCCGTACATAGAAAACATAGTGGACAGCTTTGAGGGGATGGGCGAGGTGCAGAGAGGAAAGGCGTGTCTGTCATCTCAGTATCAGCTTCACTTAAGAGTTAAAATAGCATTCTCAGGGAGTCGCTTCGGTTTCAGACGCATTCAGTGCTGTTAAAGGAAAGAAAAACCCACCCTGTAGCGCTGCAAACCGTTCAAAACTATATCCACTGGGAGTCTATTTTCTCATTTTGAATTACTGGAAAATGTAATCAAGACGATGCCATGTAGAGATATTTCTCCTGCAGCTACTACTCTTTATTACTTTTCCATTAGTTTTACACAGAACAGGCCAACGTGTATTGATTTGACTGATCGATAGATAATTGCAGAAGAAAAAAAAGACCATCTGAGAGATATTTTGATGAGCTATTAATGTGGACATTGCGTCTGCGTTAGGGCCGTCTTTTTAAAATATAACCACTGAGAAATATGAGTTTTAACATGAGTCTAGATAAACACCAGCAGGCACTGTGCATGAAGAAAAGGCATATTGTTGGTAGTAGCAAACACAAAGACCACTCCGACCTCATTCATTGTCTAATTGGCTGTTTTGCTGATACTCTAGACCAGTGGTTCCCAACCTTTTTGGCTTCTGAACCCTTAAAATAAAGCAAAATCTACCTGGGACCCCTCATTACATGCTGCAATGTCTACTTGTTAAACAAAAGAGGTCTTTTTTGGTTTTATTTGAATAACTTTTAGAGGCTTGGGGGAGTTCAAATTAAGTAATTTCAATAAATCAAGCAAACATTTGTGCTGCTTGAAATTAACTGTGACGGAAATGTTTTTTTCTGTTGACCTTTCATATTCTAGAATCTCACAACCCTTTAGATTAATCCAGTGACTTCTTGAGAGTTGCCAGGTTGGAAAACATTACTGGTCTGACTGATCCTGAGATGATTAAGTTCAACCTGTAGTGCAGGCTTATAAAAATGAATGAATATCCGATCCATTGAAGCCCTTGAATGCACACAATGCTGATTAACCACGAAAATCTTTCTGTCACAGTAGAATAGGAGAGTGTAGCTTTAAGAAGCAGAAAAAACATATTTCTGTAACACAAAATGTACATTTTTCCGACATTCATCATGTCTTGTGAAATACATAGATCTACTCAACCTGTGTTGAGTTGTATCATTGACTGTAAACAGCTGCTCTTTTGACACATCTACCATTTATAAGCAGACCCAAGGTTATATTACATCAGGTCAAGTGAATTAATTCACAGAACACTTTTGAAACAAGATCAGTGTTCTACTGAGAAATAAAAAAAAAGAGGATTTAGATAATTAAAATGGAAAAATAAAAGATTTTGGAAAAGCTTGAGTCAAAAGAAACACTTGCTCAACTAACTGTGCTGTTGTTTCTTTTGGCTCTTGTAAAACAGCAGCATAGTGACTGGGTTTAAATTGGCACTGGAAAGCAGCTGGAGCACAAACAGTACCTGTCAGCTCCCGGAGGCTCGTATCGTCCTGTCCCGGCAGCCGGAGACATATAGATATGCTCCGATCCTCACATGTTATCGAATGTAAAGTAATTCATAATGATACCTTTCTAGCGGAGGAAAATGCACTTTTCAACTCCTCCAACTGAGCTGTGATATTGACCCCCAGAGCTGGGCTGTGTATCTGAGCCCATTCTCTGAAGTTCTTCCACTGTCCATTGATGTCAGCTGCAGAGAGCGTTGGCGACTATTGTCGAAGATATAGACCTGCCACTGCTATGACTAATACACTGAAATAGGGTTCAAAATCAGGCAAGTGTCCTTTAAACGGACCGTGTCACAGGGCTTCAGGGTTCCGAATAAAACTCAAACTCCCCAAACTCTTTAAACTTTCAAAAAGATTTCAAAAAGGTATTGAAACACATTCAAAAAGGTGCCACTCAAACCACCTGTAGAATTAGGTTCTCACAGTGAGTTTCTAGTTGAAAGTAATAATCTTGAAGATTTTTATTCAAAAAAAGGCACTATCTTTCACCAATTTAGGTAACAGAATCATCACTAAGCCTATTATCTGCTGATAAAAATCCTTTACATTTGCAGTATATTTGCTAATGCAGTGATTGCTTGGCCTTTGGTTTTGCAAACAACTTCACAGCCAACACTGCACGGGCTAACCCACCTGCCACGACCCAGTCGCATCCCTTATTGGTGCTAGGCTGAAGGTGTCATTTGGGTGCAAAAGCTCATACAAACATTTTATGGCCTCATTTCTGTCAAAGCCCCATGCAGCGTGTATGTGTAGTATAGCCGAGCCAAGTTCCAGTGAGGCAACATCCACAACAGCAGCATGTTTAATCCAAATAGAACAGATCTGTTCTGGTTTTGATATGTGATACATAAAGGTTTGCTGGTATTACTATTCAAACTTCAAACTCACATTGAATAATAAACAGTGTGAAGGTTTAAATGTTATCGAGCGATATTCTATATTCTTCATTGTGTCAAAAAAAACTATCCAAAGACTTAAGCCACTTCTACTAAAAGTGTTTATATTGCCAAAGTTTTCAAATCGTTATGTACAGAACTTCACAGATCTTATTATCTTATAGATTTTATTCCGTAATTCCTACATACATCATAAATACAGTAATCAATAGAGAATCAAGTTGCTTCTGAATATCATCCCCCAACAAATGCACAAATTTTGAGGAAAAAAAATGAGCTGTTTGAGTAAATTAGGGTGTTAAATAGTGGCCTTTTTTTTTTAAAGATTTACATCTTCAGTGGGAACCAATGGGCAGGAAGATTTGGGTTTTGGCATTTTAATGGAATTTTCTAACACTTAGAAAGATATGGACCATATGTACCAACCATATTCTTTAAATCAGGATTTTAATTTGAATCAAGAAAAAAGGCTTCTCTGCATAAACCGCAGTCTTGTGAAGAGGAGCCTTGCTGAGCACCAGAGATTAACAGTGTTTGTCTGTCAGCATCAGTTGTCTCATACCGTTTAAAGCTTCACCTCCATTAAACACATGTATTGGTCATTGCCGCGTCTCTATCTGGTCTTTGTGGTGAACTGTAGACGGGAGACACAAGGAGAGGCAGTAGCAGCTCAGACCCGCTCAGTAACAAACATCGCCCCTGTGAGCTTTTAGGAATACAGCCATTCCTGAGCTTTAGGGCTTCACTGATGGGCCATGACAGATTGAGTTCCCCCTACGGATTGGGGCCTCTCAGCTCTCAGACACGCTGGAGCTTTATTGGACTTCACTATGCCTCCCAGTGGAACCACGTTGCCCAGCAAGAACTGGATCACTCTGGCCCCTGATTGGCCAAAAGCCCCTTAACCATGGTCCAGGGCTCTCTCAGGCCAGGGGAAACAGTTCAGGCGCGTGCTGTAAATCAACGGGCCGAGCTGCTCAGACACATGCTGTAAATCAACAGGCCCGAACAATGACACCTGGGGAAGCTGAAACTCCGTATTGGTGAACGCACATCGTAACTCACATCTGCTTAACCTGCATCTGCACACACAGAACCAGGGATTGGTCTGAAAGGGGAGTGAGCGCTCAACTCTCAGCTGTTAGAGTTACATTACCTTATATGCACTAAATCGGTCTTATGACCCCAGTCTCTCCCCCACAATGTGAAGAATGCTGCTTTCAGGATCCATGGCTATCTATCAGAAACTCACACACAATATTCATGTTTTTTTTCTCAGTCCTCGAGACACAAGGTTCTCTGTCCAACAGCTGTGATAGATGAGGCGTTCTTGTTAACGGGATTTATGTCGAGAGGCGAGAGCAATCAATATTTTAGGTCCTCCTCCGTACCCCTGTTGAGACCGAGAGAGTTCGCTGCGCCGGCTGTAGCTTTATAGGATCAGGATCACAGTAAAGTACAATATTAAATGTTGACAGATTAAGCCTCGGCTGATTAGTGCTTTCCCAAAATCATATCGCTCCGCTGACACGCTGACACAATGTATGTCCCGAGAGAAGCAGAAGACATTCATCCATAGGCTCAAGGGAAGCGTCGTGTTCATATTTATCGCTCTGTCCAGGCAGTATTAAGGATTATTAACAGGTTTATTGTGTAAAATAAAGAAACTACATTGTGAGTTTAGCCTGCGTCTTTGTCGTTCAGGGAATCATTTGTTCCAGGAGGGAAAGCATGTTGGGAAGCCTCCGAGCATACACAGAGGCTACAGACTTACAGAGATAAGTCTGATTTTATGCTCTGTTAAGGCTCTCACTGCGGTTTGCAACTTTTGGATCTTCTCCCACATTGTTGTATAATCACAGGAGGCACAATTTCACTCATGAGTTAGTGCCTCGAGTAATGTGTACACAATGGAGCGAGGTTCTCCCTAATGTAATAATTTTGGAGGAATAAAAACGCTGAGGCTCGGCCTGATGCTTCCAGAAAATACGCAGCTCAAGACACAAATGGCTACAATCCGCACTTTATTCTTCCCTCCTGTAAACACCACCTTTAAGAATACTGTTGGATCTGCATTGCACGTTGAAGAACTTCAGTACAAAGTCAAGCAAAATGTAGACATGACATATATACACAGTGGCATCGGCCTTACACTGAAAGGCTTCAGCAGAGAGTAACGATATTATTGTTGGTTTTTTTTGTCTTTAGACACGTTTCTTAACAAAATACCAGGATCGTTAATGTCCGTGATGGAGGAACATGTCACCCAGTGCAACAGCGTGACTCACGTTTTGTGCAATTATTCTTGGGCAACAACAGATGTCTCCAGCACAGAGGAATAAGCCACATCAGGATTTTGGATATACACTCACAGAAGTAGAATCATAAATATTGATGGTTTTGCTCTGCACATGGGATTTGTTAACGACGTGAAACCAGCCATTTCCTTTCATTTTTTTACACAACTGTGTAATTTTCTTGTATTTGGATAATTCATCTTTTGAATCATTTTCACACTACAGAGCTCTAATTTTTTTTAATCTCAGAAGTGCCAATAACAAAGCAATAGAATAAGAAGTAAGAAGTGTTGACTGGTGATCTTACTTTCTGATTAAGATAATTCAACTTTTTTTGGAACTGTCAAGGGTTCAGTGATCCCACAGGCGCTCAAAAATAGAACAGTTTTATAAACTGCTCAGACATATTTGCGCGCATAACCCTCCTTAGCAAACAGGCAACATAAAACCCCCGACAAGTCTCACTGGAAACACTAAAAGCCTTGTCTGTTGACCATATCTCTCACCCCTCCGCACGTCAAATTCATTCAAGGTTTTTTTCTTTCATGCCCGCTGCACCGTGGAGGTTGTTATGAGTCAGAGTTACCGGCTTGAACCTAAACATCAGAGTTTTAGATCTTTATTATCTCTGAGATCAGTTTTCTGGTGTACAGTTTGTCATAGGGGCACTTTATCTCACATCGTCCTCCCTGCGGTGCGTCTCCTAATCCCCCCTGTGCGTCAGCGTTAGATGAGGGCAGGAAACAAAGACGCAGCTAAAAGGCATAAACCTCATTTCTTTGCATAAAACCGATATAATTACAGATTGATTTTGACTGAATTCAAAACTTTACAAAGGGTCGGCGCTCAGACAAGCCGCCACAGGCAAGGACATCTCCTGCATTTTTGCCACGTGGGACATGTTTACAGAAAAAAAGTCGGTGTCTGTGTCTCCTTCTTTGATGCTGCACATCGGAGGGTTTTGAGTCGAGGTGTTTCTGTGTTTGTTCCGCAAAGGGAGAAAGATTAATGAAGCAAAGGTCGGTGGCGGAACAGCCCAGAGTCGGTAAAAGTGCGGAGAGGCCTGCTCTCGGGCTGAATAAAGGTTTTCTGTCATTTTATCTGGTCAGAAATCTACTAAAGGGATCCAACTGTAGCTGTGATTGTCAATAGTTCCCTTTGGACAGGGGCATGGGTAATTATGCACCATTTGATGTGGACCTTTTACTTATTCCACAAAAATACAAACATTCAGTGGAGTAAGTCGGAATGGGAAAGATTTTTGCCAAATGTAAACTTAATGTGTTGTTTTTCCAGCTCCTTGGAGCTCTCATTTTTTAGAAAATGGGGGTAAGGTGAGATGGGATTAAAATATCAAATAGGCTTTTGGGACAATTACAAAAGAAACAGGATTTTTATACGTCCTCTTCAGCAAACAGAAGTCGGCTGTGTCTGTTGGCGGCTGGTGAATGTGCGCTCTATGTTCTGACAGACAGAAGAATGAACTGCTTTATTACCTCTGCTCCGGGCTGCCAATCATTATAGGTGTCCCTCACACCACTGCAAAAACAACCAGACTGTAACTCATTAAGATATATATTTCCATGCGCACAGATATTCATTGTCGTCTTAATGTTATAACCTGGTAACAGAGACAGGGTTTTGTAATCTCCAGCTTCATACCATGCGTGTCTGTCATGCAATATTTTCACTTTATTCGCCACGGAAAATCCACGTCCTCCGTAGTAGGAGTTTCAGCCGCCTCCTCACTCCACCTACTCCCAGCGTTTCACTCCCAATCAGACTCAAATCCCAGCTGATGTTTTATCACCACTCGCAACAGAAAGAATCCTGGAGCCAGCTGCTATCTGATGGTTTTGGCCTCTGCCTTACTTCTAACATTCATTTCCCCCCCGTTGATAAGCATCGAATACTATTTCCAACAAGTCCTCATACCTACAGTAAAGGACAAAATGGACCGTTTGTCTGCGTAATCCACAATGAGCTGACTGTATGAAATGGTGAAATGGTCTTCCTCTGTGGATGGAGTTTGCTCAGTTGTCATGGCGATGGATCTGTTATGCGGACTCAGTACAGTAGCTGTTAGGATTACATGATCCAAAGCACTTTTACGTATTATGTCAGTTTACAAGTTAAGCATCAAAGTTTATCCTTGACCTTTGATATAGTAGTTTGATAAAACAATTACTGGTTAATAAGCTCTGTCAAAAGCTACAAACTGGACTTGGAGTCCATGATTATTATATACTATATACTATAATAACCTACTCTGACAGTGAAATGATATATAGATTTATTAGATATATCACTGCGCCTGCATTGCCAAGTTTACTCAGCCCATATCTCCTGGAATATATCCACAGTTCTGCGCCTCACAATTCACATCCACAACGTTCAGAGCCGATGCAGGAAGCAGGGTGCCTTTGATTTCAGTGAAGCAGGGAAAAATGTTTTTGTTTCCTGACCTGAACTGTAACCACAGCTTATTTTCCATATGTAATCCACCATATTCACACTGGTTTCAGTCTATTCACCATGTTGCCATGAACGGATAATGCAGAAAACAAGAACTTATTCGTATATTATATAAAAAGGCTTATACATTGTGATTAATACCTTTTATTAGTGCTGTACAGGTCATAAATTAGAACAACATTTTGGTTACATGTTTCTAATAACTACAGCCTGGTGGCTTATCATGAAGTGAAGATTACCCTTTCAAAATGACTTCATCACTTCTTAATAAGTCTGTAGTTATAAATGTTGGTATGCTGTTTATAAATGGTCATGGGTGCTCTGTTAAATGTAAGAAGCATAAATTAATAAGACAGCTCTAAAAGTTTAAGACACACAGTATGTTTCACAACTTGACAACTGAATCATTATTATTTATAATGTATGTTGTAGCCTCTGAAGCATCCATGATGGGTAAGATCATTCTCCCCAGGGGCCTGTACTTGCCTCGCTATAGCACTGCTGGCACAGGGGCAGTAAGGTGATCTAGAGGCTATCAGCAGGCCATCAGTATCATCCGGAGTATCTGTGTCATCTCTGGCATGTTCCAACCCAGGAGCCAGATCCTGAATACATTTCCATTACTCCATCGCGAAATCAAAGATGAAAGATAGCAGCGCGCCCGGGAAAACAAGACAGACAGCCCGCCGTCGGAGGGGAGAAGCGATCGCCTTTGTCGGAGTTTTGCAATTAAGTTTTTTGTTTAATCTCTGGCTCGCCTCGGTGTGTTTCTGCTCAGTGTGTTTCCACATGCCACCCAAATTCCATAACAGCGCTGGCTTATGCTCGCGGCCGTACCCTGCCAGCACCTATCATATCAGCGCACGACTTGAAGGAGCCAAGCGTTTGTCAAACCTTCCAGTTTCAGGCACGGTCAAACGCCGCTGCTCCGTCAGTAAGATGGCATCGGCCTGGTCTTGCCTAAAACAAAATCCTTGAAATCTTAGACAAGTATTAGAACAAGGCACAACTCTGTCTAGCCTGCCCCCCCCCACCACCTCCCCCCATCCCTCTCTTATACACACACACCCCACCCGCTGACCCCCGCCGCCATATGCCAAAAATTATCATACAAGTTTCTCTTTGTATCCATATTTAAACATGATGGAGAAGAATTGAGCCTTTATATGAGGGGGGAGGTTGTGTGTTTATCCAGCAGCACCAGCACCAGGAAACAAGAGAAAGCCCCCATTGCTGCCGGGGGAAGCAGGAAAGGGTCGGAGACTGCGGGACTGGCGGGAGGAGAGGTGAATGGAGACGGGAAGAGGGAGAGAGAGAGAGAGAGAGAAAGAGAGAGAGAAGAGGAGGAGGAGAAAGAAACTCTTTGAGTGACAGTAATTTAGGAACCTGGCGTTTTTATGATTTTCCCGCTTTTAGGAAAACATACAGACTTCTGGGTATAGCACATGGAACCGAATCAAAGATGTCTTTTACCACCAAAAGGTGTGTGTGTCTGTGTTTGTATGTGTGTATAACAGGCATGCAGGTAAAATATGTAGCCTACATAAATCACCGGCCGATCACGAAAAGATACATTCTTTTCCAGTTTGCTGTAAATATGTTCACTTTCTTGACAATAATAAGACTGGGATCATCTGTACGGTAAAGATGGTAAAACATAATCCAAAATTTAGCCGGGTGATGTTTGGCTAATCTTCACATTCAATTATGCACCAGACTTATGCACCAGACCTGGCAACCAGTAGCGGACTCTTATGTTAAGCAGAGGAGCAGGGGAACATGTTACGCCATGGTCAGGGTGAATGCTCTTTTCTGATTGGCCGGCAGCTGTGCATCAAAACAGAAACCACCTTCCACTTCACCTCATGTGGTTCTTCATTTCCACGTCATGCCAGACGACTGTTTACCATGCACCTACTCATTGGCTAACCCTTATTTTCTTAGTGAGCATACTAGAAATGTTGGTCCTCCAGACTTTGCCAGAGCCGGGCTAGCTGTGTCCAGTCTTTGTGCTAAACTAAGCTAACTGTCTACAAGCTGTTAGCATAATTTTTAGCATGCAAGAGAAGCTAGGGCCAGGGGATATCTCAAATTACTTCAATTCATTCAAGTTTTTGTTTTTGCATGATGTGTGAAATGTCTAAATCATGAAATTGGATTACAATATACACACTTTATTGACACTTTATTGACTCCAGGTGGCTAATAGTCTTTAGCTATGGTCACATCTAGGAGAAGGAGTTCATCGATACACTGATATGTGCTCTCGTTTGTTGATTTATCAGCTTTTATCTCTGGTTGTGAGTGTTAAAGTGCTGGGAGTTATGGCTGAACTCTACCTGTCAGGTAGCTGAAGCTAACTAGCTACAATCTGCAGGTATCAGGCTAATGTTTCGTATAGAAACACAACAGCAGATCAATCGGTGAGTGGAACGTTCTATTCTGTCTGTGCTGAAACCGATCGTTTAACTGGAGGGCTCGAGTTGAAGCTGACAACTAATAGCTGTGTGGAATAATAACCTGTGTTTTATGGGTAATGGCGATAGCCTCACAGGTGGCGCTGGTCTTTTATTATTCCTGCTCAACTGTCTTAAACAAATATCATGTTTCAAGCTTGCAGTTTGTAGATGGACATAAATCAATTGTTTGGTTTAAGAAAATCAGGACTTTGAGTTTTTTCTGACCACCTATCCCTAAGAGTGCCGTTGATCTTATGTACCTTGGCAGGAAGAATGTTGGACTATTCCTTTAAGAAATGTGGCCTTCATGTGCTCATTCATGTGCAAGTGTCATGCTTTTTTCTCAACATATTCAGTATTCTGACGTCGTTCCCTGCCTTTAGTTGTATCCATGTATTTGGCTAAACATCTCAAAGACCTAATTCTTTATGTGTACCACGTGAGGCTCACATCATAGTTGTAAACATTTTATTAGCTCCTATGTCCTCGGGCAGCACATGTTCTGGAGTCACAGTTCAAATTTTAATGATGAAACAAAGCGTTCTCCTTCAAGTATTCTGTTCTTTTCTGCTATTTCCTTTAAAGCTGCGTTGAGAAAATAAGATCTCAGGGATGTTTTTAGCGCCGTATCCTCTTAAAGCCTCGAAGACCGAACGATGAAGAAATCCTCTGTGAGGCAGCGCGTTACCGAGATGTGAAGATGTAGGAATGCAGGGGTTTGTAAATGGTCCTACTGATGGATGTGCTTTCACTGTGTCAAAACAGACTGAATGGGCCGCCTCATGACCCTCTGGCCTTGGTTCCATGTTCGGGCTGCTCAGGAAGGCCTGGGGTTTGGAGGTTTCTAACCACAACGACCTTCTCGCTCCTCTCGCTTCATTTTTGGGCTTTTTTATTCCGAAATGAGACACTGGATAAATTACGTTGACTATGAAGGGCCCCCTTGTTCGCTTACAATAATAAAGAAAGGATACCCTGGTGGAGAACCGTGCAGCAATTCTGACTGTAAATATGTGAGTGAGTCTGGCCTCAAGAGTTGGCTGAGCAGAGAGAGGAGCGAGTGTGTGTGTGTGTGGGGGGAGGCCTGTCTCATTTCCTCCATGATGGATGAACCTATTAGCTGTCCGATGTTAGCGCAGGTTTAGCCTTACACCTCAGCCGCCGTTGCCTCGTGGCAGACGCCACGGCAACCTGAGGGAGGAGAGAAGAGGAATGAACAAACCCGGTACACTTATCAGCGATAAACATGGACCTGCAAAACAGAGGATCAGAGAGGTGCCGGAAGACTAACAGTGAAAGTTATAAAGAAATAGGCAGTTCAGAGTTAAAGGAGGAATATTGTTAGCTTCATAGTGTAATTGCCTAAGTCATATTTTAACAGTCATATTTTAAAAATGCTTAAGTCAAAGATGACTCAGGCAGATAGTTATTTTGGAATATAACAAGCATTCTGAAGTCTGATGTCAGAGGCAATAATCCATGGTGAGTCAGCTGTTAATAGAGTCAAGCAGACATCTCAGTTCAGCCTCAGAGCAATTATGCTATGAGGCTAACGATACATAAAATGAGCAGATTAACAACATCTAATGTCTCAAAATCGCAGTTGTAAACACAAAATAAACAATCCAGCAGTCGGGTTGCCAGGTTTGTTGCCAACTGCATCAAGCAATCAGCCACATCAAGTGTAGGTCGAAGGTCAATATCATATAATGAAAATAAGTAACTTTGTTGAAGAGGAATATGACCAACAGGTAACGTTAGCGAAGGTAGCTAGCAAGTTCTCGTGAATCTTATTGATCAAGGAGAATAATCGCCAAAAGTCGCCATTTTCGAGTGCATTTTGTTGCCATGTAAATCCGTTATGAGTCCATCTAGCATATGCTTGAGTGATATTGACTCTGTTTTTTGCTCTTCTGCGGTCACTCTGCTTCTGTGATTTATAACGCATCGTTTTCCGGGGCTTTGAAGATGCTGCAGGACTCAGACTCTTTACCCGGTAGCTTTGCTGTGCTGAGCATAGAGACCATATCTGGCAACTCGTAATGGCTAATGTTGCTATTGGCTGGTACGCGTAAAAATACCAGCCGTTGTCAAAAGTCATTGTCAAACCCATCAAAAGTTTTTAAATACTTTAATCACACTACATATAATTTGTTTTCTTTTATTCTGTGCCTGACTATGGACGTCACCTATTATTTATTTTAAATATATAGCTTTAATAAAACTTCTACATATTGAAATTTGATGGTGAAAAGAAGAGTCTTTCTTGTCTTGTCTTGGCTCACAGAGTCGCGTTCCTTATTGAATGCCTAGATTTGATTGGCTGAGTAACATGTGAGCGATTTGCAACAAATGCTATTTATGTGTGAGTGCTACTAAAGCAGCACTTTAAAGGCTGGAAAAGATATAATCACTGTATCAAAATATAATAAGAGATATAATTCCAGGAATAAGAGATTCCTGGAATCAACCATCTGTTGAATGTAAAGCTAATGTTAACGCTCCGTTTGGTCCTGTTTTTGTCTCTCTCCTTAATGCTCCACTACAGATAACTTTGTCTGTTAGTGATTTGGTGTTGAGTGATTGGAAACAACACTGTGAGCAGAAAGCGTGAACCAAAAACAGTAAAGTCGTTGACCAAACGGCTAAACAACAAGTTGAAAATCACTAAAACTCTCCCTAAATCAAGAGGAGCTCCAAAGTCATGTGATATTGTCTATAGTTTCATCACAATGAGTATTATAGTGTAAATAAATTTATTATAGCCGCTTTATGTAAAAACTCTTCTAACTTGCATCTGCAAAATGTTTTTCTCCCATTTTAAGAAAGTCCTCAGACTAAACACAAAATGTTTATTCCATACACATATATAAAAAATAAAGACAAATCAAATCTAAACTCAGAAGTCAGACTACTTTAGACTTTATCAGATATGACGCCTAGCAGCAGCAGCAGCAACACATTAGCACAGTGGATCAGTGAGTCTCAAGACACATTCTTATCCACATTCATAGGAGCAAATGCACATACGTAAAAATCCCACCCCTCCACACATACACACACACACACACACACACACACACACACACACACACATACACATCCACACATCTCTACATTAACAAATACACCCATCCTTTACATGTGGACTCTTTCCAAAAGTGGGTTCACCTGATTCCCTCATCCATCCACAGGTTATAAATAGGCCTCGTTTGACGTACCAGTGGCTTACAGGGTGGGCAGATGGGGGGAGGGGAGGCTTTTAGGAGGCGATGGAGGGTCAAAGATAGTTGATATCCCTGCAGCTTGTCCTCTAACCGCTCTCACTCTCTATATAACCCTAGCCACTCCCCTTCTCTCTGTTCCAACCTTTGCCAGCGTTCTTTCACATGCAACTCTGCGCTCGCTTTCTTTCTTTCTCTTTTTTATCTCTCCCTCTCTCAGTCCAGCATGTGTTCTCCCTCACTCATTCTGTGTAACATGTGTCACTTGCACTCTCTCTGGCATGCGCTCTATCTCTCCTACGCGCTCTCTCTCTCTCTCCCTCCAGCTGACAGCATGTAATTGAAATGGTCAAACACATGAAAACATGACAAATGGCAATAGGTATTTGTGCTTCATCATCATCATTGCAGCGTCTCTCTCTCTCTCTCTCTCTCTCTCTGTGTCTCTTTATCTCATTCGCCCCCTTTAGCTGGAGCTCGGTTGACAGCGTGTAATCAAACTGCTCAGACACATGGCAAATGGTAGGAGATATTTGTGCTTCATCATCATAATTAGAACACCCCCCCCCCCCTCCTCCAACTTGTCTGCACACTTGGCTGCAGCATAGAATGAGTCAACATGTGTTAAAATATGAATTATGACTCTTTGGCCCGCACATTTTGTATTTCCCAACAGTGAGTCCCTGAGAAACGGGATATGCAGATTAGCAGGATTAAAGGACATCAATCAGATTAGCCCCGAGTCTAAGTGAGTGGAGAACAACAAATTGATTTTAAACCTGTCATAAGTCTCTGCGTATGTTTTATAACTCGTATTGTGTAGCCACTGGTGATCCACGTCTGAAGGGAAACGAGGCTGGAGGATTAAACGTCCCCGGTGCCATGTTGGAGGGTTGTGCTGTTAAAGAAAACAAGAGATAACACAGATAGAGCAGGAAGGTGACACGCTGGGCTACTGACCTGGGATTTATCAGCAGCAGTCAGTCCTGACAGGTTGTGATCTCCTACAGACATTCATTACGACGGATAAAAATACACTTCTGGGAACAATAATGTGTCTGTAATGTTTTTTTTAACTGCTGTACACAAGATGGCTCCTACTTCCCAGCGAAGTCCATTCTCAGTGTTTGTGAACTGGAGGCTTCAGGTTTCCACATCACACTTGTTGAATATTGAACCACGACTGGCTTGCAAACTATTTGTGATGTCATAAATCATGCCCCCTTTTTTTTCCACACAGAGAAACTTTCCACTCTCGGCAGATGAACGTGAAAACCACCTTCAAGTGTCAAACTCTGTGGATACATCATTCTGCATAGTGAAGCTCAAACGTCCAACTGTTGGAACAAGAAGAAAAACATTTTTTGAAGCGGAGGGCGACTTTAACACAACGGTTTGGTTATTTAGTGTCAGCTAAACCAACCGCAACTCATTAGACAGACCAGTAATAGAGATTTATAAAGCTGTTGCAGAGTGAAGATGCACTTAAATAAAATCAAAACCAAAGAAAATGACAGTGTTTTAGCTGCTATTGCATCAACTCCAGCTCCACTTATGAGATTTTTACAGTGCTTTCAACCACATATAATATTGGAGCACAGGCCAACTAAAGTTTCAGAAAAAAAAGGTTTATAGGGAGACCTTGTTTTTAAGAATGTTTTGTCGAACGGAATGTCAGGAATAAAACTTTATACTCATCAACCAGTTCCTCCCACAGTCCAAAAACATGCTGAGGTTAATTGGCAACTCTAATTTGCTCATAGGTGTGAGTGTGTGAGTGAATGGTGTGTGTGCCCCACGATTGGCTGGCGACCATCTAGGGTGTATCCCTGCCTCTTGCCGTAACGCGCTGGGATAGGCTCCAGCAGACCATGTGACCCTAATGAGGAATAAGCAGGTATAGAAAATGACTGACTGACTCATCAACCAGTTTCGTTGTCTCCTGATCTATTATGCAATTATGCAAATCAACACAACAAATCATCACAAGTTCACTTAATATGATTTTAATTAGCCAGTTTGCCCTTGCTGCCATATAGATAATATAAAAGGCAACTTGAGGATGAGTGATTTAATGATTTATAGGTTTGAAAATTTATACTAGAGGAAAATGTTTGATTTAAGTTCCTCTGATTTGTTTGTGAAGTATTCACTCCCTTATACACATGATTGAAAATCTATTATATTTAAAACTAAGATTTTGAAATCACACATAAGCTACTTATATTCCAAAGGACTGGAAAATGATTATATTGCATTTGATGCCATTATTTCTTCATTTTCACTTTTAGGAAATTCATTTTAAAACGCTGGATAAAGTAGAAGCCCTTATTTACAGCAATGGTAAGATGGTACAGAATGTACAGATATTTATGAGGCTTGAAAAGATCATGTGTCAGAGCTGAGTATTGAAACCAGTGTTTCAGAGAACTAAATGTTGCCCCACAGCAATCTATTGAATTTGCTCCTTCTGGTTAGTTAGATGTTGTAAGCAAAACCCGGTGCCAGAAGGCATGAAATTCAGTCAAAACTATAATACAAAAAAAAAGGAATACTGTTTTGTGATAATGAGAAAATGAAACCTGAGGAATAAATTCACAGATGTCCCTCTGTAACACGACACCGTCCCTCCCTTCACTAACAATCTCTGGTGTTCTGTAGCTGAGGAGAGACCTTATAGCAGAGGCTTGTTTTAACAGGATTTCTCTGCTTTTGATTTATTTCCTTGTTTGTTTTTCACTCAGTTTCATTCATTTGCTTTTTAAATTAGGTATTCTGGTTTCCAGTGTATTTGTATGCATGATTCTGACGAAATTTCGCAAAAGTCGCGTGTATTCCATTTATTCCGGGTTCGACCGTACAGCATTGCAATGCTGTCCCTGAGATTTTGCCCAACACGTGTTTATCACGTTGCACGTCAACTTTTTTTTTTATTGAGGCATGGGTTGAACCGCTATCCTAATAAAGAAGAGCAGTGTCGGCCTTTTTATTTCACGGCAGAAGGAGTCATCCCGTCATGCTGCTTTATTGCCACTAACTCATGTCGATAATGATTTGATAACACAGCACTACAGACAATTACAAGCGCAGGAATGTCAGCGGGGAATGCAAATATCAACAACTGCTCCCTGCTGCCAAATGCATAATCAAGTTGTTTTGGTATCTACCAGCTATCTAAAGCAGCCATCTTTCAGCTATCCTAAGCAGCTATCTCATGTCTCTGTCCCCTCCGACATCAGACGGGGGACAGGACAGTGAGAGGCAGACAACACTGGATACACTGATAGCGCGGGGGTCTTGTTTTCCCATGTGCGTTGCCAGGATGTGATGTATAAATAGGCACCGGGGCTGTTTGTGTGTGAGTGTAGGCTCCAGTTATGTGACTATAGCTTGATAGGGGGTTGTATGCGGCTGCGAGCCGATGGCCATGGCGGGTCAGGGCTGTCGGTGTCTTCTCATGTCCCCGAGATCTGAGAGGCCTCTCCCAGGAGGTGGTGACGGGCGGCAGAAGGGCACAGATTCGGAGCATTTTGGTGTTAATTGAGCTTATTGGCCTGCTATTCACAGCCTTGACATGTGATTGATTTCAAGGCGAGTGTGAGGCTGCGATAGAGCTGACCTCTCTGGTGGCGGCTCCTTAGATATAGGCCTCAGCACTGCACAGCTGTGAGGAAATAATCCTCTCCCTTCATTTATTTTTTTTTTTTTCAAAGGAGAGCAAGCTACCCGCCCTCCTTCAGTACTTTATTAGTTTTTCCGAGAAGGAGAGGAGAAGGGAAGGAGAGGAGGGAGAAATGAGAGAAATGAGAGGAGGGTCTGGCCCGGGACTTGAACCTGTCCGCCATGGATTGTTAGACCAGCGGCTATTAAACATGAACCGGGACACGTTTACTCTGTTTATGGTCAAAATAATTCTGTAACAAGAATACACTCTTGTCTAAAACTATACTGCATTTCAGAGAGTTCTTCTTGCTTTTTATAAATTTTTGCTTTGATTTTGGTGTAGGGAAATGCAAAACAATTTGTAGAGTTGATATTAAGTTACGGCTGTTTAGCTTAGCATAAAGACTGGAAACAGGAGGGAACCGCTAACCTGGATTTATTAAAAGGTAGTCAAATAGACCGATCAGCACCTTTTAGGAGAATAACACATTATATCTTGTAATTCTTTGAGGTTTTATGAGCTTGAGGCTGAAGCAAATGTTGGAAAAAAAAAAGAAAATTGTCTGAGAAGGTGATCAGATGCAACCTCCCACCCCTGCATTACCTGTACACCTCCAGGACTGTGAGAAGTCCAAGTCATGCCAGCCATGAACTGTTTGCGATTCATTATGACCAGAACCTCCTGTCACAGAAACAGCTTCTTCCCTTCTGCAGCTATTCTCCTGAGACCCCCCCCCCAATAACTTTCACAAAACTTGCACAAACATTACTTTGCACTCCTGACTTATGTTGCACATATTCTTATTTTTATCTCTCTCTGTGCATATATTTTTAATAAGTTATTTATTCTTATTACAAATATATGCACAAATATATGAACAAATTTAGGTAAAAAAAATAACTTGGCAATATACCTGATTCTGAAGTAACTAGAGGTGTGATGCTGCTAACACTCGATGTTCCAAAAAAAAAACCCTGGCACATTTTGTCTTCCATTCAAGTAGCCAACTTCTCTATAACTCAGTAGCTGTGCTGGTGGTCGTTTTGGAAATTACTGCTTCGTTAATAAGATTCGAAGGCTCATGTAAGATTTGATATCTGCCACACACACTCTGGCACGGATTTGGATATCTGTTGCAACGTTTTGAAGTTTAATGTTACTTAATTATGGTATTTGCCTTGTTTGTATAATTTTGTAGCCAACATTAGTTCTAGTTTGCACTAATCAGTGTTCCCAGTAGGTTATAGCATTAACTTTGGTTTGAGGTAGTGGCCGTGTTCAGTGACCCTGAAGGTCCTGGCTCCAAACATAAAAGATGTCACCACCTGTAATCTGCAACTCTAAGCTTCAAACCCGCTCCGATGGTTGACACCTCACTACATCCGTCTTTATATACAGTCTAGGTTACCGGCCTTTATGCCAAGCTGAGCTAATGACCTGCTGGCGCCTAAATATTTACAGCAGTGACATGAGCGGGGCGTCAATCTTCTCGTCTAACTCTCTGCAGAAATAAAGCCAATAAGCTTATTTCCCTAAATGTCAAACTCTTTGTGTAAACTGTTAACCCCGCTTTCTCGGCACGATCTCAAAGAAGAGAAGGAGGTTTCCAGAGCATATTTGAAATCCAAGTAAACCGCTCCATATTTTCATTCTGCAAGTACAGTTGGTAAAGCTGATTGACAGGCCGTGACAAAATAAATAACAACTGCATGTGTTATTTCAAGTCAGATATGCTACTTGTTCCTTTAACCTTGCTCACTTCACAGCCCCTCCCCCCTCCCACAGTCCAATTTTAGTCCTTTCAGGCTGCCCGACAGCCTAAAGTCATTCCCTAGCTGCGCTACGATCCATAGTGAAATACAATCAATCCCAGCATTTGAGCAGCGCGGGATGCCTGCAAACGGAGAATTCTGAATTTCTGGGAAAGCAGAATACGGCGTCCTCCTCCTCGGTTATACAATCTTGGCAAACATCTCGTTCTTCCCCTTATCCATCCGCAAATATTCCAACCATTCAAACAACAGAATTGTCATTGTTTAGACTCTCCACCCCTAAAAAACTTTATCTTTAAATATTCCTAAATCATCTGACCCCGCTTTACCTCTGCACGAAATCCCAGCCATTCCAAACTCCCCCACCACCCTCTCACTCTCCACTACGGCTGTATGACCGCGCAGTAGTATTGCTTTCAACTGCATTGCTCCCCAAGGACATCCGAGAGTGGACGTGAGTGTGCCCAGAAACTTCAGCCTTTAAAAACAAAGTAGAGACATTTAACGGTTGCAAATTGAGCTATTCAGCTTTAGACTTCCAGTGAAAACATACACATCCCCACATATCGCATGCGAGCATGCAATTAATATGTAATATGTGGGGGGGGGGTGGGGGGGTATCGCACATGTGAACAAGCAAACGCACACATATCCATATAAAATGCAAGCACAACATTATTCTATTTCGCTCAGGACTTGGCAAAACAAAGGTTTTAATCCATATTCCTGAAGGCAACTGCGTTTCTCTCTGCATCCTCCGCCCGTACATACTGTGCATAAACTTTCAGGAAACTGTTGATACTTTCACAAATCCCTCTGACAGGAACTGCAAGAGCCCATTTATTTCTGAAAATCCCTCCGAAATTCGTTGCTCTCGTTGGCACCTCACACACACAGGACATATTTACAGTGGATATGTGAGTCCAGCTGAACCAGAGAAAATGTTGACATTCCGACTCCAGGAACTCTCAAAAGTATAGAAAAACATCCTGTATTTAAAACATAGCGATACTCTGACCTGAAGGTAATTTACCTAAGTTTGAGGTACTGTGAGGAAAAAGAAATATAATCATATGAGGATTCATTAATGAAGGATAATTTAATCATTGAATATTATTTTAAACGCCGATACAAACAAATGGTTTCTTTTAATTATCACCATTTGTCTTCCCAATGGGAAGAAACGGTGGTTATTTACTCTTCGGCGCTGCCGTAAACATCTGTTACTCTATTTTTCTATTTATTTGTTCTTTTTGGTTGCTGATTCAGCTGCAGGACTGAAACCCTATAGACATCATTCCCACAGGGGCCATTTTGAACTTGTGTGTCACAGTCAGGGGAGATAATTCAGAGTAAGTAGAGGCCAGCTGTTGTGTACCAACCGTTTAACTATTATTTCTGCACAAACTGTTATTATTCTCTACGGCTTATTTAACAGACTTTCTCAGTAAAAAGAAAACATGGGTCATTAGTATGAATGTCACATGCGCAAAATAATAGTGTTTTCATTGAGTAGATGAGTAGTAGATGTTATGTAAAGGTCACTATCAATTTCCCTTTGTGAATCTGTATAAATAATCAGCAGGATTACAGTTACAGGGAGTTGTTTTTTTTTTTTTTATTGGAGATGTGAGCTGCCTTAGGCACTGTAGTAATGTTTTAATGTAATAAATGTGGCTAGAATACAACATTCCCAGCTTATACATATTTTAGACAGGTGCCTATTTTTGGCAACTTTCAAAATGTTTATCTGTCTAACCAACCGACTACTTTCATCTCTATTTCTAACCATCTGAAGGCTTATATCTAAACATAACTGCAGTTCATTTTATAAGTGAACCTTTTGGGGTTTGGCAGGCCCACTACCACCCATAATAACCCTGGTGGGATCAGAGTGATTTGCACTGCTTCTGGTTGTGCTTTAGGTCCCCCCCCAACCCCCCCACCCCCTCAGTCCTCTAAACAGACTGCAGGAAATAAATCCTATTTATATGAGGCATCATCTGGCAACTTGTAGAAACCCTTTTAGCAACAAACAGCCACTGTCCTTGGAAAAGTGTTGGCAACACTGCTGAAATGTCGCCTGCAGCCAGCTGGTAGCTGAGACAGACGACTTCTACATTCAACCAGTTGTTGTAGCCGTGATCCACAATTGTTGGGTGGTTTATGATCCTGTACTAAAACTAGTTTTATAAAACATGTTATACGTGTAGACTGAATGTTTTATCCTTAATATATTTTACTTACTATGAAGTTTGCACCGTGTATCCATGAGTTGCTACAAGTTGACACAGTAGTGTTTTGAATTTGATAAACTGATTCTTAAATTTCGAGCCGTTGTTTCACATTTTTCCAGCTGTGAGCAGCTCCTCAATTGCTGTGCATTGCACAGTGGTGGGACCATCCACAGCAATCGTAAATCAATCGGCTCTAGTGGCCATGCTATATTTTGTACTGTTTTAAGTGTGAATATATTACCCATGAATGGGTGGATTTGTTTTGGGTGAGTTCACAAATTCTAAATAATTTCTATAAGGTTTGTGACCATTCTGCTGCACCATCGCCACGCTTGTTTAATTCTAAGTCTGACATTTTGAGGATATGACAGCAGTGTCATTCTCGCTACCTGCCGCAGGCTGTAAAGGACATTATCTCAATTGAAAACACTGGAGGATGAGGAACGCAGATGGACTGAGGTGATGAATCAGTCCCATTCACTAGTCACCTAATAGCGCTACATAAAATTACATAACAGTGAAACCGAGACATGTGCGCGGGCCTGTTCTTTCATTGCAACAAATAACAATTTTCAAAATTGCCCGATTTTTGGAAAGGAGCGGACGCTTTCGCTTGAACAGACGTCACGAATCTGCAGCTGCGATTAGAAAACAGGAAAACTGAAAAGTCCGGCGGCTGCTAACTTTCACTCGTCTCCTGTGTCTGCTCGTTCTCTTAGCGCGGCATAAATTACAGATTAGTGCTACACAATGCGAACAAAGACATAATTACACGATCCAAGGCTCAACAATTCCCCATTATACTCGCTGTCAAAGGCAGTACGCTGGGCCAGATGTATTGCTTTAAGTGTGAGGTGTCTCTTATTACATCCATAACAATCTCAGACAGCCCGTGTCTCTGGGATAGTAATGTCATGCCGGGCTGTGGCAAGGCTCTCCCATTGTTCTCCATGGGATGTTTATAGCTGTGTGCCTGATATATGATAACCAATAAGTAAGAGGTAGTAATTACAAGGCCCACACTCCACCAGATCGCCTGATGAATGTGTGAAATAAAAGATGGGAGTTCGTTGAGGAGGCTGGTTATTACAAAGACATACAGAGATTTGACATGCCGCAGTATTATGTGCAAGCGAATGTGAGTCAGGGAGGGCAATAAATAGCATATATCCATTTCCTCCACCAAATGGCAAAGTAAATAGCACTGACCTTCTTAAAACAAATCAGTTGGGAGCCAAAAAGAGTCCATTTCTAAATATTCAGTTGCACATATTTCTACTCTTTCCCCATTCTATGTTCAGGTCAGGAAGAAATAACACAATTAGGTGAAAAAAAAACACACAAAGAAAAGCACAATGGACTTCTGGAGAGCAGCGGTGCGGTCAGACCTTGTGTCTCCTGAACTAATCAGCAGCACTGTGCAATTGATTCTTTATGGATGTCTCCCCCAGGAACACAGGGGAGAATCAAAAGCCACCCAAACTCAATGTACTCAATCCTTCACTTATAAATAAACCCAGTAAGTGGAATCACAACCCTGATGGTTTGGGAAATCCTCTTACAGTGTGCTCTGTGCTGATGGAGGGTTGGAGCAGATTGAGGAGATCGATGCCGCTCTTGTGTACTGTAAAAAAACGAAGTCGCAGCCAGCAGCTGTAGCTTAGCTTAGCACAAAGACTGGAAACAAAGGGAAACGGCTAGCCTGGCTCCGTGTAGCAGTAACAGAATTCACAACATTTACAGGGGGACGTGTGCCGGACTATGTCTTGGCCCGGGTTCGGACACTCCCCGGAGTGTTGCTTGGCAACCTTGTGGACGGTGATGACAATTTACTGCGGCCAAGTAAAAGTCTGGCACACAACCCATAAAACCACAACGTGCCATTGTTGCCATTTTGTACAGATTAGTGAGCTTTAGAGGTGCTAGCAGACGGATTTTGTTTCATTCGGACAGAGCAGGCTAGCCGTTTCCCCCGACGTCCAGTCTTTGTGCTAAGCTAACCAGCAGCTGGCTACAGTTCATAGACTACACGGTTCTGTTGTAGCTAAAAAGGGTCGAGTTAATTTTTAGACTATGCTTGCATTTTATTTTATTTACCATCAACACATAACTGCTTTATTTTGAAAAGATTCTAAAGCCAGATTCAGAGTTATTGGCTTGACTGCATGTTGGCTTGATGCAGTTATTTGCGATAATGGCATTGAAATGGTAAGTGTAACAGCGGCCGACGAGGCTTCCGTAAAAATCCTTTAAATGATAAATTATTCAGAAATATTTTTTGATCAAGTCAGTTTGCTTCATGAGGGCTACTGAGCTCTTAATTCAACCTTCAAAGATACAGACTGAGGGTCTTCAAAAGTCAAACCATGATGCTACAGTGCTCCCACCTGACGAGACGCCGTGACTTGGATGCTAATGTGTCCTGATAGGTGCTGCTTACCTTGGAGAGAGAAATCTGAATCCTGATCTGAGGCCTTCTAAGGGCACATTCAGGCTTCTTTGAGCCCTCTCCAATGACCCCGATCTTTGAAGTGTGAACTTGAAAAAAGTTCAAGTGGAGAGGCTGCTAAGTATGGAACTTCAGTCAAAGCATTTCTGCTTGATTCACTAAAAAGTCTTAGCGCTGACGTACGACGAGATATCATCTCAGGGTCTGGAATGTATTTCCTACCCCGCTCGATCAGGCTTAATTTGAAGTTGGGAGTTTTTTTTTTTTTTTTTTCTCCACCTGACGCCAGATCTGATAAGGCAGCACACAGAGCCTTCATCTACCTCAATTTGTCTTCTAGGAAGCATAAGAAGAAGAGATTTCCTTTCATAAGGCAGAGGTATACTTACAGCCTGATAACGCGAGGTTTAGTTTTAAGTGGCAGCATTTTCGCACCTCGTTTTTAGGGTCAAAAGCGAAGTAAAATCAAACTTTACTGGAAAAATTCTGTTGTTTTAAAGGAAAATGTTTAACATTTAGGAATTCACTTCTAGTGACTTTCTTTGCTGGGCTAAATATGAAGCTACAGGTTATCAAACTCAGTCTCGGGGGGAAACATTGACAGTTTACGTTTTTGCAGACGTTTCGTATGTATCAAATAAACATTTTTTTGGATACGTGCATATTTTCATGAATACAGTTTCTTTCTGTGACACCGCTGTGTTTATAGTGTGGTTTGGGTCAGGCACAAACAAGCCCTGGTTAACATCATAGTTTGGGTTAGAATACATAATGACCTGTGGTATCGAACATGCAACTTTCCCAATGTATTAAACCGTTCATCCAATCTTCCTCCTCCTGCTAAGAAAAGCGAAACTTCCGAGAAACGTCATCTGAAACATGTCACCACCTCCGAAAAGTTGACTTTTAGCGTATCCGTGGTTTGCAGAAACATAAACTGTCGACGTTTCTCTCTGGAGACTGAGCTGGGTTATCTTAGCTTCTTATAAAGTCTAACATCAGCTAGTCTGACTCCACCAACCCGCAACTTTAATGCTTACTAATGAACACATAAGTACAATTAATGTTTTTACAGCCAAATAGTCAATCTTTTAACTCTTTTGGGACAGTTTTTATGGATTAAACTAACAAGATATATGAGTTCTGACCTTTAGAAGTGCAGTTTGCAGATTCTGTTATGCTAGCTGTTCTTTATGCTAAGCTAAGCTCTCCAGCTGCTACACCCCACTGTACATAAGGAAAAAACATGAGCGTGGTATCCGTTTTTTCTCATCCAACACTCTGCAAAGTGAAAGAATTATTTCACAAAAATATTTTCAAGAAATTTAAATTTTCCGTGTCTCAGTTCAAGTGCCACGGGCCGACGCGTCGGGCGTATTTATCGCGTTCAACATGTCCGCTTTAATGTTCATTTTAAAAGAAATGAATAGTCGCGACGTAACAGGACTGTTCTACAGACAGAGTTTCAACACGGGAGCTAATAAAGACAGTAGGCTATGCAGTTGACAGCCAATTCAGTCCTGTAGGGCGTGAGGCCAAAATCCTTGAGTTCCACCCCTGTTTGAGAAAAGATCAAATGTTCAGTGCAACAGCTGTGGAGCTGCAGGCTCTCCGCATTCAACCACTAGATGGAAACAATAGTCCTCCGCTCAGCACAATCACTGGTGCATTCATTAATGTGCATGCTCTGCCTTCTTCTTTGCCAATTCTTCTAATTATGCCATTTCAGTTTCATCATATCTATAGATTCAACGTGCATATCCCTCTGTGCTTTTCTATTTTTTTAGTGAGACCATCGTCAACCAGTTCACCTCTGTCTGAGACCCTTAGTGCCCCTTTAGCGAGGCAGCCAAAGCTCCGGCAGCAACATGAGGCGTCCCTCAGGGCTCGGTAAATTTTCACATTATTCTGCACATTAGCAGAAACAGTGACAGAGTAATTATGAATCAGCAACTGTAAAACACTGCTGGGGTAGTTTTTACCAAAGGAGAGCCTCATTTTCTGCAACCCGGAGAAAAATAAAATGCTCCATGCTTGACTCAGCGCAACAGAGGCAGCTTTTTTCCTCCATGGTGCCATTAATTAATTTGTGAAGGAGACAAATCATTTCAGCTCCATTTGGTCATAAATAGTACTTTACTTGAGTCCAGCTCAGGCGTACTTCTCCTACACTTAAGTATTTACACTTTGTGGCTCTTTATACGTCCAGGGCGTTACATTTCAGAGGTAAATTGCTATGTTTTCTGCTATATGGTATATTTCTAGCAGTTATTTTGCTAATTAAAATCTTAAAAAACCCCTTACATAGAATAAATTGAACGACCCGACATGATAAATGCTGTGTTTATGTTAATGCTCTGCCGGCGGTGGAAAGTTACTAAGTGTGATATATCCGCACTTTAATCAGAGGTGTTTTTAGGTTGCTTGAGTATTTCCATTATACACCAATTTATACTACTGAGTAAATAGTTGTAATTTATTTGATGGGAGTAAAACAGGCTACTGGCTACCCCCGGAACCCCCTCCCCTCCCTTTACACATTAAAGTGCAGGACTTTTTTCCTTGTTAGCCAGTCGGCTATTTTTGGTAGTACTCAAGAAAAAGATGTGCATGAATGAGTAATAATAGTTCAACAAGAACATGGGGATGCAAAAAAACAGCAGCGATGGACACTTGAGTAAAAACAATACCACGATTAAAAAAAAAAACAGCCCTGCATTTAAAACAAGTCCAACTATGCAAGTAACATTAACTTGTAGTGTCCCAACTAACAGCAAAAAAAATGCCTCCTGTGGCTGTTGCACCATTAAATTATTCATACTGATGCATTAATGTGTAAGTAGTTTGGTTGGTTGCAGTAGAGCACATTTGAATAGTTTTATAGGTTTTTTTTTTTATTTTTGGGTGGTTTTATAACTGAAATATATTTTATAGGTTCATCAAATAAACGTAATGGATGGAAAAACTACAATATTTACCTCTGAGGCTTTAAAGGGAGACATTCTACTACTTGAACGCAGGTTTTTTTTCCCCTTTTAACAAGGAAAATTAAAGCTTATATACCACTGTTTGAACACTCTGAATAAATGGAGGTATTTGACCATCCTCCAGCATCTGTCTGATAATTTTCCTTGTGTGGTGCGCCGGGGCGCACTGTGCGCGTCACGGAGGGCCCACCCCCCTCCTCCCTGCGTCTCTGCCCGACTGAAGTCCCACTGAGCGCCTCTCAAACTTCAGTGTCGAGCCCGAAAGCGGAGGACGAAGAGCAGGAGTCGACAGACACAGACACACAGACGCAAGACAAGACGAGAGCGGAGACGAACACGCCGAGCAGCCGCTTCCAGATCCGCTGCTTTCGCTCCCTCGGCTGCGCTTTGAGGATTTACACACGCTGCTCTCACAGTTTGATTTTGATGATTTCTTTTTTGCCTCCATTGTTTGTCGAAGTTTTTTTTTCCGACTGTCACGTTTTTTTAGTTGCGGACCTTCATCCGGACTATCGTTGGGATTAATCGTTTAAATTGAAGACTGAAGAAATAATAAGAATTAAAAAAAAAAAAAAGAACACGCAGCTGTCGTGCGCCGTGCAGCTGTTTTGTCTGCGTGTTTTCGGTCCGGCGGCGGTAACGGGGTCGGTATCGTTCAGGCGCCGCTCGGACCTGCTTGCAGCCATGGGGAAATAGCGGGGTTCTCCGGTCCCGATTTCCCCCCCCTTCCCTGACCCCACCGCTCCGCGCCTCTCTCTCCGTTTTCATGCCCGTTCCCCGCAGACTGAGCTCACTTTTTGCGCCAGAAGAATGAGCATGGACGGCTGCCCGCTGAAGGTGGCGATCTTCCTGTGGTGTCTGCTGGTGATCTCGGGCTCCAGTTTCGAGATCGGCTCCTACGACCTGGAGCGAGGCAGGCCGGCCAAGTGCGAGCCCATCGTGATCCCCATGTGCGAGGGGATCGGCTACAACCTGACCCGCATGCCCAACTTCATGGACCACGACGACCAGAAGGAGGCCGCCATCAAGCTGAACGAGTTCGCCCCGCTGGTCGCTTACGGCTGCGACGTGCACCTCCGCTTCTTCCTGTGCTCCCTGTACGCCCCCATGTGCACGGACAAAGTGTCCACATCCATCCCCGCCTGCAGACCCATGTGCGAGCAGGCCCGCGAGCGGTGCGCCCCCATCATGAAGAAGTTCAGCTACACCTGGCCCGACTCGCTGGACTGCTCCAAGCTGCCCACCAGGAACGACCCCAACGCCCTGTGCATGGAGGCCCCCGAGAACGAGACCAGGACGGAGGGCAAGAAGGGCGAGGGCATGCTCCCCGTGGCGCCCAGACCCAGGCAGCCGGGCACCGGCGGCGGCGGCGCCCGCTCTCCGGGCAGCCTGGGGGCCTGCGAGAACCCGGACAAGTTCCAGTTCGTGGAGAAGAGCCAGTCGTGCGCGCCGCGCTGCTCCCCGGCCGTGGACGTCTTCTGGTCCCGGCAGGACAAGGACTTCGCCTTCATCTGGATGACGGTGTGGTCCATCCTGTGCTTCGTCTCCACCGCCTTCACGGTGCTCACCTTCCTGCTGGAGCCGCACCGCTTCCAGTACCCGGAGAGGCCCATCATCTTCCTCTCCATGTGCTACAACGTCTACTCCGTGGCCTTCATCATCCGCTCGGTGGCCGGCGCCGAGAACATCGCCTGCGACCGGGAGCACGGCGAGCTCTACATCATCCAGGAAGGGCTGGAGTCCACGGGCTGCACCATCGTCTTCCTCATCCTCTACTACTTCGGCATGGCGTCGTCCATCTGGTGGGTCATCCTCACCCTCACCTGGTTCCTGGCGGCGGGGAAGAAGTGGGGCCACGAGGCCATCGAGGCCCACAGCAACTACTTCCACATGGCGGCGTGGGGCGTCCCCGCCCTGAAGACCATCGTCATCCTCACCATGAGGAAGGTGGCAGGGGACGAGCTGACGGGGCTCTGCTACGTGGGGAGCATGGACTCCGGGGCGCTCACCGGCTTCGTCCTGATCCCGCTCTCCTGCTACCTGGTCATCGGCACCTCCTTCATCCTCACTGGCTTCGTGGCGCTCTTCCACATCCGCAAGGTGATGAAGACCGAGGGCACCAACACGGAGAAGCTGGAGAAGCTGATGGTGAAGATCGGCATCTACTCCATCCTGTACACGGTGCCGGCCACCTGCGTCATCGTCTGCTACTTCTACGAGCGCCTCAACATGGACTACTGGAAGCTGAGGGGGCTGCAGATGAAGTGCGGCTCGTTCGGCGGCCACAGCGGCGACTGCTCGCTGCAGGCGTCCGTGCCCACCGTGGCCGTGTTCATGCTGAAGATCTTCATGTCGCTGGTGGTGGGCATCACCAGCGGCGTGTGGGTGTGGAGCTCCAAGACGCTGCAGACCTGGCAGGGGCTGTGCAGCAGGAAGCTGGCGGACAGGACTAGCAGCAGGAAGCCCTGCAGCGGCGTGAGCTGCGGCAGCACGCACTGCCACTACAAATCCCCCGCCGTGGTCCTGCACATGGCCAAGACGGACCTGCACTCGGACAATCCCACGCACGTCTGAGAAGGGAGCACTGACACACACACACACACACCTATGCCCTGTGTAAGGAGCTGCTAACAGAAAAAAAAACACATCAAAAGACTTAAAAAGAAGAAGAGTGGTTGAACCGAACTGTCAGTTACTCCTCTGCTACTGCCAAGGGACACACAGCTACAGGACAAGAAAAGATCCATAAACAGTATTCAATGCATAAAGGGAAAAATGTTCAGTATTGTTACCCATATTTTTTTTCTGTTCCTTAGTGTTCTGTGCAGTAGACATGCCCAGTGTTGCAAAGCCCCCCCCCCCAAAAAAAAAAAATACAAAAAAAGACTGAAAAGGGAGGCATCATGGGAAATGTTCTCCTCTCCCCGAAAGTGGCATGATTAGCTGTATAAATCTGTATAAATGTTTTATTTATTGTAAATATATTTAATTTAAGTTCACCTTGGCTCTTTACCAGATTATTGTTGTTTAGATGCATTTATTAAAGGTCAAGGGGAAATGAAGTGCCTTTTATGAAGAACTCTTCTGGTTCTGGCCTTTTTGGAGGACAATAAATTTGTGGAATTCATGTTGAACTCTCCCTGCTGCCTGGTGTTTGGTGTTTTTATTTCCCCTCTTTTGTTCCTTTTTTTTTTTACTGTCTCACAATGAATATTTAACCGTTTAAACCGTTTAAATAGTCACAAATAATCGTTCATTCCAGCGTCTCTGATTTCGCTGCCACTCTCCTCCGAGGATTCACGCTTTTTTGTAGAGCAGGACTCCAACGCCCCCACCCCCCCCCCTCCACCAAATGTGTTGTCTTCCAAGTGCATGCTGCATCCCAGAGGCGCCCCCAACAATAATCCTCAAAGAGAATCGCTGATGAATAGAGTGACAAACCGTGGCAAGAATTAATGTTTGCATCATCGCCTTTAAAATGCAGGCGCAGTTTGCGGAAGAATATATTTAATTAATGGCTGTTTTAATCCTTTCCCCAGAATCGGTGTTGTCCCCCCCCCCCCCCTCCTTCTTGCTCGCTGCGCTATTTGATCCCTGTGAAAACACCCAGCACTTTGATCTGAGAGAGCAAATCTGAAGTGGATTTCAGCCTCATTGCGTGGTTTCACTGACGGATTTAAGCTTAGCACTGGCACTCACAACCGTGTTAGATAGATTATTAACTTAATATGCAAGTTCACATGCGGTTTGTAGTCGTTAGGTTGAATTTGTCAAATTCTATGACCCTGAAGATCCGAACTTCCACATTAAAATATCAGAATTTCAAAATGAAGATGTGGCTGCACGCACGCGCACACACACAGAAAAAAAAGCAACTATGCAGCATTAATTCTTCAGTGAATCACAGCCTGATTCACAGGAAAAACTAGGCATAACGTTATTTTAAATAAATAAATACCCACAGTTGGGTCTTGTAATAACTTTTCAGTAATAAAGTCTTTTTTTTTATGATGCACAAGTGCCACCGCATTCTCACATGGTCCATAAAGAAACAAAAAAAGTGAAAATAAATAGTTTTTATATTACGGGACTTTTAACAATTTAAGTGCCAGGGTAAATTGCAGCCACGCACAGCAAGTTTTGCTCCACGGGCAACGGCGCAGTGGAAATTACAGTGTTTGACAGCGGTGAGCAGTGGAATTGATTGTTTATTATGTCTGCATGTAATTGTGTGCTGTGTCACGGGCAGCAGAAGCAGCAGCAGCAGCACAGGGGAGTGATAGCATGGAAAAATGTGATGACCAGGAGCTTGTTTTCATATGCAACGTCATCATCACATTACTGGAACCTCCGAGTGTGAAGCAGCAGGCGTGCGTGCGTGTGTGCGTGCGCGCGCTCTCGCTGACATCTCCCCGGGGTTAAAAGATGTTTTGTTTCCAGTTTTTCCAACCGTTTACATTCCAGCAACCAACATTCATGTTCTGCAGCCCCGACATGTTAGGATTCATTTACTAAACACACACACGCACGGGGGCCAAATCGATACTGCGCTGTGTCTCTGTAGTAAATTAACCACATTTCCACTTGTGTGGATCCGTGCGATGCCTGAGTTAACTTAAATTACTTATCCCTTCCTCCTCCAGAGCGAGATGTGGGTTAACTACCAACATCCTCACCCCCCCCCCCCCCCCCCCACACACACACACACACACTTTTTTTTTGTTTTCATTACTCAGCCATTGTAGACGTTGTCCACGGCTTGGCAGGCGAGCATGGCAGAGTCCCGACAACGTGTGGATCACATTTAACTATTGAAAAAAAAAGAGAGGGGGGGGCTGTTTTGCTTGGAGTCTCGGCCGGTGGTGTTGCAGCCACATGTTCCAGTTCATGGGCGCCTGAACGGGGGTGGGGGGTGTGGGGTGGGGGTGTGTGTGGGCGCGTGCTTCCTCACCAGTTTACACTCCAGTGACATGACCCAGAGAGGCCAAACACTTGCTGTGTGAGACACAAACCAGCTTGTCCCACCTGCGCTGAGCTGCGCTGATTAGATAGGACGGAGCCGCCGAGGGCCGGGGGCATGGAGGTAGCGCAGAGGGCAAGTTTGTCTTCGGTCCTCAATGCTTTATTTCAACTTTTCCCTTCTCAGCATTTCTTTTTTTTTTTCTTCTTCTTCTTCATTTTCCTGCCCTTTCTGCTTTTTTTTTCTCTCTCTCTTTTTCTATTTATTGCCGAATGTGACTAAGACGGGTCTTAAAAAATTACAAAGGTCAACAGAAAACGACTTGTTACAGCAGCAACAGGATGCCTTCGCTCTGTTCTGTTTCTTTTTCCACAAATATGAATTCTATCGCTACATTTCCAGGTCATTGGCAGCTATTTTTAGCTTCCCTCTCTTTCGCAGAGGGAAGGAATCACACAGCACTCAGATAGAGGCAAAGAAAGGAGCTTCATTCCAAAAAGCAGAGTTTGTTTGAGCTGTGGTTCCTTTGGCGCCAGAGATGTGGCTGCCGGGAACACCTTCCCTTCTCTCACACACACACACACACACATGCACCCACACACACACCTGAGGTCTGCAGTGCTGGAGCGGCGCCAGCCAATCAGCACCGGGCTTGTTCTGAAGAAGACCCCACCCCATCTTCCAGTAATGTCCAATTTCAGGAGTAAGTAAGCCCGGTTTCGCTAGAAAGATTTAGTTTGGCTGAGTCTCCGCACTGTTTTTCTTCTCTTCTGGCTCGGGAGGTTAAATAGTGTCAGACTCAGTCGCACTGAGTAGCTAGTTTGTCTGGGCCAAAAGTGAGACTACTCCCAGAAAAGGCAACACGTTGCCTTATAGGTTTCTCAGGAATATTTCATTGTGTTGACCATGAGCCGAACGGTGTATTTATTTATTCCGAAGACATACAGAACAGGAATATTTACACAGGATTTGTACGATTTGTTTTTTCATTAAAAAAAAAAGAAAAGAAGAAGGCGTAAGAACACCTCAGCAGTTATCCTGCTCTCACTGTTGCTGACACCATGTTTTTTTGTCTGGGAAGGAGAAATCCGTCCATCTGGACATGGGTCTGATTAAAGGCGATCATGATGGCATCAATGCACCTCCCTCATAGGCTTAAACCCCCTGCCCACCCCTCAGGGGGAGAAGAAAAAAAAAAAAGAGAGAAAATAAAGCATCCTTCATTACCCTGCCCTCCCTCCTTCTGCAGTCCCTCGCCCCCCTTGAGCACTATCCCTTTCCTGTGCTGTTTTGATGTGTAAATGAGCGCATTGAAAACCTGCAGGCCCCCAAAGAGATGCTTTCCATGAAAATGCGGCAGTCAGAGAGCACCAGAGTTCACACAGCTCACCACTCACTCGCAACCGGACTCCAATCAGGCTGCTGTCTCGCCCGTTGGAGCAAGACACAAACACAAAAATCACACGCACGCACGCAATTGCACGGACGCACGCTGACTCATATCATTATGCAGCCATAAACATTCACGCGGTGACCTCTGCGTTTGCATCCGCTGCTGCAGAGGTAAAAAAAAGCACCATGTTGAGTGTGAGAATTTGGCTTTACAGCGACTTTATGTTGAGATGAGGATACAGTGTCAAGTGGCTGAAGAGATACAGCAGCTGAAATCCTTCCTGCAGCATTAATCACGTCAGTGAAATGAAAACGCGCACAAACGGAGACTAAAAGTGTCTCAGTGTTTAGGAGCGCAGGGGATTGTTTAGTTTGAAAAGCACAACAGCGGAAATACTTTTTACATTATTCAAAATGACGCGATCTGGTTAATAGCAGCCACTTCTATCAGTGAGTTAATGTACAACTGAATGAATGAAAAACCCCTTTTCATTTTGTCCGTGATCAGCCTTTCAGGAATTTCAGAAGTGTCTCGGAGAGGGTTTCTATTTCTATTCTTAATTCTAGCAATGTCTATAAACAAGAGAGCATAAAACTGCACCAGAACAAAGGTGTCACTCACTTGACACTTGTGTGAAAATGTGTTAAAAGAAGTTCTTGTATTAGAAAGACAAGAAAAAAAAAATTCACCCCACTTGCAGATTCTGTTCACTTTTCCGCAGTGTGGATATTCTAACTGCACTTGATCTGAGCTGAAGGACGTAACTCTCAAGTCTGGTCCTTTCATATTGATGTGAGGATGTTAGAGGATGTCTGAAACTTGAATTAACACAAATATACCCTCAAATTAAAACATGTTAGAATGAGCGACTAACAAAGTGATTAATTGAAACATTTAGCTTTTTCTTCCTAACAAGAAGTCTAATTTCATTCATAAATGAGTAAAAAAGCGCTGTCATAATATCAGAATTTAACTACATCTCTATATTTCTACGGAAAATAAATAATCATCAGTGAAATGTATCTCCAACTTTGTTTATTGCGCGTTTTGCCTGTTTTTTGGCAAATGAATTACGCTAAGTCTAGAGAGGTTTAGTCTGTAACCATAACTGTAGAAAAGCATACAAAAAGAACAATTACGCTTAATGGATAGTAAAAATGCAACCAGATGTACTGAAAAAACAAAAGATCCGGTGTGTGGGGCTTTGGGGGAGAGAGACGAAGCGAGAACAGAAAGAATTGTTATTAAAACAATATCAGTATTTCATTTTATAAAGATCACAGTTATCGTCAACGCCGCAATATCAATATTATTATATCAATATCGTCAAAAATATGAAAGAGGGAGCTTCGCTGTAGGGTTGAAGCTTTTAATGACATTAAATTCTCCTACATCCCAGATTATATTGATTTTACTGAAGGATCCTAATCACAAACCTATAAAAGCACAAACCTTTCAGGTTATACCTGGAAACCTCACTGCACCCAAGCACTTCCTCACATCTCGGGTTGTTTGTTTGATAAGACTCTACTTTCACTCTATGATAACATCTGGCGTCTGCACATATTTTAGCGGTAAGTCACTTTTGGAGAAAAGCGTCTGCTTTGTCCAAAATGTCGAAGACGCAGACAGGACGGATGCAAACGTGTCACAGCTCAAGGTGACGGTAGCGGATTAGATCTGGATCACGGGAGGAGAGAAAGTTTCAATAAAAAAAAAAGTTTCCAGCTTTTCGCTACATTTAAAAAAATGTTTTTTTTTTGTTTTGTTTTTTCCCTCATCCTTTGATCAATAAGCAGAAGACAGAGAAGTAAAGCTTTCTCATCCCTCTGTACTCATTCCTGTGCTCTGCCTGCCTGTGGCTGAAGGAGAGATGAATCGGGGAACAGAGGGAGGTTCCGCCGCTCGCTCTCGCTCTCTGAAGCCAACAGCATCGCTGTGATCACTGTTAATCTCCTTTGCCACTCTGCTGCCATCTCCTCAAATACATTCATCTCATTTCCAATCATGTCCGCGGCCTCTTCTTCCTTTCTAATTAGGCACCGTCAAGATTTCAGAAGTCACCCCTTTGGTGTTCTGCAGCGGGCGAGATCGCTCTTTGAGCTGAGGGGTCAGCGATGGCAAGTATTTGTTTGAGGGTTAAATCACAGCAGGCCTTTCATCATGTTGTTATGTTGCACGATCAGAGGCTTGGGATTATGTAGGTCAGACGTTGGAGAGTGAGAGCGCTCCTTTTGTAGCTGCCATTTTTATTCAGTTGCTAGGCAGCACCCGCTCTAATCTCTTGTACCAAAGAGTGTCTCCCCAGAGAAAAAGCGAGGGAGCAGGAGTTACAAAGGACGGGGGAAAAAAAAATGTGAAAACAGCATCAACAAAGAACACAAACCGGTGCAAGGACTGCTTTTAGAAACACTCTAAAGGGAGGGCGTAGAAAAGGGAAGGATGTGGGAGTCTAGGCTCGGCCCTGAAAGCGGCTCCGATCCTCCTGAACATCTTTAAACCCCCGTGGTTTTGTTTGAGTTGACTGGTTAACCAAAAAGTGCATCACAATGTACAATGCAGAAAAAAACATGTTAGTTTTAGGGTACAAAAACTTCACTTTGGAGTTTAGCTTTTTTTGTAAAAAAGGCCAAAAAAAATAGTTCAGTTAACAGGATCGGTCAACACGGGTCACGATTTAACAAATAATCCTGAAACGGATCCTGAAACGGATCAGAATCCGCTCGGATTTATCGTTTGGGAAATGTGTTCTGCTGTCACACTGCTGCTGCTGCTGCTGCTGCTGCTGCTGCTGCTGCACCCCCATCCTAAATGTGCTCATGTCACGCTCCGCCATCAAAGGCTCACCCCTCGGCTCTGTGTTCTGAGAGTAAAGGCACAGTGAAACCCCCCCAACACACACACACACATTAACCACCCCCCCCCCACCTACCCAGCCCCGGGCTCGGTAAGGATCTGCTATTCTCCCTTGCTTTTCACACTCTTTGATTTGGAGTTTTGAAGTTTGTTCTTCTTCTGCCTTTTTGTGCGACTCATCTTTAATCGTTGCAATCATCCTAAATTAATGAGATTCGGTGCTTCGCTGCTAGGCCGTTTTTTTTTGTTTTTTTTTTCTGTTCCCGCCATCTCTAATCCGAGCGGGGCTAGTTAAAGTCGAAGCTGAGCTGACCAGCTACCGGCTGCGGCTTGGTGTTTAACACGCGGCCCCGGGAGTCGTATCAATCTACCCGACTGTCGACACGCGGGGGGAAAGAACGTTTTCCCCAAACGTCAGGCAATTAACTTCTGAATGTCACATTCATACTCGTGTACATGCTGCGGACGTGTGAGTGAGTGAGCGGGACACATGTAGCAGCCTCAGACAGAGGAGCGATTTTCCTCGCCAGACCGTCTGAAGGTATAAAAGTCCTTTGTGCGTCTGTGCGGAGGGGCGCGATGGGCTAATTAAGGAGAAGTTGTGTGGGGGCTGGAAACTGTTCTAATAGGCCCGGATTCTCCGCTTAGTTTGCTCAAATTAACATGCTAATTGACTCACATTTGCACTTTTTTTTTTTTTTTTTTGCATAGTTGTTTATATTTTGGTGGAGAAAGCGAGACGGGGACGGTTCGGAGCGGTTCAGACACATTCGGCCCCCGCGAATTTCCTATCTTCAATTAAGCTCTTTTTTTCTGGTCAAGGCCCGGGCTGATCACTGTACATTAGCCAGTCCACGTTAGTAAAAGGAACCAGCTGGGGCCACGCTCGCTCTAACACTGGACCTTTTGTCAAGGACTCGGCAGCCCCCTACAAGTAAAAGAAAAACCTTGTTGCATGAGAGATACTCTTTGTGCGGAGGCAGACATTGTTCCTATTGTGGCGTGTCAGAGCTGACATGCCAGGTCCAACACGGTGCTGAATAAACTGTGGTTTGTGTACATACTGTAACTGTAGGCTGTGGAAAAGGAGCGAGGCAGCGGTCTGTGATGATCTTGGCAGCCGGGGAGGATTTGGCATGCCGAGCGAGAGCTGGAGCAGCGGCACCACATGCAGCCCTTTCCCTCAGGATAATAAGTGCTTGTGGAGCGGAGTAGGGAGAAACCTGCAAGGATCAGCCTTCCTGTTCACACCCCATCATGCATGAGCTGGCAGGGTCCGCGTGTTGTTATGGTCATGAGACATTTCCTGTGTGTGTTTTGGGGTTGCATCTGGGCTTGTTTACAGCCCAGGGTAGAGCCTCATTAAGTGGAACATGGTACCGAGCGGATGTGGGGGGGGGGGGGGGGGCGGCTCAAGTGCCTATTAGTGGGGCCGGCCTGTAGCCCCAAACCAGAACCCAACTGGGCCAGGTGCTCCGCGCTCCAGACTGGTTTCCACAACACAGCCAAACAGCGCTCAACAGGGCTTACTCATTAGAAAAGTATCATCCCCTTTTCTGCCAGAGATGCCCCTTCAAACAACATGACGATTTGTCAGATAGGACGGTTGACATTAAAGTTGCCTGCCATGAAAAAAAGCCCGCTCTTGTTCCTGCTGCTGAGCTTCACTGTGCAGAATGATATACGCTCAAAATGAAAGTGGAAAGTTTCTCTGAACTCACAGAAAATCGGATTTTAAGGATCTGAGCAGAGCAGGATTTGTGATATCACAACTAGTTCTCACAACCTGGTCCAATATTTAAGTTACACAAGTGCGATGTGGAAGCCCGAAGCCTGTAAAGCACAAACGGATAATGGTGAAGGAGGAGACATTTTGTGGAATAATGAATATTTACTTATTTATAGATTCTAGATTTGTAATGAGGAAGAACTAGATGTCATTTTAAGAGGTGGTTACATTTTTTGTTGTTGAAAACAATTATCAGAAGCAAATTATTATTCAAAGTATATTTAATATACATGTCCCAAACCAAACCAACAGTGCATTAGTCGGTTTCTCAGCACTTTATGACTTCCCTACACTGTCTGTGGCCCGGATCCCAAAACCCACTGGTTCCTGCTTGAAGTCATAAATCTTTAAAAGGTCACAAATATATAGTTTCATTTTTTTTTTAAATAAACCTCTAAAACAGTTGGGCACTGTAGTTTTTACTAAATTTTGCTCAAACTGTAGTACACAGTGAACATGTAGGGGACTATTTTTAGCCATGAATTAATAAAAAATGTGATGATCCTGTGAGTATTTAAGACAGCGGGATGATATATGTGGTCGTGGGTGGGTGTTCATTATAATGAAGGAAAATGTCAAACAGTCTGGTTCACTGAGGTGCTTTTGCATAACAATAGAACTCTTACAGGCTTTGGATTTCCCAATAAAAGTTATTTGGATCATTTATTTATTTATTTATTTTTTTGTCTTTTAATGGGTTTTGCAGACAATATGGAAAATATTGAATATCACTAACCATATCCTTTAGGAAGAATTTCATTGGACAGTGTGAGCTGGATCACTCCACCAAGACCGCACTCCTGTCAGTGGCGTCCGCTTGTGATCAAACCGGCCAGGACTGACGTAAAAGGGGCCTTAGTTTGCCATTTTCACAGTTAGTTACGTTAGTCAGACCTGCAGCAGCAATGCAGTCGGCCTTCTCACACACTCGCATTTACAGCTTAAACAGGCTATGCGGTTAATATGCCCTTAGATATATACACATGTAAATCTGTTGAATTTTGGGTCACCATGTAAAAGCACATTATCAACTACAAACACGTTTTCTTGTAATTCATCAGATTTGCTGGTCACACTGTGTGAAAATACATTGACTCGGCGCTTACATGTCTTGTTTTTGTTTTTCTCTTTACTTGGCCGGTTCTGTTGGATTCTCTGCTCCACTTTGTCCCGTCTCTACTCTTGTGGCACTTCAAGTATATCCAGCTTCAGTCTGACTAAGGTGTATACATGCCAGAGGAAATCTAATTCCAATTGCTTTATCTAGATGTCAGTCAGTCAGTCATTTTCTATACCTGCTTATTCCTCATTAGGGTCGCAGGGGTCTGCTGGAGCCTATCCCAGCGCGTTACGGCGAGAGGCAGGGATACACCCCAGATGGTCGCCAGCCCATCATGGGGCACACACACCATTCACTCACACACTCACACCTATGGGCAATTTAGAGTTGCCAATTAACCTCAGCATGTTTTTGGACTGTGGGAGGAAGCCGGAGTACCCGGTGAAAACCCACGCACACGGGGAGAACATGCAAACTCCACACAGAAAGGTCCCAGACCCCGGACCAAGGAGGTCTTGAACCTGCGACCTTCTTGCTGTGAGGCAACAGCGCTAACCCCTGCGCCACCATGTCACCCCTTATCTAGATGTGTTCAACTATAAGAAGTCCATCTCGGTCCAATTTCGATCAGACTGAGGTGTATATAAACATTTTAAAAATCCGACTGTAGCTGTAGTCAGATTCAGGTTATATATATATATATATATATATATATATATATATATATATATATATATATATATATATATATATATATATATATATATATATATATATATATATATATATATATATATGTATAATTTGATTTTCAAAGAGCTGGAGGTCAAAGATTTAGGAAGGAGGCGGCAGCTATATGAGTCCAGGGGATACAATTACAATTCTATACTATTAGCTTCCACTCCTGTTGTGACATCACAACCAGAGCTTTCTCTAAATGGCTTGTGTTCAGCCAGATTTCAGCAGTACAAAAGAGGAGGCAAGGCACAGCATAATGAGTGGGTGGTCTTGTTTCACAGTGTTAGCAGGAACAACAGAGACCTAAACATTTACACACAAGCACTGATTTTTTTTTTTTTTTTGCATTAGGGCCTCTTTAAAACCAGGTGCGCCAAGGGCAGAAATAAAACCGATAATAGTTTGAGCACACTAAGATGTCCTTGAGTCATCCTTTCTTCCCCCGGTCGAGCGCTCGCAAGTAGCCGTTCCTCATTTATTTTTGCGCATAACTTGCGAGACCCTCGGCGTCCTCAGGCCCCTCTCGGAGCAGCGGCTACATGAATTCCTCCACAGCTCCAGTGTGAAGTGTCCTGCAAACACCAAAGCTTGGCAGGAGAGGACAAAGCAGAGAGGGATTAGCATCCCCCCCTCCCCCCGCCCCCCTCTCTTTTTTTTTTTTCTGCTCATGCACACCCGCACCGTGTAACACTCAACATAATCAAACACTCACCCAGTGTGACACACAACACAACCAAACACTCTTCTGGGGCCGTGCTACTAAAACAAACCCCGCCGCTGGAACCCCAGGGGCCGGAGGAGAGCGACGGCGGAGCTGAGGAGGCGGATGTGAGGCGAGGCCAAGAACTCTGGGTGTTTATGCTGAACAGCCAGAGAGTGGGAAACGCACGGAACACGATCCCCATGTTTTCCTTACCCCGGCTAATCCGACAAAACGACAGAGGGAGCAGATTCCCTTACAGAGAAAGCTGCCACTTAGATATTTATCCTCACTAAGGCAAACATCTGGCCCCGGCAGGCTCTTTTCATAGGGCGATATGAGTGGGTGTGATACTCGGCTACATTTATTTGGGTGTGAAGTTTTAATTAAAAGTGAAAGCGATGCCTGCCAGACCACCCCCCCCTTACCCGGCTTTGTCTATCCTCTGAGCGTGGAATGAAGAGACGGAGACTAAACTTCGGCAGCAGAGACTGACAGATGGCAGAAAAAAACCCCAACAGAAAATAGACAAACAAAATGCAGGGACATCTAGAAGAAGAGGAACGTATCTGCTCGGGAGGTGCTCACGGTGTGAATTCCCCTGCTTTAACTGTTTGTTTTCAGTAGCAGTCAGACGGAACAGCCCGAGTTACAGACAAAGCGCCCGTTGCCCCCACACACGCCGAGGGGAGGGCGTATTGCTTACAGAAAAATCTGCTTACTCTCCAGAGTCTGGTTTTCCAGAAGCAACCTTGCATGCAAGATCGCCTCCGTCGACTGGTTCAGAGAAACACTAGCGGAGGAACCAGGGGCCGATTCCTGAAGTGCATCCTGTTCCGTACGTTTCCGCGCGTTTTCAGGATCGTCTTGTCTCATTTATTTTGTTAAACGTTACCTTGACACCCGCCGTAGCTTTTTGCAATCGCGTTCGCAGCCAGAGCAGTTTACGAGTGAGACTGAGCTCATGTTGTGTTTACAGATCTCCTCCAGACACGAGCGCTAGGGCCTCATTTATGAGCTGGCACATTCCCTCATGACTTTATGCTAAAAAAAAATAAAAAAAAGGTAATTGTATGTACACCTTGTTTATAGAAATACAGGTAACAAAGCAACTCTATCAGTTGTAATTGCCTCAGCAGGCAGGAAGAGTGAATGAGTGCGCTGGTTAGCTTAAGCTAGCATAAAGATGTGTAGCGCTGTATCACTCATTTTTCTTTCATTTTCACACATACAAACACAAAGACTTAGACTATTGGAACTGCCATAAAATACCAAGTAATAGCTGAGTTTCAATTAACCCCTGGGTTAAATAAATAAATAAAATAAATGCATTCCAATTTATAAAAAAAAAAGAAAGAAAATTCAAAGAAGAGGAAGTGACTATTGACGCTGCATGTTTTTCTTCTTTGCCTTTTTTCCGCAAGCACTTCGGTCCTGAATGCATCATTTTTGTGCTCAAATGATGTTAAAGAACAGCCTCTCAGGTAATTTTGCTTCATTGTTGATCGCCATGGCTTCGGTGCAGCGAAAAAATAAAAAGTACAACATGAAATAAAAATTTTCTGTGAGAAAATATGCAGAGGAAGACTAAGCTGTGGAGAGAAACTATAGTACTGTAATATTACTTTTGAAAAATGTAAGTTATACGGTAGTCATACTGGTTTACAAAAAAGAATTTGAGTAAATTATGTTTACCATGTTTTTCCAGTGTTGATGAGCAAGATTTCTGTCAAGAAGAATTTAATCACCTGCACAAAACTGCTCCCTGATCTCAAATTAATGTCTGATATGTTAAGTGATTGAAACAAATAAAAGCCTGGGCTATTATTTAGTGATTTACTATATGTATATGCTCATATAAAATGCCTGGAATGCCTGATTTTAATCGTAATTTATTTTTAAACAGATATTTAGATTTGAATATGATTGAATTTGCAAGAAAATAACCTGCTCTGTCCAAAATCAACTGTCTGCTGTAAAAGTCTTTGATTCTGAAGCTCTGTTGTTTGTTGATTTTGGCTCCAAATCACGTTTCCTGTAACTAACAAAATTTTGAATTAATTACAGAACATTCATATTAGATCAGAGACACTTTGATTAAAATTTTAAAAGGACCTGATGTCTTTTTATTTATACTTTTTGGTGGCATTTTTGCCAACAGTAACAGATTTGTTTGAAAAACAATTAGCGAATGGACCTTAAAACTCAGTCAACAGATTAAGTTAGTTTAGTTCTGTCCAGTGCAGAAGATTTGAAGTCCAAGATGTGTGAAACATCACCATCTATACTTATGCCATGCAGCTAGCTGACAACGTGTGCACAGCAATTTGGGGGTTGCCCAAGGGTGAAAATCCCACTTCATTGATGGGTGAGGGGGGTTATAGCAATGTTCCATATTAACAATCATTAGGTCTTATCTTAACCAGCAGACAGCAGGCTGTTTTTGGACACATTTTTAACAAGTGGTCTCATTAATGACTTACTGGCGTCTACATATAAGTTTGAATGATCTCTTCTAGGTAACTTGCTACTAGCTAACTGTCAAAATTGCCCATTAGGCACCGGAAAACAGCATCTGGATGAAACCACTTTGAGAAATGGGGGGGGGTTCAACAATTAAGAAACACATTGTTTTACATTTAGCAGCATTTTGGGAAAGGGATGGTCATCCCCTGTGTCCACCCCCTATAGATTTCCACCTATGGGGTTGCTGGATAATGAAGTCAGTTTATTATAACACTTTAAAAAATGTGGCAACTCTTCCAGTAATGTTGATTTGAACTCATAGGGACAATTCAGCATCCTGACATTGGTGGGGACATGTACCTACCATCCACACCCAACGCTATCCATCCACCTGAAGTATAGGTTCCTTTTCTGTGCATTCGCTTTCTTCACGATTTGAATTTCACTTTTCAGTTCCAGCTTTCCTTACCGTATTCTTGTAAAAGCTAAAACTAAAATGTTTTGGTAGGATGCTGTCACGCGTTAGCCTCTGGCTCGTTTTCTTGAGCCCCGGGTCGTATCGCTGACAGATGTCCAGCGTATGGGTGAGTTAATGAGTTTAACCCCACCTGACTGTCTGCTGAGCTCTCTGCTCTGAAGGCTCTGGCCTATCGTGTGTTACCTGGCCGTGCTCTCAGTGTGAGAGGACGTTAATTGGCGGTGAGGCGCCAGTCTCTCCCCACCCCTCCTCTGGCGTCAGCCGGTGCCAGGAAAGGTGGCATGAAGCCTGGCCCCGGAGCACTCCAGACTCTGTGGGTCCAGAGGGAACCGGGAGGCATGATCCAACGTGTGAAGGCCATCCCCGAAGCGTACACCTGGCCTGAACTTGTGCACTTGAATGGAAAAAACCAAAACAGGGAACGTTTTCTTTCGGGAAAACTTTGAATAAAGGGGTGAATTGCTTTCAATTTAAAAGCCAGAGCGGCTCAAAGAAAAACTTCTGTCTCCTGCTCGGAGCCATGCAGAGTTCCCTCCTGGCTGATTGGAGTTTACCCAACGTGTACGTGCGTATGTGTGTGTGTGTGTGTTTGTGTGCCTGTCCTGGCTCCTGTCTGCCATCCGTCTGCCTCCCCTGGATTGGACTCCTGTCGCCTTCCCAGTGAAGGGCCACTCAACCTGGGTGGATATTCTTTCCCTCACATCTGCTATGAATTTACCAGAGCCATTCAAAGGCTCCTTTATGGAGCCGTCAGCAGCCCTCTGACTGCTTCCTATTAGGAGACATGCACACTGAGTGCACATGCACACCTTCACACACTGAACCTACAGTGCACACAGGTCGCTGCTCATGCACACGTTTACGTTTAAATAAACACTTTCATAAATGGCGTGTTGTGTTGGGTTTTTTTCTCTGCCTCTTTTTTTCTCATTATCTGCCTTATTGTCCTACGCACATGCACATAAACAATCTGTGCACACACACACACACACCTCGAGTTTCTTATTAAACCCACAAGATCTGAACTTAAGTCAGCCCCAACAGCTGCAGCCTTATTTCTTCTTTTTTCTTTTTTTTTTATCTTAAGTGAACCACCCGTGCATGGTGGAGCGGTGCAGGGGTGGTTATTGGGCCATTACACACTTTAATCTATTTATTGCTGACACCCCCCCCCTCCTTCACTAGGCATATGCACACTCCAGAGAAACATGAGCTGTGACAGCAGCAAGGCCATCGTGTAACTTGAGATCGATCTGATCTGGAGAGAAAGGAGAGACTATTTGAATGCGTGTTGACCAGTTTGCAGTTTTTGCAGAAAAAAAGATGCTTGTCAGTTAAACAGAAGCTGGCCTGGTGTGAGAGACTTTATTCTACTTGTTGTCTTCAGCTAATCGAGCATATTTTTGGTAGGAATAAGACACAAAGATGTTAAACAGCTCTGCTTATCTTAAAAAGGAAAGAAAGAAAAGAAGAAAGATTCTAACCAAACATCTGCAAACATCAGGTAACAGTTTAGACAATGCCAGCTGGTATCTTCTATGAAATCAGGGAATAAGGGAGAACAATCTGCATAAGGAATTACATAGAATTCATAGTGTAGGTAGTTTTTAGCTGATGTGGATCTATTCTAACATTCTAACAGATGGCGAAAGTCAACAGAAGCAAAAATTTGATTGAATTTTCATATAAAGAAACTGATTTTTTGTAAATTTCGGCAAATATAGTTAAATAAATGACCAGAGATGTGATTCGAAAAGATTCAAAATACCTTTTTTATTGAATTTAAAGGAAAGAAAAATGAAAATATATATATATATTTTTTTAAATTGTAAATTGTTACCATTCCTGATATTAAACATGGTAGATATTTTTTCTTTATTGTAACTGTTTCCCTTCTTAGCATGATGTTTGACTGTAGCCTCATGTTTACTTTAAAATCAAACATTTTGCAAAATGAATTGAAATAAGACTCAGACAGACGTCTAATTCTGAATTAAATTTAGATATGTGTCAGGTGTTAGAAAACTCATCATTTTCCTTTTTTTAATCACTCCACATGCCTAATCAAAACACTGGGAAGAAGTTAATTGGCTTTCTATCATCCACTGCTAAGCTTTACAAAGGGTTCATATATATATATATATATATATATATATATATATATATATATATATATATATATATATATATATATATATATATATATATATATATATATATATATATATATAAGCCTATTCAACATTTTTGGATCGCTGGCTTGACTGAACGCTGAGATGAAGCCTCAGTATGAATCATGAAAGGCCTCGGCCCACTTATTACGGCTACAAGTTTGACTGCCTTTCATCTTCCCCGTAACGCGCTCATCCAATTGTTGCCGCTGCCATATGTGGATCCCCGAGTTCAAAGAAATCCCAGGGTGATTCTGAGGTTATTCTCTCTGGTACTTCCTCAGATTCCCTTCAACATTACTCCAGATTTGTGCATCCGCGTACAAATGCTATTAACAAAGAAGGGAAGCCGCGTGCCCGACGATACCCTGCGTTTACCTGTTTGATGCAAAAGCCAGCCAGAGGATATAAGCACCGCGAGCGGGCCGGCACTGGTGCGTCTGGTTGCAGTCACAGGCAGGAGAGGGATATATGACTGATATGTAAATGCTACTGTTTGGAGTCTGGTCTACAGGAAGATTCAAACTCTTTCAGAAGTGTGCAGGATCCCCTTTGGGATGAAAGCTCTGTTCCCAGGAGAAAAGCCTTCCTCTGAACTCCTCCGTTTCTGCTCTCTCGCTCTCTCGCTTTTTCCTCCCCTTCTTACTTTGGTTATATCATCAAAGGGAGAGGACGCACTTCAGTGGAGAAAATTGAGGGGAGAAGGCTCTGTTTTGGGAATAATGCATTAATAATCATTTATACTCGCACTTGAAGCGGAAGGGAGAGGGAAATTTAGGGCATGTCACCACCGAGGTCATGCGAGTCGACTTTGGCTCTAAACGTTCGGGTCACCTTTATGCTTTTCGGAATGAATATGTTACTTCTCTTTTCCTCTCTGTTCTGGCAGACTGTCAGGATTTTTCTGTCTCTTTCCCACTTGTCCTCGTTTTCCCTGTGCACATTCTTGTAGCTGCCAGTGTGATAGACTCTTGACTGAGCTCATTCTGAAGTGTGCCACGATATGACACAAATCCAGTTTACACTCACAGCTCCAAATTCCTCTTCGTGCACCGTATAACTGACTCCAGCAGGAGAGCCTGGCTCTCTGTGTCATGTTGCGTGACGGCACCAGTGGGACAGGTGTCAAAAATGCAGCGAGCAGCTCTTTAGTATAACATCATCCGAGGCCCAAGACCCCGTTCAAAACAGAATGGTATTTATAAAGATTTGTTCCCCGGAGTCATGCGGGATGAAACGCAACCGTCGGTGGCAAACCGATGGCAAGACCGACTTCAAATGTCTCAGGAACGTCTCTGAAAGTCTACGAACAGAAGATATTCCTTTCGTTTGGTGTTTTCATTGGAACAAGCTTCAAAATCTCCCCCTTTTTTTTCACAGCTCTGCTACAGACAATAAATTGCAATAAATACGACCTGGAAACATCTGATACAGGCTCCATATAAAGAGAGAAGCTAATAAATCTACAAGATAAGTAACAAAAACATAATGATTCACTTACTGTAAAAGAAACAGGTTCCTCTTGAGTTCAAACACAGTTTGAGTTAAACGGCCAATTGGAGCAAATTAGCAATTAATAAGTAATTAAGTAGGTTCTAAAAGACCATACATCACAGACCATACATTTGCATGTAATTATTTTCTTTTTTTTTAACCAAATGAATATTATCAGTATTATAATTTAATCCCATATGTCCTGTATGGAAACACATCTGCATTTCTTACGTTTCTCCGACTGTTTTAAGTTTTTTTTTTTTCTATTTCTAACAATATGTGTTTCAGCAAGGATAATAACTATTGAAAAAGATAAAAAAAAAAAAACACCAAACACAAGAAACAGTTGATTCTCTTAGGGTGAGTGTTGGTCCATTTAATTAGGTCATGTTAAAAAATAAATAATAAATAAATGTTATGTTCCTGTAATTTTTATTGTGTTTTATTGTTTAACTTGTTGCTTAAAGTGTATTTGAGCATCTTCAAAGTCGCTCCATTGATAAAATATTAAAAAATATTACAAATTGGCATAAGATTCATAAAAAAAATAGAAAGCATTACACCATCATTAAAGGACCTTTATATTTCATGCGTTTAACATCTTTCTGACCGCTCTATGAGTAGCCTACCACTACCAGGCCAGAGGAAATGGAAAACACACCACTATCACATGATTCAGCTCTCCTGTAATGTGGTCACAGTGATGTCAGATTGGATTTGCAGCACATCATGTCTGCTGGAATGAGAGTGAGAAACACACTTGTTCCCTCCTCGCCAGGTGCCCTCTGCACTGACTTGGACCCGAGGTAAATATTTGCTGGGTGGGTTGCTGCTCGGCACCCGCGCGGACACGCGGCTAGCGGATGGCTCAGTCCTACACTCCTGCTGTCAGTTTGCACAGGGTTCAAAGGTTAGTCCGAGCCCCTGAGCGCGGCCGCTGTTTGCTTGTCGAGCACCTGCTGCTGCTCCCGCTTTGACGTTTCGGGTCAAACTTTGTGATATAAAAGCGGGGACCATTAAAAAACTTTAAAAAAAAACTCTGGTAATGCTGTTTTTTTTAAGGAATAAATCCCTATTATTCTATGTGTCCGGATGAGTAAAATCAATGACACGTATCCTGAGTTGACCTTGTGCTGCTCAGTAGTTAAGTATTACTTAAACCAGTGCTTCTCAAACTTTTTTTTTTTTTTTTTACGTAAAGTCACAAAAACTAAACCATGGACCCCATCTCATAGATATTGTGCTTTGAGATGTTTTATCACAGAAAGTTTAGGAAACTTATGGAGGACTGAAACTGCCAAAATCAAAAATTAATAAATAAAGCACTCAGTACATAAATATATATGTATATACACTCCAACGAAGATAACTTCAGAAATACACTCTAACACATTGCTAATGTGGTAAATGAGTATTCTCGCTGCAAATGTCTGGTTTTTGGTGTAATATCTACATAAGTGTATAGAGGCCCATTTCCAGCAACTATCAGTCCAGTGTTCTAATGGAACAATGTGTTTGCTCATTGCATCAGAAGGTTAATGTAATAACATTTTCTATTCATGAAAATCATTATATATACAGTCTATCGACGCCTTCTTAAAATAATTGCCTAAGTCATTTTTTCTGATTTTTCAGGAAACAAAAAAATGGAACCATTTGTTGAATATATGATATTTACTAACAATTTTAATCAAAACAGTTATAACAACAGATTCCTATTGACACACAAAGAACAAGGTCAGTCGAACATGGAACATGAGAGAATTAAATGACTTAAGCAAATTTTCTAACATGCCTTTATGACTTAGGCAATTATTTTAAGAGGGTGATGCTATATGTGTGTGTGTGTGTCTATGTGTGAATTCAATTCATTTGGAAAGGAAAAACAATACACAAATAATAGGAAATGTATACTACTAAATTAAATATAGCAATTGTTTTATTTTTATTATGGCAGTTCTTCATACAAATGGTTCTACATACTGTCATTTTGTTGCTTATGGATGGAATTAATGTGAAAATAAATGATTCCCCCCCTTTTTTTTCTGGGGACCTGACCCCCCGGACCCCACTTTGAGAAGCACAGACTTAAACCATGTGCGATCCACTGGAATATCCTGAGAGTCCATTTTGGTCTGGGCTGTTTAAAAAGAAAGTCATTGTCCTGAGATTAAGTTTCTTTGTTGCATGTACAAAGGATCATTTGGACTGAGCGGCCATGTTAATTTGTTTATAGCGTCTGTCAATGAGCCGCTCTGGTCTGATTGTCCAGATATCCACTAACGAGGCTACTTCAATAAACCACGGAACGAAGTAGCAGGATTTCACAACTGTTTCTTGTTCTTTACACGAAATGTCAACATCTCAAATACAACGGTACACGATCAAGCAAGTATCCAAAATATGAGTTAACATTGTAAACAACACATGGAAAAACCTCAGCAACGACCTTAGCAACCAGGACCATGAAATGAAGCACCATTAAAGGGAAGCTTGAGGCTCCTGGATGACTTGGATGGAGCATTCCTGCATACGTTCACCTCAAGTTTTATAAATCTGTTTACCGTAAATTCTCTAATATAGAGATATTGGGTCTTTATTTACTCAAGCACATTGAGGGCCAGGCCTTTACTGGAACGAGGCCACAATTGGAGACAGGCCTCTATTTCTATTTGAGCAAAACAGACTACCAGTGGAATGAAGAAAAACACGATTTTTTTGTCTATTTGAACCTATAAAATATAAGGATCATTTATTGAAAAAGTACAGATACATTACAGTAGGCAACCTACTAACTTAGACATCTTACCATCCCAAAGTTTAACTTCCTTTAAAAAAAGGTCCTCCAATTCTCCTACTCTTCATCTCTCCCTGTAATCTTCTCATCACTCTACAACAAGGTCCGCAGCTGCCATGGTAACCAACGTTGACCCTGTGTGTGTGACCCTGCCAACCAGCGTGCATGTAACATGACCAGGCCACTGTAGCCATGGCTTGATATTTTAGTGCTCCTGTGGCTTTCTAACGAGTTAGACAGTCTCGTCCCTATATTTCAAAAGGTATTTATTTTAAAAACGTTGTTTCTAATAATAGCCTCTAATCATAATATTAGAGATCAGCCTTAATTTACCCCCGAGCCTGGCCAATGTTAGACACCTGGCCACTAATGGAATACCGGCCTATAATAAAGAATTTACGGTATGTTTAATATAGAAATTCAACACAATAACTGTATAGAAATGCAGAAAACCACAAAAAGCTAAACATGGCCTCTTTATTGAGGCATCCAGGGAGACATTCAGGGGGAAAAGAAAAGGTTTTGAACTGTACTATTAGAAAAAGTACATTGAGCGACCTGATAGCTGAGTAGTTAGGGTGTATATCGCATCAGCATAATATGGTCTGAGCAGCGAGTCTATGGAGCCAATCCCAGTGCGTTATGGCGAGAGGCAGGGATACACCCCAGATGGTCGCCATCCAATCGTGGGGCACACACACCATTCACTCACACCTACGGGCAATTTAGAGTCTCCAATTAACCTCAGCATGTTTTTGGACTGTGGGAGGAAGCCGGAGTACCCGGTGAAAACCCATGCAGACACGGGGAGAACATGCAAACTCCACACAGAAAGGTCCCAGACCCAGGACCAAGGAGGTCTTGAACCTGTGACCTTCTTGCTGTGAGGCAACAGCGCTAACCCCTGCGCCACCTTGTCGCCCCTTTTGCAGCATGTCACATTCTCTTTCCCTCTACTTTCCAAAAATAAGCCAAAAAAATATCTTTAAAATATCTTTAAAAGAAACAAGAAACAGTCATTTTACATCAGTCGGTCTCCCTGTGTCTGCTACAGTAGGAGGTAGAGTTTGTCAATTGGTAAATCGCTTTCTCTCTTGTGATGGTGACTAAAAGTGTTGTTTCTGAGCCTCGGCTTGACATGCAGGTCATTGTGTTATAAACTCAGACTGACTTAGAACATCATTGGAACAGTCGGGAACTGGCACCTGCTCTGAATGATGGAAGCGACAGATTATTTCAATTCTGCCTGAGAAGAGAAGATACAAAATGATAAAGGCGAGATTGAAAATATGAGGCGTATTGTGAGCTAAGATGTGAAATACCTGTCAATTTGGTTCATACAAACACAATGCATCAGCATTTCATTTTGTGCCTTAAACGGGGAAGAGTTACACCATCTCAACATCAGGACTCGTGCATTTATGTCTTTAGAAAGAAAACAACACACGTTATTCAAGTGATCTTAGTGTGAACATTTGCCGGTTACAGTTAAGCTCCATAATTGCAGGATGAGTTGGAACGTGACTGTGTCGTAGCTTTACTGCCGTGTTGTGTAATCAGAACAGGTTCATGTTTTGCTTTTTTTGAGCGGAGTCAACAAACCGGCCGCTGCCGGTGGCTCTGCACGGAGAAAAGTCCTTGTTTGGTTTTTTCTCCTCTATATAGACGCATCGGGCTTAACAAACCCCAAACACAGCATCCAACATGAGCATAAACAGCATTCACGCTTCACGCCGCACGTTCAACGGCTTCGACGGATAAATGCCACAGAACTAATCCGAGGCGTTGTTTTCGGTCTCCAGTCATCCAAGGACACAAGTTCTTCTGACCTCAGAGAAGAACACGTCCGTTATACTGTAGAGGGAAAAACAGCAACACAAAGAGACTGACAATACAAAGTTTTACATGAAGCGAGGCCACAGATAAGATACCGATAATACATCAAAGCGTATAACCTGCGCAATCGCGTCAAATAAATCTCAGCCACGTCTTCTCGCTACATGACGGCACACACGGCCATCGATTGCCTTGACCCGAACAGGGAGTGAACGTTGCGTGATTAATGCGCGTCTCAGCTATGTTTCAGTGCGTAGGCTGCACCGTGAGAGGAATGAACAATGCTTCACGTGTTTCACGAGTTTGGAAAGACCCTGATAGATCCACCAAATGGCCAAAAGGTAATGTATCACGCCTGCATTGTGTGTTTGTTTTTGTTTTTTTTTCCCCCTTCTCTTACAGTTTACCACAAATTCTTGAATACTAAAGAGCAAAGTGAGACACTGCTCAGAATATATTTAAATCACGGAAGGATTATTTTAGGATCCCCCCCCCTCAAAAAAAAAAAAGAAAAAAAAGGTCAGCAAGTCTTCTTACAGAAATAATACAGACAAAAAAAAGCTGCAGTTTCTCTCCAACAATCTGCTGTGAACTTTTCTTCTGGACCTGTGACTTTTTATCCTTAAGGCCTATGCATCCTGCAGTTCTAAGAGGCAAATAGACTAAAATGGATTCACGAACTTAACTTTTGTTTTTTTATGTCGGGGGATGATTTAAAAAGTAGTTTTATTATAGCTGAATGCAGCTGCCGTTCGTCGCTAATCGGGCGCATCGTTTCCATTGACTTGATCATCTCTGACCTTTTCTCTGATCCATTGCACCCTCATACACCTGTTGCAGAATTACAGACGGTTCACTGGCTGCCGGACGCTCGCTAGACATTTCAGACGATATCACCGTCTGGTTTACGCTCTCCTCTGCCTTCTCTCCATAATTTACTTTAAGGGGTACATTTTTCTGGAAGGAGCTTCTTGTGAAATTGGCTTTTAGTCCATAAACAACCTACACAAACCGGATTCATATCAGTCTAGACGCTGCAATGACTTGGCATAAATAGCAAGTGTTTCTGGGTTTCACAGCCTTATACCGGCCAGGCTGGAGTTTATGTTCAGCCAGGTCAATGAAATGAGCAAATGATGTTGTGATGTGAGCAACATCTTTAAAAATGTCCAGAAGCACAAACAACAAAATAAAAAACACTATAATTAAGTATAAAAATACTTGAAGTGTATCCATTTCTATGCCTATTGGAAGTATACAGTACTTCAACTATACTATGCTCTTTTTTGTGTTTTTACATGAAGTATACTTAAAAACACCAAGACAAATGTTATACTAAATCTAAATGTACTAATTACATTTTTAATATATCAGGGCTGTATACTAATAATTGTATTTAAGTGCATTTCATCTTAATCCTATTGAAGTATAATCATACTTCTAAAAGGTAATTTCCGATCTTCTGTAGTGTACATTTAACTTTTTAAACTTTAAATTTAACAGAAGTTGCAGGTTATTGTACTAAAAAGTGCAGATCATAGTTATTTATACCAAGATATGTAAATAGGTTAAATATAAGTATATATAATATTACCTGTTATGTTGATGAAACCCAATGTCTGCACCAGACAGCTTTACGTTTTCAAAATATTTGCACAAGAGTTGCTCATCCATGTGACAGATTTGGCTTCAATTTGAGAATTCAGATGTTGGGAGAAAGAGTCAACACCAGAGAGCAATGGTTTGGTATTTTATTAAAAAGTAAAGAAGACATCAGCCAGTGGTCACGGCCAGCCCGTTTTTCTCCCCGTTTGCCTATCGCAAGGTTTACATGTGGCAGTGATGTCTGTCTGACCTGGGGACACAAATAAAAACAGGGAGGTCCACGGTCTTTGTCCATAGTACTTTATTGGAAATTCTTTACATGTGAATCCTCTGAAGATCTGCCTGAACCAGCTTTAGAGACTATAAATATATATATAAAAAAAGGAAGTGTAAAAGACTTTTGCAGTTCCTCCAAGAATAAAGAAAGCATTTACAGTCAGGTCTCATCTTGAGAAGGGCAGTCTCTTTTGCTTGTTGGGTGAAATGGCAAACAAATACAAGAGTGATTGTAACGATTGTTGATCATGTCAGGAACAAAGCCGAATACAAAAAAAAACACAACAGAGTACGATTAAAAAAAAAAAGTCTTAATATCACTAGAAAAAACACAGAACAGCACAGTTCAGACAGAAGGTGGCAAACAAACCACTGCCTGCATTGTATATGTATATACATACATATATACATACATTGCTGGCAACCTCACTGAGAAACTTCTGCACAATCAAAGGTGTTTGGAAAGGTTTTTGTTTAGTGGGTGTTGGATTCTGAGATTTGCTGCCATGTGTGGGCTTTAAAGTAAAGCAGCTTTGCGTTTACTCAGAAAAAAACAGCCAAAGTTTACCAGATCGATGAAGCTCCCACGCAAAGCAGTGAGTCAGACGTCCACAGAGTGACATTAAATTTACCTGGGAACTGCTACCAAACAGTTTCAAAGTGCAGGAGTAGAGCGCCACCTGGTGACTATTGGGAAACCTTCACGAGCCTTGGAGGAGCAGGTTTCACTTTCACGGAGGACAAAAACCCATTGAAATGAACATTAGATGCTACAAAAATGTACAGGTGATTTAACTCAACTACTTCAGTGACAAATGTGGAGAAGCTCAATGTCCGACATGTTCTCTGCACCGACTGCGAGAGCCCTGGTTGAACCTTGCAATTGAAAAGGATGTGATTAAGATCAACTAACAAGTCTCATTTACAAAAAACCCAAATCAAATGTGCAAAAAATATCAAATATTCAAAAATGCCCATTTTCTTAACAAACGTCACATTTGTCGTATTTTAAAAAGCCGTTTATGCACATGATTTCAATAAAGTGTGGTCCTGAAGCTGCTGGCATAATAGTTGCACTTTACACAAAGGAGTGCAACCCGATGGAGGATTGAGGTACCGGTTTTTAAAGTGGCAGGGCACTACAGAGGAGGAAGGCTGTTCAGCTCTACACCAAGAGTCAGGTTGTGTTTTTTTTTTCTTTTTTAAAAGATCTTGGCACAGAGAGCTGAGGTGAAAAAAAACCCCACGTCTAAGTTGTGTCTCGACCCGGCTTTTAGCAATAACATTTGAGGCTGGAAAGAAAAACTAGAACTAGTAAAATCCTATCATGTTCATCTATTAACTTGCATTCGAGCAAAAAAAATATTCCTGGTGGTAAAAGGCTTTGTATAAGCACGATTTTCAGGTGACAGAAAAAAATTGATTGATGAAATTTTTTTTTGTTTTGTTGAGAGACTTCAGTCTGCACATCGCCACCATCTCTTTAACAACAAGTTTAAGTCAGTGAAAACACAATGAGCGGTGACAGGTGTGGAGGGGAGAAACATTTTCACTAAAGTGGTGGCTGTGACAGATCTCTGGTTACAAAGCACTGGTGAATGGGGGGGAAGAGTAAATGTAAAAACAAAGCCGTTCACAATTGAACATTTTTAGTCAAATTAAACACTTATGTGCGTGTGAGGTTGTCAACTTGGAACTGAAATTCAAATCAAGTTGGAGTTATAAGAGCTATAATAAGGACCTCTCCATTTATCTCAAATGTTTCATTTTTCTTGGTTGAAAAAAAAAAAAAAAAAATCACCATTAAACATGTTACAAATATAAATCAGTTTTCTTTTGTCATTTTTCAAAATATGAACATAAATTCAATAACACAAAAAGTGTCCTTCTGAGGATTAAGTCCCGCTGCGTGAGGGAGGAGACGGAGGGCTCGGGATCGTTTTTTTTAGAAGAGCGGGACAGAAATTTTTTAAAGCAAAAAAAGACGACCAAAAAAAATAGCACCCTGGACTTCATGAGCGTTTCTGTCTCTTGGAATGTCGCTGCTGGCTGGAGCGCTCATCGTCGCTGCTCGCCCCCCCGCCGCTGCCCCGGCCCCCCCGCTGCCGAGTTCTCCGTGTGTCCCGCTCGCCATCGCTATTCTGCTCCCTGTAATCCTTCTTGCCTGAGGTGGCTGAGGAGCGCTTACTCCTCCTCTTGCTGCTATCATCATCCTCATCCTCCTCCTCTTCGCTCTCCTCCTCCTGCTGTGCTCGGCAATTCCTGGTCGTCTTCCTGTTTGACCTCCCGTTCTGCATCTTCTTGGGTTCTTCTGCTTCTTCCTCCTCTTCATCGTCACCTTCCTCCTCCTCCTCTTCTTCTCCTTCCTCCTCCTCCTCCTCCTCCTCCTCAGATGTAACAGGAGCCTGGCTGATGCGCTTACGTGAACGGCGGCGGAGGTAGCTAAGGCCCGGCAGCAGCTTCTGGAGCAGCTCGGTGAAGGTCTGCTCCGTCTTGACCATGCAGGAGAGAACCGTGCTGCCCTGCTGGTTGTACTCCTCTGCGTTGGAGAAGACCAGCTTTAGGTCTTCCAGGAAGTCCTGGCCGTGCCGGTATGAGCCCTGGCTGCACTTCTCCAACATAGTCTGGAAATCCATGGGCTGCGAGATGATGTCCAGGTAGTCCTCGGCCTCCTCAGAGGATACGGGCTCCCTGAGGGAGTGAGAGAGAAGCAGAACATGAGTTAAAAGGACCATTTTAGACAATGTCACAATCATTATCGATATTGTCCAACGCCTGCAAAACATCGCCAATGATTATTAGAACAGTAGTTACAGTGAACTGCAGCAGAGGAAAAAATGACAGCTTTTTATTTTGAACATGGCCCTTTGTCTCCACTGACTTATCAAAGACATAAACTATATATAACCCTATAAACAGACTGGATTATGGTTCAAGATAAACATTGAATAAGCCCTTTATTCTATAAAATAAAAATAATAAAATTCAAAAGGGTCCTGATACAGACTTAACACACCAGAAACTGACTGTACAAACAAACACAGTATGTTGTGTGCTCACCTGAAGGGCCAGCTGTACCGGAATTTCATCAGCTTCTTCAGGATTTCCTCACATTTCTCCAGCTCGAGCGCCTGCCTGCGTACTCCAGATTGTGAACTCTGACGCACCTGTAGAAACCGCACACAGAAGCGACGGTTAGAGCAGAAGACTAAACATAAATGTGGGTTCATGAAATATAGATCCGTTCTCCCATATGGGGGATCCTTTCATTTTAAAAGTGTTTGATGTTTACCAGTTCATCGATGTCTGCCGGGCTGTTGGGTCCGGTCCTCTGCTTGCTGCTCTGACTGGAGGACGATGGTTTCTTGGATTTACTTTTTGAGCTTTTCTGCCGAGATGAAGACTGCTTCGTTTTCTTCCTTGGTCTCACTGTGGAGCAGCAATAAAAGGTGATTAGGACAAGGAAAAATAAAACTACTGCTGTAGAAAGACTGAATACATTTGTGATGAAAACAGGAAGAACAGAAGAGAAACTAAATCTGCTGTTATGTGATCAGTACAATATAACTGCTTTAAATCATTTAATGTACTAAATATCCCGACTTTACCATGAGTGAGCTTCATATTTTTGATTTGCTGAAATTCTACTTGTGAAGTGCAGGAAAAAAGTGCCACTATGCGTGTACCACAACTAACTGTCACACAATCACGCTACAAATGACACAATTAATCACAATCAATGCATTACAATCCTCTCTTGGAACTATTAAACATCAATGCATGAAACTTCATTATTAATCTTGATGTGTGGGCCTGAACCAACAGATGGGATCATCCTGCCACATAGTTTGAGTGAAACCAGAGTGAGACGCGGCTTCAAAGCAACATCCAGACCTGCGCTGTGCTACATGACAACACACAGACAATGGAGACGGGGACAAAAAGTCCCCATCAGCATTCCTTGCATTCCCTCAGTAAGAAGGAATCCCCTTTTCCACTTTCCAAAAAAAAAAGAAAAAAGAAAAGAAAAAAAAAAAAACAATCTTTTTGGAAAATGTATTTTCATTTACTATATTCTCTTTTCCTTCAGTGCCACAGTCATTAAAACAAAAACATGCATTATTAAAAACACAAAGATTTAAATTTTGATTTGGTCCCTATATTATATCAATAATTCAAAAGGATTTGATGATTTCCTCTCAAAGATACTCACAGCTGTGCCCCATGGCTTTGTAGTCATTTTCCTCCTCATCCTCGTCATCCTCCTCAGATTCCTCCTCTTCAGACTCCTCCTCCTCATCCTCCTCGTCCGTGTCTTGATTATAGTTCCTGCAGGAAAAAGATGACACGTAAATGACTTTGAAGGTTCATTTTGAAGCCTGGGTACTTGCTCAGCACGGATTTGGGAGAGAGGGGAGGAGACATGAAATCTAAAGTTTCCCCAGAGCGGTGCGGCACTTCATATGGACGATGTGACAAACCACAGTTACCTTGAACGGGAGCCACGTCTGGCAACAGTCGGCTGGCAGGCCGGGCACAGCCACTCTCCGGCAGGTATGCGGTACAGCGCAGGTCGCAGGCAGAACAGGTGGAAGGCCTTGTTGCACTCATCGCAGAGGATAAGTTTCTCATCGTCTCCTGAAAAGAGCAGAACAAGACTGAGCTAAAGGAGCAGTTTTATTAAAACTAAAAAAATAAAAGACAGGGAACAGCAAACTGGTCATTTAGCACCTCTTCACTCACTGCAGTTTTTTATGTACAGTCAGAAAAAGACAGAAATTCCATGATGACTATGATGCTCTTATTGGCTGAAACACCCTTTTTATTAACCGCAAATTCCTTTAAGACCCAATTTGCAAGACAGAAGTTGAGATTTAAAACATGGCTTACCTTTCCTGCGGCAGACTTTGCAACGGGCGTTCTCTGCAGACATGTCCCACTTTATGCACGCGTCCAACATTCCCAGCAGCACGTGCATGCGGGAAAAGGTCTGGGCCTCTCGGATAGCCGTCTTCCACTTCTCCACCGCCGTCGCTACCTAAAAGAAAAGTTTGATTTGTGTCATTTTTAATAGGTTATTGTTAAGACTAGAGGTTACTTGAGCTCTTTTATGGATGTCACTTATGACACATACCTAAATCGGAGCCAGAAGAATGCAGATTCGTTCCCTTACCTTTGCTTCCTCTGCTAGCCTCTTCTCCTCGTCCACCTCCTCGGCTTTGCTGCTTTCTTCCGCTCCTTGCTTTTTCTTCTTCTTCTGTTTGGGAGCCATGAATCCCTGCAGGAACTTTTTGATTACACAGGCCTGAATGGTGATGATGCACTCTCCAAAATCTTTCAAGCTCTCCTTTTCTTTCAGCTGTATTGGGGAGAGGAAACAAACAGTTATGACATGAAGACAATTCTCAGTCTTGTAGAACACAAAACTACTGACACCATAGTTCATATATAAGACAAACCTGCTCTTCGATGTCAATGTTGTCATCCAGGTATCCCAACCCTCCTTTCTGGAGTCGTGAGGCTACTTCCTGAATATCACTGCGGAGGTACTTGAGCAGCTCGGCATAGCCGTCACAGGTCCGGAGGCCCAGTTTGCCCTTACGGGTCAAATGGATGGAGTGGAGGATGTCTTGGTACCTGTGAGAGACGAGACAGCTCTGTGTTCAGCTCTACATTTACTCCATAGCTGCTGCCTTGTTTAATATATATTAAACACAATATATCTATTATTGATGGGATGCTGCTCTTCCTATCAATGGTAAACCAACATTGTAGATTCTTCTAAATGCTTTGGTGGCCTATTTATTAAATTCATTTTCAAAAGCCACAAGTTTGTCACTAAAATACTAATGCAACAAATGGCAATTTCAAAATAAAGGCACTTCTGTTTTAGCAGGAAATAGAAAGCTGAAGCGACAAACATCTGTTGAATCACTTCAACTGATCTCTGACAGCTGGTAAAACCGGACAGAACTTTAGCAGTTCAGTAGGAATGGATGGTTTCGTGCTTGTTAAACTAATTATAGTGAGTGCATTCACCTGCTTTGTATCTTTGTCTTCAGTTCACTCTCTCGAACCCCCTGAGGATGAAGACTTTCCACCAGTTCATCCAGCTCAGCTGGGTTGTCACATATGAACCTGTATTCAGAAGTAGGACACTTAGTAAGCAGAGAGAACTGTTAAAGAAAAGGATGAAATCAAATGAAAGAAGACGACAGGCATAGAAAAGGCAAAAGTAGAGCTCTTACCAGAGGTTCTGTCCCTGTTTGGGAACTGTCGTTTCTCTACAGACGTCTGCTGCTGCCCCCTGCTGGGCACTCTCACTAATAGCACCATCTATGCTTCCATCATCCTTTTCGGCACCTACAACAAAGACTAGCTTTAACCATCTCAAGAATAAAATATGTACATTTTAATAACTAAAAAGCTGAAAAAATAGCTTTAACACAAATGAGTAATTATGTGTGCACATACAAGACTAAGAAAAACTAAACAGACATGAATGTGGAAACCAATTCAAACCATTCCGAAGTTGAGGCCAATGTTTGGGTTTCAAAAATCAGCCAAAAATCAGTTCGCCCAGAATCATTTACTATACAGGATAACTACTGTATTTCGTGAATTAGTAGCAGATGGCTCACCGTCCTCATCCTCCACCTCAGCTGTTTTTTCATCAGGCTCAGCCTCAGATGGTTTTTCCTCAGGCAGAGGGGTGAAGCTGTAGTCGATGCTTTCATGCACCCAGCCTTTCTCAATGTACAGACCAGGAACCACGTCAGAGAAGAGCCAGTATCTGGACAGAACCAACAAGCAATACAGTTACTTGCTTTATATTTACATTATAGGTATTAATCAAACAGAACAATTAGATGACCAACGGAAAGATGTGCAGCACTAACCGGTTATGATTTCTGTCTGTACCGAGCGGCGTCCGGCGCATTACGAGTTTGGCTTTGGTGATTCCATCCTGAAAGGCCCTTTCTGTAGCAGCTCTCTGTCTACGCATACGCTCCTCCTCAGCCTCCCTCTCCATGCGTTCTTAAGTGGGATAAAACCAAAAGGAGGGAAACAAAATTAAAAATGTCCATAGCTTTTCTCTGATAAACAAACTACATGTATATGAGCAACCCTGCTAGTCATTTGACCAGTTTCGAAAAAGGTCTTTTTTTAAATATCCAATTAATGACTGCTCAGCTGCCTTGTACAAAGTTTACCTTTGTTCTGTCTGTCAAACTCTTCCTTCTCCTTCTTGGCTTGAATGGACATCAGCCGCCGGCTTTTCACTGAGCTGATCATGTCCTCTGGCTCCGGCTCCACCTTTACTTCCTTTTTGCTCTCCTTCTTAACTACATCTTTTTTCTTCTCACCTTTATGCACAGAAAAAAAAATGAGTAAGAAATTACGTCTTGTATCAGTATTTACATTTTGGGGACATTAATTAAAAAAGGACTAATGAAAGCTGACTGAAGATTTACTTTTAAGAACAGATAGATAAATCAAAGCTTCATCAAATTCATACATAAGCTGTATAGTGCAATGAGTTGGAAGATAAGTGGACATCACAATAAAGTATGAAATCTTCAAATCTGTTTCACTGCAGTGCTTCTCGCCTACCTTTGCCCTCCATCTCTAGCTCCTTTTGCTTCTTCTTCTCAGCCTTCTTGCGGTCATTGACTTCTTTGAGCATCGCCAGACGCTCCTTCCACAGTTCGGCTGACCGCTGCTGCATTGAATCCACGTGGTCCTCTACGGAGTAGGTCATGAGGATGCGATGACAGAGTGCCACCAGGAGGTTGACCTTCTCTTCAGGACTGAGTTCAAACACTTCGATTGTCTCAAGCTTCTCCAGGAATTCGCTGGTCACCACGTCGTCGAAGCCGCCCAACGGCCCAGAGTCCTCTGACCCCTGGCCGCTCTCCTCCCCGTGAGCGTCGCACGGTCGTAGGCATAACCGGGCCAGCTCTGATACGGAGTGCATGGTGAGGGGGATCTCGGATAAGGGCATGTCTAGTTCACTGTAGCCTTCCGCCAGCTCGTCTTGCAGCATAGTCTGGAGCAGAACCACCAGCACGCGGTTCAGATACAGGAAACCTGAGCGTTCCCCGGCCAGCGCCTCCATTAGAGCCACGGCTGTGATGGGATACTGGTCGTCCGGCATCAGCAGCCCGGCATAAGCGTGGAGGAAGTCCACAACCATGGCCACGTCGCCAAACAGGGTGTTGGGCAGCCCCTCCGGCATGTCTACGAGTTTAAACGCCGGCAGGGACTTACCGCCCAAGATGTCTTGGTCTTCGTATCTGCGAGACTGCTCGCGACGGACCAGCATCTCCTTCTCGCGCCTCTCCTTGGCCTTTTCTCGCAGTTTCTCTCGGACTTCCTCGCGCTTCTTCTTCATTTCTTCCTGCCTTTCCTCTTCACTCATGGCGGCCCATCGCTTCTTCTGCTCCAGCAGCTCCCAGCGCTTCTGTACCAGCTCCTTGAGTTCCTCAGGGAGCCTGCCCCGGTCGTCTGACGACAAGGCCTTCGCCGCCTTGGAAATGAGGGTGGAAAGGGCGTTCTTTTTGTCCTCTTTGCCCTTGTTTTCTTTATAGTAGCGAAGGAGGTGGAGAGCCATAGGGTGCAATGGCTTCCCCAGCTTAGGCGTACCCATGCCAGTACTGCGGGCTCGCTTTTTAGGGCTGCCAGCAGGGGTGCTCTTCGCCAGATGCAGCAAGGTCATCTGCTTCATCTTCGGTGTCTTGGCACCAGCTTTCCCGTCTTTTTTAGAAGCTTTGAGGACATTCTTATCACCGCTCTTCCCACTTCTCTTTCCTTCTTTCTTGTCCCCGGACTTTTTGCCTGTTTTTGGAGCGGATGGAGTTGAGCTTTTGCCCTCTCCTTTTTTAGGTGATCCCGAGTTCTTTACCTTGAGCGGGGAACCATTCATTTTAATTTTCTGAATAAAAACAAAAGAGACAACATGAGCCAAGTTAAGCAAAACTTATACAATTTCTCAGGATAGCCAATAATCATTAAGTAATGCATTTTACTAAGTCTTTATGTGAATATAAAAGCAGCTAACCTGCATGTGGCCCCAGATGGTGGGACTGAGGGGCATCCCCAAAGAGTCTTTCTTCCTCTTCTTTTTCTTCTCCCCCTTCTCATTTCCTGAATCCTCTCCAGGTGTGTCAGGGCTCTTGAGCCTCTTGTTAGGCTTGCCCTCAGGTGATGTCAAACTCTTGCGCTTCGCAGAGGGGTTCTCCGCTAAAAACTGCAGACGAGCATAAGAGTGTGAGCCAAGAAGCAACATATTATGAATCAAATAATATGCAGAGAATGACCATGAGTAAATTACCTTATGTGGATCAAGAAGAAAGTCACTGAATTTACTGGGCAGATTAAACTTTTTCACCAGTTCATCCTCGACCACCCAGGGGGCGCTCTCTCCCATGCCCAACCGCAGAGCGTAGTGCCTGATGAAGTAGCGCATGATCTCCTTTGTGGGAGGGCGCTCCGTTCTGTAAAGACTGTCTGTTGGAACATCACTGATGACCTGCAACAGAATTCAGATGAAAGGATTCAACATAATTTTTAATGAAACAGTCTTGAACTTCATGAGTGACAGATAAAGATTAAAATAGAAAATTAAAAATCCCACAAAAAAAGAAGAAACTAGTAATATACCATCATGGGTTACAAAACATGACTGAGACTTATCTGGGACTAGCAAAGAAAAGATTTTTCTTCATTTTTATTTCTAACAGGATACAAACCTTATCCTCATTGATGAGCTTCACATCATATTTATGAGGAAGGAATTTGGGCATCACCCATCTCTTCCTCTCTTCCTTCGCAGCAGTGGGAAGTTTCCTTGGTGAACGCCGCGCTCTGTCACCTTATAGGAAACAACATATGCAAAGATTTAAAATTAGATTTTAATCAAACATTCAGAAAAAAAGGTGACCAAAGGCTTAAATGCAAGCAAAAACGCATGAACATCCCACTTATTTTTACAAGATCCCTGTGAAATATGTCAGCCTTTAACACTCTTAAACTCATAAAACCAACCTACAAGCTTTTACTTAAAGTAATACACAGTAATATCTTCCTACAGAAAGTCTGGTTTCCTCCATGCTACATTTTCATGGTGCTTAGTTGTCGAAGTTTGCACTCACCAGACCTGCAAACTCTGAAGTATTGAAAAGGTGGCAATTTGATTCACTTCAACTACACTGGTTGACATAATAAAAAATGCAAGTGTGACTCACTCAGACTCTCTCTCCTGTTCTCTTCCTCGCGGGGAGGAGGTTCCTTTCTCTGGTTCTCCTGACTCGCATTCTCCTTGTCGCTTGACGGAGAGTCACAGGCACCTTCAAGCTTCTTCTCCCCGGTCTCACCCTCTGGGTTTTCTAGGGGATGAATCTTCACTACTGTCGCTTTTAAACTTTTGTCCTTCCCCACCTGAATTGAAAACAATGTCGAGCACAAGTAATTACCAATAAGTCACCATCTTGACTTTCACAAGCAATGTTAAAAAACAACCAAAATATGAGGCAAGTTTAGAGATTTGTCATCAAACTGACCAGGAAGTCGCATTCTTCACCAACGGCGTACTTGGTAAGGATTTCCACCCAGGCCATTTCAACTAGTTTGTCTAAAGACACTGTGTTGTGGTGGACCATCTCCAGGACTGGCTTCTCAAACCACTGGGGATACTCCTCCTGAAGCCTGTAAAAGCCAGAAAATAGTCAATCAGTTCTACAAAAAGGGGTAAAACAATAGAAATATACATGTATAACCTACTTTGTGTTTTAGATCCCCCCGATACTGTGCTCCACTTTAATGTAACATGGATGAACAGACAACACAGGGGCAGTGCATGCGCAAACTCTGTTCTGACAGATGAATTGTTGGGCCTGTTTAAAAAGTGCCTAAGACACCCAGCACTATGTATTGGATGTGAATTGTAGAATGTAATGGAACTTTTCAGATCATTCTCTATAGTATTCGTCATAACGGATGTAATCTCAGCTTTGACCACAATGTGGGTGGCAATGGCAGAGTGGAGCGGCCTGTATTTCCGCTTGTTGAACACAGGTTTTATTTTAAACCATTAAACTTCATTGCCCATTATTCACCTCAAATGTTTTCAAAACATTTTTAGTGTACCGTTTAACTGTAAAACAACTGTTCATAACATGTCTGCCATGTTGAAATTGACATTGCAGTATCAAGTCATTCTCCCACTGTGCAAAGAAAAAAAAAGACTGCTGATGATTTGTTTATTCTAAACAGTATTAATACAGTGCATGTTTCAAGTTTCTAAATTGCAGGGTCCTTTCTCGGATCTCCAGCAATAGACCCACCATGGATGAAGTCGATCAAATGAAATGGATCTCGAGATATGCAAGGGTCAGATATGTGCACAGCTACACAAAGAGATTCTTGTGAGATGCTCAGCAACCAAAGGCCACATCAGACATTAATCGACCATGGGTGTGGTACAATCTATTCATGTGGTTTCTGCCACATTGTTTAGATTTCTTTGATGCTCCAGATTTCCTCCAACTCCGATCATAGCAGGCAACAGAGCATTACATAACAGGGCATAAAGGGTGAGAGTAGCCAGCAGGGGGAGTAAATTCTGTTGGTTGGTATAATTAGACAAGAGCTTAAATACAGCTTGTGATCCTGAGTGACTTGAGCTCTGTGTCTTTGCTGAAACACTACACATGTAGTTTGGCTTACCTTTGTCTCTGACAGGACTTGCAAGCAATGTGTATGCACACATGATTAGTGATGTGTATTATCGTTTGTGGTGAAAATCAGCTGAAATACCAATTGCTTTACTGTTTTTCCCTTTTACATAGATCACAGAAAAAGAATCCTTTACCAGGCCATTGCAGATTCAAGGATGACTCAATCACACATCCTCTAAATAGACTGAGAGGAGGAGCACCAGATTTATCCAATCATAGCAAAGCAGCAAGCCTTGTGACCTTCACTGGCTTCGTGATGCTATTGAGATACTGTCAGAGAAGGTAATTGTAATTAGAACAAAAAGTGTTCTTTTGCGCAATATTTGCATTTGATCATGAGCAGGCCTTTAAATATTCAGTGATAACCAAGAGCCAAAGTTCCTGGACATCTAAATGCAAACCAAAGTCTACCACAGAACTGTAACAGTGTATTCTTCACACCTGACAGTTTCATCATGAAAACTACAGCCTATACAAAGCCTGAACAGGCCTAAAATCTAATGAACTGACAAGTAGCTCTTATCTCACAAGATGTATGGAAATGTGAACAAAGCACACACTCGGAATGGATTACTAACAGTTCAGTGACTTCTTGTTCCTCCTCCCATGCTTCTTTGTGTGTCAGCTGGTTGCTTCCAGTGCTCTTGCATGTCCAGATGCGCTCACTATACTTCTGTAAGCGTGCGTCATACTCTCTGTAGACATTTTGTCAAGGAAATTACAATATACATGTGAAAACATTTCCTGCAAGCCACCCGTGTTCCATTTAACCAATTAGTGTCACTGAGATCAATGCAAGAGGCTGTGCCAGCCACCATACAGAAACACTGTTTCCAGTAAAAGAACTTAATGCATAGATGTACATTAGTAAATAACAAAAGGGTGATGACAGTATGTCATGAACAACGTAAAATAGGAAACGATTAGGGAGCTAGTACAGAATAATAATGATCTGTGGACAATAGAAATAATGCACTGACAAAGTTAAATGAACAGAGGTCCTGTGTAAAAAAACACTGATATGAGTAGGTCATGGGAGCTTGACTGCTGCCTTCGACAAAAGTAAAAGCATAAGACAAAAGGGAAAAAGATGTCAAAGATAATGTAGTTGGGACAGCGCAAAAAAAGTACATGGAGTCCTGGGCTACTCGAACTTAATCTGTTTCTAAGAAAGTTAGAGGTAAAGAAAGTAATGTGAGCAGCACACCTATACCACAGAGAGAGGCCCAATGTAAATAACTTTATAAACAGATTTATACAGGACTACTTTTATCACTGCGTGTGTCTCATAATTAGTTCCATACTCTTGCTGACAGTTCCGGATCTCTGGCGATTAATATTTTCATAAAAACGCCTAAACAAGAAGGTAAAGTCCCTCAACTATTACACAGGCATCAGCCTGTCCCATCTACCCCAACAAATACTGCGTTGAATTGAAGTGTCTGTTGTCCACCTCGTTGATAGCTGGCGTTAAGTGTATCCAGCCGGTGGAGCAGACGATGGGCTATTGTGACATAATGGGACACAGTGTTAGTTAGCAGCTTGCTAGCAGCTGACAGCGGGGCCGTGGATGCCGAAAGTGAAAGGGCGGCTTTTAGTAGCTCTTTACCTTTTACCAACCAGGATAAATGCTGCTGTGCCACACAAATTCACATGACTACTTAACCAACTGAAATAGCCAACTAGCTACAATGAGCGGTGTCCATATAATAAGCTAGCAAGCCTGTCACCCGGGGTAAGCTGTGCACATGCGGGGAAACAGCAAATCCAGAGAAAATGTCGGGTAATATTAAATTAGTTAGCGTTAGCCGGATCATTTCTGTCAACCGGACTGAAAGGGTGAAGTATAGTAGAGGAACGTCTCACACACAAGCAGAGGGTGACCATCAGCATCATGTTTTAAAAGGATACTCTTTGTTCCTGAAGGCCTCCTTGGTGTGCTCGATGATGTACACCTCCTCTCCCGGGCCTGGTGGATCGGCTAGCGGCTTAGCTAGTGGGTAAGGTTTCCGGCCCAGCAGCGGTGCCATGGTGAAAAAAATCCACGAATGGCACTGTTGCCAAAAGGGTTAATCAAGTCTTCTAGCGACAAACTAGCACAGTAATATGTAACAGTATGTCTCTAGCATGTATCCAAAGTGCCACCAAATAACCAAACGCGTATAACGGTAACGTTACCGCCGGCAGGCCCGGCGCTCAACGTGGAGCGGCTAGTGGCAAGCCGAGCAGCTAACACCTAGCTGAGCAGCTAACAGCTAGCCGAGCAGCTAATAGCTAGCCGAGCAGCTAACAGCTAGCCGAGCAGCTAGCGGAGGAAAACAATAACAGAGCTTCTCCTCCCGCCTCACCGCAGCCGCCTCCTCTCGTGTAGCAGCGGCGTCATGCTGGGTTTTTACACAATGTCTTGAGATATAAAATCCGTTTTTAACGTTAGACGGTAGTTGGTTAACTTTTCAGCTCCTCCGGATGAACATAAAAACGTGTGAACCGCACCGGAATCAAACTCGCGGCAGCCGCCGAAGCACGAGAGTCAGTCTGGCGCGCGCTGCAACTCCCAAAAGTCTTTGCAAACTAGACCCGTTCCCGCGTAAGTACTTGTATATTCATGCTGTCGGAGTTTCTACGTCTCGGATAAAAGCGATGACAATTGTTGCGAAATAGTAACCGGGATCTATCAAGAGGTTAATTCCTGGTCGAAATGGCGGGAGTTTCTAGTCCACCGGCACAATTCTGTTCACCCTCAGAACTCCCGTTTCCCCGGCAGCAAGCGGCGTCGCGCACAAGTCCCGCCCCCTCTCGACGCTCATTGGTTCCCTTAGTGAGGCGCCCGCGTCGAATTTATATAACACAGCCTCTCATTGGTCGGTTTGGTCTGTCTATTGTCAGCCTCGGACAGCCTCTTTTAAAAGACCACACCCACTCGAGAATATAAATTAGAGGTCAGCTGACGACAATAACGGTTATAATATACATTTAACTCATTAAATACCTGAAGCATATTGCATCATTTAGATTCTGTACTCGTTGAAGCTGAAGTAGGCTTTATTTATCTGTGAATCATTAAATCATCCATTGTCTGGGCTCCATTTTAAGCAGGTCCGATTAGACAATAGGGCAGCCTATAGGCCTGCCTTCATAATACATCACAATCAGTCCGTTTATTAGCCAAGAGTGCAGCACACAAAGAATTTGCTCTTTTGTTCCCACAACGCAACATAGAAGAATGAATAAGGTAATATTAATAATAATAATTAAATAAACTAGTAAATTTATATTAAGAATTTAAATCAATTTACCAAATAGAATAAAATATTTGTTTAATGGGAAACTAGAAATACATTTTTGACTGTACAAAGAGAATTTTGAATGTGCTTACAGAGAAATGGTTAATAATTTAAATGTGATATGATACAGTATATAGAGTGATTTGCCTCAAGAAGATTTATAGAGAATAGATTTCCACAATGCAGCATCAATGAATTGAAATGGAAAATTGCATTTATTATGATTTACAAAACATCCTCAGTTATAAACATGGGCAAATTATATTATAAATATAAAAAAAGCATTTCATTTTTGCATGTGATAAGCTAAAACAAGATCTGTTCCGGAAATTGCATCCAATTTATATATAATGGCACATCTAAACATCGATCTACAGAAAGCTACACATTAACAACTTTTCAAAATGTCCATTTAAAACAAAGCCCCAAAAAGGGAAAGGATTTGAAAACATGCAAAAGTAAAGTTTAACTGCATAAAGCGTAAATTCAACATTTACAGCATGTGAAGCAATACATACCGCATATAGCGGTGACTTTCAACAGAAATTGACACTCTCCATCCATTTTCAGGTCAATCAACAAACAAAGATTTAGTAGTAAATGCTTCTTTTCGTCATTTGCTGAAATGTAATGAGCCATGTTTGCGTAATTAAGACAAAGAGAACCTTCGAATAATTTTGAAAGCTTAGCGAATTAGACAACAACTCAGAACAAGTTTTGTGTGCATTTTGACAAAGCGATTATAAATAAGCTATCTCAGAACAGCGTTTTCTCCTGTGCAAATCTTCTTTAAAGGAGGTGCTCCTGATTCATCCAGCTCTTCCTGTTGAACAAGAATAGACAGGTTAGACTAAACAGGAGCATAGTTAGTTTTAATCAGCATCTGCAGTGAAATCAATAGCGAGGCACTGGTGCGCATTTAATACTTTAGGATGCACAGTATTAACTCAATACATTAATAACAGTCATATACTGTGTCAATACACCACACCATCATTTAGTCTTTCTGTACCTCAGACAAATCTATTTATAATTAATAGAGGGAAGTGTTTTTCTACAACTCATTTTCAATAAGTGGACCTGTGTGTCTGGGGTGCTCCGTCTGGCAGCTCCTGATGAAAGAAGGTCCTCCTTGATCAGAGTAGGAGGCTCATCGGCCCCTTCCTGTCCAGAGTGAACTGGTTCTGCATTCACAGGGGAGTCATGACATTATTGCCTCATTAACTCAGATTAGACAGCTAAGGAATATAGAAAGATATGTAAATCAATTTGTTTTTATTGTGTATTACTGTGTAACTCTTGTCTAATAACTGTCGCCATCAATTAAATAGAGTGAATACTTTCCTGAAGTCAGGTGTTATTTGTGGGCTTAACCGATGAAGACAGCTGTGATTCCCTGACTGAGAACAGCATTATGTGTGCACCTCTTTAAATGGACAGCAATAAAGTGACGAGTTAAAGGATGCCCGACCACGTACCATCCACACTCTCCTGGCCGAGCATCGGTGGCTGGGAGTCTTCGGTCCGGAGGCTGGAGGTGTGCGGAGGGCTGACCTGCTGCGAGCTGGATGTGCTGCTGCTGTTGTCCATCTTGGGCTGGTAGACGTCCGACAGAAAGCTCTGGTTGCTGTTTTCGTCTGAAGCAGAGGTCACAGGAGCTCTACTTGAACGTCGGGTGACGGTTTCACCTCTCGCTCGAGTTTGGTCATGTGATAGTGTGTCACTGGCTTTTGTTTAGTTTTTTACATACTGTTTGTACATCAGCAGGCATACAGTGGACCCGAAATTTTCAACCAAGACTTCACAGTGGTAGGAAGTAACTTAATACATTTACTTAAGTACTGTACTTCGGTATAATTTTGAGGTACTAGTGAGAAATATTATACTTTCCTCTCCACTGCATTTATTTGACAGCTTTAGTCACTTTTCAGATGAATATTTGACATAATTGATATATAAGATAAAACCAGTGGTTGCTACCTTTTTCTCATTTGATGTCTTACAAACAGCTACAAACGAATCGTTTCGTTTTTCCTCTAAACATTTTTCATTTCAATGTTTAAATGATCCAACATCTAACCAAAAAAAAAATCAATGATTAAAGAAAATGTCCAAAAAGTGAAACAGATTTGTATATCAGAACGTGTCTCTTCTTCTTTCCTCTCCCATGGTGACCTTTTGGAGGGGCCTGACCCCTAGGTTGGGAACCACAGGACTGAACTAGCCGACTGTATATCAAGTAGTTAACTAGCCACAACAGTAAAATGCGGCTTACAGACTGATGCTCCACATTAATAATCTAATGAGGTCATGTATAATATTATAATATTATACAAGCATGAGTACTGGAAATGGGCCTTTATACATGCAGATATTGCACCAAAACCCAGACATTTGCAGCTAGAATAGTTATTTACCACATTCGCAATGTATAGAGTGTATTTATGATCAGTTTAAAGTTATCGTCATTGAAAAAAATAGTGCTTTTCTTTCAACAATAGGGACATTTCTAAGTGACCCCAAACTTTTGAACGGTAGTGTACATAGGAATTTCATGCAAGTGATTGCCATTTTTTAGTCGAGTGAAGGATCTGAATGCTAAAGGCTCACCAGTGAAATCCAGTAAGGAGTTGGTGTTTTCCAGGACCACATCTTTTAGTCCTCTGGCATCCCCACCTGTGGATTTGGTGCGATATATCTGTAAACAGACAGATAATTAGACTATTTTTATTTGTTTATTTATTTTTTACATAAGGCAGCTGAGCTTGATAGACGTCAGTACGTGACAGAGACCCCCACCTGCTTTGTTTCCGTCACTGGCACCCACTTGAATATGCGTAAGGACGTGTCTCCCACTGTCACCCATTTCTTCTCCCTGGGGATGATATTAGTTTGACTAATTTTAGAGAGCAGCTCGGTTTAGGTGTAACACGGGTCTATATGACGCTAATCTGTTTTAATCTGTACCATGACACACACTGGGTACATGCTTATGTCTCCTTATGTCCTCAGCAGCACCACATATCCCACAGCGCCCCGTACACTACCTGAGCGTGTAAAGACGCCGAGAAAAGACGGCGGAGGGATAATTAATTGTCATTATGATGAGACTACGGGGCGGTAGTGTGATATACGACGCGCAGCGTGCGAGGCTGTGGCCATATTGACAGCTCTCGGCGGAGGAAAAAAAAAAAACTCAGCTAGCCCCGCCTCCTCTGTCAAACAGGGGCGCTGATTGGTCAGCACCCCCGTCAATCATCCAACTTTTCCGACTGAAGTTTGTTGAGCGACGCAGCAGATATCAGCCCACAGTCTACTAATACATTTCCCTCCATATTGTCCCCCAGACAGCCTACATACCATTTCCGCACTTTCTCGATGGCGGCCAGGACCTTTTTAATGTCATCTTTAGCCCGACTTCGGGTCTCGGCGCGGCCTGATCGTCCCGACATCTTGATGCTGTTATGATTCATCTAACGTTACAGATGCATCTGAAAACTTCCAAGACCAAGCCCCGGTTCTTCGTTACACTGGTAATCTCGCGAGATTTCATAATGCCAGTTTTTTTTCCCCCCACTCATACTTACAGTAATGCTCGAATGAACACGTTTATATATATATATATATATATATATATATATATATATATATATATATATATATATATATATATATATATATATATATATATATAAAATTTATATGTACTCAAGTTGCTTTAATTTTGAGGTTACTTTATAATTCCACCCACTTTTGTTCACAATAAAATAGACTTTTTACACCACTACATTTAGCCTGTTTCACAGATGTATGCTTTTCAGATTAAAATGAAAAGTAGACATCTTGGTGAACATGCTCAAATGAACATTGAATTAATTTTTTCTTGTCATAATCACCTTCTTTTCTTGAGTTGAGTTTATATATTTTAAACGGGTAAAAATGCATATTATTGAACATATATTTGTAAATATGCAAGATTATAGCCAATGGCTAATTTCCATCCTTAGTCCCCACTGGCAGGTAGACGTCACTGACATGAGAATCCAAAAAATAAAAGAAAATAATAAGATTAAAAATTGAAAAGATTATATCATTAGAAAGGAACAGAATTATATATATAAAAAAAAAATAGAAGGTGATTAAAATACAGAGTGCTGGGATGTTAAGATTATATGAAACCCCAGTGTCCAAATAAATTAGATTACATTGTTTTTCCTATTTTATTCTAAAAAAAATTGTAAATGTGCAAATATCCACTAACCCTAATCCTTATTTTAAGATCGAGATGAAAACATGTGACCATGTCCTTTAATGCTTTTATATAAATGTCTCTGAAAAATTAATGTGTGATTCCCAAACCTTGTACCTTGTGACCACATACAAATAAGCACTGTCTGATTTTGCATTTATTTCCCAATTTTAGCTTTATTTTATCTGGAAGACCTCATTGAGATAAAACAAAAAAAAAAAAAAAAAAAAAAAAAAACGCTTTTGCAGGAGTGTCTGAGCCAATCAGAGAATAAATCACCTCAAGATGCCTCAGATTTATTTTGTGAAGCCTTGGAGGAGGCCAGACCATTGGCTTGGGAACCGTTGGACTATGTGAGTCTATATAGGTGAAATTAGTAATACATTGATCATCTACAATGTTGCTTATCAGTACTTAATTATCATTCTAATAATGTAATATATCACAATATTTCAGTCACAGCAGACACTACTATTACGACTACACTACTATTGAGTATTGTTTTTTTATACTTCAAATACATCTAGCATATAGTCTTGCTGTTTATAAATAAAAATAGTTAAATAAATAATTTTTAAAAAGTTTTACTTGTAGTAGAGTATTTATACACTGTGGTCTTGGCACTTCCTCTACCATAGAGTCTATTTATTTATGTGATTGTGATCTGTAGGCTTTTTTGTTTCTAACCAATGGATATATTAATAATTCATAAATCATGAGCTCATGCTTTATAAAGTAAAGTTATAATCCATTTTAATATAAGAATATTTGTATTGTTTAGTTTTAATATAGATCCAATTGGCTGGTTAGTAAGTCTGCAGTTACATGTTAGTAATCTAATCGTTTATTTCTAATTTTCTAATAAGTCATCAAGTCATTAATAATACATTAACTCTGCAAATATAAAAGTTAAGTTACTAATAAACACATTTTTGCATAGGCACACTTTTAAGAATTGGGTGAGATATAGTGTTGAGTAGTTGTCATCAAAAAGTGTAGCACAATATAATAATAATGTATAATAATTCTTAAACACCAGCCTGTCAAAGACCATTTTAACAACCTGGCAACTCAAAAGATGCTTTCAAAAGCAGCTAATATCTGATTCATAAAGTATTGGTAAAATATTCATCAACCATTAATGAATAGATTGGTTACAACTTATAAATCTTGTATATTCATACTAGTCTTCCTGTTTTTCTATTTTTTTTTCAATAAAACTGCATTTTCCTTTATTACTGTATTTAGACAGCAGCTTTTTTAAATGTTTATCTCTGGTTGCCAGCTTTGTCCAGCTGAGGGCAGCATGGAGCCATGCAGAGCAAACAGGGCTCCTCCTCTTATCACAGCTATTTTTGTCTCTTGTGTAACAACTGAAAAATGAAAATGTTTCTTTTATTGTGATAAGATCTTTATTGCTATGACTCCGTCCTTTAAACATACCCACTCCGTAGCTATGCATGATAAAGTATCGACATACAGTTTATTGTGTGTGTCACCATACTAAACCGTGTGCTCCCCATTGTTCCTGTCAAACACATTAAAGACATTGTTGTATTGACAAGAAAAAAAAGGATGATTACATAATAATTTTGGGCAACAATATATTTCTAAGTAATTGAGATTGGAAACTGTACAAACCTCCTGGAAAACAGCCATTTGCATTGAAATCAATGCAAAGAGAAGAGGAAGTAAATCACATCATTTGCCTGTTTGTGCAGTGTGGGTTTTTCTCCCATATTGTTTTTTTAAAAAATATTTATGTTTATTGCTTTGGCTGTTTATGACTCAGTTTCATCTCAGGCCATTGACCTTAGACTTCACATTTAAAAGTAAACATTTTGTTTGTTGAACCCACTTCAAAAACTCAGTGTTTACAGAAATAGAAAAAAATCTTGTATAGTTTACAATAGTTATAGATTTTAACAGTTTGCTTATTTGAATATTGAAGAAATGCATTGTTCGATATGGACAGTCAACACTGAAAAGATTTGCGGATGTAAAATTTTTTCAAAATATTAGGAAATTTAAAAAATGTCTTATCCACTCCATCAATACAATACATTTTTCTAAATAAGTTAAAGTGTAGGTAGATATAATCATCAATTCCATATCACAAGCAGAATTTAAACAAGTATATATATATATATATATATATATATATATATATATATATATATATATATATATATATATATATATATATATAGAGTGTCAGCCGGTACGCATTGTCAGCCAGAGAGTGGCTGACAATGCGTGGGAGGAGTCTGTGACAGTTGCCAGAGAAAATATCCAAATAGTGATGCTTATCAGCCTGAAGCTGGACAGTGTTATGATACCAGCAACAATAGATGCCCGTACATGTTCCTCTGGGCGGTGTGTAGGTGGCGGTGTAGAGGTTTTGTGCTGCAACATCACTGTAGAATTGTGACTTTTGTGAATTGCCCATGTGCCATATCACCAAGGCCATTTTAAAGTCACACTACACTCAGAAATGTGTTTTTCTTCTTGTTGCATCAGATGGATGTTTGCACGTCATTGTGCAGAAAAATGTATGTGCTGAGTCTCACACTGGAAGGCTGTTTTCAGATTCATTCACTGGAAATCACCGTCATCCACTGAAAGTTTCTGTGAGCTCAATGAAAATTTGATTTTATGGGATGAACATTTGTGACATCGCAAATCGTTTTAAAGCATCTGAAATTAAATATACTAGTATAGTGCCCATAAGAAGTATGTATTCCTATAGAAAAGTGGAAGCTGTGTTGATAGGCCAAGTAAAACCGGAAAATAAATGTCTATATAGGAGCTTTACCCTTTAACGAAAGTGCTGCCGCAGGATAGAGCTGTGATACGTAAATCTATGGGATTTTGAATTTTAATCATGAATGATGTTTTGAATATCTATCATAAACAATCCACAATAAAAAGATGCACACCATTGTGCCATGTGAAAACTATATCTGAAAGCCAAGGTTTTGCAGAAGGGATTTTTAAGCTCTTTAGACCTATAACTCTCATTTATGGGGGAAAAAAGGAAATTGACACCAGTTCTGTATACAATGGGTAGCCTATTGTCTCATGTACCACGTTCATCTTTCTAATAAGCAAGTGTTAAGTTACAAAAAGGATAGATAGATAGATAGATAGATAGATTTTCTAGAAATTCAGTTATCACAGCAGTAGTATGTTTTTATACAATAAAAACACAATGACATAAAACACAAAGGTAGATAAAAAAATAATAGAATAGGAATAAAACACTTATACAAAAGATAAGTGGGTAGATAAGGTACAGTGGTGAGGTGATGGTATATAATATAATATAGTATAGTATGCTATAGTATAGTAATAATAACATAACAAACATAACAGTATACTAATAGCTGTATAAAAAACAAGTGCAGGTTTCACAGTGCAGTTGTAGTATAATAGTAATAATAATATATAATAATATAACATTATAAATTCTAGCAAAGTATAATAGTACAGTAATAGTATTATAACAGTTTATTGATAACTGTACATAAAAGAGCAGTGTAGGTTTCACAGTGCAGTTGTAGTATAATAATAATTATCATTATTATTCTTATTATCCCCATGACCCTAGTGAGGAATAAGCAGGTATAGAAAATGAAATTCCCAGTAAATGAATTGTATCATATAATATGATAGTGTAATAAAAGTAACAGTATACTAATACACTTTAACAAACATCTTTTAAATAATGAGAGTTGGATACCATTGCAGCATGCTAAGGGGTTTTATTTTGAAATTCCAAGCGGAAGTGCTCCCCTAACCCCGTGCGGTTTGACTGTGTGGTGCCGTCCAGGCTGCGCTCCTGTCATTGACTGGGTGTTGGACAGAAAGGCCAGATGGTCCAGTGAGTGAACGGGGCGACAGCATGGACAGCTGCCCGCCATAGTGAATGCGGCTCTTTTTTTAATGTTTTTTTTTTCTTTTTTTTTTTTTCCTTCTACAGTGAGCCTGTTTATCGGCTGATAGTGTTTCCCTCCTCCTGATCGCTGCTGTGTTTTCCACTCACAGACGACAATGGACCGAGTGAAAAGCTCCATGCAGCAAGTACCCAACGCTATCCCCAAAGTGATCCGACGGACAGGAGGGGCCAACAGCCTGGAGCTGGAGAAGGAAAACTTTGAGAGAGGGCAGGTATGTGAGCAGAGAGCGTCATAATAAATTATTTAAAAAAAAATGTTTTTTTCCCTGACAGCGTGGGATTGTGGGATTGACGGTTCTGTCTGTTTTTATAAGGTGGGAGAGGATAATAATCATGTCAGGAGGTCTGCAGCCAGCTCCTAAATCAAACCAGGCATTGTGAGATTCTTCTGAAGTCAGAAAGGGACTTTTTTTTTCCAAACTTGGCATATTTTCACTGTATTTCAGTCCAGTTTGGATCCCTATACTCAGGATCGTGGCTTATTCCGGTGTTAACTTTCTCTGCTGATCACTGTCAGCCTGTGATCAGCAGACATACCGACCAGTCCACTGTACAACAACAAAAGAGCTGTTGAAATGTAGGTCAATGGCCTTTTTTTTTGGGAAATTCAGATAAGTGTCTGCAGGATAGAAGCAGACAGGGGTGAAGCTGCAGCATATGGCAGGCTGTCAGTGCCTTACGGAGGCCTCTACACTCCCTGCAGCTGGACCAGTGCTGATGGCGAGATATGTGGGAAGAGCACAGAGCCGCTGCTGTTTGCCATGTTTTTTTGGACGATGAATAAAAAATCCACCCCGGCTCTTGACGGGGAGCGTATGCATGTATGTATGTAGGCTGCTGCTTCCTGTCTGGTGGTCTCTCTCTCCCCTCCTCCCCTCCTCCCCTCCTCCCCTCCCCTCTCCCAGACCAGGCACAGGGGGAGGAAAAAGTAGGTCAGATGCAGCAGTGCTGCGAACACGCTTCTCCCATTCACAGCCGCCGCTAAAATCGGACAGTCCAGTCGACACAGTTAAAATGTGCACAGCAGGTATTTGGCAATTCTGTGTCTAGATAGACGGTCGCAGCATCCCAACATAACCCCCCCCCAACCACTCCTCTTCCCATCCAGGACAGTAGCAAGCGTGGATTAGAGGGCAGTGTGAGACACATCCGTGGCTTTATATGTCCCAAGCCGATCCTGGTCAGTAGGTCACTGTCAGGATCACATCCTCTGGAAGTATGTCATGCAGCTCCCCCAGAATCACACAGCAACATGTTCTCTCTCTCTCTCTGGTTGAAGTAGGATCTTTTGTCTTTTTGCAGCTCTCAGTTATCCCAGTTCATGCAAGTTGATCATCGGAGGCAAATCAGCTGCTGTTGAGGGGGGTGAGCTGCTAGTTATTGCTTTGTTATTACCAGTGTCCCGTCATGACTAGACCAGCACTCTCTCCTCTCTCGTGAAGCCGTAACGGTATCGTTTCTTCTCGCCGTTGATGTTTGACCGCGGCCGCTACAGGAATCAATGAATCTGCCGTCTACTTGACAGAGGGGGGGGGGGATCAGCGAGAGATAATCTCATCTGATCTGTTGTGCTCTAAAGCTGCCTAAATCTGCAGGGTGGCGGGTTTTCACCTCTTCTATTGAAAAGCAACAGTGTCTTTTATTTGTATTTATTTATTTTTTGTATTCCTGGCTCAATCTGTCCCGATAACTACTTTTGTCTGATGATATGTTGTTCCCAAAATAATGGTGATAAACAACATTATTGTAAGACCATTTTATCCCACTAATATAATAATATACTAGCGTAATAATGCAAGTAAACCTGCACTACTTTTTGTAAGCCGATTATATATTGCATAAGTCAATATACACTACCGTTCAAAAGTTTGGGGTCACCCACACAATTTAGTGTTTTCCATGAAAAGTCACACTTTTATTTACTACCATGAGTTGTAAAATGAATAGAAAATGTTTTTACATTAGCCTTCTGATGCAATCAGCAAGCACATCCAGAACACTGGAGTGATTGCACAAAAAACAGACTTTGCAGCTACAATAGTCATTAACCACATTAGCAATGTATAGAGTGTATTTCTGATTAGTTTTAAGTTATTTTCATTGAAATAAAAACTGCTTTTATTCCAAAAATAAGGACATTTCTGCCCCCAAACTTTTGAACGGTGGTGTAGTAATTATTGACAGAACTGTTCCTGGCATCTTCCTGCCCGGTGTGAATGTGTAACTGGGTGAATGTTCCTCAAGTAAAAAAAAAAATGTTCCAGTCAAAGTGCACTTTATGTTAATATTCATCTGTGTTAAATAGAGTTTTTCCATTGCTATTTATGTGCTTAAAACATTAGAAAAGCTGTGTGAGTTTGTCGCTGTCTGCACAGAAAGACACTTTTATAGAAAAAAAAACATGCTTGCAATAGTTTTAAAGACATTTTTTAGACAACTACAGGTGTAACCAGCAGATTGTTCAGTATCTGGAGATACATGAAGTGACTGCATGCTGCAGGGTCTCCAGTTTCTTGGCTTTAAAGCTCTAGGTGTGTAATGTTCTGGGAACAGCTCTGCCTGTTTCTCAGTAGAGTTGGGTAAACAACCAGGGTGTGTTCAAAATCCTCTCTGTCATATAATGTCCACACGGGGTTATAAAAAGAACGGAACAGGGCAGCCAGATAGCACACAGCGCTCGCTTTTAATGACATGTTTAGCCTCATAATAGCAGCCGACTCTTTAATTTAGAGTTTAGAGGGGGGATTTAACCTTTTGGTGTGTTTTGTCTCGGCCTTGTTATGGCTGTGTGTTCCATTGTGCTCCCGATAGCGGTTAGAAAAGCCAAGTTTGTTCTGAGCGACACATGTTTTGAAATCTTTATCTTTAGGCTCCGAAACGTCGGGGGGATGTCTACCCTTTCCTAGATTGCACAACAGTCCCTGGAGCTGTCAGAGGCCAGGGGAGGCTTTTCATTTGGGAAGCTGGTGTAGGTAGTAATCTCTGGACCCATATGAACCATAATTAGTGCTTGTGGGAAGCGTTCGGGGCAGCAGTTCCTTGGCTGGGGCAAGCAGCGTTAAAATAGGACTGCCTGCCAGCCACTTCCTCGTCTTTCACTCGTCCACACGAGCGTCTCTGCTGTTTGTACAGTATGTGAATGCATATATGAGTGTACAGTGTGTGTGTGCAGGGTTAGGGTCCTCTCTTTAGAATCTGTTTGGTGCCCTGGCAGCTGTGGAATTCAGGGGAGGAGCAGTCTGTTCCCCGGGCACGAGCAGGACAGGACTCAGCAGGGCGGACGTAGACAAGCATTTTTAAAATCTCTGCCTCTTTTCTCCTCCGTCTTTTGTCTCTCTGTCCGTCCTGTTGTCCCCCCCCCACCAACCCGACTCTTATTGTCTTGAGTCTCCCACAACTTCTTTTACATCCTGCAATTCAAGGGAAGTTATAGAGGGATATCCGTATACATGAAGTACACACACACACACACACACACACACACACACACACACACACACACACACACACACAGGACGAGCATGCATGCTTGAAAGAGAGACCATTAAAAGCACTGAGGCAGCAGAAACAGCAGGCGGTGGTTTGTGGCCTCATTGCACCGACTGGCCGTGGAATAATAGAGCTGGACATGAGTGACGGGTCAGTAAGTGGACCAAAGTGCACCGATGAGTTCCTGGCGGCGTTAACAACGGCTCTGATTTACAGATTTTTGGGAGTTTTCTTGTGTTGGGCGTCAGAGTAACAACCAGAAAGGGAGAGGTGGATTAAATTAACATCACTGTAGTAAAACTGATATTTTCTTGTGATTAATATAAAAATGGGCAAAAGCACATATGAATTAATTTGATGGATGTTTTGGTTAGAGCTGCAACGATCAGTTGATTTGTTGCCAACTATTACATTGGTCACCAACTATTTTGATAAATTAAGTCATTATTTTAAGAAGAAAATGTTCAAATTCTCTGCTTCCAGCTTCTCATATCAGATTACTTTCTGGTTTCTTTAGTCTTCTATAATAGGTAAGTGATGTAGTGGTGGACTGTTGGGTCTAGTAGGAAAAAAAGACATTTAAGGTTGCATCTTCAACTCTGAAAAACAGTGATTGACATTTTACATTATTCTATGAACTATTCGATTAGTCGTTTCAATCATCAATAGATTCATCGACTATCACAATAGAGTTGCAGCCCTAGTTTTGATATGCATTACATGAGACAATTCTACGTTTATAAAATCAATATTTAATTTCTTACTTACGTTCCAGTCATATCCGTCAGCAGTCTGAAATAATGTGTTGGGCTCAGTTCTGGGGTTTAGCATCACAGGGCGTGGGGGCTTCCCATGAGGTGACAGGTGTTACCTGCAGAGGTCAAAGGTGACAACAGAGACTAGGAGCCTGACTGGTGAGGAGGAGGGTCGCTGCTATTGCTGTGAATTGTTTGTTCGGCTGAAAGCCGCTGGTGATGAGCATGAGGTGTATCAACGTCTTTCAAGCTGCTGGATGACCATGACTATTAGAATCACAAAGACAACAGAATTTTGTAGAATGATCCACATGATATGATTACATATCAGAATATAATCCTACTAAAATTCAATAATCTATCATGTCAACTCACACAGGCTGTTATTATTGTATGTTCATATGTTATACCACATCAGAAAGAAAGTGAAAGCTCATTTATGGCTGAACTCTGCCCACGGGGCAAAAACAGAGTTTCATCTTTTGCATCAAAGTCTGATAGATGGTTGACACTAATAATTCTTCACAAACCTGCTTTAATGCAGCAGACGGTAATAAATCACAGCGGCCAATCTCCGGGCAGTCAGCCCATATCGTAGCTACACATGAGACTCTCCAGGATATGCACTCTGGATATTGTCCATTGCTTAAAATGAGATACAGGCTGAATCCAAATGTTCAACCTCTGAACTTTTTTTATAATAATATAAAGATTGTAACAAACAAATCGACATTAGCCCTGTTCCTCTGTGTGTACTTTACATATTACATTAATACATTATATTACATTAGTGAACTTATGTTATACATTGTCATTTCAAAGCCTATCGCTGCATTGTTATAGGTAATTTTCAGAAAGTCTGCTGAAGACTTTACAGTAGTGTAATTACTGTATATACAACTGAAAAGGTGCTTGTGCGGGTTTATCTTTTTCGACATTACATAACAAACTGTGAACAAGGAAAATTGTGTGCTGACCTCAAGCTGTAATAATACTGATTTTGAACATGTTTTTATGAACATACTTCAGAGACATCAGTGCTGCTGACATAAATATTTTCAACATGCCAGACTAATCCGAGCGATAGCGATCTCTCCTGTTTGTTTCTTCTTCTGCAGCGGCATCTAATGTTAGCCTGTTAGCCACAGTGCGGAAGGTACCAGCAAAACAAAGGACTATTCTTTTCAGACATGAAAAACTATTCAATTGTTTATGGTTTAACGACTTTTCGAAAATCGTTGCCCATCCCTTATTAAAACCGTCAAATGAGCTCACAGTTGTGGTTGCTCCGGTTTCTCGGTAAGGCCTTCTCGCCATGTGAAAACGATTTCAAGAAATTGGAAAGTATGCAGGCCAATCAGAAAGTGTGTGCTGTAGCCGACAGCAAGGACCGCGTTGTAGTCCCTTGCAAAACAATCATGGTGGCTTACGAAAATAAGTAGTAGCAAGTTTGATGTTTGGTCTTCCAACTGGATTTGGTGGAAGCTTGAGACGTCAACTTGCCCTGTTGCAGTTTGTCCCTGCCCAAGCAAAGCATTTACAACGGAGGGAAGTCCATACTGATAACTAAAAGATTGGCTCGTATCGTAACAGATCAGAGTTGAATTGGTGAAAGACAGATCTACATTGGATGAGTTTAACCCCTGTGTTCAGGGTTTGCTTAAGAAACAAAGTCAAATCATGTATTTGACTTTGCACAAAGGAAATAATTTCAGGACTTTAATCACATTTTCCTTTATTATAACAGCTGCCCTTTTCAGTTTATATGTTTTTTAAACATAAAACAACATATCAGACATGATATGTCATTTTGCAGCTATTCAATGTTTCCATAGTTATAAGACAGCTTGTGTCTTACAGTCCATCATCAGATTTCTTAGTTAAATAAAGACTTAAATGCACAGTATGTGATTTTCTGCCACTAGGGGTCTCTCAGTAAAAACTATAAAAGACAAGAGTTGATGATGTCATGAAGTAGCGTGGGATTATGGGAGTTGTTGTTGTTCATTGCTCTGCATTAAACTTCTACTAGATAGGATTCCTTCAGGTTTTTACCAGGAGCCAAATTAGGCTCTCGCCAAACAAATGAATCAAATCGATCAGTCATCTTTATTTGTCACATGATCTCAGTGTGATCACAGTGTTCCCGCCAGTTCATTCAATTGATAATAATAATTGCTTGCAATAAAAAAAATAAAAAAATACTTCTAATAACTAATAAATTAGAATAAAAAAAAAGAATGAATAAGTATTATACTAACCTGATTGGAGGAGGTGGTGGTTGGGGGGAATCATTCTGTATTCTTTTGGCTTGAGGATAGAAGCTCTCAGTGTGGACCGGGTGTATTAGTATCCTCTTAAAAAACACTGACTTAAGCAGTTTCATGTTAAAAATGAGGGTTTTTCCCACGCTGTTTGACAGACACAAGACGCCCAGGGCCCTCGAGCCAAGCTGCTGCTAACATTAGCTCAGCCTTTTCTCTCTGATAACTTGAGGATCCAGACGTTCAGGAGGTTTATATCAAGAGGAGAATTATCTGCAGATGTCTCCATCCCTCCAAAAAAACCCCCCCAAAGATAAAGACAAGAGAAAAACGCAGAAAAAAGAAGTTTCACATTAAAAATCTATGTTCCTCCTTCTTGCCATTTGGAGCTGCTACAATGGAGCTAGCTAATAGCTAATGTGCTATTTGTTACTCTAAATAACTCAGAATTCAGACTTCTGATGACTAAAACATTGCAAAAATGTGGCTTAAAACAGATTTAAAGGACATTTATGTGGTTAGTGAACAACCACACTGAGAGGCAGCCGTGTACCGTCCCTTACTTTGAATAAAATAATGATGAAATTACGGATTTCTGATATGAATGGAAAGATTGTGGAGAGACACAGGAGTGACACAAAACAATCAAGTCTAATTCTATTTAATCGCTCTTTTGCATCATCTCCTTTCAGGATTAGAAGGAAGAAAACGTATTTTTAATGCACCCAAGTTCCACAAGAAACATACTTTAGTCCATAGGTGGTACCGCTTCAGAAAAACAGGTTGTAGGAGGCTCGGTGAAAGGCCGTGCAGGCAGAGACAGAGTGGAACTGTTGTATGTGAGAAATGTTCTGTGACGCTGCCCTCGGCGAAGGGCCCACGTCGTACCAGGAAGTGAAGAGCCTCGGTGGAAAAGAGCCGTCATTGTGTTGGGTACAGACTGTTTATGTTCAGCAGCTTGGAGGTATAATGTGCATCCCCGATGATATAATGAGTAGCGCATCGATTATTGTCGGCTTCCCGGCCGCAGCAGATCAGCTGATGACCTGTGATTGTATAGAAATCGTTTTATAAAAGTGTGACATGGATTAAAGACGGATTTTGCGGGCGCAGCATTTCTGGTGGATTCAGAAGTAGAATCATGATCCTTTAAGAAACCAATTAGAAAGAAATAGAAGCGACAATGAAATTTTAACAGACATACACAGTCTACAGACAAATTGAGAAATGTCTGTTATATATATATATATATATATATATATATATATATATATATTAAATGAATTGAATTTATTAAATGAATTGAAAATTGTGTTACATTAGCCTTCTGACACAATGAGAAAACACATTGTACCATTAGAACATTAGTGATAGTTGCTGGAAATGGGCCTGGAAATTGCACCAAAAACCAGACATTTGCAGCTAGAATAGTTATTTACCACATTAGCAATGTATAGACTTATTTCTGATTAGTTTAAAGTTATCTTCATTGAAAAAACAGTGTTTTTCTTTATATATATTTTTTATTGAGGTGTTGCTGTTGTGTTGCTTACAGACATTTCTCAATGATCACTTCACTAAACACTACCCAACGTGCAGATAGACAAATTATAATCAATACACATCTACTCAACCGTGTCAACCTTGAGTCCATCCATCTACACACCTCACATTTGATGTTCTCTCATTGGGGAAAATAGAATCTTTTCGCTCGTGTTCACAGGTCAAGGCCTTCTTTGGATGCAGGTGGAAGGATTGATTTCTTGAATGATGGATACAAACTCTTCCTCCTCCACAGAGAACACAATGTCTCTGAGGTGGGCGAGGAGGCAGGAAATCAACATATTTTTCTGTCTCAGTCTCGGCCCAAGAACTATAATAGCAAACAGACCGTGGCTGGGTCTATATTTATTGTAATTCCTAGTTTTATATGTGCGATATGTTTTGAACACACATTTGTAGTATGTGTTTATAGCTTACATTCACCGGGCTGGAAAACGTTTAAATGTGGAAATGAGCTAAATGTGCCCGATTGAGAGTTTTGCTGGTGGTTGAAATAGTGTGGTCTGAAAAACTGCAAATAGAAAAAAAATGCACACTCACACATGGAGAAACTCAACTATCGCTGAGTGTATATAGAAGATTTGGGTTGACAGTCTCAGAGAAACCAGATGGGGGCATCAGTTACCAAGAACTGCTCTCATTGTAAAAGCTGAGAGCTTTTTCCTCTTTTCACTTTTAGAAAACTTGCTCTTTATAAACCAAATTATCGCTGCAGTCTGGATGAAAACAAACATGCAGGTGTTCCTGAAACAGGATTCAACCGGTGATTACAAAAGTGTTCTATCATGACATTTGCTTCTTCTGTGTAGGGCTGCAACAAAAAATTAGATTCGTTATTTTTTATATAAATTTTTTTTTACACCTTTATTTAACCAGGCATGTTGCTTGAGATCAAACAATCTCTTTTTCAAGCGAGGCCTGACCAAGTTATTGATTTGTCATTTGGATTTTAAAATGTCATAAAATGTCAATCACTGTTTCCTTAAGCCTTTGATCTTGTGGACCAACAGTCCACAATTCAAAGATATTCAAATAACTATCGTAGACGACTAATTGGGCTACAATGTGGGGTTTTTGAAAGAGGTGGAATCACAGAATTTGGCCTAAAGACTAAATGATCAACTCTAAAAATAGTCTGTGATTAATTTCCTGTCGATTGTTTAAACGTTGCATATTTTCATTTAATTTGGACTTTTTATTCCGCTACGTTTGCAGTATTTGACAGATTTAAGTTACAAGCTACTTTTCTGATCAATACTTGCATAACACACTGTTTATGAAACAAATAACTATCCAGCAATAGAAGTTAGATTACCCTTGACAACATTAAAATGATGCTAATGTACATGTCAGTGTCAATACTTATTACTATTACTATACTATTAAATATAACACCAAACAGGGACAACAATACTTACTTTGACACTTTAAATACATTTTGCTGCTATAACTTTGACTAAGTAGACCAAGTACTTTTAGGTTAAACTTACTTTTACTTGTATTGGGGTATTCTTTTTTCATTGAGGTAGTGCTAACACGAGTAGCCCCCACCCCCTCCCCCTTCTTGGAGGACCCCCGGCAGTCCCCGCACCCCAGTTTGAGAACCACCACCGGGGGTTGAGCCATCCCACTCGGCAGCAGGCCCCATGCTACTATTGTCTCAGAAGAAGAGAGCGGGCTATTTGCAAAATAAAGGTGGCCTGTGTGGGGCTGACACATCCGGGCAGGGTGGCGGGTTCGAGGTGAAGCGGGCGGCGGTGGCTCGGTGTTTCTGCTGCCGGGGCAGCGCGGCTTCTTTCGCGGCGGGCGGATGCTGGAAGCGGTCGCCGACAAGAGGGGGGGAACACGTACTCCGGCTCGGAGAGAAAGGAAGGAAAAAAAAGAGGAGAAGGGACGCGGAAGAAGGAACTAAGGAAGGATAAGGGCAGCGTTTTAATACCAAATCGGGACACATGTTGAGCTAACGGTCCGCTCCACCCCCCCCCCACCCCCCTACACCTCCTCCTCTTCTCCTCCCAAATGCATTTGTTGCCTCAATCGCTTCCCCGTTACTGATCACTCCGCGTCCGGATCAAAGCGGCGAGTCTCCGGCTCCGAGGATCCTCTCCGGCCGCGTTTGAGGGACCAACATGGATCTCAGTAAAATTGTGAGTGCTGGACAAACATGTTGTTTTCTGTTTTTTTTTTTTCATTCTCTTTAGATCAGCAGCGGATAGACCGAGGCTTTGCATGTTTTTGTTATGTGTATGTGTGTGTGTGTGCGTAACAGGACTCCCCCCCCCCCCTCCACACACACACACACACACACACACATACACAACACACAAACATTCTGGGGCTGTTCGCGCGAATACATGCAAGTTATGCTCCGTGCATGCAGGGACTTGTTGTGGTCTGTGGATATCGCAGTTGAATGTGGCCGTGGGAGGTTTGTTTTGGAGAAAAAGGAGCATGAAGGTCTAAAAAAAGACCCTTGAAGGGGTCCCAGCTACATGTAGTAGTGGGGAATCATTGGAATGAGACGTCTTCACTTACAGTGTAGACACGCTGTTGAAATCAACTGAATAGGACTCAAAACCACCATTGTGGGGATGGGTCATTATTATTATTATTATTATTAATAACACATGAGTTTCTGCAGCTTTAATAGGGACTAATTTGAGGTCCTGGAGAAGTGAGCACTGAAAGTTCTGCAAAATGCAGCTGAAATGTGATGAAAAACGCCTATAGGTTGCGTTATCTGTGGCAGACGATGTGGAAAAAAAGGAACAGATTTGGTATTGTGCATTCATTCCGTTGCACAAATTCAAGAGCGAGTTAAAAAAGCCCAGATGGTAGATTTTTTTTTTTTTTATATCCCAGCCAGGCTAAAACAATATTTAATAGCGCAGACTCAAGTACATATTTGCGAGCTAAACAAACTCACACATATCTTTGGTTTGTCTTGGCTCGGAGTCGGCATGCTGTGAATGATGCGATAGAGACTTAACAGGCAGGCGAAGTGTCCAGGGTGCAGCGGAGCAGGTGCACATAAGCCAAAGCAACAAGACCGGCCTTTCACTGCCAGCACGGATGGGACGGCTGTACTTTTTAGCCCTCGTGTAGGTGTGGGGGAGGGTGGGGGAGCCATGAAAGCACCACCGGAGTCCTCTTTCCAGAGGGCGACTCTGACTGAGTTTGTGTGGAGGAGATACTGTGAGGAACAATACAAAGAAATGGCACGCGATGATAGTAAAAGAGGCGTCGGATGCAGGCCGTCTCTTTTGATAACCGAAACAGGAAAATCTCTTCTCTCATCAGTGTGAAATAAATCTCAGCTGCCTACATGGAGTCAGTCGAGGCATGTAGTGCAGACATGGTGTAGGAGGAGTAGTGATGGAAATTCTCCACCAGTGGATCTCCATTCACTGTAGCTGCAGAGGTTTTTTTTTTCTTCTTTTTTTTTCAGACAGCCTCTATTTTACAGGAAACCACTCACTGTTGTGGATCCAGCAGAACTCCTCAAGGCTGTTCTCTCTAGCCTGTTTCGCATTGAGAAGACTCAGTGTATGAAAACAAAGAAAGATTCACAGCAAACACACTTTGTGTTCCCATAGCGCTTCTAAGTTGGTGATGCTCAGTAGAGCTTAGTGGGTTTAAGAGGAGGCAGGAACTTGATTGTGTGAAAGATTTATGTTGCTTTGATTGTTTAGAGACGCAAAATTAAAGTCACTTTTTCTTTTTTTTTTAAACAGATATTAGACAAAATCACCATTTTCAGTGTGGCGAGACTGGTGCTGGTATTTATAATTACATCACTGGAGTTTTTCTCCATCGAGACAGGCTCATACTGCAGGAAAATGACTATAATAGTTAGTTCTCGAGCAGGATGACCTGATGAAAATGTAAGATCTGCAACATATATTTCAAATATACTTTTCTTTCATTTCTTGGAGCACTTCTTCTTTTATTTTTATGTAATAATCAGTGGAGGCAGACAGGAAATGTGGAGAAGATATAACAAAGGTCCCCAGTTGGAATAACACGCCAGCTAAGGTGCACATGTAGGTCACATGTGCTCCATAGCCATCTACATCACAGGGGGGACGTCTTTGCATTTTCAATGCAAATACTGTTTGCCAGATTATTGACAATTTATTTATTTTAAATTAAATTTATATATATATTTTTTAAATAAAAAGGGACCTCCCCTCAACAAAATAGTTTTAAGAAGCACAGAAATATTTACTTAATTCATTAAAAATGTTTATATATCATAATACATACTGGTTCATTTATGATCAACACATAAAATTATCAAATTAGTTCAATACCAGACATTATTTCAATGTTGCTCTGGTGTTATTGATTAGATTAGACCGATATGGACAAAATCAAATATGATATTTTTGATCAAATATCTCAAAATAATTCAGCGTATCTCATGTCATTGGGAAGCTCGTTCATTTCCCTTTACAATGATGCCTCATTTTTAAGGATCATGCAATTATGGAATGAGCGGCACAGCTGAAAATTGGGTGAAGTTCCAAGCGAAATATCCCTTTCATTGTCAAAAAGGTTTATTCTCCTGCTGGTGTTCACTCTATTGTTGTACATGTTCAGGAACTGAATGATTGAACTCTTATCGGTCAAAAGGAACATACAAGACATCTTGGTAATTTTACACTCCATTACACTTTTCATTAAACAAACAGTTTAATGAACAGGAATCTCAGTAGCGAGTGGAAGAACCGTACACAGCCGCAGCAGCCTACACATGTTGCTGTGGGATGGTGGTCGACTCCTCAACAAGGACTCATCAGGTCCGCCAACGTGGTTTTGTTGGTTAATATAGTATTTATAACCTGCCCGAGCTATTCCCACATGTTCATTTGAGTTGAGGTTTGGGCTGCTGGCCGGCCATTCTCTTCTCTCCGGTCTGCATTGTGGAGGTACTCAATGATAACCCTGGCTCTGTGGTAACACTGGCTCTGTGATAACTCTGGCTCTGTGGAGGCAAGTGTCTTGGAGGATAGGGTTATGTCCCTGTGGAGTTACTTCCCAACACAATGTTTCTGCCCCACACCAGAAACTGTTACTTGATCAATGCAACAATCAGCATAGCATGCTCCACATCATCTCTATGCTTTGACCCTGCCATTCAACATCTGCAGACAGAACCTGGACTCATCTCTGAACATGACAATCCTCCACACGTTCAGATTCAATTGTCTCTGTTGTAGCCGCCAGGGCAAATGGACCTGATGGTGAATGATGGTGTAATAAAGCCTCCTGGTGGCCTTATAAGCTCAGATATTGGCTGTTCAGTCTCTCCGTAATCATCGGTATAGAGAAACGTCTGCCATAATGTCCTACAAGCTAGCGAGATCAACAGCTATGTCAAAGGGACACCGCTTTCAGTCAAACACAGCTCAAATATAGCTGTTATATAACATAATGTGTTGGTTAAAATATCATGAAATATTAGCTCTAGATTAGATATGGCACATGTGAAGAGCTCAGTGATGAAACATCTCTCAATAACACATCTATATTCCCCTCCACAAACCAGGAAACTTTCCAAAAGACAGATGTCCACATCAAAGATCCCTTCAACAAATTTAACAAATTGAGCTGGCATTTACTAGTCAAACGCGCTGTTTTGCTTCCGCTTCTTTACAGTTGTGGGACGCTTTAATTGGTATCAGATCACTACACAAGCCATCATGAAGACCTTAAGGAAAACACACCAACACATACACACACACAGCCTCTGTGATGTTCATGTAGTGTTGGTGGAGTGATGAGCGAGTGGGTTGAGCCTCTCTGAGCTGCACAGATGTTCCTTTTTATATAACGTGTCTTCGTGACATCACCGGTCCTGCGAGCGTCTGAGGTTTCCTTCACACAGGGCTGCAGAAAGCCATCTTATTAGAACAGCCTCATAAACCTGCCATTGGGGTGTAGGCCTGAGAGTTTAAGTATGCTGGAGCTCAGCCTTCACAGATACGTTACGGCGTCTGTCTTTAACCAGCTGCTGTCCTCCACCTCTGCCTCCAGGAACAGAGGCCCGGCGCTCTGAGGTCACAGAGTCTAAATAAACTCACGGCTCTCTGTTTTCGTGTTTTTTTAATGGGCTCTTTAGAAACGGCATCATCCCACTGGGCATTTCTGCATCATCAAATGCCCTGTTATTCATGGGATAGATGATGCAATGTGCGTTCTGCGCAAACGAGCTCCTGGTTACAAACTGACAGGCTTGTATGTGCCTGACAAATCATTTCAAACCATCAGCCTTCATGCTGATTGCACCTGATTGTGATTGGGGCTGTGATGTGATGCTCATGGGGTAGAAATATGATTCATGGTTAGAAATAATAATTGAAACATGGTTTCTGCTCTGTACTTTGCACATACTTGCATTCAACCCGTCGTTTGTTTGTTTTTTTCTTCTCACAGCTGTGTCTAAACCTCTTGTTTTGGTCAAGCACACAGAGGGAAAAAATAGCTGCTCTAAAAGAAAAAAAAAAGATTTTTCCACTACCTTCTCTCCTCCTCATTGCCAGCCGGGCTCCTTTCAAGAGGTGCAGAGTGACTGTTCTATGAAAGCGGATGTTGCATGTCAGACGCAAAATATAAAATGGTCCTTAAAACAAGCAACACAGAGGGCTCTGTTCAGAGGACTGACCTTTTCAGTCGGGTGGGGTTGCACTTGGAAAAACGTTTGGGTTCAAAACACTTTTCCATTTATTATCAGATTTTTTTTTTTCCAATGTGTTCTGTAAATGTGCCGTTTCATGTTGTTGTAACCTGTGATGAAGTGCGTGTGCGTGCGTGTGTGCATCCATGTGTGGGTGCATCCATGCGTGTGTGTGTGTGTGTGAAACGTGGTAAGGCCAGCTTTTGGTTTCAAGTGTTTATTTTGGTTGTGCATGTTGTAGCCACCGAAAGTAGAGATTTTCGAGGAAATGGGCAATGTATTTTTAGTTGGTCAAACTTTCCTGTAGTCTAATATCATCCAAGTACGTAATACTCGTGTAAACAAACCTTGAACAAAATAATAAAACATCAAACAATAATAATAAACATGTATAAGAATTGCTCAGTGATAAATTCACAAATAATTATTAGCCAAATTTGGGTTGACTGAGCAGGGCTTTTAGTTGAAAGGAAGGGGGCATTTTCAGCAGGCAGGCAGGAAATGGGCAGCACAGGGTGTGCCAAGACAGGAAGCCCAACTAAGTACCACCCCCAGTGCGTCAGCCGCTGTGACCATGCCTCCACCGGCTCACCTCAGCATTTTACAGTGCTGCTGCGTTCACAAACAGCCGTGTGTTTCCTGTTTTCATCCTTCCCTCCATCCCCTTCTCCTGTTACATGTCCCCGTGAACAGTAGCTGGACGAGCAGCTGTTGCCTCCCACCTCCCTGAAGTTCTGAACCCGCCGTCCACACTTGTAACCAAAGTCTCAAGCAGGGAAAAGGAATTATTTATTCAATGTGACATACAAGAATTTGCAACCAGTCACCAGTAAGGTTTGGTTACTTTTGATGGTCGGGAAAACAAGATGCTGCACTGCAAGACGATACATGGAATACTGAGAGAGTAAGGCCCTGCACTCTGCTCATCATGTCCAATGCAAGTATTTCATTTTAAAGTCAGGCTTATGACCGTTTGACAAAAGGGAATCTCAGTGCTTCTAATAATGTCAAAGTAAAGGCTTCACAAGGTTGAAATGCTTGAGTCAATACAGAAAGGAGTGAGGAAATCAAAGTAATGAGAATGCATGTCTGGAAAGGGGAAGGAAACCTACTCCTGCCTGCAGTAGCTGCTACTCCCACACATCACTTCACTCAGTCTTTAAAATGTTCATATCAAAGTCCACATTTAACCCCCCAGGTTAACATCCAGTGCTCTATTTGTCAAACATTTGCCCCGATGAAGATCTTCATGATTAAACATTTCTCATGTGTAGCACTAAACGGGCTGCATAGTCTATCATGGGTGCTCCCATCTCCCATCTCCTTCCTTCCAGACCTCAATGACTGGGGTCAGTTAATCTTAGTGCTTTTATCTAAGATTAATCACTCCCCTCCCATACTAAATCATCAGGGTCACACGAGGATGCCTCCTACACCTCCTCCACCATGAGAATCTAAATCTACGAAACGTTTCCGGATTCACTCCGCTTCCCTTTGGTTTGACCCCAGTGTGGTTTCTCATTGTAGAACATGACTGGCTGTGGGTGCGTCTCCTTATTAATGTTGACATACAAAAATGAGCCACAGCAGAGACAAAAATATCCAAGAGTGTTGCTGTCTTTTCTCTGTTACCGTCACAATGCGATGACATATCTGCCCGGACTGTAATGGAAGTTGCCCGTGGCCTCCTGCATTAGTCACATGCTCTCACAACTTGGTCAGAGTCAGTGAGTGAAGGTTGTTTCATTAAGGAGGCAGGAGATGCTTCCCTCTCTCTCTCTCTCTCTGCACTGGTCCTTCAGTCGACACAGCCAGGCTACGATCAGCATATCAATGCCCAGCTTTCTACAGAAGGGCCGATTGGGGCTTGCCAGGCCTAACTTAACAAGCTTTCAACACTGTATCAATAACACTTTGTTCCAAACTTAAGCTATTGGGGGGGAAACCAAAATGCAAAAAATAGTTTTGTGTTTAGTTAAGGAATCGCTGATTGAATCGTTATAAAACTGAGTTATAAAATGAGGGATGAATGAAAAGAGCGCATGATGTGCAGAGGGAAGGAGACGACCGCCAGCCCTGACGCGACAATATTGTTCTCATTCCAGTTAAACCAATGAGAGACCCTCCCAAACCCCTCCCCCACCCTCAGGTGTGACCCTTGATCGTTATTCTCGTAACCGCTCGCTTCTGATTTTAATTTCTCATCGTCTCACTTCGTCAGCTGGTCTGCGCGGCCACCCTGCGAGGAGCTATTAGGCCATTGATGCCAGCAAGCAACCTCAACCAATGCCAGGAGTCCTAGGCAGCTGGCACTCTCATTCAAACCAAACACAAAGTACAAAGTCTCACTGTGGACTAATTGGGTCATCCTCATGTGGGAACCAGTTACACTGCTCCCAGTTTCTCAATCATCCCTTGATTTTTTTTTTTTTTTGTGTATGAGGGATTGTTTGGTATTTGTTTATAACCGACATGCATGTGAAATTATGTTAGATAGGGTACATGAATCACCAGCCAATTTCTACAATTCTTTGATTGGCAACAGAGAGAAAAGAGGAAACAAAAGTAGAGTTGACTAAAGATTATTTTGTAAATAACAGGTCTTCAATTCAATTCTAAACCACGAACAGGGCACAGAGCCATGCGGCGGGGTGTCTGAACAAGATATACATGTACCAAATTTCATGTTCCCACTATAAAATATATATATAAGGAGAGGGGCTTTTGAATATTTAAAGGGGGCACTATAGAGCCCCACCCATAGGCGTTGCCCCTATCAGATCAAAGTGCTTGCCAACCCTGACTTGTGTACCGAATTTCATGATGATATGAGGTCGTTAAAGCCAACGTATTTTCATGAGGAATGACCGAAAACGGCAAGGCTGCCACGGCCAGACCCTTTGTCGAAACATAAAGCTTTTAATAACTTTTAAAGACACAAGGACAAAGAGCATACTGACCAAGTTTGAGGTCAATGCGATAAAATCTCCAGGATGCGTTTGTTGAGATGCGAGGTGTGGAACCGGCCGAAATCACACATTGGCCAAACTTCAGTTCAAAATGGCCAGCTTCCGGTTGGGATTTCACCATGACATTAAGAGGCTTTTTTGTGTGTCTCGACCTTTTATTTTATTTTATTCAGTTCACCAGGTTCGGCCTAATTTGGTGAGTTTTGGGGTATGGACAGGCCCCCAAAAAGGCAATTCATTTTGACTAATGAGAATAATAATTCCTTCAGTTTCAATAGGGCGATGCAGTCACTGCTTGGGCCAATAATGTTATCATGATATTGCAATTCTGTGATAATCTATACATTGCCAGACAATTCATGTATAATATCTGTGACTAAAGAAGAAACAAATAACCCTCAAAAGGCTAAAAGCAGTAATCATGTATTCATTCATAGCAGTGAGGTGTCAGTTTTACAGAATCCATGGTTTGAAACCCAACTGATGGATCTGTGTTGCATGCCAAACACTTCCCTCTTTCTAAGCTGTGGACTGTGGAAGAAGAAGCGATAATGAATCCAAACCACATGCTGGAAATTCAGCTTTTCTCTTGTGGTTTGCACTAGAGGAAACAGATTGCACTTCCATTCCTGAGTTTGACCTTTGACGGCACCGACACACACATCCAGGGCCTCGGCTCCCGCCGGTGCAACGGAACAGGTGTCCGCACGTAATCGACGTCGCTCACGTTTCCAACAACAAGCGGCGAAATCACTGCCCGGCCGCCGTCTTTTACGGCACGGGCGGAAGCTGTGGAATTTTGAAAGTCAGCTATGTCGGAGCAGCAGCCAGCTCCGCCTGTCTTCACTCTCCCTCCTGCTGTACTAACGCCATTAGACTCGTAAATTAGATTTTGGTGAACACAAAGCTTGCGTTTGCCCGGTTTGCGCGGCCTGGTGACGACGCGTCATGCAGATCACACCGTCACGGCGCGTTAGGGGAAGTCAAGTGTCATTGTTTTAGGCGAGGCAGGTTTTTATTTTCTCCTCTAATCCACATTTTGCTTTTTGTGTCAAGGTCTGCGTTAGAATGGATTAATTTGATTGATGAAATATGCTCTGCTGGCAGCCTGTTTGTGTCTTTGTATCAGGATATGTTGTGCCAGAGGGCTGTAGATGTACTCATTCAGGGATTTAACAGAGCATTTTTAGCAAAGTGGTCCCTTGGGGCACTGAAAGCGCCCGCTGCTCCCAAGTTGCGCCTTATTCCTCCTGTTCCTTCGTTCCTGCCTCCCCTCCTCCCAGCCTGCTCCTCCAGTGATTGCTCACGGAGAACTTCCATTCCTGACAGCTCGCATACTGGAAGAGGAGGAGCGGACTCAGGACATCTGTGGGAAGTGAGATTATGAAACAGGCCTCCTGTCCTCTCTTGACCTCAGCCGCCGCGGCTCCGTATCGACAAAAAAAACGCACACTTGGCTTTATTGGCACCATGTTGGCATTTTAGGGCGCAGTTTATCTTTAACCCGGTTTTGAGTGGAGGGAGGGTTCAGGATATATGTATGTATGTATATATATATATATATATAAGTGTTTGTTTCTTTCCTCATGTGCAATTTGATATGTCGGCCAGATGCTGCTCCAGAAACCCGACGCTCAAACAATGCAGACCCAAAACCTATCGAGGGAATCACTCGTTTTTTCTTTAAATCATAAAGGTTTTTCTTTAAATCGTATTTTCAGAAACAACTTCGCCGTCTTAACACACAAGGACACACACAGTAGACTGTAATATCGCAGCAGCAGTTTGATAGATTACAATGAAAATTCTTGGTGCAAACATTCATAGTCCCGAGAGGATAAATTCGCATTTGTGTGTCTCAACAGCTGTTGAACAGATTATTCATTTCGGTAGATTGATTACAACTTAGTCGATAATATCTAGGGCTGTCAAAAAAAAAATATTTGAACATCTATTATTTCATTTCGTCAATGACCCGCATTTTGTTAATAATGGGACAAATTAATACAGAGGCGTGTATTGGTAGTTTTGAAGTTTGAACATATTTGACAATGTGTTACCACCACAAAAACTAGTAAATCACACTCACCCGTGCTCTCTGCCTGCACGTGTCTTTCTCTTCTTAGAGAAATATTTCAACAAGCCCATTTGAAAAATGCAGTCAGCAGTTACATAAGAGTGTGTAGATATCAACATTAACGCCATCAATAAATTTACTCATGTTAGTGACACTAAGTTGGCACCGGGCCAAATTAACTGCAGCTACCGATATGTTACATAACATTAGTTGGCATCGGTATATTTTGAATGTGTGTTTACCTTGTAAAATCAATGTTGGGTTAACAACAGCTCATAACTTTAACCTTTAACCTTTTCTACGGCCAGTCACTGTCACACTCCTATGACTCTTTCACTTGTTGCCTAGGTGATTGATGAGCCCCCCCCTCCCCAAAGAGTAGATACTGAGCAAGATAGTTATCTGTAGTTTACCGTAGTGTTTGCAAGTACCGTCAGGACAGCTGTTTTCTTTCAAACTTAAAATATATATATTTTTTTATTATTTTAATATATAATTGAATTGCGATCACTCGTTAGCCTCAGTAATATCTTTGGTGAACTACAAGTTTTATCTTGGCCCCAGTAGGTTTCACAGCACAGGCAAGTGATTGTTGGTGCAATCTCATTTAGTTCGTCTGCTCTCAGCCGTAGAGTTAACATGTTTACCAAACACTGGTTCCTCAGAAATGTGAACGCAGGCTTCTGTTTCTCTCAGTGATGTCTTCCTGTCGTCCCTCTGTTAAGTAACGGTATTTATTATTCTCTGATTCAGCCAAGAAACAGGATGTTTTCCTGATGAGAGCATTAGAGGTGAAATCATCACGCTGTCTAACACCCTGCCTTCTTACATTCACCGTAGCTTCCTCTGTAATTTGGGCTGCTGGTGGCTGTATATTCCGCAGGTAAAGAAGGGAGATGTGATGGTGTGTGTCTCATTTGCTGCTGAGTCTCTGAGGTGGTGGAGCTCATCCAAAGCAGAGAGAAGCTCAGGCCTCTCGGCTGCTGCCTTGAATACCAACTCTGCAGAAAATGGGTCACATCACCTTTTACCCACTCCGCTGCCTCCCGCTTCCCCAGGTGGTTAGAAAAGGAAAAGCAACGTTCGGAAAGGTTGAAGGTTGTCGAGTCTTGAAACGAAACACTTGACACCTTTTTCCCCCAATAAGCAGCATTAAAAATAAAAGAAGCTGTGTGCTGATTTTGACGTTCTTTGTTTCTCTCCTGTGCTCCTTCCTACAGGCTGTCAGCATCAACAAGGCCATCAACACACAGGAGGTCGCTGTCAAAGAAAAGCATGCCAGGAATATCCTCATATTGTCAGTGTGTGTGTGTGTGTGTGTGGTCCTCCTTTTTCCTGACTGGAGGGTTACGTTAGTGCAAGACAACAAACTTAGTGTAACCCTGCAGCATCTACACGTGGCTCTGCTGCAGAGCTACTTCACTCTACACAAAGAAGCCTTCAATTTGATCCCATTTTTAAATAATAAGTAATAATAATATATTATATATTAATAATATCAAAGGGAACTTCCTACTTATTTCATTAAAATTCAGACCATATGGGAAGAGCATTCATGTAAATAATAATATCCCTAAGTTATTTTGAGTAATGTAAATACTTTTACATTTCAAAACATGAAGAAACTGTGTGTTAAAACAACTTTACAGTCACTGTCCACCCCCTCCATTCATAGTCATTCAAATCATCAGCCAATCAGAGGAGATGCTTCATTAATATTAATTAGACAGACACAAAATGGCCATTTTTTTGTCCGGCAACATACGGCATGTTGTATCATGTTTCTTTAGTGATGGATTGGTTTAAAAAAAATAAAAAAGGGAGTTTCTTATGTGTATTAGATTTATATCACTGTTGTAAAGAATTGACGATGACAAATACATGCCCAGACTGTGTAATATAGAGAAATGTTAACTTGGGAGAAGGAAAAGACAAAGAAAAGGGGGGATTGGTGATGTGACATTTGTCAGGAGCCACTGAGAAAAGTCCCCTTCATAAACCGGTGATCCTTGACTGTCCCTGCCACCCTGTATCTTGGGCACCCATCATGAGAAAGGCGCCCACACCTTCTGGGCGGCGGTCAACCGGCTGCCTCTCTCCAGCAACGCCGTGCTCTGCTGGAAGTTCTGCCACGTCTTCCACAAGCTGCTGCGAGACGGACACCCACACGTATGTGAAGAAGACATAGCTCCTCTCATGCACCAGAAAACAATCTAAACACTCATCCAATCAATACTCACGCTGATGATTTGATTTTATAAACTTTATGACACACTTCGTCTACGTCCCTCATTTATTTTCTCTTTTTCTGCTGCTCTTCTTCCAGGTGATAAAAGACTCCATGAGGAACAAGGCTGATTTAACTGACATGAGCAGGATGTGGGTAAGGAGGAAAACAAAGATTATTTCATTATGTGGTCACAGTGTACAGTCATGAGTCTGAGAAAAACAATGATGACTTTGTATCATGAACATTAAAAGATGAAAAAAACAAAACGTTGGAACAACAGGCAGAGTTGCCAATACGAAACCCTTTATTTTCATCTTTTGAAAGGAAAAGTCAGTATTCTAGTTTCGCTGGACTTCAGCTCATTATTATTACTGTTAACTTCCAACTCCTGTTGTGACATCACAAGCAGAGACATTTCTAAATGGCTTGTGCTCGGCCAGGTTTCAGCAACACTAAATGAGTGGTTGGTCTTTTTCGCAGTTTTGTGTTTTCAGAAACATCAGAGACCTAAATATTTACACACAAGCACTGAAAAGGTGTTTGTTCATAAAAGGGCCCTTTAATTTCACAGACCGACAAAGCAGAAATTACGTCTAGTTACATGCTGTGGCAGTAATATTATAATGAATATGCTAGTTTCTGGCTTCTTTTAATTTCTGCTCTCACCTGTCTGATTTTTTCTTTTTTTTTTATTTCATGCACTCTTTTTTTTTTTTCAATAGATTTTCCAAAAAGACAGACATAGATGATACACATATTTATATGAACAAACAGAAACAAAAGTAAAAGTTCTAAATAAAAAGTTTTATATATAATATAGATACAATAAAAGAAAATATAGAAATAAGAAAGATTTAAAAAAAAAAAAAAGGTAGTCAACAGTCAATAGTCATTCAGTGTCCCAAACCATTCCACCACTCTCTAAGTTCATTCCAGAGACTCTCAAGTCATTTTTTTGGCCAAATTGTGACATTTGCATAACTTGTTGCATCATTCTGTCTTTCTGCCTATGCCATTGGCCAATCACAACACTTAGAATCCAAAACACGATCTGCCATTAAATATAAAAAAATACCAAAGTGATTTAAAAAATTTTAGTTTTTTCTTATCCAAAAACCTTGAAATATGCCTTAGTCAATTATGCATGAAGCTAATACAGTTATTGTTTAAACCCCTCAACATTTTACATTGAGCACAAGTCTCCTGTAAATATCGATGCCGACATCTGTTGAAATTCACAGGGTTTCGTTGTGTAAACCCGCGTTTGACTATTAAGCTGCTGAAGCTCACTCCTGGATCCGCTCCTCCTAAATTGTCATTTTTTTACATGAGTCAGTTTTTTTTGCTGATGTCAAAAGGCAGGAGGATACAGGAAGTTTGGCCTCTGAGATCAGGGCAGCGGCCTCTCTCTTTTTCCTGTTGCGTCATTGCCACTCGCTCTCTGTGGCCCGAGAGAAGAGGAAGTGAGAAGCAATCGGCCTCATCCACTTTGACCATTTACCTTTGTCCCTCATTCTCAGATTGAAGGTATTTTCACACAGAATAAAGTGAAGTGGCTCCTGCTCTAAACTCAGCTGTGTTTGTCAGCGTATTAGAAGGGAGCGGCGTGGCTCACCCTGCAGTATGAAAACAGCTCGCTCTCTGCGACTTTACTCAACGCTGCCTTCAGCCAGAGTGTCACAGTCGATTTGCTACCTCAGTAACCAGGGAACGTGCGAGCCTTCCAAGAGGAGGAGCGACTGTTTCCTACCTTTGATCCGTTTCATTTTTGTCTCTCTCTCTCTGTCCCCCCCAGGGTCACCTGAGTGAAGGCTATGGGAAGCTGTGCAGCATCTACCTCAAACTGCTCATCACCAAAATGGAGTTCCACATCAAAGTGAGTTGAGCTGGCCTATAAAACCAAGCACCGGTCTCCCTCGTCACTCATTATCTTTGTCTCAGACTGTCTCTGTGGGGCACCCACTTCATAGAGGATTCTGGCTTTTACACTAATGGCCTCTCAAGAATCTCTAATGTAGCCTTTTTACGAGGCAGCTGAGGTGTAGCGGTGAAGTGAGCGACGCGCGGCGTTGATGCCGTCTCAGGTTTAGTCGCTGCTCTGCATGAAGCCCGGACAGGTCTCAAGGGTGAGGCTTCCCAAGATGCACCTGGAAAATCAAAGGAATAACAAGAATAAGAGCTTTGATCCACTTTTGTGCCCAGTATTTGCTACTTTATTTGTCCACTTAATACGTCAGCATGCAGGTCGATCTGCTCAGGACGATCAAGGACAATTAATCAGCAATCAGCTCCTGTAAAAACTGTCTTATATTAACTATTAGCTTTCCAAGAGCTGGCAATTTAAGAGAAACATCTGCCTGTATAATTTTACTTACGAAATAATTACTATCCTATGTTATAATATGTTATAATAACTTATATCTTATGAGAAATGTAATTTTTTAAACATTTATTACTGGGGGAACACAAGCCCATATGTCTTGTTTATTTCTCTAAATGAATTTGAGTATAAAATTTATTCATAACGCTGCAGGAAATGAGCGTTGGCATAGTTACATCTTATTTGAATGCTAAATTGGCTAGAAATGATTTGTACAGTATGCAAATACACATCCTGTGCTGTACTTCATTAGATCATTAGATGAAATCGCCTGCTCACGATAAACAGCGTCCTGCTTCACTCATGGTGGTTTTAAAGTCTGTTGTTGTTGTTGCATTAGATTTCCTGTTTGACTGTAACCTAGTTGCTAGTGCATCTGTCACCTGACCACAGGGGATCCTTTTTTTGTCTCTTTGGTGTCCTCGCACCTGCTCGCTACAGCAAATATCATTAAACTTCAAACAGTAGCCACGTTTGAACCGTGTAAGCAGGGAAATGGAGGAGTAGTTTACGAGTTTATACACTTCCACTTAAATCCATTGTGACAAGCAGCCAGTCCGCAGACTGTTGGATGCACACGCCAGGGTTCAGTTTTGATTGGACAGACAGCACATTTACTGGAGAGAATCAGGAGATTCATCTTTAAAAATAGCTGTCCAGTAGATGTAAACGATGTATTCACATCCTATTGCAGTACTGCAATGTAAAAATACTCCATTGTCATTAATAGTTGCAAATAAATGTAGTGAAGACATAATAGCAGCAGTCCAGTAATTTAAATTTCAATAAAAACAGAATACTAAGGTATAAAACACTAAAATAGATAACAATTGAATAGAAATAAAGTAGGAATAAAAATACTTACACACAAGATAAGTAGGTAGATAAGTTGCAGTGGCAACATGATGGTAGTCATACTGATGGTTGTAGTATAATAATATTAATAATAATATATAATATGGTATAGTAATATAATAGTATAGTAGTAGTATAATAGTAACATAACAGTATATAAAAAGAACAGTGCAGGTTTTATAGTGCAATTGTTGTATAATATGTAGATAATATAATATAATAATATAATACTATAGTATAGTAATAGTAACATAACAGTACACTAATCTATAGCATCTATAGATTTATTGATTGATTGATTGAAAGATTAATAACAGTATATAAACAAGATATTAAATAGTACTGTACTGTGTAAATAGTACTATTAATTATGTTCCACCATGACAACCAGCCTTTAAAAGATCACATGCTAATGGCTGTAAACATCAGCTGGGACGTTGGGGGCAGCTGAACCTGTTATTTGAGCCTAAAGCTTCCTCGTGTGATCTTCTCTTTCAGAACCCCCGTTTCCCCGGCAACCTGCAGATGTCAAACAGACAGCTTGATGAGGCCGGAGAGAACGACGTTAACAACTTGTAAGTGTGACTTGCTGCCGCTGCTACCGCTGCTTCCACTGTTGTAGCCGTGGCTATTTTACAGTCTATATGTCAGCTTAATAGTTCAAATGTGACATGAGAGAGTGTTTGTTTAAAAGCTATGTCTTCAACACACTGAAAGTGGTCATTGACCAGCATTTGACGCTCCTGTGGTGCACTGCAGGCAGAGGAAGCATCTTTGTCATTTGAATCAATTTGCACTTCGGTTTGTGATGTTGATGGGTCAGTTAAACTTTTCACCCCATAGACAAACGCCTTAATTGGCTTTGCCTTTGAAACAGATGCCTGTGTGCACACACGTGTGAGTAAACACACACGTGCAGCGTTGTCTGGTTCATTGCAGATGGTCACGGCAATAATGCAACGATTAAAAGTTTAATGCTTAAACTTTGAACGTTATTTTATTGTAACTTCTCAGCTGTGTAGACAAAAGCTTGACACACCAGAGCAGACATTAGATCATAGAGAGTTGTTGTTCAAGGCAAGCTGGTGGTTTAACAAAATCAAATGTTTCTGTATTGTAATAAAATAGAATAGAATGCTATTTTTTTCATCATTGTACAGTGAGGGGTACCACGAAAGTGAGGGTGCTCCCACTGAGCCACCATGCACCACAACAAGATAAAACAAAGACAGATTAACAATCACAGTGACAGGCAGGGAAAAAAAACACAATACAACATAATTAAAAAAAGGGGGGATGCTCTTAAAATAGAGGCATAGAATAAAATAGAGACAAAATTTTGTAAGATTACAATATACAAATGAAAAACTATAAAATCTCTGGAGGTAGTGCAGTCAGAATATTATATAGTGAATTTAATAGACTCTAGCAGGAAAATAACCACATCCAGAACAAAGATAAACTTATTGGTAGGAGCAAAAAAAAAAACACCATTCTATCTCATTCCAATCCAATTCCTGCTTTATTAACTTCTTGACTGACTCTTTTATTTCATTTTTTTTTTCTTTCAGAAACCCGAAGTCGTAAAAGTAGCTTCTGTTTTACAGGAAAGTCATAAAAAACAATGCTTTTCATGCTTTCCATGAAATCGTGAATATCCTCCAATTCGTTTGGCTGTAACAAGCAGCAACAAGTGTCTGTTATGACTTATCCAGGTGCGAGCATGACTCAGCCAATCAGAGCACAGGAAGGCATTAATGAGGGTGGGCAATAATGAAGTGTCAGTCTCAACGCGGGCCAGAGGATGTTTATAAAGCGGAAATCGCCTTTATTTCTTCAAACCGGTCGCTGACTGCTTTCTGTCTCTCCCTGCAGCTTCCAGTTGACAGTAGAGATGTTCGACTACCTGGAGTGTGAGCTCAACCTCTTTTTGGGCGGTGAGTTACTCTCCTCTGTCTCGACTGATTCTCTCTGCACCGCCAGACGCGCTCAGAGGAGGCAGAACGCTGCGATCTGACAGACAGGAAGAGCACGAAGGTCTGGGTGACGATACGGGGACGTAGAGTGATGTTATCACCGGTAACATCAGCACTCAGCCTCATCTGACTCAGTCTGCTAGAAAGCTATTAGCGGTAACACACTGTAGACCTGTTGTTGTCTGGGTGAGTCATCCCAGGTCTCAGAGTGCGGACGCGGATAAAAATAGACGGCTGGGATATGACCAGGAGATCAGGAGAAATGCTGGAAAAAAGTGCGTCCGCCTCCATTCATAAATGAGCAAAGGGGAAATTACATTCTGGTTACTATTTATCATTCCTTTCATTCTGTGTCCTGTTTTTGACGTCATCTCCTCCTCCTTATCCTCCCCTTTCTGGAGGAATGAAGACATCCAGGGGAATTTTAAGGCAAGCACTAGTCATGTGCTTAAACTTATCTCAGTATTAGCGTTCATGTCAAAACAGTTTTGTAATCTAGGTGTGTTTTTTTGTGGGTTAGACGCTGGATATGATCTGATATTCGACTCCATATTTTTTAACAAAAAAAAAAAAATCCCCAGCACATAAGAGTCTATGTGGGAACCTCCCATTCTAATCTTAAAGGCCCTGTCAGCTTCCTCCTCTGGTCTGGTGTATTTTAAAAGCATCACGTCATTCAGGGTTTAAGAAGCCAGGCCTGAGGTGTGTGTGTGTGTGTGTGTGTGTGTGTGTGTGTTTGTGGTTGTGTGTGTTTCTTTGGGTGTGCAGGAAACCACACCTCTGCACCGCACAGAGGCTCTCAGGCTCTGGGTGTGAGCTGGGCGGCACAGAAAATGAAAGAGGGGCGTAATGATGGTGGGAGATAGAGAGAGAGAGTCAGACAATCCCGTTAGTGTTCAGGTTGCCGCTCCACTTTTTTTTTTTAATTCCTCTTTTTTTCTGTGCCTGGAGAAATGAACAGAGAGAAAATTCACATGTCTCAATATCCGCATGAATAACCGCTGATTCACCGGTTCTCCTGTCGCCCACCAGTGTTCAGCTCCCTCGACATGTCCCGCTCGGTGTCGGTGACGGCGGCGGGCCAGTGCCGTCTTGCCCCGCTCATCCAAGTCATCCTGGACAGCAGCCACCTGTATGACTACACCGTCAAGCTCCTGTTTAAGCTGCACTCATGTGAGTGACGCACACCTCTGTTGGTCAAACCGGACAACTACAGGCTCAATAGAAACAGATCAGTAAAGGTTGCTCTATGTTTATCGTGAAGATTTAAATATACCCTTTAATTAATTCATTTTAATGTTTCTGATTCATCAGTCTTGATGGTTTGCATTGAGAAATGTCATATTTTAACAATAATAGACAACACAGTACACTAATAGTACATAGTTTTTTTTTGGTTCTGAGTCAGATTCACTTCAACTTTTTAATCTAATGAACAGCAGCTGTTCATTAGATTTTATTATTTACATAGATGTGCACAGGGGAGGTGCAAAGGGGGATTCACCCCCTTTTTGTCCTAATTCTTAAACAAACACAGCCTTAAGTGCCCTGTTAACTATCTCAGCATGCACAAAAGTACTGATATCTGTGTGCTCTTCAATGTCCACAAGTTAAATCTACACAATTCTGATCATTGATTCTCACTACAAACTACCTTGAATGATCCAGTTAGACTAAGTTAAGTTTTAATAAGGTAGAAGTCATAAAATACACTGTATGTGCCTTTTATTCTTTTCGCCCCTGCCCTTCAAAAACATCTGTGCACATCACTGATTATTAGTGTAATCAACAACCCCTAAATTGCTATATAATGGTTTGTTCGTAAAAATGTCCTAGAAACCTGCTCTTTCTAGAGTTTGAGAGAGGAGATTTAATAAAGAGGAGTTGATTTTTGGTTCTTAAAACCAACAAATATAAAGCTTTTTAGGGATATCAAAACTTCAAATAAAAGTGTAGATTATAGGACCTTTAATCAGCGTTGGGTTTAGCTGTTGAGTTTCTGGCTTTAACTTCCTCTGAAATATCTTGAGGTGAGAAAAAAAAAAATAACGTGTGAATATTTAGAATGTGTGACACGTTTTTCAGAAGATTCAAAGATGACAAGCTCTTTTCCGAGTTTAAGAATTTCCCCCCGACCCCCCCGGAGCTCATGAAACCTTCCAGAAGCCCCGCTGGCTGAATCTCAAAAAGCCTTTTCTAAGTTTCTGAGAAGTTGACGTTTTTTTTTTTTTTTTTTTTTTTAGTTTTGGAGGGTTTCACCTGACAGCCTTGATCTATTCATCCACAAATCCCATCATCCCATGAGTGCACTCAAGCACAGATATATTCGTAGCACCTGAAAGCTTTGGATGTCCGAGCACTGATTGTGTGTGTGTGTGTGTGTGTGTGTGTGTGTGTGTGTGTGTGTGTGTACCTGCAGGCCTTCCAGCAGACACTCTCCAGGGCCACAGGGATCGCTTCCAGGAACAGTTTAAGAAGTATGAACTTCCACTCGCGGTCGCGCACACAGGCAGAATGCTGAATGAATTTTCAAAGTCCAAACTCTTATTCCGGCTCTCTTACTATTCTCCTTTTTTCTTGTGTCTATCCTCATGTGCCCTCTTCTCTGTTTCAGGTTAAAGAGTCTGTTTTATCGCTCCAGTAACTTGCAGTACTTCAAGAGGCTGATTCAGATCCCACAGTTGCCTGAAGTGAGGACAGCCCTCCCTTAAATACTAATATGTTCCACATATTAAACACACTCAAGCTCAGGCTTCAGGCAGAACCACTCGGTTCTGATAGTTTTCCATTGAAAAACTGCACCTTTTGATAGTTTGAGTAATTTTCTACTAGACTCTTAAACTTGTTGGTGCTTTTGGGGAACTGTATTATTCACGTCCCTCCATTAATGCTGCAAAAACATTCTCATATAATCGCATTTATTTGTTTTTTTTTAAAGTATGCTGCGTGTACATTGCAGAATCCTCCTAACTTCCTGCGTGCATCGGCTCTGTCGGAGCACATCAGCCCCGTGGTCGTGATCCCGGCCGAGTCGTCGTCCCCCGAATCGGAACACGTGGTGGAAACAGACGACCTGGTGGACACCGACGTCCCCTCACTGCCGGTAACTAAACTAAACTAACCAGTCGTCCCTGAAGGAAGAAGGACATTTTTATTATTTCAGATGCCCTAATCATTTAGTCATATTTAGACTTTCCTTTTTTCTTAAGTCGTATTTTAGTCAATGAAAAGTCCTGGCTTTTTAGTCTAGATTCAGTCAAAGCAGATTAATTTAATTAACATTACTGTCAATCTAGTCTAACCAATAGATGAAAACAACAAAAATGCCTGTCTTGTATTTGTCATGAAGAAAAAAACGCTGATGAAATATTTCGTCTCGTCTCGTCCGACGCAATCAACGCTATCTTATATGCAGGCAATCTGTTGTAAGATGAGTGGCTTCCTGGCTGTTTGCTACTCTATGCAGCAATTGCAAATTAAGAGGGATGTTGTGATTGTGGGAGCATTCAGGAGGGAACAGATGAGGAGACAAACAGGAAATAACCTGCCAGGTTAATGCAGACTTTAGTAGTTACATAGTTTTTACAAACCAGCCAGAAGCTGAAGCTGAACCGGAGAATATTCGCCTCCTTGTGAACATAGGAGGTCATGAGGTTATTCGTTTTGCGCCCACAGTGTAGTCCAGATGCAAAACATCTGGATGTTAAGAGCGTGCAGATTGGTTTTAGCTGTGAATTCATAACCAGGAGTGTTAAATGTAAAATACAAACTCCAGTATGAACTGAATATGTTAATTTATAATTGCATATTGCAGGACGTGTTTTTAGCAGTATAGACAGTGCGGAGAGGCTTATAGTAAGCTGAACTGTTCATAAGTCATTATATATTAAATTTTAATCTATAATTGCCAATTGAGGTCATTTAAATGTCATTATTCATCTAAATAAGAAAGTACTATTCCTTGAAACAATTATATGACAAAGGGGAATTAGTCGGATGTGGCGCGTGGCTCAAAATACAAACTTACAAACGCAACTTTTTTTTTTTTCTTTAAAAATCGCAGCCCGCTTTGGAGACAAAGTTTGACGACCTGTTTGGCACCTCGGCGGCTATCGACCCGTTCAACTTCAACAGTCAGAACGGCATGCGCAAGGATGACAAGTAAGGCTGGAAAACGTCACATCGTCCGCCATAACAATTACAGTTAAAAACACCAGAGGAGACTATTCTTACATGCATTCGCACCAAAGAAAACTCAGACACGCCTGTTGATTCTACATTTTACCCACTGACATCATCACAGCCTGGTCACTACACATCATCTCTAGCTTAGTTCACCGCACAGATTTGGGTCTTTGGTTCACCGCAATACAAAATTAGAAACAAAGATCACTAAGCATTCGACTAAGAAGAGGTTGTTTTCTCTGTGTCCGTCAGAGACCGTCTGATTGAACAGCTGACCAGGGAGATTCAGGCCCTGAAAGAAGAGTTGGAATCTTTCAGGCTTGAGGTAAAGAGAAGGAAAAAGAAAAACTCCTTTTAATTACCTCAGACTTTGTTTATTTCAGCTGCAGAGAGTCAAAAATGTCACTTTTCGTCCATCTTTCTCTCATCCTTACACTGTCCCTCACCACCTGCGTCCCTCACCAGAGCGGCCGGCTGTGTCAGGCGCTGCGGGGGCGTGTCAACGAGTTGGAGGCGGAGCTAGCGGAGCAGAGCCACCTGAGGCTGCAGGCCGCCGGGGAGAGCGAGTTCCTGAGGGCCGAGCTGGACGACCTGCGGCGGGTCCGAGAGGACACGGAGAAGGAGCAGCGGAGCATGACCGAGATAGAGAGTGAGTTCTTCTGTCAGCTCCGTAGGATCACACTTTTTTTATATACTATATATAGAATATAGGTAGCTTCTAGGGTGGCTTCTAGGGTTGCAAGGGGCGGAAAATAGGAAGATAAGGTGTTCTTTGGACTCAAAAGTAGGGCCTCCAGGGATCTAGAAATCATCTGTGCATGTGAGGGAAGAATGCACAGTGCATGGAGGGGGTGTGGCCTCAATAGCCCTACATTAAGCAGAGGGATAGTTTGCTCATAGCAATAGGTGTTTTACCTTTTTTTTTGTCTGTACAAGCCGTTTCCAGACCAGTGGATCAGACTATATTATAATTATTATATATTATACAGCTAATGGTATTTTTCAGTTTCCCTCATCAAACTCAGCAAACACACAATCCAGCAACTCTCAAACACTGTGGTGGACGAGTTGTGACCCGAACATTCACCACGCTATGAGATAACCAACACCAACAAATACCATTACCCGCGTAGCAGTACCTCATGGCTCTGCTCCGCTGGTCTGGAAACAGCTTTTATCGACAATAAAAGGTAAAGCACCTATTGCTATGACTATGGGGAATCATGACGACAGGTGAACAAAAGTTTCCTGTTAAGGGCCAACTTCAATTTTTTAAAGGTTTGATTTACATATATTCCCGTTAATTCCCATGGAAAGTTTCCAACCAATCCTAGTTTCTTCTAAACAAACAAGGCTTCCTGCTTTATGATTTATCACCCTAATGTTCGTATTCTTCCATCTGCTCCTGGATTATATCAGTGACTCATTTCTCTGTAGTAGGGGCATCATGTCCTCAGTGTCTCAGGAGGAGGAGACTACACAGTCTGAACTAGCATCTGTCTTCTCTAAGATAAAATTAAGACCAGAAACAAAAGCAGCAGCAGTGTTTTTTTGTTGTTGTTTTTTTAAAGCTCATGCTTTCATTTTAATTAGCAGAAAGAAAAACATTAACAAAGGATTCAAATAAATGACCAAACTAGGCCTTTTTTTTTTTTACAGCTTTATTGTTGCAACGATTTAACTGCAGTTTCCTCACATGCCTCAGTTATTTATTGTCCGTTTGCAGAAAAGGCGCAGGCCAATGAGCAACGCTACACCAAACTGAAGGAGAAGTACACAGAGCTGGTTCAGAGTCACGCAGACCTGCTGAGGAAGGTGATTAAAAAAGCTCCCTCTACATAAAACGTTCATAAAAATCCTTTCCCTATGTCCCGGTGCCCTGCTATAAAACTCTGAAGTTAAATTAAGTTCTGTCCTCATCGTGTCCTTGTTATAGTTCTGACGATCCTGCCTCTGTCCTAATTATGTTTTTTCTGTGTTTCTCTGCACACGCAGAATGCAGAGGTGACCCGGCAGATGACGGTGGCCCGGGCGGCGCAGGACGAAGTGGAGGAAGTGAGGAAAGAGATGCAGGACACGGTGAGAGCCGCCAAGGAGGCGGCAGAAAGACAGGTGAGGACGACGAGCGTTTCACGTCACACGGGGGGTGGGGACGTGAGCTCATCTGGCTTCATTTGGCTGCGCAAATGCAATAATTTTGGCTATAAAAAACAACTTTGGCGTCTTCTTGGAGAAAACTTATTCGCGTGGAGCTTTAAACAGAGTCGACTCTAAGATAATGTCTGGAATTTCACTATTATTCTTAGGAGATTCACAAACAGCTGGTGCAACCCAATCCTTTGGGTCCGTTGTTTTTCTCAGGCAAGTCGCTGTGAGTTATCTGAAGTGACCTGAAGACTTTTTCTTTTTTTTTTGGTCAGGAACGGGATCAGCTGCAGCAGCTTCAGGAGCTCCAGAGAGAGCTGGCGTCCAGCAGGGCGGACCTGGACACCATGAAAACCACCATGGCCTCGTCACAACAGGTTCTGCTCCTTTTTTATAACACTCCTTAAACTATGCAAAAAAAAAAATAGTTAATTACATCTCGGATTTTCTCTTCCATTAAAAAGAAATAAACCTTCTGCTGCTATAATATATGTGAAAGGATTAATGATGTGGCGTTTTTCACCCTGACTAAAAGACCTTGCTGCTCCTAATGAGTTACAGTCTGGATATAATCTAATAATAAACTTCTTCTGCAGCGCTCTATATATTATCGATACGCAGTCATTATTTGAGGATCTCACTCCCGTCCCCGCTTTCGATATGCAGTTTAGTTCAATTTTTGGTGCGTGACGTGGGAGATTCGTTTAACCATTTTATAACTCACCATTTTCTTATCTTGTTCAGATCAGTCTTAGAAACAACAGTCAGGTCCCCGTAGGATGGAGGGTTTCCTCACTGTTCACACTGGCTGTTAAAAGATGTGTGTTCAGTTTAAGCAACTGCATCCAAATGTAGCAAATTTATAGAACCGATTTCGTAAAATGTGCAAAAAGAAAATGTGAATTGATGCCCGTTTATATTCGTTATTGTTTTGCGATTATTAAAAAAGGGAGATTTCACTGTGAGAGAGCCGGAATGTGTCCATGACAACAGTTGACACTAAACAGCTGATTATTGATAATTTACTAGTGAACCTGTCGGCTCTGGGCAGAACGTTGGCTACAATATTGTCAGGGTTTACAGCTACAAAACCATAAAGAGGAGGAGGAAAAGAAGATTTTTATCCGAGTGCTGTCAGAGTTTTCCACCTTTTATCGATGCATTGGCAAACCTACTCCGGCCTAAAAATGTCCATGCAAATTTTTTTTGTCTTTTTTCGAATTTCTGCCATTTACATCAAAGTATTTACTTGCAATTTTTTTTTAATGTGAATAAGTGTGAATGATAATGCTACTAGTGACAAAATCCAAAGTGTCCACACAGTCATTTTGAGTGAAAATGTGTTCTTATATCTTATATGAGGCTTCAGCAGCCTGACTTACTCAATATCAAGTGGATATCTGCGGAAGTTCACTGACACACACACACGCAGTGCTGAAAACATTCATAAAACTGCCTTTGTGCTTATTTTAGACTTCATAAATCCCTGTCTATCATCCCCACTGTCCCTCCCTCCTTTTCACTTTTTGTCTTTGTCTTTTTCATGTCAACTCCCCTCCTTTGTCGACTGACTCCTCTTCCTCCAGCGACTATTGTAGAAGCTCAGACACATCCAGTTTCTGACAGAATTGATATGCTAATACTTTTCCTTGACATCGGTGATTGAATGAATCGGTTGTCTGTGCACGCTTGTGTGTGTGGTGGGGGGTGTTTAAACAGTAGCAAAACTGTTTTCACCCTCTACACTCTCTTCTTAATCCTCTCTCCCGGCCTGCGTTTGTCATCTCTGCACAGCGGTTCCAAGCAGAGCTCGCAGATGCCAAGTTTGATGTTTATAACAGGCGACTGAAAGCATTTATCTGAAAGAGGGTCGAGTAAAAACACATAAGCGGTCAAATCTTACTCACAAACACCTCCGTTGGCCACTGTATCTTATCAACTGTGAGCAAAAAAAACAAAAAAGAAGTGAATATATCTTGATTTTGGTACAATTAGTCAAATATAGATTAGAATTATTTTATTCCACCGGCAGATAATTTGGCTTATTTCTTTTTTTTCATTATTTTAGTCAATTTATTCTTTTTTTAAAGAAAATATTAGTCTTGTTTTCTTAAAACCAAGACCAAATTGACCAAAATCAAAAAATAAAAAACTTAATAAATTATCTGCCAGTGGAATAGATAATTCTTCACCTGTTAAGATAATGAATTCTTCACCAGTTTTTTCACCATTTTCCTTCCCTCTCAGCTTTTACACCAGCTCCTGCCGTACATTTCACCTTCACATCCTTAACATTCTGCTTCTCCTTCATCTCTCCGCATTCCTTCTCTGTCGGACCGGCTGCCACCCAGGCTGTAAGTCTCTCACCTGTTTTTTTTTTCTTACTGACTTTCCACGTATTTCCCATTCCCACAACGCAGTAACACGATCGGAGCAGGGATGATCCAACGTGACTGTTGCCGTAATTCATGTTTGCCGGGTTGCACAACCGCAGCTTCTCCGATCGTAAACTCCACCTCAACCCGGCCTCTCTGGAGACTGCTGTGCCTGTCCACAAACTTAAATAGAGGCAGCGTTGTTATAATATGCGGCCGAAGACAAAGTGTTTTGTTATTGTGAGGTCAGAGAGCTTGCATCACGCAGCGCCACATCCTGACGAGTCATGACAGCTACGTATTATCCAAACCGCGTCTTCCTCCCTGATCGCCGTGCCTCAAAGTCACTTTTCCATTGTTCACTTTTTTTTCTCCCCTCTTTCTGTATCCTTTTTTCTTTCGTCTCGACGCAGTCCAGCGAGGTGCTGAGCGCTCAGCTCGCCGCCCTGGAGTCGGCCAAGGCGGAGCTCGTCCAGTCTCTGTCCAACGTGGAGGCGGAGCTGGCGGCGCAGGGGGCGGAGCTAGAGCGAGCCCAGAGCTCGTTGGCCAGCGAGAGGGAGAGCGGGGTGAAGACGGCGGAAGCCCTGCAGAATCAGCTTAATGAAAAGGTGAAGGGTTAAATGAGGTTTTTTTAATTAACCTTCTCTCCATCAACTGTGAGAAGCCGAGCAGATGATGATGTGTTCAGCAGCAAGTTCACACTTCACAAGAGCAAGTGCAGATTAAAATGAACTAGCTCGCGTTCATCTCTTCTGTTTTGCTCGAGTTGACTGGAATTAATAGGAAAGCGTTGTTATGATTTTGGCATCAAATTATCAAAAATGCTGCGGTAAAACAACACGGACGATCATCGCAGATACCAAGAGCAGTTACAAGAATATGCCAATAACAACTGCTGCTAAAATTTGATTTGATTATGGACTTTTGAAGATTGGAATCTATGGTTGAGGAAGTATTGATGTTTTTATTTCCATAAAGAAATATAAGAATAAAATCCTTATTTTAGAAAACCTTTGTGGCCATTCAAGTATATGTAAGTGATCAAATAATAGCAGAGTTTCAATTAACCGATGAGTCCCCCTTTAAATGCTGAGTGCAGGTGTAAATTTTGGTAAATAACCACCAGTTGCAGTCTAATTTAATTAATTTAATTCTAAATAAAATCGAGGAAGAAGACATGACCACTAAGCTGCATTTTTTTTTTTTTTTTGGAAGCGCCTTAATCCTGACCGCATCGTTGAGGTGCTCAAATGACGTTAAAGAACACCCTCTCATGTAATTCTGCTTAGTTGTTGATCGCCGTGGCTCCATTGCAGTGTAAAACTAAAAAGTACAACATGAAATTCAAAGTTTCTCTCGTAGCAGCCACAAGATGTTTAACTACAGTACTATAATCTTAGTTTTGAAAAGTTTTATGGCAGTCATAATTAATAATAATAATAGAATTTAAGTAAATTACCATTTTTTTCCAGTTTTGCTGAGCAAGATTTTTGTCAGGAAGGAATTAATCTCCTGTCCCAAATTGCCACCTAGTCTCAAGTGCCTCATCTATTAGGTAATTGAAACCAATAATGAAAATAATGAAACCTGGGCTATTATTCGGTAATTTACGGTATTTCAGAATTACAAGAATGCACCTGAATGCACCATGAAGTCCCTTATTTGTAGAGTTTATACTTTACAAACCGATGTGGTTGCACACGTTTTAAGTTTTGAAGTTGTCATGTGTGGCCAGGATGATTTGACATGAATGCAAGTGAAAGCCCAGAGAGAGAGCAGCAATTGAATTCATATCACTATTGCTGCATCAAATAGGTGAATGGGAAACACTGTGTGAGTGCTGTAAGGACTGAACATAGCTCACATTCATTAATTAGAAAAAAAAAAAAATAACTCCCAGTGTGCTTATTGAATATCAGTTCAAATGTGTCCACGTCCACAGGAGAGCAGGGAGCAGGCGTTAGAGAGCCAGCTGGTTGCAGCTCGCTGGGCTGGTCTACAGGGAGCGGTGGAGGAGGCAGAGAGGATCGTCCAGGACTCGCTGGCTCAGATCGACGACCCGGCGCACATCAGCTGCACCAGCTCTGCAGGTCAGACGCTTTAAACACCCACGAGCACACGTTTTGATGGATGTTTCAACTCCATAAAACATGCAGCTCTGGAAATAAAAATAAGAGACCGCTGCAAAATGATCCGATTTGTTCTGATTTTACTACTTATAGGTATGTGTTTGGGCAAAAGGAACATTTTTGTTTGAGTGTATGAACTACCGACAACATTTCCCCTGAATTCCAAATAAAAATATTATAGTTTTGAGCGTTTATTTTGTCAAAAATGACAAATAGCAGAAGATATAATGTTTTCAATGCAAAGAAAGATCAAATTCATTTTACGTTTACACTTAAATCAATATTTCATGCAATGACCCTTATTTTTATTCACAGCTTTCATGTGTCTTGGCATGCTCTCCGCTAATTTTTCACATTGTTCTTGAGTGACTTTATTCCACTCCTGGTACCTCTTTAAGCAGAATGAGCTGTGCATGTGTTTAAATTCATCAGACGCTGGAATGGAATGGCTGGAATACATGAAGAGACGCTGATTTCAGAAAAAAAAAAATGCAGTGGTCTCCTATTTTTTTTTCCAGAGCTGTAGAACAGAGCTGCAGTAACGGGAAAATAATTCGGACTCTGCATGCATGCTGGCATGTTAATGTCTCTTGTCTCTCCGTCCCCTGCAGACTACCTAGCGTCCAGGTGCAAGGCCGCTCTAGACTGCATGGACCGCCTCCATTCTGCCAGAGAGGCCTTCATGGCCGACAGCACGGGTGAGAGGACTGTGTGGCTTCACAAGTTACAGATAGAGGAATGGAATATGGAATTAGGTTATATAAGACGCTCGTGCATAGTAAGTTCTGCTGCAAAGCCTCTGAGCCATTGTTTGCTCGTCGACGTTTTCATGAATAGTTTATTCGTCTGAACAACCGCAGAGACCTTAATGATCGCAGCTATTTGTAAAGCGTGAACGCTCCACACCGAGAGCAGCTTCACAAACAGGAGTACGTCTGCGTACCAAGGTGTGTACCCCCTCAGAAACATAACGTCTGTATTTTAAAAAGCTATAATCGATTTTTGATTATGAACAACGGATCAAATGAGGTCACCTGCAGAAAAATGTTCCCCAGCTCTGCGGTATTACTCAGCCCAACAGAGCAGAGGGTTTTATCATCTTTCAGCTGCTTGTTTTAGTTTTACAGCTGTTTCAGTTTCGATTGACGAGCCACGCTGAGCAGCTGGCAGCTGTTTTCACTGGAAATCTTCTAATAAACTCTCAACACTACCTGCCCACCACCAAACAGCTAGCAGTTAGCGACTAGCTGCTCAACGGACTATAGTGGAGCATTTAGCAGCTATATTTAACCACTTCAGTTTTCCTGATATAATTGATGATAAAAAAGAAATATCTCCACAGCCACAAAGGTTCTGTATATGTACTGGTATCTAATTCTACAACACGTGAGGAGAACAGAAGTGTTAGAATACATTTTTGTTGCTGTTACAGAGCAAATATAGCAAGGATATTGAAAAAAATAATCCAAAATTGTTTAACTACAGATAAAAATATGATTAATAATAAAAAATATGTTTAAAATAAAACCAAACTGAACCAAATCACAAAAAAGATGAAATAAGGTAAATCATGTACAATGCAAAGTTCAATGATAAATAAGATAAGATTTCAAAGATCAATTATTTGTCCATAAAATCATAGAAATCACACTGAGGATCATTACACAACATGAAGGTCCCAATTAAATATTCACATAAACAGCTCAAATATGAAATTAGATATCAAAATAGTACAGTAGCCGCAGCTACTGATATTATAATCAGCAATTTCTTTTTGATATTGGCGATGTGGATATTGATTATATATATTATTAAAATAAAATACTTTTTTAGTGTTGTAACCAGGGTTTTCTCATGCATTATGTGCATAAAATTCAATGCTACCCCATATCAGCAGGTTTTGGATTTTAACAGGTTAAATTGTTCCCTCTGGAGATGGTAGGAAGCAAAACAGATCCAAATAATAGAGAATATTGGAGTGACTTTTATTAAGTGAACAGAAACACCGCTCTAAATGTCCCTCCTGCACCTGTTGTTGGCAACAAGTTCAGTGTTTAAAACACTTTAATGCAGGTTTAAGATAATAAACCATATTTGTGTTAAGTCCGTAAGCTTGGTGACTTTATTCATAAATTTAAAGCAGTGTTTTCTCAGCTGTTTAGACCTTTTTTCTTTGTAGATATGCTAAAATTAAAAAAAGGCCACGTCAGGAGGAGAAAAAACTCCTAAGGATTTGAGATTTTTGACCTGTTATTTTTCTTTGTGCATCTATTTTTGTGCAGGCGTGTCTGAGCTGGTACGAGTGGTGACCCAGTGCGGCCACCTGGTGGGTGACACCATCGTCCAGGGCAGCGCCACCTCTCACATGGTGCCTGTGGAGCAAGCTGACGGTGAGTGTGCGTGTATGCCATTAAAAGATCGTTGTCTCCTCGGTCGTGTGCACGTTCTGGCACGTCTGTGGGTGGTTAACAGTCACGTTGTGCAATAGAACAGTCCCTCTAGGTAATTTGCGATTGCATAATTAACGTGAATTCTGCAAAAACTGCAATTGCGCTGCAACTTTTCCCACATGAAAACGCCCAAAATCTGCACATTTTTGGTGACTACATCATCACAGCACATTCAGCAAGGATTAAAGTGGAAGATGGACAAATCTAACAAATTACTACCATAGATGAGCAAAACAACTTCCAAGTCTTCCCAAATGAGATTTGGATTCAATTAGTCACCATCTTTCCTCATTGTTCAGACAGGAAAGATGGAGGTTAATCTACCTCAAACATAAAATGGGCATTTTTAGAAATTAAGCTATATTTTATATTCATGGATTTATTTGAATATTATTATTGATGGATTTTACTTAGTGCTAATCTTGAAGTCAAAGTTTATTTAATTAAGGCTAGTAAATGGAATGCGAGTACAGTATTATCTTTACCTCCACAAAGGAGGTTATGTTTTAGCCTGTTTTAGTCTGTTTATTAGCAAATACCTCAAAAAGTTTTGGACGGATTTTCATCAATTTTTCAGCAAATGTTGGGAATGGTACCATGAACAGATGATTCAATTTTGGCAGTGATCTGGAAGAAATTCTGGTTTCTGGATCACTTGTTTATTGGTAACTTTTTGGTAAATGAACCTTCAAACAGGTGCCATAGTTTGGGGCCACCTGGTGGTGATATCTTGCACGTGCATAGCTTGTTTTCTTTGCACACTATGCCAGAGATTCATTAAGTATTCAATAAGTATAGGACAACAATATTGGGTGGGAGTCACACTATGCTTAGCAGAGGTCTACTTTTCTAGTTTTATAAGAATCCATTTGCCATATTCAGAAAATACATTTAAATATTAGCCTTTGCTTACAATTCATCTAAATTCCTGCACTTTGACTATTGTCAGTGAGCATATCTGAAGGTCGTTCAGCAGTTCTTACATTGCATTTAGAAATAAATTCAGTCAAAAACAGTCAAAACATGCACAGAAAAAACAAAAATGTTGACTTCATACGGAAGTAACGTTTGCTGATTTTTCTCTCTAGGGAGATGTTAGCAGGCTGGGCAAGTCTAAACATGCCCAAATATAATTGAGTTGAGGCCAGCAGCAGCTGGATTACTACAAAACCCCCCCAAAAAAAAACATTGTTGAATTGAAACCGGGTCAAAGTGCAGCAACGTCAGCTGCTGTGACTCCGGGAATCGATGTAGAACCCTTTACTTTGACCCTGTTTTGTCCAGATGTTTGATAAAACAACATTCGAAAGCTTGTGTACAATTTGGTGCAAATCAGCTGGTTTACCTGCGTTTTCAGGATTAAGTGAAGAAGATTGGGCTGTTTTGGCTGTTAGTGAACACTTTTCCATAGAGGATGTCAGTATAATTGACACTGCAGCTGTGGCTACCAGTGACACTCTTACACATCACAGTTTACAAAAGGCATAATGTGATTTTATTATTATTATTTGATTTCATGGACCGTGGGCAACACGGTAGCGCAGGGGTTAGCGCTGTCGCCTCACAGCAAGAAGGTCGCAAGTTCAAGACCTCCTCACTGAGTTCTCCGGCTTCCTCCCAGAGTCCAAAAACATGCTAAGGTTAATTGGAGACTCTAAATTGACTGTAGGTGTGAGTGTGTGAGTGAATGGTGTGTGTGCCCCACGATTGGCTGGCGACCATCTGGGGTGTATCCCTGCCTCTCGCCGTAATGCGCTGGGATTGGCTCCAGCAGACCCTCATGAGGAATAAGCAGGTATAGAAGATGAGATGAGATCATGGAACATTATATTATAGCTTAAACACTTGACTGCTTTGCATGTACTCATATCTTACTATTACATATTATAGAAAAAAAAATACTTAATTTGAATGGCACCAGAACATAGCTACACCAAGGCCAGTGGTCTCTATATATATATACATAAGTGTACACTAGCAGAAAAAGGAAAATGCTCATACGTCTAAATTGAAAATAAGTAAATATTTTATATTAATAAAACAGTACTTAAGTGAGTGTACTTAAGTTATATTCTCCCACTGGTGTTTCTGTATTTGAATGACAGTGATTAGACTCTGTCCTTGTGTCTGTGGCAGCTCTGTCAGACAGCGTGAAGGCGTGCGGGTCCGAGGCTCTGGCTCTGCTGGGTCAGATGAAGGAGCAGGACAGTCTGGCCGCAGCCGACAGCAGCAAGCTGAAGGAAGCTCTGGAGGCCGTCCTGTCCACCGCGGAGGTCGGTCATCGTCTGTCAACTCAAACGCTGTCCCGACAGTCAGGTTAAAAGATTTAATAAGAACTCTCATGCCTTGATGGTCACTTTTGTCTCTCTCCGGTCCAGAAACTGCGTCCACAGGGTCTGGAGCTTCAGCAGGGCGAGCTGGGAGACCTAGTGGAGCAGGAAATGGCCGCGACTTCCGCCGCTGTGGAATCAGCCGCCGCCAGGATAGAGGTGCAGAATGCTGTTTGTTGGCAGTGGTTTATGCGCTTACTGCGCGGTACATTGTTTCACGTTACAGCGGTGTATTAACTACAAGGTGTCTCCTCCCCCCTCCTCCTTTGTTTCTCCGCGTATCCCGACAGGAAATGCTCAACAAGTCTCGAGCCGTTGATACAGGAATCAAGATGGAGGTCAACGAGAGGTAAAACGCAGATTAGCGGCTGAGGCAGAGAGCCGCAGGAGAAACAGGCCGGAATCACTTTTCTTTCTGTTACTTTAAAGTCTATTTCAGGTTCGAAAAACAAGCAACAAGCAGAACGACTTCTTGTTAAATGTCGAATTTAACCCTCAAATCAGCTGAATAATGACATATGTTCTATATATATATATATGTATAAGGTCAGGAGAGAGCGATGCATTTTGAATTAGTTCTACTAAGAAGATCAAATCATTACGCTTGAGAAAAAAGAAAAATACAGCTGAGACACAAACGTTTCTACTTTCTACGGCTTCATGCCACTTTATAGCGGTGTGGTTGTATCAAATCAAAGAAGAAAACCTGGTCAAATGAAAGTGGCCGAACAAAGGAATTGATTAATCCCTCATTATTAAATACAAGCTTTAAAGTATACAATGTAAAAGGATATAGAAAGACCTGGAGAAGAAAGTCACAGCAGTCACATGATTTTACAGGTCGATCATATACGTTCACACATTCACGCTGATGTGTGGAGAATTTCATCAGTTCAGAAGTTCAGGAACTTCTCGTTTAACATTATCAATCTGCCTGCTTGTCTTTCTACACCATCAGAGGGGTTTAACCACTAGACTGACCCGAGGCTAAAGTTCTTTTAGGGTTTAGATCAGGTCACTGCGGCCGATTTTTTATCCAATGCCGATGTAATGCATGTCACCCAGTCATCGGGTTTGTCCCCTTTCATTTAGGAGTCTTAAAAGACAAAGATACTGTGATGTATTATTCATCTAGTCTGTGAAACAATGATCTGTGTGTGCAAACGAAGCCAATTAAACCCAACGCTTCCTCTCATCTCCCCCGGTGACTTCATTATTGATGTTAAAATAGAATGTTGTTTTCCCAGTAACCGCTGCTCTAAGAGATAATCGCGAAAAGGAAAGAAAGCGACTGCCGCTGCTACAAAAAGAAGAATTTAGGTCAGCGGCACGTCGGTCGCTCGCTAATTGGGCTCAAAGTGAGGAAAACTGTAACTACAAAGCAAATAGCGAGAAGGCAGATGTGTTCCAGGTGCGTAACAGCTCACAAGACCGAACGCTTTGCATTCGAGATATTTGCAGGCGCAAGCGCAACGTTTAACAGCCGTGGTAGACTTGAGGATTTTTGCTTTCTATCAAATAGAGAGATCAGCAGCAGCTGTAGGTGCCGGAGGTGCAGAATGTCAGCGTCAGCGTGTCCTCTGCTCTGTCGCCCCCTGCAGGATCCTGGCCTCCTGCACAGACCTGATGCAGGCGATCAAAGAGCTCATTCTGTCTTCCAAAGATCTGCAAAGGGACATCGTGGAGAGCGGCCGGGTGAGTTAAGCTTGTGTTTTTCACGGGTGAACGTTTGCAGATCAATTAGCAAGAGGTAGATCCAGGACTGCATTTAGGAGGCTGAGTGGGGTGGATGGGGGTGCTGTATGAGGGGTGAGGGTTATAATTCCCTCACTGAGAGCTGCCATGTCCCTGTTATGGTTAACTTTTCTTCAGCTCTTGGAGGAAAAGTGCCCTCCTTGCAAAGGTATCGGGTTCCCCTGCCTCCAACCGGGCTGCTGGCCATTTGTCCCTGAAGAAATAATTGGTGTTAAATTTACATATTTAACAGGTTTGCACTTTGAACAATGGGCCACCGAGCGTGAGTCATCTAGCTTTGTAATGTATTTTTGAATCATTACAGCGATGCACTGTGCATGTTCAAAACCTTCTTTCACACAGGTATTTGAAAATTTGCTTATTGTCCACAACTGGTCTGGCTTAGTTTCTTTGATTGGTGTGTGGAAGAAGTTTTTTTTTTTTGGATGGAAATATTGGTTAAATAAAAAACCTAGACTAGTGTAGCTGGGGCTGTTTCCTACTTGCGAATTCAGTCCATATGCGATCCATCGCCTGTGCACGTGAATTTGAATTTACCATATCGAATAATCTTCGCATTATTCATTTGTTTTCTATTGTTTTCATTGTTTTTTTTCTTTTGTCTGACCAACAACCAAAACACTCAAATATTCAGTCATACATATAATATAACCAGATACACATATAACAGGGCGACACGGTGGCGCAGGGGTTAGCGCTGTTGCCTCACAGCAAGAAGGTCGCAGGTTCAAGACCTCCTTGGTCCTGGGTCTGGGACCTTTCTGTGTGGAGTTTGCATGTTCTCCCCGTGTCTGCGTGGGTTTTCACCGGGTACTCCGGCTTCCTCCCACAGTCCAAAAACATGCTCAGGTTAATTGGCAGCTCTAAATTGCTCTCGCTGTAACGCGCTGGGATAGGCTCCAGCAGACCCCTGCGACCCTAATGAGGAACAAGCAGGTATAGAAAATGACTGACTGACTGACACATATAACAAAGAAAACCATTAAATTCCCACATTTGAGAAGTTGAAAACAATTGTTTCACATTTTTGCTTTAAAAAATGACAGAACTGAATATACAATTGTCTATCAGCACATTTTGTTTGAACATATAATTTAATTTGAACATATAACTTCTGCTTTAGAATTTGCAGCTCCATTTATACGATTTTTGTTGTACATTTGTATATATTTTTATTACATTTTATTCAAATCAAATCTTTATTGTCATGAGCACGGAGAACAGTCAGTTGCACTGAGCATTGAAATTCTTACTTTGTGCTCCCTTACTGTCCCATAGTATATATCATATCTAATATGTACAAACTTTACAGGATAACAATTTTAAATTGCATACAAATATGAACATAGTTTACAATGTTTATTAGAAATTTAGAGGTAGGAATCATGTTTCTCCCCGTTTTCACAATGGAGGTTTGTTGAATTATGTATTATATGTTAAATGGAAGAAGTTTATTCTAGAAGTTATTTTTTTCCAAACAAAACAGACTCCACCTCTGAAAACAGCCCTAAAAAAACAATATCAGGCATAATGGAGCCCAATGTATCACTATTATCTATCTCACCTATTGTTATCTCAAAGCCGACCACATTCTCTGAATCACAACTAACAAAAACTGACCAAAGGTGTCTTCACAAAGGCTGTGTGTATATCATGGAGCCATATTGTTACATTTCATCAGATTTTATGGTTCTTCATGATGCAGTCTGGCCCCTGTGCTCATACCTACGTTTTTAAGGATCTAGTTTGTAAGTTTTAGCGAAATCTACTCTATAAACCTTACTCCTCATGTAGACAAAAATGGATAATTCCATGGTAATGTAAACACAACAGTTTTTAGTTTGATTGAATTATATACTGATTATATACTTTTCCATTTCTGCCAGGTTTGTTTGACTAAACGCAGCTAAACCCTCACTGTAGCTTTTAAGTGTGTCATCATGGAGCAGGCATTTTAACGTTCCCTCTGCTGTCCACCAGGGGGCAGCCTCCATGAAGGAATTTTATGCCAAGAACTCCCGCTGGACTGAGGGCCTGATTTCTGCCTCCAAAGCAGTGGGATGGGGCGCCACGGTCATGGTGTAAGTACCAGTCTTCTCCCGACTCCCCCACTTACAGCAAAGTCTAAAAAGTGCTGCTGCCTCATATAAGCAGCTGTTATTACTCCGAGAGACTGAAATTAACCTCAAAGGTGAAGGGACGACGCAGTAAGTAAGAGTAACACAACAGGAAGTCATTGTTTTGAGCACGGTAACCGTTCCGTGTTCAGCGGTCCATTACTGCGTTTGATTTGTGTGGTTTCAGGGACGCTGCCGACCTGGTGGTGCAGGGCAAAGGGAAGTTTGAGGAGTTGATGGTGTGTTCACATGAGATCGCTGCCAGCACAGCACAGCTGGTGGCTGCTTCCAAGGTGAGCAGCAAAGGCAAGAACCAGCAAGTGCAAAGCAGTGTCGCCGTTTTTGTTCCGAACCCCTGACCTGATCACATCTGAGTCGATATTATGTCATAGTTTAACCTTTGCACCTGGGAACGTCCAACCGTTGCAGGATACATAAATACGGCTCAGCCGAATGTAGCTAGTTTACCTCCCAGTGTTAAACTTGTATAGTAAAGAGTCATTCGATGTAGACTGCATTAGATAGTCATGAAATATTTACGGCCGAAGAGAATAGATTCATTTTGGCACTGGACTCAGACGTGATCAGGTAAAGAGGTTTGGAACAAAACGATAATGCTGCTTTGCAGTTGTTAGACTTTTATTTTGACAAGTTGTCATCATTCTGTCTTCCGCATTCATGAAAGTTTGGTGTGAATGTTGAGTCACATGAATCAGTCATGAATGCTTTATGTGCAGCTGCTACTGCTATGAATGTGTTATGAACTGTTTTTTTTTTATCTCATATCTCTTGTCTTTGTTCCTTCTCTCTTTTGTCTTTCTTTCTTTCACTCTCTTTTTTTCTCTCTAGGTAAAAGCAGACAAAGACAGCAGCAACCTGCATCGTCTGCAGCAGGCGTCCCGCGGCGTCACTCAGGCCACCGCAGCTGTCGTGGCCTCCACCAAGTCGGGGAAATCCCAGATCGAAGAGACAGGTGAACAGCTGTCACACACCTGTCTGACTATGGCGTTTGGTTTTGTAACTGACAGTCACCTCACTGGTTTATTTATTTAAACGTAGGGCTCGGCGATTCAACCCCTAAAAAAAAGTGGATTTTTTCATAAAAAACTTGATTCACGATTTGATTGCGGCAGAGTAGTTTGTTTTGCAGATGAGTTAGCGTTAGAACTAGTGCTTGGGAAGTTTTCCTGCTGAAGAAGGCAGCGTTTATCCCACTCAGCTGGATGTTTTCACTTCAAATGTTGAAAGAGATTTGTGGTGCTGCTACCGCTTACGACCACCGCTTTTAGGCACAATTTACAAAGCAGCGTTGTTTGGCATTCATCAGCTTTTGCAAAACGATACCAGTAGTGCATTACAGAAAGCCTCGAGGGGTGTTCTCGAATGTCAAAATGAAATGCTGTGCACTTGGAAATATAACTGTATAGGGACAGGGGATTAAAAAAAAATCGTAAAACTCGAGTTTCTTAAAAAAATGAATGGATTTGACGTGCCCACTCGATTTCTTCCCCAGGCCTATTTAAACGATGAAGCTGTATTTGATATTATAACCAGTCGTAGGTTGTTCGTACTTCTGAGTCTCAAAATTCTACATTTCTTTCTAAAATGTTTGAAGTTTAAACAGAAGTTTTAAGAATGATGTTTTTTTTTTGCCTTTAGAGAGTTTGAGCATAATTCATTGTGTTGTACAGATACGATGGACTTCTCCAGCATGACTCTCACCCAGATCAAACGACAAGAGATGGACGCACAGGTGAGCAGAAGAATACACCGGAGAAGTATTAACATCTTATTTTTAACTAAATCAAATCAATTTACTTTGTACTGAGGACGATTTTTGAGAAGATTTAGAAGTTAATTGTGTTTTTTAATTAAGTTAAAGTTAAATTAAAGGTGGGGTGTTTATGTTTTCCTGGAGCATTTTTAATCATCTCTTCACACCCAGATTGCAACCAATTAATTAAAATGCTCCAACACATAAGGAAAAAAAACTCCAATCATTGTAAGCGTCATGTTGAACATTATTTAGGAAGTCTAAAGAAAGGGGTTTGGACTTTTCGATTTTTTTTTTTTCCTAAATGCTTCATGCTCGAACCATTTATCCAAGATCCTCCACTCTACCTTTAAATTAATTAAAAAAAATAAAGTTATGTAAAGATGTTCAAACTATATTTAGAAATATCTGATGTGGTGCCTGAATCTAAAGTTAAAAGTTAGATCATTTCTGGAGCGGCTCAAACTTCTCATCTGTTTTTCTTTGAATGAAGATGACTATGTTTTTCAAGGTTGGCAACAGGAAATAAAAGGCTACAGAGAAATGATGGAAGTGTGTAATTGTCCCTTTGTGTGTGTGTGCGTGTGTTCAGGTCCTGGTTTTGGAGCTGGAGACGCGTCTGCAGAAGGAGCGCGAGCGTCTTGGCGAGCTGAGAAAGAAACATTACGAGCTGGCCGGGGTGGCAGAGGGCTGGGGCGAGGAAGAGGAGGGTGAGGACAGAGGAGGAAAAGTATACAGTAAAAAAAAAAAAGGAATATTACCAAACAAGACTGAAATGTGCCTCTTTCTTCTCCTCCTCCTCTGCAGGCACAGGTTGAGATCGGCCCCCCCCCCCGCTGTCCCGCTCCCCGACCAGAAGACCGGCTCCTGTCTGCCTCTTTCTATTTATACACACTTTCCAGTCTTTTTCCTCCCTTCTTTTCTTCTTCTCGTTTATTTGTTTATCTAAGCCAAATGAAAAGGTGCTTCTTTTCTAAACCTGCTTCTCCGCCCCGCGTCCGGAAGCTTCCGCGCGGACAGCGTCAAAGGGCTCGGGCGACGTGGGTTGGGAGTCAGGAGGGGAAACCCCCCCCCCCCGAGTAAAAGCAGGGATGAAGTCGATCCCTTCTGCCAATTATTTATTGTCTTTTCTTCCCTGGTTCCCTTTTTTTTTTTTTTAACAATCGGAGACGCATCTAGCACAAGTTCCACTCGAGACATCCCAGGATGCACTGCACAGGGGCCAAACTCTCAGCCGCGAGAGACCGGACTGTCTGCCCCCCCCCTCCCCCCCACCCCAGAAAACCACGTTACGATGGCAGCGTGCATGCTCTCCTTCTAAATCAAGTGTTTCGCGTTTCTCGTGGAAGTTGTGGGAGCCCGAGCTGCCCTTTTATCTGTCTGTGTCGGTTTTGACGTCCTCGCTAGTTTCTCGGTTCTCTCACTGTGAGTTTTCACCTGTTGAGTCCAGGCCGCTGGACTTTTCTGCCTTTTACCTCCTCATCTTTGTAACGACCGTGACTGTTAACTTTGCATGGAAACTCTTTAAAAAAAAACAAAAAAAAAAAAACGCTCCGGACTGTCGGGGGATAGTTTCAGAACAGGAGACTAGCACAGTGCGTGTGGGTTTTTTTTGTTTTTTATTTCCCTGTGAGCTTTGAGGCCACTGCTACATCTCCCAGAGGTCAGAGGTCACAGTGCATCACAGGGAGGTCTGGTGACTAGACAAGACATTTTTTTTTTTGAGATTTCCCCTCTTTTTTAGTGGTAAAGTTAGTAAAGGTGGGGGGGGTCGGAGAAAATCTTTTTACATCGAGAAAATTTGGGGTTTTTTTTTCTGTTCAGATTCAAGTTTTTCGCAAAGACAAAACATTTCTGGCAACAAACATGAGGTTGAAGACCCCCCTCATCGGTGCAGGCATCCAGTCACATAATGAACTGCGCGCTCCTGGTGAACTTATAGGAGACAGGACTTTCCTGCAGAAGGAACAAGAGGAAATTCCTAAAACGTTGGATTTTGAGAAGCTTTCAAGGTCATCCGACAGCACAATTTCACCCAAGGACTGTTGAAAGCTTTGTCTGGTTTCTCACATGATCCCTGCCTCTTCAAGCCCCCCCCCCATCAGGACTGATGCCGGGCCGCTGTTTTCATCAAATCTTCAACCGACTAACCCGTCTGTATCTGCAAAGACGCACGGCGGCGGACTCCTGTAAAACGCACGGACTGCAGCGTTTTCAAAAGCTTCCTCAAGACCACGTAGCTGTGTGTATAACAAACATACGAGGCTCCTACTGTTGCTAATCATCTTTTTGCTTTCATCTGATCCGAATTTAAAAAGAAAAGCATCCGGCTACATGAACGTTTGCGTCTCTCCGAGTAAGGATTCAGTTTAATTGAATTAGGGATACAAAATGGTGCAGACGAACGCCGCCCGTAACTAACGCGAGAGGCTGTTTGTTTTTTTTTAACAGACTTTTCCTCCGGAAGCTCATGACTTGTTGCCAGTGAACTTTGCGAGAAGACTCGAGCGGACGTCCATTTTCCACCCGACATCTTTATACTTTCTTTCCTCAACGGGGACAAATTAGCGGCGAGGACTCTCTCTCTCTCTCGCGCGCGGAGTCCCGTTCTCTCTCTGTGTCTTAACATACTTAGTTTTGACTCTCAGCTTCAGCTAAAAAAAAAAAAAAAAAAAAAAAAGTTGTGACACTGGGTATTTAACAGACGCTGGTCAAATAGTATTTGCCAATAATTCTTTTTTCTTTTTTTTTTTTTCCCCAACCACGGCGAAGTAGTGGAAGTTAATTACTAAGTAGACATTGAAAACGATAAGACACCCCCATCCGTGCGGTGTTACAGCGAGTGTTATTTGCAGTACTGATGGATCCAGGTCTTGTATTTAATAATGATTTTAGCCGTGTCGTGTCACTCCTTCCACGCCTGGGCAGAACGGTAGCTGATTTCATTAGGATAAACTGAATTTAAAAGGGAGGCGGCGTCCTCTCTTTGTGGTATTTTATTCAAGAGTCTTGAAGGATGAATTGAATGCACCTTGAGTGATGACTGGTTGTGTTTTTTTTTTCCCAAATATTCTTTATTAATCTCTCTCTCTCTCTCTCTCTCTCTCTCTCTCTCTCTCTCTCTCTCTCTCTCTCTCTCTCTCGCTCGGGTCTGTGTCTGTAGTCCTACCAGTTCAGCCAGCCTTTCAAACTGCCTCACACTGTAGTCAAAGAGAAACAAATACTCACATAGCAACATTGAAAACTATGTCTTTGTATGATATACTAAAACTATGTTGGTGGGTTTGTTTTTATTTTTTCAGTTTTTAAAATAAATATTTCAACTCGTTAATACAGATTCCGCGTGTGGCCGCTTTCATTTCATGCATCCCGTGAAATATTATAGGGAGATATTAAGTTGATTATTAACAGTTATTATCAGATAATTCGGCTGCAGAGGCGCTTCTGTTTGCCCTCTGCGTCTGATTTATTATGGTGAATGTTGCAAAACAATCACTATTCTATTAACAAGCGGTGAGGAATTCGAGGTTAATAATTTTATTTAGTCTTTATTGCAGGGATATAATATGTATGAGTGTGTGTGTGTGTGTGTGTGTGAGAGAGAGAGAGAGAAATGGGGTGTGTGTTAGTTCAATATCTGTCTTTCACAAGAGCAATGACCTCACATCTACATCAGAGCAGAGCTACAGTCCTAATGCACCTAATTGATTTTTGGGGTGTAGGTTCTCTTCCAGGAAAAGCATTGACTCGCACAATTTGAAGTGCGTTGTTGGCATTAAACTGAAAATAAAACAATATCAAATTAAGGGAAAAAAAGTCAACTTTCTACAAACCAACCTATCTACTACTAAACCACATACACACACGGATAAGACATGTCGTGTGTGACTCGTGAGTGAATGAATCAGCGTAATCTGAAACCGCTGCGCTGAGATTACAGAAAAATCCCTAATCTGGGGTCAAGTGTGCTCCAGGATCAACCGCCACGTCTTCTGATAAGAGTCTTATTCCCCTGAAACTGCAACGGGGGAAAAAACCCACGCTGAGACAGTAGCAGAGAGAAATAGAAGCTCCACGCCACGCTACTGTAAACAATTATTACAGTCAAATGCTGTATATTTTACAATAAATCACAGTATTCTAAGTATTACTGCAGAAAATCCATAGTAGTGGAGAATTACTGTAGTAAATCACAGTAGTCAGTTACTGTTATAATAGGATTAATCACCCAAGACTGTAAATACAACTGAAATCACAGTATTTATTTGATGTTTATTTTACAGTTAATGGCCTTTTACTGTAAATACAACTGAAAATTACAGTAATCAATTTTATTGCATGTTTAATCCCCTAATAGTGTAAATACAATTGTAAATCACAGTATTTAACCTTTTTATACAGTACAACACTGTAAACTACTTTTTTTTCACAATCATACAGTACTTTTCTGGATAATTGCTGCCAGTTAGTTACCAAAACCTTTAGGGTTTTACAGTGCACTGCCACTTTAAAACAAACCTTTGTTGTAACAGAGTTATAATAATTAATAGAATCTTTTTTTAATACTGTAATTTTTTTCTTTTTCACAGAATTAACTCCATGTCACTTCGATCTGAGGCTTTTTTTCCCTCCCGGTTAATGATCTTGCTGTTAGAAACGGGCCTGATCTGCCTCATTAACTATCAGACAGATCATAAAGTTGCAGGACTCGAGACCAAAAACAGCTTTCATGTCACACTTTTAACAAACACTCCAGCTTCACACAGACATCATTAGCTACTAAAAGAGAAAAAAAATGCTCTGGAGTATCTTAAGTGGGAGTTATTTTGTTTTATTTAAATATTCAAGGCTTTTTTTTATAACTAATAAACATGACTGAGCAGCGGTTTTAAGCTTCTATGGGGAAACTGACAAAATAAAGTTAATGTACAACAAGTTAAAAATATAACTGAATACATCATTGAATTATTACTGTTGGTTAAATTATTCAAATGGGGCATAAAAAGGGAGTCATAGCTTTATAGATTCATTTTATTGAACTTCCTAGTTTTCTTATATGGATCTTGGTCTTTATTTATTTAATGTTTTGCTCCCTGTTTACATAAAAGTTTATTTTTTTTAACTTTAAGCTGTGATGAAGTTTGCTCGCAAGTCTGTGGGGTTGTTTGTTTTAAGACAAACATTTGCCTCAGCTGCTGTTCATTAGCTCAGCCGGAAATTACAAGTAGAAAGATTTATATATTTATTTTTAAGACATTTTATATTATATAACCAACATTTATGGATTTATTCAGTTAAATATGTGACTTGTCTGATAAAGTTTTACAACATTTCTCTCTACTGTCCCCCCGGCAGGAAGAATATATCAAACTCACAGCAGAGAAAATGTATTCTCTTGTACTCTCTATCTATCTAATACAGATTCCTGTGCAATCCTCTGCTGGTTTTTTACAAGCAGAGCACACACTGAGCACTTCTAGTTCCCCTGTCCTCTGCCACTATCACTTTATGTCCGTGCACAGCGGTGATCTGATTACATGTGGAGCAATATGCAGCGGTGCTGCTGTTCCTTCATATGGGTGAATGTGGTGGGTGGAGCTCTGGGCTGCGGCTGCCTCACAGCAACATCAGCATCGGTGTTTGTGCCTCTTCATCTCCTCCTGTTCTCTTCAGCGTGGGACCAGCCAGCCTCACATATAAATGCTTCAAATCAGCAGATAGGAGACAGGTACGAGTGATCGTTCAAAGTAGCCTGCATGGAAATAAATGTATGGCTGCACAGGAGGGTCTGATGTATTTGCTGCTGAAAACAACAGAAGTTCAATAGGTGAATGGATATTTGTGCAAAATCATGTGAGCCACAACATGAACAATTGCCGTAAAATTGCAATTATCTGTGAGACAGATGCGTTGTGCAGGTGTTCATTGTCCTATGATCATAACCACATTCAAAACAACATACAAAAACGATGCTCTAAGAATATTTAATTAGTCTGGTTTTCAGGTTTTTTATGGACCAGTAGACCTGAAGGTCTGGTTTTACTTAAGCTTTCAAAATCCGAAAGTGTAAATATGTCAACCCTGAACTTTTGCAGGTTTCAAGCAGAGCTATGAAACTTATCCACTTCTATTTTCTCACATATATAACCCATATTAAATCTTAATTTCCCAGATTTAGTTTTAGAGTATATATATATCTATTTAAATCAAAGTGAAAGAGATTACGTTAACTTACACTACTCACAATAAGTTCGTAATATTTTGAGAGACTGGATTTCATACATTTTTGGTGAAATAAATGTTAAACTAACGAAAATGGTGTTTCTTCTCATTCATTATTAGTAAAATCAAAGGGAACTTTTACTTATTTCATTAAAATTCAAACCAAATAGGAAAAACACATATAAATAACAATAACTCTTATAATAATATAGTTACTATAATAACTTATTGTGAGTAGTGTATATTTGCTTGCATATTTTTTGTTCATATTTATAGGATTAAATATTTACATATTTAGATTAGAAGAAAAAATATAAGGAGAAGTAACAATGGAAAACAAATAAACAAACAAAAATAATGAATTAATAATACAAAAAACAATTGATCTTTCAGAAAAATCTTCAATGCTGACTTTGTTTAATTGTGATCAATCCATGTATTTAAGATTCCATTTCTTGATTTCTGATTCTACAAGTGATTCTTTCCATTTCTAAAATGCTGTTTACGTTTGTACAAATAAAAAATGATCAAGCCTTTTAAAATTCATTCTTTCTTATAGTAAGTGGTACAATCTTGCTCGCCAAAGGGGACCATTTCAACCAGTTTACAATAGAATTCAAATTTTTTGATGATTATCCATAGTGTCCATATCTTGAAAAACAGAAAGTACAAAACCAAAATACACAAAACAATTTAAAAGACTGGACTGGAATCACTAATTTTACAGGAAAACGACAGAAATGACTCAGTGAGATGGAAACAGTGACGTCAAAAACACCGGACGCGAGAAAATAAACACATTTAATCAGCGAGAGACGATGATTTATAAATAACAAACTTGTATTTCAGTGTAAAGAGTGATTCAGTGAATCATCCCATTATGTAAACATTAACATCATATGGTGTGTTCCTGTTCCCTAGCAGCCCCCTGACCCCTATGACTCTGTAACATGAGCTCACACCAGACCTTCAGCTCTCCAAGAACAGTTTGGCTGTGACGTGCAGTTTGTTGAAGCCTATTCTCACCAAAGTTGAGTTACTTCTGCTTGACTGTAGTAAAATAACGACAGACTGGACAGGTTAAAGTAGAAAGATAAAATGTGACACATTGCTCACAGAATTTTATTCACCTTACATGATAACGTAGCTAAACATAAGCCGGACTTTGATCCCTATAAAATCAGATGAATTATAAAAGCTACGAAGCAGTCCACCAATAAGGGCGACACGGTGGTGCAGGGGTTAGCGCTGTTGCCTCACAGCAAGAAGGTCGTAGGTTCAGGACCTCCTTGGTCCTGGGTCTGGGACCTTTCTGTGTGGAGTTTGCATGTTCTCCCTGTGTCTGCGTGGGTTTTCACCAGGTACTCCGGCTTCCTCCCACAGTCCAAAAACATGCTGAGGTTAATTGGAGACTCTAAATTGCCCGTAGGTGTGAGTGTGTGAGTGAATGGTGTGTGTGCCCCACGATCGGCTGGCGACCATCTGGGGTGTATCCCTGCCTCTCGCCGTAACGTGCTGGAATAGGCTCCAGCAGACCCCTGCGACACTAATTAACCAATCCAGGTTACAATGAGTAATTATAACCTTAACAACTGTAAAAGTGCAAAAGTGAATCTGCAGATATTGGTATATTGGCAAAATGTTTCATACCACTTACCCCACCTTCCACATCTCTTATAAATATCTGTACATAACTTACTTACTTATATTTTTTATTGTAACTTATGCTATTCAGTGTTATTTTATTATTTGTATTATTATTATGTTGTAGAAGTAACAGAATATAAACTAATAATATGGCATGCACAATAATAACTGATTGGAGGTACAATAGGATTTACACCTTGTTTCCTTAGACTCGACCTGATTGGCTCCAAAGTAGTTGTGACAAATAATGTGAAGTTATGTGAGTCTGCTGTTTGTCTTCTGACCTTTTCCCTCTTCAGCAGAGTGTGAAAACACTGTTTGAGTGCCAGACTCTGTGCATACATTTGAGTGAAGTGGGACTTTAAGTCAATCCTATCCTAAAATATTATCTTGTTTTTCATATTACATTTTGAGCACAGTTTTGAAGTGTGAAATTTACTGCGATTCCTGGGCTGAACAATCACACTAACACGTAAAACTTCCACAACAGAAGAAGCTGTGGATGAATTCGTGTGACAGAAGGCTACCTGAAAGAAGCTGCTCCTGCATTGTGAAATCATCTGAATGCTCTGGCTGTTTCTAGAAGGATTCATCTGAACAGCAGCGCGTCATCACTCAGGCTGCCCTCACCGACGGCCTTTCAATGCACTGTTTTGTGCTCGTTGCTCCGTCGAGGGCGGCCTCGGCCTGCTTTTGAGTGCCTGATACAGATGAGGTCACAGGATGGGGAAGAAAAGCCTTCCCCTCTCTGTCAGCCGAGGGCTGCGGGCGCTTCTACCCGAGTAAACAAACAAGCAGGCGGCACTTTGCTTCCCTCAGGGCCCGACGATTCCCTCACGGAGCCACAAAGGCGGCTCTGAGAGCCTGGTGCAGGACATCCCCCGGAGACGCTTCCCGGCCTCCTATTGATCATCGCTATCTGCCAGTTGTGCCGCTGCAGGTGCCTAACAGGACCCTTTTATAAGCGAGCTGTAGCATGTTTTTATTTACTGGAACTACAGAAAGTTTCAACAGACGTCAAGGAGAATGATGAAGTGTTTGTGTTGTCTGCGTGATGCAGCTGGAAAAGAAAATTAAAGCAATTAATCAGGGACAGAGGCATCATAACATGGCCTGTGGCTGCTATTTGTATTGTGTCGCGCTTTCCGTGTCTGCGTGTGTGACTGTTTGTTGGTCTGCGGATGATGGATGATTACTCCGTGAACCATTAGAGTCTTTAGAGGCTTCTGTGTGAGTGTGATGCTGAACTTCTGTATCTGAGGACAAAATGTTTCCACGGAGATAAAAAAAGAAGAGGAGAAGAGTGTACGGTTTGGTGCTGAGTGCAGGATTAGATCTTACATCCAAACAGAAGGAGGAGAACATTGTAGCATCTTATTTTAAACATATATATATATATATATATATATATATATATATATATATGTGTGTGTGTGTGTGTGTGTGTTTACCAAAAACACACGATTGTGAGATATTTTGACACAAAATATCAAATGATGTACTGAATGAATGAAAAATGATTAAAACGAGTTGATACCATGTGTTTTTATTCTTTGAAAAAACTTTTTAAGAGAGTTAAACTATCTGGTACCAAGTTTTTAGGGTTACACCACATGACATTTTTGAAATTATCCCATATAAATTCCCATATAAACAGGGAAATAAGTGTTTAGGCATATAGAGAATTGTTAAGGTGAAGACAACTTGGCCATTAGTTTTAATTTATAGCAGAAAAATTTATTATATTTGTATATTATATACTATATTATATAGTAAATTGTACATTTTTTGATTTTTTTGAGGAGTAACTAAGAGACCATGACTAAAAAGAGTATAAAAGAAAAAATGGATTTATTCATTGTTATTTTTATCATTTCCTTAATTGCTCTCTTCTTTTTTCATTACTTTGTTTTTTTTCCTTGAACATTAGATTTTTTTCAAATCAATATTTCCAGATTTGCATAAAAAGAAAGAAAAATGTTGCATGTCACACTGTCATATGGCCTCTTTGTCAGTAATTGTCCAATAAAGGCAAAAAATGCCAAAGGAACATAAGGATGGACGTGACACCGGGTTAAAGGTCAATAAATGCATTTACTGCCACAAAGACAAAAAAGTCTGAGAACCCAGGGAAAGCTGGGTTTTCTCTCAGGGATTTGGGCAAAGAAGCACAAAACTGTTTTATTAACTCATTATATTATTATCTATTATATATATTTTTTACTATTATTACAGCATTACATCTTTCCAAGATGGTCAGAAGATTGTTTAAATCTAGTATGATAAAGATGCTTAATAAATGAAACTACCTATACAGACCTACACTTGCAGGTTGGAGCTGCTGTAAATACCAGGGATGAGAGGAACATTATGTTTAAACCCTACATGACCCAGATGTGATCTTTCCCTGCCATCACATCTGTAGAATCTAGGCCACACTGGGTTAAGAGATCACGTTTTTTTTCTGCTGGGAAGCGGTGGTCACATCGGTGGCTTTGTCCTGCTCTGCCCATCTTACACATCACATGTAATCATTACTCATATACAGTGATGCAGACCGGCGGCCCCCCTTGTCCTACTTGTGCATTGAGGAACAGCTGTAAACACAGACGTGAGGACGGAGGCAGAGGACGGGGACGGGGTGGGCATGCATGGCAGACGCAGACAGAGCATGACACCGGCTCCTCCACCGAGCCACTTTAGGAAAGCGAGAGAGAGAGAAAAAGGAGAGACACGGGGTTGCTAGGAGACCTGGCCCAATGCAAACATGGCACCATCTGCTGCAGTGAGATTTGGAGTGGGTTAGCCAAGTCGGACAGAGAGAGAGCATCCCAGGAGGATCAGTGGAAAACAACACTATGGGGAAAGAGAGAATGGCAGAGGGCAGAGGGAGGAGAGGAAGGGTGATAATGAAAGACGAGAGGGAGGATGAGAGGAGCAGAATGAAGGAGTGAATGAAGGGGGGCGAGGGCAAAGTGGAAAGTAAGCATGACGAGAAGCCTGATTAATGTATGACTAACAGGGCTGACTCTTAACCCTCCCACACACACACACACACAGACTCACTCACACACATGCTCACACACATATTCAAATCCAGTATTACAGAAAAAATCATAACCATCACCCTCCTGTAATATTCTGTATTAATGTGAGATAAAGATACCATGTAAGTGCACTGCTGCTGCTGCTGTTTGTTTTTTGCCACTCCCCCCAATAGCAACCAATGATGCGCTTGTTGCCATGGGGATGATAAAATGTCAGCGGGCTTCGGTGACACTCACACAAACAGCCACATCGTAATTAGTACGAATGAGTCATTTCCGTCGCTGTTAGTATCTAAAAAAAGCAAAAACAGAAGCGTTATCTGTGTCGGCCCAATTCGATCTATTAAAGGACTATTACACTCATATCCACTGTGGCTCTGAGGGGAGCTTTTTCCAAATAAGGGGCTATATAACATTGAGTTCATAAGCAATAAATAAAATAAAAAAAGACCACAGTTTTGCGCTTCAGCCTTTCTTGGTTTTGTATGGTCACTAGCTTATAGCTTCTAATGTTAGGAAACTTTAAATAGATGTCACTTATAGCCACAGTTGTCGCTGTTGAGCGCCATTAGTTTAGTTTAGTTGCTGCAGTCATAGTCTCCATGCATAAGAAAATAACCTTCAAATTTAGCTTGAGACTTCAGATTTGGAAATGAAAATCTGTTACAAACTTTGAGGTTAAGTTTGAATGATGAGGACATTCACCAGGCAGAAGCGTAATAAAAAAAGTGCAGTGTTGTATCACAGGAAATGTATGCTCGGTTTCCACCAATGGAACTATTTTCAGTAATGCAACTAAAAGGTGTTATTACCCTGCCTCTGCTGCATCACTCATGAGCATTCTTTTCACAAATCCAAGTCCTTCCAACTCCTCCCCCAATTTCATGAAATTCCTGTATTGTTGCAGCTATAAAGTGCATGACGCCCAGTACCAAGGTTGCATGAGAAGAAACAAACAGTATGTTTCGTACAGATATCAAGGTGCATTTTATTAGACGAAGATCCAATGATATATAGTCAACATCAGCATCCTCCTTTACAAAAGACATTAAAATTTAAACATTTTCAGTAAAAAAGTAGTATTGTACAGCCAATGTGGGGTACCAGAGAGAAAGCATGACATGACCTAAATCATATTCATTCATCATCGTATGGATCATAGATAAAACACGATACATTAACACTATTTACAGTCTGTAACACAGAGGTGGTGAATACAGTAAATAGAATATATTCATATATTAAGATCTTTTGTTTACAAAATCATAATGCATTATATATATATCACAGAGAAAGGCTATCCACAACCTTGGCTTTCAGCTATACACACCCCTTTTGTTTTGTAACACATTGCCCAAGCAAAATGAGATCTTTTGTTTGGTCAATTTATCGTCGATGGGTAGCTTCTTTGGTTGTGCTGGGTTTTATGTCACAGCCTCCGACTGAGCAGTCAGCTGCTGAGCGTTACTGAAGAGTCTATTTAGGTTTGGTTGTAACTGGAGAGTTTGGAGCAGGTCTAACTTCTAGGGCAACAACAGGAAACAATGTGTGACGCACAGGGCAATTCGTTTTTACTTTCCCAAATCAGGATCACGTTTACACCTGTGATGCTTTTTTTTTTTTTTTTGTGGACGTGGTTCCTAATAGTCGTATTACAGCACAAGGTTTTGTTGCATTTCTTTTCACAAGAAACATGATGAGGACTGACACTGAACTGGCCAGAGTTTGAGCTTGTGCATGCATGGATGTTTCATTTCCACACGATGGAGGAAGTAATGGATTCTCTCGCTTGAAAATAATACATCAGAGAAGAACACATTCAGCCCATTAGGTGGGATCCTTAGCCTTAGCAAAGGAGAGTAACCATCCGTCACAGTACCAGAGTAATGTTGCCCATTAACGTTACCTCTAATATTACCCAGGTGCCATAACTCAAAGGCCTGTGGTGCAAAAAGGAATATTGAATGAGCTGAGGTGGGCAAGGTAAGAAAAGCAATAATTATTATCTAAAACTGGGGCAGGACCTATGTAAATAATGTCGTTGCATTGCTCCACAATGTTGCCCAGTAGGTTTGCTTCTGTTCTCTTGTTGTTTTTGTTGGTCAGTTTGTGGGGAACAGTGTAACAGCAGTTAAACAGCAGTCATCCCAGACTGAAAGAGAGCCTAAGTGTGATGGTTTATTACCTTTTATACATATGCATCTACAGTACACACCTCTGTCGTCGTGTGAATAACGTTACTTCATAAAAAGTTCTCTTTTCATGTTGCATTGTCCCTCGGCCCATGAAACCAGTCATGCGTTGTGGCCATTTGTTTACCAGTTTCTTTAAATCTAAGCATCTGGAGGTCATTTGTTTGCAGCTGAGGCTTTTTTTTCCTGATCACTTTGTGAGTCCGTCCCCCTCCCCGAAAAGCCTGCAGAGTCATCTCACCTTTGGGGAATCCCAGCCAAAGTTGTACACCTGAGACATGCTTATGTTGTATAATTCTATCTGGCCAAGTAACAAAAGGCAGACCCAGACATGCACGAAGCGGACGAGCAGATCACTTGACTTTACGCGGCTCGGTGTATGGAAGGGTGAATAAAACGGAGGGGACCTGCTCTGCTGCTGCGAGGGCATATCCCTGCAAAGTTTTCAGGACAAGCCGTCGGCCGTGTGTTTTTTACTCTGGGCTCACCCCGCCCCGTGCTGAGCTGCATCACTGGCGAGGCCTGAAGCGGATCCCGGCCAGAAGCCATCAAACCCCCGCTGCATAATTGGATCAGGATCTTCCCTCCCGCTACCCCCCCTACATGTTCAGCGAGCGGTCTGGTGGGCGGCGATCCCCGCACCCACCCCTGCCACCCGTCCACCGCAACCCGACGCTCATGTGCTCGGGCCTCCGTGCCAAGCCTCAGCGCCAGACCTCATCACTGGCCCAGCTGGCATGGCCCCAATCAGCTGGATTTGCTATAATCATCTTAGGTCATCTCAGTCACGTTGTGAACAGAGCGGGACGCCCGTCAGATCTCCAAGCAAAGCCAACCAACGCCACCAGGCCGGGACTCCTTCTGGACACTTTTGTTTCCACTGAGTTTACCCGCTAATAACTGGTTTTAACGTCATTGTTAAACAAGTTAGAAAACCTCACACTGAAGGATCCTGCAGGATCAGAGGGAGTCTTTTTTTTGTTGTTTTTTTGTTTTTTAAGAGTTATCAGTAACAAAAAGAGACCTCCTGTCTCGTCTACCATTGCTGGCCAGTCACCTAGTCCTGCTAGCTGCATACAAGCCTGCCAAGTCCGTCTCTCTCTGTCAAGCTGGGATGTCTGGGACCTTGATGTGATGCGTGTGTGTGTTTGTGTGAGTGTGTGTGTGCACACGTGTGTGTGTGTTTACATCAGTAGGTGTGGTAGGGAGGTATGGGCAGAGAGTTACAGAGGTTAATAGTAAATCGGCCAGTCCAAAGTCGCAAACTCACCCGTCTCACACAAGCCCCCAACCTCCCTCCCTCCCTCCCCCCACCCATCCGTTTGAACATCCATCTATTCACCCGGCCCCCTTCCCTCCCCTCCGCTGTGGTCGTGGCCCGGCTGTTCGTCCCTCAGTCCCAGCCGTTGTCCTTGATCATGTGAGCCAGCTCGATGATGAACTTGCCCTCTTTATACTTCTGACTGCTCTCAAAGGCATGTTCCTGGAGGGCGTGGCGGAGGCGAGGAGAGACAGAGAGACACCATTTAATTCATGTTTATATATCATAGATTTGAGAGCAGGACATAGTGTAGGAAAAGACACAAGAAGCACAGCAAACGCGGCTCCAGACAGTCTTTTTCAGCTGCGTATAAAAAAAAAACCTTGACTCAGTCCTGGCATGTGTCTGCTCCTGGCTCTATGGAAGCTGCTTATATAACCGTCAGTCACTAAACACTGCAGAGAAGTCTGCAGAACCAAAACTGTAACCGGGCTGAATGTCCGAACCTCACGTTGGCAAAAATATCTCTTTTGCCACCTATACTCTGGCAAATCTAAAAGGTGAGCGGTTATAGGTCCTCAAAGCAGCCGGCATTGCCTAATTTCACAGGCTGCAACATGCAATTTGTACGGTTAGGCGTCTAATCCAAAATTCCTTTGGAAAGTATGAATGAGATTCATCAAAAATGCCAGAAGGAAAGTCTGAGCTTCACAGGAGCGTATTAGCTCAACCTAGTGTTGTTCTTGGAGGTAATACATGAACAAGTGCATCAACTGACACCATAACTGGTGAATGTTATTCTTATACCTTACTTTATTAAGCCCAGATGGGAAATACAGTTTCTCCACTTTTGACCCATCCCCTGAGAGAGCGGCGGTGCTGAGCTCAGGGATCACTGGGTGATCTAACACCCCAAGTTTACCAAGTATACTGAGTGCCAAACAGGGATTGCCAAGCAAAGGGTAGCATTTTTACAGCCTTTGGTCTGACCCAGGCAGGGAGAGAACCCAAACCTCTACCATTAGGCCACTGCTAATAGTGAAAACATGGCTGTGGCTACTCAGATAATGTAACTCAACTCAAAACCCCCTTGAGACATATACTTCAATTTTGTTCTCATATCTGATTATGTACATTAGTCACTTTTATGTAAAAGTCATTGGTTAGACCCAGTAACATGTATAGCTGCCATAATAAAGGTTACAGAATTATGGAGGGAGATTTGATTAGGTAACGAGAGTGAAAAAGACCGGATTCGTGGTATCAATAATGATGTTGAAGTCAATCTCTAACACAGGCAATTTATTTTTTTTCAAGCAATTCTCACAGCTGATTTCTCCTCTAAATGATGTCATTGGTGTCTATTGTCTAATGGTTGTTTAGGAGCATATCTTTTTGAAGCTGATCACATGATAACACTCGGCTGGTGGTAGTTGCCGTGCCTCTTGCTCTTCAGCCCACCTCATCTCTATCTGGTTTACTTTTATCCCCAAACGTGTGTGTGTGTTTTCTAGCCACAGTACAGTCACTGACAAAGATGGTGGTGAGCAGTGAACCCAAATACAAATTTGTAAAGTTCTTTTTTGGAAACCCGCAGGTTAAATCACTGAATATATTTCTGTTTTTAAAAGCGATGTGTTTATTACACCCCTTTAACTAAACATTTCATGTATTATAGCCATCATTTCAACATAGCTCCTATTTTTATAAAAAAAAAAATGTTTGAAGGGCCCTTTTTTTAAACCAAACAGTCCATGAACAGCCATGTGTTCTTGTGAAAAAGCTGTTAGCGCTCTTGAAAACACAGAGAGTCACAGAGTAGGCTGATACAAATGTTCCTTTCACTGTGGAGCGTCTGTACCTTGTTTTGTCTTTGGCTATTTTGGTTCGGAGCTGCTGCGGAGACACGTTATCAGATTTCTCGGTGTAGAAGTGCAGTAGGTCAAGCCTCTCCCCCAGAACTTTGATGACTGCAGAAAATCAACACAGCTGCAACTAATATTAAGCCCTCCATTAAGTCTTATCTGGAGCCTGTGTGCACCCATGTGTTTTCTCTGCCTTGTGGGGTCCTGACAGGAATAGAAACGACCAAGAAAAGGAGCTACTTGTGAAGCTGGTTCACCAGGAGTTTACCACGTCATAAGGAAAACTGTCATTTTTATCCTCGAAGGTTAAAGAGCCACGTTTTAAGGATCTGCGAATGTTGCGGTTAGACGTTATGCAAAGAGTGACGGTCAATGGAGCCCTCTCAGAAACCAAACAACAGGCATATTGTGTGTTTCTGTTTGTGTATGTCAACCTGTAGCGGGTACAGCCATGTGCCCTATAGTGTAAACTCTCACCTCCATGCTGACAGGGTTCACCAGTGACAGCTGCACATCCTCGGCTCTGCTGATATATGAAGACAGCTAGCATGCATGCATCCCGTTAGGTTAACACTGACCTGAGACCTAAAATACCATCTGTACTAAAAACACGCTGCACGTGTATTTTCACATGATATGTCGCTGCTTTGTAGTGAGACTTTGCATGTTTAGCTCTAATATTAGCCAAAAAAAAGTTATTAATGTTATTTTAACTGTGTTAAAATCAACAACACTCGTAAAAACTTTTATCGACGATTATTAAAGGAGATATATTTTGGCTATTTGTTATTTTTATACTGTATATTTTTATACTGGAAGTTAAAAGCTTTGTTTGCTATGGTACCTTTACTACCTCCTTGCAATGGTTACAGATTGTTTGCAAATGCCCACAAATGGCCTTTGTTTGTTGGTAGCGTTTGTTGCTAAGGTTGATCCACTCGCATATTTGGGCTCAGATTCGGGCTCATACATGTACAGAACTGCTCATCGGGAGGGCGGCCTTCAAGCAACAGGAGAGGCTGGACTAAACAATGATGACGATGAAAATGATGAAATATATCTTCGGGTTTGAGAGGACTCAGATGTCTTTCACTTCCACAAAACATCAAAAACTCATCGCAAGTCACATAAGATAAATAACGACGTCTCCTCCTGGTCTCTGTCTATTCTGAGAAGTCAATCTAATAACTCATTCAGCCCTCAGTCGTACCGCTGCGATGACCCTGAGACAGGAGGAAGTCCAAATATAATTAGGGCGCAAATAAAATTAGGGTGCGCTTTAATAACAACCTACCAACGGTATTACTGGGCAGCGCAGCTGTGCACAGCCATGTTTTGCTTTTCCCCCCTCTGACCTCCAGCATGGCTGGCTTTTGGATGCACTACGACATCCACTCTCCCTCTCCAATAATATCTTGTGTTCTGTTTGTGTAAAAAAAACGCATTTGTTAAAAATACCCTTTCTTTTTGGCATGAAGCGGATGTCTATACAAAGAATGGACCCAACTCTCCCGGTTTTCCCTTATATAGGATAATGATAGCTTTAGAATAGATGGTGGATTCAAACGATGGGCTAACAAAGGTTTGAGTATAGCAGCAGTGACATGTATGTAAAGGGGAAACTAATGAGCTGTGATCGGCTGGTTTGTAGATATGACGTCCCTAGAATTTTCAGATTTTTTTCAGAATGTATGTGACACATGTAAAACTTCCCCTCTTCATCACTATAATCCCGACATTCCTGACTCTAGCAAATGCAACTGCAATCATCTTAGAGACATCGTCAACCTGGTCTCATATATAGCTTCTATATATCAGGATTGCGCTTGAAGTGAAGTTCTGTATATTAGGCATCTAATACACTTAAGTACCCTTAAGGCAGTGCCCTTGATTAATATGTGCCTGTTCCAGGCGAAGGAATTGATTGCATTGAGGTTGAAAAGTACACCTGCAGCGTGGTAAGGGGCCAGCATTGCTTTGTAGGTAATTAACCTATCTGGTCAAAGGGAAATCAAACAAATTCAGGATAAATTTGGGACACTTTTATGTAATACCTTGAAAGAGTGAATTTCACAGATAAAATGACAACAAATATAAAAAGAACTCCTTTTAGTATATGTTATTTTATCTGAATTTTTCCCGCTCTTTCATTCTCTTTTTCTTGAATATTTAATGTTGAGGGTGGGGTGGGGGAAGGACGTTTTCCTAAATCTCAGCATATGCATGATTGTATGTTTTTAATAATATAATGTTAAAACATAAAAAAAACTCCAAGAATATCATCCTCCATGGGTGCAGTTTATGTGCCACGCTTCAAATCCGCCGAGGAAACACTTACATATTTCCAGCCCAGGGTTGTCTTGCAGTTCTCGCAGTAGATATCTGCCACAGCATGCAGACCCGTGAGCAGAACTCTCTCCTCCGCAGGGCCGCACCCGACGTTCACTCTGAGGGGGGGGGGGGCGAGAGAGAAGGGTTTCAAAAAAAATAAAAGACTGTTCTGAGCAAGTGGCTCAAGTTCATCTCCTTCAGTTGCATGTACTGTATAATGTGCTGCGAGTGAGTCATTGCCTCACACCCACTCGCACGGCGCATACTGATAGAGCAGCAAGCGGCGGAGCATAGATTCAAACAGCTTCATTTTCACACTCAATTCTGCTGATAATGACAGCGCTCTGAGGTGGAGTACGCCGGGGCTTTCAAAAACAATATGACTGCAGTGTTTTCCCGACATATAACGTCGGCTACAAAGCCATTTGGAAACACGTGGGTGTGAAAAAACAAGAGAAGGACACTCACACTGAGTTGAACAGGTAGGCTCTGCCCTGGCTGCCCTGGAACGACTGCAGAGACAAGATGAAACAGACCGTACCGTTTCATTTTCTGTGTCCGTGTTGCTTTAATCAGAGATGTCATTTTAAAACAACCTGTAGACAAAATCTATTGGAGTTGCATTGGTATTTTCATGCACAGGTAGCTTTACCGCTAACAATGTAGTGATTTTCCGTCAGGCGTAAACGGGACAACACACGAACATCTACAGAAATGAGCCACTCAAACAGATTCATGTAGATGTGTTTTACAAGCAGCAAGAGGTCTTTGTGCACAGGTGAGCTGGGTTTCAATGATCGCACATGGAAAAAGTGATAATGCATTCATAATCCAATTCACTAACCAGCTTATAGCATAATCCATACACAGTGAACAGTGTGTTGGCACCGACACATAGCGACAGATGTTTATTTCAATGTCTCATTCATTCTTGCTCCACCTGTTTCAATCTTCAACCTTTTAAACGCCTGTAGGTTATATACCGTGGAAATACACTAATGTTCAAAAGTTTGGGGTCACCGAGACAATTTAGTGTTTTCCATGAAAATTGACACTTTTATTTACCACGAGTTGTGAAATTAATAGAATTTTTTTATTACATTAGCCTTCTGATGTAATGAGCAAACACATTATGGGCCTCTATACACCTATGTAGATATTGCACCAAAAACCAGACTTTACAATTAGAATAGTCATTTACCACATTAGCAATGTATAGAGTGTAGTTCTGATTAGTTTAAAATTTATCTTCATTGAAAAAACTGTTTTTCTCTCAAAAATAAGGAAATTTCTAAGTGACCCCAAACTTTTGAACGGTGGTGTAAATGCTTGCTTCTAAAAGCAAAATGACGTTATGTGAGATGTAGCGACACATGAAGCACCGCCCTAACAGTTTCCAGCCGGTGTTCGGCGAGCGTATTCATGCCGGTTACCTTGGAGATGAGCTCGTCGTGGTTGGCCAGGTGAGCTCGGCAGTGGATGCAGCTGTAGGTCCGGTGACAGCTCGGCAGGTAGGCCTGGAAGGTCTTGGAGCGCGTCATTCTGACCATGGGCGGGGTTGGCGGGCGGTGCAAGAAGGGACTGCCAGCCCAGGTCGGCTCACAGGGGAAGCACCGCAACACACAGGTGAGGGCCGTGGTGGGCGGTGGGTCGGGAGGCGAACACCTGAGCGCGGGGAGAGGAACAAAAAGAGCGGCTCATGGTTCGGTTCGTAACGGCTGATAGAGGCCTCCAGGTACAGTTCCAGGTACAGGCTGATGCTGTTTCCGTTAGCCTGTGCTCAACCGGCCTTGTTCACAGCTCACACTCAACGTTGAAGTCTGCGAAGCTGCGGTGAAAATCTGCTTAGAACAGCGAAAGTGTGAGGGTTGCACTATGCATACTCCATTATGTCCATATAGACAAAAGACCTAAAAATACTCCTGTTCGGTGTGCCCTGGTGACTGAAGATTAGGAAGTTGGGAACCCATCCCAGAAGTCTGTTTTTACTACAGTAACTGTACAGGAGAAGCTAAACAGTCGAGGCTCTCCATTAATAACTGTGTTTTTATTGCTTAATGAAACTTTAATTGCGATTTCGGCACCGCAGTTCTTCCACTGAATGCATACTATCAATCACAAAAATGTAATAGACCTTACCGCTATTCGTTTGGCGAGGATGCAGAAAAAGGCTCACCGAAACAGAGAAAACGCTACTTTCTATTATCCCCTGCTGTCCCTGCCTCGCTTTGTATATTTTACAGTACAGTCACAAAGCAAGACATTACTAAAAGGAAAATTTTACGGTTAACAGGACTGTGTCTCTATAAGGCGAGCTGTTTCATCACCTTCGCGACATGCTGTCCCAATCTGTCTGCTCTCCTTCCTGTCAGTCTTTGGTGAACCATCTGGAAAAACTAATAAAATACTGAATGGGAGCAGGAGGCCTCTGTGAGTTCAGGACAAACAACAGAGAGAGAGAGAGCGAGCGAGAGAGAGAGAGAGAGAGAGAGAGGCCTCTTTACTTTGCTGCTCTGCAATATGATTGTTTTTACTGTCGGACGGCGGCTGATAAAGGCTACAGTGCTAATGGGAAGGACTGGGAGGATATAAATAAATAAGGCAGTGAGACGTGCACTTGTTTTCTCTCCTCTGACTCGGTGCCAGCGGCGTGGGGTCGAGGCACAAAGACGAGCTCAGTGCAGTTGTCAGAGTTGACCCCTGACACACACACACACACACACACACACACACACACACACACACACACGGTCATTTCAGGACTGGGGACAAGGAAGACGTTTATAAGATAAGATCATTTTTTAAGTTATTTAGTCTGCCAGTTGATTACTTGGTCGGATCAAAAATATATATTTGAAGGCACCACCATGGACTTCATGGAATTTAATTTTGAAAGTCATCTTCCACTATTTTATAGATCAAACAAATGTTCGACATTGACACTGTTCATTAGATGCGGCCTTTATACGTGATCAAATTTGCAAGAGAGCTGCCTGCAGCTCAGTGATTAGTCTGTGGTACTGTAGGTAATCTAGGAACAGAAGCTTCAAACTTAAGTTTCAAATTGAATTACACTAAATTCAAGACTCTTCTTCAAAAACCGCATTTGCTACAAGTCACTCAGGATTAAAAAAAAAAATGGCTAAAACTAAAATCTTAACGTGAGGCATGTAATAGAAGCCGCCCATCACAGGCAGAGGGAGACAGACAAGAGGTTTCCATTCATCAGCCAGGCTGGATTATAATATTGATTATCACACATCTTCTAGTGAGTCATATATAATCTATGTCAAGTCGTCTGTGAATTATCTGCAGTCGCTCTGAATAGAAGAATTACTGCAGTCAACACTGCACGTCAGCGGCTTCTGATGAAAACAATATCTCTTACTGTCGTAATTATTAAAAAATAAATTTTAAAGCAGATCCTGTGTAAGATATTAAGAGAGCATAAAAAATAAATTACAATAAATAATGACTATTTTGATCGAGGTCACAGCTAACAATTATTTTCAGAATTGATTTTCCATTTATTGTCTCAGTTAATTGTTTTGTTCGTGGACAATTAAATTTCTTTGAAGAACTAATTGATTCATTGACGATCTACTGTAATACTTATTTAATTCACAAATACTTTTTCAGGCAAAAAGTTTGAAATATGACTTTGTTCCTGTGTCTCAAATTCAGACCGACTCTGGGAAAGCTTAATTAAGATAATGACAGGAAGGTTTCCAAATATACAATACAAGCAATATTTAATCAAAGACATCTGCAGGCTTTGTTGCCACATTACACAGACGACAACTGGACCTGTTCAAGGCTGGAACATGACGCCGATCCTAATACTTTCTATTATTTTCCAAGAACAGGAGAACACTCGCTGGACATGCTTGAAAATCGATTTTGCAGGGAAATATTGTATTTATGGGAACACTGTGATCGTGGCAGTAAAAATACCCTCTTTGACAGAATAACAAAAACAAATTGCATCGATGCTCAGATGGCTACTGAAACTGACCACAGAGCCCAGACGGGCTCCAGCAGCAGAAAATTTTATGAGAACAGACACGTCTGCAGAACTGCTAACAAACACATGTCGTCAGTGTTTGTCCATATTTTTTTTTTATCAGTTTATCTTTCAGTCTGCCTGCATGTGTCTTCTCTCCATCTGCCTGTTCATATATTTATTTTCCTCTGCTGTCACTCTATCTATTCATCAGTCCCGCTGCGGGTCGTCCGAGGTCATCGAGCTGTCCATTCTGGTCTTTTCTGGGTGTCATCACAAAGGGCTACGTGCCACGGGTCTCACCAGCCAAAAGGGCCCTTGTATCCCAACAAAAAACCCCTTTGTTATGTAACGTACTGATGCTGCCGCCGCGGCTGCTGCTGTATCTGACGATGATCGAGAGCAGGAGTGGAAGAAGAAGGAGAGATAAAGAGGGAGGGGGGTGAATGTGAGTCAGACAGGGACAGAGAAAGTTAAATAAGCGACGTAGAGGAAGAGGGAAGGAGCCGCTGGAGGAGCTGTGAGTCCAGTACGACCCACGAGCTGCACCGTTTCTGTACTTGATGTACTTTCATCCTGTTTTTCCATTCAGTGTTACAGCGAGGCCAAGAGCATACAGCAGGATGACATCACAAAAAACAGGCTCTATACCCCCCCTCCACACACACACACACACACACATATCAAATCTCACTGATGAGGCAATGCTCCTGCATCACAGGTGTGTGTGTGTGGTTTCTTTATCTCCTCTTCCTTCTCCATTTTATCTTCCTAAAGGATGATCAAGAACAATTTTTACATCATCAGTATCTTTGGGTTATAACTCATGTATTCCTCATTCATATGTTCATATCATTTCTGACATTGTAAACAACTTTTGTTTACGTGTGCAGGTCCCGTCTGTGGAGGATCACCTTTCAAACGCCAACACTCTGACTCCCCATCTTCGATCTCTGCGTATCGACTCCCCGCATGATCAATAACAATATCTGCATGCACGCTCTGCAATGAAAACAGATCCCAAACAGTGTAAAGGTTGTGATTTGATAAGGGCGTCTGTTCTTAAACTGTCTACTCGTGTGGACTTTCATATTTTTTTTCTGCAGAATGCAGCATTTCCACCAAAAACTGGACTGTCACCGACTTGCAGATGATGGCAGAGGTATGGTGTGTCATCACCTGGTGTAACACATCAATAAACACAGAAACCTGAAGTGGTGGACAGTTTTTAGGGTCTATTAGGCGTGTGTGTGTATTTGTGTGTGTGTGTGTGTGTGTATTTGTGTGGTTATCGGTATGAATCAGGTCACAGGCAGTGGCGCACTTTATCTGGGGCAGAACTTTAGCCACCACACACAGCACAGATGGCAGGGATGCCTGAGTACACTGAACACACATGCACGCCCGCAGCCGCCCCCCCACCCCACCCCAACACACACACACATACACGCACACGCACGCACGCACACACACACACACACGCACACGCACACACACACACACACACACACCATAAACCACTCCTGTAAGGCTTTAGCATCTACAATGCCAGATCAATAATAATCAGGTGATCCACGTCAGAATTGAGGCTCACATGATGAGCGTATTGATACACAATAACCCGCATTGATCACCTGTGACGTTCGCCACAGGCGCGCGCGCGCAGTTGGATGATGGCGCATACATGCTCCAGCCATCACAAACAACATGTGTCCTAATAATAACTCACAGATACTGTAGCGCCACTGCAGAGTGGAGCTCACCATCCCGACCACGAAGAAAAACATTAGTCGAGACGTTCAGAATAGTTATGACAATCCACTCAGACCCCCCAAAAACATTTACTAATCACATTATAATAATATTATAGTATGACATTCAGTCTGTGGTAAAAGTTGCATCGATTACTAAGTATTGGTCAGTGTCTGGAGGCTTACATCGACGCTGGAAAAACATTCATAGAGCGATATTAAAACAGTGCGTAACAACAAATGCACCACTCAGTGAAAATAACACAGAAGACATAATTTCTTTACCTTTCAAGGGAAGAAAAAACGGATCTCCACGTAGACTGGAAAATGTCGCACCTCCTCGTTTTCCTCGTGGCTGTGCCAATCCTAAACCCCCTTTCGCATTCCTTCCCAGGCAGATTTCCTCTCCTCTCCGGCCCTGGCAAGTCCTGCAGAGACGCAATGTTTTGACGCGCAACGATGCCCAGCAGAGTTTAGCGGAGGGAGAGACAGAGAGTGTGGAGACAGCCAGCCGGAGCGAGAGCGTTCACCCCCTGCTTACTTCCGGGTTCGTAGGAAAAACCGATACGGTTATAGGAGAGAATGCTTTTATTCGGACTTTAGCCTATTCCTGTCAAAACTGTCTTGTTTTCGTTGTTTCATGTGACGTTAGACATTTAGTAGCGTGACTCTTTAATTCGCATATAAACTTCTAGCTATGACCAAAACACACGTGTTGCGCATGCGCTAAGTTATGGTCGCTAAAAATGTGCCGTTTGATGCTATTTATCATATCATTTAGCTGCTGTGTGAATTATAAAGCCGTCGTTATAGTCTTACTTCCCTGTTAATAATTGTAACGTCATCATGTCCAGCTTTTATATAAGTTTGTTCAAGTTGGGGCAGAAAAAGAAAAGAAAATTAACGTTAGCTTAACGTTACTCTATTGTATCGGAGTAAAAGTTCACTCTCCTCACTCATGCTAACACTTGCCACTGATCGGAAGCAGTTAACGTTTTTACATAATTATAAGTAAGTTATTACAAACTCTACTGTTACGGGTCATACAAGCGCTCTTCGGTGGACGTTACACATCTTGACAGGCGAGATTTTAATCTTTGGCAGACGTTACACGGACACTGACTTACTGAATAAACGACAGGTGTATCAGCCAATCAGAAACCAGATACAGCATAGCAACACCGCGCTTATTGGTTGCGAGCCGCGACTAGCAACCAATTAGATTTACTGAATGATATAGAAAGAAACTACCTGATGTCAAAGTACATCATTTAAAGGAGGGGACAAAATACATTAACGCTTCTTGTTAAAACAATTTGGTAAAAAATAAAATAAATCTGTGTGACTGACTTTTATGTCAGAAAACGTGTTCAGTATCAGTATTGTTTCAGATTTTAGAAAACCGTATTAAATTGCTCCACAGCGCCCCCTGCTGACGGTAATTGATCCGTCACCGGCTGTAAAAGTGATGATTTGGGGTTAATTAACTCGTGCACAAAAAGTTTAGTAATATTTTGTATCTACTATGAATAGACACCAATTATGACAATATCTGAGTGTTTATTGATGTAGAGAAAAAGATGTTTTCAATAGTTTCCATTGAATCTTATAATACTCCACGTGAGAATTTGGGTTCAGGTCTCACAACTGGTTCTGTAAAAGTCCCAACATCTGGACAAATAATCACTTGAGCATGCAAAATACACATACAGGTTTATGTAATCAAAATACTGTAGGACATTGATGTAAGATGTGTAATGAGTTCAATCACAAGCATTTTTCCCAAAAGCAAAAGTTTTAAATGAAAAATGTAAAACATCAGGTTTAAAGTAAACAGCAGATTTCACTCATTGACATCACTAATAAAATATCTAAACACAAATTATATATAATCATGTCACAATACACTTTTGATTGTAAAAATAACAAAAATACAGTATATATAACCAAAACTACATTCATTATTGGCCCTCGCTGCATAGTCACATGTTTGAATTAGAGTACGTCAGTATTGTGATTAATCCAATAAATTTTAAACTGTGACACCCACAGCGAGGGATCATTAGACAATTACTGTCTTTAATACATTCAAGTATCAAATCACTGCAATCGATGAATTAACATCAGTCTCTACTGTCTTGACAAAACACTTTAAAGTCCAAACAATAAAATGTTCATATTTCCTGAATATGACATTTATGATCACATTGACACAGGTTAAAAAGTCATTAATAAAACACAAATAAGTGTTATTTGTTGTGCAAATTGTGTTCTTAGATTAATGAATGGACATGCGATGTCTCAATCAATTAATTTGTCTCAGAAAAATCTAGATTTTGCGCATACATATTGCACCTATACCACAGCGATGCAACATAACAGAACCCGTTGTCTTTAAAAACAAAATATGAAAACATATTTTCACTGTGCAATCCACAGTTAAATTTAATCTGCCTGTGTCTAAACTGAAACAGACACCCGCCTCTGTACTCACACCGCCAATGTTGATTGGAAACCAAAACTCAGTGTAGCCAAGGGGCTCGTATCTGTGCCCTCTTATTTATAACACATATCAAATGTTTGGCTGCATGTGGCATGTGTAAAAATATCTAACAACTGTGTCAATCTGTGTATTATTGCGTGTGCTTAGTAACGGCTTGCAAAAAGAAAGGGTGAAAAAAATCAGACATCAAAGCTTTATAAAGCTTTGTTAACTTCTCACTGGTAGATTTGCAGGTGTTGATGCAAGCACAATACGCCATAATACATTAAAAAAAATCTGTTACATACTTGAAGGCATTTGATTACGGAATTCAAGACTTTCAAATACTTAATTTCAATTGCCATTTTGTCCCATGTTACATGTATTCTTTAAATTGATCATGTGCTTTTAAATGCGTGTTAAAGTCAGTCTATGTGTGCAGCAAGGAGACAAAGAACCCAACTCCAAGGAGAGAATAGCATAAAGCAGGTACCACTGGTGTTCTTTATAAGTATTTTTGGATTTAAACGCAGGTGTTTTGTTACCAGTGCAATGAAGAGTTCCTCAAAATCTGCGCAGAAATGACGGTTCGGTAAAACCGACTGTGTGAGGAGCCCTGCTGGAATGAATGCAGGAAAAATGGGCACGTGGGGGGGGGCTTGGTTGGCAGATCAGTCCAGCTAAAGGGTAATCACTGGTGTGTGTGTGTGTGTGTGTGTGTGTGAATATAGGGGGGCATGCGAGGTAGATTTTGGCAGGTCACTGGGGCTTAGAAATGCCATTCCGGTCCATGTATTCCTTAAGCCTGGTGGGAAAATCTGTCATAACTCCTGTGGCTCCCAAGTCAAACGCCCTCTGGAAGTCCTCCTCATCGTTCAGCACCCAGATGTACACCTGAAACCAGACGCAGGATGGTTACCACGCACAACACACAGCGGACGGCTTCACACGAGGCTCAAGAATGCTTCTGTTCTTCATTAGCAGCCACTGTAGCCTATTTCTGAACATGTCAGAATCTTGGACATTTCCCAGTAACCGCTCTTAACTACGCCATTAAACTTCTGCAACGAGGTCAAACACAGACAGGCTTGCTGCTGTTACTGTACACTACGGAAAATTCTTCTGTCATTCCTGGAAGTAAAGATGATACCGGGGAAAACACATATTATTTAGACCCCATCACTTTAAACTGTTGTGTTAAAAAAAGGAATTTTACGATGTACGGTGCTCCGAGAAGAGGGCACATACGTTCACTTAAAACAGAACTGGCTAATGTCGTTGCCATACCATCGCAGTGTATATTTATCATTTTGGCACACACATTCAATCTTGTTATATAAAACTTGTTTTCTCAGTTGTGAGGACAACAGTAGTTTTACCTGTATTCCCCTGGCGGTTAGATGCTCGAACATAGATTTCCTCATCAGCAAGCTGCAAGAAAAAATAAGAAGATAGAAGATTCAGGATGGACAAGACAAGTTTAGGTGTCGCAACAATCACAGTCACATAATAGAGTCATCAGTCAATTGAGGATGTGTTAGCTGGTTAGATTAGATTTAAAGAGTGCATGTAGAAAACATAAATTTTACAGATTTGTCCATAAAATCACTTTACTGATTAGAAGAATAGATGTATTATTTCATAATGAGGTTTCTGACCACTTGTACATGTGGTAAGTGTTTAATAAAAAGAACTGGATTGAGGTCTGAAATTAAGATAAAAGGGAACAGCGTTGTTTTCATGAGTGACTTACGTGTCTGCAAGCCAGGCGATGATTCGTTGACTCCTCGTTAATCTGCCAGGATCCTTTAGTCTGCAGAATTACACAGAATTATTATAAGGTTACACCCCACAGATGTAGCACCACAGCGACACCTAAACATGACAAGAAGTGGTAGGAATTTTTATAGTTTTCAGAAATATACTGATCAATCCTTTTTCACTTTTTGCATTATAGGTTATTGGAGTTGCAAACACACTTAACAAATACAGAGACAGAAAGGACACACTGCAAAGAGTCAACCAGTGAGAGAAAAAAAACAGAAACGACAGGTCCCGAATACAAATTTTGAAAACATAAATACAAAATTTAAAATAAGAAAGAAATTTCAGTCATTATTTATTAATCAGTTTCCAAAAAAGTAGAAGTTTTTGCCAGATTTTTGTCAAATTTTCAGCAAATGTTGGGAATGGTACCACAAAGAGATGAATAATTTCGGTAATGATCCAGAAGAAATCCCGGTTTCTGGATCACTTCAAATGTTTTGATGTTTGGTAACATTGCGGTAAATGGACCTTCAAACCAACTTCAAACTTCAAAACAGGCGCTATCGTGCGGGGACACCTGGTGGTGACAACCTGCACCTGCATAGCTTGTTTTCTTTGCAACTACACCAGACACCAAGACAGGACTTGTATTACACCTAAAAGATGCTTGGGGCGGGTATGAACTGTTGAGGCTGTAACTTGCATATATTTTAATATTTATTTACATATGAATATTATCATGATGCAGTCACTAAGTTGTAGATGATTCCTTGTGCAGTTTATTTTCTATAACCATGTTTTAAAGTTGACTTATTTGTGACTATTGCTGTGACAAAACAATCCCACACAACTTTTAGCACAAGGTCCACAAACACAAAATGTCATGGCCTTCATCAGCCTGTAGTTGGGTATAGAATGATATCCTTGTCTTACTAAAAAACAGTTCAGGACTTGAGCCTTAGTTAAGAGGGAAAAAAAGTCCATGTCTCCGTAAACCAAACCCTGACCTCCTGATCTTTGACCTACTGCTATCAAAAGGTGTGTACGTGCGGATTCATAAGTGATTATTCCTGGTGTGTACTGTACTGTATGTAACTGATAAATTAAACTGTAGAGGATATATTAACAGATCTGAATGGATAAAGAGTCACTTTTTAAATTGCACTGGATGCTTAAGACTTTTATAAAACTGAATGTTTTGGCCACGGAGCGTGGCTTTCTCAAGTATCCAGTTATCTGAACTGAACTTATTTATTTCTTGACAATTATGTCTTGTCTGTTTTACATACCCAGTGAAATAAAGTGATTCTGATCTGTGCCATGTTGCACAACAACCTGTAGAGTACATTTACATTTTTTTATTTCTGTGTTTTTTTTTTTACAGTCTTTGGTGTGTATACCTACTTGGTCATAATAGAGGGCATTGGGATCTCCAAGAATTGCTCCTTGAGTGGAACGAAGGGGAGAAGGCCGGTGTAGAAAAGGCCGAGCAGCTGCAATACTCTGGGGAAGCTGAACAACACCGGAATACGCGGGTTCTACAAAACACACACAAGTGAAATTTGTCTTTCTAACTCAGTGATATGTGAGAATTGGTTGGTAATTTCAAAAGGAAATATAAATATATATAAATATAACAAAAGTTCCTTTTCCTTTCTATGGGAGCTTATTCACCTAAGTATTACATAAAGAGAATACTATTACGGGTCACTTTCTATGAAAAATGACAAACAGCCTCTCGTGATATCTATCCAAATGTAAGGCCATGCATCACATGTCCGTGTACCTCTTTGTAACACTTCTTCACAATCTGGTTACTGGCGTTGCCCCACACAGTCAGATGCTCTCGGTCATATTTAACGACCAGCTCAGAGACCTGCAGGAACCATAAGTCATCATCAAAGAAAATCCATACAGCGCATTTTACAGCACACAGCAAATATGTGAGCAAAATGGAACAGAAATCTTGTTATCATTCCATGATGCCTACTGCCGTTACACCTAAATGCTACCATCTTTCAGATTTTGGCTACTGAGGAGCATAAAGCATTTTAATATCCCTTCTAGAGACTCTTGTCTCCATATTTTAACATGCTTTCTGTTGAAAAAATGGATTCTGGCACCCGGTAGGTTGATCTGCACTGTGGTTTCCATGTTTATAAGGGTGAATAAATAAAACCTTTTTGGACAATGGTTCTTCACTGTCTTTCTGTTTATCTACAACTTCTAGGGAACAATGAGCCACTGATGCAGTTTTTCGTGATTTAGAAATTATAGACGGGTCAGTGACAAAACTGCCATGTGGTGTAACTCAAAAACTTGGTACCAGATAGTTTAACTCTCTTTAAAAAGCTTTTTTAAAAGAATCACAACATGTTATCAACAAGTTTTATATTATAGGTGGATTATACATACAAGATACATACAGATACAAATGGACTTTTAAAAAACAAGAAACCATGAACAGAAAATTGACTTTCTCATCTTGCCAAACATTATTATTTGTCACTGATCTAGACACAGTTTTTCTCATACTGCATGGAACATTAGACAACAAAAAAAGAGCATCGTAAAAGAGATGTGTTGCGAGTGTTAAAGTGTTAAACACACACACACACACACCTTGCTGATGAGCGTGCCATTGTTGACCTTGATGTCAATGTTGACTGGGGTTTGAGGGAAGGCTTCAAAGATGTCCCTGAGGAGAGGGATGCGTTTGTCATCTCCTCCCTCGCAGAAACACTCTGCACGGACAAGGACAAGTTAAAAACACAGTGTCAGTTTATACTGAATACGTGGATGGACTGTATTAGTAAGTGATTTCTGGCTTCAGTGCAAATCAAAAATGCATTACCTGACAAAATCAACTGCAATCTAACTACATTCACAACATGGATCCTTGTAATTTTAATTGTGTGTCTGATCCTATTCACAAAAAAACCCTGTAAATTACTGAAAACTTGCTGAACTGAACTAACGACACTGGTCATGAATAAGAGATGCTCACCTCTCTGAAAAGTTACACCCAGCTTGGGAAGGTATGGAGGGAGGTCCTGCAAAACACATAGTCAGAGCCTGTGAGGTCAAATACGGAGGTGGTGTGACGGACATGACTGACGGGTTCAGGTTAACGAGATCCACTGTAAAGTAAACAGAAACTCGACAAGGACACATCAGAGCAAGATTAATGTGAATATCTATGTGCTGCTCTGGGCTACAAGGCCAAAGCAACACTCATTTCATTCTAGTATCAAATTATTTATATCATTTAACGGTTTTTGTGAAGATTTCGGGTCTTCAAACACACACTTAAATTTATTAATTAATTACTTGAGGCTCCTCAGAAAAAAATTGATCTGAGCTGAGAAACAGTGGAAAAAGATTCAATTGTTTTTAAAGAACAGAAATGTCAAGTGAGCAACAATTAACCTGATTCACTGATACTTTCTGTTAATTCCTTTTTTAAAAAAAATCAGGCAGAAGTTAATCATGTGACATAATCAGGTGACTGGCTACGATTCTCACCTGATCAAGGCACATGATCCATCAATATTATTACCTCACAAATATATTATCGAGAAATTAATGATTCATTTTCAGAAAGATAACCGGTTTCTACAATTTAACTTGTTGATTTTAACTATATTTACACCAAGGGTTGAGAAATATTTACACATTTTATCAATATAGTGATAAGAGACCAGATGTCATCATAGATTTTGGATAATGTAATAACATAAATATGTCATAAGTGATTTCTTTTCCTGGTTGTATTATAGCAAAGTTTTCTGAACTTATCAGGATTTTCAAGCTCATAAATCTAGAATAAAAAAAATAATGGATGTAAAATTACTTTTACATCCATTTTATTGTTTTTGTAAATTGTATTAGTGCACAATTTACAAAAAGAGACACATTTATGTATAAAAAGTTGATATTCATCTATATTATTTCATGGTTCTAGGCCACTTATTAATTGCATCCACATTGATGATCAATATTTATCAAAAATCTTGTGTGAATATTTTGTCAAAGAACCAGTAGTCAACCCTAAAATATTACCTCAGTAAAAAAACATCATGATATTTTGTTTTGTTCATATCACCCAATCCAATGAGTTAACATTTCCCTTTCAGAGGTTTCCTGGACATGACATTGGATTTTAAACAGATATTGTGGATCAGCAACTCACAGCGTAGGCCATGTCGGAGATGTAGGCATTGATTCCCGTGGACCTTTGCAGGTTGGCGTCATGTGAAACCACAACCTGTCCATCTTTTGTCAGGTGACAGTCCAGCTCCAGCATATCTGTGCCCAGATCCACGGCACTGCAGGAACCAGCACACAGCACACATACGTATAACTGAACCTGGCAGATGTTACCGACTTTCCGCTGTGACCTCACCACTAATCATTAACAGTATGAAACTTAGATAACAAACATTCAATAAAATCAGCAGTTCAACATTTATTCCAAAGGCTACGTGAACCAGTACAGACAAACGAAACAGGCTGTGGTCACAAACTGCTCGCTACCACTCCTCAGATGACAAAAACACGCTCCACAACCACAATCATCAGTTACGCGTCACACATGACATGCATGCAGAAACCAAAATAACAGCTGTGTCATCATGACGGTTCTACTCACTGCTTGAAAGCTGCCATGGTGTTTTCCAGGTTTTCACCTGCCCCTGAAAGCAACAAATATACACTAGATTCAATTATAGTTATATTTATTATATGTAGTGTATAAACAGTCTTCATAACCATGTGCAATTTACAATAACCAGCTGTACAGTCGACAGCATCATGTCCACACACACAACACATATATGTTTACATGTATAGCTTTCGTAATATCTTTGTTGCTGTTGGGTAATTAGGGTGTGTTTGTTTGTGGGGTTTCTTTTTTACATATTTTTTCTGTTTTGTCTGCTTTAAGACTTTAAGACTGTGCGTGATGGAGCTTCAATTTTCCTGAGGGAACCTCCCAAAGGGATTAATCAAGTCTTGTCTCGTCTCATCTTGTCTGTCTATCAAGTCTTACAGTGAACATTCTTCTGCGGCTCCTAGAATTGTTTAGGCGTCTATGTGCAAAGAGCTTCATGTTGTAATGAAGCAGGAGATCAGGATGAGTCTCACCTCCACGATGGGAAATGTGCCTGCTGAGGAAAGACTCTCGCTTCCTCCGGTGCAGCAGGTTTGGGCATTTCAGCAGCAGGGCAGATGTGAGCACATAGCCCGTCACCGTCGCTGCATACACGGCAGCACACATCACCAGTCTCTCTGAAATGACAACACTCACAAAGTTAACATCTGCACTGAAACTGGGTTATTTTCATCATTATTTTTTAATTAACTTGCTATGATTGTCCTTTGAAATATCAGAGAATTACAATTACTGAGGTGTCAGTAACAGTCCATTATGGAATATATTGTAAAACAAGGACACCTCTTTCTAGTTAAAGTTACATCAACATCATAATATGAGACTAGACATTGTCTTAGAAAACACTGTCCCAATATCGATATCGAGGAATTTGATCCAAAATATTGTGATAATTAATTTAGTCCATATCACCCAGATTTACATGTGTCTATAACAAACCACCGCTGCAATAAATACAATATATTTGTCATATGGACTGAGGTTAATACATTAGACTAAAGGTTAATATTAATGGTAGCTGAGCCAAGGGTCGAACAGACAATATCACACCTTACCTTTGTCATCAAATAAGTCAGTTGTTGTCCGTTTTCCGGTGTAACGAACGTCAGCAGTGTCGGTGTGTGTTAACTAACGTGAAACTCTATGTAGCCGGTGGATTCTGATGAAGAGGAAGGTGAAGAACCGTCTTTTCTCCCCGGTGCGCTTCGCGCTGCTCAGCTGTCAGAAACACTAACCGGCCGCCGTCAGCTGGCTGCGCATGCGCAAGTGTTTTATTCGTCGACGCTTTCAAAATAAAAGCACCGCATTCTCAAACTTAAAATGTGAAAAATATTGTATACTAACGGAAGTAATACAACTGTGTTGGGACCTGCGTTTTATTGTCATTTCCGGAAATGTATGGATTAGTCTAGTTTATGATATAAAACTTTTTTTCTGTCTCCCCATTTGGATTGAAGTCTACTCGTGTGGGGGTTTATTATTGGATATTTGTCTAAAAAATAATTTTGTCTTCCTACATCTGCATTGTAAAAGTTTTACAGTGTTTTTAGACATGTTAACAATAAATTGTCTTTTTTCTTCTTTTTATTTAACCCTCAATATATATATAAAATGCAAACAAACAAAAACAAACAAGACAAAGCAGAATATAAACAAAAAAGGGGGGACACAAAGAAGGCTAGTTGTGTTTATCCAGTTACAGCCTATTCATTCACCTCAGCTCTCCTAGTTGTTACCTGGATTACCGAGGTTGAGATTAATCTTTTTTTGTTTATAGAAATCCTAATAAGAAAGTGACAAACGAAATTCAATTAAAGTTAATAAATCAGGAATTCTAGCTGGTTGTCAGTCTATTACATGCAGGCTCTACAGCGAGAAAGGACACAAAATACATACACATTATCATCAAATCACAAAAGCTCTTTATTCACCCACTAGAGGCTGCTAATGTACATACTGCGTAAGTGATAAAATCAGCCACAAGATAAAATATTCACCACAGCAACATTGCAGATTGTAAGATTGAAGGGGAGCCACGGCACAGATACAAATATGAACATATATTCAATGCATTGTGTACAATATGTGCATTGCAGACAATAGAATCAACAATAGCTACTTTTCCTGTGATAACTGATCAATGAGATAACAAGAGTATTTCCACAGATAGCCATCCACGTCAAAATCTTGCACATTAGAACCAGTCAAAGTTCACTCTTTGCAATAAACAGTCCAGGGAGGTGTGATACACACCCTGGACAGTAATACTTCAACATAGCAATATGTGCAAGTCATTTCTTGGTGGTGAACTAATTTAGACTTTTTTTGTTATTGGTTTGTCTTTTTGTCATTATCGTGTGTGGTAAAGGTGGTAAAGTGCTCACAAAATGCCTCAAGGTTTAGCAGATGTTCTGGAAGAATGGAAATGTCTGGAAGAAGAATATCAAAATGTTCAGGTAAGAAACGGACCCTAATAGGTATATAATATAATATTAAATCATTCACATTAGGGCAGGTCTATAAACCGTGCTTAATATACTGTGTGCATGCAATTGTGTTATTCCAACCTGTTGACGGAATAAGTAAATGGTATAATAATAAAATAATACTAATAATTAAATTAACTGTCATATATTTATAATGCTAGTAATAATTCTCCACTCCATATTTCAAGGAAAGTTTAAGTGAATAAATGTTTCTTTTAATCTATGCGTTCCATTGATTGATGAAGTAACAATATCCTTACGTCCTCCAGGAGACACACAAGATGTATTTACAGAAATTGGATGAAATTTCCAAACTACAAAAAAGCTGCTCTTCCTCCATTTCAAGTCAGCGAAGAAGACTCAAGGAGATGTCCCACCTCATGAAAAAGTACATGTCCACACATCAACTTGCATGGAAACGATGTTTATAGTTAAATACAACACATCAGGTGACATAAGAGATTATGTGCTCACAGATTTACAGGGAGAAAGGGAAGCTCACTGATACGGACAATGTGCACCCTCAAGTGGCATCAGTGATGTTGACTTTTTTCATTGTTCTTTCTTCAGATGCAGCAAAGAACTATCAGGAGAAGATGCTAAGACCTTGGATGAAATAAAAGAAAAAATCAAGACACGATCAAATGCTTTCTTTGAAATGGAAGCGTTCCTTCCTAAGAAAAATGGGTGACAACATCTATTCGTTCAAAAGCCCTAAAACACAATTTCATATTATTACCATGTTTAGAATACACCTTTAAAAACACATTAATTACATGTTTGAATTCATGTAAAGTTAAATGAAGTGAAAATTAATGTGATTTTGTTTTTTGTTACAGGCTGTATCTCAGTCTGGTTCTCGGGAATGTGAACGTCACTCTTTTCAGCAAGTTGGCAAAGTAAGCACTCATCACCAACTCTATTATCACGTCAAAACCTTTTTAATTCCATGAATTAAATAACGACAACACATTTCTTGACTGATAATGTTGTGCGTACCTCATTCATTTTGAAAAACTATAAACTGTGTCCTGGATTTATTATGCTTTTCTCAGATTTGCCTACAAAGATGAATATGAGAAGTTCAAGCTGTACTTCACTGTCATCCTGCTGCTATTCTCCTTCATATGCTACTTCTTTGTGAGCTACAGGTAACCATCGGCATAACACCGAACAATTAACGACTGCGCCTTCCTTTTTCCTTGACCGTGGGTTTCTTTCAATGGACACTGTAAGTTTAAATCGAGCACTTGTTTTTTGTTTTTGCCTTTAGGTTCCTTGATGCGATCCTTCATTTCCTGCTGGTGTCTTATTATTGCACGTTAACACTCAGGGAAAGTATCCTCATCACCAACGGCTCCAGGTCAGCCTAACCACAATAATCAAACATATAATTCATGAATGAAAAATAATAGTAAAGTAATATGACTCCTTTAAGCAATCCACTTCATGCAATTTATCATTTATCTAAATATCTATTGAAATGTGTCCTGCATTATAGAATCAAGGGCTGGTGGGTTTCCCATCATTACGTCTCAGCATTTCTGTCTGGTGTAATGCTGACATGGTATGACATACACCCCTGATTATATTATCAACATTTATTTTCCTCCTAAAGAGAACTTCCATCCATTGAATTGAATTTTTTGTCATATGTTCTCACTTACACATTCAAAGGCCTGATGGAAACCCGTACAAGGCATTCAGGAACCAGTTCCTCGCCTACTCCTTGTATCAAAGTAAGGTATTTAAGTATTTGGGATACGTGGTTCAAGTTTTTCCAAAACAAGCCGAAGTCTGGTCGGTATAGTCGTCTAAGTGCTTCGTTCATCTGGAACCGCGCAGGTTTGGTTCAGTGTCTGCAGTGCTATTATCAGAGTGGGTGTCTGTACAGACTACGAGCCCTGGGAGAAAGACACAACATGGATCTGACTGTGGGTGAGATATGCACTGTAACACGCCAAGGCCACTGACGCTCCATCATAGGACATTCCATCATGCTGTAACAGATGTGCAAGTAAAAACCAACAACAACAAAAAAGAATTAAAGCCTGTATTTTTTCTATTTTTAGAGGGATTTCAGTCCTGGATGTGGAAAGGGCTGACATTTCTTTTGCCCTTCCTGTTTTTTGGTCATGTGAGTAGTGTCTGTGATACTGAGAAATTTCCTCAAACTAATTGCTTCGCTTGCATTAAAAATAACGCTTTGTCATGCTTCAGACTGGATTACACAGACACAAACTGCTGATGACATTCTAAGCCTCATATCCGGGCATGAGTTGAAATAATATTTAGGTTATTGCTGTTTGTGCAGTTGAATACTAGGTCTGTTCAACTGCTATGTCTGCATGTTTTGTCTTGTAGTTCTGGCAGCTCTTCAATAGCCTCTGTCTCTTCAGAATGGCTCAGTTCCCGGACTGTAAAGAATGGCAGGTCAGTGCTCTCACTGTCCTCATGTTTCCACTATTTCAATATTCATTCATGCTGTTTTAGCATTAAAGATTCATGTTTTTTACCTTTCATCTATCCAGCATAAACATTTGCTTAACTATACGCCACTAGAGGGCTCATTACAGTGTCTGCGCTTGTCCGTGGCTTGTACAGTGTGTTCACATTTGGTCAATGTTATTACAGACTCCCTTGTTCTACGTTATGATTCTGGCTGGAATTTTTCATTCCTCTCAGTATTGCAATGGCTTAAATCTCAGGGATTTGCACCAGCATGTTCGGATAGAACTCCAACATCCCCCACTCGGTCCCTGTTACGTATCAAAAAAATGATAATCGGTTAGAGCTATTCTGCTTAGTCATGTTCTGTTCTCTATGTTCCATGTGATGGCAGGTCTTGATGTGTGGTCTCTGCTTCCTTATTCTGTTCTTGGGAAACTTCTTCACCACTGTTGCTGTGGTTCGTCAGAAGCAGGAGAGCAGGAATCAGAAACCAAAGCGTCTGTGATGCATATTACTATTGGAGAAGAAAATATGCCATGTCATTGTTAGTCTTCCATGCTCCTGTCTGACCGAAAACTCTATAGTTAATAGGCTATCAGCTAAAGCTGGCTATTATTACAAAACATGTACAGAAACACACATATAATCTATGTTGTAATGAATCAGTTGCCATTAAAAGTTAAATTATGATCCACAATGCCTCTGAGATTGTGTCTTTGTTGTTTGAATATTTGAATATTTTGTGTGCATACATTTATTAATTTAGCTCTTTTTTGACATTTATATTGTTATTCTCAATAAAGTACTGTAGAGTCCACTTCATCCTGCTGCTATTCTGTATATCTTACTTGCCGACCTACTGTGGAAAAGCATTTCCTCCCTGAAGACAATTGAACTATCTATCAATGTGAGTACATTCAGTGACACTAAGATGTTTGGCACGTGAGCAATTTCCTGAATGTAATTGTTTTGCTTGCAATAACAATAACGCTCTGTCATGTTTTAGACTGGATTACACAGACAACATGATTTAAATTGCTGGCGTCATTCTAAGTCTCATATTTAGGCATGAGTGGAGACACTGTTTAGGAAATTTGTTCCAGTGGTGGAAAGTATTTAAGTATTTACTCAGTTACACGTTTATATTTTCAATTTCATCCTGCTGCTATTCTGTATGACTTACTTTGCATTAATAATGGCTGTGCAAAAGCATTTCCAGCTTGAATACAATTAAACTATCTATCTATCTGTCTATGAGTACGTTCGGTGACACTGAGATGTTTCACAACGGCACATGTGTAATTTCCTCGAAGTAACTGCTTTGCTTGCGATAAAAATATTGCTTCGTCATGTTTTAGACTGGATTCCACAGACTAGCTGATAAAAACTGCTGAGGTCATTCTAAACCTCATATTTAAGCATGAATGGAGGCAATGTTTAGGAAATTGGTGGCAGTGATAGAAAGTAATCAAGTATTTGATCAGTTACAGTTTTTTATACTTATCTTAGTATTTAAATGTTATGTCATATCTATCTATATTCCATTACATTTCAGAAGCAAATCTTTTTAGCTTTTATTTCACCATATTCAGAGAGCATACAACTAGAATTCACAGCTGTAGGTATAGTTCATTTACAGACTGAACTTTGGTGTGTAAATGAGTTTATAAAATTCAATAAATTGTTATAGATTAAACTAAACATGGCTTTTTCTCTACCAATTGCCTACATTAACTAAAAATCAGTTATTATACAATATAATATGGACAGGGGCTACTTTAATTGACTTTAGGGACATTTTATTGTTCTGAATATTTCTATACAAGAATAATATATACATATTTTTTAACATTGGTACTGTGGTAATAATCTGAACACTTCTTCCATCTCTACACATGGAAGCTGAGCATGCAGGTGCATGCAAAGGTTGTTGGGTTATCTACTTTGTGTCCTTGGCATTCTGAACATCAACAGCCTTTCAGATGAGGAGGACACCTTTAATGAGTCTGGCTTTTAGGCTGTCAAGGATACACACGGTCTGTTCTGCTGGATAGATTACATAACCGTGACCCTTCCCCTGCTGCACCTTCAGCAGAGCAGGTTACATGAGCACAGTGACATTAGGTAATGCCTGTTCTGGACTGGCCAAAGTAAGGTCACGTGTCTGCGGAAATTAAAGATAAATGCGCTTATTACTGAAGCAGACTCGTCTCTTAAAATACGCACGTCACAATCTTATCAAAATGTTCGGACAAGGGCTTGATAAGATGTGTTTAGTCCTGAAATAAAAAAAAAGCTAAATAAAAACGTCCACCCCCCGCCGCCAGGATCGAGTTGGTTTGACCCCGCATGGCGTAAAGTTTCCTTCCGCATTGTGAACAGTGTGAAGCTGACACAGAGGAAAGGCGAAGGTAAGCAGTGGATTAACCTCCCATTGATGGTTTTTACATCGACTTTTAGTGCTTGACAGTCTGCAGGCTGCGATAAAAAGGAGCCTTAATCCCTCAAACACAGGAAATATTCAGATTTAGACCGACATTAGCGTGACAGACTCCGGTTTACGCAAACTGAAGCTAACTTGTGTCTGTCGATACTGTGAAGTTTACTCTGCGAGTGTAGCTCTAAATACTTTATTTTTGAGACGATACCATGATTTATACAACATTAATGTGTCAGTAAACCGTCCATTTTTCCTTCACAGTGTCGTTGTTTTTAGCTAGTATTGCCACGAGCCAGAGAATAGTCAGGGCCCTAAACATTCATTCCCGTTGGCCATCTTTGTCATTTTAACTTATTTTATACGTCGTTTTACTAACACAGAGCATCTGGGTTCTCATTACCTGTGACTTAACGACATTAGATATAAGTTTAAGTTTAAGTGAAGACAGAAACGCAGCTTATTTCCAGTCCAGCCACTGAGATTTTTTAAGCAGGAAAGTTGAATGAAGAACAGTAATTGATGATGATTTGAAGTAAAATGTCTTATCAGATAACAACTAAAGAAGTTAAAGTCACCTATTAGAATAATACTTAAGTAAGTCTTAAAGTATAATAGTTATTATACTTGGGCATCAAAAGATCAATATTCTTATAGTATGTACATAAATATTGAAAGAAAAAGTGCACAAAAGTGTTAGTAAAAAAAGCAAGTCCGAATTTTGAGAATTCCAAAGTTTATTCTCAGTGTTTGTGCATCACTGGAGGCTCCAGGTTTCCACACCACACTTGTGCAAACTGAATATTGAACCAGAATTGGCTTCCAAACTACTATTTGTTTCCACCACATGTTGTAGTAAGTATTTAAAATGCTTAGAGGAAATGTAATTCAATGAAAGTTGAAATACCATAATAAAGTATTATTGCTTTTATGCATTACACTGCTGGTGAGGATGAACTATAGTTAACTTAAATGTGTAATCTCTTGAATAACTCTCACATGCTTTTGATTACACTGCTTATTTAGTCAGATCAGGGAATACGTTAGGCATTGATGAATCAATATACTTATTTAATTTGACAATACTGAGTATTGTAGTCCTGCCATACAATGAAAGATAAAGCTTATTTCCATTGTGGTCCTGTCAGAGTAAAGTGGTGTGATGGCAGATAATCATATCAAGCAAAACAGATTAAATCACATAAACAAAAGGATCATTCAAGCAAAACTAATTAAGGATTGGCTGTTTATCAACCATTTCTTTTCTAAAAAAATAAATCGAAATACAGTCGAGACCTGCAGCAACTCTAAATAGAAGATGTGAAGTTTCATTATTTTTGTGAGACTTTCTCAAGGAAAATCACTACTTAATTTTCCTCTTATCTTTCTAATGTCTTTTAAATGGTATACAACACTGTCTGAAATCTAAGAGACCAAATATAACTACTGAAATAATAAATAGTTAGAAAGTTGACACTATTGCTTTTTAGTTTGCCATTTTTTGTACCTGTTAATATTTATCAAAAGCTTGTTGTGTTTTCTGTTGCCTTAGTGCTAATCGATCCTACTGGGAGACGCTAGACAGAGTAGTCAGTGTGGAAACTATAAAGCTCAGACAAGAGACACAGTCTGTATATGTTGCTCTGATCTTGGCTTGTTCCTTGTGGCATTTTTTTTTTAAACCAAGCAAAATCTCTGTATGTGATCAGACAAAAATATAACTCTCAGTACAACCCAATAACACATATGGAGTTGAATAAACATCTCTCTAAAGCAGTTTCAACAAAAGCTGAATATATTAAGAATAAAATATTTCTGATCCTGATAACAAGTCATGACAGTAAGCTTTACTGCAGTATTAGAGTTGTTGGCTTTAGATAAGTGTACTTAATGAACTGGTAGTGTATTTGTGTTGCTGCTTTTTAAGGTTCAGAGTCTTCATTTCACTGGGTATGTAAAAACGCATGTAGAATTTGACTTAGGCATGTATGCATACATGAATGACAAACCACAGCAAAAAGAGAGAAGACTAACATAACGATTTGTGTGTATAAAATCAGTTAAGATAATTAGATACTTGAATGGGTCAAGGTACATAGCCGGTGCATTTAGTTTTATTAAAGAGTCCAGTGAAGGTAATGTGACACATTTATAGGAGTTCAATGCTTCTTGCTTATGAGAGTGAGAGATTAACAGCTATGCATACACGTTAATGGGGGAACACCTGCTTAAGCACAACTCAGACCTCAAGTTAAGTTAAAATTTTTCCAGACGCTCAACGATTTCGACACATTGGTGCAGATGACGAGAACCAGAGTCAACTACTATGTTGCATACATACTATTTATAAAAAAAAATAAAAATCAGACTTTATGATCAATTTCCATGGCAGCGATCCAATATATATATATGAAATCCTACACACTGGACATTTGAATGAGCCTCTCTGATTTTGTTATAATTGCCAATTTTACTCCCAAAACTAACAGTCTGAATACTGAAAATATAAGTGTTTTTTTTATAAAAATTTTATGTATGCCAATTTGTAAAATACTATTTTATTAATGATTTACTGAATTGTGTTTTTATTTATGTAAGGGTTTTATCATTATCATTAGACATTAGTATATTAGTTGCCATTATAACATCTAAGTGGTGTTGGCACACTATCTGTGGTAATTACGGATGTCAGCAATCTAGCAATGGGCGTCAAAATAATGAATAACAAGACCGTCAAATCCTGATATATGACTGGACCATGTGTGAAATGTTAGACGGCTTTTAACTTGCATGTCACCATCAGGTGTGGACATCAACAGCATTTTTATGTTTGTTTTTATGTATTGGTATAGAACTGGTAGGTAAATAAACATTTTTAAATGAATTGCAGGGCTGAACTCTAACAGGCTGAGTACCTTGAGACATGATCGTGGACGCACAGGAAACGCACTCTGATGACAAAATAAAACTTTTCCACGCTGAATCATTTTATAAGAGTAACTGAAAATGAGGAAACTCCAACACTCGGCTGTTGACCATTGGTGTAACTTAGTCAGTCAGTGATCGAAAGACAGATGTTTTATCAGGCTAGCTCTGCTGCTACACTCCAGTCAGAAAAAACATCAATCATACCGTTCTGCTCTCGGGAGATGAGCCAACTTATAGGATCAGCGAAAACCTGATCTGCATGTTTTCACTCCTTGAACCAAATTGAAACTTGAGAGTTTAGAACATGAAGCTCTCTCTTTCTCAGTGGAAAGAGCTGCTGACGTTGATGCATTACAAGAGATTCCTCCTGTATTGAAAGCATTGGGCTAAAATGGCATAGTATGTAAAGCCAATTGTCCACTAATCCCTGCACAAAAGCAGTATTGTATGTTATACTATGTAGAATTTGGCTCACATCTGTTAGTAATCATATTGCTCTGTGCTGTAGCTTAACCAGTTTTATGCCAGAGTCTCCAGTTTTGTTTAATTGGGAATTTTAAGCTGAGTCTCTATTATTGAAACACAGATTTCTCTTAAATTTAAAGGACCGTTTTAATTTAAATCATTCAAACATTCATCATTAGTTGTGTAAATAGACAAACACACTAAAGGGCACAAGTGTTCTAAAGCAGAGGTTTCCAGAGTGGGAGGCGGGCCGCCCCAGGATGACTTCAAACAGTTTCAGGGAAAGCTCGGTTAATGGAAGTGAACAAATATTCCATTAATATTGAAACATAAGGTATCAAAAAGAGAGCATGTATAATAGTCTAAATGTGTGTGATTTGGTTAAAGAGATAGTTCACTGTTTACTGTTTTTCACCCTTTCAGAAATAATATATGAAGATATGTGGTGGATGTAGACTGTATTTAGGTCTGTACAGACTACAACAAATTTCTTTAAAAGGGCAACAAATTGTCTCTCTGCAATATTGTGGTATCTTGGCTCAACATCCCAGTGTCTCTGGGGTCAAATAACAATCATGATCCCATAGGCATCCAAGAATTGAGCAAAACCAAGCAAGTAAACCAAGGAGGGGGGCCTTTTCCCAACCTTTGCCTGAGAGGAGACCCATACTTTAATCTATGTGGCTGCAACTAATGACTATTTTATTTTAATCTTTCTATCTGTAGAATAGTAGAGCTGCTCTGACTAATCAGCAGATTACTTTCTTCAATAGGCCAATCATTTTGTCAGTAAAATGTCTGTAAATACTGAAATGTTTTTTTTTTTTCCAAAGATACTCTGTTCATGATCATGTGTGACAAAGAAATCCTTTTCTAACAACCTTATTCTTTCCTAATTTAGAGTCTCAACATGGCAGACATGAACACTGAGACCAACCATGAGCCTGTGGTGGATGAAGAGGAGCCTCTTTTTAGTAACTTGGACCTCTTCCTCTTCTCTCTGATTGTCGGCCTTGTCATTTATTGGTTCATGTTCCGTAAGAAACCTGAGCCCATCCCCGAATTCAAGAGGCTTGAAATACCGTGAGTACCTATCAGAGATTTAACTGATAACATTTTACAGATTTTAGGTTCCATAAGAAGTAATTTGTCATAAATACTAAGGAACATAAAAAAAGATGAAATCAAATATGCTTTATCTCATCACAGGCAAGTTGAAATGTTGGCTTGTTTTTGACTTTAGTTGTGTACCCTATTGTAACAATGAAATGCATCATTTTTATACCATGCTTATGTAAAACAGTTGTTGGAAAAGAATCATATTAGAATGTGATGTGCTAGCTCTGGTCAGCCATATTGTAAAGATGCAGCATGTACGGTGTCTACTTGGGGAAGTAGGCAGGCAGGGAATAAAGAAACCAGTTCATTAATGAGATTCTACATAGGAGAGGTGTCGTTGAAGGCTTTGTTTATTTTTTAGGAGACATAATTCAGTGTTCCACACAGAATAAGTAACATTGTGTGGCGCTAGGGGCTCTGAAGCCCCGACGAAGTCTGCAAGGCAGGTAAAATTTGTGGCACTAGGTTTTAAATCTGTGGCACAGCGCCACACAATAGTCGATTTGTGGGGAAACCCTGTAATTCACATGCTACTGAGTGAACTGGATTAATCTGTGAAATCATGTATTTTATCTACCTGGGATGCCTGCTCAAGCAGTAGTAATGTGTGTTAAAAAAAACATGTGTTGAGTCGGACAACCAGATTTCCAGAGTTTGTCTTCATGAATCAAGTTTCTTAGGGATTTGAATTCTAATCTCCTTCTCATATGTAATCTCAGTCTCAGCCCCTTCCTTGTCTCGCTCTTTGTATTTTTAGCACTTCTTATTTCGAGTGACCACGTTTTGATGTAATCTATCAAACAGGCACCATATTTACACCATATTCACACAGATAACTTGTCACGTGTGCAGGTCTTTATATTCGCATTAGCTCCACTGAGCAAAGCTTCTTATCGCCTCCACCTGGCAAACATGACTTGAACTCTCTCGCCGGTCCAAGCTCTTGAGTAAGTTGTTTCATTGATTTAAAGGGGGTTTGGATTATCTTGAGGCCTTTAGTGTGAGTTAAGCTTTTAGATATTGGACAGTGTGTATAGGTAGCTCAATGATTTAATTGGATATTTCTACATATATGCAGCTAGAAAAAAAAAAAAAGTTTTCCTCACTGTCATCAAATTCTGCATACGTTGTATTGTAGCCTTTGGAGTAAGTGTGAGTGTGCATGGTTTAAATCTCTTGTAAATGTTCCACTAGGAACGACCTTTGTTTTCTGTCTCCCTCTCCTTTCCCCCTCAGTAACATATCTGATCTCTCTCTCTCTCTCTCTCTCTCTCTCTCTCTGTTATGTCAATGCCTGCAAACTTTTCCCCTGCCCTGTTCCCTCATCACTTATCAGTGGAGTGATGGAGGCTTGGCTTGTTTTCAGCAGACTCAGCTGCCACTGGCCACATTTGTATTTGCTCCCCGACCACAACACAATTTCTTTGGTCACCGGAGTAAAGCCGCGGGCCGGTAGCAGCCACGCTCTCTGTGTGGCTGAAGTCTGGCATGGTTGTGTGAATGGAGATAATGTTAAGCTTGAACGATCCTGGACGTTTGTGTGAAAACGTTTGGACGTTTGTGTGAAAACAGGAGGGGGGGGTGGTCGGGGGGAAGAGAAGACACCCTCAGGGAACATGTTTTGCTTTTGGAAGAGTGTATCTGTGGAGGCGGGAATACAGGAAGCGAACAGAGCGACACAAGCGCCAAGCTGGTCTCCCCTCCCCTTAAAGGGAGCAGTGATTACCTAACTGTTATGAAGGGGGCGTAGTCTTCCATGTCTTTCCTGTGCTTTTGTTTTTGGCCCTGAACCCATTTTGAAAGTTCCCTGGAGAGTGAACTAGGAGGGCGAGCCAAGCTCCTTTTGTGAGTCCTCTCCAAAGGTGGAAAGTTGAGGCAAAAGACAAGCAACCCTTTCTTTGCCCTGAGTTACTTTTTTTTTTTTTTTCTCATTCTCCTTTCCCCACTCCTCTGTTTTTCTTTTGTGCGCGCGTGCGTGTCCGTGCATGCATGTGCGCGCACGGAGTTGAGCCGCTCTACCATTGGAGCACGGCCATGTCACAAATGGAATCCTTTTATGATAAATGAGGTTGCCATAGCAATGACATTCCCCTCTCTCCTCCAGTGAGATGGGGGGCGGGGGACACTTCAGAAGAACTACCATTCAGAGACACCCCCCCCCCCCTCCTCAAAACCCTTCAATGGTCCACTGAGGAGTTGCTCTGATAACTGGCCAAATTCTCAGAATGGATCTTGTAGACTTTTTCGTTCCTAACACCTTTCAGACCGGGGAGGAAAAGGGGCGGGGATGAGGGGGGTGGGGGGGCTTTTTCAGACCTAGAGTGTTTCAGTGTGTGTTTGTGTGTGAGTCAAAAGTGTGGGTCTGTAGCTCGGCTACATTTTATGGGAAAGTCAGTTTCCCACCATTGTGTCCTCAGCGGTTGCCAGACACTGACAGGGCTTGTAGGCTGCTGCGAGCTCTGTGTGTGTGCGTGTGTGAGCGCATGTGAGCGTGTGTGAGAGGAACAGACGCTGCTGGTTTCAGAGAGCAGCACAGGAAGAGGCAGAGTTCAGATCGTGCTGGAGCCTCTGAGGTGAAGGCAGGCGGCTCTTAAAAAACCTGCGAGCGCCTCTCTGGACTGGTTTTCATTTTTCCGTCCTGCGGTTGCGGAGTGTTGACGTCCCGCTTTTGATATTGAGCGTGGCGGGTTCCCGGCGTAGGCTAGCCAGCGGTGCTAGTGGCAGCGGTGAGCTACAGGGCTGCGTGCCATGGGCTGCGTCTTCTCCCTGCCAGAGGACAGGAGAGATGCTGCTGAGAGGTCAGTGGAGTGTTTGTTTTACTGCTCCTTGTAAAGCACCGTAAGATTCGGTTTAATGATGCTTGCTTTGACTTTGCTGTAAACTTTTCTCACCAGACCCTGTTAAAATCCTGATGCTTAGTTTGGATAGCTCTCACCAGATAAGGACTTTTTGAAATGTACCTTTTTTTTTTTATGAAGCGACCAGTGTTCACTTTATGTAAAAGATTGTGATAAAATCTGCTTGACTACAAACTAAATTTAATTATTGTTGTCTTCCTTTTTTTTTTTTTTTGGTTTTGTTCCTACAGGCCCCTCAAACCCTGTTTAGCCAGTCAGCATATTTCCTGCTTTGTTTAGATTTTAATCAGTAAACATGGCATGATGGTCTTTTTAAATGGAAAACATGTCTCTTGATTGTAGCATCATAAAATCTCATCCTGAAAGTCTGTGAATGAGCCTGTGTCACAGAACAAGACAGAAGCGACCGTGTGCTTGTTTTGAAACGGTTTAGTTCCTGGATGGGCGAATGAATGGAATTTGACCATATATACTGATGATGAGCTCTGAACTGTTTGGACTAAACTGTAATTGTTCAAAGGGTGAGTCAGTACCAGCATGCATGGGTTTGTTTTCATATGGGGCTCAAGATGTTGTAGAAAAGAAAAGGTGTTTAAGCTCAGGAGACAATTTCACTGAACTGAATGAGAGCAAAGTGCAACGAACATGAGTTTCACTCGTGTCTTTGAAATTACTGTATGCTGCATCCCAATATGCTACTAGGCTTTTTATTAGCCCTCATAGCTCAACTAAATTCTGAAAGTCCAATCTAAAGTCATTAAAGTCTAGCCAACAGCCTTAAATTTATTCCTGTTTAAGGGAGGTTTGCTGAAACATCAGTCTCTGTGCTCAGTCATGTCAATTAAAGAGAGATTTCTGGGACACCTTTAGAGTGTGAAAGCTTTTGAAGTTTTTTTTTTTGTAGGATTGCCAATAAAGACCTACGATTGATACACTGTCTGTTTTGGGCAGCAACTCGTAAATCCACACTAATAATGTGTCATCAATTATAATGTTTTCCCTTTTTTTTGTTTTGTTTTGTTTTTTGTAAATGTAAGTTCTTTCTAATAAAACTTTCGACAGATAAAAAAAATACTATAGAAAATAAACCCACTACTTTTAACCAAGGAACAAACCAATGAGTGAAATTAACTTTTTGAGGTAGATAAAAAAAAATCCATCTGTCAAAATAATAGGGATTTTTCTTTTGTTTCATACTTGAGTGCATGAGAGTGGTCGGTCCTCTCTTACATCAAACCGGCTCTAGTGCTCCTACAGTTTTATAGCACTGTTTAGACTTGCAAAAAAAAAAACTTTATAGAGACAAACATGACTAATTTCTTCTGAGCCGTCATGCCAGAGATTTTATTTCATGACTATTACCTGCCAGAAATGCCAAAAATCTACCCGCAATTGGTACCTCAGTAAGACTTAATTTTTGGATCCTGGTAAGGAGTAATTAAAAAGTCTGTTTGGCCAGTTATAAATGAAAATACACTTCATAAAAGCCTCTCCTTGAGTATCTAGATAGTATGACATAATGCTAATGGATGTCTCAGAATTTCACAAATGATTGCAGTTGATTTAGTGTTACAAAGTTGTCAAAAATGATGACTCTTTCTTCATCCGTTTTGCTCGTGCTCAGGATATCAGCATTTGTTGCTACAGTATTCATTTCCTGCAGAAATTTTGTAACCTTGCATGTCTTCTAATGATGCACAGAAAATCTGGCCTGTAGTGTTGAGCTTCTGCAAGGCTGTCGAACTGATAACCTTTTTGAGAGAGTCCGTTAAATCGGTCAGGAATTCTAGAACACAGGGGCGATGGCTTGCTTTTAAATCTCAATGAGGATATAACTTCAGAGTAAGACACGTATTCACTGCAGGGGCAGGTTGTAAATGTTTAGACTAAGATGTGTCCTACGTAGACAGCTGGTGCAGTTAAGACGAGCAAAGATAAATTTATCTCTACTGTCTTGTGCTTCTGGAAATGGAAAATATATTAATCTTGCATACTATTTCTGCGTGCAGTCATTCGTAGCCTTTTTACTTGTTTTTCAGTGCAGACCAAATTGCAGGGTTGGATTGGTTTAGTGTTTGATGGGATAGTAGATTTTGTGTCACTTATCTGTAACACTGCTGTTTGTCCATATTTTAAACTGTTCATGTCCATTAAATTATTCCTGGATAAATATGAATCAAGCTTTTAAATTACTATGAAGCTGAACTGATAAGTGACCACTTCACTCTAATATTGAAACTTTTGTAATGTCTGATTATGCTCAATATGCGCTTGTAAATATTTACATATGACTAAGTGTGGCTGCAGGGTCACTGCACTGCTGCTTCCTGTTGTGTTAGGGGGAAAAAAAACTCTTAACAATAACTAGACAAATTGTTGCCAAAGCAATGGTGAAATACATTTGTTTGAATGCTCATTATTTAAAAATCTGTCCACATCATATTGAGTTGAGGCTGAAATTAATAAAACACTCCGTCCCCTCAAAGAGCCATTGCTTTTTGTCAGGCTGCTATTGTAAATAAGAAATTGTTGTCAATTGCTTTCCTCGGAAAACAAATGTTAAAGAAACTGATAAAAAACTACTACTATACTACTCTGTATTTTTCATATCAAACTATCAAGATGAATATTTTAATGTCATGAACTGGATTTCATAAATTTACCTTCACTTTCCCAGTGTCATTATTAACTATTCTTTCCTCGCCTTCAATTGATAAATACAAAGTTAGCATTTATTTTTTCATTGGCCTAATATGAAGCCTCCAGCTAAGTACTGATATGTTAAAGACAGAGTCTGTGATCGATATGAAAACAACAAGGTCATCCCACCGCTTTAAGTCAGGGTGGGAGTCTGCCATCCATCATGAGCTTATTGACGGGTCACTGGAAGAAAAAAAAGGTCTAACAATATAACAATAAACCCAGCAGGAAAACGGACCTATCTGATTAATAATGAGTAGGAAACACACATTGTCAGATGAGGATTTATATAGGCCCACATAAACAATTCTACTTAAATTCTGAAAGTTTACTATTATGTGAAAGAGCGAGACACCCAACAACCATATTTACATATGTTTTTAAAGAAATGCAGTAGAAGATGCTGGCCAATGACTTGTTACAATTACTTAAGTCAAATCTTTTTTCCCCACCACAGAGCACCCACTACAAGAGAGACGAGTTTCATCGAGAAAATGAAGAAAACGGTGAGTGAAGTCCCTTTATAAACGAGCGTTGTTTCATTCTCAAAGCACTTCTGTTTCAGACGTGTTCTGTGTATATACTTTTTTATTTTTCCACCATTGACACACTGTCCAGGAGCATTTTTTTTCATTTGTTCCAAAACATTATTCTATTCAGAAATCGTTTGAAGACACTTCCCCTGAAAATCTGTAATCTGCAATTCAAAGTGTTTCAGATAAAATTTTTTATTTGTAGTTAAACAGCCTAGGTAAACAAGTTTTACAGGTTTTTGACAACATGCCCCTCTTAAATAGAACGATCAGCACTTTGTAACATATTAAAATTGCGTTTTTCTGCTCTTTGTCTTTGTCTGAATAGGAAATGTGATGTGTATAATCATAGTCCCCCTGCTAATGTGACTACATGCAGTTCTAGTTTCAGACTGACTATAGACTGTTTTGACTTTGATGGTCCTCTGTTTCAAGCCAGCCCTGGGAAAAGACTTTGGTTTTGAATCATGTGGTTTTGCAGCAAATAGTTCAGATACCATGATGGTGGCAGAAAAGAACTTTGGCCCCCAACGCTATTTAATGTAGTCTCTGTTTTTCTTTGTTATGAATTATCATGGCAACACAGACTGCAGCTACATATTTTATGGTTCTCACAAATGCATCTTTATGTGAGCTGTTTGTTTATGTAAAGATAAGTATGGATGTGTTGTAGGCGGTTTTTTTTTGGTAGGTTTGGTAACATGTGTCTCCGCTTTGAAATGAAGTAACTTTCTTTGGCTTTTTTTAATGGAGTGTGGACAGTGGAGAATCAGAGAGGAAACAGGAGAGAGAAAGAGAGGGAGAGTGTTGTATGACGTGCAACAATGGTCCCAAACCAGTTTGGTTATGTCATGAATTGTAAGCATTCAGCGACCTTTCTTTGTTCCTGTTGCATGCAGAATCGCTCCATCTGCAAATGCAACATTTCAGGAAAAATGCAAATATTTTAAGTAAATTACAATAGATTGACTGGGTCTGTTGCACGTTAAATAAAACGGGCTCCAGACATGAGAGCTGGGTTAGCAGTAATGGCGGAAGGAAGTTTTTGCATTCACCGTGTAAATGCTTTTTTCTGTCAATGTGTTACCAGGGCAAGAACATCATTGTGTTCTACGGCTCTCAGACGGGCACAGCGGAGGAATTTGCCAACAGACTGTCCAAAGACGCTCAGCGCTACGGCATGAAAGGAATGTCTGCGGATCCAGAGGAATATGACATGGTAATTTGCATCAATGGAACAACATACAAAACCACAGAAATGAAATGAACAGAGGTCCTTCTCATTATTTTTGGATAATGCTCAGCGTGATTACTGAAGGGAGATTTGTGAAGTTGTCATGAAAGGAGGGGGGGTGGGAGGGAGGGAGGGGAGGAAGTGTCACTGCAGGAAAACCAATCATTCCCTTAAGACTTGAGTACTTCGAGCCAAATACTGGTTTATAGTAACTAACAGGGTAATTGGATTTTGCTACTAAAATACAATAAATCCAGGTAAATGAGTCCATAAAGACCCAAGGAAAACATGCTCAAATCAAATTGTGTTTGCGGTTTCATTCACGATAATACAAAGTGCACAAGTGCACAGTTATGGACTCTCACCAACTGCCTCGACTTATAATGCCAAAATTCAGATTATTAATCATGGTTACAAGTCAAAATAAACTGTGATAAATAAGATGGGTCATCATCGGCCACTAATCCCTCAGTAAAACCACTCATAACTTCTGCCTCACCATGAATTACTCCCCTTGGTCCGAGTTATTTTCAATCACCAGTACGACCTTTTTTCCGCCTAAAAAGCAGAGCTGGTCTGTGGCCGTCACTCTCCTCCTCTGCTGCGGAAACTTTGATCCATGCCTTCATTGCATCCAGACTTGACTACTGCAACAACAGCATTTTTTTGGCATGTCACCCAATGTCTTAAATAAATTCCAAAGTCCTGTCTCCACCGCTCAGGACCAAGCACCACACCTGGGGCAACAGAGCCCGGCTGCCCCCTCCCTCTGGAACATTCTCCCCAAACACGTCCAAGTCTGCACCGATCTGCCAATGTTCAAATCACTAATCAAAGCTCCTTTTCACGACCGCTTTGAATGTGTTAATTGTTGTGTATTATGTTGTTGTTATTGAGTTTGTTCCTATGATGAGTTTAACTTATGTAGACGGTCTTTGAGAACCCTGAAAAGTGCTCTATAAATGTATTATAAGTTTTTCAGTGCTCATTGTCTGTGGTGCTGGTCTCGTTCTCCAGGGTGAACTGTCCCGTCTGTCTGAGATCAATAACTCCCTCGCCATATTTTGCATGGCAACCTACGGTGAAGGAGACCCAACAGATAACGCCCAGGACTTCTATGACTGGCTGCAGGAAAACGACGATGAAGATCTCTCCGGACTAAACTACACAGTGAGTCTTTATTCTCTGCAAACGTATATATTAGGGCTGAACAATTTTAAGAAAAAATGTAATTGTGATTCATTCCTATTTTATTTATTTAATTTATTATAATAAATTATATAATTTATTACAATTGTTCAGGCCTAGTATACATGCAATATTTCAAAATACAAGAATGCTAAGAAGTGAGCAAATAATGAATAAGGTTAATTATACAGGAATATGCGTACTAGTACACCATGACTGTGAGGCAACATGTACAACATCAGCACCCAGAACCTGAAACGGCTCAATAGGTTTTCAGCCATGATTCATTTACATATTTACATGTATTCTTTACCTACTGTGATGTGCCAACACGTCTCCTGTAAAAATCCACTCATGAATTAAGCTCAACACAAAGTACAAACAGAACAGCTGTACATATCATTCATGATACTAGTGAACACATGCTGTTTGTGTGTTAATGTTTTTAAGATCTACCTACATTTGATCTAGTCCAAATTCTAATGGCATGATTCATATATGTGCTTAAATTTTAAAATGTGCACACCTACTGTATAGTTTCTGTTTTACCCTTCCTACACTCCCACACAATACTGCAAGAAAGGTGATTTGGTTCTTAAAGAATGCAAATGATTTTCCTTTGAGATTTTTTTTAGAGGTACAGTTACATGGAAATTCAAATGGCAAGCATGGAGCGGTGGGATATACAGGCTGGATTTGCATTACTTGTGTAATGAAGGAAGGGATATGAGTCTCATCCATTTAAATTCAAATTTGGTTCACCCTTTCTGTTCCCCAACTTTTTTTTTTTTTTTTTTTTATGCGTCACGCTATGTCAGCTTGCATGTCGGTCTTATTGATGTTCAGTGTTTTGCGCTGGGCTTTGTGTGCATCCTGAAAGAAAAGGCTTTGTTTGTTGCCATGTCTGCCCCATCTCTGCGTGTGTGTCTGTCATTGTGGGGGTGCAGAGCCCCCTGGCCTAATTTGAGTGAAGAACTGGACTGTGGGAAATGTAGATAAATTCTAGGGCACAGACACTTCCTTCTTTTTAAAGAACTCAAATTCATTATGTATTCACATTTACAGTTTGCTAGAATATGTGACGGCAAGCTGTTAAACTAAAGCTATTTTCTGAGGAGTCTTCATTTTGCTCATGTCTGTCTACAGGTATTTGCTTTAGGCAACAAGACATACGAACACTACAATGCAATGGGAAAATACGTGGACAAAAGGCTGGAAGAGCTTGGGGCCAAACGCATCTATGATCTTGGTTTGGGGGATGATGATGGCAAGTAAGTGATCTATTAATCCTGAGTCAAATATTAATAAGGCATTCCCTTTTTACAAAAAATTAAAAATTACACAGAAATTTGGAAAAAATATTGTGTTGTGAAATTTAATGAAAACATTCATGCTCCTGAGAGGATCAGCTGTTTGCATCTTTAAGACTATGAATCTCCTGACGGTTGAGTTTTCTTTTAAACAAACAAGTTATCCATAGATTTTTCTTAGGTGCTTTCACTTACACGTTTTATAAAGGGAGCATCATTAACCTATGTTTTCTCTACGTTTGTGGAGGGCATGAGTGTTTGAACTTGATAGGGGCTTTGGGAGTCCTCTCCACAAGAGTATTTTGTAGTTTTGTGTTTTTCAATAAAGAAAATATGCAATTTCACTGATTTTGATTGTTTCTGTATCTGTGTACAAATAGTTGGAAAAGCAAGTGCAGATAATAAATAAACTGTGTTTTTTGTGGCATGGATAAATATGCAGGCTTTTCTCTTTTCTTCATGTACATTTTCTAATACCTTTGCACCTATGTAATGTGTCATAAACATTAAAGACAACTAATGGATCAGGGATAAGGAATTCAGTTTTGAAGCGCTCCACATTAAATTTGTATTCATTCGGCTTAGGTGCTGAAATTGTGCATACATGGTTGTCATTGTAAATAAGTAGTCTGAATTAACCTTCGTTAAATGAGTGGATCTGCTGTCTCACCTGACTCCTGGATATGTCTTTCAGTCTGGAAGAGGACTTCATCTCATGGAGAGAGCAGTTCTGGCCGGCTGTCTGTGAGCACTTCGGAGTGGAAGCCTTAGGAGATGAATCCAGGTTTGTTTGCTTGTTTTTTAAACATCTCTTTTTGTGAGAATCCTAAAAGGATGGCTAAGAGAGGAATGCATACACATTAATTCAAGATGTTTTATGGCTGTAAACATATGGCATTATCATCACCAGTCAATCTTACATTGAGATTGGGCTTCACGTGACATTAATGGCCATATAAATAAAATGGCATCGTACAAGGATAGGGCACACATTAACCTCTATATCCATACTGACTATATATCAAAACCAAAAAGTCATATCTAAGATAATCGACAGCTGCTGTCTGTCTTGTTTCATTTGTAACTGGGCAGCCATACGTTCAATCATGTAAACATATCTGACTTTTTGTATCCATTCAGCAATTGTGGCTGAGTTAGGCTTCATCAATAAACAATAGAAAAAAAAAATTCTTGCAAAAATCAAACCAGGCCAAATTTAACACGTCTGCGGTAAACAGATGTTCAGGTGTGATGCCAACTTTTCAAAGCCAAACTTTGAGGTTCACAGCTTTTTTGTTTGTAGAATTTCCCACAGTACTCGAGGGTAGAACTTTAAAACCATTGTAAACATAGTAAACATAACAACATAACATTGTGACTTCAGGTGTAAATTTAGCTTGTACATCTGCAGAACTTAAGCAAGCACATCTTGACCAAAACTTATGATGTTAACATGTGTCTGGTAAACTCCACCTATTTGTGCGTGAAATAAAAAAAAAAATATATATATATATATATATAATTAAAAATTGTTTTCCTATGATGCATGCACATCAATCTTTAAATAAAATCCAAATCCAAAAAAGTGTGACACCTTCCTAACGTTTGAGGTCTCTTTAATGTATGAAGTGTGTAATTTTCAGCTGTTTCCGCCCACAGCATACGACAGTACCAGCTGAAGGAGCACACAGACATCAACATGAACAAAGTGTACGCAGGCGAGATCGGCCGTCTGAAAAGTTTTGAGGTTCAAAAGCCGTAAGTACTGCTCCGGAGATACCATTCACTACCAGAAATCATTCATCACTGAAATGCTGTCTGCTCACATTTCACCTACATTTATAACCAGCTGCAAAGTTTGCCAAAGGTTAATTTGTGAAAGGAAGCTTTCTGCCTCCTAGTGGATGAGGGGAAAAAACATTTTCAGTCTTCTTTTAACCAACACCTTAATTAAGACTTTTTAAGTTGGATTTTACATGTTTTTGTGATTATGTACATTATGTATTTTATTTACAGGCCCTTTGATTCAAAAAACCCTTTCCTGGCTCCTGTCACACTAAACCGCAAACTCAACAAAGGTGGCGATAGGCATCTTATGCATCTCGAACTAGACATAACAGGCTCCAAGATCAGGTAAAAACAGTTTTTATCTGTGTTTGTTCTATCACCTATTGATTTAATATCAATTTCGTCAGTGTTTTAACATAATGCCATAAGACTAGATGTTCTTGTTCTGTTTTAGAACTTAACAAATACAGGTCAGAGTCATAATGTCACTTTGTTTGATTCCAGGTATGAGTCAGGTGACCATGTTGCTGTGTTCCCCACAAATGACTCTATGTTGGTGAACAAACTGGGCCAAGTCCTTGGAGTGGACCTTGATGTTGTTATCTCTCTCAACAACCTTGATGGTATGGCATTGAAAGCTTAAATGCACCTTGACTTGATTAGCTTGTCCCTCACACGCCTCATGCAATCCTCCCATAATATCTGCACTTGTAGTATCGGCTCACCCACACATATGAAATGCAAGTTGTGAAATTGCTGCAATTTACAGGTTATTGCTGTAATAGAAAGTGTTGACTTTAATAGAGAAATCATTTTCCTTTGGTCATGAAGGTCATCAGGTGTACTTTGTAATACTAATAATAATGGAGGCTGCTATAATGGAGGAGTATTAGGGCCAGAAAACATGCTTTCAAAAATCTTTTTTTGATTTTATTCACATCATTTTGATAGTACAAACAGATGGATTTTCTGAATGTTGGCAATAGTCAGAAGCAAAAGGTATTTTACACAATAGGTTTGCAAGTTTTATCAGTGCAGAAAGTTATTTGGTGGTAGCAGCTGAGGTAGTATATTGGTATTTCAATGACTGATTCACTTTTCTTGTATTCATATTTATAACATGTAATAACTGTTGAGATGCTGGATACCAAAGTAATGTTATTTTTTTTTTTTTTCTTCAGAGGAGTCAAACAAGAAGCACCCATTCCCCTGCCCCACCACCTATCGCACAGCTCTGACTCACTACCTGGACATCACACATCCTCCTCGCACCAATGTCCTCTATGAGCTGGCACAGTATGCATCTGACCCCAAAGACCAGGAGAATATGCGCAAGATGGCCTCTTCCTCCCCTGAGGGCAAGGTCTGTCATAGTGTCTGGTGTTAAAAGACAGATGGTTTACCTCCAAGTGAAAACTAACAGCTGATTTCTGGAACGATGTTGATTGGGCTCACTGATTTATGTTATGTAATTTCCACCTGTTGGACTAAATGTTGTCTTCTTTTTTCTGGTGTCTCTCTACAGGCGCTCTACCAGAGTTGGGTGTTGGACTACAGTAGAAACATCCTCGCCATTCTAGAAGATATGCCTTCCTTGAGGCCTCCCATTGACCACCTGTGTGAGCTGCTTCCTCGTCTTCAGGCTCGCTACTATTCAATCGCCTCCTCCTCTAAGGTAATTGTTTAAATCACCGAAGACAAAGTTTTATCATTTGTGCATATATTTCTTGATAGGGGTATTGTTGCTACAAAGATTATACAAAGAAAGTAGAGCAACCATCAGTAACTCTCCCCGGTTTTGTAGGTGCACCCTAACAGTATCCATATATGTGCCGTGGTGGTAGAGTATAAAACTAAGACAGGCCGCATCAACAAGGGAGTCGCCACCAACTGGCTGAAGAACAAAGTGGTGACTGACAACGGCCACAAGTCGACTGTTCCCATGTACATACGCAAGTCTCAGTTCCGTCTGCCATTCAAATCCACCATCCCAGTGATCATGGTTGGCCCCGGGACAGGAATTGCTCCCTTCATGGGCTTCATCCAGGAGAGGGCCTGGCTCAAACAACAAGGTATTAATAGGCATGTGTGGGACATGTTGTTTGTCTGTTTTATCCATTAGAAACATGTCAGATAAATAGACTAGTACAAGGATTTGGGATGTGTGAGGTAACTTCAACTTCAGATTTCAGTACGACGACAATGGTTCACTTCTTACTAGGATTTATCGCCATAGTAACTTATGCTGAACCGCTGACCTGCTCCAAAGCAGGTTATACTCTGAGTTCAACATGTATAACCACAGCATCCACTGACCAATCAATTCACTGGAAAATAAAAAGTCATCCTTCCTACAGGATCCCAACATAAAGTCCCAGTAAACACAAAGATGCTGTTGTCTTCTATTAGAACAATATTTCACTGTCAATTGGCTCCTGTGATTTATTAATGCAACATTTGATTCAGACAGACCTCATCAATCTACTTTTTTTTTTTTTTTTCGTGTGTTGAAAGCTTATGATCTGATCCTCTGAAGCGGGTCAACTGTTCAGCCTAAGTTGCCATGGTGATGTACCCCAGTAAAGAAGTGTACCACCTTCACTGTGAATTATTACAGGCTTCTGGTCAGAAGACTTGAGTTGATTCTTTCAGATTGATCTCACTGACGCTGTCAATCTGAATAAATGACTGGTCTTCTCACACAGAGATAAGAAAAAGAAAAAGCACGATATATGAAATGTGATATCATTGTGTGTAGCTGCGACAGCCGATTTATATGTTCAAAGGTGGAAGAGCTCAGATTTAGTATTCTACAGCAAGTAAACGAAGTAATCAACACCTTGCTTTTATTTTGTTGCTGTATAGGAAAGGAGGTTGGGGAGACGGTGATGTTTTTCGGCTGCAGACATAAGAATGAGGATTATATCTACCAGGAGGAGCTGGAGGAGGCAGAGACGAACGGAGTTCTAACACAGCTGCTTGTTGCTTTCTCAAGGGACCAGGAGCAAAAGGTTTGTCTACTGCAGTTCATGTTCCTTACTGTTAAGGTCAGAAACTCCTCAAGTTAGAATATAGAGCTGCTGGTCAAATAATTAGCATATCATGAAAAAGCTGTTTTCAGTAATTCCATTTAAAAGAGGGGGACGTGCATAATATATGCTTTTATTTTACACACTGATATATTTCAACTGTTTATTTCTTTTAATATTGATGATTATATCTGACAAATAATGAAAACTCTAAATTGAGTATCTTAAAAAATGTTAATATTGTGAAAAGTTTCAATATTAAAGACACCTGGTGCTACACTCTAATCAGTTAATTAACTCAAATCGCACCTGAAAATGCCTTTTAAACAGTCTCTCAGTTCAGTTCTCTAAGCTACACAATTATGGGGAAGACTGTTGATCTGACGGTTTTCCAGAAGACAACCACTGACACCTTGTACAAAGATTTTCATTAGTTGTCAGTTATAATCATCAAAATTAAAAAGAAAACATTTGAGATGTATCAGTCTGTGTAATGAATGAATATAATATACAAGTTTCACTTTTTTTAAAGGAATTTCTGCTATAAATCAACTTTTTCATGATATTCAAATTATATGACCAGCAACTGTACTGTACTGGTATCTGTTGGCAGCAATTATTGGACCCTCACTTTAAGTGCAAATGTTTTTGATGGGATCTTATTAGATTTTTCTAGAAGATGGGGTGTTTATCATGCATTTATGGCAACAAAAACAGTTATCTCTAAGTACAGAATATCTGCAAATACAATGTTTTCTGTTCCTTTCTCCAAAATAAAGGTTTACGTGCAACATCTCCTGAAGAAAAATAAGGAACACATCTGGAAGCTGGTTCACTCAGACAACGCTCACATCTACATCTGCGGGTAATTAATGTTTATTTCATTAATTTAATAATTGTGTAAAATAATAATTTTTTTTATTACTTGTATAATATGTGTGCATCTGTCTGAAATGGTGTTAAATTTGACCATTTGGTTAAAATAACTTCAATCATTATTCCAATGGGATGTGTCTTTGGTATGTTGGCGCCTCCTAGTGGGGTAATAAGGGGTTTACATGATGGTATTTAATTTAAATGCAAAGATCTTTCACCATGCTTTAGGTCACATTAGGTCACAAATCAAAGACCAAAATCACCCTGTAGAAATCTAAACTGGTCCATTTCCTGCTTTAGGGACGCAAAAAACATGGCGAAGGATGTGCAGACAACCTTCCATGAGATTGCGGAGGAATTTGGCGGCATGACACGCACCCAGGCCACTGATTACATCAAGAAACTAATGACCAAGGGACGCTACTCACAAGATGTCTGGAGTTAAAGAGCCTCAAACCCAGCAGCTTCGCACTCACTACTCAAGTGGTTGTTTTTAATCTTTTTTTTTTTGCTGTTTGTCTCCTTTTATCAGGAAATATAAAACATTAGACACTTCATCATACTCACCCTGGTTCATGAAGAAGATCATGAGGCAGCAGACCCTACCTCAGCCGGTTTTGTTTAGAAACCCATTCAGCAATTTCAATCTGTTTCTATTTCATATACTACATATATATATACTACAGGTTGCATCAGGACCACCAGTCTGTATGCTCGGGTCTTAACTTGTTCCGTGGTCTGAGACCAAAAGTCTGGTTATCCATGGATCACAGGGCCTGGGAAAGAGTCTCTGGTATAAATGAATGAGTTGGTGTAATTCTGTGTTTTTACTGCAAATCTGGATGCTCTGGGATTGGATTTATTTTTAGATTTAGAAACACTCTGGCTCAAAATTATTTAATAAATCATGGAGGTTTAGTTCAGATAAGAATCACAAGCGTCTGCTTCATGTCAGATTTCATTTTGATCGGATATTTTTCTACTAAGTAATACTGCTGAGTCTCAGCTCGGCCGTCTAAACTGATGGTGATTGTGCAGAGAATTCATCTGCTTTGTGGGAGGGAGGGAATCATTGATCCCAAACTGTGGTTGTACATATTATAATTCCACTGTGAACATGAAGGGTTCAGCTGAAACCATAAAAGCTCATTGAATTTGCCATTGTTGAGATGTTTGTGCATTTCACCCAGTTGGTTCAACTGATTGTAGACTGAAAACCAGAGCATAAATCTGCATTATACCGAATGTCTCGGTGAATGAATTTGAAGGCGGTTTCCAGTTTTCTGACATTGAAATTGATCCCCTCAGAGTTGATCTAGTAGAACTTCTGAAAGGACTCAAAAATGATTCAGAATATGTGTAAAACTTCTGGAAGGAAACAGTTTGGTGTAACAAACTGGCATCATAGGTACATTATATATTTACCTTTGTGTTTTGACAAGGGATTTTGCCTTTTATGCATAAGTTACTGTTCATTTCAATCAGGAATGGTAACCTTTGAGAGGCATGAAGTGATGCAAAGGGGAAGATCGTATATTTTAAAAAAAGAGATTTGTATTTTATTTCCCATAAACCTGCCTTTAAACGTAATCAAAATGAATCTGTAGGTACCCTGTTATTTTTGTAAAATGTTTAAACATTTGAAATGTTCGACTTGCAACCAGATCTGGAAGGGTTTTGTTTTTAATTGTATTTTATATGCATTGGACAGCAGAGGAATAAATGAGTCTGTCTTTTATTTTTTTTATCGTCCTGTCACATATGCATTACTACATGGAGACGATGATCAGACATATCAAAACGTGTGATTCCTAACATCTACTTGTCAGTGCTCATCTCAGTGTGTTTTTTTTTTTTTGTAAATATGCGGAGTGTGAAGAGTTCAGCCAACCTGTTAAAGTACAGCCTGTGCCTTTTTAACACTGCCTTATGTGTTAGATTTACATTAAAATCCATGATGCTTCTGTCTTTTTAACGTTTTTTTTTTCTTTCCTTGCTGAAAGCTTCATAGAAAGTCAAAATAATCTGAGACACTTTACCCAGCGTTGTCACTTTTTATAATTCCATTTTATGATGTGATTATTTGATTGTATCGATGCATGCATTTTTTTCAATGAATAAATTTGGAATAATTTGTCAGGTTGATGTATGTCTTGTGATGAAATGTGTTTAGATTTTAGACATTCTTTTAGTTGATAAAACATTGAAAGTAGAGCAGTTATAAAACAGATTCAGATGTAATACTTTACTATAAATGATTACAAAGTTTAAATCAAAGATATTCAGTATAACCTTTAGTATATTTGTCTATATTCTACTACAGATCTCATGCTAACATCACATTATCATTATCTGCCATTTGTCCAACTACAACTTTTCAGTTCTATTACTAATATTAATGAAGCAGAACAAATACCTGCCTAATCTGCCAAGGGGTATTTTTTACTATGGTGCTGTATATTTCAGTTCATTTGCAAGGGCACTTTCATCACTTAAGGACAGGTTCACAATTTTTCCAACATATGGATGGATATCGGCACTAATGATTTGGCCCATTTGGAAGGATTAAGTGTCATGCTTTTAAATCAAAGCCATTGCGAGTCTTACCAATAGAAAAATAAAACAATGCTGAAAAATTTGAAAGCAAAGAAAAATCATTTTTTATATTAATTTCCATTTGGGCTGTTGTTTAAAACCCATAGATGCATAGATCCATAGATGATTGTACACTCATATTTAAGTTAAGAGGAGAAATTAGTAGCCTAATATATTTTGTATCCTACTTTGGCCCACAGAAGAATGATTTCAGTTATGTTTCACTTTTGTTTTCAACATTTTAAAATAAATTTGAACATTTTTGATAAGTTTATATATGTTTTATAGCTTATATACTTGTGTTTTTTTTTACTGTATTTGTTTTAGTGCCAGAAAATCGCCTTTAAATAAAATCTATTATTATTATTATTATTATTTAAAAAATAAAATTACACAGAACAGCAATACAAAAATGTGAAAACAAAAGGTAAACGAATAGGTGGCGGTAGTGCGGCGATCTGCTGTTTGTTGCCAGGCAACAGCAGAAGAAGAAGACGAAGAAGAAGACGAAGAAGAAGAGGAGCGGTCCATTAAGTGAAGCGCCGCAAGCTGTTTGCTCTGTTCTGCGGCGCTGCGTAGATGCTCACTGGTTTTTTAGCAGCTAATCAGAGTTTATTGGTTTTTAAGACATCTGTGTATATATCTGCACAGAATGGCCACTGGTAAGTCTACGTGTTCCATATTTATCTGTCAGTTTTTCTTGTTTTTTTCTCAGTAATGAGGAACGTAAAGTGGGTCAAATAGCACCGGAGTCAAGCTAGCGTTAGCTTCGTTAGCTCCCAACGAGGCGAGGCCGGGGCTCCGTCTAATTCACGGATTTGTGTTCTCGCTTCCGCACTACGAGGATTAGCTTTATTTGGTGGGTTTGAATGAACGTTTAGTCCAGGGTTTGGTTGGTTATCTTAACGCTCTCTGTTTATTTATTCCACACTTCCGGCGTAGTGTAATAAAGAGACAGTGAGGGGCAGGCCGGGCCTCGGCGGCGTCTTTGTTTATACGTTCCCGCTATTGTTTCTTTCCACGAGGTGGGAGACTTACCGGAGCACATTGTCTCTCACGGTAAACAAAATAATACACGCGTTTAAAGAGTTTGACTGAAACCGTACGCGTGTCGTGGATATTACGATATTACAACCCGATAAGAAATTAGTTTCGTTTCATGAAATAGCCGAAGCCCGGACTGAATTGACCGCCATTTTCAGCAGCCTGCGTGGTGTCGGGCCTGTGTCCTACTTTCACCTGCCTGAAGCCAGTAGAACACCATCAGCTGCTCTAGTCTCCTTCTTCTTTAGCAAGCGTGTTTTTCTCCTTAACCTTTTTATATAAACCATGAATAATATCTCTTTCAGATTCAGGCTACGGCGGCTCGCAAAGGTAAGGAAAACATCTAAAGCACAACCGTTCAAAAATTTGGACATATTCTCTCATTTTAATGTATTAAAAGCAGCGTCCAAACCTGTGGCTGGGAATGTATATGAACTAACTTAAGGCCTAAAACATAACACAGTCGCTCCTTCTGGAGGTTTTTAATGAATTTTAATTGTTACTGTCTTCCAATTTTCCGTAGCTATGGATCATACACTGGTCAGCAGAGTGGACAGGTAAGATCCTTCCTAAATTGGCCAGATAATTGGAAATCTTACTTTTCTGGTGTTTTTATTTCTTGACCACAGACCACTGTTCTTTCTTTAGAGTTACGGACAAGGAAATGGCAGTGGCTCTTATGGGGGACCGAACTACGGGAGTAGTTATGGTCAACCGCCTGTGACACAAGGTATATTTTAGAGTTTAGGACCACCACTGTACCAAAGCCTCCATGATTGTTACAATTCCAGACCAAAATATAACCTTCAGTGTACCAGTGTTGTTAGATTACCTCAAGGGAGTGTGTTCATCAGTCTAAGGACTCTTGTCTTTTTATAAACTGTTGTGTGACTACAATTAAGTAAACAGTAGAATGTTTTGTCTGTATATTAAGAAAGGAATTTTTTCTTATGTCTTTTGACAGAAGGTTACAACCAGCCTCAGGGAGGGTATGGGCAGCAACAGAGTTATGAAAGTTATGGCCAGGAGTCATCTGGGTAAGACTACTTACTGACATCATGCTTCTTGTTAGTGTGATTTCTTCTGTTTGCTTCTCTATGTGGCTGAACATTAGGAATCTTTAAAGGCACAATTTGAATGGATTTTAATATTTTGTCCTTTGTTTTGGTGCTGACTGTACTGATTTTATTGAAACCACTTGAAGGTACGGTGACAAGTCATCATCGGCACCATCATACGGGCAAGGATCAGGGTCCTATGGTCAACAAGGATCATATGGTGGTCAGGGTCAAGGAGACAGCTATGGACAGCAAGGATCCTACAGTGGACAGGGAGGAGGTGGTGGCGGTAGCAGCTATGGCAGATGGAGTGAAGGTAGGAACAACTGGATCTGGAATCAGTTTACCTATGTCTGTATTTTAAAAGATAAGATACCCGAGTCTGCAAGGAAGTAATATTAACACTTTTATTTCCAACAGGTGATAGTGGTGGTCAGGGTGGGAGGTATGGCCGTGACCAAGGAGACCGTTCAGATGGCGGCGGCTACAGAGGGCGAGGTCGTGGTGGCTATGATCGTGGCGGTTATGACCGCAGTGGTGGATATGATCGTGGTGGATACGACCGTGGCGGAAGAGGTGGACCTACTGGTATGGGGTAAGTTGCACTTTGCCACTGCCCCCAAGGTACTTTTATTCACTGTAAAATATGACACATGGCTTGTTGTCACTCAACATATCATCACTCAAATATAAACCATCAATGGAAGATATATGCCACCCATCTGCTTTGTGCTCCAGATCACCTAACTCTGGTGTGTATATGTATACATAGTTTAAAAAGCTGATTCACCAAAGGTTGTCACACTTCACATAGGTAATATTCACCACCTCTCTGCATTGTGCTCCGGATACCTGAACCTCAGCCAATTTATTCCCCCCTCAAAATCTGAATCCTCTGAAGTTTAACAGATGAGACGTGCTGGTGATAATTCAACATCTCTTAAAATGAAACAACCGATTCACACTCCATAACTGGTAATTAAGTCGGATGATCTTGTTTGACGACTGAGGAGCTGCTCGTGATTGTTGGGGTATTGAGTAAAGAACTGGCGACTGAACATGTCTGCTCAAAGCAGGAGTTTCATTGGCACCAAGCAACCCAGCTGTACAACGTTATACCAGACATTCAGCTGGTTTTGACCATTCTCCGACCATTAAGGGACATCTCTTGTGTCAGTTTCAGAGGCTGTTGACATCAGAAATTAAGTTGTATTCAATACGATATTGAAAAATTAAGACCTAAACATGAACTGATGCTTCTGTGAATAAGGAGAACAATGCTGTAGCTGATGGTTAATATACATAAATGTGCTTTCTTTACACATGGAGAATTCGTGCACAACATTTAGGATGCTAAGATAAAAAACACCCCTTTCATCATTGTAAATTTGACCCCTTTTCCTTTTTTGTAAAGACCATAAAATGAAGTCTTCAATAGTTTTTTTTTCTTTTTTTTTTCTAAGAGGTTATAAGAGCAGTTATCTTTTTATGAGGTAAGCCAAAGTGTATTTGGAATTAGTTTCATTTATTGGAAACTAGCTTTGCTACAATTAGAAGGCTCTACATTGTATGTCTACTATATTTGTGAATATTACCAGGCAACAGTTGTTTGACTATTATTTATGTAGATTTAGACTAGTGAAGGATAATAAAGGCAGCTTTTCATCACATTTAGTAATTCCAACTAGTAAGTCCAGGATTTTTGATGTACTGTTATATACATACATATTTTTAAGCAGAATTATTCCACAGTCATACTTTTTCCAATTACCACAAACTTATTTTTGGTCTGTCCTTGTGCTCCCGAGGATCACACATTAGTTTTTGAACAATGGGGAAACTCCACCGAAACGCTGCTGTTAACACCTGGAGCCACATCTGCAGCTGCTTCACATTCAACAGGTTTCATTCAAGTGTTGTATATTTGACAATGGCGAAGATATGTGTTGTGTTAACATGGATCTACATTTTATACTACAGGTGTACACAGTGATTGAACTATAACATGGACCTCAGTTAAAAGATCTCATAAGCACACTCAGTGGAAGATTGCTCATCAGTTGCTACACCCCTTCACATCAATCTGGCCTATCTTGGTAAAAGAAAAAAAAAATCGGCTGGTTTTCCAGCTCTTGGTATCCAATCTGGTCATATTAAAAAAAAAAAAAAAAAAAATCTAATTGAACTTTGTAAATGGTGATGACATGTGATACCTGTCTGCCTGATTGTTGAGTCAGAGCTGCCGAGTCATCTGTCCATTGATCTCTAATGCCAAAGACTAACACATTCCTCGTGTGAGACATTTCCACCATAGTCGCACACCCTGGCAGAAGTGCATACTGATGGGGATGTAGGGGAGCTTTGAGCTCTCAGTTGGGACAAAGGAAAAGCCATCATATCTCCAATTTTTCCTCTGCAGAGGTGGTGACCGTGGTGGCTTCAAAAATTTCGGTGGTAAGTGACGAGCATCAGAACTGTGTCGGTGGGGGAGAAAAGAACTTGAGTTAGCAGAAAAGGAAAAAAAAGAGGGGGATTTAAAAAGAAAAACTCAGTGAATGCCACCATTTTCATGTCCAGATCCCAAGGGACTCCACCTATTCTTAGCAGGATTTCTCGTAAATGTCTTCAGATGTGGTATATTAAAAGTACATGGAGCCTGAGTTGTAAATAATGGTATTGTTGCATGAAGCTGAGGGTTCTTTATAAATGACAAAGAGGTGATCCCAGGACGAAGAAGGAAATCTTTCTAAAACTGGAGACATTTTGGTGGTGATCAAAACAGAACAATTCTGTTCTTGTGCAAAGGTGTTGGTATGTGATGCAACGGTATGAAAACACCTCAGAGAGCGAGCTGTAAACATGGACTTTGTTAATTTTTTTATCATTATGCATTGGTAGGGATGAAGTTGATAGTTTGTGTGGAACAGTATAAGTGATTTTAAGATCTCTTGCTCAAGTGTTCTTCCATCCTCTCCTCTGTTTTACAGGCTCTCGAGACTATGGCTCAAGGGATGAACCAGGTAAAGTACATCATTAATTATCACTGAGCAAGACAATTACTAATTAAAACTTGTCCTTAGATGCTATAATCAGAGCATGATGTAATTATTTTAATGGCCAAAGCAGGTTGTGTGTTATAGATTTTCTTTTGCTAATGACATGGCTACCAATAGCTCTTAAAAGAAAAGCCTTTTGATAAACATGTCCATGACATTTTAAATGGGATCATTTCTGATTCTAATGTTTTCTCCATCTTGGTCTCTCCCAATAGCTGGAGAGCAGGACAACTCAGACAACAACACCATTTTTGTCCAGGGACTGGGAGAAGATGCCACAGTTCAGGAAGTCGGTGACTACTTCAAGCAAATTGGTATCATCAAGGTATTAAATTAATCTTGTTTGTATGTTGTCACCAAAAATGACTGTAGTAGTTTCACAAATTGCAGTAGACTTTATGAAAGTAATATTTTAATGAAGATTCCTGTTTCTTTATACCAGGTCCCTTCTCAAGAGGTTAATTGTGCTAATGACAATTTAATTTGATGCTTTCAGGTGAACAAGAAGACCGCCCAGCCAATGATCAACATCTACTCTGACAAAGCCACCGGTCGGCCAAAGGGAGAAGCTACAGTGTCATTTGATGACCCACCATCTGCCAAAGCAGCTATTGACTGGTTTGATGGTAAAAGCTTTGTTACCCTGAAGCTTTGATAGTCTTAACTTTATTGATTTGGCCTACCTCCAACTTGACGCTCTTCTGATTTCAGGCAAGGAGTTCAACGGAAGACCCATCAAAGTATCGTTTGCCACCCGCAGAGCCGAGTTCACACAGAGAGGCGGCGGTGGAGGTGGAAGAGGCGGCAGAGGAGGTGATGGAGCCAGCTCAGTGCTTAAATAGCAAACATTTCAAACTTCTTGGCTTTTAAATTGAAGTGCCTTTGTTCACGTCGCTGCTTTTGGTTTTCAGGTTTCCGAGGGCGTGGTGGTGGAGGAGGACCCAACTTTGACATTAAGGGAGGAGACTGGCCCTGTCCCAACAGGTTTGTGTGACAATGTTGAATGTAACTTGATGAATATGTTTATAGGAAGACCAAACTTCAGAAGGTGAAGGGTGTAGATAAATGGCCACCTCATCTCTCTCTTTTATCCTCAGCTCTTGCGGCAACATGAATTTTGCACGGCGGCAGGAATGTAACAAGTGTGGAGCCCCCAAACCTGGAGATGCAGGAGATGGTATGTTCTTCTACTTAATTTAAATACTGAAGATTTTTTTTAACTTTGCTCAAATCCCCTACTGTATGATAACCTGACATTTCTTGCCCTCTTACTTACACAATGATTGTCTGCAGATCGTGGAGGCAGAGGTGGTTACGGAGGTGACAGAGGTGGTGGCTTCCGAGGTCGTGGAGGATTCCGTGGTGGAGACCGCGGAGGTTACGGTGGAGGCGGAGGATATGGAGGCGGCTACAAAATGGGAGGAAGGTGGGTTAAAAAAAAAAATTGTCTTACTTGTATACATTTCTATCTTAAAGCACACTGCACCTACTTATTCAATATGTGTATATGATAAAATTATGTACATGATCAACAACTATTAAATGATCAAGCAAACAATTATTTGCTAGTTCCAGCTTTCCCAAACAAAATGAGATGTTTCACAAGTCTGAAGTTGTAAGAGATATAAAATATTTTCTGATGTTTTATAGCCAAAATTTCAAGTAAATTTGCAGATTAATCGACATCTAGAGTATTGATTGTGTGCTCTGGTGCAGTTTGGTGTTTGGCCAGAAGAGGGCATAACCTTCCTGGGACAAGTCTGTATTTACAGACTGAATGCAAAGCACGGTTTGATAAGTAGTTTGTTCACCTTGTAAGGTGACAAATGACCGGCTGAGAATTATTCCCTCTTTAAATGAAAAACTTAAATATTCTTTAGAAGTCATTTTGTTGTCTTGGTAAGGCTTTAATTGAAGTTGCAAATTGGTGACAGTCTTTTCTGTATATCTGTGTAATATATATCTTAGCTGTATGTAAAATGCAGCTAAGATGTAAAATAATTAAGCTGCTTTTTTCTTCTAGGAAAACGAATAACCCAAAAAAATGGTAGTTGTTTAGAGAAAACAAAGAATTGTGTTTTCCCTCCATAGTTAATAAACTATAATAAGATTAGATATTCAATTCTAGTACCCAGACTGGGCCATTTTAGGTGTCTAGTGTCTGAATATCAATGCAGCACCCTCCACTTAATGTTTTTGTGTCTTGGATATTTGCACATTTTCATTTATTACAACTTGAAGGTGACATGCAGCAGTAGTCAAGGTGAATGCTTAAGGAAGGACGTTCCTCCCCCCCAAACAAAGGATGAAGGAAAAATGAAAACCAGATTTCCTAGATCTTTGTTCTGATGAGGCAGATTTTAATGCATCTTTTTTTTTTTTTTTCCCACAGAGGTGATCGCAGAGACGACAGAAGAGAGCGACCATACTAACTGTTGCGACGGAAGCCGTTCCAGCCCTCGAGTTCACCAGCGAGGGAAGAGCTCAGTTGGGGGAAGGGGATAGATCAGATGTTCTGATTTGCATACCTTTTCATAGCCGGTGCATCCCCAGCTATTACTCTCTTCATCTATGAGTAAGGGGGAGGGATGTGTTGTGCCACTGAGAGGGACTTTGGGGCTGATTGGCAGTGTTGGCATGTGGTCAAATGGTTTTGTTTTGTTTTTTTTTTCTTTTATTTCTTTGTACATCTTTTTAATTTTCTCTCAGATTCTAGGTGCAGATGTTTTTGTGAGTTAGTACCATTGTTTTGTATGAACAGGATAAAATGTTTTACTTTTTTTTTTTTCTCCCCCAAAAATGATATTAAAAACTGTGATCTTTTGTCTGTGTCATGTGTCAGATGTTTTTTTTTACCCCATCATTTGCAACACTAAAGACAGATTTTATCCACCAAAAATCCACTTTTTTAAACTCCTACTAATGACCTGGATGAGTGAGAATCTACAGACATCTTATATTCAGTAAAATATATAAAGTGGAACCCTGTTATGTTATAAGAATGCACTTTTTAAGCTGGATTCTACCCTTGAGCAATTATTACTGTATAATTTTCAATATAAAAAGCCTTTGTAAGACACTTGTCTGAAATCCGCTGCAGTTAGTCGTTCAGCCCACGTAGGGGGCGGGGCTGCCCCGCCCCTGCAGGACTGCTTCAACTGGCTCCGTCAGTCCTGCAGGGATGGAGACTCCAGGCGAGCAGCAGCATGCTCCTAAACTTCCTGACAGCGAGGGAACGACGCGATGAAGAACACATCGGGACTTGAGCAGAAATGCGCGGCGTGGTGATAGTGTGGCCGCCCCGCGATGAGCCGCCGACCTCCGGACCTCTCGGTTGGAGCAGACCGGGACATGAGGGCAGCAGCCTGGATCCTGACGGTGGCTGTGACCGCGCTGATCAGCCCTCATCCCGCCGGAGGATCTCCGCTGCTGCAGGACCCTGAGGTGCTGCTGTCACAACTCCCCTTTCTGTAGGATTACTTTCTTTATGGCAGTGGTAGTCGTATAAGTTGTTTAACAGCCTAATAAACTGCATTTAACGGAGCCAAATAATTAAAAACTAGTAAATAATGAGAACTTAAAGGCTTTTGTTTAAGGGAGACAAATAAACCCTGAATTGATGAATGATACTCAAACTTTTGACTTGATAACATGTTGCTGAGCTGCTCACGTTTGGAGACTCTTAAAAAAAGTTTGTTTTTAGTGTTTTATGCAGCATTATCCCTTCTTAACCCTCAAATAAGCCTATTTGAATTCCTGTTATTGGAGTTTTAATGACCTCAAACATAATCCAGGACACTATAAGAAAATAATTTTGCCTTTATTGGTTATTTTTTCATGCATAGCCAAATAAAACAATATGTTTACTTATTGTAAAATACTGTAATAATTATCTATACTACTCACAATAAGTTAGGGATATTGTTAGAGACGCAGTGGATTTTCATACATATGGTGTTTGTTTCACTGTGATAGACACACCTCATCTTGTGTTTT